>JAVJIX010000064.1:1010000-2404166 GCA_036785185.1 Paratrypauchen microcephalus | reverse complement strand
ATCTATTTTTTTCCTTTTTACTCTCTGTTATATATTATATATTATATTTGATGAGTGAGCTACCGTACCAAAAACAATTTCCCTTGTGGATCAATAAAGTTTGTCTAAGTCTAAGTCTAAGTTAATGGTCAGATCTATGGAGAAGCAAGCCTGTTCTGTACATGGAAAGAATTCTTGTTTTTCAAGGTATTTATGAGCTATAAAACACCTGTAACTAAACAAATGCTAGGCAGATATGTTTAATGCTCTACTGTGGAACATTCTATTCAAAGAAATGACATCTCAATGGCAACAAGCAAGTAGCAGACCCGTAGAAGTTACATAGTGCACCTTTAATGTTTTCCTACACATTGTGCTGTGAAGCTGACACTTAGACTTAGATTTAGACAAACTTTATTGATCCACAAGAAAAATGATTTAGCCATAGCTCAAACACAATATATCATAAAAACAAAGAGCAGCAAGTTCAATATCGAATTATTTTTAGTATGTGACACCCTCTAAATGATTTGAGTTGGTATTCTAATTGCTTTTTCATTTGAAAAGCGTTAAATATTTTATAGGAATTGTTGCATTGGTGGCTGTATGGTGTCACTCATCTGTTACTAGAACCGTGCGCTTCACTTCCTCGCTTAACTAGGATGGTGTTAAAGCTATAGATATATTTTGCATCACAGCATAAAGAGTATATATTTAAACCTGTATTATGTCATGGTGTAGGTGTATTGCCGGATCAGCTCTCTCTGTCTCACAGCAGGCCGGCCGCGGTGAGAGCGGTTTTCATGTCTTTATTAAAAGTACAAGAGAACAGCTTAGAGGTTTGTGTTCCCTGGATACACCACATCTATTTTTTATCCCTCCCCTTGTCGTGACCCTGTGCTGTATTTTAACACACTGAATCACCCACTGCCCATCTCCCGATAACCACACAACAACTCCATGTTTACTGTGTCCCTCTGCTGCCTTAACTTAGGAGGTGGAAATGAGGAGTTGCTGCTCAGAGATTCTAATGTGAATATTAGAGTAAATACTGTTATTAGAAACTATTATTACATCACAACTTACAGAAAGTATTACTACTACTCCAGTGATTATATTAGGAAGTAATGCTGTGGAATCATGCATATTTTCTTAATTATGTAGTTAAGTACACCTAGAAACTTAGACAAGTGTATTGATCCACAAGGGAAATTATTTGGACACAGTAGCTCTCACATCACAATATATTATAAGAACAACAATATAAAAGTAGTTGCAAAAGTAGCAAGAGGCTGGTGTCAAATAAGGCATAATTCTATAAATGTATAAGCCTATAGAAATATAGTGATAAAAATGTATCTCAGCTATATAGACCTACAAAAAGTGCGGAGGTATGATTTAATACCACCACTACTTTTTATAGGTTGGCATTCCTCCATTACATCATAAAGTCACTGGTTCAGTTCCTAAAACTTTCAGTGTGGAGTTTACATATTCCGCTTGTGTCAGCTTAGGTTTTTCCCCAGCGCCCCTAATTTCCTGTATCATCACAAACGTATGTATAATGAGGCCCTTTCTGGTTAAATAAATAGGAACCAAAGGTACACAAATTTAAACTGTTACAGTAGCCCTTTGTAAAGAAAAAGTATAATATCATATGCTAATATAAAATACAGTATGAGTACAAATAACCAGTTACCTTACTCTCCATAACGGTCTTTGTCTGTGCAGTTTGTTTATACGACTGGATATGCAGTAGATATCCTTTAATGCGTACTATTGTCAGCTTTATACACTTTTTACGATACTGTATTTCTATTAATATGAAGATTGAGATGCTAAACTCCTATCCCGCAGACGCACAGTGTGGAATGATATTTGGACTATGGGGGGTCATATGAAGTTGCTTGATATCTATATCCTAGCAACTGCCAGTCCTGCAATCTTACACCACCATAGACAGGGATTGGTCAGAGAGCTGGCACTGGCCCCTCCTATCTGTGACTCTAGAAAAAATATACTAAATTCAAAACATCTCTCGACGTAGCCCACTCTGCACTGTACCTTCTGGCACTTTAATGCAGGCCTTTTTATGAACTACGGTTGTTTACTGTTATTTATCCAATGAAGGTGATTTTGTGACCAGCTGATCATTGAGGAAGATTTGACGTTGGCATGACAACATGAATTCGCCCTACACAGCTGTGCAGTATTACCCAGAATTCCCCTTTCATCGGTAAGTACCACCACACTGTAAAAACCACACGGTATTTTAGTGACACTAAAAATAATGACTGCTGATTGCTCGGCTTTGTATTTACTCAAAGGTATGCGTTTAATTTGCGCACAGTTTAAATAAGTACATTAACGTACTGAGGCTGTGGTTACCAAACTTTACTTAACTTTATAAGAATATTAAAAAAAACTCATTTTGTCAATAAACCCTCCATTTCAATCATGTCAGTTGCAGTGAATTAATGGTGTCACGATAATAGCATTTCAAACTCAATTTCATTACAAAGGAATAGACTTGATACTCAATACCGATTCCGATACTGCAATGATAATTAAAAAACACAATTTAAACTATACATTAAATCATAGTATTTTCTTTTATATTACCGTATGGTCTTAGATCTATGTAATCCATCAGTGTTAAATTATTTTTTACATCATATTTTTGTGAATATTTTGAGTTAGTACGTTGGACTTTCTAGAATCTTGATAATACTCATTTTATTTAGAACATTTCATTGGTTGTGAAACTTAAGTGAAGAGTCTTATATAAGTCTCTGCGTCCTGTTTATCAGCGACATTTCGAGCACTGTTTGTTGTTTTACATTACCAATCGCTATGACGACAGTGCTAATTTCTCATTACTCTGAAACCCGTGGATAGCTGCCAATAGTAATAGTAACAGCGCCTGTGTCACTGGACTTGCACCTGTACCACATTTTGAGAAACACTGGTCTGGATTGTTGCGTTTGACCCAGACATTTGAGGCCAACAGTCTCTGAGTTCAAAGAGTCGCCCGGTTCAGCTGCTGTCCTCAGTTTATGTTTATAAGAGTATCAGATTGGCCACTTTAGACAATAATGAGTGTTAAGAGCCTACTTTTCATGTAAGGGCGACAATACCAAAACAAGACGTAAACATGTTTTCTATGCAAAATACAGTAAATGTCTGACATTTCAAATTAAATTTCAAACAGGGACTGAATGAAAGGATACAAATAATCATGACTTAGACTTAAACTTTGACAAACTTTATTGATCCACAAGGGAAATTGTTTTGGGTACAGTAGCTCACACATAAAATATAATATATAACAGAGGGTAAAAAGGAAAAAAAACAAAAAACAAAGAGCAATAGACCAGTGTCAGATGAGACATAATTATAAAAATAATGATAATAAATGTATACATATGTACAAATCAGATTTAAATAGAAAAGTAGTAATAAAATATAAAATACAATATCAAATAAGATGTGTAAGATGTCTATAGTACAGGAGAAATGTATTATATCTGTAAATACAGTTTTTGGTTTTACATTTAGCGACAATATAGAATGTAACAGTTGCTATACATTTAGTTGCTCTGCCCATTAACCTAAAAATACATATGAACTAACCTTTTTTTTAAAGTATTTATTTCAAGAGACAATATAGAGACATTAAAGGCGCATTATGTGTCTGATTTACAGAAATAAATTAAATGCAATTACTTTAGTCCTTGTGCCGTTTGTTCTTTTGAATTTCAATTAACAAAGAAAAACAATAAAATGGATAAACAGTCTATCATTTCATTATTCCATTCCATTATTAGTGTCATACAAAAAAAGACAAAAAAAAGAAAAAAGCAGATTTCGACCTCTATTTCCAATATTCAATTAAAAGTTTATTACAAAAAAAGAAACAGTCTCAGTATCTATTTCATTGTTTTGTTTTTTTGTTTTTTTTAAGTATCCTAATCTTGATCTACACATGATGCAGTTGAAAAAGAAAATTATATACGAAAAATATATGCTTTGTGTCCAGTTTTAGCAAATGCATATTGCTAAATTCAACACTGAAATAAAGCTCTAGTTTTTCCTCAGTGTTGTTTAATGTAAACTTATTATTATGATATTAGTGAATGGAGTATGAAACATTTTTTGATTTTGTGCTAAAAGGAGAAGTTCAATTTGTCAACTGGACAAACTTTGTCCAGTTGACAAATTGAACTTCTCCTTTTAGCATGGATTCTACCTGGACGACTGAGGGACTTTTCACGCGTTTTTTGATTTTCAACCTGTGTGCCGGGGGAACACTAGAGTGCCTTGGAAAAATGTCCAATTTGAGTTTACAGACTCACACAGTTATTTAATGTGATAATTGGGCATTTTGGAGTGTCCTTGGCAAACCTCTGAACTAGAAACAACCACTATTTCAAAATCCAAACACAGAGCCAGACACGGTGACACAGATATTAATTATGCCTTCATTTTGTTTTTGTGGCATTGTGTGCTGTTACGTAGTCAACAAAAAACTGACGCGTCTCCAAAAAGATTGAAAAACACTGGTCTAATTATACTTTGTCAAGCTCTGATTTTTACCCCTTTGCTGATCAGTTACCCCAAGGGCCACACGCTCTCTGTGGCTGCCTTTGAAATAAAACACCTCTCTTTTAATCTATATTTGAACAAAGTGCATCAATGGCTAACCTGAAAATCACAGTAATTGACCAACTAGCCTTTTCTCTTCTTTTGGGACTTTTGAGGAATGTCCCTTTGGCTCTCAGACTGTTTCTGTATAAAGTGAAGTATAAGTGCAGAGAAACTGTGGGGAGGTCCATTGTTGTGCCGTCATGTCCCTCTCGTGGGTCGTCCTGACAGATGGAGGAGGTCGGGTCTGGGGGCTTTGAACCCATGATTAATAGAGACACAGGAGAAGGGTCCCCAATCCACTGCTCTGTTTGTTTGGATTGCATTTTCATCGGTGGCGGTGCCCGAGCTGCCAGGAGACAATGGGGCCTGCCTGTTTAGAGCTGACCCCTGGCCCGCTGCCGTCTGTGGGCTGTGCTGTGTCTAAGTGGATGCTGAACAGCCTCTCCCCCGGGCTAAAGGCAGCGAGAGAGAGGGAGTAAGGGGTAACCAGACACCGGCAAACAGGTTACACCTATAGGATCTACCTGAGTGAAAATCAAAGCAAGGTTTAAACATCAGTATATGGTTAAAAGTTGAGCTAGTTGGATTAAGAATAATACAGGACAAGATGCTGCAAATAATTTCTGCTGTGGCTTTCATGGTTTCCTTTTACTTGCCCTTAATAAATATAAATTATGTTAAACTAACTTTTTTTTTGTAAGATTAAATAGTTCTGTATGAGCAACTTAGACTTAGATTTAGACAAACTTTACTGATCCACAAGGGAAATTGTTTTGGGTACGGTAGCTCACTCAACAAATATAATATAGAATGTATAACAGAGGGTAAAGAGAAAAAAAAGAAGATGGAAATGAAGAAGTATATGGAAGAGCAGCCAAAGAGCAATATACCAGTGTCAGATGAGACATAATAAATAAGATAAATAAGATAATAAATGTATATGTACAAATCAGATTTAACTTAACTTGTAATACAACATAAGAGAGCCAATGCACTTTACATTTCATGCATTAATTTGTGGCCTCCAACAAAACCACACGACATATAATGATCTATATTAAAATGCAAGTTGCAAGTCTGATAAAATAATATAAAAATATAATATGTTGTTGCAGTCAGCATTGTCAACATCTCTGTGACCCATCTTGACATAATCACAAATGAATAAGTACCAATAAAGACTAAAGCATTATACATTATAGTTTCTAATATTGTAGGCTATTTCATAGACTTAGACAAACTTTATTGATCCACAAATGAAACTGTTTTGGGAAGTAAGTAAAAATAAAATAAAATCTTAAAGTGCAAACAAACAAGATGAACTTAAAAAGGTAGAAAAAAAAGCAGGAGACTCCGTATCCGGCTGCCACTCTCTCAGGCGCTCGGGTGTGAATTTCTAATATTGCATTTAGATTTGTGTTTTACTTGATTAACAGCTTTTGTTATTCAACTCGAGAGCAAACAAGATGCTAAGTACTGTAATGATTAGGTGACTAAACAAGTTTTTCTAAATGACCTATTTTGATGAAAATTTAAGAACCGTGTATAATTAAGCCACAGGCCAGTAGGGACCACACCTAACCCCTGTGCACTCTGAGAGACACCTGCCCTGCTCCTACAGTGTCCTCTCATTCACCGCCTGCTTTTGTTGTCACTGACATATGGAATGGAAATCCATAGAATTCCAAACATGAATAGGCCTACGCAAAGTGCAGTGGGAAAATGCTGATGTATAGGTCACCGCTACTGCAATATCTGAGCAAGGCTTGCAATAACCTGATAACTAATGTGTAGTACCAGCTGTAGAGGACTTTTTTTTTGCAATTTTTTTCTATACTGTGTTGTAAATATCCTGCTGTGTTATATATATCATACTTAAATGTCTGCGCTGAAGTGAGATGCTTTCAATATCATTGTATGTATGATGTAAATTGTACATATGAATAGTGGCAATAAAAGGCATTCTATTCATTCTATTCTAACCTAGGCTGTGATGAGGCCTACTGATAAGAAGAAAAAATAAAGACTAGAATAGATTTTGTTTAAAGGTCCCATGGCATGAATTTTTCACTTCCTGAGGTTTTTGAACGTTAATGTTCAAAAACATTAATGTTGCGAAATGTGTAAACTGAGCATTTGCGGTCCTTTTCTGCATTTGAAAAAAACACAGCTCAAACGGGCGATTCTGAACAAGGAAACTTTCTGACGTCACACGGAAAATGCAGTTCCACGCCCCGTCTGGATGTCTACCCACCGTCTCTGTAAATCACGCCCAGAGAGTTTGGACCGAGCTGACCGAATGAGCTACGCAATGCGAAATGCGTTTTTTTTTTTATTTGCCTGGAGGCACATGTGAGTGTTTCCAGGCTCGGAAGTCCTTTATCTGAGCCTCTGGAACTCTGAAACAGCAGTGGTTTAATTTTATTTTCTGTGAAAATGTGTTTTTTTCATTGAAACGCCTCTCCTTTCTTCCTCCGCTCTTAAAGGGATAGTGCGTTGTTGTTTTTTTAATGTTAATCTGATGGATTTCCTTCTAAAAGTTATGTGTGTTGACACCGGCTTACCTCTGACAGTCTCAGCTGATCCCGGTTCGGCTCGCTTTCTCAAGCCCACGTAGGGAGGTCCGGTAGGCTCTCTGGAACATTAAATAAAGCTTGTTTTTCTTCTCAAAACAAAATATTTGTCCGAAACGAAACATCCAGCTGCGAATTTAGTGATCGCATATAGTCTGGTTAACACCTGACCATATCACAAGTGAGATATGGGTCTGGAAACTCGCTTCGAAAAATCCCGTAGCGGAGGTGTGGTTAGCGATTGCCAACAGCCGTTTATTGGGCGTTATGAATGTCTATCATTGAGCGTATACGTAAGTCCATAGCCAATCATGTCAGTTGTCAGTTCAAACTACAAGCTTCCGTTTGTCATGTAGTACGCGTCACCGTCTTGCCACACCTCCCCCGCTCTCTGATTGGGGCCCTAAATCTGGGACTCTCGCTTGGACGAGTTTCCAGGCCGCCTTCCAGTTCGAAACGAACGGAAGCAGCCTGGGAATTCCCAGGCTAGATCGCATATTGTGTCTGCCGACTCGTATAACTGCGCTAACATTAGCATATTAGCCTGTTCACTTGTAAACCTCCGCTTGTGGCGGACCGCATCTGCCGTACACTTCCGCTAAAGGTGAACAGGCTGATACGCTAACGTTAGCGCCGTGATACGAGTCGGCAGACACAATATGCGATCGCTAAATTCGCTGCTGGATGTTTCGTTGACAATTGTTTGGGACGCAAATATATCACCTTTCGGAGAAATGTTTTGTTTTAAGAACAAAAACAAGCTTTATTTAATGTTCCAGAGAAGCTACCGGACCTCCCTACGTGGGCTTGAGAAAGTGAGCCGAACCGGGATCAGCTGAGACTGTCAGAGGTAAGCCGGTGTCAACACACGTAACTTTTAGAAGGAAACCCATACAGATTAACATGAAAAAAACGCACTATCCCTTTAAAACACGGAAGTGGGGCCAGCACATAGCGCACCGCTAAAACAAGGGACCAGCGGCGCATTTGGCCCCCCCCACCCACTACTCTGACCTATTTCTGTCCTTCTCATTTGCATTCAAGCAACAACGCCCATAATGAGGTGTTCAGAGAGATATTTTTTGACCATGTCTGTGTCCACGAGGCTTTCTCATGCCTCATGAGTGTTGATTTTGAAGAAGGATTCATTTACAGTATTAGGGAACTATTAAGGAGCCATATAAAAGCATCAAGAAGTACCATGTCATGGGACCTCTAAGACTGATTAAATTAGTCATAATTTAACCTCACATTAGGCTATACTCAATTCTCATGATATTTGTAGTCAATTCATGTCATTTAAAATTCATTTCAGCTCCTGCAAATACAAAGGTAATTAACTAATCTCACTTTACTCAGGGCTCTCAAGTCTCACGCTTTGAGAGTGTGACACACGCAATTCGACGTGTTCACACGCTCAGACGCCACACATGGTATTTCTCACGCTGAATTTTTTTTTAAGCAATTCAAAACTGTAGCCACTGTTCACAGCGCTTCTGTGCCCAGAAAATCGGTAAGTTAATGCAGGCACCGCGCGTTTTCAGGGAAAAAAAGTCACTTGCACACCAGTACTCGAGTTGAGCGATCAGCTGATCGGCCTGTTCGCCGATCAGCTGTGAGCGAGCCGCGTGATGTTTACGCGGGATTTCCAAGAGAATAAGAATCCTTAACTTGCTACATTAATGTTACCTGGCCAGCCAAATGATATCTCTCTGTATTTGCTACAGCGCGATACCATTTGGACACCCTCGCTCCACTCTCGCTCCCCCGGTTAACAACGGATTCCGCGATTCTGATTCGTTCAAAGATGGTGACGTCAGTGCACCCGCCTTTGCCCGCAACGTCACTCTTAGGCAGCGGATGTTCCTCCTCAGTTTTGAATCAAGATGGCGCAATCTCTGATTGGTTCAATTAGCTGTCTGTCTACGCGCAACCGCAGCGCATTCTGGACCAAGCGTTACCAGACTCATCCGCTGGTACAGCGATGAGTCAGGATTCTTCCAGGCAAACATTAATGCTATGTAAGAAGAAACTCTCACCACGGGACACGGGATAAGTTCGGGATATGTCCTTTTCTCCGGAGCTCCGGATTATTAAAGGTCCCATGGCATGAAATTTTCACTTTCTGAGGTTTTTGAACGTTAATGTGAGCTCCCCTACCCTGTTTAGGCCCCCCCCCCCCATGGCTAAAAGTTGTGAAATGTCTAAACTGAGCATTTGCGGTCCTTTTTTGCCCCTGTTCCCGCTCCTCGGGAACAATTTTTCCCGAGGAGCGGGGGGGGGGACGCTTGCGTGAGAAATGCCGTGTGAGCACGTCGAATTGCGTGTGTCACACTCTCAAACTTAAACTACAAAGCAACTAATGAGAGTTATATAAATGAAGTTATTACATGATGGTTCTCAGTTTGTTTTATCATCACCGTTTTGTCGTTCCTCGTGTTCAGTCGCTGTCCTTATCACTGACAGTGCAGTGCGCACTTAGCAGCTGAAACTACACTCTACGGCCTGACCACTCTACAGTCTGCCCAACAACAGAACAATCTATTTTCTGATTGGCTGAAAAGGGCGCGGCGCCTGAGATTTTTTTTCCGGGGAGCGGGGCGGGGAAGGGGGGGTTCGCTGAAAACGCGCGGCGCCTGCATAAACTGAGCCACACAGACCGATTTTCTGGGCACAAAAAAAAAAAAAAAAATCAGCATGAGAAATTCCATGCGTGGCACGTCGAATTGCGTGTGTCACACTCTCGATGCGTGAGACTTGCATGTGTAAATGTGAGTGACAGTGACCTGCAGCCTGCGCCACGTGTGCCAGGCGCATAAACTGCTCCTCTCATTAAATATGCTCCGTGTTTGCGAGGCAGGTATTAATATCATTCATCGTGCAGTGTTGGGGAATTCCAAACCCTTAAATAGTGCTAGTTTCAGATTATGGCCCTGCTCCCCCCTGCACTGAGCCCCGTCCAGCTGTACACATACCGCGAGAGGAGCTGCGCTGATCTGGGGGGAATTCCGGTGGCGCAGGGCCCCTGTGCAGTGCAGCGTGCGCCACTCTTCTGCGGGACAATCCAGTGGTGAGGCAGGTGTAATGTTTCAGGGACACAGTCAAAGTGTGTGTACGTGTGTGTGTACAATGATTGTTCTGTGGGCTACAAATATGCGATATAATGCAGCCTGACTTCTGCACAATAGCAGCTTAAGTCATGAATGGCTGGCTCCTCCCGCTTTCATCCTCTGACTGGGTGGCCACATTTCACATTTCAGCTCATCCGCAAGACTTTTAGGAGTTTGATGACATTGCAAATTTAATATCATGATGTATTTTTTATCAAAGAAGATGTAATCGCATGAGTACCACGGGGAAATATTCAGATGTCTGTATCAGTAAGTTTAAACCAGTGTAAGGTGGTCACTATAAGGAAGCCTCAGTTTACACACTGCTTTATCCATCCCCTTTTCAAACTATGCATGTTGTGTCTGCGTCTGTACTGTTGTTATATGAATTGTATGTGCAGGTTTAACTAACTAACTATAGATGTAGCAAAAGGAGAAATTCAATTTGTCAACTGGACAAAAGTTTATTTGGTCGACCAAATAAACTTTTGTCCAGTTGACAAACTGATTTTCTCCTTTTTCCATGGATTCTACCTGGACGACTGAGGGATTCTACACACATCTTGATAACTATAGATTTGTTAAGAATTAGATTAGATTAGATTCAACTTTATTATCATTACTCATGTATAATACAGGTAACGAAATGAGGTTTAGCATCTAATCAGAAGTGCAAAGAGCAGCAAGTGTGATATATACAGTATATATAATATAGACAGTATAGTTGTAGTATATATATAATATATATGTATGTTACCTAATGCCAGATTTTGCAAAAAAAGTGCAACTATAACTTAAAAATTAGAGGGAACTACATAAACTGTGATCCTTTGCTGTTTCAGTGCATGATGAAATAACTGCTATTAAACTCTTTTAAATCTTAATTATTTGCATTATAACAATAACAAAAGCTTGTTGGGGTATTTTAAAAGGGAAAAGTAGCATGTTCACAATTCTGTTAGCCTCCACACAATATCACAAAAACTATCATTGTGAGACACCTATCATGAAAATATTGAACTGGGAGATTTGAATACCGTTACATTCCTAGTGTTTATTTATGCGGATTTGATGCAAAATAGTAATATAATATTTCTTATTGTGTGCAGACTCAGGGATCCATCATCACGTTTCTTCAGTAACATGTCCCAGTCCTCGCAGACCTCTGATATCTGCAGCCAAGATTTGTTCAGTCAGCTGCTGGAGATGCTGGACCAGTCAGTAAACACAGCAACCACAAACCACAAGACAACAGAGAGCATGAACTGAAAATGTCCTGCTGTGTTTTGTTTCAGGTCTGCTGTTCACTCAGTACAGCCCATAGAACTGAACTTCACTGAGACCCCAACAGAGAAATCAGCAGGAAACACCATTCAGATCAGCATGGACTGTATCACCATGCATGGGCAGAACGAGACTCTTTCTGTAAGTATGGAGGTCTGTCTGTTTAAACACTACAGGATTTTATATTCTGCATTTGGTTTGATACAGTCAAGATCAAATAAACATTGATCTACCGCTAAACTCAATCTTATAAATGTAACAACTAAATGTAGAACTAAATCAAGGGCCGTAAAAAGTACTCTTAAAGCACTGAATTGATCATATATCTGGCAGACTTATTTGCAGTTCACAGCACTTCTTTTGAAACCTCTTTTAATCAAAATTGTTCTTCTTTATTCCGATAATCTTAGAAAAACAAAATGCAAACAAATTTCATGCTTGAGAACACTGGTACTTTCCCTGGACAGTTGTGAAAGTTGTGCGTCTGTATTTTATTTGTAGTTTGTGTGGAGATGTTGTCTGTGCAGTTGCAGGTGATACTATCAGAGCAGAGTTTGACCTGGGTGGCCTCTGCAGACAGGTCTTGCTCACAGTCTGCTGATAATGCTGTGACACATTCCTGTAGATGAGAAAGCTGACATTTACTGAATACTTGAAACTATGTATTAAAACTAACATTTGAACAATCCCAAAGTGGAATAGATTTAGTCCTTTGTAAAGTAATGCAGACAAACAAATATTAGTTGTTTGAGCAGTAGTCTATAGTGTTTGTTGTTGACAGTGTTGTTGTTTGTAGTGGTAGCTACAATAAGAGCACATCCTTGTCGCTTCTGCTTGTGAAAGACGATGCAGAGAAGTGCACTCCCATCCCTCTGCAGGAATGCTGTTGTCCAGCCAGAGTGGAAAAAATACCAAATAAAAATTGTGTTTGAGGAGCTGAGTAATGCTAGCCTGCTCATCCCCCCGGGGGGTATATGCTCTCTTGAACTGGTGATTAATGGGCCCACCCCCACTACACACCTCCTGCATCAGGGAGGGGCGTGGTGCAGTGACTGGCACGTCAACCGCTGGGGCAACATCCAAAATAAGGCTTTGTACAGTGGACCTGTGCCAATGGCCCTGCCCTGAGTATTATTACCCCACATACCCCTGTGTTCAATGGTGGGTACATTTGTACCAATAGCAGGAGTGTTCTGTCATGACTCATTAACAATGCTCACTACAGTGCCTCAGGACACTTATTTGTTGTGTAGCTTTTACATTTCATCTGAAATTCCTTTTTTTCTGTTGGACTTTTTTCTTGTAGCTTGAGGGCAACACTTTAGTGCAGCACCTGCCTGTTGAGCTAAGGTCCCGCTCCCATCTATCAGTGAGTGTGTGCAGAGGTGGGGGTGGAAGAGCTAGAATAACATGAAGGAATGTAGCAGAAACAGTGGCAGGAGAAACGCTATATCCTACCACAAACAGCTGATTTACGGCCTGATAATGCTCTGATCAGCTGGCCGTGCAAAGGGCAGGTCACTGTGGAGATGAGGGGGAACTAAATGAACATTAGAAAGTCACAGATGAGTCCAGGCCGGGTTTGGTTATAATTATATGTTTATGTTTGAGTCTCACTTTTGTCTCAGAGCAGCGCCTTGTCCCATGCTTCAGTTCACCTCAGTACAAACTAGTGTGAAGTCAGGACAAGAAAACACTACTAATAATGCAACAGCCTGTTCTGTCTATTATGTTTAAGTGAATTTATCAGTCAGAAACCGAGCTACAGTGTTCCTGCTTTAATGTTTCATTTGTGTTAAACATCAGGCTGAAGAAGGGACTTTATTGATCTCACACAGGAGAAATTCTTCTCTGCATTTAATCCATGCTGTTATTAGGAGCAGTGGGCAGCACTTTACTGCGGGGACCATCTCCATGATCTTCTCGCTTCGGTTTGGTCAGGACCTAAGCTGATTGGGAGGTTGATGGGGGAAACCGGAGTGCCCGGAGGAAGCCCACCCAGACTTGGGGAGAACATGCAAACTCCACACAGAAAGGCTCGGGGTACCCGGGGATCGAACCCAGAACCTTCTTGCTGTGAAGCATGAACGCTAGCCACTGTGCCGCCAGGAGCTGAATATAGGTGAATTTCAGTACTGAATAATTGTTGATTAGATGAAGTTGAAGCATTGTAAGAGGAGGTGGTGTTTTATATATCTTTTATGAGGTGACTTGATAAAATGTATTGTGACTCAAACGAAAGTGTAGACTAAGACATTGAGCTTCTATGATTTGAAAAGTGCTAAAGTTTATGTTATTTTGGTGACTTTTACGTCGTGCCCCGACCACTCACACTCACATTAACGGATATCGCCAGTCTAAAACATCTCCGGAAATGCTCCAAATGACACCAAAGTGCTATGGGTGAGTAAAACAACTTGTTTTATTACCGAAATAAGGCTCAGATTGTTAAAAAAAGAAAAAAGAAAAGTTAATTCTCTCCTTTAAGACTTCCAACAGAATGCACACATTTTCCTGCTATTCTTAATATTCTGCTATTTTTAACATCCTGCCAAAAGGACTGATTTTGTTCTCTCTCTTCCATTTGTGCAACTAGTTGTACTGGTCTACAGTGTAATTATTTTATCGTTTGAAGTGATTTTTAATGTCTTGGTAGGATCATCACAAGATAGTTAGCATCCTCTGTAGTCCTTGGTATGAGTTTGTTTTGTATTATAGCAGAGAGGGTTAGTGGTTCTCATTGTTAGGTCAATAATTGTCAGTGTGACCATGCTCATGAGGGTTGGAATATGGCTGTGTGAGATTTGGTGTGAGTTGCTGTTGCGTTGCCACCCAGGTGATGCTGTGTGGAGGTGAAGGGGCTGAGGCCGTTTGAGGACAGGTGTCTGCACCTGACACGTGATACTGGACTAATCTACAGGACTTAGAGCTGCGTCTTAAAAGGAGAACACTTCAGGAACACTCTTTTGTCTCACCTCCAGATTTGTGCATCTTTAGCCGCTGCTGCTTAGTTTTCTGAACAGTTAAAGCAGAGCTGTTAGCAGAGATTTGGCCACACATTCTGGACTTAAGACCGTGGTTTGTCTTCTCATTAATCTAATCAATGGCAACTCAAGTGTTAAGCCCTCAGCCTCCACAGATACCAAGCAGTAATTGTTCTTCTAAAAGCATTGAAGAGAAATATATGCTAATATATTAGCTATAAGAGGGTTTATAAACTTTAAGTTTATATGAAAATTAAATTACAAGAACAGTATATTTTATATAAGCTCTTTTTACCATGCAGAACATGTATGTTGTCCTGCACTTAACATATGGAATAAACGTGAGGGCCAGAGCTGACGAAGCCTCTCGGATGAGCGGCGAAACGTTTTCAACCAAACAAACTTTGTCCAGTTGACAAATTGAACTTCTCCTTTTATCATGGATTCTACCTGGACGACTGAGGGACTTTTCACGCATATGGAATAAACTCATTATAATGTAGATAGAAGATCATTTTAAAACCTATTTTAAGCGTCAGCCTTCACTTAAGCCTCTGTCCTTTTACACAAGGTTCTCTAAGTTCCTTTTAGATGCCAAAGTTGTTTTAACTTAATGAGAAAAGGCCAGCCTAGGTGTGCACTGTGGTTGGAGACATTAGGAGCCCATTAAATTGCACTCTTTAAAGTGTTGATTGTCCTTTTGTTGTGGGGCTGACCTGTGGCCCGCTGCCCTCAGGCCTGAGTGGGGTGTGGCTGGACGCTCTGGTGCTTAACTCTGCAGACAGCTTTAACTATTGTGGCCAGGGGGCAGAGCAGTGGCCCCCTGCTCCTCCAAACTGGACCCTCCCTCATCATCTGCCAGTGCTGTCCGCCCAGCTCACGTACACTCTATGGCCCTGCTTCACCATAGGAAGAACATACGCGTGCACTATTTTTGTCGTTTTATAGTTTGGTTGAAAAGATGCCGCTTAAATGTAGCTCTTTTTTTCTTTTTTTACAGAACCAACCTCTTGACCAACCTCAGTGTGACAGGCACATTAAAACAAACAAAAAATTAAGGAAAGAAAAAAAAATATATAGTTATAGGCTCTTGGACGAATGAGAGATTCCACCAATGATTCCACCAATTGATTTCAACAATGCACATAACAAAATATTGCACACATAGACAATGCAATAAACATGTTCACCCTTCGCCAGGTTATTTGTTATTGAACCCAGTGGACAATGAGCACTGACGGCCCCTCCTAAGTCTGCTGCTCTGTCATGGACCTGGGTCAGACTCAGGTGATCAGTTTTAGTGGGACCAGGATCTCAGACAGAATCCTGTTTCCAAAACAGATCTCCATCAGCCTCTCTGATAGATACAAGCAGCCTACAGGAGCCACATTGTTATTTGGGGGCTCTGTGCATTGAGATGGCTGAGGGGCTGTAGGGGTCATCATTCATATGCTAAGGACCACTGTGGCCCTACACCATTTACAAATGTCTATAACAACAGATTTCACTCTCAGACCAGACTGACCCTCATCTCTGCAGACAGCATCATCAGCCTGAGCAACAGATTCACCTCCTACCATGACTCTTTTGGGCAAAAAACCCACACAATATACAGTAACTCAAGGTGGTTTATAATTTTCAAATAAATATGTTATAACATCCATATTTATGGATGTTATAACATCCATAAATATTAATATATTCTAAAGAATATATTAAATAAATACATATGCTTAGTTTTGCATGTTCCAAATGACACAAAGTCATGGCAAAAGTTCATTTACCACAACAAGTAAAAATAGCAGAGTTTGAATAAGCGTCACAGGTTAAAACAGTAATTAGCTGCTTGACTTCTTCCTCTGACGATCTTCAAAGGAGGAGTGAGGCGCTGGGTGTGGATTCAGGTATTGGACAGGTAGCAGGAAAGCCCTCCCCTCTGCTCCCAGTATATAGGCCCTACCATAGGCTCCTATAGAAGCTTCTGCTAAGGCCACTCTGCATCTGTAGCCACATCACTCCTGTTTGAGTGAGAAAAAGAGATTTGGTGAATCCTGGAGCCAGTGGAGCAAACAGCAGCTGCTCTGCTCAACCTCAGCGCCAACATGTTGTATCTGGAGACAGGCAGCACGACGTCGTTCCCCGAGGTAAGGCCCGAGCGATCACAGAAAAAGAAGAAATACATTTTAATGCACTTATTTACATAGATTTGGTATAACAATTAGTCTACATAACTTAACCTTACACTGGCCTTTAAATATACTTCATTCATGCTCATTTATTTAAGCTCATGGCGTGTTTGGATGTATGAAAAAACGAAAACAAAACAAACAATAAATGCAGGAACAGATTTATTCATTTTGTGAAATTAAATGAATTCATATCAATGCTATAAATCAACTAAGAATACGCTGTTGTTCATTTTGTATGGCTCTGCTCTGCTCTTTTGGTCTGTTGGGGATGCGACACAGGTGATTGCATGGTTACCTGTTGTGAAAGCAGCGGAATGCAAACATCTGCAGGAATATTTTTTGTCTAAAATGGCTGCTTTCTTTCTGGGGTTAGTGGATTTTGTTTGCTGCTTTGGATTTTTGAGGCCTTTGTTGAAGTTGTTCATCTGTAAATGTTTAGGAACAGTAGAATTTTGGAAATAGTATGCATCAGTGTAAGCAAGAATATCATGATTAATAAACATGGAGCTTGAATCTTACAGCCCAAAAAGCTATTTATATTTATTTATTTATTGGTTTATTTGACAGGGACAGTGTATGTAGGTTTGGTTTACTTAATTTGAATACTTTTTTGTATTTTTTTACTATAATTGTTTTGACTTTCCATTAAATCTTCTTGTTAGCTCCAGTTTTTACATTGTTTTTGTGCAGTGGTTGAAAGTTATTTATTTATTTTTTTAGTTTAACAAAATGTATATTTAAAATACACATTTTTCCCCTTTATTCCCATTTTCAGTTATCCTAAATAAACCAAGGAACACATCTCCACTGCTCAATTATAATGCATATTGTTTTGTAACTCACACACACATTTAGAATTCTTTTTTAAACAATGTCTTTTCTTTTTCATTTCTTTTCATTCTACCAGCATGCACCTTTTAGCGTTCTTCAGTTTTGTTTACATTTGAAGCCCCCAGACCCCGTGCCCTCTCCCCTTGCCAGCCGAGCGAGCGCTGACTGATTCTCAGATTGCAGGTTGCAGATAGCAGGTGTGTCAAGTCCCTGTCTTTTAACTTGTCCGCAGTCTTTTTGGAAGCGTCCGGCCATCTCTACCACCCCCCTTGTCTGTGCATTAAGTATCAAGTTGCCCCTTTTACCCCCCACCTAAACCCATATAGCCTCTTGGGAGCCGCAGACTGGCTAAGGCGTTTGCCGTTTAGTCCCTGATTGCTTTTAATGGTGTGTTGACGCAGATACAATCACCTGCTCTGCCCACCCCAGCAGGTATGAAGTGGAGATAGCCCCCCACCCACACTCTTGATCCCTTAATGCCCCCGTCCCCCTCTCTCTCTCTACACTGTGGTCACTCATCACAGACCCTCCATGTGCTTAAGGTGCTGGCCCTAAAACACATACTATAGGCCTCCATTGGACTGAAGATATTCCACCCCTTAGGCTAGGTCTGCTCTGGTTCCTGTCATCCAGTGGTCGTTCAAGGCTCCAGGCTGATCTGAAGTTTGTGGCCACCAATAAGCAAAAGAAAATATTTATGGAGCACTGGTAGCACTTTTACTATTTAGCCTAATTAAATCTTTTGTTTCTCTAGATTATCTTGTCAAATTTGCTCATGTTGATTAAAAGTGTGACAAATAACATTCATATTCAAATAGAGCAAATAAAGACATGTTTTATGTCTTGTCAGAGCAGCTTTTTTTTTGGAATTCCAAGTTGTAATTTCTAGATGAATTAATAAAAAGCATCATGTCAGTATCCTCAGACAATGGAGGGTAGATGTTGACATGTATTTGTAATCATGTAATCATGTCAATCAATAATGCGATGATTCATTATTACCTTAACACTAACCTGTTTATCCTGCTTACTGTAGTTAAATCCGTTAGATATTAATATCAGGTTGGTCAAAACAAAGTAATTCATGTTGAAAGGTATTTTAGTCATAGTACATGTGTAAAAGAAGTAAATAAAGGGGCTCGGGACTGTAATGGTAAAGCTGGTATGCAACAAGCTAAATAGTAGTTTGCACAGTGTTGGCAAATATCTCATTATCCTCCGCCTTGTGACACAAAAACCACTCCGTTTTGGGCTGTTTGAAAACGACAACCCCAGCAGTCTATTTCCTCACAGGGAAAATTAGCTGCAAGGCCCAGAGTCGACAGCCCAACCTTTGGAAACTTTATTAAAGACCGTTGGTGTTGTCAGGAGCGTCTGATTTACCACAGGTCCTGAAGGCCTCTGCAGCATCAGCCATAAACAGGAGGAATTTTTAAGAGCCGCTGAAGTGGTGATTAAACGCCCGCTGTATTATAGTGGAATCAGATCTGATTAAAGACGCGCAAAGCCCCATCACTGTGCTGACATCCTACTTCCACTCAATTTAACATTAGAAATAGTGCCTTTTCTTAAACTACACAGGTGGATCTAGGAATGTGCTCAGGTATTCTATCTCAAGCTCTCTATCCTTTATTTTATACCCCTGCCTTTGTCTGTTTTGGCCTTTTCTTCAGAATATTTGTTAATTATCGCCTGTCACAACTCCTCTGCAGTTGCCAGCGTCAGCCTATGTCACGCCTGAATCACTGTAGTTTCACTATTACTGTGGAAAACTGGGATTGAGTCAGAATGGATGTTCCCAGATTAAGATGACGAGAATGTTGTTGATTAACTAGTGACATTAGATTTATTTCCCTTCAGATAAAATTTGATGCCTAAACGTGTCAATCTCGGTGGGCTTCATTTCTTTTTATAGTATGTTATTTAACTATAAAACTACTATTACCTTCTACACAAGTATACTGTTTTATTGCAGTAGTGTCCAAGTGACTCATTCTTTTAGTATTTATTTGGAACAACCGTTATCTTAGTCAGTCTTACTTTTAGACTGACTGCTTAATGCAACTGGATAGAGATTCTGATTAAATTCATCAGACAGAAAACCAGTTCCACACAATATTTATATATAAACAAGAATGTTTCAATCTTAAATTAACCATATAATCTTATTTTACAAATCATCTTTGTGTAGACCGGATGATTTGAGCCACTCCTCTTCCCTACTGAGTATTAACCTCCACAATATCCGTGTTATTAGCTCATTGTCTACCCATGTTCCTTTTCTACGGCAGAGTGCTTGAGGCTTTCCAACAGAATGGACCTGTCGTTTCGTGTGTACGGCCCATTCACAAAACACTGCCCAACATAAATGCCCCTTTAGTCAAGCTCTCATACGGCAGAGTGTCAATGTTACCTGGGGTTAAGAAGCCCTACGCCGCAAACGCATTTGAACCCAACTGCTTGCTTCTCCCTGTGGCTCTGTTACACAAGTAGGCTGAGTTGACCCTGGTGACCTCTGTTAGCGAAAACCCGTGTTTGGATATGTCAAAGCTACGATACCAACCGCCGCTTCATGTTTCACTAGCTTGGATATTAGCGCTGACAGAGCTTGCTTGCTTTTTTCCCCCTTTTACTGGTCATCCTAACACCTGGCCAGGGGAGAGTGGGTGTGCGGTGGACAGCTGTGGGGGGACTTGCCGGGGATAAACACAGAAGAGATTAATGAGCGTCTACAGAGCGAGGGCCCCGGCACCTCATCCAGGAATGTGCCCGGTATAAATGGAACGGAATGGCGTGAATGGACCAAGCGGAAGGGACTGGCTGTGACCCCAAGAATGACCCATCCTGAGTGCATTAAAAAGCCAGACTAAACAGTGTGGAGGCAGTGGAATAAGATCAGGTCAAATCAGATAGGGAGCTTGTAATGAGGTTTATAATGAACAGATAAAGATGGTAATTAGACTATTTAAAGTAAACATTGGACGCCTGACTGGACTGTCTGTCAGAGTAAATAAAGATTCAACTAGGCTGAACCCTGATCAGACTGTAGATATCACTATTTATCATTTATTTATTTCTAAAATCAACTGCTTAGTGAGAAAATCTCACTAGGGATGGTACAAGACACAATTTCAATGAAACGAAACCCAACACAAGATCTACAAGAACGAGAAAAGGGATTTGTGCAGTTTAAATAAAATGTTTCACAATTTCAGTTTTATTTCATTTTTGCTATCTTTGGGACTACAGCTTCTCAAGAGGCTTCACCCAAGTGGCTTTATTAATTTTGTAAAAGAGTGCATCAAACAAAAAATCTGGTTTTATCCTTATATTCACATTCAGTAGTTATTTTTCTGTCACTGTACGTAATATCTTGCTCTCCTCACATTGTTTGCTGTCTGTCAGACTAAAGTGCAGTTCAAATTCCTCTGCAGTGATCGAACACAATTTCTTCCCTTTGTGCTTTGTTCCAGTCGCAGTACACAAACCTGGGGCTCCTCAACAGCATGGACCAGAATATCCAAAATGGCGGCTCAACGAACACCAGCCCGTACAACAACGACCACGCTCAGACCAACGTGACAGCGCCCTCTCCGTACGCCCAGCCCAGCTCCACGTTTGACGCCCTGTCTCCCTCTCCTGCCATCCCCTCCAACACAGACTACGCCGGACCACACACTTTTGACGTATCCTTCCAGCAGTCCAGCACGGCCAAATCTGCCACATGGACGGTAAGATTTTTACTGACTCAAAAAAGTTCACTTTAAACAGGTTGCAGTTTAAGATGTTTGCAAGTCAATCCTCACTTACCATATACATTCCGAGCATCTTTATTATTCTTTTCACAGTTTTGCCATGATGATAAATGTAAAAACTACTAGCATGCCAGTAAACACTTCCTGATGATCAGACATTAAACACTGTCTAATTAGATGCTGATGGAACAGCTGAAAGCAGACTTATTTTGACCTCAGCAGCTGCTTGTACAATATATCTATTGCATTTTGCCCAAATTAGATACAGAGCCTTTAAGTATTTGTTTTTTGGTCACCTCAACAAATCATCTTTCTTGTTTTGTGCACTGATTTACATTAAAAAAGTTTTTATGCATAATAGCTTTCTGTACCCTAAGTATTTGTACACTGAAATGATCCTCTTGTGGGAATTCATTCCGTACATTTGACCCATCCTTTAGTGCCACTGGGGGCATCCTGTCAGGACAAGTGGGCCCCACAGTACAGCGCCTGGGCAAAGATAGTCCTGAGCTAGGCTTAGTCAGGACTACCTTTGCTGGAGGGTTTTACCACTCTTCATTTTTTTTTAAAATAGAAAATGATGATAGAAATTGTGAACTTATTTAGTAAAGTTCGAAATTACTGTTGACTCTCGACTAACCTGAGTTACATTGTACCAGTTTAGCCAACACTTTAAGATCCATACTATTTCGATAAATATTAAACTACGAAGTGAATACACTGATAATATTGTAGAGTAAGGTAAGGATAATGTCCCCTAATTACATTATCTAGTAGTAGTGACCTTGTTTAAGTACATGGATAGAAAATTATCTCCTCTGAACAAAAATCAGTCACAGGTCAAACTAATGTGTCCTAGAGGACCCCTAATCCTGACCTCCTTGTGAGTGTGTGCGCTTTAGGCAAATTCAGGTGTACTTTTTTTTCCTACATTGCACAACTGCATCTGGCTGTAAAAACTGAAGATGTAAATCTGAGTCAGGACTAACCCTCCAGGTATTTTTTTTTAAACTTGGCATTATAACACACTGGCTCAACTACAGTCAGGTTCAAGCAGCAATATGCAAACTCGGGTGGCACGTAAGATCACTACATGAGCCAAATGTACACCGCTAAATTTATTTTTATTCAAATTTAACATTAGCATTTTACAGTTAGGCTATGTGTGTCAGTTTGACTTGGAAATTCAGCTATGCTTATGAATTCATTAAAAACAAACTCAACTTGACTGACAAAGTGGGCCTATCCAAGAAGCTAGTGTAGACAGCTTTAAAATACTGAACTAAACTGTACAGAAAAAAACTAAACTGTGGCTGTTTGCTGCAGGTTTTCCAATCAGTGAGAACAGGCAGAGGGTGCTCATGGAAAAAAAGGATCAAAACTTTAGACACAACGAAATCCACCTTAATGTTATCAACAGTTTAATGTCTGATCCAAACTTTGATCATATTTTTTGTCATTTAAATATTTCTCCTCCTCTATAGAAACTTAATGGACTTACTTTACTCTATATTGAGACACATTTAGTTCCCAGCTCGCACTCTTGACCAGTCATACTTTATTGCGCTGTGTTGATGACAGAGGTAAACAGACGTTGGTCCAGGTGTGGTGACGTTGCACAAAGCGACAGAACCCGCTCCTCCTGCTCTGTCATTACCAAACACTGTGTACGGGCAGCTGTTGCATCACCGCTTCACCTGCCACCTAATCTGGACTACAGTGTCACAAACCTATAACCCAGCCCAGTGTCGCTCTCTGGCGGACACGCACGGAGGCAGACATCATACCGCTATTCGACGACATCAGCGTACTATTGTTATTTCAGTGTATGGTAATGTCCTATACTCAGAGGGGGGTAGGAACCAGTATTTATGTATTGCATGTATGTTGTCGTTGTAATACTGGCGAATTTGCAAATCGCGTTGGTCCTAATAAATAACAAAGTCCATTTTAGTCAAACATGCCAAAAAAGGCTATAGATTAACAATTAGTACCAAACGCAATTAAAATCTACTGGTCCATGAAATGTGATGTCAAGCAAATCCAAGTGAAGATTTGCCATATTAACTGTGACATTTGATTTCACAAGATTTTACAATTACTATAGGATTTGGAGAGGATTATGTACATATCATTTCGTGTAGAGAAATTAGTACAACAATCGAACTACACAGATGGATTATAGGCCTTGTCAAACCAGTGATACTCAAATAAAATAGTCCGTATGCCCCGCCCTCTTGGTCCCAAATGGCGGGACTGGACTTCCACTGTGGGACCGTGGCATTTCGCCTCTTCACACGCCTCATGCTTCCCTCTCATTTTCACAACCCCAAAAACAAAAGTGTTTGTGTCACCTGTAACTGTTTATAATGAGACACACCCCACGAACTGAGCTCTCCGTCCCGCCGTGATTGTACCAAATCACTGCCGTCAAAACACATGAGTCAAGACTGGCCCGATGGGTTTGAGCTACAGCTGAGAGTCCCATAACTCACTGTGTAATGTGCAGCGTATGGGGATGAGTGTATTTTGTTATGGCTATATCAAGACTGGGTAATATGGGCCTAAAATACTTACTCCAACATAGAGTGTACATAAAACATTGTGTACATTATTGCTTCATACACTTTGGACTTTTTAATTTAAATCTTAGTGAGCGAGTTGCGACAGTTTGAATAAGGTTGATGTGCAATCAGATTATCCAGACTAATTACCACAGTGCTATACACATTGACATTGTTTTTTTTGTTTTTTTAATACTCTTCTGCATAATTTTAGAACTTTTACATCAGAATATTTTACGACACCAAATAAAGTTGTACATTTAAGTACATTAGAAATAAGTTTTTGTCTTTTTTTTTGTCTTGCTGCAAGGTTGGTCTAACATAAACCCTTAAAACCACACTATCATCATATTTTTTGCATTTACTTAAATCCTCTAAATCCCACTTAAAAGTCTGTGTCTGAGGCGTGTTCAGCTGCTTCTCCCAGTCCCACCCTGGTCTGAACACTGACACTGATGTTTAGGAAGCTTCCTCATGGACCACTGTGCTGGACACTCAGTGAAGATGTCACAGCTGTACCGCTGATCGCGGTGCGTTTGAAGACTGCAGGATCTTCCAGACTTAGTCTTGTGTCTTTTTGATGCGTGCTCCTGTGGAGACACACCTAATCCCATAGCCACAACTCACCCCTTCCTGTCTAGGATGTCCTGTGACACACTGCAGGCAAATCACGTCAACACTTCCCCGAAGTGTTCCCACACATTGGCCTTGTGGGCACACCTCTGCCCTGACACTCTTGTAATGGTTTGACTTGGGTCAGGTCAAACCAATGCAGGGCTTACTGATGCTTTATTCAGCCAGCTTTACTAAATTAATGGAGTGTCGCACATCAGGAGCTTTTGTTGGCCACTGGAGCGACTATTGTCCATGTTAAGATTGGTGGTGTTTGCCCTGTGTATTAGCTGCCAGTGGCTGTGGCAGTGAAAGAAGAGGAATGCTCTGGTGGGGCTATCACTGGGTGCTGCAAAGTTGAAGGGATTACTGTAATGGATTGAGCGCCTGTAGATAATGCCTGAGTAAATATGCACTGCCTCTTTCCTGAACCCTGTGCTCCTCACTGGGCTCTGTCTTTTACAAAGTTAAGCCCGATTCTTCTCTCCCATTGCACTGGAGGAGGAGGAGGAGAGCCAGCTCAAAGAGAAGAGTGTTCCAGCGAAAGGCTGCAAGACACAGCTTGTCCCTGGAACATCTGCGGGCCCGTCCCACGCCTTGGAGATGGGGCTCAGACTTGTTTGTGTCAGAAAGCCTGTCGGGACTCGCCCCTCATCACAGCAGACACGTCCTGAGCCTCACATGGGAAAGGTGCAAGGGAATTTTTAAAAGGAAGACTTGTATTACCTGGAATTTGATTTCCTCATAGTCATGGAAAAAATACATAATTTTCTCTTGTACTTTTCATTTGAACAACAATGAACCCAACATTGAACCCATCCTGTGCTTAGGCTGGATGCTGAGGCACCCCACAATGAATAGTGCTATTCAGACTGCTGAGCAGAGTGACACTCAGTGGTTTTAATCACACATCCAGCTGATGTTCCTCAAACACATGAAGCCAGGACCAGGGTTGTCTCAGGACAGGTGCCACTCAGAGGGCTGGAGTACGTTAGTTTATCTTAACAATAAGCAATTTTTTCTGTGAAAGAGGAAACATTTAATCTCCACATTTTTCCTGGTGAAGTGCAGGTGTTTTATATCTGGGTGTAGCTGGGAAACAGGGAGCACATTAAGGCTGAATTAAACAGGTTTGGGAGAAGCTCTAGGCATGACATGACATGCCAGGTATGAAGAAGACAAGACCAGAGGCGCCAAACTGTGCTTGTTTAAGGCCCGATGTTTGTCAGGACTTGAGCTGTGCATGCGCCCGCAGCGCCTGTCAGGGAGAGAGAGAGGGATCCAGCTGTGGGCCTGTTCCGACCTGCACACGGGATGTGTCTGGGATAGAGAAGCACAGATTCACTACTGTACCAGTCATACACTCGCTAATCACAGAGAACTCACTTTCACATGTAACTCACAATCATAACTCACTAATCTCTTATAACTCACATCACATGTCCCTTCACTAATCACATGACTGGAATTTTGTCACTAGATTTTGTACACATAAAAATACAGTTGAAACAGTTTAGACTGCAGCCGTTAAAGTCACGTTTGGGTTCAGCCCGTTTTGTTCAGAGGATTGTGAATAAGCAGTTTTGTATTGTGTTTGAGTGCTATGTGGCTGTATAATTGACATTGTGACCAATGAAAGGCTCATAATTACATGTTAACACCTGAGCCGCACCCAGTGAGCCACTGAATCCATCAGTCAACTGTCCCCCGCCCTGCGCTCACTCTGTTAGCTTTAGTAGCGCTCTCTCTGAGCAAACAGCCCATTCTTGTGCTAAAGTTTGTAGCTGCAGGGCTGGGACGTCCCGTGGCATCTGTTTGTTTGTGTTCTCTTTGGATATGAGAGAAAAAAACCTCACTGAAGACAGCGCACGTTTACGGCTCACAAACTCCAACTGGCATTTTAACACGCTCTGACCCTTTAAACAGCGCTCTTTGGTCCATAATCCTGTGTCTTTTCTTTGCTTTCCTCTTTTCCTCAGCTTCTCCAGCTCATTTAGCTGACTGACAGAAGCGTACAGCACAGATCAGGTTTGGAACCAGGGACAATGAAAGTGCACCCATTCATCTTTGTCTGCCTGCTTTGCTGCTTTGATTCCAAACAGTTGACTTGTGTTCACAATGTACATCTTTCACAACATCGACCCTTCATAACCCAGCCATGTTCCTCAGGCTCATATTTTAAAGCCTGTTAGCCCCCACACTGAATCGTATCCTGGATTTCTTGGTTTGTGTTTTGTCGGTTTTTCCTCCGCTTCAGCCGTTTCTAATGAGGTCACTTGAGGAAAGGAGCATAGCGGTGAATTTGGGTCTCTCTGATTTCTACCACTGTTATTTAGACTAAAAAGTACATGTAGTTTCTGGATTCATCCGGATGAAAGGAGAGCAGTGCCTGGGGAGATGAGGTGCAAATATCCATGCCAAACTTGTGCAATCTCCAACGTCAAAGCTGGGATGTGCTATTTATTTTTTATTTTTTTCCACTTAATAAAGATGAAATTTTATGTGCATTGTTCTCAAATAGAGCTGCAAGCGTTTTTCACATTTCACGGTGAAGTAAAGCTGACAGGAGAAACTTCCCCGCTGCCCCACGCCCATGGACTTGTTCACATAGAGGGCTTAAAGTTGGGTTTGCTCTGTGCAGATTTCAATGCTTTGTTTACACAGTTGGGTTACGGCCATTAGCAGCAATTCAGACTTCAGTATTGCTTTAGGTCTCAGGGAAAAACCATACATGTATTATTTATGACTTCAGGATTACCAAGCCCCTGTGTGCAGACCGCCGCTAAAACGTGAGATTAATCAGTGTAATGTGGCAGTGTGTCATGGAAAACTGTGGATGAATTGATGTGTTTCTGCATAATAGACACTGAAAGAGAGATTATGTTAAAGTCTGTTTATACTGTCATCAACTCTGATTTTGTCTTAATCAAACAGAGGTAGTAATTGTGTAACCTGCCATAAACATTATGTATTTTATGTTGCTGACATATTTAATAAAGGAAACAAGTGTTAGCGCTTACATTATTAAGAATATTTTATTTTAGCATATTATTGTATCAAAGTGACTCAAAGGTAAAACATTCTCAGTGCATGGTTTAATATTCACAAGTGGGTAGAGTAGGTGCCAAAAATAGTGTACTCAAGTAAGAATTATGATACATAAAAATAATATTCCTAATGTAAAAGTACGAAGTGGTGGTCCAAGAACTTACTAAGAAAAAGTAAAAAAGTGTTTGAGGAAACTACTACTACTACTACTACTACTACTACTACTACTACTACTACTACTACTAAGTTTATGAAATTGAATTAGAAGGACAAGACATTAAATAATGCTGAAATTGTGGTATTATCACAGGATAGACCATGAAAATGCACAAAGTTACTTAAAGGGACAGTGTGTAGGATTCGTGGCGCATAGGTGGTTACTAGCTATTCCACTTCCTCTTTTGGCTACGGCAGACCTCGAGGGTCACCCGGGCGCGACGTAGCGCCGAAATCTCGCGTGCCCGCGCACGAACCGCGCACCGCTGTATACATAAACCGCGGTCCCCCGTTCACTTTTTTTTTTTCTTTTCGCATGAAAACACACAATCCCGATCATGATTCATGACAATCTACACATCAAATGAAACCTTACAGTCTCCTCTTTTTGACTATGCAATTCATTTCCCTGCAAAACAATCACTCCCCGAGCACATGGGGCTTTTATACAGAAAAGCACAAAACTTAGCTTACTTAGCTTACCTTTGAAGGCTTTGCACAGGTCAAACTCTGTATTTCATCATAAACTTGGTCTCAATCTGTCCATAAGGATCCAGCGAATAAAATCCAGTAAAACAATTTAGTCCAAAATACGTGTTATATCCATTACGATGTGTGATCCGGCAGCATGCTCCCCCCTCCCGCCCTCCGCTTCCCCTTCTCTCCTTCCTTCGCTCCTGGCTGCATATGGGAGCAGAGGACCGAAGGAGAGAAGGGGAAGGAGGGGGAAGGGGGGACCCATAAGCAGCGCGGCTGTGCAGCTGTTAGCAGGAGCCGAGGCGAAGGATGAGCCCAAATGTCCTTCTGCGGCTCTCGTATTCAAAATGGCTGCCTCTATATGGGGAAGATCCCCCTTTTATGTGACTATATCTAAGTCCAAAAGAATACTTTGATTTCATGATGGAAGTGAAAAGGCTTGGAAAACAATGTATTTTTGAATGGGTATCTTCAATTTCAGTAATTAACAGGTAAAAATCTTACACACTGTCCCTTTAAATAGTTTTTTGTCTCCATTTACTTCATGGAACGTTTAAAAAAAAAGTACTCTGAAAAGTATTATTTCTTCAAAAAGTTCCTCAAGTAAATGTAATGAGTAAATGTACTACCCACCTCTATTAATATTTATTATACATTCTATTTAGATAACACTTTTCAGGAGACTCAAAGATGCTTCACAACCCCTGAATAATTAAAGTAATTTTAATCAAACAAAGTATACTGAAAATATATGAACAGTAAAGTGGATAAAAGGATTTCCAAAAACTCTACTAAACAAGTTATTTTTATCCTCACCACCATGAGGAGGAGAGCTGGCGAGTATCCTCCTTCAAAAGCTCCTCTCTTTCCTGTGATGAGGGCCACAGATGAAAGCCAGACCCACTTTAAATTGCAGCTGGAGGGTTCCATTTTACTGTGGTCCTCGGACGCCCCACAGGCTCAGAGACAGAAAGAAAGAGACGGAGGGGTTTTGAGGTCGTCGCATCCTCAGTGTGCGAGCGTGGAGCGTGTTTATTTAAGTAGGTCATAATCACAGTCTTGTCTTTTAGCTTTGGCTCCAGGCACAAACAGAAGTGCCCTGTCCACACAACAGGTGTTAACTCTGACCTCTGGGAATTATGCAAATACGATTTTCAAGAAAATATATCTTGATTTTTTACAGTTTAAGCAGAATTTTGCTTTTGACTATATAGGATTTCAATACTACTTATACTAATAAGTTTTGAAGATAAGTTTGATTTGGTGCTGCCCAATAGTGAGTGTCCTGAATGTCTCCTTCCACTCTTCACCCCCATTTTATCCTTTTATTCACTTATCCGGTTCAATCTCCACTACTGACTGAAAAAATAAATGACTTTTATTGTGTGTCCTAGTATGCTGTAATATGACCATTGATAATGTCATTAGTGATATATTTATAAGTTGTGTTTCTGTGTCTTTTCTTTCAGTACTCAACTGATTTGAAGAAGTTATATTGTCAAATCGCCAAGACGTGCCCCATTCAAATCAAAGTGCTGACCAACCCACCGCAGGGCGCAGTCATCCGTGCCATGCCCGTGTACAAAAAGGCGGAGCATGTGACCGAGGTGGTGAAGCGCTGCCCCAATCACGAACTCAGCCGCGAATTCAACGATGGTCAGTCCACTTTATATTTTATCATTATTTTGAAACCAGTTTAAACGTTACTCGTCATTGGGGAGATAAAAATCATTTAAAGTGAACTAAATTGTCAAATAGGTAAAAGTAAAAAAAACAAAACAGGAAAAGAATGTTGCTACTGCATAATAAATAGAAATATGAATGGAAAAGTAAATACCACAGTTAAATATGACTTACTGTAGTTCTCATGCTTTAAAATTGAACGACCTGAAATTAAATGACCATGCATTCATATTTATATTAATTCTATTATTTATATATGTTTTGTCTCAGGTCAGATCGCTCCTCCCAGTCACCTGATCCGTGTGGAGGGGAACAGCCACGCCCAGTATGTGGAGGACTCCATCACGGGGCGACAGAGCGTTCTGGTGCCCTACGAGCCCCCACAGGTCAGTTTAAATGTCTGTGAAACGCTTGTCGCTCAACTTAGGCAACTATTAAGTTGACATACACCCTCTTCTTAACCCTCATATCAAATTTACGAACTAAGCTGAATTGTTTAAATCTTCTAAATAAATTTGATCATAACAATCTGGTCTGTTTGCAGATAGAAGTGGGATGTTTACAATATAAAGTACATCTTTGATTGGCATTTAAATTACTATACTAAAACCTGCCTGCCACTCACCGCCAGTGTCTTGTCTCAGGTGGGAACCGAATTCACCACCATCCTGTACAACTTCATGTGTAACTCGAGCTGCGTGGGCGGAATGAACCGGCGGCCCATCCTCATCATCGTCACCCTGGAAACGAGAGAGTACGGCCACCTCCTCTATCGCTTTTATGCCACCCTTTTCCTCCTCCAAACCATTTCTCCATCCCTAACCGTCTCCCCTCTCTCTGCAGCGGTCAGGTCCTGGGCAGGCGATGCTTCGAGGCCAGGATCTGCGCCTGTCCCGGCAGAGACCGAAAGGCAGACGAGGACAGCATCCGCAAGCAGAACGTATCAGATGGAACAAAGAGCAGTGAGGGTACGAAGCGCCGTAAGTAGTTTGGGCTGGTGGCGGGCTGACCAAACACTTAAAAAGGATTCTCCTTTCTTTTCTGTCTGCTCTGGCTTATAGGTCTAATATTACACTCTGAAAAGGCGTAGACTGTGTAACTTATGTTGTATTATTATTTGTAGCTTTCCGTCAAGTCTCCCATGGCATCCAGATGTCCACCATCAAGAAGAGAAGGTCCACAGATGAGGAGGTGTTTTGTTTGCCTGTAAGTGGTTCATCTCTTATGTGATCTGCCATTAAAAACAAGACATATATTCACTAAAAACGCTTGTGTCTTTGTTTCAGATCAAAGGTCGTGAAATTTATGAGATCTTGGTGAAAATTAAAGAATCTCTGGAGCTGATGCAGTTCTTGCCGCAGCACACCATCGAGTCGTACAGACAGCAGCAGCAGAGCCTCATCCAGAAACAGTGAGTGTGGATTGGCCAATAATATAAAATAATCTATGTTTGGAATGAATGCAGCTGTCTTGTCCTTGAAGAATTGTGTTCCCTTCTGTCATTAATACGTAGAGTTTCAATTTGAACCCTAAGGCCAAGATCGGTAAAAGGTTGAAGGGTGGTAAAACAGTTATCAGTTGTATTGGTAAGGAGTCATTAGTCTAGTTTCAATGATTTCTGTTTTGTTTGGACGTCTTATCTGTGCTCAGAGTGGTTGCAATAAATTGACTCTTTCAAATACATTTAAGTTTGGACAGTGTTGAGATGTTAATGGTGGTTATCGCAGCTTTTCAAACAGTTTCTGAAATTATTCTGTAGTTTTGGTTTTTTTTTGACCAAGTAGCACCTTTATTAGAGGGCGTGTTTTTCTCCTCTGGCGATAGCTGGCAATGTTTTGTTGAGGAGAATCTCCCAGAGCTCGGCGGTCACGCCTTTGGGTGCTCTGCCAGCGTTTGCACAACACTCTTCACAATCACTGCCTTGGCCTCTTGCATTGGTTTAATTAGAGCGCTCTCTCCCTCCGCCCACCTCTCTCTGTCGGCTATGGAAAAGAACTACACAAGTACATGGCGCAAAATGATAGTTCCACACAGTTAATTACTACTTATGTGAAGTTTCCCATTAAAACAGTGACGCACACGGGCTGCTTCCATCTGCTCTGCTCTGCTTCCTGGTCACTACCTGTATCTTGTAGAACTCACTCAAGATTTTAATCTATATCCTGCTTTCCCACATGTACACTCACCATTATGTGTACAATGTTCTAGTTTGTGTTAAAAGCTTGTGTGAACGTTGTAAGAGGTGGTTAATCAGTGAGGTTATGCTGCCCCCTTCTGCCTCTTAATGCTTCTGCTGCATACCCCCTGTCCTCTTTCCTGTCTCATCTCAGATCAATTTTTTTTTACCAATTCCAATGGTCTCAATTAATAAATTACAAAAAGCTTCAAATGTCATCTGCATAAAACAAAATATGCTCAGTTTGTCTCATGTACAAAAGAGAGTAAACCTCTACAAGCATTTTCTACACATACACATCCCATACATGGAAGTTTTGTATTAGTTTAGCAATTCAGATTTCAGTGTTTCCTCAAACGTTAAAGGAAAAGTAACGTTTTTTTTGTTTTTTTTTACAATTTGAGCCTTATTTCGGTAATAAAACAAGTTGTTTTACTCACCCATAGCACTTTGGTGTCATATGGAGTACTTCCAGAGATGGTTTAGATTTGCGTTAGCCTAGCGCAACTTCTAGCCATAGCTTGGGGCATATAATATATTCCCCGAGCATGTAATATGCCCCGTGCGGTCTCCAAATAACACAAACTTTAGCACTTTTTAAATCATAGAAGCTCGATGTCTTAGTCTACGATTTCGTTTGAGTCAAAAGTGGCCTGTAATCCGAGATTTACCCATAGTTTACAGCTTTGCGTTTCATGTTTGGGTCCCGGGAGCTGAGAGCACAGTCCGCACATGCGCACTGGCGTCCTCATCTACTCGAAACTATGGATAAATCTCGGATTCCAGGCCACTTTTGACCAAACGAAATCGTAGACTAAGACATCGAGCTTCTATGATTTGAAAAGTGCTAAAGTTTGTGTTATTTGGAGACCGCACGGGGCATATTACATGCTCGGGGAATATATTATATGCCCCAAGCTATGGCTAGAAGTCGCGCTAGGCTTACGCAAATCTAAAACATCTCTGGAAGTACTCCATAAGACACCAAATTGCTATGGGTGAGTAAAACAACTTGTTTTATTACCAAAATAAGGCTCAGATTGTAAAAAACATTACTTTTCCTTTAATGCCCCTGGACATATTACAAATGGCCATCTAGATTTTAAATCATAAATTGCCAATCTAATCACAATAACACAATTGTAAAACAGATAGGTCTTTCTCCTCTGTTCTCTCCTGTCTGTTCTTCTTGTCCCTTTCTGCCCTCCCTCTCTCTCCTCTCTTTCTCTCTTTCTTTCTCCTCTCTCCTTCTCGTCCTCTTCTGTCCCTCCTGACCCCTCCTCTCTGGTCCTCTTTCAGCCTGTTAAAGTCGTCGGTGGGCGCGCCATCGGAGCCACATCACCGGCGCTGCTGAACACATTCCGCCCGAGATTCTTCTCTTTCACTTTCCTACACTTTGACCCTTCACCTTTCACCTCTGAGGGCCCCCTTTCGACCTCTACTCCTTCAGGCTCTACTCAGTGAGACTCTGGACATGAACTGTACCATGGACACACCCCACAGAGGTCACCTGGGACTAAAGTGCATGGTTTTGAACAATGTCACCTCCTCTTGTGAGAGTGAGAGACAATCTATGAACCAGCCACTATCTTAAGGCGGGGTTTGGACAGTTTGTTACTTGACTTCTATGTTCTGTTATCTTCTGTTGTATATTTTCTATCTGAGCTGGACTCCTCCTGAATGTAGCTTATTTTACTTGTGTTTTTTGTTGAGAATGCTGAATGCTGGACATTTGTAGTTACTGCAGGACAGTTTGTGTGGGTCTTGGTTCATTTTAAAGCTTTAGCAAAGTTAACTCTATAATGTTATTGTTCTTTTATATTTCTGTGGCTGCTGCACTTTGTCAGATCATAATAAATGCCTCTGCTTGAAACGTAAACCACTACTATTTATTTCTAGAGTAGTTAATTCATTTATTATTATTACAAAGCTCATATTTTGTCTAGATTTAAGCATGCTATTATCAGTCTCTCATCACAGTCCTAACGCTCTCCTTTTGTCTCCCTGTCAGGTCTCCAATGCCGCCCCAGCCCTCATACGGCTCCAGTTCTCCGACTCACGGCAAAGTGAACAAACTCCCCTCAGTGTCTCAGCTCATCAACCCCCAGCAGAGGAACAGCCTGACCCCCTCCAGCATGTCCGGCGGCCTCACTGACAGTAAGTGTAGTCTCCTCTTTACACCTCAGCATGTGATCAGATCTTTGAGTTTTACGGTGTTTTACATAACAAAAAATAGCTTAAATAGCTAAATGATATTGCTGTTATATTTGTAAAGTTGGGTCTTAAAGATGGGGTACCTCATTTTCAAAGTGAAAGGAGAAAATATGCATTTATCTAACTTGTCTCTCACAAACCATTTGGCACATTGTTAATATGCATATGTATCAGGTATGTGTACATCTTCAGAACAGCTTTTATCATTACCAAAATACTGTCAATTCTAGCACTGCTTTCAGCTCTTACTTCTGAGTTTTCGAAAGATAAAACACACTATTACTACACATAGACTTGGTCACAAAGTGCACTTTTACAATATACTCATGGTTGGAAAAACACATTTACAAGAATTAAGTCGGGTACCCCAACTTTAAATTGTTAGTTGGTTAGCTTCGTCTTTATTTTGAAGGAACATCTCATCTGCAGTCAAATTGTGTTGAAATTTTGGTTATAGGACCGCAAATAAGGGCTGTAGGAATGTAGGATTATTTTAAATCCAAATAATGAAAGCCGTAGCCACCATTAGCCATCCAGGGACAGTCCCACACACAGAGCTGACGCGGCCTCTCTTGTCTCCTCAGTGACTCCCATGATGGGCACTCATATCCCCATGGGCGACATGAGCTCACTGAGCCCCACACACGCACTGCAGCCACAGCTCCCCCTGGTGCCCTCCTCGCAGCACTGCACTCCCCCTCCTCCCTACCCCATGGACAGCAGCATCTCCAGGTACCCCCCAGCACAGACAGACACACAACTATACAGGGACAGGGAGCACAGCACAGCCAAGACTAGGCTCACACTGGGGGAACCAACAGAATAGGACCCAATAGAGTCAAATACTATAAAAGATACCTCTAGTGCTGTTGCCTCATAACAATATTAATGCAACACTTTAAGCCCCAGAACACTGCATGGAGAGACGCACATTCAGATTTCACATTATGACTTGATTTCCTATAAAATTATTGATTATCTGAACTGTTTTTACTATTACTTTTTTTTTTTTTTTTATCAGTTGATTTAGATAAGATTAGATCAGCCTTAGACCAGAGTTATTCGTTTCTTTACTTGAGTTTCACTGCATGACTTTTAGAATTAGATTAGAAAAATCTAAATATAAATTGTCTATGTGTCTGATAGTTCTTCTCTCTTTCCGCAGTTTCCTCATTCGGCTGGGCTGCGCAGGCTGCTTGGACTACTTCACCGCACAGGGCCTAACCAACATCTACCAGATCGAGAACTATAACATGGAGGTGAGCCCTTGCCTATCCCAGTCCAGTCACACTCTGGGGTAACGCCTGAAGTCTCACCCCACCCCACACCCCCACCTGTCCCGATCTGGCCCCATACTAACCGCTACTGTGTAATGGTGTGATAGGACCTGTCGCGGCTGAAGATCCCTGCCGAGTTCCAGCATCTCATCTGGAAGGGCATCATGGAGCACAGGCAGGCCATGGACTTCTCGCCCCCGCCCCACATTGTGCGCACCACCAGCAATGCGTCCAGCGTGAGCGTGGGTTCCTCGGAGGCGCGCGGGGAGCGGGTTATCGACGCCGTGCGCTTCACCCTCCGCCAAACCATCTCCTTCCCGCCCCGGGACGAGTGGTCCGACTTCTCCTTCGACCTGGATTCACGGCGCAACAAGCAGCAGCGCATAAAAGAGGAGGGAGAGTGAGAGAAACAATCAGCGACTATCTGTTAACCAATTCAACTACTCATCATTTTCGGAACATTTCATTTTTTTTAACTTTTGTTATATGTGCGGAAACTGCTGAAAAACAAGCCAAAATGCACTTATTTTTGTTAGGGTTTAATATGGAGGTGCTTAGGTGCATTTTTAGTTTCTTCAGAGCACTTAAGAATCGCTTAGGATTTCTAGACTGCTTGGAGTTAAGTGTTCCTGTTCATTCCATTTTAACGCATGACTGGAAAACTACTTTACAATAGGGTTTTTTTTATTTTTTATTTCAGGGCTGATATTTTTGCAAAGGGCCGTAGCAAACCGTGTTCATGTTGTCGATGATGTCTGTGTCTCATACACTGGTTTTGTGTTTTGAGGTAGGAGTCAGCATTGATTGTATACATTTCATTCATTTACTTTGAGAAGTATTATTTGAGGGCAATATTTTCTACTGTTATTTTGTATGACTTTGAGACCAATGTGCCATGTTTGTTTTGAAGTATGTCTGGTCATTCATTTGATGTAGCCACTTATATAGGCCTAATGCTTTTGTTTCAGTGTTTTTGTATATTATGATGACTGATGCTTTCAAGGCTTTAAATGCAGAGGACGCCTAGCAGAAGTATTGTTTATTGTTTATTATGGTAGAGGTGCATTTCATTTGATACCAATTCATTTTACTTTGTGTATATAGATTTGTATAGATGCTCATTATGTTGGTATATGTGAATACAGCCTGGGTTCTTTCTCCAGGAGGAACAATGTTATAACATGCATGCATTATTGTAGTTCAATTACAGAGCCCAAAGTTCAAATTTGTTCACAATCAGAAGCAAACAGCAATCTGTATTTTCTTATTTTTGTACAAATTTTGTAAATATCAAGGGTATTTTGATATAAATAAATAACCATACCGTTGTATCACTCCTGTGTCAGTCATTAAGTCTCATGGACAATAAATAGTAGTTTTCACTTCAAGTTAAGTTAAATAACAAAAGGATTAATAGATTGTATTTAAATACATTCACTCACAGAGCTTTCCTTATCATGTAATAGAACATATTTTCTAAAAGATGAGTACAGTGGTACCTCACCTTACAAAATTAATTCGTTCCAGAAGTGGTTTCGTAACGTGAATTTTTTGTAAGTTGAGTAGCTATTTCAATGGAAAAAGCCTGATTTGTTCCAAGGCCCCATTCCAAGTTTTTTTTTTATAGTGTAACTTTTTTTTATAGTGTAACATTGTGTTCTGCGTCCTGATTGGCTAAGAGACTGTAGACCCAGGACTAAACTTGGACTAAACGTGGACTAAACCAGGTCTAAACAAGGTCTATACCTGGACTGGACCAGGACTAAACCTGGACTAAACCAGGACTAGACCAGGTGGATTAAAGCGCCGCGTGCGGGTCTATTTCCTGGTTTCTCACGAGTCACAGCTGAGGCGAGCAGCGAGGAGGGGACCGCAGCGAGGAGGGGACCGCACGCAGTCCGAGCGCATGAACGAACGCAGGTAAGAGCCGCGGTGGTTTAATCCTGTTTAAGAGGAGGCACGGTTTGAGCACGGGTCTGCAGCCCTGCGCCGGGTCATGCTGCACATGTCCCCGCGCACACTTCTCCACCCTCCCCCCCACGCTTCCCTATTAATACATTTTGTTGAAAATCTATGAAAGTTTGAGCGTTTAAACAGAGACAAATGTGAGAAAAATTTAAATCCAGTCAGAGAAGAGTATGTGTGTGGCTGAGCGTGCATCTGAGCGCGCATTATTTGAATTTTTGAGATTTCGCGTTTCGTAATTTGAATCGTATCTAGAGACCACAATTTAACGTGAAGGCGTTTCGTAACTTGGAATTTTCGTTTGTTGGGTCTTTCGTAAAGTGAGGTACCACTGTATGTCTATAGAGACCAGTGCATATGTGTGAACAGAAGTTTTAATATAAACAAACATGTTTATTCTACTGTAAATGTTTTATTCTGTACACATTGCCATTATTTACACATAAAATGTGCTTAGCTTACAAAACAAAAGCGCTTCCTAATTTTACAACCTCATGTACAATTCCAACAGTCTCTTCACATTAGAACAGTTCACTCAACTTCTGCCACATGGGCCACCTCCACCTCCATGGTCTGGATGATTTCTGGGGCATCCTCTTTGGTGCTGCTCAGAGCCTGCTGTGCCAGGACATAGTTGACCACCTGCATGATGCCCTGGTCAGACAGAGTGGACACGCCCTCTGCTGCAACCTGGGCAGCGGCTTGGGCAGCTTGTACTGCCTCCACAGCCTCCACAGTCTCCTCTGTAATCAATACGGTCTCGATCTCCTCGTCCCCAGTCGGCTGTGGCTGCCGGAGCTCAGGGGGCAGCTCTGAGGCCAGGATGCTGACCGCGTGCTCCACCTGCGTGCCCTGGTTGTGGAACTGCAGCGTGTCCTTCTCCAGCATGATCTTTCCCGGCAGGTTGTCTGTGTGGAATTTGCCCATGTGCTTGCGAAGGGTGCGGGCGTCAATGTGTGCCTCCTGACAGATGGGGCAGACATAGGGCCGTTCGCCTGTGTGTGTCCGCACGTGACGCTTCAGAGAGCGAGCATCTGCCCACGCTACACCACAGGTCAGGCACTCAAACGGCTTCACTCCTGTGAACAACACACTATGTTACCTCTGGGCCTCAAACATAATACAAAACAATACTGTTTCAGATGGCATCACAACATCAGAAGTCTGCGGAGGTCAGGATAGGTCTGTCTGTTGTGAATGTGCCAAATTTGATGTGGGATCAAATGGGTGTATAAAACATTGGATAACTGGCCTAATGTCAGTAATGATTCTCTCAGATCTCACTGTTTGAACTGAGGTCTAGGGCAGGGTAGAAGGCCGTAGTACAGTTTAGTTGAACACATTCAGACACAAGACTAATATAACAGGTTTGTTCATCTAAATACTCGTCCTGACCCTGATGGTTGTTGATGTGGCGTCTGTACTCTCGGAGCTGGGTAAACTTGCGTCCGCACTGCCCGCATTCTCTCTCCAGGTTCTGCTTCACTCGACCCTTTTTGCCATGAGTCGCCTTCTTCACATGGCGTCGGAACAGAGCCTTCTCAAAGAACTCCTTTCCACAAACGTTACACCTGGACACAGATGAGACATTATTGGCAATTTTAAGATGGTACTTCCAGTAGGCCAATATAAACTAAAATAATCTATAAAATAAACTAAAATCATATACTATCTGTTAAAATAATGTGCACTAACTTGTAGGGCTCAGCAACACTGTGGGATTTGACGTGGGAGTACCAGTCCTTCTTCCAGCTGTAGCACTTCCCACAGACCTGACACTGAAAAGGCTTCAGTCCCATGTGTTTGTTCATGTGCTGCTGCAGGTCTTTGGCCTCAAAAAAGCGCTTATCACAACTGCAGACACAACATTAGACCACAGTTGACCACAATACTTTATGTCATACATTGAGTTAGTGAATGTTGAGGAGCACTGACTGAGTGCAGGCGAAGGGGCGCTCATTGGGTTTGGGCTGGTGCTTCTTCATGTGTTTAGACAGAGCAGAAGCACGGTAGAACGTGGCTCCACATGTGTTGCACAAGTACTTGGACTGGCCTGTACAGAGAGGGCAGAGATGACACATCTGTCTATAGGATAAGTCATATAGGGTTATCCATGGGAGTCAGAGTGACATTAATTAGAACCATTGCTATGTTATTAACAATTTTCAGTCCAGAAAATATCGCCTATAAACAGTATGCTGAGACCCATGGATAGAGAACTCTAGTGTAATGTACAAACCGGTGTGCAGGCTGGTATGGTCCTCCATGCTCCTCTTGCTTACAAATGTCTTGTGGCAGAACTGACACTGGAACTGTTTGGAGACATCGTGCATTGTGCGGTGCATCTTCAGACTGTGTTTGTGAGTGAAGGTCTTTCCACAGACTTTACATGAGTGTGGCCGGACCCCCGTGTGGCTCAACATGTGCAGGCGCAGAGAGTAGAGCTTTGGGAGGGTTTTACCACAGATATCACAAACAAATTCCCTCTTGGTGTGGGCCATCTGCCCCCTGTCATCGCCGTCCTCTGCCCGTGGCTCAGGGCCCACCTCCACCACACGAGCGGGGCCACGCTGACTGCTCTGCTGCTTGTGCCGGGCCAGATGAGTGCGCAGAGAGGCGGCGTACTGGAACTCCTTACTGCACAGCTGTACCATGCACACACAGGTTTAGAATATAAACTAGCACATACATGTGGAAAGCAGAATAAAGCGCTTCCAGGAGCAGGACTACTCACACTGCACTTGTAACTACGGGCCTTCTCGTGCTTGAGCGTGTGCATGATAAGAGAGTACCTTCTCTGAAAAGACATGCCACACTCTGAACAGGTGTGCTCTCCGTCCACTGCACTGTCCGTCGCCTCCTCCTGCTTTAGGTGCTCAGGCTCTGCCCCCTCCTCCTCAAGGCGGCCCTCTGCAGTGGACACTGTGTTCTCCACAGAGATCCCGTCTGAGCTCTCCACAGACCTCTCTACAGAGCTCTCCACAGGACGTTTAGGTGGCCGGCCCCTCTTCCCTGAGCGTACTACAGCCTACAACAGGAGATACTGTTAAGTACAACTTTATCATTCTGTCTCTGAGCGTAAGCACAGTGCAGTGTGTACCTTTGGGGCAGTGGCCTGGGGAGGTGAGGTACTCTCAGTCTCTTCCTCCTCCTCTTCTTCTTCCAGTCCCATGTGCAGGCGCGCATAGCCCCCTTCAGCGATGGAGCGGTGCCTCAGTCTCCTCTGGCCACTGTCCTCCCCCTGGGGCTCAGGGCTGTCCTCTGGGACAGGCTCCTCCTCCTCTGGGACAGGTTCCTCCACCACCTCCTTCTTCATTTTGGCTGGACGCCCCCTTTTGCGCTTCTGTGGAGGGGGCGGGGCTTCAGTCTGAGGGGAGGACTCAGTGTGTGCCATGTCATCAGGACATGATGTCTGAGGTGGGACATGCTCAGTTTGGGTGTCATCTACTCCTCTGTCTGAGTCCACTCTGATAACGTAGGCCTGACCTGGGGCCTGGGTGTCCGTCTGCTGCTCCAGAGCCAAACAGGCAGACACCACAGCCAGCGAGTCACTGGCCCCTGCCTGCCCGCTGTGAGTGACCACTGTCATGGCCTCGTCCTCCAGTGCTTCTGCTCCAGATATCAGAGTGACTGTCTCACCAGGATGCGGCTGTGTATGGGCGATCAGAGTCACTGTCTCATGTCCTGCCCCCTCACCGTTTCCCGGGGTGACCACAGCCATTGGTTGCTGAATGAAGTCTTTATTGGTCACAAAGGCAAGCTGCTCAGGAGTGACCGCCACAGCACTGCCATTGCTGTCGATGGCTACTACATAGGCGGTGTCTGCAGCTTCCGCAGGGACATCCTCCTCGTCCTGTCCATCTCCAGAGGCCAGATCATGCTCACCATGAGCAGACACCACAGTGTGCACGTCCCCTCTCTGATACACCGTAAGCTGCTGCTCTTCCACCTTTTTGTGCACAGACTCACAGATCTGTAGCACCTCCGTCATTAGCAGGTGCCGCGCCAGGTTGGCAATATCCGCCATGAAACAGAAGTTAAATGTGAGAGAGGAAGTGTAGGCAAAGTCCAACAGTGGCAGAAAACTGGCCTTTGTGAAACCTATGGACACAAGGAGAATTCATCAGAGCAGAAAGAGCCACAGCAACTTAACAGCAAAACAGATAATAAATAGAGGTATAAATAATAATAATAATAATAATAATAAATTTTATTTAAAAGCGCCTTTCAGAACACCCAAGGACACTGCACAAGGTTAAAAATGAATAAAAAGCACAAACAAACAATACAATAAAACATATAAAACAAGATAAAAACAAAATCAGAGTGGATTGATTGGCTATGAGAGGTAGGACAGTCTGAACAGGTGGGTTTTGAGTCTGGATTTAAAGAGTGGGAGGGAGTCTATATTCCGGAGGTCAGGAGGGAGAGAGTTCCAGAGCTGAGGAGCAGAGCGGCTGAAGGCTCTGCTCCCCATGGTGACGAGACGGGCAGAGGGGACAGAGAACTGAAGAGAGGAGGAAGAGCGGAGGGTGCGGGATGGAGTGGTGATGTGGACGAGGTCAGATATGTATGGTGGGGCTAGGTTGTGTAATGCTTTGAATGTGGTAATGAGTATTTTGAAGTTAATTCGCTGTTTTATGGGGAGCTAGTGGAGTTCTTGTAGTACGGGGGTGATGTGATGGATAGTGGGGGTCCGAGTGATGATCCGGGCAGCAGAGTTCTGTAGGAGCTGCAGTTTCTGAAGGGATTTGTTGGGGAGACCAAAAAGAAGAGAGTTACAGTAATCGATGCGGGAGGTGACAAGGCTGTGGACTAGGACGGCAGTGGTGTGAGGAGTGAGGGAGGGGCGGAGACGAGAGATGTTGCGTATGCATTATTGATGTGTGAATGAAATTAAAGTGTGCTGTCGAGGATGACACCCAGACTCTTGACCTGAGAAGAGGGATGGACAGTTGAGTTGTTCATGTTGATGGAGAAGCTATTAGATTTGGAGAGTGTGGATGGAGTGCCTACTAGGAGGACTTCTGTTTTGGAACTATTGAGCATTAGGAAGTTGGAGGAGAACCAAGAGTTGATTTCCTGTAAGCAGAGGGTAAAGGAGAATGGTGGGAGTGATGAGGAGGGTTTGGAGGAAAGGTAGAGCTGGGTGTCATCCGTGTAGCAATGAAAATGAATGTTGTACTTACGGAAGATATGGCCAAGAGGGAGTATGTAGATGATAAAGAGGAGGGGCAGAGGACGGAGCCCTGGGGCACCTCCGCGCAGACAGGAAAAGTGTTGGATGTGTGCGATTTGAGATTAATATACTGTGTGCGGTCGGTGAAGTATGAGGTAAACCAGGTGAGGGGGGTGTCAGTAATGCCAATTGAAGTCTATGGAGGAGGGTGCTGTGGGAGATAGTGTCGAAGGCTGCAGTAAGATCAAGGAGGATGAGGATGGAAAGTAAACCAGTATCAGCTGCTATAAGGAGGTCATTGGTGATTTTTATTAGTGCAGTTTCTGTGCTGTGGAGGGGTCGAAAGCCTGATTGGAATAGTTCATACAGATTGTTATTACTGAGGTGGGTGTGGAGTTGAGAGGCAACAGTCTTTTCAAGGATTTTGGAGATGAAGGGTAGGCTGGAAATGGGGCGGAGGTTATTGAAATCTTTGGGGTCTATACCAGGTTTTTTAAGAATTGGAGTGACTGTGGCGGTTTTGAGTGATGAGGGGACAGTACCAGAGGTGAGAGAAGAGTTGATAATATTGGTGATGAGGGGAGCTAGTACAGGGAGGCAGGTTTTAACAAGGGCAGTGGGGAGTGGGTCAAGGGGACAGGTGGAGGATTTGGATTTTTTAAATAATTTCTATGATGTCCATGACAGAAGGGAGGGTAAAGCTGGAAAATTGGGTACCAGGGTATGAGGCAGGGGTAAAGTAAACTGTAGAAACTGCAGCTCCGCATGAAATCAGGTGTTGGTGGATATTAGTGATCTTAGATGTAAAGAAGGACATGAGTGAGTTACAGAAGTCAGTGGATTGTAAGTGGTAAGGGAGTGAGTCGGGGGGTTTGGTAATGTTGTAATGTTTGTAAATGAACTACATCCCTCTTGTGTAACGTTAGGACTAACCTGAGAGGTCGACCACAGCCTCATGCGTGGAGGCTGCCCCCTTCTCAAAGAACAGTTGGTTGAAATAGTCACTGCATGCTGCGAGCACAGCTTTGTGAGCGCGGAATTCCTCCCCCTCGATCAGAAGAGTGATGTCACAGAACTGATTATTGAGGCGTTGATGGTTAAGTTTGTCCAGCATGGTCCCACTATGTTTGGGTAGGAACTGGTTTACCAGCCCTTTACTGTCCACCTGCATCATACAGACAGCAAAATATTCATGACCATGCAATCACTCTACTCCAAAAAATAGGTCATTTCATTTCTGGTCATTTCCTGGCTATAAAAAAAAAAAATTTACCTTTGGAATGAGACCAAACTGACCACTGTATCACACAGATAAAACTAATTATAGGGAATCATGACAGTCTAATTTATTTGTTTATTTATTTATTGTTTTGTGTTTTTTCATTCATAAAGTATAAAAAGACATCAACAGTGTGATAACAATACACAAAATTGAATGAAAGGGAGCAGAAAGACGAGTAATCTTACGTTATCTGCCCCCTTTCCTTTTCCAGACACATTAACACCGACAGTGCACCTTCAATGGAAGCTACTTGTAAAAGATCTCTGTAAGATGCAGAAGTTATTTCTACTAGTGACTGGACCCTAGAACTCACTGTAACAAAAATCTGCCTCTTAACACCTCTGTATGAATTATTATTGACCTCTTGGATATCTGTGTTTTTTTATTTGTCATTAGAAACTCCGTAACACCTAATTACACCCAATACATTTCAGTATTAATTTGGATAACCATTTTGCTTTGATAATAAAAAACAAAAAAAGTCTTGAATTAAAAGCTATATCTAGTGAAGAGTATTTTAGCATAAAGATTCAAGATTCATTGATTCAAGCAGCTAACAATCCCATCCACGTCACTGTCAAACTATATGTTGTCTTGATACTTACAAACACAAGTTCATGTTTGGCCCTTATCCGCTCACTGAAGAAAGAATCATCCTCTTCATCCTCCTCATCATACTCGTCCTCATTGAGGACTTTGCGTCTGGGACGTCCGAGCGGTCGACCAGGACCCTCCTCACTGCGTTTGCTTTGACACACTGCACATTCTCTGATGACGTCCTTCACATTCTTAAGGATACCTGCACAAATCAATAGAATTTCATTAATATCCTGTGATGTGTTTGAAAGATAATTATTATGCATAATCAGCGACAAGTTGTACATACTTTCTGTGATGTAGAATATCCATGTTATGTTTTGTTAATTATTGTTGCAAGTTGATATTTGCAATAAAACAAAAAATGCAGCATATTAATCACTATCCTTAATCACTGTAAGGCGCTCTGTGTTAAAAAATTTTTGCATGAAAAGCGCTTTATAAATAATGTTTGATTGATTGATATTTATATTGGGTGGGGCGGCAGTAGCTCATTTGGTAGAGCATATGTCTCGTGATCCAGGGGTTAGCGGTTCGAATCCCGCTCTTGACGGGTTGACCGCATATGATCCCAGCTCCCACAGATGAGCGCTGCCGTTGTGTCCTTGGGCAAGACACTTAACCCCACCTCGCCCCTAGTGTCTGTGGACACTGGTAGCCCCCATGGCAGAAGATACATCAAGGCCTGTTGTGACGTGAGCCGTCCTCCTGTGGACCCACCACCCGCGGAAGGATTCATGGGGGCTGGTGCATTGTGTTCTGGGCAACAGAACACTGTTTGGATTGCTGCCCCCGCGACCCAGAAAATGGAAAAGCGGAAGAAAATGAATTAATGAATGAATGATTGATATTGGCTCAGGATTGTTCCATTGTTGATGAAACTATTCCTGAAGCTTTTAAAAGGACATTTCAGTTTTGACATTGTTGATAATATAGGATAGGATTAAAATAGAAAACAAAAGCAGTAGCAGTAGTATCCACCAGATGGGGACAGATTTACATGGTGACAGGTGGCGCACGTAAATCTGTGGTCACAGCGTGAATACGAGTCACTAAAGCATGTTTCATCATCGTTTGTATACAGTGTAATGAGTCCAAAATAATGTGTGGACAGTGTGTACCTCTCCACCAGTACTTCTGGGAGATGGTGTCCCATGTGGTTTGCTGGTTCAGGTGCTCCCCGGTGCCGCTGATGTGCGCCTGGGTGATAAGTTCCTTCTTCCGCTCGTCCTGCAGCACCACTTCGAGCTCGGTGAAATCATCTTGGCCCTTGAGCCGACGCTGGTAAAATAAAGTCCCGTTTCTCACTACGTAGCACACTGCAGCTTTGCGTATTTTTCTCTTCGTGTTCCCAGATGTACCCGGCGCGTACGGCTCTCGTTCGTCGGTCAGATACCGAATGATCGCCAAGTAGCTCTCCTCGCACGACATGTTCAGATTACCCGCGTTTATCACCCCTTTTCAGCTTTTCACCTAAAACAGAGGCCCCTTTGGGTTCGTGGCAAGGCGTTATGAATTTTAGGGGTCCATCAAATGCAAACTGAAGCTGCAGAGACATTTGATAATGACATTTTAAATTGTTATTTTAGGGTGGAACTGGAGTTCGTTGTCGTCAGGGCAGACTTGTCAGAACAGACAAAATGGCTGCTGCACAACCGGATGTTGCATCGGTGAAGACGGAAGTGCAGTGTGTTAAAATAACTCACGATGGCGCTATAATCAAACGTACTGCATTTTTATTGTGAACAAAAGTGAAATTTGATTCAAGATTGTTTATGCAAGATCAACACAAGGTCAACAATGAAATGAAATGCTTAGGATCAAAAGAACAGTTGACTCGCTAAGATAGTCAAGAAGTACTAATAGCATCCAATAGCATGCAATTTTTTTCCATACTCTCTCAGTTACTGTTTTATTATTATTACTTTATTTTATTATTACTTATTTGCCTGCATGCACTTTCTTGCTCAAACTCTCTCTTGCACTAAACTGCCTTGACTGGAGCTATTGAGGCAAGTAAATTTCTCCTATGTGAGATCAATAAAGTCTTACCTGTGAAATAACCTGTGCAATAACCCACGTGCAATACTTATACTACTATATTATGTGCAATCTGTGAAATACTCTTACACCTTATTTAACCCTACCTGCACCTTGTATTTTATTAGATTTTATTACATATTTTTATTATATTGTTTACTTTTCCCCCTGCACTTTTTACCATGTACTATTAAGATAAGATAAGATCAAGATAAGATAACAGTAGCATTTACAGTGAGGCAGTGACAAACATGATACATTCATATAGAGCAGCAGCAGTAAACATATGCATTACGAAAAGTAGTCCAGTGCAGTACTACCTTGTGCTGGATGAGTACGAATGATGACTATGAAGTTCATCTGTACCCTCTTTGGCTATAAAATAAAATTACGCGAAGAGTTAAACATTTGAAATCCTACACTACCCAGGGTCTAATATTTATTCATATATCCTTTAAATAACATTCAAAAACACAAAAAATATGAATGAAGTAGCTACACACATACATGGGCTCAATTTACGCTTATTGATATAATTGCATAATGCGAATTATTCAGTGCATGATCTTTACAGATAAAATCATTTAGGCCTATCACATTCTGTCTCTAAATCAGGCAGAATAGGTTTGCCAGACATAAGTTGTGCAAAAGAAACCCAAAATAGAAGAATAACAGCCTAAAAATACCGGTCATCTACAGTTTCTTCACGGAACAAAAAATTATGAAATGCAATTCTTTGCTGTGACCCCTGTGCTACCACATTATATGGGTCATCACTCCAAGGCTAGAGTGAATTTGAGAGAATTATTCATTTCAGCACCTCACTGCAGTAGCACCTCTCCGTCTGAATCTCAGTGACCCAGAAGACATGGGCAGTTCCTAAGTCACTGTTCATCCATGTGTCACATACCAGAGCCACATCAAACACCAGTCTCCAGTCTCCCCATGCATTCCTCTGTTTTACACTGTTTACTTTTTACACTTGTGGCTTCTTTTCAGTTTTTTATTTGGGTAATACTTCACTAACCCAAAACATGCACCATACGTAAAATCCTCCAGCTGACGTCCTGACCAAACTGAAGCAAGAAGATCATGGAGATGGTCCCCAGGCGCAGTAATGTGCTGCCCACTGCTCCTAATAACAGGATGGGTTAAATGCACAGAAGAATTTCTCCTGTGTGAGATCAATAAAGTCACTTCTTCTTCTACACTACACTGTACTGATACAAATGTTTTGGCCCATAGACAGTTGTGTAATTAGCATGGAGTTGGGGTAAAGAGCTGGGAGAGACATTCAGCAGATTGACTTGGCAGGGAATAGATCTCATGACAGAGAGGTATGGTAGTCTATAGGTGTTTCCCAAATGGTGGAACATGAGTTCCTTCAGGTTGGACATTGACAGCTCTTCGGTAGGTTTGTTCAATCTTCATTTGAATAATTTCTTGTTTAGAACTACAGTGGAAATGATGTAGTCCACTTTTAGGCCTGGTTTAGCCCTAGAGTAGACCTGGAATAATCCTGTTATAGACCTGGTTTAGATTTAGTGGTATTTGGACAGCTAAATCTTTCTTGTGGTGGTCGACCTACAAAGTTTAAGAGCCACCGCTATAGGCTATGTGTTGCAACAAAAAATCTTTTGAATTTAAATTGAATTACTGTTGCCTGACAAACCCAGAATGATATTTCTCTGTATTTTTATACAGATTGTACCGTCACGTTTGACCGGGTTTGAGACACGACGGAGAGCGTGGGGACGAGACAGCTATCAAACAGATTTGTCTTTTTTCAATGACACATGCAAAACAAAGGAGCTCATTGGTCACATATCATTTACAAATAAAATTAAATTAGTCTCACCTCAGATTAACAGTTTAGTGCTTTTCTCATGAATTCTGCACAAATTGGCAATGTTTTTCAGTACCATGTGATACTTTTTTCCTTTATAAAACATCCATGTTTTTTTTTTTATTTACACCATGTAAAACCAGAACTCTCCAAGTTACTATTTTTATTGACCTGAACAATGCCTTTTATTTCAGACAGTGCCTAAAATCTCTTTGAATCACTGCTGGAGGTCTACACAAATTAGCTAGAACTTTAGGTCAAGCAATCGCTAGAACTACAGCAGTAATCATGAAAATTTAGCAGAAGGTCCAGCATTGTTGAAAATCCTTGAACATGGTCTGTTCTGTTCTTATTGTTGCTGCAGCGTCCACTCTTGGCTCTGCTCTTTGTTTATATGAGCAAGTTTATTTGTACCATGACATGGGCTCCTGCGTCAGAGAATACCACACATGCTCATTCATTTGGATTTAAGACGGAAAAGCTTTTAAAGAGAGGAAATACAATGTAGGGATGATACACAGATTTCAAAATAGAAAGGGCGTATCAAGATTACATTTTATAACAATGCCATACACAAAATACATAAAAAATAAAAATTAAAAGAAACAAGACAGGAAAGGGAGCATAACTGGAATGATATTATTAAATGTATGAAATGCTTAAAAATCTCAAAATGTTTGTTTGATTGAAATTTAAGGTTTTTTTGGAATTTACTTGGATGTGAAATCTTTGAAATTCTAACATTTTGACTGTGATTAAGGAAGAGGCTGGCTGCTATGTTTAAATAATGCTCCAAGTTCAGTACACTCTACAGCATCTGCCTCTTCCTGATGTCAGTGGTGCATTTGCAGACTATTGTTCTGTGAACGATACAGTCTGAACAGCTGTTCTGTCACCTGACTTTTATGACATTGACATGACTACAGTTAAAAATGTAATTAATGGCATTATTAAACCCTTGACATATATTTTTAATCTATCATTTCTAAAGAGATCATTCCCAGACAAGATGAAAATTGCAAAAGTAATTCCACTTTACAAAAATGGAGATAGACATGTGCTCACTAATTATAGACCAGTGTCTTTACTCTCTCAATTTTTCTTGAAAAATTCTTGAAAAATTATACAATAATAGATTGGAATCATTTTTGGACAAACATGAGATAATGAATGAGAGTCAGAATGGGTTCAGAGGCAGAAGTTCAACACATGACATCAACATGATTTTATTTGCAGATGACACCAATATATTTTATTCTAATGACAATTATAATCAACTTATTACAACCATGAATAAGGAATTAAGTAAAATGAAATTATGGATGGATTGTAATAAGTTATCCCTAAATTTAAACAAGACAAAGGCTATATTTTTTGGTAATTATAAAATAAATTCTGCAGTTTCAATTTATATTGATGGTGTTAAAACCGAGTGGGTTTCTGATCATATATTTTTAAGTGTAATGACAGAGGAAAAGCTAAGCTGGAAACCTCACATCAGATACACACAATCTAAGGTCTCGAAATGTATAGCGGTAATCAACAAAGTGAAACTCATTCTTAATCAAAAGGCTCTTTACATATTGTACATGTCACTTGTACTTCCATATGTGACATATTGTATTGAGATTTGGGGCAACAATTACCAAACTTTATTTCTTCTCCTTTTCAAACTGCAAAAACGTGCTGTGAGAATAATGCATAAGGTTGGTTACTTGGACCATACAAAATACTTGTTTTTCAAATCAAAATTATTTAAAAGGTTTGATTTAGTAAAATTCTAATTCTAGCAAACAAAAATATACTACCATTTAAAATCCAAAAACTGTTCAGTACACAAGAAGTACACTATGTAATAAGGCGAAGGGGTAAACAAAGACATTGAGAACCACCAGGAAAAGCGTGTGTGTGAGTGTGAGTGTGTGTGTGTGTGTGTGTGTTTGTTTGGGAGAAAACCTGAAGCAGTGCCCTAATATTCACAGCTTCAAAAGAAATTATGAAGAGTTTTTGCTTTCGTGGTATAAGGGTGGGTGGGTGATCAAAAAAAAAAAAAAAAGACTTTCGGTAAAAATGATATTAAGTATAATATGTAGATATCTGTAAAGATGTGATCAATGTGCATAAGCAACCACATCATTTTGAAACTATGTAATGAACAGGGGTGGGTTAATATAAGTTTTTCTTCCCACTCCTTGAGAAATGTGCTTTTCTGTTGTTTACAATGTATATATAATATGTATATGATTATTGTTTCTGTCTTGGCACCAACTCAAAATAAATACAAATCAATCAATCAAAAACAACTGTGGCACTGAGCAGTTTACCGGACGAAAGCAAAGGCACATGAGTCACAGCCCACAACAGGAAGTGTCTGTCACATTGGCCAAGAAGGTGCTTTTATCCCAGACAGTGTGTTGGAAAATGGAATTATATAAGCTGGTTTCAAAACTTCAGATTCAACAAATGTATTTGCCACAAAAGTTCACATAAGAATTCTAGTACAAGACTCTTAGCATTGTTATTAAAAAAATATATTATGATTTGATTACTTTAATTTCCTTAGCAAAAGGAGAAATTCAGTCTGTCAACCGGACAAAAGTTTATTTGGTCCAATATGTTTCCCAAGCTGCTTTTTCAATTCTGGTCAGATGCTGCTGGACACTGCTTATACCTGTCTGCAGGGAGGAGCTAACTACAATTAAATTACTCTGAAACTATCACACATATTTGTTTTCAGTTTCTGTTAGTTAATAAGCCGATTTTATGCAGTGGGAGTGTGGGGTCTTGTTTGCAGAACCATTCAGGGCCATAATGTTTTCACACCTCTGGACCTGACCTGCTGCCCTATTGTTTTCTTTGTGTGTCTTGATTTAGGTTTGAGGATAGAGTTATAAATGGGAGACAAATGATGTCTGAGACCTCCATTTCTGTTCTGTTTAATTTCCTTAGATTTTGAAACAGCTATAAGCCACATGCTCTCCTGCGCATAAAGCTGTATTATGTAACTTTTTATATGGGGGTATGCCACCTGCTTGTTTCCACAGAGATGTTATTTCCCTTGAATGTTCCACAGTATGGTATTGACCTGACATAGGCCACCAGGTCAAGTTACAGATCAGATCTGTGGTGAGGCAACCCTTTTCACAATAGGAAAAAGGAATTTTCCATGCAAAGCAATAACATCTCCATGGAGATAAGCATGACATGGAGATAAGCCCTTCCACCTGATAAGTTACAGTTCATCTTTAATTCAAATATGTGTCTTTAAGTTCAAACTTAGAGGCGTTTCACCTATAATCCCTGGTGATCTAATATACATAGTTGCAGTATCAGATACATTTATAATCCTTCTGTTTTGTGCTGTTGAAGTATATTCTGTGTCAAATGGAGAATAAACTTTAAACTCGAGGTTGGTGCCAAATTTGGGCACTCCCTCAATGCTCCTGACCCAAATTTGCTTTGAGCCACCACCGCCCTGGAACACTCTGCTCCCACTAAACTGTTTTGTATTCACACTCACTGTTTAGTCTCTCACTTTCCCCTTGACCCTATCTACAAAACTGTAGCATTGTTTGTTTTCATTCTATCTTGTCCGTGTCCCACTGTCTTATCTCTCTAGTTGTAGCCACATTGTAGAAGCTTAACACATATGAGCTTATTTTGTACAGTAAAAACTTTATCAACAACATTAGAATTCAATAATATTTTACAATGCACAGATCTATTTCTTGTTATTGTCAAAGTGAAATTCTTGGAAGGCAAATAAATCATGCTGCCTACATCACCAGTATTGTCATTGTCACCTGTTTGTTTGCTAATATCCATTTGCAGTAAAGTATTACATGCTGGACTCACTCCCCTGCATCTGCGGGTGTGAAATAGTCTCAGTTAAATGCTCGGATTAGCCCAAACATGGTCAGAACAGGATTTGTTATGTGACCCCATATTTAGTCAGAACAACTGACACAGTTCATGGTGCAAATACCATATTACGTTATTGTAAATAAATTATTAAATTGAGTTTAAAACATTTCATTTAGATAAAGGCAATGGCATAATCAAATAATTGTAAATGTGTTGAATGAAACATATTGAATGTATTTTTATTTAAAATCTTTTTTTTTTAATTATTATTAAAAGTCCAATATTATGCTAAGTTGACTCTTGAAAGCTTTTAGCCATGTTAGAATGTCATTACCTCCTTAAAAACATATCTGGAGCTGCAGTAGTCTGTCTACATCTCCAAAGCTCAAAATGCCCTGTTCTTGTGATGTCATGTAGTGGTAGTCTCAAAATTAACAGCTACCTTTTATCTTTTGTTCAACAGAGGTTTGCAATCTCAAAACTGAAATTATCCAAATAATTCTAGTGTGGGTTTATGGAGTTTAAAACACAGTGGAGCACGTATTGTATTACACATGATATCACAAGGTGGAACAGTGTTTTCTGTTTGAGAGAAGGGTTTGTGTGTTAAACATGTGTGAATGAAACAAAACACAACTCCAGGTGTGTTTGTGATGAGGAAATATGAGTATAACATACAGCAGATCAGAAAACACACTAAGATGGCCTCTTTGATGTAAGTATTGTGCTGTTACTAAAATACTACTTCACAACACAACTTTAAAGCTTATTTTTCTCATACAGGAGCTATAAAAATTAAGTTTGACAGATTTCTTTGGGGAAATACAGTATCTAGAGAAAGACAGTGACAGGTTGAGGAGGCTGATGATTCTGCTGCTGTGGTGAAAACTAGGTGAGTGATGGTTGAAAGGCGTATTAGGAGAAGTACAGTGTCTAAAACACAGTTATATGTTTTCTTGGCATCTTCAGTCTGCCTCCTCTGTGTCCTTCTATCTCATTTGTATTGATCAATTCAAATCCTCCTAATATGAATATAACCATTCCACTTTTAACAGATCATTTAAACGAAACTGCAGGAGCTGAATTCATAAATCCTTAATTGAAGTCTCTTGTCCCTTTAGTTTAAATGAATATGAATGCAAGACTGATGTTGCCCCTGGTGGAAAGAGTGTGTGAAATGTATCCTCAAGTAAAGGCACATTTACATGGCTAAAAATATACTCAATTTAGTCAAAAGTACATGTAGCGTACTGCTGCCAAATAGTACTCAAAATACTAGTATGCAATTTTCATATTTTTGATCAGGCTTTCATACTTTTATATGAAACATGATTAATTTGTTGTTTTGAGCTGCACTCAGCAACATCTGTATATTCTTTTGACACTGGCCAGTCAAAACAGACTAATCAGCTACTTTTTTTTAACATTTACATGGTTAGAATTACACTCAGTTACAAGTGCAAGTACAATACAGACTTTAAACTTTTTTGTGCTGTGCAACACTGGAATTTCCCCACTGAGGGACTAATAAAGGCATATCTTATCTTATCTTAAAATCTACTTAGAAGTACAAGTACTCCGAAAATGTCCTGTCTAGATGCTGTCTTTTACACTTACTGAATAAAATTTTTTAAAAAAAGGGCAGCAGTAGCTCAGTTGGTAGAGCGTTTGGTTGAGCTCGAATCCCACTCTCGACATTGGTTGAGCGGTCAGATCCACTGATCCACAGGTCGGCAGTACGATTTCCAACTCCCACAGATGAATGCTGCCGTTGTGCCCTTGGGCAAGACACTTAACCCACCTCGCCCCTCATGTCTGGAGAGATACATCAAGGCTGGTTGCATCAAGTGACGTGGAGCCGTCCTCCCATGGACCCACCACCCGCGAGAGGATCCATGGGGGCTGGTGCATTGAGATCTGGACGGCAGATCTGCTTGGACTGTTGCCCCCGTGACCCGAATACCGAATAAAGTGGAAGATGAAAAAAAAAAAAAACAAAGAATAAAAATATGTGAAATGTATATTTTGTAAGTGAGCCTGTATCAAATCACACAAAGTTTAAAGTTGATGTTTAATGTGTCTCTCTGTTATCCTTCATTGTCATTGGGACCACCTGTCTGGAACAGTGGCTGACCGCAGTACATCGCTCCACTAAATCCATAGGTTAGGAGAAGGCCAAGCTGGATTAGAGTAGACTTTTGTGCATTTGGTTGATTTAACTCTGATTACACAGAATTGATTTGTTACCAGGTGGTGCCTTGTAGACTTTGGGCAGCAGATAATGAGAGTATCCAACCCTGGCATGCACAGACAGGAGAGGGAGAAGAGAAAAAGAGGAAGAAAGTGAGAGCAGAAGAAAGAGGAAGAGTTATAATTGTTTTCAAGGACAGATGGAAAGATGCTAAGTCCAGCCCACTGTACTTTTCCATTACCTAGGCTATGCTGTTACTGGTAGAGGGTAGACTGTTCAAGTAAAAGCTGTCAAGAGCTCTCATATTTTGCTAAATTGAATTTTCATGTTGAAATGTTTTAGTTCTGCTTCCCTTCACGACTAAGCTTTACAAATACATGTGTTGTAATTAGTGATTTGGATATGCTTCACTCCACACAGTTCCCAGTAGAATGCAATATTTGTTTATTTGAACAGGTACAATGTGTATTACGAACATTTCTGCACATTGGCTAGTTTTAGCTGCAAAACTTATTTTTTAGTTGTAGTCCCTAGGCCTGGGGTGTCAAACATGCAGCTCGGGGGCCAGATCCGGCCCTCCAAGACCATTAATCTGGCCCTCGGCTGATTTTCTATTAAAGTATTTAAATTATATTTAAATTTTCTATTAAAATGATAATTTTCTGCACCCCTTCTGTGCAGCTTAGCATATCTCCAGCGCTTCTGTGCGTGGCCATGACTAAATTCTGCGAAATCCAAACAAGTTCATGTTAAAACATTGTGTTGAAATTACATTTTTCAGGTTGTTCATAATATAATATTTTGTAAAAGAAAAAGTTCATCAAATAAAAAAGTCTTCTGTAATAGATTTGCGTTGCTCTGCACAAATATTTGGACTTATTGCTATTTTTGGGGTATATATGCCATGAGTTTTCTAATCCGGCCCCTTTGGGTTCAAAGTAGGTTGGATACGGCCCCCGGACAAAAATAAGTTTAACACTCCTGCCCTAGGCAAAGACAGACATACAGGAAACAGTATTAACGTTAAAGGTACGTGTGTAACTTTTCTGGTGGAGTGTCACCTGCTTGTTTGTCATTGCTTTGCTTGGAATGTTCCACAGTATGGCATTAAATAGCTCTACCTTACATTTGTTAAATTATAGGTGGTTTTATAGCTCAAAAATAAATCGTAGTATTTTTATGACCTTATATCTACGTAATCCCTCAGTCGCCCAGGGAGGTTCCATAGTGGTCCATGGAAGTATACTATGAGCTCTGATACTTGTTCAGATGCAGATTAGGTTCATTTCTGTCTTGTGAATGTAATGTTTTAGTAACAGTACTTGCTCAAATCAGTATCTAGTTTTGATGTTTTAGTATTGAATAGTATCTGATTTTTGATACTTTTGACAACCCTAACTCAGAGCTAAAGTTTTAGTATCTGAACTAAAACAGTTGTGTCAATACATCACTCAAAGATCCATAGTTGCTGGGCTAGATTAACAACAGTGGTGCAGTCAGGATTTCTTCATTCATCTCACTTAAACGACTGAAGCTGAAGCCATAATACACAGAAGCACTGCAGGCACAAAACTGAATACACACCATATCTAATCAAATGCAGTAATACTGTAGGACCAGCACCAAAAAGAAGATGTATTTATATATATGCCTACTTCTGTTAACCTATAATATATAATACTATTGTAACATAGTTCAAAAGTATAAAATAGTATAAAATATTTCCATTACTCACTGGGCCCGCCTTTGAATATCCTTGCATCATCATTAAGTAAACAAAGTAGTATTAGTCAAGTCTGAGTCTGGGAGCTGAACAGAGGGGCATTATATTTTACGCAGACTACAGCAGAAAACAGCTTCACTTTAGAGCTGTGTTTCTCAAACTGTGGTACACAGCCCCAGTACACAGGGCACTCTGCAGATGTTTTTTTTTAGACAATGAAATACAACTAGTACTACTACTACTACTACTACTACTACTACTACTACTACTAGAAGAACTACTACTACTCTTACTACTACAGATATGTGGAGTTAATATGATTAATTTAGATTCAGGAGCTGAACCACGCCTCAACCTCCTCGCCAGCCAACCACAGCTCATCTCGACCACGCCTTCAATTACCCAGAAGCCCTATTTATAACACCGTCCACACAACACCGTCCTTGTCAGCTCTCTCAACACCCTTCCTGCCACCCCATGTCTCTCGTCCATTCTTCAATCCGAAGACATCATCTTTAAGGAGGGGGGGTTCCGAATCAGCTGGGCAACCATTTTAAATTAGAGATGGAGCGCCCACCCTGAGTCTCCCCCCAGCCATCACATCTATCCAACATCAGTAAATATCTTAATTGTATTTCATTGTTGTGGTCCTTGCTAGTGAATACTAGATTTAGATTAGATTTTATTGTCACTGTACAATGCAGGAGGAGCTGGTAGGTATCGGGCCGGGGGGCCAGGAGGTACGGAGTGGTGACGTGGTTCCCAGATGTAGAACAGAAGCAGGTAGAGGTCTGGGGTAAACTGGAAACAGGGAAAAAAATAAATGAAGTTCACACAAAAAATCCACGAAGCAAGCCAGAGAAGGTTATCAAAAAGGTTGTAAGCCAGGAGACAAGTTACCCTGTGTGTAAACTGACAAACTGGCAGGGAGTGTAGGATGAACTGGTTCTTGTAGCAGGACTGGATTGTAGATGGACCACAGGCGAGTGAGTAGTTGACTGCTGCAGTGGAGTACATGGAGTACATGGCTCCTCCCAGATGAGCAGACAGAAACACAGGAAGGAGGGGGAGAACCCAGGAGAATCATGACATTTAGTCTCATTTTAGACCAGGTTTAGGACTAATTTAGGCCTGGCCTGGTCCTGGTTTAGATCTGTCCATACTCAGAAAGATGCATATTACTTTTAGGTTGTATTTAGTGAAGAAAAGAACCACTGCTATAGTATAGAGAGGAAGGGATTCTGTACATAAAGTGCTACATATAGAATAGACCTATTGACTTAAGAGTATGACGAAGGGTCTAATTTTAGCTCCTGGTTAAGATGGGCTCAAGTATCAACCGTATCACACATATCAATACAAGACATTTTTAGAACTCTTTGAAATGAAAAAGGATTACGCCGCTGACGTAGCTAGAGCATCTGGTGCGGATACCCCCTGCCCTGAACACTTTCCCGAGGAGGTGTTCCGGATATGCCCCACCAGGAGGAGACCACGGGGGCAAATACAACATGGTGGAGAGATAAAGCTATCCTCTTGTGTCTCTCTTTGGCCTGGGAGCACCATAAGAATAAAAGTGACCAAACTGTTGAACGGCAAAGTTGTTAGTCTATTTATGTAGGCCAGGAGTCAAGTTATGAACCTTATTGTGTTATATCATTTTTATATCTTTCTCTCAGAGGGTATTTTATTATTATATTATTAGGGGGCCAAGCACCGAAGGTGCTGGGCACTCTATAGGAATTGCTTTCCGTTGCCTAGGCAAGTTGCCTAGGCAAGTTGCCTAGTAACCCTTTGATCTTTCCTTTGATGTTCTGGTCTCAAAGATTCTTATTATTATTATTATTCTCCTCCTATAGGAAGTCTATGGCAACCCCTAGAACCGTCTGGTAAAAAGTTGTGAAATTTGGCATGCACATTCCAGCCAGTCTCCTCATTACCCACAGCAATTTATAGGTCCCCAGCCCCAACCGTCTAGTGGCACCAGCAGGTCAAAGTTGCAGAAATTTGTCAATTGCCTAGCAATGCACCTAGCAACCTTTGATCTGTCTTTGATGTGTCTGTTCTGACAGGGTTAGGACCCTGACTCTGTCAGACCCTGTCAGACTCTGTTAGATCCTGTCAGACCTTGTTAGACCCTGTCAAACGGTGCCTGGCCCCCGCATTGCTGCTTGCAGCTATATTTTAGTCATTGTGTTTATTGTCTTGTACTTTGGCTACGGGTATATGTGATGTTTAGTCTTGGTGTTTATTGTCTTTTTTATCAGATGTTTTACGTTCACTGTGGGCCTAGGGGGCCACACAAATCCTGTGTGTGCAACCTGTGCATATGGTTTTTGACAAAAAAGCTGACTTTGAACTTATCCAAACATGTGGTAGGTGTATTACTGGCTCTAAATGTCCTCTACAGTCACTCTACAGTAAAGTGAAAGTTTTCAGATTGTGTATAACATAACTGATACTGATACTGATGTCAGATATCTGTGCCGATCCTGGAAAATGTAATGGACTGGGTATCGGTATAAATGGGTATATACTGTATATATACTGTATATATACTGTGTGTATATATATATATATATATATATATATATATATATATATATATATATATATATATATATATATATATATATATATATATATATATATATATATATATATATATATATATCCCGATTGGGCCTATAAACTGATGTAATAAAGTTCTCTAGTTGCTTGAAGAATAAATAACTGTTACATAACACAATTAAAATTTATGGAAATAAATGCTATTGCCAGTCCCTGCGTTGGTATCAGTTAATATAGGGCAGAAAATGTTGTCACTAAAATTTCAAACTCCGTTCCCATAAACTTGATACCGATTCTAATACCACAATGATAATAAAAACACAAACTTTAAAGTTGAAAAATGTCATTTTCAACATTAAATCATAGTCCTTTCTTTTATTACCATGTGGTCTTATATCTCAGTCGTCCAGGTAGGTTCCATAGTGGTCCATGTGTGTATACTCGTCTATGTGCTCTTATACTTGTTCTGATACAGCTCAAGATCATTCTAAAGCTTCATTCAGGAAAGGTTAATTTCTGTCCTGTAAATGTGACTATTTTCAATACCTGCTGAAATGAGTATCTAGTTTTAGCATCGATTAGTATCTGATTGTCGATACTTTTGGCTACCATAACTCAAAGATAAAGTATTAGTATTTGAACTAAAAACCCTGGATCAGTGAATCACTTGAAGACCCATTGTTGCTGGGCTAGACTCACCAGCACAACAGGCTTAATGGTGCAGTCACGATTTCTTCATTCATCTCACTTAAACGATTGAATGGTGGAAGTTGAAGCCATAATACACAGATGCACTGCAGGCACAGATGGAATTTAAACTAATAAGAAGACGAGGCTTTCAGACCACAGAGCCAGTGTGATGGTGACGGTGTTGTTTTCCAGAGAATCTCTCCCTGATCATCAATCTAATTAGACTAATCAATAAATGTCTACTCTATCTGCAGTTGTGGCATCTGATTACATGAAGTTCCTTCAAATGTTTGGATCAATTTATAACTTTAAAGAGCCCATATTATGCTGTTATTTAATTTGTTATAATGTTGTTTCCTCATCTCTACTGAGCTAATGGTAAGAGGAAGTGGCTAACTTGAAAACTACTACTTCATGACGTCAAAAGATGGAACAGCAATTAACACTAGAACACTATAAAAAGTAACACCATCACTTTTGCCGGGTAATTTTTACCCAATATAATATAGCCAACAAAAAGTACTTGTCATAAAAAATAGATCAAAATATGACAACACGTGATAAATTAAAGTGGTTTTCTTTGATTTTCAACTGTGTAACAAAATGGGGGGAAAAACATAGGAAGACCCTAAAACATGCTCCAAAATTACTGAAAATTTAGGAATTTGAGAACAAAAAAATCCTTTTAAAAAAAATGATACTGGAAACTTGGTCTTTGGTCCACCCATTCCTGGGACATGTGAGACTTCCCTGGTGAAGCACAGACTCCTCGACACACAAACAGTTGCAGGAGAGAGGAACAAAAAATAGCATTTTTTCAGTGGATAAAAATGACCAGTTGATTAAAATATTGTTTTCACCATAAGAATTCCCTTTGAAATCACCACTTTGTGATATTTATTCATAACCACTGCACTAAATAATGATAGCATACACATTCCAGGACCACTCTTACCTACCTATTTTTTACATCCTCTTACATTAAATTCATTACATTCTTACATTCCTCTTTCACTATTGCCGGGTGAAAATCACCCAAAAGCCTGTATGAAAAAGTGGGCTTTGGGGGGTGGGGAAACACCTACACCTTCAAAGATGTCAAAAACAATGGTGAAGCTCCCCAGGGACCCATGACACTCAGAAAAATGCAACATATTGAAAATCATGTAAATACTTTTGCTCAGGTGAAAATCCCCCGGCGATAGTGCTCTAGGGTTAAGAAGAAGTACACACTGTAACTATGATTGCTTACTATGGGAAGAATAGCAAGGGAATTATTGAGACTAGGAGAATATGCATGGGCCCTATCTCGCAATAGTAAAGCTGTAGTGCCCAGGATTACTGATAATACTTCATTGAGCTCTTCCTTTGGCTAGAAAACAACTCATTTTCTTATGTTTTCAATGTTATATAGGCCTACATGATGCTATGTCTTCTACAAAGTTTTTATCAAATATTTTCTACTTGTGAGTGATTATTTGAATGACAACTTTGTACTCCTACTTAAGTCATAGTACTTTGAAGTAGCAACCCCACCTCAATCCCAGTATAAAGTATGTGAAAGGTTGTCACGTATATCTCTGTAACTGGATTCCTGAGTGCTGGTCGAGGGGCTCAGCAGGACTGGTCAGTGTGAGCAGAGTGAGCGCTGAAACCTGCCGTGGAGAGGTGCGGAGAGCCTTGTTTTGTGTAACTCTGCCTCCGCCCGGGCTCTGCTCCAACCATCAGAAACAAACTGCTACATGTTTAACACCACAGCCCTGATCTGCCCCCGCCGAGAGCCACTGCTACACTCACACGCTCACACGCTCTACGGATAAAGAGCAGAGGAGGCATGTGGACATCTATGTGTAAATACTCATGGCTGTTGATTGTTATGCTTTGCTTTTTCTGTTTTTATCCTTTGAGTGTCTTGAAATCTGTTTTATAAATACATTTATTATCACTAGGCATATTCTTATCTTATATTTGTTCAGAAATTTAGTCATTTTAAAGAAGCTCAGTTGTATTTTTACTTATCTGAATGCAATTTAACCGTTCTTCACATTAAAAGACCCATATTACACTATTTTCTGATCTATGTTACAATATTGTTTCCTCATCAACATACCTGGAGTTGTGTTTTGTTTCATTCACACAAAACCTGCATATTTAATCTGAGTTCTTCTCTCAAACAGAAAACACAGAAAGTGCTCCACTGTGTTATTAAACTTCATACACTTTCAATAGAATCATTTGGATGATTTCAGCCCTGGAATTTCCCATTTCTACTGAACTAAAGGTAAAAGGTTAGTCTGGTTAACACCTGACCATATCACAAGTGAGATATGGGTCTGGAAACTCGCTTCGAAAAATCCCGTAGCGGAGGTGTGGTTAGCGATTGCCAACGGCCGTTTATTGGGCGTTATGAATGTCTATCATTGAGCGTATACGTAAGTCCACAGCCAATCATGTCAGTTGTCAGTTCAAACTACAAGCTTCCGTTTGTCATGTAGTACGCGTCACCGTCTTGCCACACCTCCCCCGCTCTCTGATTGGGGCCCTAAATCTGGGACTCTCGCTTGGACGAGTTTCCAGGCCGCCTTCCAGTTCGAAACGAATGGAAGCGGCCTGGGAATTCCCAGGCTAGTAAAAGGTAGTTGTTAACTTGAAAACTACAGCTTCGTGACATCACAAGGTGGAAAAGAGCATGAACTTTGGAGATGTAGACAGACTAATAAACCAGGATTTCTCAAACGTGTGAATGAACAAAGTACAATTCCGTGTATGTTTTTGAGGAGGTTCTTCCGGTAAACATCTTGTCCAGTACATATTGTTCATACATATTATATTTATTCACTTATATATCTATAGCACACCTGTATACTTGTTCATAGCTTATCATATATACTAATACCTCTACTGTATACTTGTTTATAATACATCTGTTCATATCCCCTACATTAACAACAAAGTACTCCCACATGTTCATGTTGCCCTATTTATTTGTACACTGTCTATATTGTATATACTGTATATATCGCACTTGCTGCTCCTTGCACTTCTGATTAGATGCTAAACCTCATTTCATTACCTGTATTTATACATGTGTAATGATAATAAAGTTGAATCTAATGGAGGAGGTAACAGCATTCTGACGTGGCTTAAAGTACACAAGAGTCACCATTCTGTAATATAGGACCTTTAAGTATGAGTACTATATCACAACACACATTTGTACAACAAAATAGCATGGATGTGATGGAGGTTGTCACTGCGGAAAAAGGCAATTGAATGAGGTCTGTTTGGATCCAGTTTAAACTGGGACCAAAACCGTTTTAGGCCAGGAAGTTAGTCAAAATGACGACTAAACAAGACCAGATGTGCTCCCACACATTACTGCTGTTTTTATTTAGTGAAATTATAAATCTAATATTACACATTTGGTTTCAGTGCTTAAAGTTAAATTGATCACTTGCTTGTCTCCAGAGGGATTTATTGCTTTGTCTAGAATGTGTCACACTATGGCATTATACTTCTCTCTATAAAGTTAACGTGACCAGACCAATTTACTTTTCAGTTCAGTGGAGAGGCGAATCTATACTCACAGGAAGCATGCTTTTCAATGTAATGATTAGCAACAGCAACACCTGTAAGTGAAGAAATACAAGACAGATAACTTTTAATGTTAGGATATACAAAAGAACATTAAAGGCAAAGTAACGTTATTTTACAATCTGAGCCTTCTTTCGGTAATAAAACAAGTAGTTTTACTCACCCATAGCATTTTTCTGTCAATTGGAGCAGTATCGCAGAACTTATGTTGAGCCGTTCTGTTCTACTAATGATCCCGTATCTTTTAACATGGTGCTGTATCATTTGCTCGGGGCATTACTTTGCGGTCTCCAAATAACACAAACTTTAGCACTTTTCAAATCATAGAAGCCCGATGTCTTAATGAAAAATTTCGTTTGAAGCAAAAGTGGCCTGTAATCCGAGGTTTAGCCATAGTTTCGAGTAGATGAGGACGCCAGTGCGCATGCGCGGACTGCTCCGGGGACCCAAATAGGAAACGCAAAGCTGAAAACTATGGATAAATCTCGGATTACAGGCCACTTTTGCTTCAAACGAAATTTTTCATTAAGACATCGGGCTTCTATGATTTGAAAAGTGCTAAAGTTTGTGTTATTTGGAGACCGCAAAGTAATGCCCCGAATACAAATGCTAACAAATGCTAACAGAAACGCCAAAACATAACTTTCTTCAAACAGCTCCAAATGACACGAACGTGATATGGGTGAGTCAAACGACTTGTTTTATTACCGAAAGAAGGCTCAGATTGTAAAATAACGTTACTTTGCCTTTAAATGTAAATCTTCATGGAAACAAGAAGAGGGTCCACTCGTCAGAGAAGTTACACAGTGCTTCTTTAACAACATATAAACAGATAGCACAGAATAATGCTGGCTTTTGTGATGCACCAAAATCACAAAAGCCGACATTATTCTGCACTATCTGTTTATGCGTTCCCAGAAATGACCTCATCACTAATGAAATAAACCACCAATAGAAACATAGGCTCTTTTCCTTCAGCTGGAGCCCGTTCAAAGTCTCCATCACAGCCCATAAAGCGGATAATATATTCCACCGAGCGCTCAGCAGAGAAGAGCCCGGACAGACGCTTTTGTGAGTATGCCAACGAAAGGCGAGTCTAACCTTACACCTCCTTTCCCACAATGCTCTGCTGCATCCCAAATCACCAACAAGCAGACTATAGAGGAAGTGATACTGCTGGTAGAAACGTGTCGTTATTATTTTTGCTGTAACATTTTCTGTTTGTTCGTTGAATTTCTTACCTAAGCAGTGGTGGAAGAAGTACTTCATCTTGTTATTTGAGTAAAAGTATAAAAGTACCTAAAAATTTACTTAATTTACTGAAAGAGTAAAAAGTACTTTTGCACAGAGTTTAAGATCTAATACAGCTCCAAATGTAGTGATTTGATCAAGATTTGGGCTGAATTTTGTTCAACAGAAACAACTGAATCAATAGTTTTTTCCTGCCTGTTTTTATTTGTATATTTTTGCTCAAATTATGTGTTAAATATAACCCCCTCAGCCATTTTAGCAGGTCTCACACAATCATAAAAATACTTTAGACTTAGCAGTTTTGAAATCAGAGTAGACTACATTAATTCAGGTGTCTCTAAATGTAAATGCACTGACTGTGACCGGTCCCAGTGCAGTATGAGAGAAAGATGACTACAGGCAAAACAATGATTTCCTAAAGTTCGCAAATTTAAGCACTAAAGGACTCCCACCAGATCACAGCTGCAGAGAGATGCGTGTGTGGAAATGGTTTGAAGCCTGATAATGGATGAGAATGTGGCCAAGAACTACAGTGTACCTTGCTTCAGGCGACATCCAAACCCCCGCCTCAACATGAGCGAGGGGAATATTTCAGTTTTCAAAAACACAAGGAAATCCTGTCTTCAAAATGATATCAATGTAGACTACAGACTACTACTCCCTGATCAGAGCTCAACCCCTCCTTACCCACAGCTCTGTGCCTCTGCTCATGGGCTTTATTGTCCCTGTGTCCCACACGTGCAGACAGTCCAATTAAAGACATTACAGAACATGAGGGACATAATCCAACAGGACTAAAGTCCATAGTACTGCGTGTGCTGTCCCCTGTCCCGGGACACGTGGGTCCAGTCAGCCACATCATCAGGCTCTTTTCACTCCAGCTCTTTCACACAAAACACTGAGCTCCCACTGAACATTCCAGACACACAACAGTCATGAGTCCAATGACAGAGCCATTACAAATGCATGTATACTTGTTTTGTCTCTATAACATGTCCTAAAGTACAATTCTATGAAGGAACATATATGTGCATTTATCTCTTGCCCTCTTTGTTATTTTACAGTCCAATTAAATGCAAAGTGAAATGTATTATTTAAGATAAAAGACTTGCTAACTGATGGTAAAGCTGCATTTCGTGCAATGACAATAAAGTTGAATCTGAATCTTATCTGAATCACAAAATTATATTTGAATACTCCCACACTATTTTACGGAAGTCGACAGAGGCCATATTCATAAGCAATATTTTTTCTTCCTTGTTATCCCGAGATAACGAGATAATTAATTCATGATCTCGAGAAAACAAAACTTATTTCGAGATCTCGAGAAAACAAACAGTTATTCCGTGATCTCGAGAAAACAAAACAGTTATTTAGAGATCTCGAGAAATAATTTCATGATCTTGAGAAAAAAAACGTCTACCTTGGAGTTGTGACAGCCTGACTTCGGGGCTTTTCTCATTCTGAATAGACGCGTTTTTGGTCATTAGAATGTCTGGAATAATAATTGATCAGCTGATAAGGCAATATTTTAATCAGGGGTTGACACAGGAGGAGATTGCATTACGTCTTTTAATTTGGGATAATTTCAAGATTAGTCTTGTTTTGTTTTCTCGAGCTCACGGAATCATTTTTTGTTTTCTCGAAATCTCGAAATAACAATTTTGTTTTCTCGAGATCATGAATTAATTGTGTCATTATTAAGGTGGAAAATAATCATTACGAACATCTGTCAGCTTCCGTACTATTTACTTTTTTTTGTTTTTTTGTTTTTTTCTTCACTTTTCCACTCTGAATCCTGAGACTGGTTGGATGTTTGGAAAACTCTTAGTAAATGGTAGGCCTACACAAACAAACAGTCACTTCACTGTGCTGCTGCTGGGAGACAAAATGTTTTTATTCAGTGTCCCTGTAGGAAGCTCATATGAAAGAAAATGCTTTGAGAACAATCAAAGTCAATCAGTGCCTTAGCGGCCACAGTTTGGTGCAACTCGGACTAGCCAAACCACAACCATGTTATGTAGCTTACACTGCAAGATATAGGCCAGTCTGTTTTACTCCCATTTAAAGTATTCTCCATTTGATTCCAGTTGTCCACTGCACAACATAAAAACACACAGCACCAAAATAAGGAAGTTCCATAGTATATTGGATCCTTACATTGTCTGTGGTGTAATAATGTATGGAATCTGGATGTCCCATGTGGAGAGAAGAGCGCCCCCCTTTGTCAGACACGAGGAGGGACAGCTGTTTTCGTCCTTGAGGCTCCCTAAAATAAACAGGTCCTGTGTGCAAGGGTGGAAAAGTGGGGGTAGAGAGCCCTCACGTGGGACACTGTCTTCAATCAAAACAGTCAAGAGGGAAAACAATTGCATGAGAATTAGAGCGAGAATGACCACTGGAACTGATGAAGCCTTTAAACTGTTTGATAACCATGGGAACAGTTACTTCTGTGTACAGTACGGTCACAATACTCCCAGTTCAAGAGCAAAAAGAAGGACTGGTAAACACATCTTTACTCATTCAAAAGTGACTTTCCTGTTAGTTCATATTATTAGTCATGTATCTAGTGTTGTCACGAATCAAAACTCTATTTCAACTCGATACTCAGTACAGATTCCGATAACACAATGATATTAAAAAAAACACTCTTTATTTAGACAATAGAAAGTATTTTTCAACATTAAACCGTAGAACTTGAAATAGAAAAAAAAATACCATATCTGATTTCCATATCTATGTAATAGTCTATGTGTCACTTGTTTTGAAACAGCTTAAGATCATTCTAATTCTAAAGCTATTCAAAAGTAAATTTTTGTCCTGTGAATGTGACTTTTTTAGTATTGATAGTGACTCAAACAAGTATCTAGTTTCGATACTAGTTTTAATATCTTTTAGTGTCTGATTTTTGATACTTCTGACAAAAAAGTAAAAAGTGTACATTGAAGTAGGGATAGTTTGAATATCACTGGTCTACAAATTTTTGGACTCGATCTGCTTCCGAGATAAAAGTGGCGAAATCTCATTTATATTGATAAGATGAACTGAAAATCAATTGATAACTGTGCTGGTTAGCTAATGTGTTCAAGATATTTAATGATATTGTTTTACAAAATTGCATCGGTTTACACAATAGATTCAGTCATTTTTGCTCAAAAATAATATTTATATTTTGAAAATATATAGCTTGCACTTCTTTATCTGTCAAGAATAAAAACAAGAAATATCTTAAGACATCAGGTGATTGAATATCAAGCTAAATATCCCATGTGTTACAACAATAATCTGGAGCCCAACTTTTGTCCTGATCTCCAACTTTGCAACCAAAGTAATGGTGGTACGCCTTTTTAACCACTGCAGTTATGTTGCGCTTTTGTGATGTAAACGTCACTTCACCACAAACATAACAGAAGTTATCTGGGTTATTCACACAATTTCGAGGCATCTCTCTTATGTGAAATCCAAAAATATTTGATGTTAAAACTCTAGACATATTAAAATGAATGTATTGGAATGTGCAGACAGGCTTTCAGATAGAACTGGTTGCTTGTAGACACACTGTACCTTCTGATAAACTACCGTTCTTGCCTTATTTTGCATAAATTTCCTATTTTGACCCAATACTATATCTTGGAAACTATAGCCAATCAGCACTTCTGACTTACTTTTTCTTTATTAGTGACCTAAACCAAGAAAAAAATCACTTTTGTAGACCAGTGTAATTAGTCAAAATGTTATGATTATTTTAAGTTTAAAAGATTAAACTTTTCTAGAAGAGGGTTCACCATCTCCTTAACTCCATGAGCATTCTATTTGCTTTGACATAATGTTCCACACTATGGCATTAAACGTATATATCACTATGGGAAAAACATCAACATCAATCAGTGGTAATCAGAGGTAATTTCCATATTTTCACAGCATTTGCAAACAACATTCCTTTACACAGACCCAAACCAGTCCCACTGCTGTAATGGCCCAGCTGCTGTGTAAACGTGTTTATTTCTCTTATAAAGTCACACTTGGCTTTTATAGGATTTTTTTTTATATTCCTGTTGCAAATTCCCAAGAACCAAAACCGTGCGAAAAACTTCCTACCAACAAACCAGAGTGTCACCATAGACTGAAGTAGAAACCAATGACCTCCCAAATGGTGAACCCATAGGCCCACAACAGTGCATTTATATAAACTCATTAGACAAAGTTATGGAATATCTCATTACAATACTGCAGCTTTTTCTAGTAAAACAAAGATCTCTGTTTGTTTGTTTTACTTTTCAATTTCTAAACTATGGTCTTTTTTTTCTTCTTTTTTAAAATTATTTTCCTTCTTTATTTTTTTATTTTATTTTAATGTATAATATACATGGAAAAGCAAATACACCTAAACTCGGGAAGCCTACTTAAATGGGAACAGATATGGAATCCCCTATTGGATTTTATATATAGAGCGGTAGGAAATTCACACAAATAGTTCATAGAGCACATCCACAAAGCTCTAAGCTTTCCCATCAATGACAGCATATCAGGTGGTTGCTGCATTTTTGCAGGAATAGTCTTGGTTTGTAAACAGCCAATGATGGGAAATGGTTGAAAGAGTCTTTTTGTAGGCTTTGAAGCAGAAGCCAAGGAGAACACGACCAAACACCATGCGTCCGTGACCCCTCTCTGACATTTTACATCTGTCACAAAAGATTCTGTGCAGCCTGATTTTGGAGTAATGCAGATGATGGACAATTTTGTATTCATTTTTGTCTGCTGTTAATAGAACAAGAGTGAACCTTGGATAGACACTGTAGCAGCTCTGCTTGAGTACAAGTCTCACCATGGCCTGGCACCAAAGTATATCTGTGGCATGTTAGTGCCATATGAACCATCTCACACTCACTGGCCTCCTGCTGGTGCCCAGAGTCAAGACTAAACACGGCGAGTCAGCATTTCAGGTTCATGATACTAAAACGTGAGACAGGCCTTTACTTTGACTGTGTTTAAATCCAGGCTCAAAATGGTTCTGTTAGCTGTGCATATGACTGCCTAAACAGATACAACTTAGATGGCAAATGAGGTGGTAAAGTGCCTATTGTGAGCTGTGGGTAAAAATCATTGGTGCATTTTAATTTAGTGTAAATCTGAGCCTGTCCCAGGTGACCTGAGGAGATTCACTCTGCACACTGGGGACCGCCTGATACACAAACACATGCCCTTAGGGACCACCTCAAAATAGCTGGTGACATCATTTGTGTTAGTGGCCAGGTGAGGTTAGTATTTGCTGTTTAACTATCATATGGAGGGGTTGATTTGGTTTGGTTAGCCTCTCTATGAATTGCTGGGCAGATCTACATGATACAAAAACTGTCACAAAGTTTGAAATAAAGAAGTGTAGAAAAAGTGTAGCAAAAATTCACTTCTGTCATGTGAACAAACAAGTGAAGATGTTTCACAGCTCATCCAAGCTGCGTCTTCAATTCTGAACAGATGGCTGGTGGACACTGCCTTATATCTGTCTGAAGGGATGAGCAAACTATACTGAAACTAGCCCTCCTATTTGTCTGCAGTTTCTGTTATTTGCCAAGTCTGCTGAACTATTCAATAGATGGGCGGTGAAATTTCTTCACTTTTGTCCACTTGATAGAAATTCATTTCCTTTTGTTATGGAACCAACCTGGGCCACTAAGGAATTAAGTATAGATTTTTACATAGCTTTAAAAATCCTTTATTACAAAAAATTGACTCTTGTGAGCTTTAAGACATGTTATAATGTTGTTACCTCATCAAAAACAGACCTGGAGTTGTGTTTTGTTGTGTTTTGTTTCATTCACACATGTATGAGTAATCTTTTATTATTAGTCTGTCTACATTCTCTTTTACTTTGTCATACAGCTTTTTTTTTAATCTCTAAAGATCAAAATGCTCTGTTTTTCCTTTAGTTCAGTAGATGTTGGCAATTGCAGGGATTAATTATCTAAATGAGTCTAGTAAAGGTGTATGACGTTTTAATAAACAATGGAGCACTTCCTGTATTACATCACAAGTTGTTTGAATAGTGTGTTCAGTTTGTGAGAAGAACTCAGCTCAAATATGCAGGATTTGTGTGGTAAATGTGTGTGAATGAAACAAAACACAGCACAAGGTGTTTGTGATGAGGAAACATTATAACAGAAAACAGTGTAATATGGGCTCTTTAAAATGTGGCGTTATTCATTCAAAAAGTGTAATTTAGAAGGTTGACAGTATCAGTAAGAAAAAAAATATAAAAACAACATGTTTTCAGTTTAGTCATTTCCTTCAAAAAACGTGAATTGCTCATACAGTAATACAGACCTGCCTCTATCTGAAATTATGACACCAAAAACGTCATGGAGACAAACCACTTATCACCACTGAAGGAGCTTAAATTGCACTCATTTGTTGCGGTCAAAATGTTTGGCAACTAAATTTGAATTTGCTGGAGGAATTTCTGTTTGGAAATAGCATCTTATTTGAACAAACTGGAAAAAACCTGCACATACGCACCTCCTCCCTCAAGGCCTCTGCCCATCCAATCCATCCAAGTCCCACAAATAACCTTATCGTTATGTATTCTCTTTAACCATCTTCATTTTTTTTTATCTTTTATTATTACAAGGTACATATATTAACACCACAACAACATCTTCATTCATGTGTTTGTGAGTAAGGACAGCACTGTGGCTCTCCTCAGGTTTCTACATGCGCTCTGAGATTGTTCTGTGGTGGCCAGTTATGATCTAACCCTGCCTCAGATGAAATGGTGTTGGACGAGGAGCATGCACCCACACCACAATCAAAATATAGAGGGATTTTTATTTGAGTAATTTTCAGAATTTTGTATTGTTATTGCTGGTTTCTTCTTTTTCTATATACAAAAGGAAAAGCCAAAAGTTGAACCAGGCCATTCAACTTGTTAAACAGCCCATATTACACTATATTCAGATCTATGTTATAATGTTATTTCCTCATCACAAACATAGAGCTAGGGTAGATTGGCAATTCCAGGGCTGAAATCATCCTAATGATTCTAGTGAGGGCATATGGAGTAAAAAAAAAAAACTGGGAGAAGAACTAAACCCTAAATATGCAAGATGTGTCTGTTAAACATGTGTGAATGAATCAAAACACAACTCCGGATATGCTTGTGATATCGAAACAACATTGTAACATAGATCAGAAACTAACGCAATGTGGGCCTTTTAATCAATGGATATTTTAGACGATCTAATCTGGCGGCACGGTAGCAGAGTGGTTAGCGCTCTTGCTTCACAGCAAGAAGGTTCCGGGTTTGATCCCCGGGTTGCCCAGGCCTTTCCGTGTGTGTTCTGTGTGGAGTTTGCATGCATGGTCTGGGTTCGATCCCTGGGTCGCCCGAGCCTTTCTGTGTGGAGTTTGCATGTTCTCCCCGTGTCTGGGTGGGTTTCCTCCGGGCACTCCGGTTTCCCCCACCAACCCAAAACATGCACCATAGGTACTCCAGCTTAGGTCCTGACCAAGCCGAAGCAAGAAGATCATGGAGATGGTCCCCGGGCGCAGTAATGTGTGCTGCCCACTGCTCCTAATATATGTATATATATATATGTATATATATATATATATATATATATATATATATATATATATATATATATATATATATATATATATATATATATATATATATATATATATATATATATATACAGTGTGAGATCAATAAAGTTCACTTCTTCTTCTTCTTAATCTGGTAACTCCAGAAATCTGATCAACACAGCCACTGTCAAAAGCTTTACATTGGAATGCTCAAATGTTAAAGGTGCATTGTGTAACTTTTCTGGTGGAGGGTCTGAAGTTATTGCTTTGTCTGGAATGTTTCGCAGTATGGTACTAAACCTTCTATCATCATGGAGACCAAACTAATTTACGGGTTAGATCTGTGAAGAGGCAACCCCGCTCACAGTCAGAATGTCTGTTTCATTTTTGAGCAATGACCTGTAATTTAATGTAAATGTAAGGTATACCTGTTTAATGTCACACTATAGCACACGGGGGTCAAGCTCATTTTGGTCCGGGGGCCATATCCAACCTACTTTGATCCCAAAGCCGGCCGGATCAGAAAACTCATGGCAGATATACCCCAAAAATAGCAATAAGTCCAAATATTTGTCCAGAGAAACACAAATATATTACAGACTTCTTTTTCTTCAGTCCCAGTAATAATTAGTTTAGTTCTGTCTTCTCAATTCTCCATTCAAGTTATTGTATTTTTTGAAATGCCGTGTCTCGTAGTGGCGTTTAAGATTATTTTCCTTGAGCACCGCCACTTGTTGCAAACACACCAAGTGTACAGGTTTCCCATTCACCTCCATGAACAAATAGGAATTAGTCAATTTTTTTTGGAAAATCCTGCATTCGGTGTCCACTTTTCTCATTTTTGACATTTTGCTGATGAGGGTGTCATGATCAACAGTCAAAACAATAGTCCTGGGAGGGGCCACGCACAGAGGCGCTGGAGACGCTGCTATGCTAACATGCACAGAAAAGAGCCGCAGAAAATGACCAATATTTTAATAGCAAATTAAAATATTTTAAATAGAAAATCAGCCGAGGGCCAGATTAAAGGTCGCATGTTTGACACCCCTGCTATAGAACATTCCAGGCAGAGCAATGATATATCCATAGAAACAAGAACGTGACGGACCCCCAACCAAAAAGTTACATCGTCATTTGATCACATTTTGACTACTCTCCCCACACAGTATCCACTTGAGTAGCACTTTTGAACCGCAAAGACCAGAGTCGTGTGGCGGGACGAGAGAGACAGCTGTGTGACTGTGGTTTTTGGCACTTTTCCCTAAAACAGCAGTCGCCAAAAACAAATAGTGCACAGAAAGAGCTACTGGCCCGGTCCCCAGCCTATTCACTCCTGTGGCATTTCGACCCCTTCACTCCATTAAGTCCCTATGGAGTTAAGCAGGCCTTTGCTGAGTGGAGCACCGCAGAAAAGAAGAATGAGTACACAGTCAGTTTTTCCAAGTACCCGGGCCGTGAAAGCACCTGTTTGATCCAGCAGAAAAGGCTAATTAGTCAGTGGAAAGTTCATTCAATGCTTGCTTGTCCAGTGAGGTTTAGGAGTTGGCAGAGACTCTAAACCGCTGTAAATTCAACCAGGAGAGAGACTTAAAGGGCGCCGGGACAAAGGCGATTGTAAAGGATGTTAAGTTAGTGAATATTTGTTCGTAGTGAAGAGGAGGAAGCAGAGAGGCTGAGGTGACTGATGGTTCTGCTGCTGCAGGGGAGATGGGATGGCTGAGGTTTGCTCTTCTCCGAAGAGTGTTTTTAAAGCACAACTTCACAAAATAAACATGAACTCACTTTTCTGGGTAGAGGGTACGCCAGTGACGGCTGCTGATATAAACAATAAATATAATAATCACAAAAATACCTTTTGCAGGCAACTACTAATATTAAATATAGCTGCAAGCAGCAATGTGGGGCAAAGCACCAAAGGTGCATGTAGGCCTCAGCATGTAGGCAGCATGCAGGGTCTAATAGGGTCTGACAGGGTCTAACAGAGTCTGACAGGGTCTAACAGGGTTTAACAGGGTCTAACAGGGTCTGACAGGGTCTAACAGAATCTGAACAGAGTCTGACAGGGTCTAACAAGGTCTGACAGGGTCTAACAGCGTCTGACAGGGTCTAACAGAGTCTGACAGGGTCTAACAGAGTCTGACAGGGTCTAACAAGGTCTGACAGGGTCTAACAGAGTCTGACAGGGTCTAACAGAGTCTGACAGGGTCTAACAGGGTCTGACAGGGTCTAACAGAGTCTGACAGTTTTCATAAACTATAATAACCTTGTTGCAGGTACTGGGGTTTAGATAGACAGAGTCTGACAGGGTCTAACAGAGTCTGACAGGGTCTAACAGGGTAGTTAGACCCTGTTAGACTCAGAAACAGGGTTTAACAGGGTCTAACGAGGTTTGACAGGGTCTGACAGGGTCTAACAGAGTCTAACAGAGTCTGACAGGGTCTAACAAGGTCTGACAGGGTCTAACAGGGTCTGACAGGGTCTAACAGAGTCTGACAGGATCTAACAGAGTCTGACAGGGTCTAACAGGGTCTGACAGGGTCTAACAAAATCTGACCCTGACAGGGTCTAACAGAGTCTGACAGGGTCTAACAGAGTCTGACAGGGTCTAACAGAGTCTAACAGGGTTTAACAAGGTTTAACAGATCAAAGACACATCAAAGACTGATTGGTTGCTAGGTGCGTTGCTAGGCAATTCCTGAAAATTCCTGCAACTTTGACCTGCTGGTGGCACTAGACGGTTGGGGCTGGGGGCCTATAAATTGCTGTGTAATGAGGAGACTGGCTGGAATGTGCATGCAAAATTTCACAACTTTTTACCAGACGGTTCTAGGGGTTGCCATAGACTCCCATGTTTAGAGGAATAATGTATAATAATAATAAATATAGCTGCAAGCAGCAATGTGGGGGCCAAGCACCGAAGGTTCATGTAGGCCTCAGCATGTAGGCCGCATGCAGGGTCTGACAGGGTCTAACAGAGTCTGACAGGGTCTAACAGGGTCTGACAGGCTCTAACAGGGTTTAACAGGGTCTGTTAAACAGGGTCTAACAGGGTCTGACAGGGTCTAACAGAGTCTGACAGGGTCTAACAGGGTCTGACAGGGTCTAACAGAGTCTGACAGGGTCTGACCCTGTCAGAACAGACACATCAAAGACAGATCAAAGGTTGCTAGGTGCGTTGCGTCAGACCCTGTCAGAACAGACACATCATGACAGATCAAAGGTTGCTAGGTGCGTTGCTAGGCAATTGACAAATTTCTGCAACTTTGACCTGTTGGTGCCACTAGACGGTTGGGGCTGGGGACCTATAAATTGCTGTGGGTAATGAGGAGACTGGTTAGAATGTGCATGCCAAATTTCACAACTTTTTAGCAGACGGTTCTAGGGGCTGCCATAGACTTCCTATTGAAGAAAGAATAGAGAAGAATAATATTAATCCTGAGACCAGAACATCAAAGGAAAGATCAAAGGGTTACTAGGCAACTTGCCTAGGCAACTTGCCTAGGCAACTTGCCAAGGCAACGCAAAGCAATTCCTATAGGGTGCCTAGCACCTTCGGTGCTTGGCCCCCTAATAAATATAGCTGCAAGCAGCAATGTGGGGGCCAAGCACATTTGACAAGGTCTGACAGGATCTAACAGAGTCTGACAGGGTCTGACAGGGTCAGGGTCTAACCCTGTCAGAACAGACACATCAAAGACAGATCAAAGGTTGCTAGGTGCATTGCTAGGCAATTGACAAATTTCTGCAACTTTGACCTGCTGGTGCTGCTAGACGGTTGGGGCTGGGGGCCTATAAATCGCTGTGGGTAATGAGGAGACTGGCTGGAATGTGCATGCCAAATTTGCATGCCTTCGGTGCTTGGCCCCCTAATAAGAATCAGGAGACCAGAACATCAAAGGAAAGATCAAAGGGTTACTAGGCAACTTGCCTAGGCAACGCAAAGCAATTCCTATAGGGTGCCTAAGCACCTTCGGTGCTTGGCCCCCTAAATATAGCTGCAAGCAGCAATGTGGGGCCAAGCACCGAAGGTTCATGTAGGCCTCAGCATGTAGGCTGCATGCAGGGTCTGACAGGGTCTAACAGAGTCTGACAGGGTCTAACAGAGTCTAACAGAGTCTGACAGGGTCTAACAGGGTCTAACAGAGTCTGACAGGGTCTAACAGGGTCTAACAGGGTCTGACAGGGTCTAACAGGGTTTAACAGGGTCTAATAGGGTCTGACAGGGTCTAACAGAGTCTGACAGGGTCTGACAGGGTCTAACAGAGTCTGACAGGGTCTAACAGGGTTTAACAGGGTCTAACAGGGTTTAACAGGGTCTAACAGGGTCTGGCAGGGTCTAACAGAGTCTGACAGGGTCTAACAGAGTCTGACAGGGTCTAACAGGGTTTAATAGGGTCTAACAGGGTCTGACAGGGTCTAACAGAGTCTGACAGGGTCTAACAGAGTCTGACAGGGTCTAACAGGGTTTAATAGGGTCTAACAGGGTCTGACAGGGTCTAACAGAGTCTGACAGGGTCTAACAGAGTCTGATAGGGTATGTTCTGACAGGGATAGATCTTGTCAGAACAGACACATCAAAGACAGATCAAAGGTTGCTAGGTGTGTTGCTAGGCAATTGACAAATTCCTGCAACTTTGACCTGCTGGTGCCGCTAGACGGTTGGGGCTGGGGGCCTATAAATCGCTGTGGGTAATGAGGAGACTGGCTGGAACTTTTTACCAGACGGTTCTAGGGGTTGCCATAGACTCCCATTGAAAAAATAATATAGAATAAGAAGAAGAAGAATCAGGAGACCAGAACATCAAAGGAAAGATCAAAGGGTTGCTAGGCAACGTCGCTAGGCAACTCAGAGCAAACACTATAGCACCGTAGGTGCTAGGGCACCTACGGTGCTTTGCCCCTAATAAGAATCAGGAGGAGACCAGACACATCAAAGGAAAGATCAAAGGGTTGCTAGGCAACGTCGCTAGGCAACGTCGCTAGGCAACGTCGCTAGGCAACGTCGCTAGGCAACGTCGCTAGGCAACGCAGAGCAAACACTATTTTTTTTTATCTTTTAATATTACAAGGTACACAATAATACACACTTCAGGTACATAATAGTACATATTTCATCACCACAATAACATTCACAGAGCACTCAGAAGACACATCGGGGGATGCGGGTACGGGAATAAACACCACTGGGCACAAGGGCCAAGAGAAACGGGGAATGTAGAGGACCAAAGGGATGAAGAAAGGGGCCTGGGGGAGAGCAAAGGTGATGCAGTGCAAACACATTTTTGTGTTTCCTCTGCCATCGGATGGCCAGTCTCTTTATCCGGGCTTTCGCCCCGTCCCACCAGTCTATCAGAGAATCATACACTTCAACTTCAGTATCGAAACATTCGTATAACCTCCCCATTTTCCGAATGAAGCTGGGATCGTCCAGGGGACCCATCAGACGTGCCTCGGAGTCACGGCGCACCCAGAGGACCTCCGGAGCCTCTTAACGCTTTGTCTAACATCATCAAGGTCCGCTTCAACATCGCCACTGCAGAAGTCCATTCGCTCCCCCACCGTGCCCGCACACGTGGTAGCGGGCCCAGAGGGGCACGCAGAGGCCGGACCACACGGGCCCGGAGCGGAGATCTGATCACACGGGCCCGGAGCGGAGACCACATCACACGGGGCCGGAGCGGACGAGGGCCGGAGGGACTCGTCCCACATGGTCTGAGATCTGAGCTTCGCCCCGGGTGCCTAGCACCTACGGTGCTTGGCCCTTAATAATAAGAATCAGAAGACAAGACACATCAAAGACAAGATCAAAAGGTTACTAGGCAACGTTGCTAGGCAACGCAATAGAAACACTTTTTTTTATCTTTTATTATTACAAGGTGCACAATAATACACATTTCAGGTACATAATAATGCATATTTTAACACCACAATAACATTCGCAGAGCACTCAGAAGACACATCGGGGGATGTGAGCACGGGAACAAACACCACTGGGCATAAGGGCTAAGGGAAACAGGGGGGATGTAGAGGACCAAAGTGATTGCCCCAGGTGAAGGAAGGGGGCCTGGGGGAGAGCAAGGGCGATGCAGTGTCCAGGGAAGGTCCAGACGACAGGGTCCAGGGGGGACAGGATGGATGGAGTGGAGGGAGCCTCAACGCCGGCCACCGAGCGAGAAGGTCCAGTGTTCGAGTCCAGAACCGCGACAGGACACCGGGCGGCCAGATGGAGGAGGTCTTCATGCGCCTTACCGCGTACCAGACAGTCACAGCCGTACCTGTCAGGGTGTATTGCATGCAACCTGGTGGTGAGGTGTACCAATCATATACGTGAGTCCAGACGGAGGTAGTGTCATGTGTGGGAAATTCAGTTTCCTGAATGCACAGTACGGCCCAGGTAGTGTCGTGGATCACACCCTGCATCCGGACTCTGCTCCTCAGACCACACGCGTTGAGTGAGACCAGGGAGAGCGTCATAAAGAAAAGACGAGGGGAAGGGACTTATGAAACGCGACTCGGAGTCTCGGGGAGCCCCCGGAGCCTTTTAACGCGTCTTGTAACCTCATCAAGGTCCGCCTCAATATCGTCACTGCTGAAGTCCATCCGCACTACAACCGCGTCCGCAGCCGTGGTAGCGGGCCCAGAGGGGCCCGCGGGGACCGGACCACACGGGGCCGGAGCGGACGAGGGCCGGGCGGGCTCAGTGGTCCGCCCGTCCCGAGGGGACCCGTCCCTCCCGGCCCGAGATTTGAGCTTCTTCCTGGCCGCCTTCCGGGCGGTCCTGGAGCCGCAAGGCCTGGGGGTCTAGACCTCAGGCGGCGCCGCTCCCTCCGCCTCGGGGCCGAGACGCTGGACCGTAGCAGCATCTTTCCCCCTCCCCGCCACAGCCTCAGGGTGGAGGCCCCCCACGGCCCCACTCCCATGCGAAGAAGAGGCGCGAGAAAGCAGCCCCTCGCCCACCTTCGTCACGAGTGCCTGTGCACTCTGAATCACAGCATCTTGGACAGCCTCACTGTGCATACTCGAGGCGGCGGGGGGGGGGGGGGGGCCAGCCACCGGCCCCCCCCCCCTCCCGCGCTCCGCTCCTCCAAGCCAGAGTCACGGCGGCCCGAGCACCCAGCCCTGGGCTCCGTCACGAGTGCCCGTGCACCCTGAATCACAGCATCTTGGACAGAAACACTATGGTGCCTAGCACCTTTGGTGCTTGGCCCGAACAAGTAAGATATTATTAGATATTACAAGAAATGCTCACTGAGGCAAGATTGAAAGGTTTATTTACACAACAGGGAACAGGTTTTTATCAATACATTTGGACATACTTTTGGATATACTATTATTTTTGACTCATAAAGACTGAATGAGGCCATTTTGGACCAACAAAACCGGGCCAGAGGTAAGACGTTTTCTCTTTGTTTACATTAGGATTAACACTCGAACATTGCATAATATGAACTCAGCGTCTGTATTGTAGAAAATCACACTTTAAGTTTCCAACAGTGTATAGCACAGCTGTATTTACCAATAAAGAGCTTGATAACTTATGTTTTTGCTGATTTACTGTCCAGACTGTTCATCTGGAGTTTTGCAGTTGTTGCAATGAATGAATGGGAGTCCCTGCAGCGTTATCTTCATGCTGTTGTCCAAATGTGTCGGTGTAATCCGTATGTCTTCTATCATAAATTTATGTCCCAGTTCAGTTTAAAGCCAGTGCCCGCGCGGCAGTCGGGAAAAGTTTAGCTAAACGGCCCTAAACCGTTTCCCATTCATTTTCAATGGTAGTGCTAAACCACTACGGATGCAATATATTTTTGGCCGCTACGTATTTTAGTTGGCGCTGTTCCGATAAAGAGCCGCGCTCTCTCAAATGTCCCTCACTCTCGACTGCATCTGGAGACGGGACAACTACTCTCTGCTGCTAAGAGGATTTCAACTCGGTGTTCTTTGATTCAAGGTAAGATTTCATTTGGAAATTGCAAACCCGTGTCTTCTTAAGCGTTTTTCCGTTTATATTGACTTTGCAGTTCGCTGCTAATCAATTCAATTCAGTGTTACAAAGTCGACCGGCTTTTCGCTCTGAGATGTTTTGTGTCATAACGTGGCAAATTATGAATGAACACGAACAAGTTTATTGATAATGTGTCTAGTCTTCGTTGTAGAGTGCTAATATCTTGTCATTATGTTTCTGATGGCGACGCGTTAGCGCTGCGTGACCTCAGTTTACCTCAGCATCGCATGCTTTACATGGCTGGATACTTTGTATCCAAGTAGATAGTACTTTACAAGTTGGTGCTGTATTTTGTGTGTAGTGTCGTGTTCATACATCTATATCTAAAGTATGCCTTTATATGTAGGCCTATATATCTAAATCTATAACATCTGTCCTTAGATAGTTAGGCAGATAAAGAGATAGATGTCTTCTACAAAATACCTCTATATTCATGTATAATAAAGGTATTTGGCTATGTTCTCTGGTGGAGAATGAGAATGGAAAGTTGACATCTGACAAGAGCAGACATGTTCTTTGAACATACATTTATTTCTACATGCCCCTTCAACTCTCTCTCTCTCACACACATACACACACACACACACACAGTGTTTTTCCACTCCTTAAGTGCCCCATCTCCCCCTCTATTGTAACACCTAGGCAGGCACCATTTCGAACGGCCCTCTCAGCAGGCACATAGATAAGAATCTTGAGTGTGAAAAACTATTGTCTTTTTCTGCCTTTCATCTCTGACTAAAGATTAGAAATCAGAGCATAGCTGTAAGACTTGAGAAATGCCAGATAAATTAGTATTTTTTTCGACAATGATTCAAAAATAATTTGTACTTTTTTTTAACCTCTTTTAGTAGATCAATATGCAAAAGAAGGTGGTGTTCTATCCTGGGAGAATGACTGTGGTGTTCCGCAAGGGACCACGGGGATTTCTTCTCCAGGACCCGTCTGCTGAAGCCAGGCGCATAAAGGACAACCCCGCACTGCAGGATCGGTCTGCACCCATGAAGGAGGACCAGGTACACCAGAATGCTCTGGCTGAAGTCCGCCGTCGAGGAGGGGATCCCTCAGATAGGATGGAGGTGCTGGGTGACTATGTCCTGCAGTTCGGAAAATATAAAGGGAAGGTATTTAGGTGGCTTTTACAGAATGATGTTGGGTACACCTTGTATCTAATCAAGAGCCTTGACAAAGAGGAGGCCGCAGGTATTACTATGGGTGAGGGCCATGGTAAGGACAGCCTCCAGTCCTTTGCCAAATATGCTCAGAGTTTCCCAGAAATTCAGGCTGTCCTAGCCTATGAAGCTAGTAGAGTGGGCGCTGCTGTCGCCTCATCGGAAGACGACCAACTGGTTGGCTTTGGGTCCCGCGCTAAAAGCACTTGGAAAGAAATTTGGGACAGTAGAGCTGATGGCTATTCAGGCTTCATCATTCGGCAGAACTGCGCCCCAGGGAGTCGGATGTTTAAGCTGCAGCAGTACCTGCGAAAAAGACAGCAGAAAGAGGATCCCTCAGGGGCTGCAGGTAAATCCCCAGGTAAGTTGCTACATTTGTACACAATTGTATGTAAGTGTTATCATATACACATAACCAAAAGAGGCAAGATTTTTTTAGCATCTATATGACCATTCATATGGTGTGAGATATTTAATTTATTCTGATCTTGTTTGTGCCACAGTGATGGACGAGGATGAGGAGCTAGAGAGGGCGATGCTGAGCATTTCACCGTCTAAGCTGCAAGTGCAGAGTGGTAAGTACACTGTTGTTACGCAGAATGAAAATCAAAATTATTCATGACAACATTTTGTTTAAATTACTGTCATGTTTTTGACGTGTCCCCTGTTTGTCTTTCTCCGTTTTGGGTAACCAGATGTGGTGCCAGTAGCAGGACCTGCAGCAGCACCTGCCGTGCCAGTGGTGTCACCAGGAGTGTCATCCCGCACAAAGACAGGTTTTAAAATAAAAAGGGTCTCAGGACTGGATGCAATACTTTACATGAATTGCCCTCCAAACTGGACCTTAACTTTTGTTCTGCTCTTTCTGTTCGGGGACCATGAATTTATCCCTGCCATGATGAATTGTCTCAAAGGGACCATGAATTTATCCCTGCCTGCCATTATGAACTAACTTTCAAAGGGACCATGAATTTGTCCCTGCCATGATGAACTAACTCGCAAAGGGACCATGAACTTGTCCCTGCCATGATGAACTGATTCCACGATGAGGGTGAGTATGTATTTTTTTATTCGACGTACCCATTATACTAACACTTGTTTGGTGAGTCATATTGCCCCTCCTCCTTATCACAGTCCAGCAAGTATAATAAATAATATGGTAGTACATCTGGAAGGTGGGTCAAACACAGACAATTTTTAAATTTGTGAGAGGATGTGTTACACTCTATTTATATTTGTGGGATTGTGACAATAAGGGGGTGTAAGATTATGACTGTTGTTCAGGTAGAGATTCTAGCTTCAGAAAGGACAAGAAAAAAAACCCTGCCATGTATTCCTTTTGCCTCTGCACTTATATGAAGAGTGTGCTTGAGAGGGTCAGCTGGTTCAGAAATTGGTTGGATAAAATGTGTGGCAGGGTTTTTACTTCCTTAAGTCAGGATCTCTACCTATGGTTTGTACTAACATGAATGCATGCATGAATTGTGAACCCTGAAATGACTAAACATTTTGTCTGTTGTAGTTCCATCTGCGACACTGTCCAGACCAGACACTGCTTCCACACTGCAGGCATCACCAGTTGATGGTAAGAACCATGTCATCACATATTTAAATGTTTTATTTTTCCATTCAGTACCATAAATAATGATTGACATAAATTGGTTTATTTGCTTGACTGTATAGTTCCAGCCCCACCAGATGTGCCCCTTCCTCCAGAGCTGGCATTCTTGGTGAAGGAGACCGCGGGTCCAACAGCCACTCAGAGGCCTGAGTCAGCCCAAGGTACGCGTGTATTTATATGTAGCCCATCTTCTTGGTGCGTAGCTGACTCATTCATTTTTAATTTTTTCATGTCAGTTTGAAGTAAAAATGTATTAAGATTGGGACTGCACTTCTTTTCAGGACCCAGCATAAGTGCTGCACTTCCCTCCACACCCAAAACACTTGGGCCCAGTGGCCAGCATAGAGGTGGAGATGGTATGTAGAACATGTACATGTGTATGTAGAAAATATATAGAATTTTATTGTAGTAATGACACTCACCTGCTTTAATCATTGTATTTATTTCAGTAACAGATTTACAAGTATCAGTACAGTAATTGCTTGTTTGTTGTACTATTTGTTCTTTATCTCAGCTAAGCCACCTGCTCCTGTACCTCTGCCTGGGCGTGACTATGATATTAGCAACTGGAGTTGCTCTCATCCACAGAAGCTATGGATGAAGTCTGAGCTTGAGAGTCTTGGGCTGTGGCCTGGGTCACGTCCAGTGCGAATTCTAGGGAACACCATTTCTCTGTGGCGTCATCCTCCGCAACCTGAGCTCATTGACACTGTGGCAGAGCTTCCCTCCACCAACTTTTTCCAGCTCCACCCCTTCTTTATTTGGAAGCCAGAAAACAGCATCATGGCCAGGTTGAGGAACAACTACGTCCTGCCGTGTCTCCATGGCTGTCTGCGTCCGCAGGTGAAGACTCCTTTAAATGATAATTTTAAAATGATTAGTTATAGCACACCGACCTTTGTGTATGTATTGTATGTGCAGTGTTAACTGTGCTATATGAACTTACCTTACTGTGCCTTTCCAGGTGGTCTCGTCTGGTGTTGGGAGGCCTCGTGTCATTGTTGGCACCAGTGGCCAGTATTATATATTGTCTTCACGAGTCACCTGCAAGGTCTGTCGGAAGACCTGGTTCGCTGACAATCCGCAGTGGCTCGAGAAGCTGCCCAAGAGGTTCACCCATCTCCTGCCCGCATTCCTGACGTACAAGAAGGCCATCTGTAAGTCTGTGATGGATGAGCTGAGGCGCAGCGGAAGGTCACCCACAGACATGGCCAACCAGGTGAATGAGCTCATGCACCTCAAGTATGAGCGAGCTCACCTGGCATACCTGCTGGCCATCAAGAACGTCAGGGATGCTGAGACTGGTGTGTACGGGCAGAAAACCATCCGGCAGTTCCTAGAAAAAGAGAGGATGGCGCCACGTGAGTTCGGGAACTATGATGACGTGGATGGGTGGTGTGGTGTCTCGGTGTCAGCCTTTTACCTGACGGACTGCCTGCTGGACGAGTACCGCCGCCAAGAGACAAGCATCTCCACTCTCCTCCAGGGCACTTTTGGGAAGGTGTTTCGGTCTGACCACACCAGGAAGGTAGCCAGGAAGGTCACATTGGCATCTGGTGTCATGTCCAGTTATGCCATCATGAATGAGAGCTGGATGGTTGTCTCCTGGGTGATGCTGCAGTCGGAGACGGAAACGTCCCTGGAGCCGATGTACTGTGGAATGGCCAAGCGGTATGAAAATGCTGGAGTGGAGAAAGCTTGCTTCCATTGGATGGACAGGTCAGAGCAACCATCTTCTCCTTTCTGATGGATAGATAAATAGATAGATATGCTTTATTAATCCCAAGCTGTGCATTTGAAGTGTAGTAGCAGCATGACTTACAGGGACAAACAGACAATAACACAAAGAAGAAAAAAAGCACAACCTACACATAGTAAGCAATATGAAATGCAATTAAAATGTATAAAAAAGTATATATTAAAACTGCCACCATAATTAACAGCCAACAATGTTATTTTAATTAAATATTATATATTTAAGTCAGAATTTCATTTTTGTTTTCGTCTTTGTGACTTCAGGGATTGCTGTGCACCCTTTCGGATACCTGACAGCATCCACGGTGAGCACCTGCACTGGGATGCCTGGAAAACTACCCCTGCTATGATCACTTGGGCCACCTCTGGACCTCTGGAGAACTCCTGTGCCTCTCGCTTTCATTTCAATCCAGCAATTGTTATCAAGCTGGATTTGTTCCATTGCATGAGGCGATTTTCACGGGAGTGCACTTCAGAGCATCACCCTCTGTATGCCACTTTTTGTCAGATGCTCTCTGTTGCCTTCATGGTTGTGGACCAGGAGGACTTGAGAAAGCTCCAGGATGCCTACGTGTTCTGTGGGATTCATCCACCGAATCCCACCAAAAAACACATAAGAGAGCACTGCAGGACCAAGGTTCCACAACCCACAGAGCTTTTGGACCGCGTGGAAAAGGTGATGAAACACTTTCACTTGGCCACAGACCCTGACAATGTCCCACTTTTCAAGCCATCTATGTTGAAAATGTGGCGCATACAGAGGGTGCACATTCTCCGTGGTTGCCTCAGTGATCCTGAGCTTGGAGAGGGTATCATGTACAGGTACGGTGGAACTCTCCAGCTCAACCACGTGCCTGGTGAAGGAGCCAAAGTTCCCGTCTGGATCCCTGTCAGAGGTACCTCGCAGCAGGAAGGGTACCACTTCCACCAGGCTCAGTGGGTCACTGGGACCCAGGTCTCTGCGGAACTTTTCCAGGCCCAGGGCATGACAGGGGTGGCTCGCTGGAACTTTCAGCGGCTCCTGTCTTTGAAGCTGCCAGACGTCGTGCTTCCAGCTGTCTTCGATCCAGCGCTAATGGTGGACCTGAATGCTACATCAAAGGAAGTCACGAACAAGGAGAAGTACCCTGCATTTCGCCTGTTTGGCAGAGACACGGGAGAGAAGTTTGGACTGGAGTACAGGGAGCCAGGCTGCCGACCGGTTCCTCTCGACTGGGACAAACACAGAACCCAGAGGAGAGACGAGCCAGCTCCTCCAGCGCCTCCATCCCCTGTGCGAGCACCGTCACCTGCGCCGGCTCCCGTGCTCACACCGTCACCTGTGCACACACCGGCTCCTCCTCCAGATGTCATGCCCACCTACAGCTCTGCCGCTACATCCCCTGGACCTGCACTCTCTGCTGGCCATCCTGCTGTCGCACTGCTGAAGCACGAGATGCTCACAGACGAGGACCAAGCACCTAGGGCAGCAATGGGTATAAATAAGTTATAATATACATTTGTAAAATCATTATTACACATCGGAAATATTTTACCACAATATGTAACAACATTATGTAACAACATGCTATTGTTTTGTTGTTTTCCAGGTGTCTCGCATGCTCTGCCCCTCCCGCAGAGATCCTCTCCGAGGAGTGCCCGCACTGGACCCGTTAAGACAGGTGGGCGGGTGATTGTGTTGGACCACTCGCGCTGGACGCCTCCAATGAAGGATGCCATTGACAGCTTGCTGCAGAAGCATCGTGGTGCAAAGGACTTCCTAAAGCTGGTGGATCAGGAGTATGCAGACATGGTCCGTCGGTCTGCCACTGATCCAAACAGCTTGCTGCATCCCACAACCAGGCTGCACATATCAAGATATGTGAAACACGTGGCTAAGCAGCTTAACACCAGCTCGTCACTGAACATTAGCCAGGAGAGGGTGCTTGCAACACAGCAACTGTGGCATTCTTTAACAGAGGGCAGTGACACGACTGCTATTCCTGTGGTGACCTTGGAGCCTGCCCTGATAAGTCCTCCTTCTCCTCCTCCTCCTCCTGCTCTGTCCACACCTCTGACCCAGGAGTCAATAGAGAGTATGGTGAGGGGCATTGTGGAACAGCAGCAGCATCACCAGCAGCAACAGCAGCAGCACCCTGAGCAGAAGAAGAAGCAGACTAAGACCTGCCTTGCCTGTGGACAGCCCAAGTCTCGTTACGAGACTGATGGATCTACTGTCCACTTCTTCTATCAACAGGGCCCTGTACGCTACTTCTACTGCTCAAAGAGGGTGCATGAAACTTACGCTGCTGAGGGGCTGTCTGATCCATTAATGTCCTTTGAAGTCTTTACAAGGACAGAATTTTTTCAGAGGGAGCTTGATGCCACAAAAACACGTGTGGCAGAAAAGGTGGAGAGGAGGAAAAGGCCAGCACCTCAGCAAGGGCCAGTGGGGCGACTATGTCGATTTTGCCGCCTAGAACTTAAACAGGGGCCGAATAGCCCCCATGTCCACACAGCCTTCCCTGGGGTGGCGGGGAAATACATTTACTGCCCATCTAAAGTGTTCGCCATATACAGAGACAAGGGCATGGCAAAGGAGATGAACTGGAAAGAGTTTCAGGAGTCTCCTTTTTATGAGGCTGAACGAAAAAGATGGGTGGAGGAAAAAAAATGATCAATGTAAATATGTATGTATGTATGATTAATGTATATAGTGTATATAGATGTGTGTGAACATGATGATGTGTTTATTAATGTTTGTCTTTGTATGTTTATTAATTGAAATCAAGTGGATTTCATTGTCATTTCAGCCATATACAATAGCACACAGTAAACATACACACAGTAAACATACACACAGTAAACATACACACAGTAAACATACACATGGTAATGGTATGTTTAAAATATACTCTGTACATTGATTGCCTGTTTGGCCTTTTATATATTTTTAAATATATTTCTTTTTATTACTACTACTGTCTTTATACTTTTTATACATTTTATATATTTCATTCTCTTTTTCCTGTTTTGGTTGTTATTGTTATTTATACTTTCTGTCTGATTTTATTGAAGAACATAAAAAATACAGTCTTTGTTTGGAAATTTACATACTGCCTTTTCTCTGGTTATTATATGGTCATCAATTCAATTCAATTCTGTCCAATTTCCAACTTCATTATACTACTACAACAGTACACATTTAGTGCTGGGGGGAAAGTTCATTATACTGTAAATCTTCACAGATCATACTGATCATTCAAAACGTTAAAAACATCAATGTCTTATTTTACAATGAAACTACACTGTCACAAACCATTACAGTTGCAATAAAACTGTAAAGACTGATTATTTCCAATCTCTACCTCTTATATTTCAACGTTTTTGTAGTGCTCCTGACGGGATTCGAACCCGCGCAGTTGCAGGGAAATTCAGACATAACACGATATGCAAAACCGAAGGGAGAGCTTCAATTTGATTGGCTGGCACGCCGTTACACCTATTCGCGGCTGGCCCCGCTTGTCCTGGCGTGTTTAATCTGGCTCTTACAGTAAAAGTTCATCAAACCTGTACTCAGTCACACCTCTTCTTGTGCAGATATTCCTTTCACCTGGTGTCAGGTGTAATGTGAGGCTGTCCCTGTGTCCTGTGGAGCTTGTCTTTGTGGTGTGACCACGGGGGTTTATGGGCCGATCCACAGGTGTTTACATGTTCACTATGGGATTCAGCCACAGATGGGTTCGGGTTATGGATCATGGATCTATTAAAATAACATGGATCTATGACTATGGGCTGTAGAGCTGATGGCCCTCACGCACGCAGCTCAAAGGTTTTGGACGCACAGACACGAGGCACTGATTGATCAGGTTTCTCTCATTTGAACAGGGCCGATGGGCTTTTTCAGGCTCTCCCCAAGCAGCTCAGTTGGATACTTTGAAATGCAGAAAATTATAAGTTATAAATTATAAGTAACTGATTAAGATATATTTCCACGTGACTGAAGTTATAGTGAACATTTATGTAAAATTTAAAGATTAATATATTGCCAAACTATCTCATATTTGAAAGTTAAACTGTTTTACAAATTTGCCTGATTGATAGGGAGGGCGGCGCCCATCACGCATTATGGACCAGCCACTGGGGTACACCTGCTCCCTGTCTCCATGGAAATGTTAATGCACTGCCTCGAATGTTCCTCAGTATGGCATTAAGCGTTAACAGTCTTTGACAAGCAGGTAATGCTACCAGGCCAAGTTACAGGTCAAATCTGGGGACAGGCAAGCTTGCTCAATGACATGCAGGTCTTTCAAGGTATTTTTAACTTTCACTTTTTTGTAATGTTATTTTGTACCAATGACCAACATTCCTCTGGTTTATAGATGTTTATACACAGTATAAATAGCCCATGTCCATTTAACATTATGATTGTTTTTTTCTATGGTTAATAATACTACTCACGTAACCAGTGAATTTAACTCACATTTTATTACTGGGCTTTGAGGCTTGCACTATAACACGGTTGCGTGTGTTTAAACAGATTTTCATGATGACACAAAACAGATGACCCAATATGGCCGACACAGATGTTAAACGCTTGCAGCTCTGTTTAGGAAAAAGAGAGTTTTATCCTCAGGCGAGTTTAGCCTTTAGAAGCTGCTGGTATAAAGTATGGAGTTCATCCTGACTGTGTTTTGTGCAGATTACTCCCAAGGACCATAATCTACTATTGCTAGTATTTTGTAAGTCAGTTCAAAAGGTCAAATGTTTTTACACTTTATTCAGAGCTTCTGTTCATGTGTGAGGTGGTGGATGTTTACTACAGTGTTATGCCCATGACAACACTTGAAGCTATATGACTTGAATGCAAAGAGAGGATGATCTTAAAGTATGTTCTGCACACACTGCAGTGTTCTGCTGGACCCAGGCGATCTTTAGTATAACTCCAGATTGTGCAAAAGCCTCCATCGGTGTTTGCTTTGGAAAGCTATACTCAACAAGACCAAGGAATTAAACCCTACCAAAGTAAATGAAAAAATAACATTTGTGTGTGGCGAGGACAACTACCTCCAGCATCCTTTTGTTGTGAAAATACTGTGAGTTAACATGATACAGGTTTAAAATGCTGAATATTTTGACAGGTAAAAAGTACATACAGAGTAGAATATAATGGGTATTATAATACATAAGGTGTAGCTTATAAATTCTCATAGTCACAGTTAAAATCTGTCATCCTGCAGAGGATGTACTTCCACTGCCGGTCCCTGAAACACAACAGGAGCAAAGTCAATGACATTTCAATGGACCATCAGACACATACAGACACACACACACACACACACACACACACACACACACACACACACACACACACACACACACACACACACACACACCTAAGCACTCCACTGAAGGTGGTCTGAGCTCCTCTGATGAAGTATCCATAACTGGGCACCACCATCTCACCCTCCTCCCTGTAGAACTCCGGGACATCTGTGGTTTTCCTGTTGACAGCATATGAATTTAATGTGTAGAACATCATTTAGCCATAATAATATGAGTGTATGTGCAGTGCGTACATGCAGGAGTAGGGGCAGCGGCGTTCGTAGTAGCAGCAGTAGAATTGCCACTCTCGGTCCAGGACAGACTCAAAGTATTTGCTTTGGACTCCAGCGACCAGACCATTACGAGAGCAGGTGGAGGTCCTGTACGAGACAGACAAGACTCAATCACATCATCATCATCTCCACTAGGCCAGTTATTACAGACAGTAAGGTTCCTCCATTATAGCATCATGGAGGAGTGTTATGGTGACAGATGATGTGTTTATGGCCCATACAACGATTTGTCCCCACAACACAGATCTAACACATCTGTGATGGCATGTCCACTGAGCCACTCAAATAGAGAACACAGTGAAGGTTATAGGTGGTGATATCAGAGGCGGCAAAATGTAATATCAAATAAATCTCAAAATAACATCTCTCTCTTTCAGAAATTATATTACTGTTGCTGTTTGCTGGCAAAGCTGTGAGGCTGTCAGGTCGAGTGAGGCCTTTCTATGTAGTTTTGCATGTTCTCCCCTTTAAACAAGACTCAAGACCTGAAGATGGGTCCCTGGGCTCTACAGTGACTACTCTCGACAGGTCACACAGAGCCACTGAAGTGGTCAGTAAACCAGAACTAAGTAGCTATAGGACAGAGCAACATATAATTATTTAAATTAAGCAAATGGTTTTGCTTCAAATCAAAGCAGAACAGTGCTCCTTCGTGCCACCAGAGTAACAGTAGTCTGGTATTGAACCATTGTCCTGTGTTTAAAAACCTGCTTCACACAATAATGATATTGTGGATCAAATATGAGTCACTCAACCATTTGTGGTTCTTTATGATAGATGCCAGTGTTTACAATGGGCCGAGAGCTACAGTCTCCTTCAGTAAGCTTTTCTTATCGGTGATGCAGGCCTTTAATTAGATCAACCTTTCTATGGAGCTGACAGAGGTGGTTAGCCTAAACTGTTTATGTGTCTGACCATGGAGAACGCAGCTAAATAAAATGATTACACAGGCACAGGGTGGAGGCTCAAACACATACTTTACCTTTCAAATCTCTACTGTGAGTGGTGTGTTAGGAAATATATGAGGTGTGATATATCAGCTTTGACTGAATGGCTCTTGAAATTCATTTTGCAGTAGCTGAATGTTATATCATTTAGAAGGAATCTTTTTATAGTTCCTAAATATTTGTATTTATTGTTTCAGTTGGACCAGACTTTTTCCATAAATTATTGATATCATATTTCAATACTGACATCAGTCTAGATATATATAAAATCTAGTGTATTCTTTTTTTAAAAGTACGAAAATCATCATTTAGTTTTGTCAGGCTCAACACACAACAATGCAGATGGTTTCTTGTGGAGAAAAAAAGTCTTCAAATTACTTACTTACAGCCTTGCTCAAACCACCAAGCTGACCTCAATAAACAGCTACTGATGCTGAAAGAGGCTATGTTGATAGGTGCTACACACAAAAAATGGCAGGCCTTGTTCCTTTGAATGAGCAAATTGGAAAATAATTTTCAAATTTCATTGAGGAAATGTGGAAAATCTGTTTGCAGATGTCACCTTCACACTAGATCTTCAGCTGTTGGTGACAATATCATCTGCCTGGGCTTATGTTTTCTGCTAATACCGACCTTTAAAATGAGTGTTGTTGGACAAAGAGAGTCCAGGACTTAAAGGGCTCTCCTGTATAGGGAGGAGGAGGGGGCTACCATTGTACATGCTGTTACAGTCTTTTGAAAGCCTGATTTGTTCTAGCCTGGCAAGCCAAACCCTCCTACTTTCTGTTTGGTTGTTGGGGGGTCTGGGACCAGGTGCACATCGTTTTGCCAATACATTTGGGCCAGTGTATTTACAGGTCACAGTAAACGGGTTGTAAGATCAGTTTCTGGCTCTGCCAGTTTGCTAAAGTCTTGCATGTGTACTTCTGGTATAAATTGCTTACTGGAAACTTTGTCCGTTCAACGTTAATGAAGCTCTGTGTTGTTTACTAGCACTATAAAAGTTAGAATGAGACCAGGACATAGCATTCTACAGAAGATTGGAACCATCAGTGACTTTCTACATGTGGTGGACATCTTTGCGCCAAGTGACACGGGACAGGCTCTGGACTTCAGCTGTTTATTTATGTACTCATTGTTATTTACGGATCATGTTCAGAAGCACAGATCACATGGGACCTATCCACCACTCACACACATTATCCCCTGCAAGAGGTGAATATAATGTCTGTAGGGTCAGATTTATAGTTTTCATTATTTGTGGAAATCATTGCAATTGAAAAAGCCATTTGATATACTGCACTTTTAGTATATATATATATATATATATATATATATATATATATATATATATATATATATATATATATATATATATATATATATTGCCTGGAATGTTCCATGGTATGGGATTAAATATATCTATCTCCATGTGGACAGGCAGGTGATGCCACAGTGCCACCTGTAATTGAATAAATGCAAGACAGATACATTTAAGGTCATACCTAAAACATTCCAAGCAAAGCAATAACATCTTCACTGGGACACTCGAGGTTATGTTTTTTTCTTGCCTCAGGAAAACACAAGCTGGCAATTGTAGTTTGTTTCTAGGTCAGAAGTGCAAAAGTAATCTGTAAGGATGCTAGTGGAATATCCATATGAAGCATTTAAATCGCATTTACATTATGATAGAGATAGATAATCCTTAAACTTTGATGTATCAGTAAACAGTAATATTTTGTAGTTGGATTTGAAAGGTTTTACTTATGTAACGAAACCACACGAAAACATGTGTTATTATTGTAACACAAACAAATACCGTGCACCTCACAGTTGTTACCTAAAAATCATTTGTTCTGATGTGAATACCTGTCTGCTCCCCTCAGCTGTCCCATGTGCCTTGGGTGATTGTCTCGCATGTCTAAAACCTGATTGAAAATGCAGCACTCACCACTCCAGCCCGGCGCGGTTGATATCGTCCCACCAGCAGTCCGTGGGGTGCCCCAGACCCTCCGGCGTGGGCTGACATTCAAAGCTCCACAACCGATCTGATCCTTCCTTTTCACTGAAATAACTCCGGATGGCCACCAAAACCTCTCCATGTGGGCACTGAAAGTTGAAACCTTGGCGATATGCGTTGACCCATCCCATATCGTAATGGTCATGGTTGTACTGGGGTGCAACTGACCCCAGCATCAGTGCAGATAGGACGACGAGCGGGAGAGACATGGTTCAAGAGATGCGTCGGAGTGCAAGAAGTGGCTCACAGCTGGCTGACTTTAAATAATCCTCTTGTGGGCCAGATGTTTTTTGTCCAACACCCATCTCTGTAATTTGCAGCAGCTCAGGGGACACATCCACAAGTTAAGATGGATGTGGGGAGGCAGAGGCCGGACAGGGCGTTAACTGTCTTTGATTTGGCATTGTATTGGTTTTGCAACAGAATTCATTGGATGTTAGATGTTTAGGTTATCATTCATCACATGGGAGACTTTATAAATAGTATTGTTAATTGAAACCAAAAGTAAGTTCTGGGTGTAGGCTGGTCAAAATGTGAGCCTGGGTTTTGTTGTGGCTTAAGACCACCTAGACTGAATTACTTGCACATTTTAGTCTACATTCTGCAAACACTGCTTGAAAGTTATTATTGTTTTTCAGAACAGCAAATAAAACAGTGCTGCAATTTTCAGTGGACATTTGAAGTACTGCAACAAAAAAATTCAGTCCCAGAAAGAATTCCAACAATAAAAATGGAGCTCTCCAGAGTTATATATACATCCTTTTTCTGTTTTATAACAAGATTTACTCTCTCCTCAACAACCACTAAGGTTTGTATTAAAATGAAATAAACATAATAGTTGTCACCCTTGGACTAAATAATTACATGAAACGCATGTCACATACAAGTCATGGTATATTTCTACTAACACATATGTGGTGAGGATCTGTTACCATGGTTGGCACTAAGTTTAGCATTCCAAATAACAGTTAAAGTTTCACCAGACAGTTATTTTTGCCCCTTCTAGTGCAGTGAAGTTTTACAGGCTGTAAAAGTGTGCCATGCAGGAGGACAAACATGGCAGGTTTTGTGAGTTCTCTCGTATGGAGACAGTGACATTGTCTTAATAAAGCAACTCCGCAAATGTAAAGTCAATAATTCCAAAAACATAATGATTATTACAGTGTTAGAGCGTGAATAACAGAACTACTTTTAAATTATTTGCAGTGGTCCAAACTTATTCCTCATTTTCCAAATGTATTTCTAGTAGTGCTGTCAGGCAATTAAAAAAAATAATCTAAATAATTACAGGATTTGTAATTAATTAATCTAATTAATCGCATTTTAATACATTTTAGGTGGTTTATTGTGCTCAAACGTGCGTGAAAAAATATTTACAGTGGTACAGTGAAAAGACTGCAGACTTCCCCTTTAAGTCTTTCAGTCTTTCGCTCGCTCTCTTTCTCTCCATGCACGTTACCTCCACTGTAACCAAGATAAGACTGCTGGCAGACCTGCAGAGTGCACCTATATAGCCCCATTCCCCCTCCCACGTTACATAACATTCATTCGAAAGCTCATTTACACCATTCCACTATTACATGGCGAATATTTCTGGTGCCAAAAGGTGAGCACGTACAATAGCTTTCATTCAATGTCAATAAATAATATACAAAGCTTCAAATATGCAGAGAATACAAATAATTGCCCGAAATAATTGCCCGTGCAAATTACTCATGGCTCACATGACCACCGGAACCCGCAAAACTGGAGGATTTAAAGGGATATGCCACCCCCAGGTCAAATTTGGGCATCTCCCCACAGTCCAGAGACTAAAATAAGTAGTGGAAAGCGTTTTCCTGCTCACCCAGCCATTGTCCGAGTCCTTTTGGCCGAAATCTTTCTCTGGCGACGTTAGACTCCAGTCTAAGGCGGAGGAGCAGCAGATACCGCGGCGGTCAGTGGCGACAGACTCGGACAATGGCTGGGTGAGCAGGAAAACGCTTTCCACCACTTATTTTAGTCTCTGGACTGTGGGGAGATGCCCAAATTTGACCTGGGGGTGGCATATCCCTTTAAGATCGCACCAGATCGCACCTCAGGAGGAGGGAGAAGGCGGCCGCGCACGGGTTTAGCGTGATTTGGATGGGCAAAACTGGCTCTTCTAAGTGTGCACCCTGAGTCGTGGCAGAACACGCTGGAGAGGTTATGGGGAGTTAGGTTATGGTTGATAATGAAACTGTTCGGCACGCAGAGCGCAGCAGATAAGGAAACGGGCGCGCACGTCTTCACATGCTCTCCCCGGGGACAACGCTCCATCACATTGGCAGTGTAATTAATTGATCTAATTAATGCATTGAACTGACAGCCCTAATTTCTAGTTTTCTTGTTATTCACTGCAATGTATTTAATAGCTTTCAGAGGCTAGAGCAAATTTTTGCCATCACATTTTGCTGCTAAAAACAACTAGCATGTTAACAGTGCACCAGCCTTACTTCCTGGTTTGTAAATTATAAAATGCATCCACTTTTTGATGGCATGGTGGCGCAGCAAGAAGGGTTCAACTCCTGGCCAGGCCAGGTTCCCAGGTCTCTGGGGAGTTTGCATATTTTTCCCTGTATCTGTCAGTCCAGGTACTATTGTTTCCTCTGTCAACACAAAACATGCACATGAGGTAAAATCCTCCAGCTAAGGTAGTCCTGACCAAACCTATTGCCCTGGATCATGGATATAGGTCCCTGACTGCTCTGTGACAGTAGCTCACTGCTCCTGACAGATTACCTTAGCAGCATTGTAAGATGGGCCAAATGCAGAGAATTTCCTTCATGAGGGATTAATTATCTATAACTTAAAGGTACAGTGTGTAGGATTCGTGGCACATAGGTGGTGTAGGTACCATGCACTTCCTCTTTTGGCTACGGCAGACCTCGAGGGTCACCCGGGCGCGCCGTAGCGCCGACAGCTCGCGTGCCCGCGCACGCCGTCCCCCGTTCACTTTTTTTTTTTCTTTTCGCATGAAAACACACAATCCCGATCATGATTCATGACAATCTACACATCAAATGAAACCTTACAGTCTCCTCTTTTTGACTATGCAATTCATTTCCCTGCAAAACAATCACTCCCCGAGCACATGGGGCTTTTATACGGAAAAGCACAAAACGGAAAAGCACAAAGCTTACCTTTGAAGGCTCTGGACAGGTCAAACTCTGTATTTCACCATAAACTTGGTCTCAATCTGTCCATAAGGATCCAGCGAATAAAATCCAGTAAAACAATTTAGTCCAAAATACGTGTTATATCCATTACGAGTGTGATACAGCAGCATGCTTGTTTACACGAGGCTCCCCCCTTCCCCCCTCCCCTTCCCCTTCTCTCCTTCGCTCCTCCGCTCCCACATGAGCAGCTGTTAGCAGGAGCCGAGGCGAAGGATGAGCCCAAATGTCCTTCTGCGGCTCTCGTATTCAAAATGGCTGCCTCTATATGGGGAAGATCCCCCTTTTATGTGACTATATCTAAGTCCAAAAGAATACTTTGATTTCATGATGGAAGTGAAAAGGCTTGGAAAACAATGTATTTTTGAATGGGTATCTTCAATTTCAGTAATTAACAGGTAAAAATCTTACACACTGTCCCTTTAACCTTTCCCTGACTGTAATACTAATATCTCACTGATGTCTTCTGTTCATACTGTGATTGAAGTGTGTCTTATTCAGGAACACAAAAACAACATGCGAGTGTATGATGTTCTGAACCTTCTACCCTGTTATTGTGAGCAGGATGAATTCTAATTCTAGTATCTAATTAATTACTAGACTATGTCATTATAATTAACGACATTCACACTGTTGTAATGAAGGATTTCTGCCTGATTGTCTGCACGACACTGATAGTGCACATGAGTAATGATATTTAGTCCACAGCTCTCGCTTCGTCTACACGCCTCTGCTATGGTGTGAAACAGCTGATTGTACTGGGAGCGGGACTCACAGTATTTATTGTCACAGGCTGACGTACTTGGATCATGAGCGCAGGTGTTGATGCTTTGTCATGATGCTAACGCTATATTTGAAACTGCCACAGCAATAGAATGACTGAGGTGAATACTTCAGAATCAGTTGACAGTACAGAAATAATGATGATGAATTGAACCGTGTTTTGATGATAGAGAAGATAGAGATGAGAAATATATACACAACATTCAAACTGCCAAACCCCACATGGACTCTCATCACATTCAGAATCACAAAAGCATCTTTTTCCGCTGTTTTGCACACTATCCATAATTCTCGGTTAATCACAGTCTCATTTGCGTCACTAATATAATTTGTCACTCAGGCTAGTCATTCCCAGGCCATTAACTCTGCATACACAAACTTGCCATTCATTCTTCAGCAAATTACAAGTGACATGATTATTAGGCTTATTTTGCTGTAATAAATATAGGCAGTGTTTACCATTATGGAAAAGATGGTGGCTAACCATAATATTATATCTCTACTGCTAACTAAAAACAAGTTGAACATCACGTGTCTTCATGTGTCTTCATGAAGATGTTATTGTGCATTATGGTTTCACATTATTTCCAATGAGACAAGCAGTGGGGCACCAGGCCAAGTTATAGGTCAGATCTGAGAAGAGGTTACCTGGCCAGCCAAATGATATCTCTCTGTATTTCCTATACACCGCGATACCATTTGGACACTCTCCATCCACTCTCGCTCCTCCGGTTCCAAACCGACTCCGCGATTCTGATTCGTTCAAAGATGGTGACGTCAGTGCACCCGCCTTTGCCCGCAAAGTCACTTCTTAGGCAGCGGAAGTTCCGCCTCAGTTTTGAATCAAGATGGCGCAATCTCTGATTGGTTCACTTAGCTGTCTGATCAAACGTTACCAGACTCACTCGCTGGTACAGCGATGAGTCATGGATTCTTCCAGGCAAGAGAAGAGGCAATGGCCGCTCTGAATATAAGTACAGGACAGATAATGCTATACTGAAGAACAATCCAGGCAAAGCAATAACACCTCCCTATTTATCTGTTGCTCTTTGGTTGCTATTCCACCTATTTTTGCTACCCTCTGTTATATATTATATTTGAGTGAGCTACTGTACCCAAAACAATGTCCCTTGTGGATCAATAAAGTTTGTCTAAGTCTAAGTCTAAGTCTAGAGATGACCAGGTGGCGTATTCGCCATCAGGAAAGTACAACTAAATTAACACAAAATAGACTTTGTATTCTGTAGTTTTTTTTGCATAACTTACCACATCTACAATAGCCAATGGCCTCCCACTTTTTTAACTTGTGTATGTTTCAAAATTCCACAATCTATAGGAGATATAGGATAGTATCCAACTGTATTATCTAATGAAGCCATCAGTTCAGGCTAAGTGTTTTTTCTCTTCGACCACGACCAGAAGTGTACAAATCTTATCCCATGAGAGATCATCCTGAAAGTGGCTAAAAATAGACCATGGCTCATGTTTAGGAACTGTGAGAGTGACGAAGAGAGGAGGTTCACTGAAGTCCAACGCAGCACAATGCAGTAATAGTCACAGATAAACATACAGGTGCTATTTCGAGGCTGGCTATTGGCACCTATATGCTGAGGGTCTTCATTCATAACACCTTCATGCCTGAGGTTCAAGCTGTTTTAATATTCACACAAGTGGTGGCAATCTTATTTTAGATAATAAGGCAGCCATATTAATAAAATAATTCCCATTAAACATTTAATCCATAAATTATTTTCTTTGTGTATTTCTGATCAATCTAAGCTTTTTTGGATAGGGGTGAAGAGTGAGGAGAAACATTCAGCAAAGTGTCTATATAAATCTATAGCCTGTGACTACATGTACATGTATGAATGACTACCATTCATAAATGGTACTAAACTAAAACAAGTACTAGTTATTTAAGCTACCCCTTAATCAAACTTGGGGCCTTAGTAAGTCTGTAAAGGTAAATGTCCATATTTTAATCAGTTACAACCTTTCTGTGGAGACAATCTGCCAAATCAGTGCAAATTAAACACTCCAAGCAGCAGCAGGCTTAATAGTGACCCAAAGGCTAAAGTGTATGAATATGTTTGAAATGCACTTCAAAACTCAAGTAGGCTAAAAGTCGTCTCAGGTCTTGTTTTCATGACAAAGTGAGACATCCCTGCTCTAAACTAAAGAGAATCTCCATAAAAGCTAGTGAAAATAATACTCTATTAGATTTTGTGAAATGATACAGAGCATTGGAGTCACATGGTACAGAGGCAAGAAGACACGTGGTACCTCCTCTGAAGGTAAATATTTGGAGCCTTTAACCACATCTGCTTCTAATTGAACGGGACACAGACACAGATCTAGTCCTGGCCCATCGCTCCCCTCTGGCAGCCATTTTGAAATGTCACAGCTGTCTTCCTCTCATGTCTAGAGTCATGGGAGCAGTAACTGATGAGTAATGTGCAAATTTGTTAAGAATTTCATATTTTCAAGATTTTACAGCTGTGTTTGTCATTATTTCTTGTGTCTCTTTTGGAAACTATTGTGGGAAGCACAAAGTACACAATTTATTTCTTCAGTGGAATTGAAGGTTGGCTCAGTTGTGCTTAAAGAAATACAAATCATCCATTCAGGTGCAGCTCTATACTTTTGATGTTCAATTTGTGTATTGTTGGTTATTTTTCTTGTTTTATTTGTTTGTAAAGGACCAATACATATTAATAAACATTTAAAATGTAAAAATGTAAAATGTAATGTAAATATGTAAAGATTATAGCCAACGAGGCTAATATCCAGTCCCTCGGTAGGTTCATGTAGTTAAAGTGAAAAGTTAAACCAACAACCCCTCAATATAAAAAAAAATGTAATTTTGTTATTTTGTAACATATTTGATGTCTACTGTTTTTGTTATTAGTGTTTTTAATATGAAAAGATAAAAAAAAAAAAAATAATAAAAATAAATAATAACTACAGTTACAAATACCCTTAGATAAAGGCAAAGCTTGATATTAAACAGTGTAGGGGCAAAACTATAAACCCACGTTGGTAACTTGTGTCTGTATGTTGTCAGTAATCTCATTTTGTCTATGTTTGGACATTATGACAACACATGCCAGTGAGTCATCAATGTGAACTGAACACACACACACATATATATATATATATATATATATATATATATATATATATATATATATATATATATATATATATATATATATATATATATATATATATATATATATATATATATATATATATATATATATATATATGTATATATATATATATATGTATATATATATGTATATATATATGCTAAAGGAATATAATATGCTATTATAATATATAATATGCTAAAGGATTATTAATTAGGAGGATTATTTAATAGCAAGTTTCTGACAGAAACTATTATTATATTTTTAAAAAATTGTTGATGTCCTGGAGGATTAAGGCAGTGGTTTCTACTTCAGATGTCCTTGAATCATCAGATCATCATTTCAAGATGTGCAGCCCACACTGCATCATGGGAAGTGCTGTGGATGACGTGGCAGTTGCTAATGCTCACAAGCTTCTTTTTATCTGTTTTGTGTGATATTTTTAGATTTTGAATTTAAAATAGATTAGTCAGTTGTTTTTATGCCACAAAGGCACGATAGGCATACAAACAGAAATAGAAGCTAATCATATTTATTAACATTTGGTATAAATTATTTAGCCTGGATGCAGAACATTCGCAGCATGAGCAGTTTGTATTTCTGAGCACACATTCATTCATTATGTCCAAGCAAAACAAAGTTTGTATGGAAATTAGAGGGCTCCAGATGTGGCCAAATGAAAAATGTCCTCTTGCTGCTTGCCTGTGCAAAGCTGACATCTTGTGACTGTAGCAGCAATCAGTGGTGAATACTGGCTTTGAACATTGAGCATTTATTTATACATTACCATTATTCTATCTTACACTTATGAAGATAAAAAAAAAAAAAACTTTAAAAGCAATTGTTCTACAATTTCAACAGAACTTCTTTGCATATTAAATATAGTTTTTCTTCCTTTGTGCCAGTGTAAATCCATGCAAACCATGCCCCTCCTGTCACAACCAGCCATATACAGATGATACATTTTGGCGATATGCCTTGATCATAGTTTTGTTACTAAAGATTACATTTCACTGTGGGTAAAACCATGTGCTGCTGTTTGAGCCTAGATCCACATTAAACAGAGAAGCAACAACTCACTATATGATTATGAACTATATTACCAAAATATGTGAATTTTCCTTCAAGTCCGAACCCTTACCAAAGCTACATCTTTGAACTTGAAGTTCATGACCTTTGCCCTCTACAGACTCAGCCATTTGTGGTATGCGAGTTGTGTAACTGTCACAGAGGCGAAAGGACAGCCTTGGCATGAGTTTAGTAGCGTTTCACTGATTAAATAAAGGGCAGATCCAAAAAGGCCAATAGAATACAGCAAAGGAAAACAAAAGTCATCCTTAGCTCTCAAGCCTCATTAGAACAAAGCATTTTGGCTGGCAGAATGGAGGATGTGTCCGAGTCAGGCAAAGAGGCCGGACACTGCTGATAAAGGGGCAGCTCCAGTGATGGGACTGACAGGGGAACAGTCGCCCTCCACCATTTTAGGATCATCATGTCCTGGGCCTTTCATTTTCATGCAAATGGGTTCTGCTGCCTAATACCAAATCAATCAATTAAAATGCTGCATTTATTTGCTATATTCCTAGTTTATGGTTTCTGTTCACTGATGATGGCAGTAAAAAAAATCAGATTTTGATTAGTGCATTGAGCAGTTAAAATACAAGAAAAATAAATAAATAAATAAAATAAAACCAGCAGTGTTAAAACTCAAAACTAAAAAAAAGCTGAATGCAGTAGGTGGTCAATAGTGGCTTCATATAATCAGAGTAAAGACTATGGTAGTGAGCGGGACGAAAATAACAAAGGACAAACTACACCAGCACCTAAAGTATTGTGAGAGCTCAGGCTGCATTTATCAAAACAAACAACTTCACAACGAGATCTTCATTGCTGACAATGAAAACAGGGATGGTTTAAAAAATACTTTACTGCAGCAAAAGCAATGGTGCCTCAGCTGCTACAAAACAAAATTGTTATTTTATGTTGTTTGCTATAATAGCAAAGTAGAGAATAAGAGACAGCTTCACTTTGACATTTCACAAAAACACATGTAAATCATGTGGTACTGTGTGACCATTTTTTGTAATTCAGTGATGATAACATTAGTGCATAAGTGTACTCAACACTAGAGTATTTTTTATAAGCAAAGCAACAATACACTGCTGGCATACTAAGAATGCAAGAAATACTTTTACTGCAGTACAAATATCACATATGACTGACTTATATGTCACTCTGTACCTGTTTTACAACAACTAAAAAGTCAAAGAGACCTACATTCAAGTGGGTAAAGAATACTATGTAACAGCTGCTTTAAGAATGTATTTTTAATATTTTTGAAAGTTAAAGCATTGTAGATATAGTACAAAAATATTTTAAGACACAAGGAATTTGATTTTTTTTTTCTTCCCTTGGTTTATTTTTTTATTTTTCAGGATTCTCAATCTGTACAATATCAAAGTAAAATGAAAAAGGTAGTACAAATATACAAAAGAACAATCAAAATTGTAATGTCCAAGAAGGAGTGGGGGGAAGAAAACTTATTTAACCCCACCCCCATTTCATCTATACTTAATAACTTAAGTAAAGAAGTAAAATCACTTCCATTTTCCCATGGTAATTCTTATCTGTTATGTACACTTCTTTCTTTTTTTTTTTTTTTTAACTTGGAGACAAGTAACAATATAGTTACGGATACAGGACCTGAATACTAATACCAGCAATGGTAAGAAAGCACATACATTACCAGCAATGGTAGAAAAAACAGATACCATAAGGTAAGGAAAAGCACATACAATGATAAGAGATGTTCCAGTAGAACTAGTTTTGCAGAAGACAATGATGAAATTACCTTAGACTCTCTCCATATACTGTGGCCAGGCCATATTTTGTAATGTAATTTAAACGTATTGACACTTTGGTATTGCTTGTAGAGTTTGTCCAGACTGTTCCAGAGTTTCACACCACGTACAGACATGCAAAAACTTTTTTTAGTGGTTCTCACTTTGGGCAATTTGAAGTCTCCAGTCACTCTCAAGTTGTGGGTTCTCTCACTCAAAGTAAATAGTATTTGCAGATTGAAATAGTATTTGCAGATTCAAATAGTATTTGCAGATTGTGTTTGTGTTTGATTTGTGTTTACTGTTTGCATGTTATTGAATGTGTGTACAGTGTTATATGTTGTCTCTTGTCCTGACTACTGATGGAAAGAAGCCAATGGGCAAATTCTGGAATATTTGCATTGAATGTTCATTAATATGTGTGACCGAACGTAATTTGGACTACTGTCACCAACCGGACAACGCCACCTATGGGGGGTTAGCCCACAGGAATAAATAAGTAAACCCTTTAAGAAATATTAGGCAACACAAATTCGCACATTACACAAGACAGAGACGTGAGTTCAACCAAATTATATTTATTTGCTAATGTTCAAGGTAGTACAAAGAGGAAGTTCGTAGACCGTTAACATAGGCCGGAGCTAGTCAAATCGGGCTCAGCACCCACCCCCCCCCCCCCCCCCCCCCCTTCATACACACGCACGCATACCACCATACACTGGCATTATTAATCTAACAGCAGAGGAGCCAGTATTGTTTGTATCCTAACATCACTTCTGCTTATACATTTCTTAATATTGGGCCTTTGAAAAGAATCAATGGTATAGCAAAAAGATGGGTGTGTTTTAATGACTTGGGAAAATGGGCAAGGCCTGTTAGTTCTGTAAAACTGACTATTTTGGCCTTAGACTCCAGCCTAAAATCCCCAATTCTATTAAAATTGCAAACCCTAAAGCCACACAAAGATGCAAAAAGAGGAGGTGGTAAACTGTTTGCTATGACAGAAGAATTTGTAGAATTTGTATGATACTTACATTTTCTTGGATATTCCACCACTGTGAAATTATGGTTAGCCTGACATCAAGGCACTGTAAAACAACATTTAGGCTCCAGCCTCTGGCTCCATACATCTCCATGAAGGCACAGTGGGGTTGCTTTGGGGACTTCCTGGTGGGTTGATGAAGTATGTCAGACTGAGACATAGTAGAGCTGCATGTTAAAGATATGACAATCTAAGAGCAGACACAGGTCACACTGTACATCTGTACTCTGGAGAAAGGCTCTGATAAAACCTGCCTTTTATCTTGCTCACATGAATACAAATATGCAAACATTCACTTTATAAACATGTGTGATATCACTGCATCTTTGAGTATGAATTTTTACAAGAATCACACTTGTTCAGCAATTTCAGTATGTTTTAGATATGGTATTCAAAGCTAAAAAATAATAAATATTGCCAATTTTTTCCTGGACTTAAAGTGGGACTAAATACATAAACTCCACCCACAACCACATTTCAAATAAGCCTGCCAAACTGGGCAGTACCTGAAGGATTAAAGTGGAGCGTAAGGGGAAAAGAGGGGTGGGGAACAATGTGATTGATCTAACAGATATTCACACTTCATACTCTCCCTGCTCATATTATCCCTGCTCGCCTGCTTGTAATCATAGCAGTCCTGTGTGATGTCACATAGTACTTGAACTTGCAGTAGCCCTGGGGGCAGCACACTTTGTTTTGACTCTTTTTGACAGATATCTGCCAATGTACCTAGTTGCACTAAATTGGAAAAGTAGACAATGCTATTAAAACACCATATAGCATTAAGTAGCAAAAATAAACGTTTTTAAAATGTTTTTGCTGAAGTAAACAGTTGTACAACCATAGGGAGCATGTTTTGCATTGTGTTTATTTAAAACCAGTATGGACACATACATGCATGCATGCAGGTATTATTATACCTAGTATATATAGTGTTTATGCTTCAGATCAACTGCAAGCTTGTACGAACTATGATTGAATGTATTAAAACACGTATAAATAATTAGCCTGACTGACCTCTTCTTTTACTTTTTGGTAACAAAAAATTGTGAGTCCAGCTATCGAGCATACTCCTCTGCATGCAAATTGCAAAATACATGCAATGAGCAATTGATCTGAGATAACAGGAAGTAATCCCACATTCACAGGCAGGCATAGGTCACATGATCCTTCTGTGGCTCCATGCTTCCTGTTTGTGCCTCTGGATGACATCAGAAACATAGGGTGGGTCTATAAACTGAATAAGTGGCCACAACATTTGTCTACATCAGTACATTTGAATATTGAATTATAACATCTGAATAGCCCAAGCCTGAGAAGTCGCAGTAGTCACAGTACAGTATCTGGAAAATAACATGACATGCTGCTCGTTGATTTAACTGTGAAACTTGGTACTGCTCCCCCATCCTCCCTCCAGGGCATCATGGCATCCTGTCCCATAGCTCTGGCTTATCACAACAACAATGTGATTCAGCCAAATTACCACAGAACTCAAAGCATTAAACATTTTAATCAACTCACAAAATGGATTACAGAGCAAGAAAAGAGACAGCCAAGTCTAAAAATGTATTACTAGAATAAAGGCTAAAAATATACAAGTGTAACTCCTGGGAGTAAAAAAGTGAATCAATGCCAAATTGTTTAAAAGGGGAATGCTAATCTGGCCAAATAGTTTCAGTTCTCACAAAGTAGGAAGTAATTGTTACATATACACACGTTTTGACTTTTTAGAAGATTCCAATGGATTTTAGTAATAGCAGGTTTCTAAGAGATGAAGAACTACTCTTTATTGCTATTTAAACTAACTTCAATCCTATTTTAGTCTTGATTTAATCCTAGTTTAGACTTTATAAATTCTTAATAAAAAATAATCTAAATCTAAAAATCCAGGTTTAAACCAGATTGTGGGTTAGGCTGGTTTAGTCCTTCTTTGACCTTGACATTAGCATTTTGAAATTCAAATAATTAATTTTGGTCATTTTTACAAAGTAAGTACTGGATTGGTGATACAGTCACTTTGATGTTAGTGTACAGATTGGATGTGTCAGCATTGATCATTTATTTATGTTTTGGTATTATTATCTAAAATAATTTGTGAAAGGAGTCAGCCCTTATTTGCTCAAATGATCAGAACAGAATCCAGGTTTGGTGAAAAGCTTATAAGAGCATACCAACTTTTTTAAAAACAAAACTATGTAAGCATTGCTGAATATTGTCCCAGCCCCCTGTTTGACCATACAAATGTCTACATGCTGACCCATAGTTACAAGTGTGGTAGTAGTAACAGGTTTCTTTGGTTACGGAGGCATGCCTCAGGGACATGAATGGTCAGTTTGTCCACAGTGTGAGCGCTCAGTCAGTTCTGCTTATTCACCTGTGTCACAACATTCGGAGAAGGGGCTGCACGAGAGGAGAGGGTCCAGCCATAAAAGCAAATGTCATGCAAAGGTCAAACTTACCCCCAGAGGTCAATGATCCCTCTCATCCATGCTGTTTAAGATGATAAAGAGAAAGATGTGTTGAAGAATCATATTTCTGTCAGAAAAATAATGCTTTATATTGTATTGATGAATAGCGGGAATTATTTAATTGGGTTTATTTTATTTTATAAGTAAAGCAGTTGACATAAAGGAATTAAAATCATAACTAAAGTCAAAAGGTAATACTGTACTAGGAAAACAAGACTAAATATTTTCAAATGAAAATTATTCCTAATCCAGGATTTAACTACACCTGACCATCATGAACACTGGAAAATCTGCCCCGATCAGCTCTGTGAATCTGGAGTACAGAATGAACAGACCTGGCTCTTGAGTTGTGAAACCTGACTGTTTAGCTTTTATTATCTTCTATTTTCATATGAACGGACTGTGTGGACTCCCAAGGAATGTGCAGGGAGTGAAGTGTAGCTCTCCTCTGTTACCTTTTCCGACAATGACAATGTTCCCAAATGTTTTATGGCCACACATGGATGCTCGTTTTGAACCAGAATGCTATCACTTTCTTTCGCATGCTTTTCAGAGTTCAGTGAGCATAGAGAATGAGTCTGCTGAGGTTTTACTTTACTTTACTTTATATGCTCGTAAAGGAGTAAAGCTCAAGACCCAGATAACCTGCTTGCCGCTATCTAAATCCTTAACAATGTATGTTTGATAAATTGTGAGGTAACAGTGTCCTGGTTTGAGTGAATACTTCATTGTATCTTTGAACAGGTTACTTACTAATATTACCTTCTTACTAAAGTTTAGATAATTAAACATAATAGACACTATAAATTAAAACCTTAACTAAACTATAACTCATTGTGAAATGTAATGTCCTACTATTAACAAAGCTGGAGATTCAACAAAATATAATAGCACTGGTTTCTGTTGGTGATAAAGGATGTAGCAAATTTAAATACAGCTTAATGTATATATGCAACAAGTAATTTAGAGTACTCTTAAAAATTACTCCTGAGCTAGCGCTCATATGTCCATATATGCCCATAATAAAGAGGAAATTCATTAAAGACTGATAAATCTACGATTCACTGTCATTTTGTCAAATTGTCTTGATTCTAAAAGCAGTAGCAGAGCTCTAAAATCAAAGCAAAGTGAAACAAACATAATTGGTGAGTCCACTTACTTAATGTCCAAAACGTCTTGTTCCTTTTCTCAGTGACTAGAGCCAATCAGTTTAGCTGCCGTCAAATTTATTAGAGAGAACCCAGACAGGAGACACACGATATAGCCACACTTTACAGACTGAATTTATGTTTCTTGTCACCAGTTCATGAAATAACCTCTAAATACGTCCTGGCCTTTGTCAACACTGCACACAGTGCATTTTATCTGTAATTCAGTCATTGTCTTAAATTGTCCATTGTGTCGTGGCTTCAGTGTACTCTGTGACCTTTCAGGGTCATAGAGTAAATTCCCAAGTGATATTCAATACTCCCTGAGTCAATCATTACAAAAAAAAAAACCTCCAACATATTTTTACACAAGGTCTGTGTATTCACATGACTGGCTGATATCTGTTTTCACTAAATAACAACTGCATTAGGCCTACTTGGCTATTTGTTATTCAATCTGTGCCATTTAATAAACATTATTGTTGTTTTACAACATCAAAATTCAGCCTGCCGTGCCACCCAGGCATTTTTATTAAATTATCTGTAATTCAACAAATGGCTAACACCTGAAACTTGAACTAGGAGCCCAAACCGTCGCGGTGTGTAAAGTGAGGTGTTTTGCCCATGTCGGCATGTCACTACTGAGCTGTCAAATAGCCATTGCAGGAGGCCTCTGTATATAGACTTTCTATTGTGGATGAGCTCAAGTCCAGTTCAGCCTCTGCATACCACACTCAATCCACAGGCCTCCTCAGAATACTGCACCTCCTGGTAATCTTGGCAAACCCTTGATCTAAAAGTCAACACACCACTACCATGTTATCGCAGCACAATCAATAGTCAAAAGGAGCTGTGGCTTTGTTTAGCCCTAATTGAATGGGAAATGAATTGTGGGTTTTATTCATTATTAAATAGACACACAGATAACCTGTAAAATGACATTTTTATTATGGCAAGGAAGTGATTTTGGAAACGGGAAACCTGTGTCTAAGTGCTTGTGCAGCCTCTGTTCTCTAAACAAGTGAAAAACACTTCCAGTCCAAGAGACACAAAATTATGGTAAGAAAACTGTGACACAACTTGATGGATGCACTGTAAACTATAATTCAGATCTTGCGTGATCTGCAAAACTGTTTTTGCTGGACCATAGCTTTGTCAATAGTATATTCTAAAATACTAGGCTATTTAGTCATTGGGCCGTACTTAATTTCAGTCAAATATTTATTTTCTGGGAAATGCCTGTGGAAACCAATTTCAACTAGCCAGAATGTTATGTCATTCTTCAAATAATCAACCAGTAGGCCTATTGTCTCTCTAGTATTATTGTTAAATTTGCAAGATAGTGAATATTGATGCAATTAAAGTGACTGTAAGTTGTTTAAAAACTGAACTAGGCTAGTTCTTTTAGCCAGAATAACTTGACTTTTATGTCACCTTTAGCTTGTCCTATTCAGGGGTACTGTGACTACTGTTTAGCTATTCAGGGGTACTGTGACGGCTGCCATGGAGGATAGACAGCATCATTATGTCTTGCTGCTGTTACCAAACTATCCTACTTTTAACCTATTCATTTGTATTACTGTGCCATGTAGACCTACCTATCTCCTCTGTAGCCTATTTTTTAAAATTTCAAATATACAATGTAATATACAATGGTATAAACAATAACATTGCTCGAGGCTTAAGAGCTCATATTCATAGGGCTCAGCATGTGCACTTTCTGCATTATACAAATATATAAAAATTATCAATACAGTTACAATTTATATTTCAAATTCCATACAAATTGCTTTTGTTTTCATGGCTTTTGGATTTGTGCAATACTTTATAGACAGTTTATATAGGAGGACAAGAGGGACTGAAATACAACAAATTTGGGTTTCTGGCTAGAAAATTTACAGCAATGGATATGAAATTTTGATAAGATGAGGAGAAAGTTCAACACATTTTTTTTTTTTTTTTTGCAGGAATACCTTTCTCAAGAACACCAAAAAGTACATGATTTATATTCAATTGTAGGTTTGTGTCAAGCTTTCTAGTCACAAACACAAATATGTAATTCCAAAAGATTTGAGCTTATGAGCATTCCCAAAACACATGGGTGATTGTTTCTTCAAGATTCAAGATTGTTTATTTGTCATGTGCAGGATCAACACAAGTTCAACAATGCAATGAAATGCTTAAGAATCCATTGACTCGATAAGATAGTCAAGAAGTAATAATAGCATGCAATAAAAATGCAAGGGGAAAAAGTACAAAATATAATAAAAAATATACAATAAAATATAATGATCAAAGGAGAAGTTCAATTTGTCAACTGGACAAAGTTTGTTTGGTTGAAAACGTTTCGCCGCTCATCCGAGAGGCTTCGAAACGTTTTCAACCAAACAAACTTTGTCCAGTTAACAAATTGAACTTCTCCTTTGATCATGGATTCTACCTGGACGACTGAGGGACTTTTCACGCAATAAAATATAATAAAATACAAAGGTACAGGTAGGATTAAATAAGGTGTAAGTAGAGTATTTGACAAGTGGTAATACTGCTCAAATGAATTTCATATTGCACGTAATATAGTATAGTATAAGTATTGCACGTGGATTTCGTATTGCGTTTACAGTGAGGTAGCAACATACATGATACATTCATATAGAGCAGCAGCAGTAAACATATTAGGCATTACGAAAAGTAGTTTAGTGCAATATTATTGAGAGTTCAGTATTATTTAGAATATTCCCAAAACACATGGATGAGTGTTTCTTTAAAGGAAAATTAACGTTTTTTTACAATCTGAGCCTTATTTCGGTAATAAAACAAGTTGTTTTACTCACCCATAGCAATTTGGTGTCATATGGAGCACTTCCAGAGATGTTTTAGATTTGCGTTAGCCTAGCGCAGTGCTTCTCAAATAGTGGGGCAGGCCCCCCTGGGGGGGCGTGGCATGATGCCAGGGGGGGCGCGTATGACCCTGGGAAACATGTATTTTGCTGTACTGTACTAGAACTAAGTGTAATTGCACATCAACAACAGTAGTTGGCAGTGGAGTTCTCACATGTGATTTACGCACAGTCTCACCATTAACAGAACATCCTCTGTCACAGAAAAAACACGTATATTCCAGTTGTGTCCTTTAGTCCGACAGAAGCTGACGCATCAGTGGCACAAGGAGAGAGCGTTTTTTTTTTCAGTGCTTTTAGCTTATGCAAATGAGGTGGTTTTAAGTTTCATTTCTGTAAAACGTAAACAAATGTGCGCAAAGCTGCATTAAAAACACATTAATATTTGAGTCCTCAGTGCAGTCTTTGTTGTAAGTTTCTTTCTTTTTTTTGTTTATAATGTTAATAAAAGGATACAATGGTGTTCTAATAATAATAATAATAATAATAATACTATTTATAGTCGCGCGCAGGAAGGGGGGCGTGAAATTTTTTCTTCTTCCTAGGGGAGGCGTCACAGAAAATAATTGAGAAGCACTGGCCTAGCGCGAGTTCTAGCCGTAGCTTGGGGCATATAATATATTCCCCGAGCATGTAATATATGCCCCGTGCGGTCTCCAAATAACACAAACTTTAGCACTTTTCAAATCATAGAAGCTCGATGTCTTAGTCTACTCTTTCGTTTGGTCAAAAGTGGCCTGTAATCCAAGATTTAGCCATAGTTTCGAGTAGATGAGGACGCCAGTGCGCATGTGCGGAGTCACAGTTTATTTTGCTCTCAGCTCCCGGGACCCAAACATGAAACGCAAAGCTGTAAACTATGGCTAAATCTCGGATTACAGGCCACTTTTGACTCAAACGAAATCATAGACTAAGACATCGAGCTTCTATGATTTGAAAAGTGCTAAAGTTTTGTGTTATTTGGAGACCGCACGGGGCATATTACATGCTCGGGGAATATATTATATGCCCCGAGCTACGGCTAGAACTCGCGCTAGGCTAACGCAAATCTAAAACATCTCTGGAAGTGCTCCATATGACACCAAAGTGCTATGGGTGAGTAAAACAACTTGTTTTATTACTGAAATAAGGCTCAGATTGTAAAAAAAACGTTAATTCTCCTTTAACCAGTGATGGGAATAACGACGTTACTTTTTTCAGTAACGGGTAATCTAACGAGTTACTTTATCTATCGTTATAACGCCGTTACCGGCACCAACACGCCGTTACCGCGAGTTACTGAACCTACTGAAACTGGCATCATGTGCGTGACTCGCATAGGCACAGGGGAATTTTTTTCTCCCTTTGGTAAGGGCGGGATAAGTAAAGATGATTGGCTAAAGCAGAGTAAGATTTCATGTTGAGCCAACCAGAGACACCCGGTGGGCGGGTATCTACACACAATCCCAGCACACGTAGCGTGCACACACAATACACACACCCCGTGTCAGATGGCGAGTCCCGAGTCGAAGACAGAAGTATAGGCAGTATTTTAGAAGAAGCAACTTTATTGATCTCACACTGGAGAAATTCTTCTCTTCATTTAACCCATCCTGTTATTAGGAGCAGTGGGCTGCACATAACCTCGTCGAGGTAAAAGGTAAAAACCTACATGTTACGTGCACATTGTGTCAAAGACCAAAGACTTTATCCACGTCCAATGTAAGCAACTCGAATTTAATGAAGCATCTCTCGACGGCGCACGCTTCTGTTAAACTAGTGGCCCCCAGCAGGCCCCATGATGATAATCGCATGCTAGGTGCCGTTAACAATGAAGGCCATGGTGACGGAGCCACGTCAGCCAAGCACTGTATAATGCACTGTAAAAAAAAAATCCAAATTATTTGACATTTTTTAACAAAAAAAAAAGTAACGCATTAGTTACTTTCCTAGGTAACTAGTTACTTTTATAGTGTAGTAACTCAGTTACTAACTCAGTTACTTTTTTGGGTTAGTAACTAGTAACTGTAACTAATTACTTTTTCAAAGTAACGTGCCCAACACTGCCTTTAACGCTGTGATGGAATGAGCAGTGATGATCTATGTTTAAGCAAAATTTTGAAATTACAGCATTGACAGGGTAACATCTACAGCTCCGGAAAAAAATAAGAGACCACTGCAAAATTATAAGTTTTTCTGATTTTACTACTTATAGGTATGTGTTTGGGCAAAAGGAAAATTTTTGATTGAGTCTATAAACTACTGACAACATTCCCCCATATTCCAAATAAAAATATAATTTAGAGCATTTATTGTCAAACCATTATAGACTGGTTTATTTTAAAGCAACCCAATGCTACTATACCTCACAACTCCCCCTGTTGGTTAAGATAAAACGTAAATATTTGCACTGCAGTCAGACAATACATTACAATTACATTATTTGTAATACAGTGTGATCTTGGCTCCAGTCATTAATAGAAATGATAAGGTTTAACAACTGTGCTTTTACCTTTTAGATATTTCTAGCCAAAATTCAATGTAATCAATAGGGAAAACTACCAATACATTAAATACAGCTCTGGAAAAAAGACCACTGCAAAATTATCAGTTTTTCTGATTTTACTATTTATAGGTATGTGTTTGGGCAAAAGGAAGATTTTTGTTTGAGTCTATAAACTACTGACAACATTTCCCCCAAATTCCAAATAAAAATATTATCGTTTAGAGTATTTATTTGCAGAAAATGACAAATGGTCAAAAGAACAAAAAAGATACATGTTTTCAGACCTCAAACAATGCAAAGAAACACCATAACCTGTATTCCATAAAAAGACATCACTCTAGACACTTTAAAAAGCTGCTGCTAAGGACTACTGTTGCACTGTTGCACATTTACTAGTGGAATTTTACTACTGTTGTTTACCATTGTTATTGCACATTTACTACTTGGATTCTACTACTGTTGTACACTACTGTTATTGCACTGAAATTACTACTGCTGCACATTTATTTTTATCTTTACTTTCAATGCACATTCTATTGCACATTACCATTTCACTGCTGTATCTTCCATTGCACATTTTTGATGCACACTGCACATTTTTTTGGACATCTGTAAATAGGTATTTATTTATTCTGTTGCACTGCTTTCAGATTTTAGATCTTAGATTTTAGTTTTTAGATTTTGATTTTTGTCTTAGATAATTTTTGTTTTGTCTTTGTGTTGTATTCTGTACACTGTCTTTTTTGCACTACCTGGCCAGAGAGAAACGAAATTTCGATTCACTGTATGTTGAACACATATGGCAGAATTGACAATAAAGCTGACTTTGATCTTTGATCTTTTTTTTAATACTAATGTTTACACTTAAGAAGAGTTCAGAAATCAATATTTGGTGCAATAACCCTTATTTTTAATCACAGCTTTCATGTGTCTTGGCATGCTCTCCACAAGTCTTTCACATTGTTCTTGGGTGACTTTATTCCACTCCTGGTGCAAGAACTGAAGCAGCTCAGCTTTGTGTTTGTGTTGGAATTCAACAGACGCTGGAATGGAATTGCTGTAATACATGCAGAGATGCTGATTTCAGAAAAATCTCTTATTTTTTTCCAGAGCTGTATGTACGATTTTCAGGCAGACCTCACGAGTCTGTAGCCTACTTGGTGTGTGCTTTGGGCTCATTGCTTGCGTAGAACAGACCCCCCCCTTCGTTCAGCGTGGTCTCTTACGCAAAAATAAACGGGAGGTTGTGATTTGCTGCGGAGCGCCCTCCCCTCTCAGGGTGGCAACTTATTAGGCGAGTTTGCAGGCGGAGTCGGTTTCTCTGTGCGCTAAATTGTATATGTGTGTGTAACAACCTTTACAACTACTGAAGTCGGGTACGAGACTGTCCTTTTGCGTTTCCTGTAAGGGACAGTCCACACACAAGGCACAAGGCACTCTACCCGATACGCCATCAAGACTCCCAGAGCGCCGCGCAAAGGGGATTTTACCTGGGAGTATGTCGCCAAATAAAGAAAATGATGATGGCGGATGGAAGAAATTTCTATGGAACTCAGAAAAGAAGGAGTTTTTAGGACGTACCGGTGCCAGTTGGGGTGAGTAAATGTTTTATTTCCACCAGTTTGTAAAAGTTATTGCGACCACTTGTTATTACAGTGGCATAACGTTAAAAGTGCGGGCGCTCAACGGAAGATTGAGTTTTTTAGTCTCCATTTCCTGACGGTTGAAGACAGCACCTGTTAGAGCTCACTGTCATCGGCTGTGTCGTGACTTCGCCTTTCAATGGAGGCTGCTGCTCCAAGGGAATTGCTTTACCATGAAAAACATTCATCCGAAGCGTGTAGCCGGCATAGAAAAGCCCACTGACCCGGTAAAGGTTGCATGCGGGCTAATTATCAAAGACTAATCAATAAAACTATGACTGAAAACGCGATTTGCCTCGTTACCAGTGCCAGTACAGCCCGTTACTCTTGAAGGTTCAAATGAAATGTCTAAAATAAGTAATGTTTTTGCCTGTAATACACTGTTAAAATTTACGATTACACGTGTTTAGGCTATATAGGAGACATTGGTTTAAAATGTCCCCCGTGAAAAGGAAAAGGTCATCTTGAAGGACAGACAGTTGGCTGAGTTTTTTCCTCTGTATACCTCTTTTCTGAATAGTGAAAGTTGGGTTGCTCAGTTAACACTATTCATAAAACCTACAGGGCTTGATTAAAGTAGGAGACAAGGACATTTTATTCTTGCATTAATAAGCTGAGTGTTAATCTTCCAGCCCCTGCGTACCACGGGCTCAACATACACACGGCCAACTCTAATCGTTTTAACCCTCTTTCGTTACTTTAAGGCGGACAATGCACGGCTTATACGGTCGGCATTTGATGGGATAACTCACTACCTGCGTTATGTACCGCTAATCACGTCCACTCTTATCTAATTCAGTAGTTTATAAAGGATATTTCCGTTTGGGTAGCCGGGTTGCTTCACAAACTGCTTGGTAACACGGGGCTGAGGACCACATCACGACTCACATGTCTCAAGGGCCGCCTCTTCCACATTTATTTTCCTTCTGAAAGAAAAAAAAATGACATTACACTTCATGATGTATTTGCTGAAAGACAACGGAATAAGTTTTGGCCAATTAAATAGCTACGTTTACAACCAAATCTCAGCGTAATGGTTAATTATTAATGTACAGAAAACAGTAACACGACGGAATTAGCATTAGCGTGTCCATAGCGTGTTAGCATATTTACTGTCAATAAAAGTCTTTTACTTTTGCTCTGCGGAGCGAAACCTCGATGGCAAACTAGATATAACTAAGCTCGGTAGCGTTACAAGCAACAGGTAGCCATGTTTGTTCTCCCTTTTCGCCGAAAAGGTGAATAAATGGACGCAGTTAATTGACTTGTTGCTGTTTCAAATGGTGTCGTTTGCGTTTTTTCACGGTGGAAGGTATTACACATCGCGAGTGTCCGTGCGGTGGGCATTTCGCGCCGTTTTAGTGTCAACATTGGTAAGAGCTTGGGAAAAGGGCGAAAATGAAGTCGTAAAAAGAGACACACAGATGAAGCGGGGCCGTGTAAGTGTGCTGTGTATGTATCGGTGTCCACATGCTGCTGCAGAGGGCTGTCCGACCCGTCCGTCCCCTTTGGGTGGGGGAGGGTCGCTGTTTGATCCATTCAAACTCAAAGCTGCACCCTGGGACACTCATGGGGTATTTACATTTCAGGCTGTTTACTACTTTTACTTCCCCATGGACTACACACGGGGGCAGATATTGGAGTTTTACTGTTAGTGTATGGTGAAAATGTAAGCTGCCTGTATATTGAAAGTAAAAAAAAACAACAACATTGATTGGGGACTCTACAGGACTACAGTCATACCATACTCCATACAACTGTACAACAACTCACCCTTGTACAATACTCCCTACAACTGTATATATCTGGTATTGTACATCTTACTTGATATTGTATTTTTATATTTGACTACTACTTTTCTATTTAAATCTGATTTGTGCATATATTTATTATCATTATTTTTATGTATATAATCATCTCTCATCTGACACTGGTCTATTGCTCTTTGGTTGCTATTCCATCTATCGATATTTTTTTTTTCTTCATTTCCATCTATTTCTTTTCCTTTCTTTCCATTTTACCCTGTTATATATTATATATTATATTTGATGAGTGAGCTACCGTACCCAAAACAATTTCCCTTGTGGATCAATAAAAGTTTGTCTAAATCTAAAATTGCTTAATAACTAATAACCCAAAACAATTTCCCTTGTGTTCCTCTAAGTCTAAGTGACCCCTGCTGTGTCCAAGCAAAAAGTCCCATTGAGAGGATGATCCAAACATCTGGGTTCTGAAAGTGAAAGGACAACATTGCTGGCTAGCTGTACCTGCAAAGCTTAAAGTGACCCAGACTAGAGAGAGATAAAGATGGCAATAAAATCGCCTTGATAAGGAAGAGTCTATAGGTGACTACTGGAGTTCCACACAACTTAACTTTAACTGATGTTTTCATAAACACGGGCTTGTCCACAACTGTCCCACAATAAGTAGTGACGTGGTAGCTTGTTATCATCATGCCTTGTGCACACCCCACTGCACATCTGGTGTATATAAGATAGTTAAAAGGACCATACGCAACAGTTCATCTAAGTTTACAGCAGTGTAGTAGTAGTCTGAGTAGTAGTGGAAATGTGCTGTGTGCTACTGGAGAATCAACAAGCATAATTTGATCAGTTTGTTTTAACTGATCCAGATCCTGAAATTATCTTTTTTACATTTCTACTCCAGAAAGTCAACATTAAGTGTCAACAACATGGACCCATGACATTATTATTTATTAGACAAGTCTAAGTGATTCATTCACTTAGACTTGGGCCAAATTATTGTGAACTCTGGTAACTGCATGTCCCTAATTAGTTCAGTGTCAACATGGCAGGGTGACACGCCTTGTACATGCACATATTTGTTTTGCAAATCCCCGGCCTCCTCACTAAACATGCTCACTCTAGTACTCCCATTCACTAAAATGTATGTTTATGTCTCTCTCTCTTGAAAACGTGCACATTTTGCAGGACAATTATAAGCACGACTTGCAGTCTAACAGTGCAATGCGTCCCAGCAGGTGCATCTTGGGGCAACCTGCTTTTTTCGCTGAGATGCTCATTAGAAACAGCTAAGCACACGTGTACAGCAGGTGGAGAAATGTAGTAATTTTGTAATAAATGAAAGCCACAAAACAAGATTTGTTGGATTTTAGCATTGTAAATATCCAACAGTACTTGACTCTCACCAGTAATTCACTTGTTAAGGCAGATCTTATACCCTGTTAAAGTGCAGGTAGCAAGAAAGCAAAGTGTGAATACAACACAAACATTAGATTTTTGCATGCATCTAGGGCCTTAAATATGAAATAAATGTAGGAGAAAACACAATATTTTCTTTTACATGTCACAAAGAACAGGCATGCAGCCAACAGCAGCCAAAGTGAAAACTCTTGTGTGTCAGTTGAATTATTTAACTTGACAAACTGGTTTTGGAAGTGACTCTCAACACTTATGACCTGGTAGCACAGCAACATGTATGTGTGCGCTGCTATAGTGAATATAAGGAAACAAGTTATTAGCTGGGTGAAATAGAACAAAGTGGACCCTTCTGGTTTAGCTTGATAATATTGCAGTTAGATTTAAGCTTTAAGCTATGGAACCTTTTTGGTGGGGGATCCGCCACCTGCTTACTCCACATTATGGGCATCAAACCAGCTATCTTGCTCTTTTGCAGGAGTTGTTGTTAAAAAGAATCCTTGAAAAACATGCAATTTCTCAGTGTTTGAAGGCTTGCTTGACATGAAGGTAGTTTAATGCCATACTGTGGAACTTTCCAGGCAAATCATGAACGTGGTTTGCCCTCAGCAAAGTTGCATAGTCCATTGTTATTATTGTATATGGTTAGAAGAAGAAGTGAACTTTATTGTATATATATATATATATATATATATATATATATTAGGAGCAGTGGGCGACACATTCCTGCGCCCGGGTACCATCTCCATGATCTTCTTGTTCGGTTTGGTCAGGGCCTAAGCTGGAGGATTTTACCTATGGTGCATGTTTGGGTTAATGTTCTGTATCGCTGTATTATCTCAGTTAAACAAAAAAAAATAATTGCATAGTGTACCTTTAGGAGCAGAAGTCACTACACAAGTCACAATGCACATGTTCAAGAGTGTCATTTATATGAAGACTATAGTATAAACTTCTAAACAAGAATCTAGAATTTTTTATTTTTATTTATTTAGAACATGGTAGTAGAGGTCTAAACTACAGACCTAGCATATTTTATACATAAATAAACAGCACAACATATTTTGTAGTATGCAGTGTAACCTGTATCATTTCAGGCTTTGTGATGTACAACCACTCAAAGTGATTTGGATTGGAGATGAATCGTGTGGTTGCTCATAGAGGAGGGTTTTCATGCTGCATGCTAAACCTGCTGTGAGTGGCAGCACTGAGGGGGAAGGGTCTAAAAAGTTGGAAAGACAAGTGACTCAACCCTGCCCCACTGAAACTGCAGGCCACCTACTGTTGCATAATTGGTGTAAATTTTAAATTAGGGGACCAAAATGAAGCCTCAGATCACTATTATTCAACAATGACTCCTCTGATAATGAAGAGAAGAAATCACACTGCAGGGTGCAGTTGGTGTGGATTCTGAAACTTAAGAATAGGCACTCTGTTTTTGTTGGAAGTTGAATTTGAGCTGTGTTCTGGTTGTTCTGCTGTGAAGGAAAAAGTCCTGAAAATAAACACTTACTTTGTGTTTTTTTCCCCCGCAGCTAAAATCACCTTGTTCTACATCATTTTCTACGGATGTTTGGCTGGAATTTTTGTCGGGACCATTCAGGCAATGCTGCTTACGTTAAGCAACTACAAACCGACCTATCAAGACAGAGTTGCACCTCCAGGTAAGATAACACCATGTCACTATATAATCAAAACATTTTAAAATAACTTTTAAGTCTTTCATAATAAGTAATATACATCAGTAAATATCATTTTACTGTATTCTTAAGTTTGAGTGGCATGTCATTTTGAGGACTAATGATGATCATTCAAAAGATAGATCAGAATGTTTTTATTGCTGTGGACACAGTTTTAATTTTACATCACTTGAAACCTATGGATAGTAGGGTTGGGCGGTAATACGGTAATACGGTATACTGCGGTATCTAAAAATAGCAATGGTATCAGATTCATTACCGTCATTAAAAAAAATAAAAAATCTTGCCCTAATATAATATTAACTATAATTAATTTCGTTCCATCGGTTGGCTGCTGTATTTGCACTTTAAACATTTGTTAATAAAAGTTACTAATTTTGTACATGTTTTGTTATGTTTTCAGTATCATTAGGCCTATGTAATGCTTGCTATTCTGTTTCTGAACGGTATAGGTGCAAGCTGCCATTTGGCGAGGCCACTCCACTGTAGTGCTACCAAGTGTTTTTTTTTTTTTTGCCTTGGCAACAGTAATACCGTATACCCCGGGAAAATGTGGACACGGTTTAACGGTATCAAAATTTGGATACCGCCCAACTCTAATGGATAGATCTGAAATCTATCAATGAGAAGAAATGCACTTGTTTGTTTATGGCAATGTAATTGTGATAACATTGATAAAAGTATGTAAAAGTATTTCTTCTCATAATATTTCTTCTCATAATATGGAGCTCTCAAATATTTGACACTAGGTTATTTCTGAGTTTGTCCAGTGGAGTAGTTTATGTGAAGAGAAGCTAATGGTGAGAATGAGAGACCATCTCAGCACTGAGATGGTCTGCTGGAGCCCTGCTCAGTAACTCAGAGGGGTGTTTTTGGTCCCTGCCCCCTGTGGAGATATTAAAAGTGACAGTTGGGGTGTGCCTCTCTATCTGGAGCTTGCCCGACCTCAGATAGGTTCAGCCATTTTGTCCTTCACTGCTCTAAGCCCGTCAATGGCACTCCCCCCAGGCCACAGCAGTAGTATTTTACAGTTCACACCCTCCTCTCAGGGAGCATTCATGTGCACCGCGATCGGGTTGCATGTCATGTGTAACATACGATTGTAAAAGTTTGTCATAACTGAGGCCCCTAAGCCTGTACTGCTGAAATATAATCTGTAATCTTCAGAAAACACTTTAAATATGGCGCTCTTGTTGTTATGGACAGTCTTAGTGTTCCTGTAAACGTCAGAGCAGCTCTGGTCAGACGCCTTGTGCCAGCCTCTCACTCTGCTCTGGCGCTAGGGTATTTTTAGCCGCTATTGTCAATAAGTGGCTTCATATGTCAGGCCTGTAACAATCAAAGACAAGCAGAGCAGGAGCAGAGCAGTGAGTTTCCAGTAGTGACATGATAAAGGAAGCATAGAGGCGTTTTTTTCACTAGAGCGCAGCGCGCCTCTCACTCTGGGGCTAAAAGTTTCCATTGTGAGAGAACACGTGAGCCGGGTGGGGGTAGGGCACGGAGAACTTTCACAAGCCTCCACTGAAATCCAAACGCTCTTCCGCAGCCCTCAAAAGGCTCCAGTGCTGGTCATATCCAGGGGAGCTAAATGCATCGTGGTACAGCTGGCATGGCTTAATAAATGTCATGTTTCCTCCTTGTGCCATCTGAAGCCACGCCTCACAGGGCCGCGTGTGCACGGTCTGTGGAAAATTACAGCTCTAACAGAGACAGGGACCAGAGGAAATCCCCAAGCCTCAACTGTGGTCCTAAGACAATGGGCCCTACTCTTTCAGCTTTAGCTGTCATCATGCAAATGAATACACAAACATTTTCTCTTATAAACTATGTTTTACACAGTCTTAATAACAAATGTGTTTGCAGGTCTATCACACACACCATGGTCGGAGAAAACAGAAATAGCCTTTAATATGAATGATCCAGAAACATTTTCCAAATACACCAAAAGCGTGTCGGACCTGCTTAAAAAGTACAATGATGAATTGCAGACGGAGGAGAAAAACTATGAGAACTGTGGAGGTAGGAAAACACCAGCCATTGGTTATATTCAAACATGTTTTTTACTGAATTCATACAAAGTGAGTGTTAATGACGTCTGGATGATGTGTTGTTATAGTGGATCCTCAGCCATACATAGATCGTGGTTCTCTGAACAGCGACCAGGGCCAGAAGAAGGCCTGCCGCTTCAGCCGGTCGTGGCTGGGCCCCTGCTCTGGAGAAACAGACCCCCACTATGGGTTCAAGGATGGAAAACCCTGCCTCATCGTCAAGCTCAACAGGATTGTCAACTTCAGACCCCGGGTATGTGCGCTGCTCACTGCATCCTTTCTCTCCTTTCACGACGGGTCAAGGTTGAGTTTAAGAAAATAGACAGAATAGACACAGAAAGTGTAAAGTGTTGGTTAGTTGTGTCATTATTAGGGATGTGAGAATAACTGGTATTAGGTATACCACAGTATTAAAATACCATTGTATCAATAAGATGAGGATGGGCTTCTGACAGCGTTGACATCATCATTCATTTCACAGGGTCTGTGAGAAAAGCAATGCTTCTCGCAGACTACAGTTTATGAATTCATTTTTTGGCCTTTTTAATAAACACGGAATACAATATCAAACACTTTGATAAAGAAGTTTCACTGTTAATCATACTGTTAAAATGCCAAACGGTCCCATTATTATAATAATAATAATAATAAATTTTATTTATATAGCGCTTTTCAAGACACTCAAAGACGCTTCACAAATCATAAAAGAATAAAATATCACAGAATTTACAACATAAAATCAAACATTTAAAATACACAGTTGAGAGCACTGCACTGGGTAGACGACAGTTCGGTTTACATTCCCATGAATTTTTCCACGGACATTCCATATTTTTTATTAATTTTCACTTTTGATTTTGTTTTTCAGGCTCCCTCTAATGACACCGTCCCCGAATCTCTGGCGTCTAATTTAAGTCCCAACCTAATCCCCATTTACTGCAAGAACAAGGTAAAGTCATCTTACAGCTTTAGCCTTCAGAGTTTTGTTACATTCAGTCCTAATATTGTTCATCATGTCCTTGCAGAGGGATGAGGACAAAGAAAAGATCAGAGAAATTAAATACCACGGTATTCAAGGCGGCTTCCCCCTGCAGTATTACCCCTACTACGGCAAGCTACTGCACCCCCAGTACCTACAGCCCCTGGTGGCCGTGCAGTTCACCAACCTGACAGTTGGGGAGGAGTTGCGCATTGAGTGCAAAGTGTTTGGTGCAAACATCAACTACAGCGAAAAGGACCGCTACCAGGGACGCTTCGACGTCAAGATCACCATCAACAACTCGTGACCTCAGCCGCATCTATAAATACACGTAGAATTATCAAAAACACCACTAGTCTTTGAACATTCACAATATACAGGACCTACACTTAATCTGTTGTGTGCTTTACACTAGCTTCTTCTGTGCGCGTGTCCAGGGTTAGAATGTAAAATACCAGAGTAGCAATAGCAAATATTTATTCTACTGTAAATGATATTCCTTGAGCCATGGGATGTATTTCATCAATTACTGTAACTGCGATTCCACTACTGACGCCTCGCGAGCCGTGTGTGTGTCCCGCCTCTCTCACCTGATGTGGTTTATATATTTTTGGAGTGTCCCGTGCCGTATCCCTAGCCCTGCCATCCCCTCTTCCCTCTCTCTCGTCTTATGTCAGCTTCAGTGGTCCAAGGTGTGTATGTGTGTGAGGTGTGTGTGAGGTGTGTGTGAAATACAGCATGGTACTCTGAAGCCACGGCCCGTGAATGAGTTAACACTGCGCTCCATGGACTCTTCCTTTGTGTTTCTTTGACCGAGTTTGTTGTTGGGATTTGTCCGAGTGGAAGGACACAGTTCGTACGTTTTTGTTCTTGTTCACCTTTAGCTGTAGTTTTGGGTTAGCAACATTTCTGTTTTAACATCTGTTTTCTTCTTATTGATAGTGTAGAGAGCTTTGTGGGTCCAGCCTAAAGACTGTCACCTCCATGGAAACAGTGGCAACTCAGTGCTTTTAAATCTGTTTTGCTGGAGACATCACATTATGTGATGCAACTTACTATTGAATGTTTTAGCCATTTTCATGGTGGAAGAATTTTATATTTATGCAGTTGTACATTTTTTTCAAAGTGTAATGTAAAAATCCAATACCAAAGGCGCTGGTCTAGAATATCAGAGGTGATGCAGTATGCCATGTACAAATGTTTAGTTGGTGTGAAATACTTAATTCAATGTTGAAGATCAAACACCTGTTTATTTAATCTGCATAAGGCTGAAACAATAAAACGAAAAATACAACAACTGTGAATTCTTTGTACAGTCCAGATTCTTCTCATTCTCTCATCCATCCAGAATCTTGAAGAAATACTGCACCTGCAAAACAAAATGAAGACATGATAAGCCTCTTTCAACTAATGTGAATTTAACAGCCTGCAGGCCCATGGTGAAGAAGGTCAATAATGCACTCCTTCTTGACTGCCTCAGCTGTGTTCTGTCTTGGGAAAATGTCCGCCCGCCCGTTCGCTCATGGCTAATGGTTAACACAGAGGCATTTGTCCCGGGGTAGATCAGGAGTTGTGCCCTGAACAATGACGCTCAACCCACTCCCTGCCACAACAACGGGTTTGTTTGAAAGCACCCTCCATTCTTCCTCTGCTCAGACCAGGGTGATGTGAAGCTGCCTGGCCCACTGCAGTCATGGGACCCAGGAGACTGCATCAGGGGTGAGGGGGTGAATGTCAAACAGTGTTTAAGCAGCAGCATTAAGACAATGGAGGAGTTATGGACCACGTCAAAGGAACTACACATGTGAATGACGGGTGTAGTACTGTCCAGGATGGGAAGAATGCATTTGGTGAGGATTTAGGAACAACCGCATGGTGTTAAATAAAAATATAACTAAAGGTAGACTTCCTGGGATACAGTTTAGTCGTATTGTGATTCAATGGTTCACTGTTCAATGCAGCCCTATGCTCACACAAAAAGGCCCTACCCACTCCTCCTATTGGTCAGCCTCTGTCATGTGAGTGACAGGTGGATTTAGCCAGTCACAGTGACGTGTGAACCCCCAGAAGAGCGTTGTAGTTTTATAAAGACAGTATAAAGCTCAATTCTGATCAGGATGTATTTTGGCATACCACCCACCCTTAACAATTACCATCAAGTGTTTTTAGTAGCCATCACGTCTTTTGTTGAAATAAATTTTGGTGCATGTTCTCAATGTTCTTCCTTGGTAAATAGAACAAATAGTAATATCAGTACATACTTCTAACACTCCATCTTCAGGCAGGTCCGTACAGTGCACTGCGTTTTTCACTTTGTCTTTGCCGTACAGAGCCCGTAGCGTTGTAGGACGGAGATGTCGGGCAATTTCCTAGAAGAGAGAAATGAATTAAGTTTGTCAGTTCACCTCACAGAGAATATGCAAACTGGACTGACCATGAGAATTCAACCCACAGCCTCTCTCCCCAAAATCATTGTGACTTTGCCTTATGTGTCCATACTGAATACACATTGTCCAGTCTGTTGTAAGAGCATGGGGGGTGTTATAACTACTACACCAAAAGAGTGGACCGTCATCTGCCGTTCATCTTCACCTAGAAGCCGCGGGCCATTCATTTGAGGACAGTGAGGTTCAGATCTTAGCCAGGGAAAAGAACTGGTTTGAGAGGGGAGTTAAAGAGGCTATTTTTGTCAAAAAAGAGAATCCGTCGTTAAACAGAAATGGGGGAGTTAGACACAACTTGTCTCCCATCTATAATTCGATTCTCAAACAAAGAATCATTAGGACAGACAAGCCATTGCAGAGGGGTGGAGAGGGTCATTGTCTTGAATAGGGAATTGGACGCCAGAGAAATTTGAAATACAAAGAGACAGATTAGCTGATGGTTTCAGAGTGTTTCAGTGTAGTGAGCGGGCTGATAGATATGCTAATACAAGACGCCAGAGGAATTCGTAAAACAAAAGAGAGTAGCGGGGATAGGTCAGAGCTTTGTTCAGGGAAGCTAGCTCCTCCCTTGCAGCTAGATATAAACAGGGTAGAACCAGCATGAGGGCCAGAGCTGACGAAGCCTCTCGGATGAGCGGCGAAACGTTTTCAACCAAACAAACTTTGTCCAGTTGACAAATTGAACTTCTCCTTTGATCATGGATTCTACCTGGACGACTGAGGGACTTTTCACGCATCGTACTACACCAAAAGACATTCAGCTATTGCAGGCCATGTTACATACAAAATGGATTTAAATAGCACATTTTCAGAGGTCTGTGATCAATACTGGCATTCATGGTCCTGTTTAGGAGTTTGATTGTGAACAAAACAGGTGAGAGTGGTTTATTGAAAAAGTCATGGCTAAAATGTTTGAAAAAAAACACAGCTCAAACGGGCGATTCTGAACAAGGAAACTTTCTGACGTCACACGGAAAATGCAGTTCCACCCCCGTCTGGATGTCTACACACCGTCTCTGTAAATCACGCCCAGAGAGTTTGGACCGCGAATGAGCTACGCAATGCGAAATGCGTTTTTTAATTTGCCTGGAGGCACATTAGAGTGTTTCCAGGCTCGGAAGTCCTTTATCTGAGCCTCTGGACATCTGAAACAGCAGTGGTTTAATTTTATTTTCTGTGAAAATGTGTTTTTTTCATTGAAACGCCTCTCCTTTCTTCCTCCGCTCTTAAGACACGGAAGTGGGGCCAGCACACAGCGCACCGCTAAAACAAGGAACCAGCGGCGCATTTGCTGCTCTGACCTATCTCTGTCCTTCTCATTTGCATTCAAGCAACAACGCCCAGAATTAGTTGTTCAGAGAGAGAGATTTTTTTACCATGTCTGTGTAAATGGGTGTTTCTCATGCACTGAGTGTTGATTTTGAAGGATTCATTTACAGTATTACGAAACCATTAAGGCACCATATAAAAGCATCAAGAAGTACCATGTCATGGGATCTTTAAAAATGATGTAGCTGCTATTTACAGCTCAATAAAGACACCACATTTGAGTGAGATTTTGAGGCTCATCATGTGACATCCTTTTGTCCTGTTGCCACTAATGATTACTCAGCGAACATGTGAGCAAAAGAGGAAGAAAACTCAGCAACTTTTATCATCATGGAAACACTCCCAAATCACAAATGTTGTCTCAAGTGTGCTATAGTATTTCTCAAAACTGAGCACCAGAAAAAGGTCAGAAATATACTGTGACATGACATACTTATTGAAATATCCATGCAAGATTTTCCAAATTACCAAAATAATTTCAAAATGTACCCCGAAAAATCTGAAGGAGTCAAGTAAAGTTACCATTAACTTGATTCTTCTTCGGTTTTGGACTTTTAACCTTTTTTACGTCACACAGGGTCAAATCAAGGGCTCCACAGCTTCAAGGAAATGTATCTCTCCCACAGGGTCCAGTAATAGGGGACAATGTGTCAATAAATTATTTACCAGGGCGACTATTAACACTGAAGGAGTCTGGGTAGTGGACATTAAAGGAGAGAGAGTGCATGTGGACAATGTAATAACAAGTTAATAACTAATAACTATACTGAAATATCTATAAAAATGTTTCTACTGCTGATTCAAGACTGATTACACTGGTCTACAAGCAAAATGCTAGTGAAAGTAGTGAATTTTTTCTTGGTTTAGGTCACTAATAAAGAAAAAGGAAGTCAGAAGTGCTGAGTGGTTATAGTTTCCAAGATAGTATTGGGTCAAAATAGGAAATTTATGCAAAATAAGGCAAAAACGGTAGTTTATCAGAAGGTACACTGTGTCTACAAGCAACCAGTTGTATCTGAAAGCACATTCCAATACATTCATTTTAATATGTCTAGAGTTTTTAACATAAAATATTTTTGGATTTCACATAAGAGAGATGTCTCGAAATTGTGTGCACCTGATGTCAAGATATTTCTTGTTTATTTCTTGACAGATAAAGAAGTGCAAGTTGAATATTTTCAAAATATAAATATTTTTAAGCAAACATGCCTAAATCTATTGTATAAACAGATGTGATTTTGATGTAAAACAATATCATTAAATATCTTGAATACATTAGCTAACCAGCACAGTTATCAATTGATTTTCAGTTCATCTTATCAATATAAATGAGATTTAGCCACTTTTATCTCGGAAGCAAATCGAGTCCAAAAATTTGTAGACCAGTGTTCAATTTGTTTTTTGCATTATATTATATATGCTTCAAGAAAGTTCACTTCCAACTACAAAATTACCAATACAGGATAGTCAGACACAAAATTCTATTGTCAGTTAATTGATGGGGCATTTCTGTAGAATTTAAGTTAAAATGGCAACTTTTAAAAAAAATCTTTTATTATTTAAGTTACATATCCTCAAAACCACAATAACATTCGCAAAGTACTCAGAAGACACAACGGGGGATGTGGGCACAGGGTATAAGGGCCAAGGGGGGGGCAAGGGCGGAGGGGGGCAGGGGTCAGAAGTCCAACCGAGGGGAACCGGTTCGGGAGACGGAGAAAAGAGTATTGTCTGGGGTGAAGCTGCTGCGGAACCAGGGGCGTTCTTTGATGGGGTCCACCTGGGCAATTGCCCCTAGCGCCATTGCGGGGAGGGCACCGGAGGCGCGGAGCAAGGATCCACGCGGATCCTTGTGCTATCGACTAGTCTTCAAGTTTGACTTCATGATGATGATGTTGTATTAGTTAAACTCCCCTGATGTGATTGTTGATGCATGTTTGCCCTTCCCCCAAGCACGAAAATGTTGCCATCATCATTGCTTGGATTAACGAAGGCTAAAAGCTATATACATGGTCGTTCAAACATTTATCGTGTCCTATGGCGCTTAGCTACAGGGAAGAGTTGTTGGCGAATGTCGACGAAATGTTTTTTTTTTTTTTTTTTTGCTGGAGTGTACTTTTGCTTTCTTAAATAGCTGTAGGCCTACATGGCTATAATGTGAAATAATTGCGCCTTTGGTCTTTTTTATGTTATGTAGTTGTTGTGAATTGAGTTTGTAGGGACAACGGTCTTGTCTTGGGGTCTTGGGGGGGGAGTGGAGATGGTGAACGTGGGCGCTAAGGAGCGCTGTGAAGAGGGGCCAGTGCTCCGCTGTGCGGCTGTCATGGAGGTGGTGGTTCCGTGCCACGAAGATAGACTATTCATGGCGGGAAAACATTTGCTATGACTGAGCCTTTCTTCTGCCATGGTTTATGAGTGAGTTTTACAAAAGACCGGATTTAACTCAAGGTCATCTGTCACACCTCTATTCTCTTCAAACTCTTTCATTCAGGACAAACAACCAGGGTCCCTCCTCCACCATTGTTTTAGACAAGACCAGGTCTAAAGCAACTGCATTAGATAACTTAAAGTGTGTTTTTTGAAGATTTCATAATATCCTACAACTATACTTTCACTCTGACTGACCCGTATATGGAGCAGTAACAGAAAGATTTTGATACAGTACTCAAATAAATAGTAGTCAGAGGGTCTACTAGGAAAATATTTTTGTTTAAAGGGTCCATATTACGCCATTTTCACATCTATGTTTTAATGTTTAATGTTGTGTTTAGTTTCATTCCCACATGTTTAACACACAAATCCTGCAAATTTAGGCTTTTCTCAACCAGAAAACACTTTCTTCCACCTTGTGATGTCATGTGCTATTAGAGGAAGTGCTTCACTGTGTTTTTAAACTCTATTCACCTTCACTAGAATCACTTGGATAATTTTAGGCCTAGAATTGATCATCTTTACTGAACTAAAGGTAAAAGCTAGCTGTTACTTTGAAAAGTACAGCTTCATAAATAAAGTATCTAAATATTGATCTATCGATCTTTCTCATGACATCACAAGGTGGAACAGAGCATTTTGAGCTTTAGAGATGTAGACAGACTAATAAACGAGGATTACTCAAACATCTGTGAATGAAACAAAACACAACTCCGGGTATGTTTTGATGAAGTAAGAACATTCTAATTTTGCTCAGTAAATTTTGTGTAATATGGGGCCTTCTACAATAAACTTCTATAATAGCAGTACTTTTTGTAGTAATAGTGACAAATGGCCTAGTCGTAATAGCATTCACAAGTTTTAATTAATTTAACCATTATTATTTATTATTATTATTATTATTATTATTATTATTATTATTATTAGTAGTAGTAGTAGTAGTAGTAGTAGTAGTAGTAGTATTAGTATTAGTATTAGTATTAGTATTAGTATTAGTATTAGTATTAGTATTAGTATTAGTAGTATTAGTATTAGTATTAGTATTAGTATTAGTAGTAGTAGTAGTAGTAGTAGTAGTAGTAGTAGTAGTAGTAGTAGTAGTAGTAGTAGTAGTAGTAGTAGTAGTAAACTAGCTAGAGTTGGGTGCATTCTCTATGATGTTATTTATTTCTATATAACTAAAATTCACATCCAGTCCCAGGGAAAAGGGTGTACGTAAATCCCTGCAGAACTATACGTCCTTAAGTTACACATTTTGAGTACACACTTCCTCTGCCCTGTGACGTCAGCTGGGACAGGGGCAGGTTGTCTCCGTGATAAACACATTTCTCCATAGGACTGCTGCTGGACGTAATAGCATTAGTTACAGATGAGTGCGCGGCTGCCTGCTTTAATCTGATTCCATAGTCCCTATAGTGAGAGCTGGTCTGCAGTGTGCTGAGGAAAAGGTCAGGACGGACTGCCCACTGCCTCCCTGAACATTTACAAACCCCATAGGAGACATTTTGTACAATGGGACAGAGCTAGTGTCATAAGGCTTTAGGTAGCCTTAGGAGATTTGTTTTTTATTGTGATGCAATGTCTTTCTTATTCTGTAAAGTACTTTGGATTACTTTGTGTATTGTGCAATACAAATAAACTTGCCTCGTCTAATGAAATAATAACTAGATTAGTCATCACCACTGAGCTACAAGACAACCACGTGTCCACTGCTTATTTGAGTTGTGATTTGAAAATCTCATATAGATGACTGGAAAGTACATGATGCAAAAAGTCCAGCATTTTAGCATTTTACATTATCAATGTGCCTTAAAATGATCCAACCACAATGTGTGTGTGTGTGTGTGTGTGTGTGTATGTGTGTGTGGGTGTGTGTGTGTGTGGGTGTGTGTCAGATATAAGTTTGTACAGTGACTTGTACCATGTGTGCCAGTCCCAAGTAAAAAAATGTGCTGTACTTGACTTTTCCTCTCTTAAAAAAGAAACAACAACACAGAACCAGCCCATTTTAAATTGTTTTGTGGCCCAATTGATTCCTCACTTTCTACTTCCTTCTATCTAATGATCCAGCATGCTTAGTTAATTAGCCCATTTTACAACTTTCATTTCAGTAATGCTAACAACAACTACCATGCTAAACTAACAGTCTTACTTCCTGATTTGCAGCTTCACATTGATTTTAAGATTTTAAGATTTTTGATTTTATTGATTTTACGCACAGGAAAAATTCACTTCTGCATTTCCTTTCCAGATGCAGTGGGCAGCCCATCTTTCAGGCACCCGGGGGGCAGTACCGTGCTTTCAGTTGGGGATTTTTTCAACTTCACATAAAACATATTACAATCTCCAGTCACTTACAGAAAGAGGAACTGCCCCGGGGCCAAATTTACTTGCAGACACCTGGTGACGTCACTGATGACGTCAGTGCCTCAGCAGCCATGACCCTCCCCACACGTCACTGATGCTAACAGTCTTACTTCCTGATTTCCAGACAATAAAAATGCTTTATTATTAATTTCAGACAGCACAAAGCAGTGTCATCTACTGTATATCCTTTTACAAATTTTATTTTGTTACATTTTATTACATTAAAAATCAAGTTAAGCATCTTGGCTCAAAGGATGGTAGAAAAAAAGTGAATCAATTTTGAAATGTTATGATATTGGCCAGTATTATAATTTCATCACAGTGGTTTGAGGCTTCTTGCCAAAAAAAAACTCAACTGCTTTCTATGACCTCTTGATATAACTCTCTGTTACAAGCATGACCCTTTAAACTGCCCTGACACCGCTGACTTGAAGCTAACATTATTTAGGCTAATTGGGCTGAACTAAGTGGTCTAATATAATGTGCTGTACTATCAGACTGGAGTAGTTCAGAGCGGGCAGTTTAGAAAGCCTTGTATCTGAACCTCTGCTCTGATAGTGGACATCACAAGACCTCCGTATCTTGTGACTGAGGAGAGTGAAGGTGTGAGAGAGGGTGGGGCTGTTACTGAGAAATAATGTACACTATCTAGACATATTACCAAATCATTTACACATACTTAAAGCAACATTGCACAACTGTTTACTCTGGATTTAAGGAAGTTAAGTCATCGTATTATAATAGAGAACACAGTGAATAACAAAAGCTTGAAAGGGAACTATGTGTTTGCCAAATGTCTTAAGTATCCTCCAATGGTGTTAAGTTAAAAAACAACATTGCAAACATGGGAGCTTTGACCCAATTCCCTGATTAGTCATAAAAACAAGCTATCGAATGAGAGTATGGTAATGTGGGCTGTAGTTGGTTTATGTTCCTGCTGCCCCATAATGAGAAAGTCCTTGGTTCTGTTTATTTATTTGTGAAATTGGCTTGTTCTCCCAATTCCTGAGATGCAATGGAGCCAGGAGGACTCCCCTGTAAAAGTCTATGAATGCCAGCGGGAGTTCCCTGGTTTAATAAATGTAAACAATGTCAACCTAGCACATGCGCTTACACCCACATTGTATTCAAACAAGCTGTGTTCTGTTTATAGATCCCTGTTCAGTCCTTGGAAAGAATCAATACACACACTTCTCCCCACACAGCCTGGTCTAATAATAGAAGATGTGACCTCCCATGCAGCCTGGTGTTACACTGATGCTTGGCTCCATCTGACACATAATGATTACTGGAATGTCTCCTTCAGACCAGTGGTAAAAGAAGACACAGTGGCTCTTGGGAACAACATGATTCTTCACCATCGCTAACAGATATTTTGCAATGACGTCACACTGGCGGTGATCTACGTGTATTTCTAATGGAGGAATGTTCAGCAGTTACCATGGCGACATGATGCACTCATTAGCAAACACTGGCAAAAAATTTAAGATAGTTCATGTTTGATTTTCAACGAAAAGGTGAGCATGACTAAGTGAAAATCTGTTGACTAATGCTAGTTATGTGTGAGAGACTTGTTTAACAGCACAAATAATCTCACCTGTTGTAGTTCCAACCAAGTCAGCCCTTTCTAGTCCAATTGTGTTAAAATAAAGCTCAGATTAAAATCTAACTTGAGTAAGAACGCTTCTAACAGAGTAGTGCTTTCAGTTAGCATGACACCCCCAGGGAATGTTGAGGACATCAGCTCCAAAGTATAAATATGATCTTATCCAGAGAGAGTGAGAGTGGTCCAAATTTGTACATAAGAGTTGAATTGTATAAATCAAAAATAATAATTATTCATTAGCTGCACAATAGGCTGTAGTACATATGCTGGGGACATTATTAATCACAGTTTTGTGAAATGGATTTCTGAACGTCTCTCCCAAGACTCCCCCTATATATTATGTTTTGTTTTGTTCAAGAAAACAAATATTGCAAAATAAAAATAAAATAAAAATAATGCGTCCCAGTGTGTATGATAAAGTCTATTATCTTTGGTGGACATTATTAACAAAGCCAAGAAAATATTTGTAGATGCTTGAGTTAAATACCTTAATAAATAAATAAGGGCCCATACTACACTCAAAGACATACCTGGAGTTGTGTTTTGATTCATTCACAAATGATTAAATTGAGTTCTTCTCTCAAACAGAAAACACTCCATTTTATCTTGTGCTGTCATGTGGTAATACAGGAAGTGCTCTACTGTGTTTTCAAACTCTATACACCTTCACTAGAATCATTTGGAATTTGACAAACTCTATTGAAAAAAAGATGAAAGGTAGCTGTTAACTTGAAAATCAATACATGGCATCACAAGGTGGAACAGAGCATTTCGAGGTTTGGAGATGCAGACAGACTAATAATAAAGGATCATTCACATGTGTGAATGAAACAAAACACAACTCTGTGTACGTTTTTGATGAGGTAACAACATTCCAGCATGACTAAAAGTTCACAAGTGTCAGTCAGGGCAGAGCATCACATAATCTAAAGGTGAATTTGAGGTCACACTTGGAGTTGAGGGTTAGTCACCGCAAGTGTGAAGTAATCAGAGAAGACTGTGCCTGACAAAACACTGAGTGAAAGGAACAGCAATGTTATCAGAAGAAATTGACATTACTGTAAATACTGGCTCAATCTACACAAGACCTTGTACCTTGGGCATCACAAAACTGAGAATGAGTTTATTTAAATCAAGTACGGCTGCACTGCTTACAGAATATCGTCATAATTGTCTATATAACCAACTAAAACATCTCATTGTGGAAAGTTATCAGCAGCAAAGTGTTGTATCATATTGACCCTGTACCACTGCACAAGTCCAGACCCCTCCCCCATCACTGATCTGTGGAGGTCACTGAACTAATCAGCCACATTCTGTGCTTTATCAATCTTCTCAAAGTTCCTCTAGAAATCCCTCAGCTTTCCTTGGTTTCACTTTCATTTTATTGGAACATTAAAGCCACAGAATGTAACTTTTTTTGTCAAAAAATAGATTGCATTAGAGTTTCAGGAAAATACAGAATCATAAGACGCCAATCTCTAAAGCCTGGCAGATTGTCACAGGGTAGGTACACAGTTACATTATATATTGTTATGACCTTTTCAAGCCATAGTCACATTTGAAGTAACTCTCCTTAAGCTCCCTGTCCAGCCAGTTTGCTGAGCCCTGTCTACAGTAGGACATTACACTCTGACCTGTTGACTGTATGTTAATGGTGGGACATAACTGTCAGTACGACAGTGGTCACAGAGTCATGGCCTCCTGATGAATGAGGAAACTGCAGCTTATTTTAAACCCAATCAGAGGTGACTCTTCATTAGATTCATGTCACACTCTGGTACAGCCCCGCAGCACTAAACTCTCTCATGCAGGGAGACAGAGCAGTTAGATGTAGTTTTTTCATTTAAGAGTACTTATAGACAACTTGTACTTGAGTAATACTATATAAGATTAGATTAAGATTAAGCCTTTATTGGTCTCACACACAATGACACACAGTGACACACGGGAGAAATTTGAGTTCTGCATTTGACCCATCCTTTTCAGGAGCAGTGAGCAGCCATCTTCTTCGGCGCCCGGGGGGCAGTACCGTGAAGGGTCTTGCCCAAGGACCCACACTGGTTAGCTCATTGCCGGGGGGGGATTTGAACCCACAACCCCGGGGGGAAAGTCAGTGACTTACCAGTTGGGCTAACCAGCCGGTACATAATATATGTAATATATGTAATGTAATCAATGTAACCTGTGTTAGTAACACCACTGGTGGAAAGAAAACAGCCAGTGCAAAACAACAAAACAACACAACAACACAACAACAACACAACAACAAAAAACTAACAAAATTGGTTTTCAGACAAGAATCTTTTAAGATCTTGTGCTTCTCCATGTACAAATGCTGGTAGAGTACTGTTATTTCTCACACTGGTAACATAGTACTATTAATCTCATGGCTTTAATGGTTTGGAATGCATCATGTTGTTTTAATGTTGGTTTAATACTGAGTTATGAAGTGAAGACTTACAGGATCAGCTGGCCCACAGAACTCTCTAAATGCCTGTGGAGAGTTGGTGCCGTGGATCTCTAAAACCAAACAGGGCCCAGAACAAAGCTCTGTCACCATACTCTGCAGAAGAGGGAAAGACAATGACCATTTAAACTCCGCCTAACAATATGTATTGAGGCGTCATGGAATAGTATGAAAACAATAATGAATGGACAATACATTATATTACAATGCAATACATTTATAGCACACAGTTTTGTTTGGCAGAGGAAAGGGCAGAATTGGATGACATTTTCACCAAAGGTCAAGAGAGAAAAAATGTCCTTAGAGTTGACAGTTATGAATCTCTGTCGTCAATTACCATTTATATATAATCTTATCATATACCACTACATATAAACAATAATGTGCATGCATAGTGTGATAAAGACCTTTTGGTTTGTTTTTATAGGACACTATCTGATACATTTTTCCTGTAATATTGTTAATGCTACTTACCGTGTATTCTTTAACCACTCCTTTGTAAACTTCCAGAAACTCCTCGGCGTTTGCCCTCTCTACATTGAACTGTAACACAAGTTAAATCAAATCGGCAAACCTCCTCAATGCAGGAAATGGATGGCTGTGTTTCAGATGATTAAATATAACATTGGAAAATTATTTGAAAATTATTTGATACATGCAAGAAAACATGGCAACTTAGCATCTACCAAGCAACTTGGCACGCAAAGTAAAATTATCAGTATGTTGTTATACACATATTGCAAGAACCAAATTATTATCAAAATGTCATAGAATTTATTCACCATGACAATTATATCCTAGAATGAAAACATAAATGGCCATAAATAATACAAATTTAAAAAGCTCAGATTGGTGGTGGATTAGACTTTCACTTAGGTCACTGTTGTTACAATTCTGACAGTAAAAGGCTATCTAATTCTCACTGGCAATGAATAAATAAAGATTATATGGATGACTATATGGATGAGTGATTCTGAAGTCATGAAGAATGAGTACACCTTTTACCATAATATGAACTAGACTATTTAAACAGAGTGGATATTTTTTGCATTAATTCTGGACGTGTGCCAAGTGATAAAGGCCTGATTGATTTATTTTTGTCCCCTGGCCCCCAAACGCATCACGGCTAATGTAGCAAAACGGATGGAGTGTGCGAGGTCAGTGTCTGCTCTGATGACGGAGGCTACAGTCGTGAGGTCAGTCCACATCAGCCGATCGATACAGTGCGCATATTAGTTACATGTACCGCAGACAGGCTAATCCACTAACTCATAGGACAGCAGGGAAACAGAGGTGGGGTCAATAATCTATAATGTTACGGACATTTCCATTACTTTTTCAGGAATAAGCAGGACATTTTCCCTGATTACCCTGCACTAGCTGTACTCGTACTGTAATTATCCTTACCATTTCAAGTGCAGAGATTTCGAATCCTGCTGCTGCTATGGAGCTGAGGATCTTGCCTGCGAGCCCTGTGTGAAAACATCAAAGTCATTTATCTTGAGTTTTTATTGGTCATCTCCTCTGTGTATTTACACAAGGTGTTTAGAGCTGCAATAAAACCATTAACTCAATCATCCACTGACATTCACTGTTAAAGTTTTACTGTTGGAATGCTCCCTCAGGTGTCCGGCTCATATCAGAACATTTCAAGGACAGTTTTAAAAGTGAAGAAAAAGGAAAAATAAACTTAAATACAATAAGCTTCATAAGGTAAAAAAAATGCATAGTCTATGGGTCATGATTCAATCTTGTGGTTGTGACTGACAAAAATCATTTGTTCAAAATAAAAATAGCAATGAAAGCATCAAGCGCTTCAGAAAGGACAGAAAGAGCTCTTTGAGGATAAGGATAGAACATATCTGAACACATAGTCCTGTCAATGCATTCATCGCATCTCTTATTACATAATATTCATCTGCTCATCATCAGTTTTCCAAAGCTATAGCAATAAATGATTCCATATATTACACATATATCTTAATAGGGGAAAAGTACTGTGACTGAATGAAACATGTAGCAAGGAAATACTGAAAAAAATATTAAATTGATGCTGATTTTCTCAATTGTATGTGAGTGCCTAGTTAATATAATCTTTTTCATGTTTCATAATTCCTAGACCTCTGTGCAAAAGCCAGTGCTGGCCACCTCAGAAAGTAGCACACTACGTCCTGCCTTTAACATGTCCTTCCTATTAAAGGGGAGGACACTTTTTTATTTTTAGCCGGGCCTTATTTCAGGACTTTGAGGGCTCACAGGATGTAGCGCTTGTCACTTGTTCTGGGCGTTACAGTAGAAATGGTACAGAGGTGCCACGGTGACAGTGAAGGTCAGAGCGTCGCAGACAAACCTAATTGAACAAGGGGCGCCAGTCTCATAAGCTCCGTCTGACACAGTGATAAATACGGGAGCCAACTCCATCTTAAACAAATGTTGCATTACAGTTATAATGACACCTATACACCTATACAATGTCTATAATATTGGGTACAGTTGACACACACTGGTATAAATAGCATAACAACAGCTGAATTATATTGGATAAATGTGTAACCAGGACCCAGGAAGTTGCTAGATTTGGATTTTCCCCCAAAATATTCAGGATTTGGAAAATTTCCAGATAGCGCTGTGATTATGAAGCAGTAATAATTAGATTAGAGGTGCAAATATCCGGCCATTTAGTCCTGGTACCAATCTTTGGGTTTTAGTTATTAATACTCCATACCAACCAACACCAGAGTAGAGACCTCACTAAAAACGCAGTGAATGTATTAACCCATCCAAATGCACACACATTCCCAATAACAGAAATGTATAAACAAGGGCAATCATTATGAGCTGCCTTGTCTGTCTTTATGGAGATTGCGGTGTTTTATGACATTTTGTGGAACATTCTGGGAAAAACAATAACATCTATGGGGAAAAAAGGCTTTGGTCCCTCCACCAAAAAAACGCACATAACCGAGAGTTACCTGGTGTAAACCATGAACCATGTGGAGTGATGTCCTGCTGGAGCCCATCTGTTTCCATTACCTAAACTTAACCTTGTCCTTCTTTAAACTATTTTGTCTTTGACTTCTAGCATCAACAAGGGCGAACATGACCAGCGACTTTTTTGTAAAATCTCAATGAATAAAACAGACTTACATTTTAAAAAGGAAAAAATGGCAACAATTGAAAATGAACTGACATTTGACTAAAAACATGTGGGATTTCCAGTCATCACAGTTATTTCAAAAGGTTGTATAATGGGGGTCACAATACTAAAATAGAATGACATTTTCATAATTCAATCGTAATACTTTATTTTATATTACCGTGTGGCCTTATATTTGTAATCCCTCAGTCATCCAGGTAGTTTCTGTAGTAGTCCATGAGCATGCACTTGTTTATGTGCTCTTATACTTGTTCTGATACAGCTCAAGATCATTTTAAATCTATTTAAGAACAGTTCATTTCTATCCTGTTCCTGTGACCTTTTAGTATCTATACCTGCTCAATATCTAGTTTTGACACTAGTTTTAGTATAGGTTAGTGTCTGATTTTTGATACTTTTGACAACCCTAAAATGAGTGGAGAGAAAAAATACACAAATGATGAAGTAGACTATAAATAGACCTAATCAATTACTCTCACTTGACACTTGTATTAGGTACTAGCACTTACAGTCCTCTCTGTCCTTTCCATGCACACAGGATAAGTGCACACACACTTTCCAAAATCAGCTGGTGTTGTTGCTATAGCGATGGTGCTGCAACAGAAGCTTGTCTATTCCAGTCATGTGTCACTGCTACGTCACTGGTTGGTGTCACCTCTATGATTGCCCCAGTAATGTCCAGTAATGCCTGAGAGCCCCTGCCACCTTTTACCCACCACTTCTAACAATGCACTGGCTGCCCCTTCGGATGATGTAACGTAAGCCTAGCCGTGTATGTCCTTGGGGGGGTGTCTCAATTGGTTCTCAAGGAAAATTCAAAGTGAGCTATTGATGCTATTTGGGACTGTTTTGGCCCAGAGCATTTGGATTCTATTTTTATATATTGTAGGTGCGCAAGTGGTAAACATGTAATCAGGGGCACATGGTGGGACTTGGGAGGGAGGGTGTTATTTTTAGGTGAAGTTTGTTCCCCATCACAGAAAAAAGGTCTGTGGAGAGGCAATTCTGTTTGAGTGCAAATAATGGCTTGTGTGTTTATTGAGTTTGATTACTTGAGTGTTTATATCAATGTCAAGTACTTGGTGTACTATTAACGTATTAAACCTTTAAAGGCTACATTATTTTATTGGTAATATTTTTGCCCTTTTACTTTAATATTTTAAAGGTTTTTTTCTTTCTTTGTTTGTTATGAATGCATAATACAGATTTTATGAATAAGTAAAGGTTGCCTATTTAGACATTTTCTTGTTTTAAGGGAGACATTTTAGTATCAGTGGCACATAGAACAAGCTGCCACACCTAGCTAACTGTCAAATAAAGGCTAGCTAGGGCCGAGGGCAAAAAAGCCTTTTAACCATTGAGTTAAATCATATTAAACTAATTGTGGTTGTAACTTGACCTTTTGAATTAGCCGGGCAATGAACGCTTTGTGTGCTGTGTGCTTCATCAAAGACTGGAAACTGGAGTTAAATCAATCAAAAACACACTCCAAAACTCCAAAACTTTCCTTTGCTTACTCTGCTGATGTTACATAAGTGGTATGGCACTGACATGTGGCCCCTGAAGGCAACAACACAACATGTGAGACTGATGAATCTGCACTTTTCTGATTAAAATGGTTTAAATATGTAGAACATCAGAATCATCTTGACTACATACAAAGTATACTAGTAATAGTTTTTGACTAGTAACAGGTTACACTATACATATTTAATGAATTTGTTTTGTTGTTGATGTTTAGACATATTGTTATTGCTTAATACTGATACTTAAAACTTCATGTACTTGTCCTGAAGAAATGAGTCATTAAAATTGTAGGGCTTTGAGCCAGTAATCCCTTAAAAGATAAATGTTATTTATTTAGTACAGTTACATGTTACTACTTGCAGTTAGTGGCACGTTTTCACCTTTGCTCATAGTTCTCAATACATGAGAACTCTTATAGAAAGGAAGCCAGATTTCGCCCAAACATGTCGATTGTTGTTGTTTTTTTACCAACTGAACAACTGAATCTGAACAAAACAAGGCCATGACATAACCATTCATAAGGCTTTCACATGCCAGATTTTGACTTGTCCAAACAGGGCACCCCCAGGGATAGTGTGGTAAGACTGCAAACAAAGGCTCAGAGCCAGATAGGTGTGGCGCCAGGGGGCAAACTAGAAACTAGATAGTACACTTGAAAGCATTCATTTATATGTAGATTTAGCTTTGATCAAAACGCCTGTGACGGCAATATTATTTCAGTTTTTTTCCATTAGGGCAGTTCACTGTTTTCATTAGGAATCATTAACAACACAAGTCTGTCTTGTTTGTGTTGTTGGCTCTGACTTACTTATAAAGAGGAATAAGTTGCTAATCAATAATAAAACTAGTATCAAAACTATACTGATTTGATCAAGCATCAATATGGGTCAAATGTATGCCCAAATGGTGAAATTAAATATTGATTATCCTGTGTTGAAAATTATATGATATTTGTATAATATGGAGATGGTAATGGTAAAGCCATCTAACAGAAAACTAAACATTATTTTATTTTTTTATAAAACTGAAAGAACTGAAGAATTGGACAAGTAGGTTCCTGGATTTTACTGAATTGAATAGGTATATAGTCATGTCCTATTGTAATATTGTGGCTGGTGGTATGGTATTCCACTGGGCTTAAACACAGTGCAGTTGAACAAAGTGCAGTGCATAGTTGGGCTCAGAGTGGAGAATTTCAGATTTCACAGGTCAAAGCTTTAGAGGCATGCTCCTCCAACAGGGATCAGGGCTGGGATTAGGGCAGAAAAAATCCAACAAAATTTGGTAAGCTTTGAGCACTGCAGAGGGGGCAAGAAAAACAACTGCCTTAAAAACAGTTAGAGGACAATACTAGTGCACTGCTTTACATACAGGATCTAAAATATGTGTGTAAGCAGGCTATCTTTTCCTAAATGGAAGAATAAATATGTTACTAATCGTGGCAGGATAGATTTGACCAATGTTTAGTAAATAATAAGACTGAATAGACATAAACCAACTTTTGTACCTTCAGAAATGGCATGTGGTTTGATGATGCAGCATGTACAGTCTGTTAGGTTGGCTGTATTTGGGGGGCCATGGCCAATTGTGGATGGGAAGAAAAACTCTAGTTCCTGAAAAAAGAAAAGAAGCTCTTCAGTTACTTTGAACCAGAAATAAAGCTGCATTTAAGAGCTCCCAGGAATGTGCACAGTTCGGAAGTTGGAATATCCGACTTTGGAGTGCTGTCAGCAGGTTGACTGAGCAAGTTTATTACTACTTGATTCTTTAAACAATATAGCTACTTTAAGTTGCCTATTGTTGAATAATTGTTTGTTCGTTCCTGCCCATTCATTTTAAATAATACATTGATTGATTGCAGCTTTCATATTTCATTTGAATCTGGAGGTCAATATTTTTAATCCAAAAATATTTGAATTTTATTGTACTGTGTTTTCCATAATCATGGTCAATTCATTTGACTTCTTTCTGTTTTGAAAGAAGTCAAATGAAGTCAAACGAAGACTTTCTGAGGACTTTCAAAGTAGAAACCCATTAATAGCAGTATGTGAGTATTCTCTGTGTAATTGGTAGCAAATAGTTCAGCTAATTTAACTATATTTTATTATATGTCTATGAGTCGCCCTTTGATTTGACCACAGATCGAACATGTATCTGTCTTACATAATGAGCAACTAAAATCTGCTCCTGCCTCTCTACAAAACCCTAACTCTAATAGGATAAGTGAAGAGAAAGTTAGAATTCATTCATTCTACCTCTATCTCAATTCTTTGTGGAAAAAAGGGTGAGGCAGTGAACTATTCTCTACAAATTACCTGCAACCAAATTAAACATACTTGTAAATGAAAATCGTTAAATTAATATCAGTGCACAGATAATCATAATAATAATAGATAATAACGTGGACCTGTTGAAGGATGTGCTCAAATTTCAATGTTGAAATAATTTGTCTGAGCCTATTATGTACATTTTATTATTCAGATTAATTTTTTTTTTTTCTAAGCAGCAGTTCTGTGTTAAAAGCCTGCCTATTCAAACATGACAGCTTTAGGATTGATTATCTTTTTCTACATCTTGTCATTTTTGTCATCTATTGATTTCATTTCAAAACTTTACTGATTTTGTGTCATTCAAACTGACCCCACCGTCTCCCTGCCTAACAAGGTCAAATAAAGTGTGTAGTGCATTACCCTGGCTGCTGCTGCGAACGAGTCTGACCCATGGCCCACGTTCTTGATGGCATCTGTCCCATACTGAGCGCGCACACACTGGGGCTCGTCTCTACGGGCCAAGGCCGAATCTGTGGGGCCCAGGAGCCTCCTCCAAACAGACACCGCCTCATCTCCCATCAGCTCCAGGGCCACTACAGGGCCAGAAGACAGGAACTGCACCAGGTTACTGCAACATGCAACAGAGATAGTTATTTTCCAAAGGAGTGTCTAATTGAAAAGCAGGAATAGGAATAAACACAAAAAAAACTAAATCTAAATCTTGGCTTGACTAACCAGATGTAACTAAATTGGGGATAAACCAAGACTTGATGTGACTGACATAAAAATAACTGGAATTCATGTCTGCTTTCCGCAAATAGTGTTACAAATGTGGTGATACATAATCCAAGACACTCTATAACTATTCTGTTAAACCAAGAGTCGTATTTCTATGAACTGAAATCAAGCAGATATGGTAGAAGTCCCTTAAATGTCATTGGGATGGTTGGTAAAGGGTGATGCTGAAAATGCCTTTAAAACAGTTAAAACGGTGAATGATTGACCATGTACTCACTTGAAGGAAGGTTTGGACTGGTGTTCCATGTAAAAGTCGGCTGCTTGGTTCCTGTGAAGTCACACAGCCAGAACAGCACAGGTTAATCAGTGGCTACGCCATCATCAACAATTTATTATGAACCCGACTGCTGATGAACTATAGCGAAATTACAAGAAGTAGTGTCAGAGTAAGAGCATGAGTTCAGGCAAAATAATTAATAATAATAATTCATAGCATTTATATAGCGCCTTTCATGACACCTAAAGCGCTTTACAGTGCATTGTTCATTCACTCCACACTTGGTGGTGGTAAGCTACTTTTGTAGCCACAGCTGCCCTGGGGCAGACTGCCAGAAGCAAGCCTGCTGATCTGCACCATCGGGCCCTCCGACCACCTCTAACACTCACGCACACACCACTTTCATACTAGGCAGTGTGGGTGAAGTGTCTTGCCTAAGAACACAACGACAGTTTTTTTGTGACTGGCGCCCCACTGTGGCACCTGGAATTCCCAGCGGTCTCCCATCCAAGTACTAACCAGGCCCTGCCATGCTTAGCTTCTGAGATCTGACGAGATCAGGCTTTGACAAGTAGGTATGGCCAATAATAGAGTGCTTGGTGGCATATTATGTTAAGGATTGTTTGCATGTTTTTTAAGGCTTAAACTAGACTTAATGGCTTGAACACAGTGTGTTGACCCAATGTAAAATTAAATTATTCCATATTTATTGCCAACACGCACAAACAGCAGATTGCATATCTAAGCATTATATCTAACAGTGGGCTTGCATCACTTAAAACAGGATTACCCATTACACATGTTCAGTTCAGACAGTGGTTCTCGGTGTGTGGTCTACATACATCACACTTATAAGACTGCAGACTAGTATGCGTGGACCATTATGGAACCTACTTGTACGAGGGATCACGCATATTCGGCTACATGGTAATGACATTCTAAATGTCTCATGTCTAAATAAAGAGTGTTTTTATTATCATTGTGGTATCCCAATCAAAGAAACAAGTCCATTCCTTAGTACTGAAATTGAGTTTGAAAATTTTGTATCATGACAACACTAATTTCAAGGGCAGAAAACAAGAATAAATTTATGTGAAATATTGCTGTATGTATTTACTAAATATGCCCCCATTGAATGTAAGGAAAATGTGGTACAGGTATATCAAAATGATAACAAATGAGCACACAGCTCACAAAAAATAACTCTGATTCAATTGTGCTACAGCAATGCTCTAATATCCTAATATTAAGTGAAATTATGTTAATTTACTTAGCAGGTAAAATGCATTCAGCTTGTTATGGCAACAAAAGTTTAAGTGACAGTTCTTATAATGAAAAAGTATTAGCCTGTTTATGTGCACCTGTGTTTCTGAGAGGTTTAGATAACACAATTGCTCCATGACTGAGCACCCGATGAGGTGTCTGGTTAAGTGAACGTCGGTGATGTGGCCCCGGGCAGACCATATGTAGTGAATGTGACGCAGCAAATCCTCCATCTGTTTGGCAGGGAAGAGGCAGCTCCCGCCTTTGTCCATGTAAATAAATGCACCTGAGATTCTAGAAGTAGGGGAGAGATGGGATTGTGGTGCACTGCCCATCTCATGGTCAAGTTAGTGAAGGCTATTGTTGATTTCATGATATACCGTATTTACTATGTGTTGTATCTTGTGGTTTTATGTATTTTTTATCGAAAATAATTTATTTTTGTGAAGCTATTGGATCTCCTTTGTCTGTTGTAGTAGAAGATGTGTTGATTAGTAATAAATAAATAAATCCTTCAATAAAAATGTGTTATGTAAAGTCAGTATTTCCTTTTGAATTTTGGCATAATTTAACTTTCATGTTTGATATATTTTGGGTTTGAGGCACATTCACTTTTTATGACTGGATATTGATAAATACATAATTTACATAGTACTTCTCCGTACTACACTTAGTACAACTTTTTGGCAAAGCATATATGTTTTATTAATGTTTCAAATATGTGCTTAAATGGCAATGCTCCAGGTATGTCAAGATATTATATAACCTACCAGTATTTTACATAGTTATTACTTTAATCATTACGTTTGTCTTATATTGTGTAGCCTACAGGAACTCACCAGGTTAGCTTCACCATTTTGGCTTTGGTCACAATCAAACTGGAGCTGTAGATGGTTTCAAGGATATCTCCGATCCTAGTCACAGAGTCTGGTTTTATCAGAGCAAGTGTTCTGGAGGAAGAGCAGATAGAAGGTTTAGCATTAAAAACACATCAAACACATAGATAATTTGGTTTACAGTTGATATAATCATGTATAATATGTATTACTGTAATAATAAACCACGGCAGAACATTGGAGATATGTACAAGATCCTTATATGGAAATGTATTCAAAGGCCGTATTCTGACCTTGTAAGTGGATATGGACACAGTGATTGAATCTCATGTGGCTGACTCTAGTGCACATGAATTTGATCTAATTTAGCCCTGAGCGCATCCTCCTTGGTACATTGTGATAGATCAAATCTGGGGATGCATTTAGATGGCTATAGCTTGAATTAACCATTTATATACCAGTCTGTAACTGTGATGGACATAATAAATTACATTAAAACAGACTGATAGACTAATAAAAAAAAGTGTTTGGTAGGATAAGCAGTTATATCTTGTCAGTCCTGAAGCTTTATTTTGGTTGTGTATATACAGAATACAAAATGGGCAATTAGAGAATTAAACGATAAATGGTCACATCTTTACATAGCGCTTTTCCACCTTCAAGGAAACCAAAGCGCTCTACAACAAGGAACCACTCACCCATTCACACACCAGTACGCAGACACTGGGGCCAGGTGGGTTAAGTGTCTTGCCCAAGGACACAACGGCAGCATTGATCTGTGGGAGCTGGAATCGTACTACCAACCTGTGGGTCAGTAGATCTGACCGCTCAACCACTGATGTTTCTTATGTCAAGAGCGGGATTTGAACCACCATTTGAACGCTCTACCAGCTGAGCTACTGCTGCCCCTGATAAATCATGTGCCCAATTCTGAATTACTGAGTCACACCACATTCATACACAGGCAAGATCAGTGATTAATTCTAGTTAAGCCCTAATGAAAACATGTTGGCTTTGGCCATTTAAACAAGGGCCTTTTAACTATACTTTTCCTCATGTGACTTTTACTTTTCTGGATTTAGTTTTTTTTCTGAGTGAAATATCTTGACCTATGCTCAAGGACATAACAACAGGATGAAATGAGTGAAGCTGGGATTCAACAACAGCTGTTCTACCACCTGAGCCACTGTCTGTCACAACAAAATCTGTCTGTAATGCTGTATGTAATGCAAACTGAACAACTGGCAAAAAAGAATACTAGGAAGATTTTTTTTATGACATATTGACAGTATTGGCATGATAAGAAACATACAGATAGCGAGCTTAAATGGTTTATATGCATAATATGCATAGATAATAGCAAAAGAAACACTGATGTTACTACTGCACCTTTCTTTTTTGCTGCCGAGTTTGTCTGCCGTGAATTGATCTCCGTAGTTGATCAGACTGAGCTGTCGTGAAAAAACGTTGACTTTATTTCCCACAAAAAGGTCCTCCATGTGCAAGTCCTCATATTTAGTCCTTCTTAAAAACACTCTCTGGTTCTTCACATCATACTGTGGACAGAACACAATACAATTCAATTCAATTCAATAAATATATATGTATTACAGGATAATATGTAATGTATGTAATACAGGGTAATTACTTACAACAGAATAGTTAATTTAACATGTTCAATTAAAATGTATGAGAATAACATAACATTTTTCTGGAAAGTAATAATAATAATACAGTTACAAACTCCTCTATTAGAGGTATGGTTATGGCAAGTCAGTTCACCATTTCCACTGAGCTGTCTTTGGGGTAGAAGAATAGTTGGTACTTTCGCAGGAGACCAGCCATTGGGTCATACCACTCAGCCAAAAATGCAAACCTGTCTTCCTGGAACACACATGCAATGAAAAGATAGTATTGTAAACATTTATTTCAGAAATAATTATAATGAAAGATTAACAACCATAAGAAAAGGCCCATGAATTTCTAGAATTGTTTTAAGACAGTGCTGGTTGGAGCGTTTTATGAAAACCAACACATTGAAAATCCCAATTCATTTAATCAAACTAAATTGATGTAAACCCAGCCAGGTTGAGTGCCAGATAACCACTGGGAATCTGTCCCATTGAATGACAGATTCCCATTATTCTGTCTGGTGAAAACAATGATAGAACAGCTTCCTCTCTATGCATGCCTGTATCATGAGCCTTCGTCATGACTAAACTGCTGGCAATGGATGACGCTGCCCACTGGTATTTGATCCGTAATCTTGCAATGATGATAATAATAATAATAATAATTCATTGCATTTATATAGCGCCTTTCATGACACCCAAAGCGCTTTACAGTTCTTTGTTCATTCACTCCACACTCGGTGGTGGTAAGCTACTTTCTGTAGCCACAGCTGCAATGGGGCAGACTGACGGAAGCGAGGCTGCCAATCTGCGCCATCGGCCCCTCCGACCACCTCCAACACTCATGCTCACACCACTTTCATACTAGGCAATGTGGGTTAAGTGTCTTGCCTAAGGACACAGCGACAGTTTTTTTTTTTTTTTTTGCAACTGGCGCCCCACTGATCTTAACAAGTGTATTTGTTTTTCCAATGTACAGCAGTCTTATTGGGAAAACTTGCAGGAAACATTTGAGAAATCATGAGAGAAAAGAGTGGTCACTGGTATACTTCATGCTTATCACCCGTTATTTCTCACCTGAATTAGCCTCTATGTGCTGCAAGTCTATCTAAAAGAGCTATCTATCCGAGCAAGATTGTCCTTGCCTCAGTGACACTAATGCACTAAGTGCACTAATATGGACACACTTTCACTGATGGTAATGTTTAGTTATAGTAAACATTACCATCAGACTGTATAATTCTAACATATAGGCCAGACGTGCAATATCCTCCTTTTTCATGTTGATGCTTGTTGTTACCATTATCATTATTACTATTTTCCATTATTATTATTATTACGTATTACTATTTGTATTATTTATTACTTACTTTATCCCCTCCCTGCCTGCATGCACTTTTTCCCTCTTGTCCAAATGTCCTGGAGCTACTGTGGCGAGTAAATTTCTCCTGTGTGAGATCAATAAAGGCTTATCTTATCTTATCTTAGTAGGCAAGGTAATCAGAGGATTTAGAGCTGGCACATCTTTAGAGGAATCTCAATTTAGGGAGTAATTGGAACTAATTAGGACTAATAGGGAGAATGTGGAAATTCTGGCTTTAATAATGCATTGAACACTGTCAAACCTTTCAGCCCCTGTATTTGTAAAATTAACTATTGTACTTCCATTTAAATTACTGTCATTATTAGAGTGTGTTAAGTATATATTTGCGTCTATTTCCATACACATTTGTTCATCACAGATTATTAAAACCTGTTATGATAATAACAACTAGCGTGATAAAAGGAGAAGTTCAATTTGTCACGTGAGCTGACGAAGCCTCTCGGATGAGCGGCGAAACGTTTTCAACCAAACAAACTTTGTCCAGTTGACAAATTGAACTTCTCCTTTTATCATGGATTCTACCTGGACGACTGAGGGACTTTTCACGCAATAACAACTAGCCTTAAATATTGGCTAACTTCAGATAGCCAATATGTGCAGTGTACTTTATAGCAAAACAGTTCGCTCCAGTTATTCTCTATGTTAAGTATTAAAATAAAGTACTTATTCATATTCTCTGTCAGCAGCTGTAAAGTTACTGTTCTTATGGTTAGCATAACCGACAATATGCTAAGCTAAGTTAGCAAACAAACGCACACGTTCCTCCAAATGCAGCGAGGAAACTTATTAAACGATATTCACGTATCATAACTTCTGTAGAGCTTATTGTGTACTCACCATTTCTGAGAATGTATAATACCTTTCAGTGACCGATTGAACAAGTAATAAATGAAAACCTAGCCGCTAACTCCGCGCTTCATTTTATGGTTTCTATGGTAACTGGGCTGACAAGCTGAGGGACGTTCAGGTAACAACGTCAAATGTGTAAATCATGGATAAATCTTTACATCTGTGCCTTTGGGACAAAAAGAGCTTTTATTATTTTAGAAGTTGCTTATTAAAATAGGTTACTCATTCAGAAAACTATGGAGCCGTGAGCCTCATGTGGACAGCAGACAGTTAACACACAAACATCTCAAACACTACCGAGCTGTGCACAGGAAATGTGTTTATCTCTTACGCCATCTACTGGTGTTTTAATATAAGACCTAATAAATACCGAGTTGTCCCAAACGCACCACTTCTGAACCCGGAACAAAAACAACAGTCTTGGATCGATCGCCTCACATGAGCATGAAACACATCCGAAAACCACTATAATACACTGTAATTCTGGATACACAGGGGAGTTGAAATTCTTCAGAATATCTCTTAAGATTTGATTCATCGATGTGTTCATCTGTTAGTTTGAGAGATTTTATTAACGATAATAAACCTTTAATTTTGGATGGCGGTCTTGCAACTCAGCTGGAGGCACAAGGATTTGATCTTGGGGTAAATTATCATAGACATATATAAATAAATGGGCCAGTCTATTTATATAAATAAATAGCCAGTCTCAAAGCATGGCCAAAACACAATGTCAGCGTCAATCCAAAATATAATATTTTCACTCGTTACTTACCTGTAATTAAAAAAGTTTTATGTGTAGAGTAGACGACTTAATTACTGTTTAATTACTGTCACTTTAAAATTATTTCTGCCACAGGGGGACCCATTGTGGAGTGCCAGACTTTTGCATACAAACCCTGAAGCCATAGAAGATGTCCATTACAGGTTTATTTACCATACAACATAAAGATTTGTGAGTTACACATAACCACAATTATTTATTTTCCAGATATCTTATCAGTGGCAGCGATGTCATTACCACAGCTACATACCAGGCCAGTGTTGAAGGATTTGTCCAACATTTAGGAGTAACATGTGAACGTGCCAGAGAGCTGCTGATGTCTGGAGTCCATCTGGCCAAAGACACATTGCAGACATTTATATCTGAAAATAAACCTGGTAAATATCCACAACAGATACTGTATTTGAAAGTATGTAATATATGTACATTGATATATTTTGAAGGTCAAATACATGGATTAGTGGCTGGCTCTATTGGACCTTTTGGAGCATTTCTTCATGATGGCTCTGAGTACACAGGGAACTATGCTAAAGAAATGAGTGTCGAGGTGAGGCGAGCTCCACACACTTTCATTTAGAGCTGCATTGTGTACACATTTCGGCATTTAGCAATTTAATCTAAGAATAACATATAACAAATTTTACTTTGCTTTATTTAGATTTGTGCTCACAACAAGAAGGTCCAGGGTTCAACACCCAGGAGTTTGCATGTTTTGTCTGTGCCTTCATGGTCTGGATGGTCCTGTTCCTCTGTGATTAGAACATGTAGGCCAACAATAAGGTCCCCTCTGGGCAAAATTCCAAAATAAATGGAATAAATAAAAGATCAGGATGTTAGGTAGCCTGGCCAGCAGCTCTCACTAACAAGAGTAGAATTGAGGTCAGGCAAGTTGTTTAGATAAAGAGTGCTTATTAGTAAATTGTTACAATGTTTAGCATAATATTTCTATCAATCAGTTTTCATTATAAAACATTCTGTAATTGAGATAGCCAGAGAAATCTGAAATCTACTCGCGCAGGACGCGCTGCTCCATACGCACACCAAGCGCTGACAGTGTGACTGCCCTTATTCACTTTCAATGCATTTGAAAAAAATACGCATCTAAATGTTGTAGTTTTTACGCTCAGGTAGGGCAAAACACATGTGCTGTGTGGCCAGGTCCTTAGGGTATAAGCATGATGAAAAAAATGCATGTAGAATCATGAAATTTGACACAAAAGTAGATCATTACAAGACATGTAAAAATATTAGGCCGACGCCATCTGCTCCAGCAGGAGTCAGCAATATTGTATTGCAAAGCACTTTCTGTTAACGTTGTTCTTTTACAACGTTAATAGGGCATTCACCTGAACAGGTTCAAATTTGGTACATGTTATCTCAAAGGGTGGGACATCAAAAGTTATCAAAATTTTCTGACACAAGTCTTCGCAGCGAAGCCTCAAAAACTGCACAAAATTTATGGCATTTTGCATCAATACAAATGGCTCCCATTTGCTCATACAAATTCCGTTTGTATTTGCGGGGCGCGGCATTGGCGCACATATGGGCTGATCATTGCCGCTTGTGCTTATATTTTGTTTTCTTTTTCAGAGTCTGAAGTCATGGCACCATCCGCAGGTGGAGTGTTTAACTGCAGCAGGAGCAGACATTATTGCATTTGAGACGATCCCCAGCATTAAAGAAGCAGAGGCTCTGGCTCAGCTGCTCAGAGAGTTTCCCAACACTAAAGCATGGCTCTCTTTCTCCTGTAAGGTAAATATGATAAATGTATTTCATCTACAATGGGCTGGCCACTAGTCAACTATTCCATTGCACCACTAGTCACAACTTCTACTGCAACTAATAAAACACACAAAGCACTTATTCTTACAGCCAAAATAATATTTTTGAAAACCCTTAATCTTGGTGGTACTATACTACTGACCTGGACTACTATTTTGTTCTCTCATGTTTGTACCAAAATCCTGTACATTATAATCCCAATTTCCTTTCTGTGCTTTACTTCTGGCAGGATGAAAAATGTATATCAGATGGCAGCCTATTTTCTGATGCAGTACAGGTGGCTCTTAAATGCCCTCAGTTTGTGGCTATTGGAGTTAACTGTTGTTCTCCAGATCTGGTGGAGCCAGTCCTGGACTCAGCCAAAACCCTGCTGACTCCAGACTTGAGCTGGGTGGTGTATCCCAACACAGGCGAGGAGTGGGACACACAGAAGGGGTACTAAACTACAATTTTTGTTCATATACAATGTAAATATCCATATTGCAGGTAAATAGTCTTATATTGCTTTTCTTGTAACAATGTCCGGCATTATTAATTCATTTACTTAATTGTAAGCATAACTTGTTAGATACTATTTAATTTCCCTCATCAAACGTACAACAGCTTAAGATTATATAAATAATTCTGTAAATAAGTTTTAAAAATAAGTTTGTTTTTTTAAAAGGTGGCTGGCTCAAGAGAAAAAAGCAGGATCTCTTTCTCAAATCTGTGAAAGCTGGATGAGACAAGGAGCAGCCTTCATAGGTGACAAAACTACATGCTCACAAATTCATATATTTTGTTAAATGTATATAGATTTATTTTTAAATGTATTTATTTTCCAGGGGGCTGCTGCCGTATTGGTCCCATTCAAATTGCAGAGTTGCGCCATGTATTAAAAGGACCCACACAGTAACTGAAAGCAGTTTACAGAAAGCCTGTTTGGTATTCAGTTATGAAAATCTTACTTTATTGAAAAATAATAAATAATCAAATGCATTACAGGTGTGGACAAAGGTTAATAAATATTATCAACACATGCAGTTTTAACCTGCAGTTTACAATTTCATGTTTTGGAATCATTTCTCTCTGACTTTTTAAATTAAACATTTTAGCTGTAATAGATTTACAGACAACACAAGGAAAAGGTCAAAATATCTTTCACGACACAGTTCACAGCACCACTGACTGGAAAAGCCCATTACACATGTCACTAAAGCAACAAATGCCATGTTATTCCTACAACATCTGGCCAGGGACGGATAATGTCATAAAGGGGATGCTGTATCCAACATGTCACAAAGCACAAATCTCTTTCTTATGTTGCTTTAACAACCCTTTCTAGCTAAGGTTGATATTGCACAGGACTGTCTCAACACAAGATATCAGGAGACTAATCAAAATCTATCTTTAGCCCATTGAGAATATTTCCTGAAAATGTCAATATTTGACCATTACTTTCTGAGTCATACAAATAACATGAAACATGCAATGCTGGTGGAAACTGGGGACGTTTTGTGATAAGGAAAAGTAGATTTTCAAACACAACAAAATAGAAAATTCTATATTTAAATTGTGTTTTTAAACAACAGTCTGGTTACAGTATACACTCTTCTCTTTGTTCATTGTACTAAGAAATGAAACTGGACTTCCTCCTTTTGAAGTCACACCACATTAGCAGTTACTCTTTAACCCAGTGATGATCTCCTTTTTTTGTTCTGAATGTGGGGAAAACTACTACTATGTTAAATTTGGGTATAAAATACAATTTAGTTTTGATGATTCAAATGTAGTAAATCTACCATATCAATTCTGTTTGAGGAACTATGGTATGGTCAAGTTGTCCCCTAACACAAATGAGGAGGTAAAAAGTTTTTAAGGTAAAATGCATGAAACATCCCCCACATTACAAATTATAAATAAGTTTATAAATGCTAAAGATTTTGATATGCAAACTATTAGGGGTGTGCAAAATAATCGTCATGACAATGCATCGCGATACTAACTTTCACAATATACTGCATCGATTCTTGATGCCAAAAATCGATTATTATTAATGAATAATTTAACATTTAATAATTTAATATTAATTTATTTATTTATTTTAATAAATCCTATGCACTTTTTTCTTTGTGAAAGGGTATTGTTTGTTATGATGGTAGCTACCTCCAAAATGGCAAATGTTTGAACATCATTCTTTGTTTTAGAAAAAATCGTATGCACTTTTTTTATTGGTTTGGTTTATTTGTTTTTGTTATTCATTAAATTCAGTTATGAATTGAGTTGCTCAGAGTTATGTATCAATTGAAGACACGACACAGATACACAGCCACTGATATTTAAGTTATCCTCTTTTTTTTGGGTACATTTTCACTGAAGTATGTCGAATATATTGCAATGCATCGCAATAATTCAAGTATCGTGATGCATCGTGATAGTATCGCATCGTGGCATATGAATCGTGATTCAAATTGAATCGTGACTTCTTTGCCAATACCCACTAGAGGTAAGATCTTAAGCCCGAGCCCGAGCCCGACATTTCGGGTCGGGCTCGGGCCTAAAATGTCAATCATTGCTTCGGGTCGGTTCGGGCTCGGGCTTCTCTCTCGCTGACTTTTTTAAAAATAAATATCTGTTTATAAAAATGTATACTAAAACGATGTGTGGATACTAAACTAAGGAATACTTGTTTTAAAATAAATAATTTGGATAAAACAGAGAAGGCGCTGTAATGTAATTGCTATTTAACTACTAAACAGGAGCCGCAGAGCCAGAGCTCTGCGCACGTGACGGCCGCCCTCTTAATAATCTCCTCCGCTCCGCGCTCTCTGCTTCTCCTCCGCTCCGCTCTCTCTCTACTTCTCTGTCTAGTGCCGCGCCGCGCTAGATTCTTAAGGACGTACTGCTGCTGTGGTTTATGGCCCAACTTTCAACCCGTCAAAATGACGGACGGCCTTAAATTTTTCCCGTCAACTCTTTAAAAAATCCGTCAATGATGGAAAATTGTCGGTTAATGTACCCTCTGCAGAAACAAATATAAAAGATGTAAATGTTTATACAGTCTTGTTTAACTTAGATTTCGTTACAAAAGACAGGCTTTAATTTGTTATCATAAATCACCCCTCCTCCTCCCTCCTCATCACAAATAAAATATGAAATTTCGGGTTTGCTTCGGGCGCGGGCCTGCAAATCAAGTTAATTGGTCGGGTTCGGGCCGGGTCGGGCTTTAATACCCGCGGGCCGGTTCGGGTCGGGCTGGATTTTTTAGGCCCGATCTTACCTCTAATACCCACCCCTATAAACTATGTACTGAAACAGAATTAGAACCATTTGTCCTCTCTGGATAGGCAGAAAATATTGTTTTCCAAAGCAAAAGTAGGCTATCTGTGTTTGAAACCTACTTATTTATAGCATTGTTTACTCCTAAATACATTAACATTTTGTAATGTACCAATGTAAGGCCTGCATTATGTAAGAAAATTCATATCTCTTGCATAACTCCAGATAATATACACAAATTTTACAGATGAACTACCTCCTTTGGTGCATACAGTGTATATCAATCCACTAACCCAAATGATCAAGTTTTTTGTTTCATCTATAAACAAACCAGTTCAGCTCTTTTTGTTCTTTTAATACCATTTTAATATTTTTGGTATTTTGCTTTAATGGTACTGCTAAAGTTCTTGAAATGTTCTTGAAATGTATAGTGCATTATAAAATGTATTATTGGGGCCAAGCAGCAAAGCTGCGAAGGCACCCATAGTGATTCTACTGATTCCTATTATTATTGGGGCCAAGCAGCGGTAGCTGCAAGGCACCTATAGTGATTCTAGTGATTCCTATTATTATTATTAAACAATAATATTCCGCCTCTGGGAGTCTATGGCAACCCCTAGAACCGTCTGGTAAAAAGTTGTGAAATTTGGCATGCACATTCCAGCCAGTCTCCTCATTACCCACAGCAATTTATATGCCCCCACCCCCAACCCTCTAGCGCCACCAGCAGCTCAAAGTTGCAGGAATTTTCAGGTACATTTCTGCATGTAACTTTTATGTCCAATTTTCAAAAACTTGGCATCCCTGGACTCATTGGGCCAAGCCGAATCCAATGCACCCTATGACGTCATTTCCGCCAGGGTAGATTTTCCGCCATTTTGAATTTTATGAAAAACACTCAAAATGCTTCTCCCTCAATTTTGGACCAATTTTGCTCAAATTTGGTACATAGCATCTATGGACTGAGCCGCATCAGAAACTTACCCGGCGTTTTGATACCTCTTATCTTTTTGTCGTGACAGCCAATCAAACACGTCTGAAAAGTCGCCAAACAGGAAGTGAGCTCATATCTCGGGAACCCTTCATAGGATTATTTTCAAACTTTTCCCACATATTCTAGTCTGTCCCAGGATTCCCCACAAAAAATTACAGGGCCCCAGCTCAAACCTTCTAGCGCCACCAACAGGTCAAAATTTGAGGGACATTTCTGCTTGTAACTTTTGAACCGTAAGTCCGATTTTGAAAAACTTGGTATCCCTGGGATCCTTGGGTGAAGACTGATCTATGACGTCATGTCTGCCGGAATAGAATGTCCGCCATCTTGGATTTTGTGAAAATCAATAAAATTCTTCTGTTTCTACAACTTAACTTGTAATTTCCACAACAAATGGTGTGCACCCACATTCTAGACAGTCTCATGATGCCCTTCAACAAATTTTACGTCCCCACTAGGGTGACCATTCGTCCGGATTTCGTCCGGACAGTCCGGTTTTAGAGTTGTCTGTCCGGCCGTCTGTCACGTGTCCTCCTTTTTAACGTTTTGTCCTCCTTTCGTTGCATAAATCGTCATAAATCCCCACCCATTATTTACACTTGCTACTCTGCGATGTTCGCCGTTTCCCAATTCAGCGAGTGCACGGTTCGGAGTGTGGTCTCAGCCTGCAGTCGAGGCGGTGCATACTCGCTCAGCCCTGAGTGTAGTCCGTGAACCGCATGGCCATCTGCGCGATGGAACAAGTTCCGCCTCAGCTCAATGAGCCGAGTGGTCTGCTCCTTGTTCCCTAAAGAAAAAATATTATTCTATTGCGACTAGTAATACTTGGAATTCCTGTGCACGACATCCGAAATGCACCCCCCCCTCGCGCGGCTCGCACTTTGCAGATATAAAAAAAATGACCCCGCGGGGTCATTTTCATCCCTGATTTACAGTGCGCTGCATAGGTTTTCTTGTGCGCTGAGAATGTGCGAGCAGTGCACATTCTCAGCGCACATTCTTTGTTTTCCCCGAGGGAAAACAAAACAAAAAGACAAGGTGTCCTCACTTTAGGGCCTTTGTCCTCCTTTTTGGACACAAGTGTCCTCCTTTCCTGTTTCATGCCGGTGGTCACCCTAGTCCCCACCTCCAACCCTCTAGCGCCACCAGCAGGTCAAACTTGCAGGTACATTTCGGCTTGTAAGTTTTGAACCGTACGTCCAATTTTCTAAAACTTGGCCTCACTGGGCTGCTTGGGGCAAGACGAATCCAACGCATTCTGTGACGTCATTTTCCACCGGGACGATTTTCCGCCATTTTTAATTTTATGAAAAACTCTCAAAATGCTTCTCCTCCCTTACCTGGCCAGCCAAATGATATCTCTCTGTATTTCCTATACAGCACGATACCATTTGGACACCCTCGCTCCACCCTCGCTCCTCCGGTTAACAACGGACTCCGCGATTCTGATTCGTTCAAAGATGGTGACATCAGTGCACCCGCCTTTGCCCGCAACGTCCCTTCCATTCAGCTGTAAAATTGGTCTTAAATGACCTAAAACACATCGATTCCTTAAAACCACAGCAGCTGACAGCTCTAGAGGCCTTTCTTTTCAAAAAATATGTTTTTGCATTGCTTCCTACCGGCTTGGTTCACGTCGCTGTCCGTTAACTGTTCTCTGATTGGTTCATTTAGCTGTCTGTCTAAGCGCAATAGCAGCGCATTCTGGACCAAGCGTTACCAGACTCGCCGCTGGTACAGCGATGAGTCATGGATTCTTCCAGGCAATCTCCTCCCTCAATTTTGGACCACTTTTGCTCCAATTTGGTACATAGCATCTTTGGGCTGAGCCTCATCAGAAACTTACCTGGAGTTTTGATATCTCTTATCGTTTTGTCGTGAGAGCCAATCAAACGCGTCCTAAAAGTCGCCAAACAGGAAGTGAGCTCATATCTCGGGAACCCTTCATACGAGTATTTTCAAACTTTTCACACGTATTCTAGTCTGTCCCAGGATTCGCCACAAAAAATGACAGGGCCCCAGCTCAAACCCTCTAGCGCCACCAACAGGTCAAAATTTGAGGGACATTTCTGCTTGTAACTTTTGAACCGTAAGTCAGATTTTCAAAAACTTGGTATCCCGGGGATCCCTGGGCGTAGTCAAATCAAATGCACACCATGACGTCATGTCATCCGGAATAGAATGTCCGCCATTTTGAATTTTATGAAAAACACTCAAAATGCTTCTCCTCACTCAATTTTGGACCAATTTTGCTCTAATTTGGTACAGAGCATCTCTGGACTGAGCCTCATCAGAAACTTGCCTGGAGTTTTGATATCTCTTATGGTTTTGTCGTGAGAGCCAATCAAACGCGTCCTGAAAGTCGCCAAACAGGAAGTGAGCTCATATCTCGGGAACCCTTCATAGGATTATTTTCAAACTTGTCAGAGGTATTCTAGTCTGTCCCAGGATTCCCCACAAAAAATTACAGGGCCCCAGCTCAAACCCTCTAGCGCCATCAACAGGTCAAAATTTGAGGGACATTTCTGCTTGTAACTTTTGAACCATAAGTCAGATTTTGAAAAACTTGGTATCCCTGGGATCCTTGGGTCGAAGACTGATCTAACGCATGTCATCAAATTAGGCTGGGTCGCTGCTTGGCCCCACATTGCTGCTTGCAGCTATATTTATTATCAAATATTCTTACGCCTCTGGGAGTCTATGGCAACCCCTAGAACCGTCTGGTAAAAAGTTGTGAAATTTGGCATGCACATTCCAGCCAGTCTCCTCATTACCCACAGCAATTTATAGGCTCTAGCGCCACCAGCAGCTCAAAGTTGGAGGAATTTTCAGGTACATTTCTGCATGTAACTTTTGAACCGTATGTCAAATTTTCAAAAACTTGGCATCCCTGGACTCCTTGGGCCAAGCCGAATCCAACGCATCCTATGACGTCATTTTCCGCCAGGGTAGATTTTCCGCCATTGTGAATTTTATGAAAAACACTCAAAATGCTTCTCCTCACTCAATTTTGGACCAATTTTGCTCAAATTTGGGACATAGCATCGTTGGACTGAGCCTCATCAGAAACTTGCCTGGATTCTTTATATCTCTTATCGTTTTGTCGTGACAGCCAATCAAACGTGTCCTAAAAGTTGCCAAACAGGAAGTGAACTCATATCTCGGGAACCCTTCATAGAATTATTTTCAAACTTTTCACAGATGTTCGCGTCCTTCCCAGGATTCCCCACAAAAAATTACAGGGCCCCAGCTTAAACCCTCTAGCGCCACCAACAGGTCAAAATTTGAGGGACATTTCTGCTTGTAACTTTTGAACCGTAAGTCCGATTTTCAAGAACTTGGTAATCCTTGGGCGAAGACTGATCCAACGCACATGCCCCCCCCCCATTGCAGTTATATTTATGATTATTATTATTATTATAGTATAACTGGCAGACTAGGATGGCACTGGAGTCAGGAAAAGATACAAAATGTGCCTTGGAATGCTGGTATTAAGCTGCCAAACAAATGAGAATCTAACTCAAAACAAATGCTTCACAAATAAATCACCACAGACAAAACAATTTCAACATTTCACATAAAACAGATTAAAAACTGGAACCAAACGAACACAAACATTATCTGGCCAGCAATAACAAAACCTTATTTTCATTGCAGCGGTACAGATAGGGTCAGAAGAACAGAGTTTCGTGTTAGCAACAATATTATTCAGTTCTTTTCTTTATCCTTTGTATTTCTACATAATAAAAAAGAATGGTTATCTTTGAATTTCTCAACTAAAACAGTGCATCTACAAATTGTAAAAATGTGGCAAATTGCAAAAGATGCTGAACCGCAAAAAACTACACAAAATCTCTTGCACAGTACAATAAAAATCCAATCCTTGCTGAAGTTGCTCGAATTAAAAATGTAATTAACTGTGCTGTATAGACCTGACCCATACCACTCAATGAAAAAGAGCTATATATAAACCTGTAGTAGTCAGCAGCGTGTATTCAGCCTCTCAGCCTTTATTCCCAGACTCAGAATGTTGAGAGTGGTTTGTGCATTAGTCCACCATGTCCTCTTCCAGCTCACTGTCAGGGGAGCGCTGTCTGAACTCAGAGTGCTGTGGCCGTCTCCAGCTTTGCTCCTTGTGGCAGCCCGTGCTGTGGGAGCGTCCCAGGTGAGACAGGCGCTTGTTGGACCGGTCGTCGTCCTCCCCGCTGCCTGGGACCCCCTCTGTGTTCTGGGCATGGAAGTCGTGCCGCAGAGTTTCAAGATTCAAAGCCCAGGGACCAATCTTCTGCCAGTTCACCTTCTGGAAGGCAATAATGCAGTGAAGGTTGCCCCCCACCTGAGGCACATGGAGTGGTTAGTTAATGTTTTGTAAAAATAAAAGAATAAAAATGCAAAAGTGATCAGAAGTGAAATTAATCAGAAATATTTATATCTGTTATGTTGCTCCACATGTGGGCAACATATAAACAATCACATCAGTATACATTACATTACAATTGTAAACATTTAGCTGGGCTTTGGATGCATGTGCAATAGAAAGATGGGTCAAACGCCAAACTTATGGATGTACTGGCTAGATACCAAAAAACTTTAGCAGTGTACTTGTTTAATGTCCAAACCTTTTTAGTCTTTCGCCGCTGGATCCCTCTCTCTAAGTGACGAATATCCAGGAACTCAGGGTTTTGTGTGTTCAGGTCAGTGACAATGTCCGCCCACCTATATACAAGGATGAATCATTGACATATGGGGTATGTTTTGATGAGGGAACAATGTGAATAATTTTAGTATACAATTTAGCATAATATACAGCTCTGGAAAAAAGAGACCACTGCATTTTTTCTGAAATCAGCATCTCTACATGTATTACAGCCATTCCATTCCAGCGTCTGTTGAATTCAAACACAAACCAAAGCTGAGCTACTTCAGTTCTTGCACCAGGAGTGGAATAAAGTCACCCAAGAACAATGTGAAAGATTTGTGGAGAGCATGCCAAGACGCATGAAAGCTGTGATTAAAAATAAGGGTTATTGCACCAAATATTGATTTCTGAACTCTTCTAAAGTGTAAATATTAGTATTATGTTGTTTTAAAATGAATTTGATCTTGTTTCTTTGCATTGTTTGAGGTGTGTGAAGAATCCCTCAGTCGTCCAGGTAGAATCCATGGTGAAAGGAGGCGTTCTTAGATTGTGCAGTAACGATAGGAGGAGACAGGCGACTCCAAGTAGAAGTCTTCAGGAAGCCCACACACACAGACCAATACCTGCTTTTTGATTCACACCACCCACTGCAGCACAAACTGGAGGTTATTCGGACATTACAACACAGGGCCCAAGTGGTTCCCACAAGCACAGAGGGTAAGGAGATAGAAGAACAACATGTGCAGGAAGCTCTCTCTGTTTGTGGATATCCTAAATGGGCTTTCAACAAAACCAAGAGAGACAAGGACAAGAAACAAGACAACAGAGAATCAGAACCCAGGAGGAAAGGGCTAGCGATTCCTTACCTGGCCGGCATTTCTGAAAAACTACAGAGAATTTTCAGACAATATGAAATCCCAGTTTATTTCAAACCCACAAACACTTTAAGACAAAAACTCGTCCACCCAAAGGACAAAACACCGAGCCACAAACAAAGCAATGTGGTCTACTCTATTCAGTGTAGTGAAGACTGCAGTGAGCACTACATTGGAGAAACAAAACAGCCACTTCACAAGAGGATGTACCAACACAGACGGGCGTGCCAGAGTGGACCGTCATCTGCCGTACATCTTCACCTAGAAGCCACGGGCCATTCATTTGAGGACAGTGAGGTTCAGATCTTAGCCAGGGAAAAGAACTGGTTTGAGAGGGGATTTAAAGAGGCTATTTTTGTCAAAAAAGAGAATCCTTCTTTAAACAGGAATGGGGGAGTCAGATATAATTTGTCTCCTATATATAATTCCATTCTCAAACCTAAATCAAAACAAACAAAGGAAACAAGGGGGCTAGCCAGGTCAGGTCCAGAGGTGTGAAAACACCCATTAGGGTTTGAATGGGTATGCTAAACTAGACGCCAGACAGAAACTGAAAAAAACAAAAGACAGAAAGCTGAAAACAAAGAGGTGGGATAGTTTCAGAATAATTTCAGTACAGTTAGCTCCACCCTGCAGCTAGATATAAGCAGTGTCCATCAGCACGCTAAGCAGAATTGACAAAGCAACTCAGATGATCAGCGAAACGTTTTCGACCAAATAAACTTGGTCCAGTTGACAAATTGTATTTCTCCTTTTACCACTGTTTGAGGTCTGAAAACGTATCTTTTTTTTTGTTATTTTGACCATTTGTCATTTTCTGCAAATAAATGCTCTAAACCAGAGGTCTTCAACAGGGGGGCCTGGACCCCTAGGGGGGTTGCGGAGGTACTGCAGGGGGGGGGTCGCAAAATCTTTTGATTTCACTTTAAAATAATATAATTTTATATTTTATAGTGTAAAATACAGTATTAACCTGTGTATTATTTCCTTGTATTGGATGTACCATAACAGAGTAGCAATGTTTATACATGACACTAAGCTCAATTTAATATAAAACACAATTGATCAAAGGAGAAGTTCAATTTGTCAACTGGACAAAGTTTGTTTGGTTGAAAACGTTTCGCCGCTCATCCGAGAGGCTTCGTCAGCTCTCAGAGCCTCTCGGATGAGCGGCGAAACGTTTTCAACCAAACAAACTTTGTCCAGTTGACAAATTGAACTTCTCCTTTGATCATGGATTCTACCTGGACGACTGAGGGACTTTTCACATAAAACACAATTCTATGCCGTATATATAGTAGGGGGTCCCTGGCGCAGTTCGCCATCTGTTTGGGGGTCCCTGGCCTGAAAAACGTTGAAGACCCCTGCTCTAAACGATAATATTTTTATTTGGAATTTGGGGGAAATGTTGTCAGTAGTTTATAGACTCAAACAAAAATGTTCCTTTTGCCCAAACACATACCTATAAGTAATAAAATCAGAAAAACTGATAATTTTGCAGTGGTCTCTTATTTTTTTCCAGAGCTGTACGTTAAGATAGCAAAATAAGCATTACCTTTTACAGTGAATTGCTGGGTGTTTTCTGCTTGGTTCACCAATCAAAATCCAGTGCTCCATCTCAGTTACTGGCAATGGCCCCCTTTAAAAAACAAAACAAAACATCATAATATAAAAATATATATATATTTAAGTGGAGCCTAAAATAATCTTAGATTTAGACAGTAGTTTGAGCAACCTGTAGGCCTTGGCAGCCTTCAGGGGTGTGGCCTCAAACCCCACAGGGCAGAAGTAGTGGTTCTGGCAGTGATAGATGTAGGCCATGGACTCATCCTTCAGCCCCTGGGTCAGCTTCATCAGCGCCCCTTCGGCTACAATATGTTCACATGATACACTGGTGTTTTTATAAATGTTTCTATATTATTTTGTTTTGCTTTTTTCTTAATATTAAAACATACCTATTTTGCTATGTATTATAATACATTTGATTGCATGAACATTATCCAAGACAGTAAAACACAAAAGGGAAGCATAGTCAACTTTGAGCCTTACATTTATATTTGTTCAATCCTCAATCTGTATCCAAGGGTTTCAAAGTGACAAAAAAATTGGCATTTAACAATTCAAACAACAAAAATTCTGCCTTGCTGAAATCTCTTAATATTTTTTACTAGTTTCATCAGATTTGGAAAATAATTGTTAAATGACTTACCACTTTCCCCTGCTGTCTTGTGTTTCCCATGCGGTTTGTACAAAATGTAGGAGCAGCCTCTGACTCTGAAGTTGTCATTGATTTGTCTGAACCAGCTACCGAATAAAGAAATATAAAGAATATTTTCTGTTATGACAAGATGTAGGAGAAGATTTAATTGTATTTATTTTATAGGTATAAGCTAACAAACCGCATTAAAGTAGCATTCCCTGTAAAAGGACCAAACTTGATCTCTTCGAATGGAGGTTGAAAGCCCAAAATGTGCAGTGCCTCTTCTTGAGAAATTGGTGGTAGACTATGGAAATCAGTGAGGAAAATTGATAAAGCTATATTTATGCAATTGTATGTTATATTGAAGCATTCAGTCTCCACTGTGACACATAGACACATCCTGACCTGCCTGCTCCCAAAGTACTGTAGAGGAAGTTCCAGCAGGAGACCAGAGAGGAGATCCCACAGGAAGTTTTGTACTGTGGCCGACTGATACAATACCTGAAAAAAACAAAATGCCAAAATGTATTAATACTTTGGTATAATTCAGTCTTTTAAACCGCTGAAACACATGGATTTAACAAAGCAGTACCATCTCCTCAGGTCAAGCACTTTCCTCTGTTTGACATCTTCTAATGAAGCGTGCGGAGGGATGTCCTGCAGGTTTCTGACTGGTCGAACTGACGACTTCATCTTTTTTGTGCTAGACTTTTTCACATTACCTGAAACACAGGAAGCTCATCATCAAAACACAGTAAGAAATAGTAACCTGCAATCAGATGATTAAAATGGCTTATTTCTTCAACTGCACAAGGAAACATGTCAAAGATCAAAGTTCAAAGTCATCTTTATTGTCAATTCTGCCATATTTGTTCAACATACAGTGAATCCAAATTTCATTTCTCTCTGGCCAGGTAGTGCAAAAAAGACAGTAAAAAATACAATATAAAGACGAAACAAAACAAAAATCTAAAATCTAAAATCTAAAATCTAAAATCTGAAAGCAGTGTAACAGAATAAATAAATACCTATTTACAGATGTCCAAAAATGTGCAGTGTGCATCAAAAATGTGCAATGGAAGATGCAGCAGTGAAATGGTAATGTGCAATAGAATGTGCATTGAAATTAAATTTAAAAATAAATGTTCACATACAGTGGTACCTCACCTTACAAAATTAATTCGTTCCAGAAGTGGTTTCGTAACGTGATTTTTATCGTAAGTTAAGTAGCTATTTCAATGGAAAAGGCCTGATTCGTTCCAAGCCCCGTTCTTTCCGTTCCAAGGCTTTTTTTTAATAGTGTAACATTGTGTTCTGCGTCCTGATTGGCTAAGAGACTAGACCAGGACTAAACGTGGACTAAACCAGGTCTAGACCAGGTCTAAACCAGGTCTAAACATGGACTGGACCTGGACTAAACCAGGACTGGACCACGTCTAGACCAGGACTAAACCAGGATTAAACCACCACATGCCGTGCGGCTGGTTTGTGGCTCGGGCTCCAGAGGACGCGGCCCGGGCGCCGCGGTTCTATCGTGCTCGCAGACCCGGTGCCGGTCGTGCAGACCAGGACTAGGGGTGCGTGCTCCTCGCGCACAGTGCTCCTCGTGGGCGGTGCTCCTCGCGCACGGTGCTCCTCGCGGGCGGTGCTCCTGTCTCCGCGCTGCTTCCGGAGTTGTGTCTCCCCCCACGCTTCACTATTTAATACATTTTGTTGAAAATCTATGAAAGTTTGAGTGTTTAAACGAGAGAGAAATGTGAGAAAAGTTTAATTCCAGTCTGAGAAAAGTGTATAATGTGTGTGGTGAGGCATTTACAGCCTTAAAACATGTAGAATAATTGTAAAATATAAAGTTCTCCTACTTTGCAGATTTCTCTTATTGCGGGTTATTTCTGGAACCTAACCCCGTGTGTGTTGATAAAGTGTATTTACGTTTCCAGGCTGGCATCTGAGCGCACATCTGAGCGCGCATTATTTGGATTTTTGAGATCTCGCGTTTCGTAACTTGAATTTTCTTTCGTAATTAGAGACAAAAATTTAACGTGAAGGCGTTTCGTAACTTGAATTTTTCGTTTGTAGGGTCTTTTGTAAGGTGAGGTACCACTGTATAAAACTTTTATCTTTCCCTTACATTGTAATAAAGAAACCAAATATCCTTACTCGTTCTGAGTTTTCTGGTGGGCACAGCTCTGAAGTCAGATGTGTCTATCTCCCAGGCCAGAATGGGTTTAGTGTTGGCGGACACCTCCATGTCACAGTCCTCATCCGACTCCACTGCTCTGCTCTGACTGAACTCCTGGGAATAATAGTAATATAATAATGACCAAGAAAACCCAGCATTCATTTTGTGCTTAATATTTTGTGTACAGGGTGGGAAAAGCCATATTTGGTCACCATTAGCAGCAAGACAGAGATTTTAGTAGTTGAATGACAGTAGTCATTCGTGATGCATCCCTTTTGTACCTGTGAGGGTTTGGCCTTAATAAGGAGAGGCTCATCCTCCGGTTTGAGCAACCCCCCGGTCCTGCTGCTGATATTGGGGTACACAGAGGCCGCCTGGTTAAGAAAGGCGTAATCTGAGCAGACCGTGTAGAACTTCTCCCTGGAGTGCGTGACAGGACAGGTCCATGGCAGGTGTAGCTCCGCGCTTGAGGCTCTTCTCGCTCTGGAGGCGTCCCGGGACATAGGGCTGAGCAGAGGGTCCTGTCCCACATTAGATGTCCTCTGGAGCGGGGACTGCACCACAGGCCCAGGCAAGGATGGAGCAGGAGGTTCAGGCGTGTTCGGCATTGGAGATACTCACAGTTCAAGATGCAATGAATGGACTGATGTGGGATACAGGGATGAGACTATGAAATGGAAAATAAACAGACTATTTTAGACAATAATCAGTAAAATAAAATAAAAAAATCAAAAGAATACTTGCATAAACAATCTGTGCATATATTGGAAATAAACTGAACAAATAATACATCGATTATTCATTTGAATTGTGCTCTATTATGGTACAATATAATTAGAATATTAGGATACTGATTAGGATACTGATGTATTTTATGTATGAAAATAATTCACTTTTGTGAATAACGATCAATGTCACGACCTCATGCGGTTTATAATAAAAATATGAACTTACACAAAATATTTGCTGCATGAGCTTGGTTAGGCATTGTTACTCTCTGAATTAAATGGTTTCAAAATTGGATCTAAACACTATCATGTTTTCCAGGACTGAGACATTCCAGGTTAAATAATAAACAGCGAAGCGTAGCTGTGAAAGGAGTTCATTTATGGAATAATCTTGACAAAGAACTCAAAGAATCAATTACAATAATGGCGTTTAAAAATACATAAAATCTAGTGTAATGTGTAGGTATGAAAAAGAAAACTAAATTGTTGTGCTTAAAATGAAGCTTTATGTTTACAATTGATTAATAATTGTGATTGGAATGGAATGTATTGATGAAATGTTATCGTCACTATCGGGGTGTTATTGTCTGGAAAAGGGAAGAGGGGGCAGATAACATAAGATTACTCTTCTTTCTGCTCCCTTTCATTCAATATTTTGTATTGCACCCTGATGACGTCTTTTTATACTTTATGAATGAAATAAAAATAAATAAATAAAAAACATTGTACTTAAATGTCTGCAAATCAATATTTAACACGTGAACAAGTCAAAAACAAACATCTCAGAGCGGTTTGAAGCCTTTCCCTTTAGGTGCACATCACATGCACACTAGATTTTTGTTTTCCAAGCCTAATTAATCCCAATGTTGTACACTTTGTTGTTGCAGACAGTTAACCTTTACTAATCATCTATTACACCTGCATTACTCTATTTGCTACAGCGACACACGGATGCTCTCTACACACCCATTGGAAAACGCCTTTACAAATGGCCATATTTCACAAACCTGATGTAGTCTCTTCGGACCAAGCGGCACAAGGACAATCTAGCCCATAACAATGAACTTAGTAAGCCATTACACTGATAAAATGTTAAAAATACACCGCGTTAACGGCAGTAGTCGCTCCGTTCACCCGTGCTGTTAAAGGGTGTGTACCATTATCTGTGAAAACGGGGGAGACCACAAAGGAAAATCTAATTAAAGTAAATTTAAAAAGGCAACGTGACAACTTCCAACATAGTATTTTTACAAAACATAATAAAATATTTCATTGTATATTGTTTGTCGTTTAAATTGCGGTTTAAGATGTAAATAAAAATTTTTACAACCCCATCCAGTCTTCAATTGCTCAAACCGGGAAGTGTAAAATAAAATTTGACCAATCACAGACGTGTGGCAGAGTTCCTGTCTCAGGTTTTGCGGTAAGTTCCGGAAATGTTTTATTTTTGCGTAAATATTTCAGTCAAAAGTCAATTATTCAATATAAACTTTATAAATACTTGCTTGTTTTAGTAATAAAACGTGTGTGAAACTTTGAACCTTCGTGATTATGTGGCGTCCAGGTAGAGTCCATGGCAAAAGGAGAAATTCAATTTGTCAAATGGACAAAAGTTTATTTGGTCGAATACGTTTGCAGCTCATCCAAGCTGCTTCTTCAGTTCTGGTCAGACGCTGCTGTATATCTGCCTGGTTGGCATTTCTGAAAAACTACAGAGGATTTTCAGACAACATGAAATCCCAGTCTATTTCAAACCCACAAACACTTTAAGACAGAAACTGGTCCACCCAAAGGACAAAACACTGAGCCACAAACAAAGCAATGTAGACCACATCACTACACTCCATTCAGTGTAGTGAAGATTCCAGTAAGCGCTACAGTGGAGAAACAAAACAGCCACTTCACAAGAGGATGTACCAACACAGACGAGAGAGCCAGAGTGGACCTCAGTCTGCCGTACATCTCCACTTAAAAGCCACGGGCCACTCCTTTGAGGACACTGAAGTACAGATCTGAGCCAGGAAAAGAACTGGTTTTAAAGGGGAGTTAAAGAGGTTATTTTTGTCAAGAAAGAGAATCCTTCCTTGAACAGGAGGGGTCAGACATCATTTGTCTCCCATCTATAACTCTATCCTCAAACCTGAATAAAAACAAACAAAGAAAACAATAGGGCAGCAGGTCAGGTCCAGAGGTGTGAAAACACCCATTATGGCCCTGAATGGTTCTGCTAACAAGACCCCCGCACTCCACTCCCACTGCATATCTAATAGGCCCACCTAACTAACAGAAACTGTAAACAAATAGGTCTGCTAGTTTCAGAGTAATTTCATTTCATTGTCCTCCCTCCAAGCAGATATGTAGTTTAAATATTTTGTTTGTTTTTTAGTTTTAGACAAACTTAAAAACTGCAAAGTGTCAATTTGCAATCAATCCCACAATCCCATTGTCAAGGAAACCCAAGAAAAGATTCCTCTCAATTAGGTTGTTCTTTTGTTGTTACATAAAACAATGCCAGGCTTCAGAAGTTTCAGATAAAAGCTTATGAACATGGTATGAAGAATGAATTATTATGCATAGTATTTAAGATTACTCATTGTTGCTCTTATTGTGTCATTGAGTGCATGTGTGAGATAATAATAATTTACCATTTTCCACAAAATCGAAAACTCAGTTCCAGTCCATCTTTTTGATCTCTAGTAGTGTTCAGAACTCTTCTGAACTCTTTATTTGGAAATACATTTAACATAGTAACAACAGCTCTTCAAAGCATGATATTGTAATCAAATAGTGCTATATCAAACCTATAATTTTCTTGTTACAGAGCCATGTCTAAGAAGCTGGTGATTGTTGACACAGACTGTGGCATAGACGATGCTCAGGCAGTTCTGATGGCGTTGGCTGCTCCTCAACTCGAGGTGCTGGGCTTCACCTGTGTCTTTGGAAACACAGATGTCAACAATGTGTGTCAGAACGTGCTCAGGGTCCTGTCAGTCTGCGGCAAAGAGGAAGTGAGTGTGTATACTTCTTCATTTTTGTCCATCATTTTCTCAAAGACTGAGCCAGGACTAAACGGCACTAAACCCAGACCCAGATTAACAAGGTCTAAACTAGGATAATAGCAAACCAGGTAACATAACATAACACAAACATAACACTTTCTTCATTTGTAGCTCAGGGACACAACTGTATGCACTGTTGAAGTTTGATCCACTAATGTTGGTAGGTAAACGTCTAGCATGCTGTGCCACTGCTTGCATAGTTGTATTTTTTTATTCTAGTTGTACATGTATTTTTATTATTGTAGATTGTAGTGCGTGATAAATGAATAAATAGGATCTGTGGAGGTGTCAACAAAGTCTTATGTGTCAAGTCCTAAACAGAGGTATGTCTCTTCTCTACAGATCCCAGTGTTTCGTGGCTGTGGTGGGCCTCTGGTTGGAGATGATAAACCATTCAGTGATCATTTTGGGACGGACGGTTTAGGAGATGTGTTCAAAGACAAGGACCCACAGTGGGAGCATAAGATCCAGACAGAGCATGCAGTCAATGCAATGATCAGACTGGTAACAAAACACCCTAACCAGGTAGGACTACATTAGTTATAATTTTATGAGTGCTACTATATACAAATGTAACTTTGGCACACACTCCTGATATTCTGTGCCTAAGGCTTCTCTGACTCCCACCAATCACTCACACATTAGTTTAAAACATAGGCAGGGTGGGTGAAGTCTTGCCAAAGGACTTAATCATTTTGTGGCATCTCTATGTTCAAAAACATTCAAAATTGTATTATTTTTGTTATTATTATTTTACAGGTGTCATTAGTGGCTCTTGGTCCACTCACTAATTTAGCCATGGCTGTACGACTAGACCCTGACTTTCCAAAGAAACTGAAGGATTTGTACATCATGGGAGGCAATAAGGAGGGTGAGCATTTTTCTGGGATGTCAAATTTATATAGAATTCCTCTGGGTTTATTTTTGGATAAAACAGTAGATGCAATCTCCCCCAAATTTCAGAGTTTGACTGACTCTCTCTTTCAGGAAAAGGAAACGTGACGCTGTGTGCAGAGTTTAACTTCAAGATGGACCCTGAGTCTGCCTATGTGGTTCTGGAGGAGTTCCTCTGCACCACATACATCGCCACCTGGGAGTACGCCTGCAGGAACAAACTCACCTGGGTAAGACATTTATTTTTATCTAATCAAATAATGACTATAATTGCAGTGTCATTATTTGTTTTACTTTGTAAGGTGTACGGTAAATATACAGACATTGCCTTACATCTGTCTGCAGGGCCTGCCTTATATCCCTGCAGACAGATATAAGGCAGTGGTCACCAGCATCTGACCAGAACTTGGATGAGCTGCGAAACGTATTCAACCAAATAAACTTTTGTCCAGTTGACAAATTGAATTTCTCCTTTTGCCATCCTAAACTGAAGGAAAACCAAAAATAACAATTTTAATTCACCTATCTCTTTGACAGGAGTTTTTTGATGCTTTGATAAACCAGGACGCCCCTGCAGCTCGTTTCATGAAGACCATCACCTCTCAGTGCTGGGCCTACTCAAAAGAGGCCATGATGAACAAGCGCGACGTGTATTTTGGACCTGGCTTTGTGTCGTACGATGCTTATGCGATGGCCGCGTGCATAGACAGCAGTGTGGTGACAGAAAGCATTCACTGTCCCGTTCGCGTTGAACTGCAGGGGGCGATAGGGCGAGGGATGATGGCACTAGATCAGGCAAATCAACTAAAAAAGACACACAAGGTTTTTGTATTTGATAAATGTGATGTGGAAAAGTTTGGACAGTTACTGATGATGTCCCTCAGGCAGCCATAACATACATACACAGCAGATCTGGAGCTGGAAATGCTCAAGTGGTTAGTGATTCATTTTTTATTCTTTTTTTAATCAAATGAGAAACTAATATTTTATGTAGATCTTAAAATTGACGCAGTTATTATGTTTAGGATTAATATTAATGTATGCAATAATGTGATATTTATCCACATACTTTACAGCAGTGTTGTATAAAGTACTGGAAAATCAAACTCAAGTAAAAGTATAGGTACCCCTCCCAAAAATGACTTTGGTAAAAGTGGAAGTCACTGACTGAAATGTTACTTGAGTAAAAGTCTTAAAGTATCTGAAACTTCTTGTACTTAAGTATGACAAGTAATGTAGAAATAAATGTACTCAAGTAATGTAATTAAAAGTACAAGTAAAAGTATCAAGCAAAGGCAGTCTGAAGCTAACCCTCGCTTTGTTACTTAGATAGCACAAACACACAGCACTTGTTTACATTTTTAAAAGTAGGCACATGTTAATGTTATTTTTTTGTCCTTTTGAACTCGTGTGCCCTTTCTCATTCGTTACACTTAGCCTACAGCTATGCCTTCCCTTGAGCCGAAAAAGCTAGGTAGCCTGTTAGCTCCAACATCGTCAAATAGGCTTTGTGCAACCGAAACAATGTCACACAAAGTTAATTTCTACATGTTATGCTCAAGGTTTCACAACGGTGTCTAGAATGTCCATGCTATGGTTACTGAAATTGGAATATAAACGCTAACAATTTCATTAATCTAGAACTTACCTCGATGTGTTTCTTGAGGTTGGACGGGGAGTTTCTGTAAGATAGGTTTTCCATGTTTCTTGGAAGGCACAAGAGGCACTTCATTCGATAGGACGAATCCTTCATATCAGCGTAAGAGAACATTGTGTTTAAGTACGGCCAGGGATGCTCATCGTCAGCTCCCCCTTCATTTGTAGCCGACGTGGATGCTGTCTCCTCTTCCATCAGGGATGTTGATTGATTAAACTAGCTGCATGAAACCAACAGGTGTAGGCTGATTGTCATGCGCAAGTAGCGAACAAGCCCAGGCACGTCCTGACTTCCTTCAGTCAGTAGAGGTTTTTTTTGTAACAAGTAACTAAACGGCACATTGAAAATGTAGTGGAGTAAAAGTATGCAATTAAATTCAGAAATGTAGTGAAGTAAAAGTAAAAGTTATAATTTTTTTAAAAACTCAAGTAAAGTACAAAGTCTCCCAAAATGTACTTAAGTACAGTAGTGAAGTATTATTACTTCGTTACTATACAACACTGCTTTACAGCCTACAGGCCTTGTCGTCAAGCTTAATATAATTTAGCCTGTAGTAAAAGCATAATACAGTTTACACTATGCTAGCAATAATCACATCAATCCAAAAGAAATTATTAATGAGGAAGTGTTTACCTACAACTCATTAGTTTCCAATACCCCACACTGCCACAAGAGGTCAAACTAGAGTGTATTTATAGCATTGTCTTTGGTCATTACTCATTTCATATGAATTATTGTCTTGAAGGTCGTCATCATCATAGGGGAAAAAGAATTTAACACCTTTCCACACATTGTCTATGGACATTTTCGATAACCTAACCTGTAACCTTACCCACCTCTATAGTTTGTACAGTATTGAATTAAATCAGCAGGACTTGAATATACAGACTAATAATGGCACATTTATTTAGTCACAATGTTTAGAAGGTCCTGGTTCAATTCTCAAACCATAGAGAGCCTTGTGGGTTCCTTCTGTTTACTCTCCTAAAAAACGCTTAATTTTAGATCTTGGATGAGGTCTGCAGAATTACCCTCACATACTATACAGTGTTTACACATGACATACAGTATTTGGCCAGTTGCACTTTTAAAGAATGGATTTAATGAAGAAACAAATAATTTAATGAAGAAACAAATAATTTAATTTGCACATGTGTTTTGTAATAAAAGAAAATAAAGAAAACAGAAGACAGTTGCTGCTTGCTGAAATCTTTTATTTAAATTTGCTTACAAACATTTGTAATGTACAATACAAACCCCAAATGCAGAGGCCATATTGAACTGAGAGACTGCTTTTAAATAGATGTAATGCTTTGGGCTATTGCATCCTTATGTGATCAACCCAATTAAAATGTTTAAATAATCCTTTCTGTAGAAAAGAAGAAATTTACCGCACACTCGCTTGACTTTACTCTTATTCCTTTATTGGGCTTAGAGCGAACAACGCGTTTCGCTTTTACAGCGTCATCAGTTTAAACCTGATGACGCTGTAGAGCGCAGTAGAAGCGTCATTAGGCGCTGTAGAAGCGTCATCAGGTGCTGTAGAAGCGTCATCAGGTGCTGTAGAAGCGTCATCAGGCGCTGTAGAAGCGTCATCAGGTTCAACCTGATGACGCTGTAGAAGCGAAACGCGTTGTTCGCTCTAAGCCCAATAAAGGAATAAGAGTAAAGTCAAGCAAGTGTGCGGTAAATTTCTTCTTTTCTGGAATTATTCAGTGTTCCTGTTACCAGCACCTGGAAGCTGTGCATGGAATTTTGAACTTTTGAATCCTTTTTTGTATTTTGAAATCACAAACCAATAAAAACCTAGATGAAAACCAAGACACACAGCTAATACTGCGTCCTTATTGCCATGTACTGAAACAATAACGGGAGCATTCTGTATTGCTGATAAGGAGGGGGCGAACAGTTAAAACAAATTAAAATAAAAGCCAGCATATATCGCCCTCATAAATAAAAAGCCGTGGAAACTAAATAAACAAACAAAAGTCTCGCCTGCAGTGGTGGCATCCAATAAGTTACACTTGAGGTAACGCTGCGGTGGGATGGGGATTTTAGACACTTTGAAAGGTTTAAATCAGGGCTGCACACTATAAGCAAAATTATTCTAGCGTTATCAACAAATTAAAGTGAATATGTTGCCTTCATTTAGCCCCAATTTAGCCACGGTTCTAAACATATTAACACCAGTTAATATAAATTTGGTTCTTTTCTTTTCAAAGCATATTAAGAATTTGAAAAGTTAAAAATTAAAAAGCTAAATAAAAGTATTGCATCCAATTTGTATCAAAGTAATATATGGAAAGCTTTGGAAGAAATTAATTTTACAGACTAAAATTATATTAAAATATTACATTTATTTATCATTTACTCCAATATTTGACTATATTAAGGTCAGTATATTGAAATTGGCCAAATGTTTTCAATTACTGGCAAATACTGTTACTGATACAAGTGTTACAAGTGGCCAATATTATGCCAAATCCACCTGATTGTTTATATTGCACTTTGATTGTCAATACCACATTTGTCTCTTAATGTACAGCCCTAAGTTAAAGTAGTCAACGTATTGTCGTCTTCAATTGTTTTCGGTGCTGTTGGAAGTCGGCCAGGGCTCTGAGCTGCGGCGGCTCAGAGTCGGTCTCCAGATACTCCAGGGGTTGTAGGTGCGGCTCAACTCGTTTGGGGAGGCGGGGCTTGAGGGAGGGGGGCTAGAGACCAGGTCAGAGGTCAGAGGTGAGCCGCTGGAGGTTGCCGAGGGAAATGGGTTCAGGGTGGAGTCGCCGCTGGTTGACCAGATGGAGCTACCGAACCAGGGGTTACGGACGCTGCTAAGGAGTGACTGGAGAGAGTGGAGAATAAGGATAAAGAAATTGCTTAGTGTTACAGAGTTTCAGATGATGCCACAACATTCTATAGAGTTGTAAAGCAATAATTAACCATAAGCCAAAAAGCCACAGTGTGTGATGAAGTCCCAAAGGTATCGCGAGTGTGTATGTGTTGGGGTCTTACTGCGGTGGGGGCGGTGGGCGAGCCGGAGCTGCTAGGCCAGGAGTGCAGGGGGTCGCTGCTCGGGACATCCCAGATGGAGGAGGACACAGGGGTGTAGTCAGGCCAGGTCTGCTGCTGCGGCTCCGAGCTCTTTGGGAGGTTCATCCCACTGAAAACTAATAATAATAACATAATAATTATGCACAACTTTCAGCGACAGCAGAGGGACCATAACTTCAAAAGGAAAGCAGACATCTTAAAGATAATGGCTCAGACTAATCACAGTTAAAGTGCATATAACAGGTTAGCCTTACCAATTTCATTAAAACAGTTACCGTCATTACATTTAAGATGTTACTAAAATCCTAGTAACCATGCTGTAAACAAGGGCCAAAATTTGTCTAAATCGCACAATAGTTATGATTAAAATGATTCATATTTATTTCGAGTTTGTGCCAAGAGTGAAACAATAATCATACACATAATATATAGGTTGTAAACAGAAAAGTATGTTTCTCAAAAGGAGTGGAAAGAAGAAAATCTTATATTAAAGATCCCATGACATGGTACTTCTTGATGCTTTTATATGGTGCCTTAATGGTTCCCTAATACTGTAAATGAATCCTTCAAAATCAAGACTCAGTGCATGAGAAAGACCCATGAACACAGGCAGAGTCAAAAAATATGTCTCTGAACACCTTATTATGGGCGTTGTTGCTTGAATGCAAATGAGAAGGACAGAGATGGGCCAGAGCAGCGGGTGGGGGGTGGGGGCAAACTCTGTTTCCTCGTTTTAGCGGTGCGCTGGTGCGCTGGCTCCACTTCCGTGTTTTATGCGCGAAGTAATAAAAGGAGAGGAGAGGCGTTTCAATGAAAAAAACACATTTTCACAGAAAATCAAATTAAACCACTGCTGTTTCAGAGGTCCAGAAGCTCGGCTAAAGGACATCCGAGCCTGGAAACATTCTCACGTGCCTCCAGGCAAATAAAAAAACGCATTTCGCATTGCGTAGCTCGTTTGCGGTCCAAACTCTGGCCGTGACGGTGGGTAGATATCCAGACAGGAGGTGGAACTGCATTTGCATTTTTTTTTCAATGTGACGTCACATAGTTTCCTTGTTCATAATCGCCCGTTTGAGCTGTCTTTTTTTCAAACGCAGAAAAGGATCGCAAATGCTCAGTTTACACATTTCGCAACTTTTAGCCATGGGACCTTTAACCACCCATATTCTTTAGTTTCAAAATTATTTTGGTTGCCAATTGGTTGCTAATGTACATTGATCACAAAACTTACAAATATTTACATATAGCAAAATAAATTACACACTATGCATACATTATAATTTTTACCCAATGTCTTTTTGGTTATTTTATCTGTATACTTTTTCCATTTAATTATTACAAATATTACAAGGATTATTGGCTGTATATCCCCATCAAACTAATAATAATAATGAATAATGATAATTATTGAGTAGGATGAATGTAAATAAATATAAAACAGAATTTATGGACACCAACCTTATTACAAAAGACAGAATTACTAGCATTCTGGTCTAGTCCCTCTGCATTCTTGGTTTACTGGCGCAGGCCCATGCACCTACCTCCTGTCAGGTTGAAGTTGTTGTTGGGCCCAAAGGCAGAGAACGAGTTGGAATGGATGCCTGGACTGCTCACTGTGTCGATGGGACTCCACAACCCGGAACTGGAAACAAGACCGGACCCACATCTCACAAAGTGTGCAAGGACCAGACTCAAGACTACATTACATTTATTTTATTAACGTGAATAGTGCTTCACTTTTAGCTCCTTTCCCATACAAGATGGGGAGTTTGAAAACTCAAACAATCCAGCTTGTAAGTAGAGAAGGTTTAATCGGTGGTCATGTTGATGGCTCCCATTCAGAAACCATTTTTAAAATTGAAGAGAAAATAATCACACACATCATGCACCCTTTCCTCCAACACACCCGTTTTAGGAAATTGATGTGCAAAGTTTTCATTCTTTTAAATTGAAAATTTAAATATTGAAAATGGCTTCTGGATGGGAGCTGAAACATCTTGATCAATGAGTCCAAATGACCACCAATGAAGCCTTCTCTACACCTCTCTCACACCACTCCTGGACAAATGAAAGATTACACTGTCTCAATAGAGCTTGCAGCACAAAGTAAACAACAAGCCAGTGAAACTAAAGTAAAATACAAGTCACATCAGTTACAAAGTGTGTAAGCAATTACCTGTCCGAGCTGTCACTCTCCACTGAAGTCATGTGATTCAGACTTTTCCCTGGACCGGAGCCTCCTGACGGGGCACAAAAGAGGATAGGGTCAGTTTGATTCATTAGTAGGTTTCAGACAAGGTACATTTAAGGGAGTTGGGAACAGGGACATTTTCATAAATAATTTCACTGGGAGCATAATTCCCAATAATAAACAAACTATAACTTATAACTTAGAAAACCAACTGTATATAAGAATATTAAAGTATATTTCACTTCTGCTCTTCATAGCTTCTACCCTTACATGTGGTTGTCCCTGGATGAGTTTGCAGTTGACTGAAAGTACATTTTGAAACACCTCTTCCTTCCTCCTCCTTTTTCCTTAAGTTATGCAAATAACAGACACAAAACCATCCATTAAACATCCCTCATTCATTACCAGCGTGAAGACATTTACCTGGGCTCTTGTCGTAACCAGCGGCGGCAACAGCAGCAAAAGTGGGGTTTCCATTTTTCCCTGGGAGAGGAGATGCTGCGAGAAGTTTACTTCCTGGAGCCTTCTTGGTGTCACTGAAAACATAACATCAAATGAAATTAATGATCAATAATAAAAAAATTCAAATGTGGTGAGACACATCATTTCATATTTTCATATTGTAAATCCAAAATTTTATTTGACAAATGTAAGTTTTAAGGTGTACAATTCTCATCTAATGTCATGTTGATGATATATTAGATACAAAATAATTACAAAAGGAATTTCAAATATATGATTAATAATATGCATGTTGCTCACATACTAAAGAGATAGATAGAGAGCTAGCAAATAGTGTGAAACAGGGGTGAAGGGTGGAGAGAGACATAGAGCAAACTGTTATGTTGTGAAATTCACAACACAAAGATCCAAGCTTCCCTCACAAGAACAAATAATTTCAGAAGATACTTTACCACTGCTGTCTATGAAGGCTTTGTGTTTAAAGAAAAAGCAGAGTTATCCATGTTTTGGCACAGTGCCTTTCTGGGCTGACCTGTTGAGGACGCTGCTGTAGGACAGTAGACTGGGCGAGGTGGGGGGAGGGGAGCAGCTGGCTCTTTTGAGAAATGGGTCTGCGTGGATTGTCTGGAGCGAGATCTGATGAAGACTACCAGCTTCTGCAAATACACAAAAAGTAAAATGAATATATGTTAGATAGTATAACGTGAAATTCTGTGGTTTTGATTGTGATTAGCTCTTACGGAGATTACTGTCTGGGATATCCCACTCTGGAGATGTGAACTCCTTCTCCCCCTCTGAGCTACTGCTGTGGCCCAACTCTGGCACTGAGCTGCTGGACAACATTTTTGCTAAAAGAGAGGGGTGCCCTTCCTCCGATTTACCATCTTCTGCACAAACACAGCAGACAGTCAGGCAAAGAAGGATTAGGCAAATAATACTGTATATATAAAACAGCTTATCAATGGTAAAACATGTTTCCAGAGCAAAATATAGGTGGCACAAATATATTCTGTAATTACTTTTTTGGAAAGGATAAAGTGCTTGATTTCCCATTTAATACTGCAAAGAAATTTACAAGTAAAAATGACAAGATAAAAAGCTCATAAAATATCTTAGAAATGAATGGATTACTACTATAATAATCACTGTCCCTTATTCTCAATTTTTTTGTATTCAGCAGTATAGTTTGTAAAAGAAGTAACTCACGTCTGTTTTTCTGGAGGGGGCGGGGCTTAGGAAGGCTGGACAGAGGGTGCAGACCTTTGGATTGAAAGTTCTTGCGTTTTTCTTGAGGAATGGTATATGGCAACTCCAGAGAACTGAAGATAATACAATTAATATCCCAAAATATAGTCGTTTTTAAAATGTGTAGTCTGGATTTGTAAATTTCACCTAGATTTCTCAGGCTGGTTCTCTTTTTTTGTGGTTCCTTGTTTCTTGGGTTTGGGTTTAAGTATAAAATTTGATGATTCATCTTTTTCGTTTGTTGTGGGTACTGATCGTCCTTTCTTTTTTATTGGTTCCTGGAAGACAGAATTACATTCACTTACACATCTTGAATAGAATGCATAGGTCCATGTATCCTGTGTGGAAACGGCACCTCTTTGATGCTGGTCTCCACATCTGGGTTGGAGGTTTCTGTCGTCGTGGAGGAGCTGTCGTCGTTATCAGCCAGATTATCTTTGAGCTCGTCTCCCTGAGTTTTTAAAGTCACCTTTTTCTCTTTCTCTTCTTTCTTCTTTTGAGACTTTGTTTTTCTTACTTTCCCTTTGGATTCCAAAGCTGAAAAAATACATTTTTAAAAATACATGATTTATGATCATTTCAATCTGCAAAAACAGGTTTTACCAATAGACTTTTAAATTATTTGTTCAAATTCATGCCAAACCAAATAAACAATCTGAATCATTATCTACAACTAAGAAACAATGATAAAATAATGTATTGTACACTTTTAATACAAATTGCATATCATTTTATTTGATAAACTCTTGTGTTTCATGTCAAAGTCCTTCAGTTTTATCCCTCACCTTTGTTTTGCTGCTGAGTGTTTGTCTCTTGTAGCACCTCTGAGCTGACAGCATCAGGCCGGTCCAGGTCGTTGTCCATGGCTCCGATCAGACTGGCGTAGTCCTCATCAGGACAGAGACCTCTCTGACCCTCTGTCTGCTTGTTGGAGCGGGATTTGCGGTTGATGAGCTGACTGTCCGGGGTGCTCCCTTTGGCACTCTGAGTGGAGGCGTTGGGCATAGAGGAGCGGGTTAGGCCCGCTCTGTGCCTCTGGTCACTGTTCTGCCGCCCGCCGAGCCTGGCAGAACCATTGGCATAGTATCCTCTGGTGTTCTGGGGCAAGTCACTGTAAAAACATTCAACAAAATGCCTTTAAATGAGACATTTAAACTTCTGTAATCAACCCTTGATTTATAAAACGGCACTGTACAAAGCCCTGGATTACAATTAGCTGACATATCATAATAAAAGGACCTGGAAGTAGACTTAGGACACTTTACAGAGATCAGGCTCATATGTAATAGATCAAAAGTAATAGAATCAATCCAGGCCAGCTGGAAACAATGACATCCAAAGAGAATCCAAAACAATACTGAAAATTACACATAAAAGCTCTGTCACTACTGATGAACACATCTACACACTAAAGAATTTTAACTGGAACAAAGTTCTCTTTTTTTTTTTTTACTATTATATAAACAGGGACTTTGTTAAGGCTTGACAACAAAACCCAAATCTGTAGGAGTATGGCTATACAAACAACTGTCAAACACAACATTCTACACATTTAAGATGAATCCCTTGAGGCAGTTGATGCAAGATTTTAGCTAAATATTTGTAAACAGATCTGTCCTGAACACATCCTTTCATCAGATTTACTCACAGAGAAAGAAAAGCATGTGTTGCTTTGGCTTTTTTTGTAAACAGATTGGCTACGCCCTTGATAAGTTCTTCTCCAGGAGTAAACTTTAAAAGTCCCATGACATGGTACTTCTTGATGCTTTTATATGGTGCCTTAATGGTTCCCCAATACTGTAAATGAATCCTTCTTAAAAAACTCTCAGTGCATGAGAAAGACACATGTACACAGTCAGAGTCAGAATATCTCTCTCTGAACAACTCATTCTGGGCCTTGTTGCTTGAATGCAAATGAGAAGGGGGGGGAAGGGATGCGCCGCTGGTTCCTTGTTACTGTGCGCTGTCTCCCACTTCCGCGTTTTAAGCGCGGAGGAAGAACGGAGGAATTTCAATGAAAAACACACATTTTCACAGAAAATAAAATTAAACCACTGCTGTTTCAGAAGTCCAGAGGGTCGGGTAAAGGACTTCCGAGCCTAGAAACATTCGCACGTGCCTCCAGGCAAATAAAAAAACGCATTTCGCATTGCGTAGCTCCTTCGCGGTCCAAACTCTCTGGGCGTGATTTCCAGAGACAGGGGGTGGACATCCAGACGGTGGTGGAACTGCATTTGCATTTCTTTTTTCGATGTGACGTAACATAGTTGCCTTGTTCAGAATCGCCCGTTTGAGCGGAGTTTTTTTCTAAAGCAGAAAAGGACCGCAAATGCTCAGTTTAGACATTTTGCAACTTTTAGCCATGGGGGGGCCCTAAACAGGGTAGGGGAGCTCACATTAACGTTCAAAAACCTCAGAAAGTGAAAATTTCATGCCATGGGACCTTTAAAGTTGATGTAACTACACTGACTATAGTTATATACTAGATATATTCGACTACTACTGGGGATGTCAGTATTCCTGAATCAATTATTTGTTTTTTTTACATAAGTGTTGAATCAACTCTGTCGATTCACACATTTTAAGCACTATCACAAGTGAATGGTAACTGACTTACTGTGAGTTACTGTGGTCATGCACTATTTCCCTGAGATTAAACGGTTTCCCAGTCTCCAGATTATTGGACTCCACTGAAACACGTCTTTTGAACGGCTCCCAGATGCTTTTGGCTTCAATCCAGGCTGTAGCAATCACCAGAAGAAACATGGAACTGAAAACAAAGCAAATGTTTTACATTTATTTAGGCAATTTTAGTTTTTGAATCAATGTATTAGTGTGACTTTGGTCCATTCACTGTCTTAAGTGCAATAGACAATGCAACCAACCCTCCAAGTACGAATTACCCATTCTTTGTGATGAGGGATTAAAAACACAATTTAACTTTAAGAGCAACAGACCAAGGTGTTTAGCAGTAAAGAATGGTAAGACAATTTTCATTTTCAATTTAACAACATTTAGCACTAGTTAAGCTTTATTCATCAGGCTTAGTTTCATTTCATCCCCCCTGCACATGTGCAAAGGGAACATTCGGAGTCTGGCAGTCATCAGTCAGTTATAGAGCCATAGTTACTTTACTTCCAATTGACTTAAGATGTTCTAAGATCGAGACATTTTGTTCAAGTAAACATTTGTGCAAGTGGAGTCAATAAAATGCACTTGAAAGATATGACTTCATCTGGTTAAAACTAATCAAAACAAAATTGTATTATTAAAATATTTTGAAATTGTAATTACTAAAAGTAACTCATTTCTGTTGCAGTGTGTTTAGTATCTTCACCTCATGATCAGAGACACAATGATGTAAAGCTCCAGTTCCCAGCTGGGCCGGGGCAGTGTCTCAGCACACGTGGCCAGCATATGGTACGGCAGCGACGCATTCAACACAAACACAAACTCTGAGCCTCCCAACGTGACCAGCTTCAGCTCCCGGATCACTCGAGACGATGTGAAGTCAGGCGTAAACCTGCACAACAAAAGGAGGAAGTCAGTTAGTTTCATATGCTCAAAAGATGCAAATGTGACCACAACATGGGGGTTGGAAGTAGCATGTACTATTAAGAACACATAATATCTGATACGTAGACTACACAGAAAATTGTATTAAGTAGTACGTATAATACATGGTACAACTAAATGTAGAATTCCTTGAGTCATCCAGGGCATGCTCCATGTTACTATAAAAATAAACATTGCAGGTTTTGAGTTTTATGCAAAGGATCAGATCTATACAGTACATTTAACACTGCTTAAGACAATATTCATTTAACATACTTGAAACCTTTAACTGCAAATAATCTATTTCTGCCTGATCAGTCAAAACTGGTGCTCTAGTTTTCTAGACAGAATGTTACTTAATACCACAGCAACACATAGTTTTTAGTTTATGCAATTCACGAGTTAAGACGAAAACTTCACTTTTGAATAGCTTGAACCAGGTTTGGTAGGTGAAGAGACAGCCCTACACACAGAAATATAACATTCCCCTACACAACACAACTTAACTAGGCCCTCAAAGTGAAACTTGGCCAGTGTGAGGAAATATCTTGTAGACATAGCCAACAAATGTCCAATGTGATGAGTTGTTGTTTATGCACAGTAAAAACACAGATTTCTTGGGCAAGTTTGGTGCACTGCATTGTCATCAACTCCAGAAAAATAAAAGCAAATACAAGTGTTCTATTGAACTTTGATGGCTTAAATAGGTGCATCTTCTTTCAGCTAAATGTAAAAGTTGATAGAACATGCTCTTACAGAATGGTGAGGTCCTTAGAGGTGTTTGGTTTGAGGGTGAACTCCTGACAGTTGAGGACCTTGAAGCCATAGCCTTCACAGATCTGGCCGTTAATCTGGGCGGGCTGCAGGGTGATCGGGAGCAGACCAGTGTTCTCCACTCGGAATGTCCGTTTCAGAGTGAAGTTGGGCTCCCTCACTTTTGTTTCTGGAGAAGCATAAAGCATATAATGTATCAAGTTTTTATGCCTTTTTATTTTGTATACAGCTCTGAAAAAAATAAGCGATCACTGCAAAATTATCAGTTTTTCTGATTTTTCTACTTATAGGTATGTATTTGGGCAAAAGGAACATTTTTGTTTGAGTCTATAAACTACTAACAACATTAACCCCCAAATTCCAAATAAAATATTGTTTAGAGCATTTATTTGCAGAAAATGACAAATGGTCAAAATAACAAAAAGATACATGTTTTCAGACCTCAAACAATGCAAAGAAACAAGATCAAATTCATTTTAAAACATAATACTAATGTTTACACTTAAGAAGAGTTCAGAAATCAATATTTGGTTCAATAACCCTTATTTTTAATCGTAGTGGATTGTCGTAGTGTTCACATTAACCTTTTTTTTTTAAATTCAGGTATCTCTGACGTACAAACCTTGCCAAAAAATAAAATCTTTAAACAGGGCTACAGAAACTGGCAACACAAAGAGTAGATAATAAAAAACAGGGTCATTAATGGTTCTAGTTTGCCAATACTCACTGTCTGTGCAGTCTCTGAGCAGCCCTTCTGTCATTTTAAACCTCAGAAAACTGCCCTGTCCTGGTGCCTTCCCTGCTACCTTCAGACTTTCTGTGGTACCGCGTCCATGGAGCACAATGGTGTCGATCACTGTCAAGTTATTCCTGAACAAACAAAGTCAAATTTAGAGAGAAGTTCATGTTTGCCGAAGGTGGATCTAACACTAGAATACAGAATACAAGACATAACTGCAATTTAAGAGATGTTTTGGGATACAGTGCCTATGAAGCTGCAGACCTCTATCCAGAGGAACATGCATTGTAGGATCTACCAAGAGGCCCTTAATATGACATCTCAATCAAGAGGTCCCTAATTAAGCAGAAAAGTCTGATTTCCTGACAGCTTTTTTTCAACATAAAGATAATATTGTTTGATTAGCTGATCTCGTATTAGAAAATGACTAAATGCAAAATCTTACAAATAAACTTGATCACTTTTAATTCTCTTAATAGAGAGTAGACTAAAGGTAATAACTGATAAAAATCACAATTAGATGAACAAATACAGAGTAAATTAATGAAAAATAAGGAGCGAGATCCTGGTAGAGGCTGTGGCACTGGGTCCTGTGGATACATGTCTGCAGACAGATTCTTGTCAAGTCCAGTAATATATTTTTAGTGGTTGCAGCAGAGCAATAAAAACACACTTTATACCTGACAATAAGGACAGAGGAGACACTGTGGTTACTGATGGGAGTGAACCGGACATTGAATGATTTGATTTCTCCAGGCAGCAGAAGCAGGTTGAACACGAAGGGTTTAGTTGATCCCTCTACAAAGCCAGAGCTGCCCTTCATTACTGAGGTCTGAGGACCAAAGAAAGACAGTTAGTACCAAATACATATCACATGTTGGACTCTCCATAATAACAACAACAGGATTGTGTATTGAATGAAATTAGAGTCCAATTGAAATGCTACAAAAGTACTTACTTGATTTCTGTGAACTTGGAACTCCAGTGTTTTTAGATCAATGTTGATATTGGACAAGTTTCCTAAAGGGAACCTGGAACACACAAAAAGGTTGATTTAAAGGAAATATTTTCTTGGGGAAAAGTACACTGAATACATTTGTTAACAGATTTATTTAAAGTATCAAAACACCTAATATTTCTATTATCTTACAATATTTATATAGATAAAATAAAGGCATGTATTTTATTCTGTAACAGTGGTTTTATTCATGTTATACTAAAACGAACGTAAACTCCCCACCTGTCTGCCAATTTCCCAGAGAACACTGAAGGATTTGGTAGCAGGGCCAAAGGGAGGATTTGGACATAAACTGGGACATCCGCTGGGTTTTGAAGTATCACCTCCTCATCCTGGAGGCAGAACACATTCAAATACACACGTAATTTTAAAAACTAAAGAACCTTGAGCCTGAGTGAGTAGCAGTCATCCACATTGATATAGTTTATAAAAATATGGACTATGAGGGCTAAAACAAAGAGCTAAAACACGTGCATTTGTAACACTTGAAATATTTGAAACATGTAACAAAACTAAGAGATATCAATACACAGTCTACTCACAGAGGAGGAGTTTGTGTTGGTGAGAGGAAAGGTGATTTTCTGTGACGAGTTTACGAGGGAGGGCCAGGTCAGGTGAGCTGTAACTTTGGCCTGAACGTTTTTCTGCAGATCTGTGTTCACTTCAAAAACCGCTTCAATCCTTTAGAACAACAAAGATAGATCCTGTGACTGGTCCCTGAATAGTCTGCTGCTGTGGTGTGGCCAGTTTAATTGTTAAATCAAATCACAGAACCAGTGGAGTAACACGTTGCTTACTTGTGTCCCATACGCTCTTTAAGCTCCATCCATCTTCGCAGGAGTTTTTGATGAAGGTCGACGTCTGCATCCCAGATGTCCTCCTGCAAAGCCTGTACATGAGGCTTCGACTCAGCTGTGGAAACAAAATGTAATCAATTTGATGCTGTCTTTTGATACAAATTAGGGCTGCACAATATGTGAAAATGACTGTTACCTATGCTAGCTATAGTAATGCAAATAGGTAAGGCATGCTTTGACTCAGAAAATAATTGTATTACACAAACCACATTGAACGTGATTAAGGTGATTAAAATGACATTATTTTATATTCCATAATAAAACAATATTGGCTGTACCATCTTAAGTAATCAGCCATCATAGCTAAGCTATTAAACTGAAAAATATTATTTGAAAATGTTTTTGCCTAAACACTGAACTCAAATAATTGCAGCAATTGTATAGTTCTGTAGTATAGTTAAACAGTCAGGCACTTGATGTTTAATTAATTTTGATTTTACTCCATGAGAATATCTTGTTGATGCTGTTTGCGAACCCTAAACTGGCCAATACTGTTCACTAAAAATCTATTTAGAAATCAGTCATTCAAAAAATTTAACTATCAAAAGTTGAAATTAAGGTCAAATAAAGTAACATAGGTTATCAAATACTGTGCAGCTCTAATATTTTACAACCAGTTCCAACAACACTTACATTTAAGCACAAATGGCAGCCCCACATAACAGTGATCACCACACTGCAAGCTGGCATCAAAATAAATATTTGCCACCTGGAAAAGATGGAGCGGAAAGCAAATAAGTCGCTGCTTAGGGACAAATGTGGCGGTCAAGCTTCACCTGGAGAAACAGACCTTTGATTTTCGTCTGGGCTCCAGCTCGTCCTTGTTGTTTCTGAGTCGTTTATAAAAGAAGCGGATGTCTTCAGTGAGGGAGCGAATCTGCTGCAGACGAACTCTCTGTGTGAATGAACTCTGGATACTCAGGCTCTGGTGTACCACTTTACCCTGAGGAAAAACAAAACACAGAGTTATAAGTTTTATTTTATTTAACATTATAGGTATACTCTCAGATGTGAGAGTAGATATGCTAAAAAGCATACACAGACAAGATATGTCTATTTAGTCTGCACAGGTGTTAAGATAAATCAATATTTAAGGGCAATTACACAAACCAGGCAAGGCAACCATTTGTTCCAGGCAATGTTTTCTGCTAATGAAATGCACAGCAGTATTCAAAGTAATTCTTAGTACTCACTGGAAATGAAGGTGGCAAAACTATGTGTTTGGGAGAGCTGCTTAACGCTCCCACAGCGATGAGCGCTTTCACTGGGATGGTTAAGATCTATGGAGCAAATGAAACAACATCAGCATTACATAAAACAATGACATTTTGAAAGATTTCCTGAACATGGGATTGTGCCCACCTCATAGTCTGTGGTTATGTGGACAGCTCCATCGTATGTGCCCTCAAGCGCCTTGGCAATCAGCGTGACTCGAAACACTGCGTAATACCCAGATGCCAGTATCGCCTTGAAAAAAGATATCAGGACTGTTAGACTTAAAATGTAACATACTGAGAGGAAGGAGTGGAAGCAGCAAAAAGCCATAAATGTGAATGAGCAAGTAACAACAGAGTTAAGATTAGTGAGTTGTGAGTAATTACACAGTGTTGAATGAATATCAGTGCAAAGTACATAAGCCGCTTTATTAAGTTACAAACCAGTTTTGTTGCATTTCAGTGATGTGAAATGTCCACAAGCAAATGCTACACTGAGTTTGTCCATTTCAGAAAAAAATGAAGCTGGACTAACACAAAAACTGTATCTGCTTTATCAGTCTGCCACAACTGAGAATTCTTCAAATAACTGAATTAGACACAAAAGAATCAAAGTGTCCGAGTTGTGTTACCGTTTTGTGTGGAGAGGCGGAGGCGTTCTGCAGCTCTCGGAGGCGACTTAGAGCCATAGTGGCGTTCCCCCTCTCGGTCCTCAGCAGCTCCATCGAGAGGCTGTCTCCAGTCACCAGCCACGACTTCAGCTCCAACTGAACAAGCAAAACGGGCTTTAGAAAAAGGTTTCCACAAAAACATACTAAACATTTAGAACTGTCATCCAAGAATTAATTATGTGTGAAATTATTGAATTTCAAATGGACTTATTGCTTTTATGCGAGTTATTATGTGTATTTTGTAACAAACAGGGCACTCATGAAAAAGAGGGAGTTTCTTTAATTGAGTTTCCCAAATAAATGTTAATAATATAAATACAAATTAAAGAAGAAATTATGTTTAAAAGGTCCATTATGCAACTTTTCTGATCACCGGTCTGTGACATGCTTGTTGCTGTGGATATGTCATTGTTTTTCCTAGAATGCTCCACAATATGATATCAACCTCCATCTCCAAGGAGACAAACAAGTGAGTCAAAAGTCACTAGGTTGAGTTACATTTCAAATCTGTGGAGAGCAGATAGATAAGTTTAATGCCATAGAGCGAAACTTGCCAGGCAATATCAATATCAGTTCTGGCAGAACATCTCCAAGTTCCCTTTCACTGTGTGTTTTTTACATTGGTCATTTAAAAAAAAAGTCTGCACCTCTATCCTTATACCTATGAATGTACGTGTGTGTTACAAAAGAGACATTTCACATATTTACACAACAAGACCGGGGCACACAACATGTACACAGACCTCTATGGGATTGCTGTTAACCACAATAAAAGTGATGCTGCTGGTGTCAGTAGCACTGCGAATGCCAAAATCCAGCAGGTTTTCCCTCAGACTGGGGGGCAGGACCAGCGGCTGTACACAAACAAAGGCAATGTTACATGAGCATGGATTATTCTTTTTAAAGTTTTGTAAACATTGTCCCAGTTTAAATAGATTTTCTTCCTGCACTGTAACAAATAGCCCAAACATGGGTGCCATTAGTTTAGGCTCAAAGAGATTATTTGTGTTATGTTTTATTTGCATTTCACCCTTATTCAAGTATTTTTTTCAAAAACATGATACATATTTTTGGTTTGATTTCTTTTTTTCAATAATAGGACTGATAAACACATTAAGAGACTAAAGACAATAGGCCCAGGACAACAGCATGTCCTCAGTCCAAGATAACCAACCGATTACGAACAAATTCATTCCAGTTTAAAAGACTGCAATGAGTTTCTGTGGTTTCAAACATACCTCGAGGAAGCCAGTGTAAGCCCGGACTGGCAGGTGGAACTTGGATGCATTTGTGATGAGGAGGAGATTGCTGTCAATGTGAATGGATGGTCGGATCGGTCTGAACAAAAGGGAGAAGATGTACCGGGACTCGTGAGGTGGGATGACGATGGGAGCGCTGAAGTTCTGTACCTGAACATCAAAGAAAGTGGTTACAAAAACGTTCAGAATTAGTAGTCCAATTGTAATGTTTTGGTAAATAATTTGTTAGGGCAATATATTGAACAAAAGCAAGGCTGCCAATCTTCACCAACTACTAAATGACTCACTTGCACAGCACAATTCATACTAGGTATGGTGGGTGGAGTGTCTTACCTAAGGACATAACACCAGTATGCAATAGAGCCACTGCTGCCCCATTTCAACACCCAATTCTTCCAAGATCAACATAACAGAAAATCTACCAACATTTGGTTAGTTGTAACTTCCAACCCTGAGCTATAACTATGTTTAATATTGCAATAAGAACAAGACTGCTTGCCATCTTTTTGTGAAGCAGTTGCAAGATGAGATGTCCAATCATCCAATCCAATCATTAAACCTGATGCTTCCTATTGGCACATTACTTTGTCCACACCTGTATTTCACTCTAGAATTACTTACTTACAAAGGCAGACATTTTGGGTCACTTTGCCACTGGCTAAACTTGTTCTTTCACAGTTTTTTGGCATCTCTTGGCATGAGGCTTTTACTGCTTTCAGAAGGTAAACCTTTATTCATTTTGTGCAAATCCTACCAAATAAATTATATTGTAAACTACAAAGCTGACATCTATGAAAAAAAAAATCAAATGCTGTGGTTAAACATACAACTGGTACAGAGGATTAGGTGGAAAACTATCAAATGGTCAGACCACCATATAAATTAGGCTAGTTTTATTCAGGCCTGGTTAAACAACTTTATCTTTGAGATTAACACACTTAAGTCATACTTGGTGAGAGATGTTTGAGAACCACTACCATAGAATTTTCAAAAATATGTGAAAACCAGATGAGACAAATAGATCAAATCAGATAAGATTCAATCACCTTATTGAGCCTAAGCCCAGCAGAGAAGCAGAGAATAGGACATTGTTGGGGATTTTTTTTTTTAACACTTTCAAAACTACGTAAACAAGTGAAACCAGTAAGTTAATTTTTACGAATACACCTTCACTAAACTTCAAATCAAACAAACTTGCTGCAAATATGAAATGACCAAATCCATATCTCCCCAAAGTTGCCAGCAGAGGCACTGTTACCAACTAAGCAGGTGACTTACATTGAACATGGTTTTTGCCTCCTCCGGAAGCGATACATTATGGATCCTGATGGCAAAGCTGAAGGCATTTGTGAGATAAATGGGCCTGTCTACTGGGTCGACTGGACTGTCCCGAATGTGGAACAATGTTGCTGTGTGGTCAAACCCCAGGTACCTTACAACATAAAAAGAAAACATTTAGATGTTTATGTCAGTTTTGTATGCAGCAAATATCAATTTAAATGGTCCAAACATCATAAATATAAAAGAAACAATTAAGTCAACAAAATCTTCCCAAACAGAAATAATTAAACCAGTCTCTTTTGATTTTGTCAGTGGCAACTTTATAACTACACTTAATTCATTTCTTTATTTTGGATCCCCATTAGTTATGAAATCAGCATTAACTATTCTTCCTGGGATCCACGTGAATGTGAAATGGTTATTACTCAATAGCACAAGTATTATTTCTCAAGTAATATTATTGAAATAAGGGTTTTGGAAGTGATGTTTTTGAAGAATGGCACTGGAAATATAAACTCAAACCCCACAGGATTGCTGTTGTCAACATGCACAATTATTTTTTGAACAAATTTTTTTAAAAGTGTCTTATTTCATAGACCATAGACCTGTAAAGCCTTTTCATTACTTTACAAAATCTTAACTAAAGCCATTATTACACAAAAGGACTCACCCTTCTAACACTTCTGCTTGGTAAGGGATTTCAAGCTTGGAGTAACTCTTTTCTTTTGCTTTTACTGTTATTTTACCCGAAGTCTGATATGGTCTTCTGGCTTTAGATGCTGCAAAGAAACAAAAGTGACAGATGAAACAGGAGATAAGCTTAAAAATATATGCAAACCACCACACAAAATAGGAAGTTGTGCAAACACGCAAAGTAGGGCATAAAGGGCCACTGACAGAGGCAAAGTGGCTATACAAATGACTAGACAGACTTAATATGATCAAAACTTACCATCAAAACTTATACTTGCTACTTTGGTATATCTGCTTTCTCCTGCTTTAAGTGTTACTGCTTTGAAATCTATTGTGACAGCGTCATTTGACGGTGTTGTGCGTACACTCTAGAAATTGAGCAAAATAGAAGAAAGTTTTAAATATAAACTGAAAAAAATATAAATATAAATATAAACTGCTATGAATATTTCATCGAAATGCCACCTACTGTTATTGGAACGTCTTTGGTTCCTGAATTTAAAAGGTGTAGATTTAGCAGTTTTGGCCGATCTGTTTGAGGAAGTAGAACAAACCACAAAATAAGATAAAGTTGAAGGCAGACCATTTTCTGGTCAAGTTTCACAGTTGCTATAGGGGGCCATACCTTGTGACCGCAGTGTGCCAAAGTCAAGCATTTCTGTGGAGGAGTATATACCAGGTGCTACAAAGTGGAAAAAAAAAGAAAAACAACACACACACACACATTTTAAAGTTGTTTGTTACACTGGTATGTATGTTTACTGTAATCACTGTCTAACAAATACATTATTTGAACATGTATGGATGGAAAAATTAAAGGTCCCATGACATGGTACTTCTTGATGCTTTTATATGGCTCCTTAATGGTTCCCTAATACTGTAAATGAATCCTTCTTCAAAATCAACACTCACTGCATGAGATATGACTCTGACAGTCTTCATGAGGCTAGATATGTGTCTAAAATGCTTTATTCTGAGTGTTGCTGCTTCAGTGCAAATGAGAAGGACAGAGAGATTGGCTAAGGAGCGGGGGGGCGGGTTTCCCCCGCAGCTCGGCACCGCTCTCTGCTCGCTTCCGTGTTTAACACAGGAAGAGAGATGAGAGACTTTGCAATGAAAAAAAGCATATTTACACAGAAAATAAAATTAAACCACTGGTATTTCAGAGGTCCAGAGGGTCGGGTAAGGGACTTGCGAGCCTAGAAACACTCGGACGTGCCTCCAGGCAAATAAAAAAACGCATTTTGCATTGCGTAGCGCATTCACAGTCCAAACTCTATGGGCGGGATATACAGGGGCGCTGAGACAGAGGGAGGGGCTGGAGCTGCATTTGCCGATCTGACGTCAAAAAGGTGCCTTGTCCGAACTCGCCCGTTTGAACACTGGTTTTGTGTAACGCAGAAAAGGACCGCAAATGCTCAGTTTACACATTTCGCAACTTTTAGCCATGGGGGGGGCCTAAACAGGGTAGGGGAGCTCACATTAACGTTCAAAAACCTCAGAAAGTGAAAATTTCATGCCATGGGACCTTTAAGGCAGCCAAGATTGACCCAGCCAAGATGTGCCAAAATGATCTAATGTTGTATAACTGTGCCGTGTATCTCCATATTCATTTTTATAATGTTTCAACCCACAACATTGTGTTTGTGCACTTGTAAAATCGTTCAGACCTGACGAGACCTCCACTTCCACAGGGAGGATGATGAACTGATCCTCAGCAGCGTTGGTTTTTATTCGGATAAACGCTGTGTGGTTGTCTGCGTCTCTAGACGAGAAACTGGCTCTCATCACTCCCTTTGTTTCAAACGGAGGAATCTCCTGGAATAAGTACAATTGGAGCACAGTTACAACTAATATAGCCATATTATTTTCACAATTTAATGCAGCATTTTTAAAATTGTAAAATTAATGATGAGTGAGCGTACTGTAAGTGTAAACCAGTTTAGAGATTAATTGCTAGAATAGGCTTATAATTCCACAACAGTGCACAGAAACTATAAATAGTTAAAGTAAATTTCAAATTCAATAAGTTGCTTCAAGTGGCATCATAGTGTTTAAAGTGATATCAATTACTGTCAAACTGTGAAATTGAAAATACATTTATAAAACAGTAACTAACCCATAGTTTCACAGTCCCTCCTTGTTGTCCAGTGGGAAGCTCTAGGTGCAGGTCCCCACCACTGGAGTACATCTCCACAACCTCCGGTATAGAAATAGAAACCCGTCAAACAATGATTCACTTCTATTCTAAACAACATAAAGCAGGCCTGAGCTTCACCTGTAGAGGCTCACTAAAAGGGTTGTGGATGTTGATGAGAGGAGAGAAGCTGCTGTTGACCGGGACACGGGCCCCTATAAATGGACGCAGCCTGTATGGATTTGGGATGCCTACCCCAAAAACCTAAAGGGAGAAGAGGGACAATATAATTATACAGAAATTAGGTTTATATGTTCTTTCACATTTTTATGGTTTGCTGGTATATATAAACCTATTTGCTTTTTACAATTATTTAGTACAGTACTGATAATAACAAGGTCTTGCACAAGATAGTCCTGTCTGCAGAGGTGTCAATATGTAGCAAACTGAGCAATTCCTGTGAAATTCCTTTACATGTGCACTGCGCAACTTTTGGTGGGGGGTCAATCTTCTGCTTTTTAGCATTTATCCATTACAAGTGTTTCTATTGCTAAAAAATACAAGATATCCTTCTGTGAATAGGAGTGACTCTCCACAGATCTGAGTTAAATGTAGCGTAGTGCTGTAATCACTCAATCATAGCCATTTATTTATTTTGATACAACTATGACAGCAGACACACCCTAAAATGCCTTTTGTACCTGGTATGTAAAGACTCCATGATGCGAAGTATTAATAAATAAAGTGTTTTCTACATTTCCAACTACTCGAGCAAGAAAAACAACATCAAACGATGTGTTTCCTCCAGGGGGAATTATCTGCAGAAAGAGGAGAAAAGAAAAGACACATTATTAGAATGTAGTGACCTCCAATCACCCCCGACAACACCTGACCCTAAAGGTGCCCATACAAACACATTGCAGCTGTGCGCCAACTTTAGCATTTTGGTGGAGAGACTGTGGTGTCTGCTAGTGAGTGGCGTTAAGAGTTTGAGTGAATACTAGTCGCAAAATTTCAATACAAAGTGAATTGGAGCTGGAGTCGATGGAGCTGGAAGCAAGCTCATGCTCACTTTCTATGGTTGTAGCGGGCTACCTATGACCATTTATATATACTGTGTTTAGTAATAATTTTATAAAATATTCTCTTTTAAACAAATATTTATGTAATTTTAACTAAACCTGTTTTTTTTAATAATCTGACCAATTAAAATTTTTACCCTGAAAATTGTTAAAAAAAAAAACAGTGCCTTTGATGTAGAGATAAAGCTGTACACACAGTAGGTCATTTGGCAAAAAAGCAGAGGAGTGCCTCTCTCACTTGCTGCGTTGTTTACTGAGCGTACTTTACAGCACTTTTAACAAATTCAAACAAGAAAAAAGAGGAAGTAAGAATGCAATGATGAGTCGCTACTTTTTCACTAGAGCTAAGACCCAGAGTGTGTATCACCACTGCCCAAGACATCTGAGTGGAATTCAATAAATATTCAAATAGGTAAACTTCAGTATGTATCCAAGAACTAGTATAATACTGTAGATCCAAAAAGAGTCCAAGAAGGAAGGTTGTGTGTTTGTTTAAAGATCTCATGATTTTAAAAACGTCTTTCTAAACCACATTTTAAAACTTACTTTTGTGAGCTCACAATGAAGGCTACAGCAGATTCAGTTTCAAATTGAAGGACACTTATTCAGAAGTCATAACTTTGTGTTCATATTTTCAGTTTTGATATGTAATTGCAGTTTTTGGTGAGTTTATTTAATCCTGGTATCATTTCAATCCAATTCAAGCTTTCTTTCAAACACAAAAAGTCTAAGTTGTTTATTTAGTAGAGGTTAAAGGCAGGAAGATAGAATGAGATTTAAAAAAAAAAAAGTATTGTCTATTTAGACAATACAGACTATTTTCATGATTTAAGAACAAAAGGTCCAGTACACTTGTATCTGTACATGTGTTTTGCTACAATATTTGCTACAGTACACTTGCTACAGTACACTTGTGTCTGTACATGTGTTTTGCTACAATATCTGCCAACTGAAATATCATCTCAAACACCAGTCTATCTGCTGTTAATCCTCTTGAAGTTCAGTTTACATGTAAAAAGCCCTGGATCACAGTAGCTTCTTTAAATTACTTCATACCACTGTATCACACACTAATGCCTCAAGCCACAGAACAGATATTTCCTGAGAAGGGAGTGTTCACCAGATCAAAATTGTATATGCTATAATCAAAACGTTTTTCAAATTTAAAAAATATTATTATTATTTTATGACATTCACTAAATGCTGTTGCATAATATTCTAGATCAATGTTTATATAAGTGAGCTATTTGCAGAATTCTCTACGGACACTACATCCTGAAATGGTTTTAAAGTAAGCTATTAAGTTCACTCATTACAAATATTTCATGACTGCCTTTCCAAATATAGTCATACTGCAATGAACAGCACCTAGTTATCATAGTAATGACTTTAGTATGTAAATATGACGACAAGATATTCCCCCCCTTGAAGTAGGCAGTCATATAAATACAATTAGACTTCTATTCTTAGCTTGACAACTTCCATTTTGTGGCAAGAAAGATAAAAAATTATTTATAAATGTCACAAAATCTAAACTTAATACAAATAAAAAAGCTTTAGGCATTTAAAAAAAGGTTTATTTGGGGCCAAGCACCGAAGGGGGGACAAGCACCAAAGGTGCAAGGCACCATAGTGTTTCTACTGATTCTTATACAGTGGTACCTCACCTTACGAAAGACCCAACAAACGAAAATTTCAAGTTACGAAACGCCTTCACGTTAAATTTTGGTCTCTAGATACGAATGAAAATTCAAGTTACGAAACGCGAAATCTCAAAAATTCAAATAATGCGCGCTCAGCTACACACATTATACGCTTTTCTCAGACTGAATTTAAACTTTTCTCACATTTGTCTCTCATTTAAACACTCAAACTTTCATAGATTTTCAACAAAATTATTAACAGTGAAGTGTGGGGGGACGTGTGACGCACGACCCGGCGCGGGGCTGCCAGCAGGTCTAGACCTGGACTAAACCAGGACTGGACCAGGACTAAACCAGGACTAAACCAGGACTAAACCAGGACTAAACCAGGACTAAACCAGGACTAAACCAGGTGGATTAAAGCGCCGCGTGCGGGTCTATTTCCTGGTTTCGTTTCTTTTGGTCTAGACCAGGTCTAGAGGAGGTCTAGAGGAGGCACGGTTTGAGCACGGGTCTCGTTCATGCGCTCAGACTGCGTGCGGTCCCCCTCGCTGCTCGCCTCAGCCGTGACTCGAAACAAAACCAGGAAATAGACCCGCACGCGGCGCTTTAATCCACCTGGTCTAGTCCTGGTTTAGTCCAGGTTTAGTCCAGGTTTAGACCTTGGTCTAGACCTGGTATAGTCCACGTTTAGTCCTGGGTCTACAGTCTCTACGCAGAACACAATGTTACACTATAAAAAAAGTTACACTATTAAAAAAAACTTGGATCAGGGCCTTGGAACGAATCAGGCTTTTTCCATTGAAATAGCTACTCAACTTACGTAACCACTTCTGGAACGAATTAATTTCGTAAGGTGAGGTACCACTGTACATTATTCTTCGACCCATGGAAGTCTATGGCAACCCCTAGAACTGTCTGGTAAAAAGTTGTGAAATTTTGCATGCACATTCCAGCCAGTCTCCTCATTACCCACAGCAATTTATAGGCCCCCACCCCCAACCGTCTAGTGCCACCAGCAGGTCAAAGTTTCAGGAATTTTCAGGAATTTTCAGGAATTTTCAGCGTTGCTAGGCAACGCAGAAATGTACCTTTGATCTGTTTTTGATGTGTCTTTGATCTAGCCGCAGTGAGCTCATATCTCGGGAACCCTTCATAGGAAGCCTGGGAAGCCTGTTAGACCCTGTTAAACCCATGCTGAGGCTTACATGCACCTTCGGTGCTTGGCCCCACATTGCTGCTTGCAGCTATATTTTTTACTTAAAATCACACACCAATATCTAGGTGCTATATAAGAATAATGTGCCTCTTTTTGCTATTGCCAATGTTGAATCAACTGCTCTTCTTAGTAAACAGAAAAACGCTGTGGATTGAGGAGTGCCAGAGTAAGCAAAACAGATGCAAATCTACAGTTTGATAGAATCATGTGTGACAGAACCCATGACTTTGTGACTAATGCGAAAACAAGACTGTGATCTGGAGGTTCTTAAACGAAAGCAATATTAGATTTGGAGGCAATTTGCCTAATGGCACTGCTATCCCCAGACCTTACAACACCTACATTCACTGTGAGAATGTACTTACCCTATTTTGGAAAAATGATGCATGAAAATGTGCTGTTGTTGCTGATATTGATATCAAACTTATTTCTTCTGAGCTAGGATTATGTAAATAAACTTTCTCCATTTTGGGCATTCCAACAGGTCTGTAAACAAGAGACATGAGGTCAGAACAAACTTCAGTGCTGATGGCTAAAACTAGAGAAAAATACAAATGTATTACTAATTGATAAATGGCTAATAGTAACCATTAATTAAGTGTTATTCAAAAATCACATTAGGACTACAGCCTCAATATTAAGTAATGAATTTTGCTAATGAATATAGTTTACAGAACCTTTCACAGAGCTCTCAAAAGCAAAAACAGTGGCCTTAAAAATAATAATTCACATGTTTTTCGTGTTTTGTTAGACCTTGGAGAAATGAAAGAGTTAAGATTTGTAGTCATAAAACATGACATCAAAGTGGTCGATGAGGAGGCATGTGTGATTCATTTATAGTAAAGGGTTATAAAGGCCTTCACATACTCCACCCCAATACCAGCTCTGTGCACACCACTTTGCATGGCTGTCAATCAGACCACAGCTTAAATCTACCATCTTCCAATTTTTAAAGGGATAGTTCGGGTTTTTTGATGTGAATCTGTATGGCATCCCCTTCAGCAGTGTCGTGCATTAACACTGACTTATCGCTGACAGTGTCCTCTGAGCAGAGTTCTGCCCCGGTTCTGGAGCTGACGAAAGTAGTTCTGGCAAGTTAGCGGGGACATTAAAGGAACAGTGTGTAAGATTTTTACCTGTTAATTACAGAAATTGAAGATACCCATTCAAAAATACATTGTTTTCCAAGCCTTTTCACTTCCATCATGAAATCAAAGTATTCTGTTGGACTTAGATATACCTGCATAAAAGGGGGATCATCCCCATATAGAGGCAGCCATTTTGATTACGAGAGCCGCAGGACATTTGGGCTCCGCCTTCGCCTTCGGCAAGGCTCGTGGTTTTGGGTAAACAACGACAAGCATGTTCCGGATCACACGTTGTAATGGATCTAACACGTGTTTTGGACTAAATTGGTTTACTGGATTTTATTCGCTGGATCCTTACGGACAGATTGAGACCAAGCTTATGGTGAAATACAGAGTTTGACCTGTCCAGAGCCTTCAAAGGTAAGCAAAGTAACAAACCTCGTTTTGTGCTTTTCCGTATAAAAGCCCCATGTGCTCGGGGAGTAATTGTTGTTATGAATTGCATAGTCAAAAAGAGGAGACTGTAAGGTTTCATTTGATGTGTAGATTGTCATGGTACACGATCGGGAATGTGTGTTTTCATGCGAAAAGAAAAAAAAAAAAACAGCGAACGGGGCCGCGTTTTATTTATACCGTAGTTGTCGGCGAGAGCTCGCACAGCGCCGGGTGCGCGCTGGTACGCGAGCTGTCCGCGTTACGGCGCGCCCGGGTGACCCTCGAGGTCTGCCGTAGCCAAAAGAGGAAGTGCATGGTACCTACACCACCTATGCGCCACGAATCCTACACACTGTACCTTTAAATAAAGCTTGTTTTTCCTTCTCAAAACAATATTTGTCCAAAACGTGATATATTTGCATCACAAAACAGTTGCACACGAAAAAGTCAGAAGTCATAATCGCTTGGTGCTATTTTCTCTCGAGTCCTATCACTGCGCGCCTATTCTTATTATTAGCCTGTTCATTTGTAAATATCACCACTTACAATCATTCACATCAAAAAACCCAAACTATCCCTTTAAGCTCAGGTCTGAATGTTTAACTAACCCAAATGGAAGATGTAAATTAAGTCTCATTTTCCTCTAACCAAAACTCAATTCATCATTAATGACATTACTTGTTAATGACTTGTCAACTTAACAATTCTATTAGTGACCAAATCTAGATTTTTAGCCCATCTGTGGTTAACAGAAAGTTGTGATGTTATCTGAAAGTCAGGAATAGTTTATGGTTTGTTAGGTTTGCAGTACATTTCAGTGCCGTCTCAAGTGTTAATGCATCTAGTCTGGTTAAGGTGAACTGAATATTAGTGCTTTTATAAATGTTGCCAAGCTTATTGTAATACAATGTAAAAAAAATATGGTTTAGACAGCGACTGTCCACGTTCTCAAATAAAAGAAGAATGCAGGTGCGGTTTGGTCGCAGGTGGAGGTGTGCACTGGGCTGTAAGGGTGGAGCCCTCCATTAGACGTGGCATTACATGGGTTTGGTTCAGAGAATACCACAGATCTGGTTAATGCTTTAGGTATGCCTTCACCACAGTAGCTTTCCAGGTTACTAGGTGTGGCTCGGTCACATTTATATAAAGCCCAGAGTCATGTTTTAAAACAATCAAATACATAGGAGAATAAAGCACTCACTGTTCATGGAAGTCCAACATTGGAGGTTCAAATCTTATAGGGCGGCAATTCCCTCGATGCGGGGACATGCTACGGGACAGAAAAAGGTATGTCAGGAGGAAGAGAAAGGTAGGAAAACTCGCCCCCATGCTGGACTGGCTCAAGCTAACAACTAACTAAAAACACTGTGTCCCGAACTTTCTCTTTCAGTTTTTTATAAGTGTCGCTGGCAGCCAAGAACCACTCCCATCTGTGGTACGCCATTTCCATATGTAAAGTCTTCACTGGTGTCCATCACAAGAGTGAAACAACAACACAACAAAGGTCTGAGTATGAAGTGCTCTCAAAGCAGAACAACGCACAAGTGAGCATCAGCCGCGCACCCTGAGCGCAGGGCACACACAACCCACCAAACCTGTTGGACGACAGGTGTACAGCAACAATAGGCTGGGCTGTCCTTGAAGAGGAGCCAGGGCTGTCTTTAGTGGTAGACTACGAGTAATGAGAGCTGTATTTAAATCTTCTGGAAAATGTTCATCCGTGATGCAGGTGTGGTGTGTACAGTTCAGAGTAACTATTTCATGGTTCAAATGGTCCACTCCTAAATATTCACAATAGACACAAGCATCCATTTTTATTAAGAGGCGTCACTGACCTACAATTCAGTCACAAGGAGCTACTGCCCTTCCTGTCTATACAGAAGAATGGAAGGGCATCAGGCATAAAATCTTCCAAATTTACACGTAATCTATGAAGCAGATCAGTGTCTTTGGTGGTCATAAGTCATAAGGGAGGAGAAAATAATTACTTGTATAGAAATGTAGTGATTCATTGAGCGCAAACTCCAATGACATGATACTGGTAATTTGAGTGTATGCTGTTAAACAATGAGTGTGTCGACTGGCAAAAGTCAGCAATTTCTCCTGTGTTTTTTTTCCAGATGGTAAACTATCAAAGTTGTGTCAAAATAGATTTCCTACAATAAAAATACTACACACTAACCCCCCCCCCACTAACGCTTTTTCAACAAATATCTGATAAACTCGTGTGAACCAGGATTCAGTCTCTATGGATACGCATCTGTAGTGCTAAAGTCATTACTCCGAGATTACTCTCTAGCCACATGCTCAGCTCATATCCATTTCACTATACCATTTACTATACAGTCTTTTACTATACAGTCTGCATGTACATAGGAACAATGGCCACAGCCGCTGAGCTCAGAGCAGACGGGGATGGATTTCTCTCCCGGGAGGCACTGCTGGAACAACCCCACACCCCTCTGCCAGCCAACACTCATCACAATAAAACAACTACCAACTACATTCTTTTGGGATTAAACAAGTCCCTGAGTTGACAGTGCAAAAGTTACAGTGAGGTGTGAAAAATGTTGTTAATAGGCAAGGCAAGTGCAGCCTCTGCAAGAAGAGGTCAGTAATGTGTCAAGAACTAAATTATGTAAAGTTTGAGACTAATTATGCTATCAAATTGCTACAAAACAAAATGATTTTTTTATTTTTATTTATATATATATATATATATATATATATATATATATTTATATATATTTATATATATTTATATATATTTATATATAATATTATATATATAATATTATATATTTATTTATTTATTTATTTTTATTTTTTTCATTTCAGACAAGAGGAAATATTGGATTGTGATAATTTGCTGGCTGTCTATGATAATGTGATTCAGTGTTATTCTATGTAGCTCAATGCTTTAACACAACTACAAGATGTGTACTTTGCCCCACCCACTCTCCTATTGGCCGAAAAGAAGCAGAAAGCTTTAGCTGTCTCTTAAAAGCAATATAAAGCTACTATGCACACGTGTGTTCTTTTGACTGTGTCTCTAACAAAATTGCAATATGACCCATCCATCCATCCATGGATCCATTTTATTTATTTGGCCAAATTGCCTCTGTATCGTTGTAAGTTAAGAAAGCACATTTACTCCTGCGCTAGAACTTCTTTGATTTAGTCTGTACACTGAACTGTACAACTGCATATAATTTCACTTTGCATCAATAATCTGTCTAAAGGCAAAGTCTAAGTTAAACTATATTTGCCCCTATGCAGCTTACTTATTTTCAGTAGACTGATACACCTTTCATTTCTTCCTACTTTCCTGTCGAACTTGCCAAATATTTGTAATGCTAGCAAAGACAGGGCCACGAGGCTATAAAATCTGTGTCGTATTAGCTGGCTTAGCGCTGAGGAGCTAATGCTTTGGGCTTGTAATTGGAGTAGGTGCAGATCACGCCGTCTCTTGGCCTCTCCAGCTGCTTATGTCCAGAGTCAAGCTGAACTTTACATAGGTCTTCAAAGCCAACAGCCCAAGAAAAGAGGTTTAGCTTATCTAGATATTGACAACAAAGGTATTTGCTTTTTACTGAGGTCGCTGAGATTTCATTTTTGTTGTTGACTATGAATGACAAAATATGTTTTTGTCTATTTTGCCTATTGTGCCTTCGGATTTCATACAATTTTACCAGATAAAGAAAATTGTAATTTTATTATTTTGTTGTGATAAACATTTCACACAATTATATTGATGTTGTTGTTATCAGTAGACATTGAGATTTGAGAAAAAGATAAAAATTCACATACAGCCTTCCTAAATTATGAATGTAAAAAGAGAAGGGAGTGGTTCTGGTATGTCTGTACAAGATAACCCTTTTATGGGCAAGATCGCGGTGCATACATGCAGCAGACGCCATACACTGCAATTACACAAAACAAGTGAGGAGTAACTAACATCAACATGGAAATGCCCTGCCCAAGTTTAGTGAATATTGCGATTTAGGTCCAGGTTCAGGCCTGGGTTTTGATCCAGTTTTGGTCCGAGTTTTAGTCCCAGTTTAGTCTGAGTTTAGTAGTTAGTAGATTCAAACTTATCCTTGTTTTAGTTTAGTAAATTTGAAGTGTTACTTGGTGAGCAAAGATGGAGAATTACTGTAATAAACTTGTGGTTTGAAGCTGGAACAAAATCCTTGCCTGAAGCACTAAACTGAATTATAGCTAACATCTTTAGCTTCTTGCCTCACGTGTAATATTGCCTTAAAACAATGATGCAATCTCCAGCTCAGTACACCAAGTCTTCCAGGTGTCCACAAATCCACAAATAGATCCAGCTGTCATCAGTAATGTACTATAGACTGACAAGTGAAGCATATCATAAACCTGTTCTAGACATATCCAGAATAATTTGAAGTGTTAAGGAACTGATGCATTTTACAGCTCCTCAGCAACGCAAGTCACATAAGTTACAACGCTAGTCACATGAGACAGGTTTTCATGACAAGTCATTGTCACTGTCACTTACACACTGAAGAAGTCAATGAGTTTTTCATTCCGTTTTCACAACCAGCATTTTAAATTTAGGATAAGCCTGATCTTACAGACATACTAAGATAGCCAACACATGGATGTGATATCATGACTATAATATTTGAACTTCCAATGCCTACACTTTCAATCTAATGCCTACATACTAATACTGTTACTAAGTACAACCCGTGAAGTGTAAAAATGTAAAATAAATGAATCATTATACCCCATCCTGTTGGTGGAACAAAAGCCCAAATAATACACTAATAATAATGATAGTTCTTTACTTAATTTGCAAACACAGCAGGTATGTGAAGCACTTACCTTTGTTGGTGATATAAACTAAAATTAATATCGGAGTCCGCCTGCAAAAAGAGAATAGTTAGACACCTGAAGTTAGTTGTTAGGGCAAGCAAAATTTGGACAGAAGGTAGATCATAGTGTTACCTGTAATAGACTCCCCTCACCAAAATGTAGAACTTCTAAGATGGTGTCTGATTGTATGAATGCTGTAGAGATAGAGAGGTTTTAGGACAATTGTATGTACAAGTTAAATTATATTCACAATCACAACATATTGTCCAGAACAGTTTATAAATAATGAATTACAAGATGTGCTCCAAACTATACAATTTTAACAGAGGCAAATTGTTTACTGTTCACACTTTTCTGAGCTTTCCTGACAATTTAAAGCAAAATTAAGAACTCAAGACTCAACTCACATTCTGAATTAAAAAAAAAAAAAAATGGTAGAATGAATATTTGACAAGCCATTGATATCCTCATATGGTTATTGGTCAAATATAAAAACTTCAGTGGTTAAAGAATGTTTTATTGTTAGTAGTTTTATTTTCTTCTTGATAACTTCTGCTTTAACTACCATAACCATCATACAGCCGACCATCTACAGCATTCGCCAATATTACCACTAAAAAGATAAGAGTCCATTTGAACTTTAATCTCAAGTCCTTTCTGACCAGACTATGACAACAAGGCACGTGGGCAATATACTAGTATAATGATAATATTCATGTGCCTGTGATAAATTAACTCTTACTGATTTCTTTTGTAATCTCTGTAACCACAATCATCATGTCTAGATAGCTTGGACCAAGGTCATGAGAACTTCCTGCATAGCTAAACTAAAAATATTTATTTACTTTTGCTTTCAGCAAAAAGGACAGCTTTTATCTGACACCACAGCAGGGACTTAAAACCCCCTATTAATGCTCTTATGCCATCTTGAAAACAAATCAAGCGTTTAACCAGTAATTAGCCTTGACGTGTAGTGACAAATTAAATGCTACATCAAATTAACCAGTGCTTGCTAGAACATGAGTGTGTGTGTGACAGAGAGAGACCTGTAATCCTCATATACATTATCCTCCTCTGTGTGGCATCCCTGAACTTGAATTGAACCCAGTTTGATGTCTTCCAGAGCTATCTCCTCTGGAAGCTATCTCCTACACTCCCACTAACCCTCAGATCAAGAAATGAGGAAGAAATATTTTTGAGGTATTTTACAATGCAAGATAGAAATTTTAGTATCATGACAGCACTAACTCGACTCCATACTGATTCTGGTACCATGATGATAATAAAAACACTTTATTTAGACAGTAAAATGTAATACAATTTTAAACATTAAATAATAGTAGTTTCTTTAATATTATGATGCTCTTATCATGGTCTTATATCTATGCAATACCTCAGTTGTTCAGTTATCTTCCATAGTGGTCCATGGACATATACTAGTCGATGTGCTCTTATACTTAATTCTGATACAGCTCAAGATCATTCTAAATCTATTCAGGAAAGGGCCATTTCTGTCCTATGAATGTGACTTTAGTAATGATTTGATACTAATTTTGGTATGCAAGATCGAAATTACCATCTTATTTCTGATACTTTTGATAACAGTAACTGTATTTTTTAAGCGATTAACAAAAAGATAGCAAGAGGAAATTTGGGGAAATCTATAAAGAGAAAAAGCTATTGCAGTACCAAAACTGAAAAATGTACCAGCAAGAATCAACAAAATCCAAACTCAAATTCTCACATGAGTAATTTTGAGAAATATTACTTAGTAGAAAGGCCAACCACAAGGCGGACAACATTATCAATATACTAGTATGGTATGTATGTTTTTTTGTTTTTTGTTTTGGCTAGTGCAAAAGTGTGTATGCTTTTAACTGTCAGCGAAGATTGAGTTATGTAGATTGTCAGCTGTGCATTCAAAGTTTCCCACGTCTATAATGTTTGCAGAAGTCTCAGGACGTTTTATGAAGTGTATCTAGCGTTGATAAGAGACTAGGACGTGTTGCTCCATTTTGGCACTATTGTAAACATTGTAAAGGCTCGGGACATGTTTCAGAGTTGGAACAGCTTATCATAGATTTCAGTGAATAACATAAGCCCACTGAACGCTGCTGTGTGTATCAGGGCGGTCTGACATGATAATCTGACATAAACAAGCTCCTATGACTTTGCTCACTGCAGCCGTCACAAAAAATAGCCACGTTTACGTTTCGTTTTGAGTTTTATGAGGAAGCTGACAGCACCGCAGCAGTCACTTTTTATTCCAAGTGTGTATGACAACTTTTCATTCCAATGAATTGAAATCACACAGTAAGTGATGTAACCCATGCTAATAACCGTGATGGGGATCTACTATAATAGTGTTTACATGCTATAAAGTTGTCCAATGCAAGGTTTTAGGAAATACTAGTACAAATGACGAGTTCTGGATGGGACCTCTGTCAACACTCAGTACTAGCTTTATGTGTAGGCTACTGCTAACATAAAAAATATCCCAAGCAAGCTGTTTTCTGTAATAAAGTGAGAGGGTAGCAGGGGTGGTAAAAGTGGCCCGTTAAAGGGAAGGCTAGCCCCAAGCCACACTTCAGCAGAAATGTCTACGGAAGTTAGCCCAGGCTAACGTAGAAAGCTAAGTTAACGTTACAAACCTTGTTGATTTGCCCGCGTCGTGTGAATAAAAGCAATAAATAACATCCGCAGTAAAGCGACAAATGATGTTCGCGTTTCTGTTAATAAATGATGAGAACTGTGGCTCCTTTCTTCACCCGCCATTTCTGTAGATGTTTTAGTTAAGATAAAAGCCGAGCGAATGTGAGGACATGCCCGTGTAAACCTCTGCTGCGTCTGTCAATCATAGCGAAGAAAAACTGTAGCGAGCAAAGCCCAAAGCCACTGCAACAGGAAGCTGCCGCGGTCCTCTTCCGCCGCGCTGCCGCGTGTGCACTGTGCCGCGAGCGCGTCGAGCCGGCGCGCGTCAGGGCACACACAGGAGAGAGCGCCCTCTGCTGTCTGAGACCGGGAGAAGCGCAGACAGTCTCAAGAAAGATCAAAGATCAAAGTCAAAGTCGGCTTTATTGTCAATTCTGCCATATGTGTTGAAGATACAGTGAATCATAATTTCGTTTCTCTCTGGCCAGATAGTGCAAAAAAGACAGTGTACAGAATACAATATAAAGACAAAACACAACAAAAACTATCTAAGACAAAAATCTAAAACTAAAATCTAAGATCTAAGATCTAAGATCTCAAATCTGAAGCAGTGCAACATAATAAACAAATACCTATTTATGTCCAAAAATGTGCAGTTTACATCAAAAATGTAAGATACAACAGTGAAATGGTAATGGTAATGGTGAAGTTAAGATAAAAATAAAAGTGCAACAGTAGTAATTCCAGTGCAATTTTTTTTTATCTTTTATTATTAAAGTTACATGTTTTAAAACCACAATAACATTTGCAAAGTACTCAGAAGACACATTGAGGGATGTGGGCACGGGAACAAACACTTGACTTGAAGGTACCTGGGGGAAATACAAGGGGGGCAGTAGTAAACAACTGTACAACAGTAGTAAAATTCCAGTAGTAAATGTGCAACAGTGCAACAGTAGTCCTTTGCAGCAGTTTTATAAAGTGTCTAGAGTGATACGTCTTTTCTGGAATACAGGTTATGCCAATATGGCATAAAGGTATTAAGGTGAGAGAGTTCAGCTTCCTGACAGCCTGGTGGATGAAGCTGTTTGACAGTCTGATGGATGAAGCTGTTTGACAGTCTGGTGGAGTGGGCCCAGAGACTCCGGTACCTTCTCCCCGAGGGCAGGAGGCTGAAGAGGCTGTGTGAGGGGTGACTTAGGTCACCCACAATGCTGGACGCTCTGCGGGTGAGCCGGGTGTTAAAAATGTCCAGGAGGGAGGGGAGAGAGACACCACCGATCCTCCCAGCTGCATTCACTTTGCACTGCAGAGCTTTCCTGTTCTGTTCAGTGCAGCTCCCGTACCACACAGTGATGCAGCTGGTCAGAACGCTCTCAATGGTGCCTCGGTAGAAAGTGGTCATGATGGGTGGGGGGGCTCCAGCTCTCCTCAGTTTGCGGAGGAAATAGAGGCACTTCTGAGCCCTCTTTGCCAGTAATGCAGTGTTCGCTGTCCGATGTGCACCCCCAGGAATTTGGTGCTGCTCGCCCTCTCTACAGCAGCACCGTTGATGGACAGTGGGGGTGCTGGGTGGGGCCTCGCTGGAAGTCAATAACAATCTCCTTGGTCTTTCCAACATCAAGAAAGAGATTGTTATCGCTGCACCACTTGGTCAGAAGGCTCACCTCACTCCTGTAGTTTGTATCATCGTTATTAGAGATGAGACCCACCACAGTCGTATCGTCCGCAAACTTGACAATGTGATTGGTGCTGAAGGCTGGTGAGCAGTCGTGGGTCAGCAGAGTGAAGAGCATCGGACTGAGCACACAGCCCTGGGGGGCTCCTGTGCTCAGTCTAATGCAGCTTGAGGTGTCTCTGCCAACCCGCACTGCCTGTGGCCTCTCACTGAGGAAGTCCAGCAGCCAATTACACAGTGAGGTCTGAAGCCCCAGGTGGTCCAGTTTGGTAATGAGCTGCTGTGGGATTATGGTGTTGAATGCAGAACTGAAATCTATGAACAGCATTCTCACATATGAGTCTTTATTGTCCAGGTGGGTGAGGGCTGGGTGAAGAGCAGAGCAGATTGCATCCTCGGTAGAGCGGCTGGCCCGGTATGCAAACTGGAATGGGTCCAGGGTAGTGATGAGGATGGATTTAATGTGTGCCATGACTAGCTGTTCTAGCCAGGAACTGTGTGTGACCTGTTGTATTCACACACTGAGCTGCAGAGGCTGCACTAGAATTGGTTAATGATGACTGCAGGTGCTGGGGTTTAGGTTGTGATTATTCAGATCAGAGAGAGTCATTTTAGGTTTAAACCAACTGGATTTCAGAATCTGGTAACCTAAATGAGAGATTCATGTGAAGCACATTTTGCTGGTTGGATAATCATTTTGAGAACCAAAACATTAAGAGCTAACTTTGGCAGCTGTGTAAACCTGGTATTCAGAAAGTCTGGGCTGCAGTACTGAATTTATATATGACATACTGTATTTCTGTCACCACAAATGGGCAAATATGTGAGGGTTTGGTTAGTGTTTCTTCCTGTTACTTCATTTCCTGTAACTGAATGCGATGCTGTACATTCAGAATTACACAGCCTCAAAAAGTGATCAATATATCCTATTTCTTCATTAACAGGTCACACATATTTTCATCCTTAATTGACATGTTATAGGCCTGCCCTTTTAAAGTAAACTTAGACTTAGACTTCGACAAACTTTATTGATCCACAAGAGAAATGATTTGGGTACAGTAGCTCACTCATCATAATATAATATATATAATATATATAATATATATATACACACGTGGACAAAATTGTTGGTACCCCTCAGTTAATGGAAGAAAAACCCACAATGGTCCCTGAAATCACTTTAAACTTGCAGAAGTAATAATAAATAAAAATGTATTGAAAATTAAACAATCAAAATCAGCCATCACTTTTGAATTGTTGATTAACATAATTATTTAAAAAAACAAACTAATGAAACAGGCCTGGACAAAAATGATGGTACCTCTATAAAAGATTGAAAACTATTTGACCAGAGTGACATGATTAACTCAGGTGTGTCCTTTAATTGACATCACAGGTGTTTCCAAACTCATAATCAGTCAGTCTGCCTATTTAAAGGGAGACAAGTAGTCACTCTGCTGTTTGGTGAAAAGGTATGTACCACACTGAACATGGACAACAGAAAGCGAAGGAGAGAATTGTCCCAGGACATCCGAAAAAAAATTATAGACAAACATCTTAAAGGTAAAGGCTATAAGACCATCTCTAAACAGCTTGAAGTTCCTGTGACAACAGTGGCTCATATTATTCAGAAGTTTAAGACCCACGGGACAGTAGCCAACCTCCCTGGACGTGGCCGCAAGAGGAAAATCGATGACAAATTGAAGAGACGGATCGTTCGAATTGTATCCAAAGAGCCCAGAACAACCTCCAAAGAAATTAAAGGTGAACTCCAAGGCCAAGGTACATCAGTGTCAGATCGCACCATTCGTCGTTGTTTGAGCCAAAGTGGACTTCATGGGAGACGACCAAGGAGGACACCACTGCTGAAAAAAAATCATAAAAAAGCGAGACTGGAATTTGCAAAAATGCATGTTGACAAGCCACAAAGCTTCTGGGAGAATGTCCTTTGGACAGATGAGACCAAACTGGAGCTTTTTGGTAAGACACATCAACTCTATGTTCATAGACTCAAAAACCAAGCATACGAAGAAAAGAACACTGTCCCTACGGTGAAACATGGAGGAGGCTCAGTAATGTTTTGGGGCTGCTTTGCTGCATCTGGCACATGGTGTCTTGAATGTGTGCAAGGTAAAATGAAATCTGAAGACTATCAAGGCATTCTGGAGAGAAATGTGCTGCCTAGTGTCAGAAAGCTTGGTCTCAGTCGCAGGTCATGGGTCTTCCAACAGGACAACGATCCAAAACACACAGCCAAAAACACCCAAAAATGGCTGAGAGAAAAGCGTTGGACTATTCTAAAGTGGCCTTCCATGAGCCCAGATCTGAATCCCATTGAACATCTGTGGAAGGAGCTGAAACATGCCATTTGGAGAAGACACCCATCAAACCTGAGACAACTGGAGCAGTTTGCTCATGAGGAGTGGGCCGAAATACCTGTTGACAGCTGCAGAACGCTCATTGACAAATACAGAAATCGTTTAATTGCAGTGATTGCCTCAAAAGGTTGTGCAACAAAATATTAAGTTATGGGTACCATCATTTTTGTCCAGCCCTATTTCATTAGTTTGTTTTTTTAAATAATTATGTTAATCAACAATTCAAAAGTAATGGCTGATTTTGATTATTTAATTTTCAATACATTTTTATTTATTGTTACTTTTGTAATTTTCAAGTGATTTCAGTGAGAATTGTGGGTTTTTCCTTCTTTAACTGAGGGGGTACCAACAATTTTGTCCACATATATATATATATATATATATAATATATAATATAACAAAAAATAGATGGAATAGCAAAAAAAAAGATAGCAATAGACCGGTGACAAATGAAACATAATTATAGAAATTTTAAAAAATTATTAAAAAATAATAAATGCATACGTACAAATCGGAATAAATAAAAAAAAACTAATAAAATATCCAATCACAGCTATATACGGTTGTAGGGAGTAGTATCTGTTGCATAAGGGTGAGCTGTTGTACAGTTTTACTGTATGTAAATGTGATGTATATAGTTTACCAAAGCCTGGCTTAATAGTCATCAAAATATTTAACATGTAAAAGAAATAATACATGAAATACATTATATTCGACACATTTTAGTGTGGTTAGTATCATGAAATGTATGTTTATTTGGTTTGACTTTAATCACACCAAAAAAAATAAGTGTCTTTCATGCATTTGGATCATATCTTACTTGGATTATGTATACAAATGAAACTAGAGTAAGTGTGAATATTTAACAGCTGTAAGCCTATATACCAAACATACTGATAAGATAACATAAGCTGCGGGTGCTATAGCCAAAATGGTATCAAGAAGAAGAGATTGTGTTTGAACTTACTGTTTGTGTAAGTGCCAACTGCTGCCTTGTTGGAAAGGAAACATAAAAATCATTATACTTTTAGATATTAGTAGTGAAAAGTGTGAAACTTTCTTTGTTTGTCAGTATTTTGTTTAGACAAGGTAAACTCTGATGATATCTGATGATGTCTCTATCAAGTATTTGAAGTTTTACAAGTGATTGGCAGTTCTTTTCAGCATAAATGTGACAGGTCTAATGAACTTCAGTGGTGAAGTATCCTACTATTTCCTATTGCTGGGTTTCAGGTGAGATCACAGCACTACAGCTCTGGAAAAAAAAAAAGAGACCACTGCAAAATGATCAGTTTTTCTGATTTTACTACTTATAGGTATGTGTTTGGGCAAAAGGAACATTTTTGTTTGAGTCTATAAACTACTGACATTTCCCCCAAATTCCAAATAAAATATTATCGTTTAGAGCATTTATTTGTAGAAAATAACAAATGGTCAAAATAACAAAAAGGATCCATGTTTTCAGACATCAAACAATGCAAAAAAAAAAAAAAAAAAGATCAAATTCATTTTAAAACAACATAATACTAATGTTTACACTTAAGAAGAGTTCAGAAATCAATATTTGGAGCAATAACCCTTATTTTTAATCACAGCTTTCATGCGTCTTGGCATGCTCTCCACAAGTCTTTCACATTGTTCTTGGGTGACTTTATTCCACTCCTGGTGCAAGAACTGAAGTAGCTCAGCTTTGTGTTTGTGTTGGAATTCAACAGATACTGGAATGGAATGGGTGTAATACATGTAGAGATGCTGATTTCAGAAACAAATGAATTGCAGTGGTTTCTTATTTTTTTCCAGAGCTGTATATAGGCCAATGTTATTTAATACAGATGGGGGCAGCTAAAATCAATATTGTTTAAATGCAGATTTTTGTTGTAATATAGCATGGTCTTATGTCTAGTCAAGAATAGAAATGATCAGGTTCCATATTTGGGAATTTACCTTTCTAATATTTCATAGTACAATGTACTCACTTGGCTCTTGCCCCCATCTGGAAGTATGACGCCATCACTTTTGAGAATCTGAAAACCACCAGTAGCTCAAGTTCTAAATGATTGAGACACAACAACTTTTACAAAGCAAAGCTCCAAAACAGACCATTTTACTGCTGCCATGAATGTCCACCTTCAAGTTTGTGCAAAGGGAGTGTTCACCAAATAGATAGGAGTATTTACGTTGTGTTTTAAAGGTTCACTATGTAACATTTTTAGTTGAAAGTCCGCCACCCACTTGTCTACACAGAGATGTTGAATTTGCCACAGTATGACATTAAGTTCAAGACCAAATGGCCAAATTTAAAACCTTTATGATGGATTTAACAATATCCAAATGTGTAGGAATGCAAAGTTTTCCCTTGGACTATAGTCATTTGCAATAATCATAAATTGTAAAAACAATCTGCATGAAAGTTTAAATTTATAGTTTGATAGTTAATAAACTTTAATTACAAATTAAGCAGGTATAAACTAATAACACTGTAAAATGATTCAGAGAAATGTATACCACATTTGTTTACATTTAGAGACAGAAACTACACTACACACACTGCATTCACTCTATATGGACAATATTATTATTATTATTATTATTATTATCGTCTGTTCATAGTTTGCCCCGTTAATTATCTATTACATGTGTAGAATCCCTCAGTCATCCAGGTAGAATCCATGGGAAAAGGAGAAATTCATTTCGTCAACTGGACAAAAGTTTATTTGGTCGAATACATTTCACAGCTCATCCAAGCTGCTTCTTCAGTCCTGGTCAGACGCTGGTGGACACTGCTTATAACAGTCTACAGGGAGGAGCTAACTACAATGAAATTACTATGAAACTGACACACCTATTTGTTTTCAGTTTCTGTTAGTTAGGTAAGCCTTTTCAATATGCAGTGGGGTCTGTTTAGCATAGCCATTCAGGGCCATAATGGGTGTTTTCATACCTCTGGACCTGACCTGGCTAACCCTATTGTTTTCTTTGTTTTGATTTAAGTTCTCTATCCTCAAACCTATTCAATATAGGAACCTATTCAATATAGGTTTGAGGATAGAGAACCTAAATCAAAACAAAGAAAACAATAGGCTAGCCAGGTCAGGTCCAGAGGTGTGAAAACACCCATTATGGCCCTGAATGGTTCTGCTAACAAGACCCCACACTCCCACTGCATATTGAATAGGCTTACCTAACTAACAGAAACTGTAAACAAATAGGTCTGATAGTTTCATAGTAATTTCATTGTAGTTAGCTCCTCCCTTCAGGTAGATATAAGCAGTGTCCGCCATCACTCTAGCCAGAACTTCTAAAACTTTTATTGTATTTCTGTAATGTTATTGTACATTTGTGTCATTTTTAATGTGTAACTTTTTAAGTGTATTTTCTTTTAGGATGCCTTTTTGACATCTGGTAAAGGGAATACCGATGCAAATTAGCTCTTATCAGCTAACTTTGGCACATTTACATTGTTTTGATGTTGATTAATGTGCATTGTCCCTTTTCAGTTAAATAAATAAATAAATAAATAAATAAAATAAATAAACTGAAGAAACAGCTTGGATGAGCTGCAAAACGTATTCGACCAAATAAACTTTTGTCCAGTTGACAAATTGAATTTCTCCTTTTGCTATCTATTACATGGTCACCATAAGAGCCATATTAAAGTTCGTTTAATGTTACCACTGTGTCAAAAATAAATATATAATTTGAATGGAAAAAAATCGGCCTACTATGTCTCAAAGTCAATATTTGAATCACATTCAGACCTATAATTTCCACAATCAAGTACAGTGAGAAAATGCTAAAGACAGTATGTCACTGAAATAGTATCATAGACATAAACATACTTCACTTGCTTAAACTTAATACTTCTATGTTTGAATGCTACTTATGTATAGGATATTATTTTACTCATGAAATACAATTTACTAAATGTAATTTTTCTGGACCCAACCAACTTAGAAACTCTAGAGTGACATGCCATTGGCCGCCTGTAGAGGGCAGAGTTGTTTCAGAACGTGATGAGCCATTGACAAAAAGGTAAATCTGATGGACAGTAAATTATTTTTGTTGGAATGTTCAGTTTAGTCCAAATAAACTAAAATGCACGTCAGGCATTACAGTGTGACCAAAAAAAAAAAAAAAACAAGCAAAAATCATAATTACTAAAAGTAGATCATCAATCAATATTTTGGTTTAAAAAGATTTACTGATGTTAAAGGGATAGTTCGTTGTTGTTTTTTTTTTATGTGAATCTGTATGGCATCCCCTTCAGCAGTGTCGTGCATTAACACTGACTTATCGCTGACAGTGTCCTGTGAGGAGGGTGACCCGTCCTGTGTAGCGCGTGATTGTACAGCGTTTGAAGCCCAATTGATGTGTCCCGCAAATTGAGACCATGCCCCGCATAATCAAACGAACATTACTTGACAGTTCAGCACGCCACTGTTGTCACGCTGTTGCCTGAGTCTGACTAGCAAAGATTCTAGAGGGCTACGCTTTGATCGGTTATCACCTTTTTGCTGTCAGAAATCCAGGTGAAGAGCAGTTTCACATTCAGTTGCAAGGACTTCTACACTTAGTGAAAGCTCTCCTCAATGCTGTACGCTCCAACAGGAAATACAAGTTCAAGAAGAAACCTGAAGGTAAGAAACTTGTTTGTTCACAATTTGTCCAAGATGAAGTTTGATTAATTTCGAACATTGGTTGACTTTTAGGCCAAAATGTCATTATATCTTTGGCACCTTTTTGCATTGTTGTTGTAGTATATTGATGAAATAACTATATCGCTAGACCCTGGTGTTCTATTGTTGCTGTAACACTGCCATCTAGTGGTGCTTTTTATATACATATGGGTTCATATGGGTTTGCACTCCTGTGTACTGGATAACCATTTGGAAGCTCATCACAAAAATTAATGTTGCTTTAATTCTGTCTCTCCTCTTTCTTTCTTATTTGTTTCCGATGCTGGTGAAAAGTCCTAAATGTGTCCCCAAATCAGCAGGTTTTTTGTTGTTGTGCCTGAGCCTGAAAATAAATAGAATTAAATAGGCTAGCTGAACTAAATTGTAAGTGGAAGTGCTTCTGTCAGTTCATTGAATGTTCAAAATATTATGAATCTTTATTTACAAAAATAAATAAATACATTTTAATAAATACACATTGGGTGGCTATTCTTGTGCATATATTAAAAAGTACAGGTTTATGGCAATAGGGCATTATTAATATACCATGTATGTGCTAGAAATGGGTGAACCACTATCCGCCGTACCGCGCCGGGCGGTGTCCCACATTGTCCCTCAGAAACATACCCCTTGTCCCCCCTTGGGCTTATTAGCAGGTGGTCACCTTAGCTGTGAGCCGAGTTCTACCCCGGCTCTGGAGCTGATGAAAGTAGTTCCGGCAAGTTAGCGGGGACAGTTAATAAAGCTTGTTTTTCTTCTCAAAACAATATTTGTCCAAAAAGTGATATATTTGCATCACAAAACAGTCAGAAAAAGTCAGAAGTCATAATTGCTTGGTGCTATTTTCTCTCGAGTCCTATCACTGCGCGCCTATTATTATTATTATTAGCCTGTTCACTTGTAACTGGCGATGTTTACAAGTGAACAGGCTAATAATAATAATAGGCTGTCTGCGATAAGTCAGTGTTAATGCACGACACTGCTGAAGGGAATGCCATACAGATTCACATCAAAAAACCCAACTATCCCTTTAACGTCAGTCAAGTCTAATTTTCTCCACAGAGATTTTCATAGAGATTAATTCACTGATGAGGGGTCAACCATGGCATCTTCACCTATAGAGAAAAAAATGAAAATACTTTATTTTTATGAGGTGGGTTTGACAAGATGATTAATTTTACTGGTCTCAGGCACAATTTTCAGACACTAGAATATTTGACACTTTTGCCTTTTTGTGTTGTTGTTTTTTCTCATGGCGTAAAACTCAGTATAGGATTTACACAGAATTAGTTGGTTCCTTCTTTCACAAATTAGAAAAAAGGGAAAGTGGGTATAAAAATGTTATATTGATATGACATTATTTTTGCGGGATGTATTTTTTATAGAGGTGGGCGATATATATCATCTGCGATATTATCGTGATTGTTGTTTTAACGATGTGCAAATTTACATTATCGAGTATTTAAATTAGTTCGCCAAAACCAATTAAACGTGCGCCGACACTTACAGACACCGACACACATTAGAGCGCCGCAGCAGCGCTCCACACTCGATTTGTAGGCCTAGGTCAGGGGTGTCAAACATGCGGCTCGGGGGCCAGATCCGGCCCTCCAAGACCTTCAATCTGGCCCTCAGCTGATTTTCTATGAAAATATTTAAATTTCTATTAAAATTTTGGTAATTTTCTGCACATCTTTTCTGCACAGCTTAGCACAGCAGCGTCTCCAGCGCCTCCCACAGAGCAGCACAAATGAAGACTTGACTCTTTCCAAACGCTCTTAAAGGACCATCGTTTTGACTGTTGACCGTGACACTCTCATCAGTAAAATGTCAAAAATGAGGAAAGTGGACGCCAAGTGCAGGATTTTCCAAGAAAAAATGACTAATTGCTATTTGTTCCCGGAGGTGAATGGGAAACCTGTATGTTTGTGTTGAAATTTAATTTTTTCTTAAAGTTTCAGGTTGTTCATAATATATTTTGTAAAAGAAAGATTTCATCAAATAACAAAAGACTTCTGTAATAGATCTGCATTTCTCTGCATAAATAGTTGGACTTTTTGCTATTTTTGGGGTATATATGCCATGAGTTTTCTGATCCGGCTTGGATACGGCCTCCGGACCAAATGAGTTTGGCCATTTCCCAATTCAGCGACGGCACACTTGTGAGCGTCCTTGGAAGGGGATGTGCGTCATATCCGGCGCGACAAGCTGATGGCACGCTTGTGAGTGTGCACTCGGTCTGTCGTTGAGACGGCGCACACTCGCTCCGTCCTTAGTGCACTACGTTTCTCACATGGCCGTCTGCGAAATGGAACAAGTCCCGCCTCAGCTCAGTGAGCCGGGTGGTCTGCTCCTTGTTCCCTAAAGAAAAAAATATTATTCTATTGCGCCTAGTAATACTTGGAATTGGGACAATGTTCCCCCTAATTTTTAATGTGTCTGAGCAAACACACTAACTCCCTGAGCGCTCCTTGGAGCCCTGTGCGCAACATCCGAAAAGCCCCCCCGCGCGGCTGATATAAAAAGCGGAGATCCGCTAAAAGCTCTTTCATCCCTGGTTTACAGTGCGCTGCATAAGTTTTCTTGTGCGCTGAGAATGTGCGAGCAGTGCGCAGCTTAGAGTAAACGTTGGACATGGCGATACTGTAGAGAATATCCAGCATTACAACAGCAAAGGAAATATAGAAGTGTAAGGCAAAAGCATGTGAACGGTAATACAGGTGCCGTGATCTATGCCGTTACGGCTACCGTCACACATGTTGAGCTGACAAAGCCTCTCGGATGAGTGGCGAAACGTTTTCGACCAAACAAACTTTGTCCAGTTTACAAATTGAATTTCGCCTTTTATCATGGATTCTACCTGGACGACTGAGGGACTCTTCACGCATGTTTAGCGTAGTTTATGAAGAGTTTCATGTAGCATAGTTATAGGTGAGGTGAACCAGTACGTATATTTTATAGTGACGTCGCAACTGTCACATGTGGATGTCGCTGGTCTTTGTAGTTGTAACCCAGTTGACAAATTGATAATGAGAAGTAATGATAAATAGTGGATAAATAGCATAAGAATAATAAATAGTAAAATAGAGTAATAAATAGTTATAGTTCTGATAAAACAGTTCATGAAAGATAGGTTGTTATTGTTAAAAACATGATTTACATGCGTTTTATGTAATGGTACTTTTATTGTGAAAGTTATGGTTGAGTACTTTTATTTTGATATGCCGGATGCTCAATCGCTATGCATTCTCGGCTAATTGATTTCACTCGGCTAACAATACTGGAGGAGCCTCGGAAAAGATGCTAACTTTCTGTTTCTGCAGAGCTGGAAACTTTTGAACGGATATAAATTGGAAGATTAAGTTAAGTTTCTTTTGAGACCATCTGATAATATTTTTGTGAACTGTGAAGTACTTTGATGAAGAAAAGAGCCTGTTTACACCGAGTTTTTCTCTGTTGAACCCTGTCTCGGTAAGAACCTGTTACTGTGTCTTACTATAGTTATATTGCTCATATTTGTTAACTTTACTGGTTAATACTTCGATAAAGGAAGAAAAATGTATTTTGTTTTGTTACTGCTTGTAAGTGGGAATGACAAATGTAAAGATGTTGTCTGAAATAAGCTGAACCTGCTGGATGTAATGTCACGCTTTGCCCACGTGCACAACGCGTGCAAGGTGAAAATGCTAAATTGTGTCCTCATGATACCCGTGCTAATATAGTCAATATATTCTTGTTATAATTACAAAATTATTGCAGTTTTGAATATAGTTGCTCATTCATGGTATTCAATCTGGTTACCTTGTACTGGTTAAAGTGTTGAATGGTATACACTACTTTTCAATATGTATGGGTATATGCAGTTTGTAAATACTTGTTTTGAGATTATGGATTTAAATGTTGTACAACTAATTTTGATATTTGAACTACCTTTGATATTGATTTGATGGTATGAATTGACTGTACAGGTCAAGTTTTTGGGTTGGATCTACAAACTGGAGATTCACTCACACCATTGATGGCGAGCCACCCATTGAGCCGACCAGCGATCCGGTCCATTGTCAGATGGCATATCTGCATTCTGGTATCGTTTGACCATTGACTGACTGACTATTTGACTATTACGCTTTTGAACTGAATCGAGGATATCCGCTTTTCACCATCATTCTGAGAGGAACCTTTTGCCTTTTTGCAACAAACTTAAAGGAACATTTGGCAATTTATTGAAACACTTGAAGGACAATTCACAAGGGATATTTTATTTTATTTTATATTTCAAGGGGCTATTTTTTTATTTCATATGTGTAAATGTATATACTTGTCCCAATTTTCAATTTAATACAAAAGTGAAGGTAAAATTTAATATCTTGTGTGGTGTTGTTAATTATACTAATACCTCTCTCTCGCCAGAACCTAGCCTTGCAATTGGCCTGTAGACGTGTACATACTCAGTAGTGGGTTACACGGTAAAACGTGGCGAGCCAGCCAGGAGAGAGTGTGATTTAGTGCAATCACCACAATTTTAGTAATTTTACTTATTTTTGAACATTGAATTCCAAGTTTTTGTCTTTTACATTCATTGCAATGGAAGTTATTGAGACTGAAGGTGTGAAAGTGCCAAATTCCCTTATTATAAAGGGTTTATCTCAAACAGAGGTAGATGAAGAGGTTTTTGACCATTTGAAGCAATATGGCAAGATTTCGAGAATAATCAAAGTGCCTAATGCTAGCGACCAGGTTATTGTCGAATTTGAATCTGGATTAGCTGTTGAAACACTTAAGCAAAGTATGCCTTTTAACAGAGTGTGTGATGGTAATACTGATGTTGTTCACCATGTGGATGCTCTTGCCAATGTGTACTCCTCTGAAAAGGGTACAGGTTTAACAGAGTCCTTCCTAGCTCAGCTAAAAGGCATTGCCACACTTAGTGGGAAATCATTTGAATCGCTTTTACAAGATGAGTTACTCAGAATTTCTGACCTTGTTCGCCTGTCAGATCCAGTACCTGAAAAAGTTAAAGAGGTAGCGCCCATTGACTTAGATAATGAACCAACCCATCAGACTGCTTCTAATGCTAAAAATCAGAATGACCCCAAAACTGCAGAATTAGACTTTGCCTCAAATGAACACACCCCAAAACCCAGTAGAGCTACTACTCCAGACGTAGGCCTACCTGGACCACTTCCATGCCCGAAGCCAGCACCCGATCACCTAAACCCACCTGAATTGCAACGGTTCATTGTTGAGCATGTTGTTAAGAGCTCAGATCTCAACTCAACCCTACACTCAGTGAAGCTGAGGACATTTTCGGGCAGAGTACCTTGTCCTAACACTGAGGTTGATTACGACACTTGGCGAAACAATGTGGAGTTTTACTTGGCTGATCCTGCAGTCCCAAAAGGACAACTTGTGAGGAAGATTGTTGACAGTCTCCTAGCCCCTGCTGCTATGGTAGTGAAGTCTTTAAGTCCTTATGACTCTCCAAAAGCTTACCTAGACCTGCTTGATTCTGCGTATGACATAGTGAAAGATGGAGACGATCTGTTCGCAGAATTTCTTAACATCAACCAGAACTCTGGTGAGAAACCATCCAGCTATCTTCATCGGTTGCAGACTGCCCTGAACAAGATTGTGAAGGTGAAGACAATATCACCCACCGAGTCTAGTAGACAGCTTCTCAAGCAGTTCTGCAGAGGCTGCTGGAACAATACTTTGATCAGTACACTTCAGCTTGAACAACGAAAAGAACATCCACCCACCTTTTCAGAGTTACTGATGCTCTTACGCACCGAAGAAGATAAACAAACAGCAAAAGCAAACAGAATGAAACAACATCTCGGATTCACAAAGACCAAAACTCAAGTACAAGCCCAAAATCTCTGTGTGCCTGACATTGAGTATGACTTACCATCTCCAATTGACACCCCCCACCAGCGATAAATCAGCTACAAAAGCAGATAATTGACCTCAAAGCTCAGATTGCAGCCCTCTCTTATTCCAAAGACAAGCCGCAAAATAAACCGCAAGCTGTAAAGCAAAAGCCAAAGCCGAAACCAAATGAAGCAGCCAGTGTTGAGTCACAAACAGGCAAGCCTGCCACCACCACTAAAAAACCCAAACCCTGGTATTGTTTTCAGTGTGGTGAGGATGGACATATAGCGAGCAGCTGCACTGATCCACCAAACCCTGCATTAGTAAATGCTAAGAAAAGGGAGCTGAAAGAAAGACAAAGAACATGGGAAAAAGAAAACCCTGGTGTTGATAGTTCTTTAAACCAGTAACTGTTCCTATTGAGGGACGAATAGGAGCAGCGTTAACTAAAAGTTCCACCCCGACACAGAAAGTTAAGAAAAAAGTGACACTAAATGAACACAGAGCTGTCAGAACTGGTGAACTGCCAAGAGGCCTGGTAGGGAATAAGAGCACTGTAAATGTCAAAGTGAATGGGATTGAATGCAACTCATTGCTTGATACTGGTTCACAAGTTACGACTGTGTCTCAGTCTTTCTATGACTCGCACCTTCTGATTACACTATCCATCCAGTGAGCGACATACTTGAAGTTGAAGGTGCAAACGGCCAGGCAGTCCCATACATGGGCTACATACAACTAAGTATGCAGTTTCCTAAAGAATTTATAGCTTCGCAACCCGAGATACAGACTCTTGCCTTGATAGTATCAGACACTCGCTCCAACAGTAGTGTACCTGTACTGATTGGCACAAATGTTTTAGACCCTCTATATGAGCAGTTCTATGATGGAAGTCCTTTTGTAAACAACACATACTGTGGCTACCACCAAGTCCTAAAAACCCTGCAACTGAGACATAAACAAAACTCAAGAGGTCAGATCGGTGTTGTGGAGGTTGAGTCGTCATGAGCAAGGTGTCATTCCTGCTGGACAGAAAGCTGTCTTGGAAGGCTTTATCAGCGGGAGTGAAGCGAACAATGAGAGATGGGCAATACTTGAACAGCCTTCAAACTCATCTTTGCCAGGTGGAATCTTCACTGACAGCTGTTTGATAACTATTCCAACACATTCCCCATACAAGATTCCCGTTGTGCTACGAAATGAAACCAGCCACGATATTATTTTGCCAACTAATTCTGTCATTGCAGAGCTTGGTGTCCCTCATGAGATCAGTCAGATTCACAACACCTGTAGCCCCAGTCATTTGTGGTCATCATCTGCTGCCTGCTCCAGTCAGCAACAGCCCCCTTGCCATCTCGATGAGCAGCAAAGTGACAGCTTGAATTTTGATTTTGGAGATTCTCTACTTTCTACGAAATGGAAAACCCGAATAACTCAGACACTGAATACCTACTCAGACGTGTTTTCTCAGCATGACCTCGACTTTGGCCACGCAACGAAGGTCAAACATCGTATCAAGTTGAAGGATGAGACACCGTTTAAGCATCGACCTCGGCCTATCCATCCTAAAGATTATGACGCAGTGAGACGACATCTTCAAACCCTGGTTGAAGCAGGCATCATCCGTGAATCAGAATCTCCATATGCTTCACCTATAGTCATAGTCAAAAAGAAGAATGGTGAGGTGCGCCTTTGTGTAGACTATAGGAGATTAAATATGCAAACGATCAAAGACGCCTATGCGTTACCGAATCTTGAAGAGTCGTTCTCAGCATTAAGCGGATCACGTTGGTTTTCTGTGATGGATCTTAAATCAGGATACTACCAGATAGAAATGCATGAAGATGACAAACCGAAAACTGCTTTCGTATGTCCCCTCGGATTTTGGGAATGGAACCGCATGCCTCAAGGAATTACAACGCACCAAGCACGTTCCAGCGCTTAATGGAAAAGTGCATGGGGGATATCCATCTGCGAGAAGTGCTAGTATTCCTTGACGACATTATAGTTTTTTCCCAGACTTTGGAAGAACATGAAGCTCGTTTGACCAAAGTCTTGGATCGTCTTCGAGAGAATGGTCTCAAGTTATCCCCTGAGAAGTGCCGTTTCTTCCAAACATCTGTCCGTTATCTGGGGCACATTGTCTCTCAAAAAGGAGTAGAAACCGATCCTCAGAAGATCGAAGCCCTCAAGACTTGGCCGAGACCCCGTACCTTGAGGGAACTCCGTTCCTTCCTCGGTTTTTCTGGCTATTACCGGAGATTTGTGCAGGACTATTCAAAGATAGTCAAGCCGCTGACAAACCTAACTGCAGGATATCCACCAGCACGGAAATCCTCTCAGAAAGCCAAGACTGATGTGAAATATTTCCATCCAAAGGAGCCATTTGGTGAAAGATGGACTCCTGCTTGCCAGAACGCTTTCGAGTGTGTAATTGAAAGACTTACCTCGTCTCCAGTCCTAGGATTTGCTAATCCTGAGTTGCCATACGTCTTGCATACTGACGCTAGCACCACTGGACTGGGAGCTGCCCTGTATCAAGAGCAGGATGGACAGATGCGTGTAATAGCTTACGCCAGCCGAGGCCTGTCGCACAGCGAAGCCAGATACCCAGCTCATAAGTTGGAATTCTTAGCCCTGAAATGGGCTGTGGTTGAAAAATTCCACGATTACTTATATGGGCATTTGTTTACTGTCGTGACAGACAACAATCCGCTTCGGTACATACTCACCACGGCTAAGCTAGATGCCACCAGCTACCGTTGGCTAGCTGCCCTGTCCACCTTCTCCTTTGACATCAAATATCGGGCGGGAAAGCAAAACCAAGACGCGGATGGTCTGTCGAGAAGGCCACATGGAGCACTGATCAATGACAACTGTTCACAGGAGGAGAGTCTGCGGATTCATCAATTTACATCTCACCATCTAACTCCAGTGGATGTTGTCAAGGCCACTTGTCAGTACCACGCGGTAGTGAATGATGAGTCACCATCTCATTGTCTTGTGGAGTCACTTGCTATCCACCCTGATGCCGTTCCACCTGTGTTTGAGGATGCGGAGACGGCATTGCAAGGCCTCTGCTCTGTTCCAAAGCACAACAATGCTGATCTAGCCAGACTACAGAGAGAAGATCCCTCAATCAGCATCATCCTTAAGTCGCTTGAGTCTGGTGAGCCTGCACCTCATCAGGAAGTTCAGTCGCCAGAGCTGCTTCTGATGCTGAGAGAGATGAGCCGCTTTGAAGTCAAAGACATGCTTTTATATCGGAGACGACAGTGTGAAGACAGGACAGAATACCAACTTGTCCTCCCACGTGTTTTGAGACCAGCCGTTCTTACCAGTCTCCATGATGAGATGGGTCATCTCGGTATTGAACGCACCCTTGAGCTGGCCAGGTCCAGGTTTTATTGGCCGAAGATGTCAGTAGATGTGGAGTCCAAAGTCAAAACCTGCCCAAGGTGTGTCAAGCGAAAACATCAGCCAGAGAAAGCCGCACCGATGGTCAATATCCAAACCAGCCGACCCATGGAGCTGGTCTGTATGGACTTTCTGTCCCTCGAACCGGATAGTCACAACACAAAGGACATATTGGTAATTACCGATCATTTCACGAAATATGCTGTGGCGATACCCACAAAAGACCAAAGGGCCATCACTGTAGCGCGATGCCTGTGGGAGCACTTTTTCGTCCATTATGGCTTCCCAGAGCGCCTGCACAGCGATCAAGGCCGTGATTTTGAATCACTGATTGTCAAAGAGCTCTGTACCTTAGTGGGTACTAAGAAAATCAGAACAAGTCCCTACCATCCCAGAGGTAACCCTGTAGAGCGCTATAACCGTACTCTGTTAAGCATGTTGGGTACCCTGAGAGAGAAAGAGAAGTCCAGATGGCGTGAGTACGTAAAGCCTCTTACTCATGCGTATAATTGCACAAAGAATGAGGTGACTGGGTATTCCCCATATGAACTCATGTTTGGGCGACAGCCCAGATTACCGATCGACATAGCCTTTGGGTTACCAATCAAAGGAACCACCTCTACGTCACATTCGCAATATGTGAAGAACTTAAAATCTTATTTGAAAGAAAGCTACAACATTGCCATTAAGAATGCAAAGAAAGTAGCAGACAAGAACAAGAGAAGGTTCGATATGAGAGTGCGAGAGTCATGTCTGGAAATAGGGGATAGAGTTCTGGTGCGCAACCTCAGACTTCGCAGCAAGCATAAACTCGCTGATCGATGGGAGCCCACTGTGTATGTTGTACAGAAGAGAGCAGGCGAGCTACCAGTCTACACTGTATGTCCTGCGGGTCAGGATGGACCCACACGTACTTTACATAGGGATCTCCTACTGCCATGCGGTTTCCTTGCTGAGGAAAACGAGGAGCCTGAGCAGCCTGTTCGTGTCTCTAAGCCCAGAACCAGACGAAGTACTCCTCAGCCAAATGAAAACCCTGTCGATTCTGATGAAGAGGACTATTCATTGTCATATCCTCTACGATTTGAGGTGGAGACAAGAATTCTTGATCCTGGTAAGGTATATCCGACTGGGAATGCTGCAGATGCTACGCAGGCAGGAAATGGACCAAGTTCTCATTTATCAACCCTACTTGGAAACCTACCTGAAATCACCCCTGAATTCCAAGAATCCGATATCCCAAATTCTGCTGTAGTGGAAGAAGAAATAAACCTTATTCAGTTTCTACCTGATGATCCAGCTGACGCTGAACCTGCAGAAAAAGAATTGTCTCAGAAAAGGAGCCATGTAAGTGCAGAACATGATTCTTCCATTGAACAGAAAGGAACTCAACAAAGACAAAATAATCAGGAGGAACTGATCACTTTAAGTACACCGAAGGGAATTGTCAACTCTCCTCAAGAGCAGAGTGACATTGTAGTACCAGAAGATGTCCAACCTGGAAGAACTGACTACCCCTTACTAGATCTATCTGACTTGACAGTTGTCCACAACACTGACCCCTGTCCTGAGTCACGTCCTGTAGAAAGTCCAGATAGTGTTAGTGAGCCAAATCATGATACTGTGCGTAGATCTGAACGTCAGAGAAAAGCACCTTTAAAGTTTACTTATCCCCAGTTGGGTAAGCCCTTAATTTCGTTTGCCCAGACTATTCTGGAAGGTTTTAATAGAGCCTTAGTTGAAACGTTTGAGGGTCATCCTTCCCCATCAGAAAATGTCATGAAGGGACTCATGCCAGTTTAGAGAGGGAGGGTGTAACCCAGTTGACAAATTGATAATGAGAAGTAATGATAAATAGTGGATAAATAGCATAAGAATAATAAATAGTAAAATAGAGTAATAAATAGTTATAGTTCTGATAAAACAGTTCATGAAAGATAGGTTGTTATTGTTAAAAACATGATTTACATGCGTTTTATGTAATGGTACTTTTATTGTGAAAGTTATGGTTGAGTACTTTTATTTTGATATGCCGGATGCTCAATCGCTATGCATTCTCGGCTAATTGATTTCACTCGAACAATATTGGAGAAGCCTCGGAAAAGATGCTAACTTTCTGTTTTCTGCAGAGCTGAAAACTTTTGAACAGATATAAATTGGAAGATTAAGTTAAGTTTCTTTTGAGACCATCTGATAATATTTTTGTGAACTGTGAAGTACTTTGATGAAGAAAAGAGCCTGTTTACACCGAGTTTTTCTCTGTTGAACCCTGTCTCGGTAAGAACCTGTTACTGTGTCTTACTATAGTTATATTGCTCAAATTTGTTAACTTTACTGGTTAATACTTCGATAAAGGAAGAAAAATGTATTTTGTTTTGTTACTGCTTGTAAGTGGGAATGACAAATGTAAAGATGTTGTCTGAAATAAGCTGAACCTGCTGGATGTAATGTCACGCTTTGCCCACGTGCACAACGCGTGCAAGGTGAAAATGCTAAATTGTGTCCTCATGATACCCGTGCTAATATAGTCAATATATTCTTGTTATAATTACAAAATTATTGCAGTTTTGAATATAGTTGCTCATTCATGGTATTCAATCTGGTTACCTTGTACTGGTTAAAGTGTTGAATGGTATACACTACTTTTCAATATGTATGGGTATATGCAGTTTGTAAATACTTGTTTTGAGATTATGGATTTAAATGTTGTACAACTAATTTTGATATTTGAACTACCTTTGATATTGATTTGATGGTATGAATTGACTGTACAGGTCAAGTTTTTGGGTTGGATCTACAAACTGGAGATTCACTCACACCATTGATGGCGAGCCACCCATTGAGCCGACCAGCGATCCGGTCCATTGTCAGATGGCATATCTGCATTCTGGTATCGTTTGACCATTGACTGACTGACTATTTGACTATTACGCTTTTGAACTGAATCGAGGATATCCGCTTTTCACCATCATTCTGAGAGGAACCTTTTGCCTTTTTGCAACAAACTTAAAGGAACATTTGGCAATTTATTGAAACACTTGAAGGACAATTCACAAGGGATATTTTATTTTATTTTATATTTCAAGGGGCTATTTTTTTATTTCATATGTGTAAATGTATATACTTGTCCCAATTTTCAATTTAATACAAAAGTGAAGGTAAAATTTAATATCTTGTGTGGTGTTGTTAATTATACTAATACCTCTCTCTCGCCAGAACCTAGCCTTGCAATTGGCCTGTAGACGTGTACATACTCAGTAGTGGGTTACATAGTCATATATCCTCCCGCGCTGTGCATGCTGGGGCTTTTATGTGTGCGAAGCGTGCATGTTTGCACGCTTGGTCCACGCCCCGATTTCCATGGAAACGACGGCGCCGTTCAGAGCTCATCTTAACAGTGCAGGGGGAAAAAAACGAATGGAACGGCGCTTGTCGCGCCGGATATGACGCACATCCCCTTCCAAGGACGCTCACAAGTGTGCCGTAGCTGTTTAGATGCAGATCCACAGATCTGCATCTAAACAGAGAACTTTCAGCCAATCAGAGCGCTTCATTTCCTCCCAGCTCCCCCGCCCTGCCTCGCTCCACGCCACAGTTCAGATTCAGGGATGTGAGACAGCGCCAGCTCCCCTCCTCACCCACTGAGCCCAAAAAGTAAGATTAATACGTAGAGTTAGCCCAACATTAACCTGACGGTGTTGTTAACCACTCATCAAGGTTACGACGAACAGATGAACCATGTTTATCGTGTGTTGCAATGGTCACCGCCACATTTCCCTGTATTCATTGCAGACAAAAAAGTTTTGGTTTTAAACTGCAACGCTTGCGTGACATGGCTGAACCGCCAAAAAAAAAAAAAAAAGACTAGGAAACAACAAACATTTGTGGACAGCTATCGGGAGAGATGGCCTTGCCTTAGCATGTCCAGGCTGCACGCGTTTAGCACCGTGAGCAAAACTGACGTGGATATCAATGACCAAGGTACGAACACACACATAAATCCTCCTTCCACAATGTCCATATCACACCATCTAGAGGACGGGCTGTCTGGTGAAATGGGTATAAAGTTTTAGACAGGCTCGGTTGTCTGATTGTAAAAATCAGTACGGGCCTATAGCGTAGCCCTATTGCTTGAACATTAAGATTAGCCTATATATACACACCGTAATTTCCGGACTATAAACCGCTACTTTTTTGTCACACTTTGAACCCTGTGTCTTATTATGTGTGTATTATGGACGGATTAATAGTTTATAAACAAAACATTTTTGAAATATCTAGATCAAAATAAAGGAAGCGTCTGTGCGGTTAACATGGAAGTTGCAGCGTTAGCGAGCGTTGCTGTCTGCACTAAAACAGTTTATCGTCATGAGATAAAATAAGTTCTGACTAAATGGGGGTGATATCGTCATAGTATAATTATCGTTAAAATCCTACAAATATCGCAATTTTTTTTTTTTTTGCCCATATCACCCACCCCTAATTTTGTTACTTAGGCCTACCCTGTTTCTCTGTGGGACCTGTGCCCAGTCCAAACCTCCTCCTTAAAGAGTCCAAGATCTCTGTAGGCACCTGGCTCTGGATGGACTCCAGGTAGGTTAACACGTAGTGGTCAACATCGGTCAGCACAAAGCGATGGCCAAACACTGAAAAAAAAAAAAAAAAAAATTAGCATGTTAAATAACAAGGCATAACTAAACCTCCAGTTTATCTCCATGGCGTTTTAACATGTTTTTAGATGTTTAAAGGTCCCATGGCATGAAATTTTCACTTTCTGAGGTTTTTGAACGCTAATGTGAGCTCCCCTACCCTGTTTAGCCTCCCTCCCATGGCTAAAAGTTGCGAAATGTGTAAACTGAGCATTTGCAATCCTTTTCCGCATTTGACAAAAAGACAGCCCAAACCGGCGATTCTGAACAAGGGAAAATTCTGACATCACACTCAGGGAAAAATGCAAATGCAGTTCCACCCCCCCGTCTGGATGTCTACCCACCGTTTCTGGAAGAGAGTTTGGACCGCAAACGAGCTACGCAATGCGAGATGCGTTTTTTTTATTTGCCTGGAGGCACGTGAGAGTGTTTCCAGGCTCGGATGTCCTTTATCCGAGCCTCCGAACCTCTGAAACAGCAGTGATTTAATTTTATTTTCTGTGGAAATGTGTTTTTTTAATGCAACTCGTCTCATATCTTCCTCCGCACTTACACACACACGGAAGTGGGTGACAGCGCACATTGCACCGCTAAAACGAGGAACCAGCGGCGCATTTGGCCCCACTCCACCCGCTGCACTGGCCTGTCTCTGTCCTCTCATTTGCATTCAAGCAACAAAAGTGTTTGAGAGAGATATTTTTGACTCTGACTATGTTCATGGGGCTTTCTCATGCACTGAGTCTTGATTTTGAAGAAGGATTCATTTACAGTATTAAGGAACTATTAAAGCGCCATATAAAAGCATCAAGAGGTACCATGTCATGGGATCTTTAATTACCCTCTACTGTGGTGCCGATAGCGAAGTCTGTTGGGGAGTAGAATTGTGGGCTCTCTGTGGATGAGCCGGGTTTGGGGATGCGCGTCTTTGTCAGGAACCTCCCTCCGATGATCCCACTGTTCCGGGAGGACTTTTCATAGATGCTGATCATGTCGTCGGCCAGGTAATAGGACAGGACAAAGGTGCGATCTTCATCTACTTCAGATTGGGATTCCTAAATTCATTTAAACCGCACTGTTAGAGGCATTTATAACTTAAATGTTTGGTAAAGGCCACCTTATCAAACACAAGTTATAAGATCTGTCTGTGTGTAAAGAGTACATATTTATTGCCTGTTATTATTTGATTATAGTAGTTTGTGCAGTGACTTTGTAATATGATATATGGTTTGAAGTTAATGTAACTGGAGGGACAAAACATTGCACAAAATCTGGCACAAAAATGATAAAACCAAAATCATGTCTGAAGGAGTGGTGCAGGAAACACAAATGTTCAAATAAATTCATATTGTCAACATAAAACTGTTTGGCAAATAGCTTGCACACAGTGGAAAGAGTGGCTATAATTTTTACTCAAGTTTAGAGTACTTCTCCACTGTAAAATATATTCTTGAGTCTGTCTCACCAGTTTGGCCTGGTAGCGCAGTATTTTGTTGTGGTTCTCCAATAGTTTGATCACGTTCTTTTTGGGAGGTACTGGGGCCAGGCTCAGGCAATTCTGCAGAGAGTCCTCCAGGGTTCCAAAGCCATTGTACGGTGGCACAAACTGCACCTGTAACATGTTCAGAACAGGACAGTCGGGGAAAAGACACAGACTATTGATACTGTTACAGTGAAGACAGTGTGAAAACTCACATGTGATCAATACATGTGTGTGTGACTAAAAAACTGTTGGCTAACAGTAGCTTTAATGTGTTTGACATGTTTTACAGCACAAACCAACTCAGCAGTAGTAGTAGTTGTTGTTGTTGTTCACTTGTGGAAGAAATAAAAGTCATAAATAACACATTTGTTATTTGTTTTTTCAGTGTCTCATCTTATCTAATGATCATAACTATTTGCTTCCTCATTTGAGTCACGATGCCCCCTCAGTCAGTTTGGGCTGAACCGCCACTGAGGAGCTCCATGGTTTGAGAACCACTCCTCTATCTCTGTCCTCATATTTGAAGTAAACATTTTGGATATTTATTTCATTAAAGGGACAGTGTGTAAGATTTTTACCCGTTAATTACTGAAATTGAAGATACCCATTCAAAAATACATTGTTTTCCAAGCCTTTTCACTTCCATCATGAAATCAAAGTATTCTTTTGGACTTAGATATAGTCACATAAAAGGGGGATCTTCCCCATACAGAGGCAGCCATTTTGAATACGAGAGCCGCAGAAGGACATTTGGGCTCCGCCTTCGGCAAGGCTCGTGGTTTTGGGTAAACAACACAAGCCAGACCCCCCAGGATTTCGCGGGCATTTTTTGTGATTGTTGCGGGCTAAAATGCCTGAATTTGCGGGAGCTTTTCCAAAAAGTTGCGATGAAAGTTGCGGTGCTTTTAAGGTTTTTGTTGCGATTTTGTTGCGGGAGGAAGTGAAAGTTGCGATAAATAGTTGCGATTTTCACTTTTTGTAATTAAAATTGAATAATATTTTGAATCTGAGTTATTACTGACAAAGAATAATACAAAGACGCAGAGATCACAGATATGGTCCTAAAACAACCTTACCAATATCGAAAATAAATTACTACTAGGAGGGGAACTGTTTCGCCCGGTGTTATTTTTGTGAGCAGGTGGCTGGCTGCAGACATGTTTCTTTGCCATTAGAAGCCGTGACTCAATTCCCAGGGCGCGCGGCTCGGAGCGTGGCCCGAAGGGCATGTGCGTCACACATTTCGCCAGAACACCGGCGCGATGACTGCTGCCACTTCTTTTTTGTCCCATGCGCAGTTAACACGCGGTCCGAAGACCGCAGTCGTTAAGCGGTCCGCGGACTGCAGTCGGGGCTGAGCAAGTGTGCACCGACTTGACTGCAGTCTGAGCCCCCTTCGGGTCGCGCTCCGAGCTGTGCGCTCTGGGAACTGGGACACGGCCGCAGTTTTGTTTCGTCACACGGAAGTAAAGCAGAATGTTGCGGCTTCCAAACTCAAACCTTTTAGCCACCGAGAATATGAGGTTGGGTCCTATGGCTCGCAGATTTGTGACGCGCAAAGAGGAGGCTATGGTGACAGGTACGCTGAGATCCAGATATGTTTTGTGCATTTATTACAAGAGCGCACACAGCTATGACAGCGCAGCAGGATGAAATGGAACTCATGAAAACCAGCAGGATGAACAGATTAATGTGAAAGATGAATGAATGGTTTGTGGTAAAAAAATACGGCTACACCCCAACCCTGACTCTCTCCTCTGTGTGACAGGTGAGCGCGCGCTTTTACACGCACACATTTCCGTACGTGCACACACCCACACTCACGTGACCCACCGCCTCTACCGCATACACACACACACAAACGCACCGTGCACCTCATCTCAGTTACAGTGCCGTGAAAAAGTATTTGCCCCCTTCCTGATTTCTGTGTTTTTTGCATATTTATCACTCAAAACATTGTCAGATCATCAAACCAATTTTAATATCACACAGAAACAACCCAAGGAAAGACAAAATTCAGTTTTTGAATGATGATTCCATTTATTAGTGCACAAAAAAAATCTAAACCTATCTGGCCCTATGTGAAAAAGTAATTGCCCCCCCTTGTTAAATCACAAACTAACTGTGACTAACCACAGTTTTGAGAAAACTTAGTTCAGTTCTACATGCCACACCCACACCTGATTGTCACCACCTGTGTTGAATCAAGAAATCACTTAAATAGTTCCTGTCAAACAAAGTGAAGTTGGCTACAACATCTCAAGAACAAACACATCATGCCACGATCCAAAGAAATTCAAGAACAAATGAGAAAAAAAGTGATAGAAGTCTATAATTCAGGAAAAGGTTACAAAGCCATTCCCAAAGCTCTGGGGCTCCAGCGAACCACTGTCAGAGCCATTATTCAAAAATGGAGGAAACTGGGAACAGTTGCAACCCTTCCCAGGAGTGGTCGACCAACTAAGATTACTCCAAGAGTGCGACGACGGCTCATTCAGGAAGTCACAAAAGAACCTAGACGCACATCGAAAGAACTACAGGCCTCGTTGGCCTCAGTTAAGGTCAGTGTTCATGACTCCACCATTAGAAAAACACTGGCCAAAAATGGCATCCATGGAAGAGTTCCCAGGAGAAAACCACTGCTTTCACAAAAGAACACAAAGGCTCGTCTCACCTTTGCCAAAAAGCACCTTGATGACCCTCAAGACTTTTGGAGAAACATTTTGTGGACCGATGAGTCTAAAATTGAACTTTTTGGAAGGTCTGCAGCCCGTTTCATCTGGCGTAAAAATGGCACAGCATTTGATAAAAAGAACATGGTGCCCACAGTAAAGCATGGTGGTGGCAGTGTGATGGTCTGGGCCTGCTTTGCTGCCTCAGGACCAGGACAACTTGCTGTGATTGACGGAAAAATGAATTCTGCTGTTTACCAGAAGATCCTGAAGGAGAATGTCCGGCCATCAGTTCGTGCCCTCAAACTCAAGCGCTCTTGGATCATGCAACAGGACAATGATCCAAAACACACCAGCAAGTCCACCTCTGAATGGCTCAAAGAAAACAAAATTAAGGTTTTGGAGTGGCCAAGTCAAAGTCCGGATTTAAATCCGATTGAGATGCTGTGGTGTGACCTTAAACGGGCAGTTCATACAAGAAAACCCTCCAATATGGCAGAATTGAAACAATTCTGCATAGAAGAGTGGGCCAAAATCCCTCCCCAGCGGTGTGAAAGACTCATCACCAATTATCGCAAACGTTTGGTTACAGTTATTGCTGTCAAAGGAGGCTCAACTGGCTATTAGATTAAGGGGGCAATTACTTTTTCACATAGGGCCAGATAGGTTTAGATTTTTTTTGTGCACTAATAAATGGAATCATCATTCAAAAACTGAATTTTGTCTTTCCTTGGGTTGTTTCTGTGTGATATTAAAATTGGTTTGATGATCTGACAATGTTTTGAGTGATAAATATGCAAAAAACACAGAAATCAGGAAGGGGGCAAATACTTTTTCACGGCACTGTATGTCTCCTACACAGAAGGAAGTTGGTCGGCGTTCAATATGTCGCCGATGATTGGTCAAAATTAGTAAAAATTGCGGGAAAGTTGCGGTGATTGGTCAAAATTGCAACACCGCCCTGAATTCGCGGGGATTGGCTGAAGTTGCGTTGAAGTTGCAAATCGCAACATCGCGAATTCCTGGAGGGTCTGACAAGCATGCTGCCGGATCAACGTCGTTATGGATCTAACACGTGTTTTGGACTAAATTGTTTTACTGGATTTTATTTGCTGGATCCTTACGGACAAATTGAGAGCAAGTTTATTTATGGTGAAATACAGAGTTTGACCTGTGGAAAGCATTCTAAGGTAAGCTAACCTCGCTTTGTGCTTTTCCGTATAAAAGCCCCATGTGCTCGGGGAGTGATTGTTTTGCAGGGAAATGAATTGCATAGTCAAAAAGAGGAGACTGTAAGGTTTCATTTGATGTGTAGAGTGTCATGGTACATGATCGGGAATGTGTGTTTTCATGCGGGGGAAAAAAAAAAAACGGGACCGCGTTTTATTTATACAGTAGCAGCGGGTGACCCTCGAGGTCTGCCGTAGCTAAAGTGGCTAAGTGCAATAGCACCATCCACCTATGCGCCACGAATCCTACACAATGGGGCTTTAATAGCAATTATAATATTGTTTTTTTACCTTTATACTCTGATCAAAAATAAATAACACTTATAAGAAAAGCCTTAAATTGCAGTGTTGTTGTTGTGCACCTTCTTCTTGTCTGCTGGCTGGGGTTCCTGGCGGGTCGATTCCACTGGCCTAAGCTCCATGTCAGGGTAGTGGCTCTGATAGAACTGTTTTGTGAAGTCATCACAGTCACACAAGAGGAAGTGTCTCCCCAAGATGCTTATCTTCTGACCCAGCTGGAAGTCCTGTGGAGAGTAGTATTCTTCTACCTCATCTTTGGACATCTCCAGGACACAGGTGGGGAAGCTACCTGCATGGAGAACATAAGATAATTACACAAGATGAATATACCAAGTTTGTGAAGCCATATCCTTCACAAACGGTTCGTAATCATGACAATGTTGTAGGACATAAGTGCATATTACTTATGTGTATTTTGGTCTTCTTGGGCAACCGTTGTCTCTTCATGAGAATGGGAAAAGGGTCTCGTCCGCTGTTGGGCTCATGCACCTCTCTGACCTCCACCGTGTCATCCACCAGGTAGTAGTGAATGGTGACCCGGCGTGTGTCTCCAAACAGAGACTGAGGGTCGTCCCACAGCCCAAAGAAACGCAGCACCTACAGGGAGAAAGAGGAGAGCTTTTGTACATGTAGCGCAGGAGAACATGTAGCGGCAGGTCGGGAAAGTGTGAGTTCAAAGTATTTATTTTGACAATTTATATTTTTATTTATCTGTTCTGTTGTTATTGCATTGTTCAATATATTATTTCATTGTAGTCATGTTCTCATTAGATGGTGCAGCTTAAGCAAAAGTTATTCCCCTTTTCATGGGTGCATCCGTTACCTTGCGGTCCATGGTGAGGAACTGCTTGAGCTGGTCAAAGTCGGAGGGGGTGGTGAAGCAGGGCTTGGGTTTGTTGCGGTGTGTGATGTATGGGTCTGAGGGCATGGGCTCCGGTACATTTAGAATGATGCCTTCACTGGCCAGGAACTCCTGTAGGAAATAAACAAGTCGGGCAATGGTTTAGGTTCAGGTTTAGATAATAATATGATTGCAGTGTAAATTATAATTTATTTGGAAGGTTTTGCTCCAAAAAGGATCAAGACGAGGTAGTTTTAAAAACCTGAGCACATTGTAATAGAGGACCCATATTTTGTTGCATCACTTAAACAATTAAATTAATTATAAATTACAAATAATTTCTTTTTTCATCTGTATACACTGTACCTTAGTATAAGCATCACAGTCTATGATGTGGTACTTGACTCCATACACTTCCAGGTCCATAGCCACATTCAGATCACTCCAGGTGTAGTACTCCCCAAACTCATTCTTGGGCAGGCGATGGCGCTTGATGCGTTTGCCCTGCAACATCCCTGAATTCTCCACGGAGGGCTCGATGATGCACATGGAGTCATCTTCCAGGAAGTAGTAAATGACCACAGAACGAACCCGGTAGTGCTCCTCTGGGGAGTACAAGACGTCCTCCATGAAGTACCCATAGAAACGCAGCACCTGGAAGAAGAGCAAGGTGAGGGTTTACAGTGTAGGAAAAACAATTATTTTTTTTGACCAGCCCTAGTAAGTGTACCTTCTTGTCCAGTGTCACATAGGCAGGGATAAAGTCCTCGGACTGGCTGATGTCATAGTTATCATAGGAGGCCTCATGTTCTTGTGGGGGCAGCTGGTTGAGCTCCTGTTGTCTGAGCTGAGCAGATAGGAGGGGGGTCTGTCCAATGCCAATGGTGGGCCGGCGGGGCAGAGCAAAGCCATTCTTATATCCCAGGGTCTGAGGCCGGTGGAAAGCTGACTTCTGTGTTATGAGACAAACCATGGATGACAAAGAAACAAAAATGGGAAATAATCTGGTCACAATATAATTCTAAAACCTAAATACGAAGTTTAATTGTGACCGTTTTAGAAGCAGAATTGACCAATCAATACAGTACTCCCAAAAGTAACGCTTTTAAAAAAATCTTGTTTGACTTTTAAAGCTGGTCACATAATTGTTGTTACTTCTGTAACAAAAAACAAATCCCCCTGAAGATAAATGAAAGACATTCTGATCCTAAAACAGAAAATAAGAGTGCTATATTTGAAATAAGGGTATAAAGCTGTTTGAGCAAAATGTGGGCTAATGAATTTTACCACAACAACAACGTTATGTTAACTGTAAGTTCATAATGTGAGTAACCTAAAAGACACTTGAGACTTGATATAATAGTGAATTCATCTTACCTGACAAATGTGTAATAATCCATAAAAGTAAAAAGATCAAGGTTAACTAACCAATGTTAAAGGTCCCATGACATGGTACTTCTTGATGCTTTTATATGGTGCCTTAATGGTTCCCTAATACTGTAAATGAATCCTTCTTCAAAATCAACATTCAGTGCATGAGAAAGACACATTTACACAGTCAGTCATAATCTGTCTGTCTGAACGACTCATTCTGGGCCTTGTTGCTTGAATGCAAATGAGAAGGACAGAGATTGGGGTAGAGGAGCGGGTGGGGCTCCCCCCACCCGCTCCTCTGCGCCGCTGGGAGAGCTTCCGCGTTTTAAGCACTGAAGGCAGAAATGAGAGGCATTTTAATGAAAAAAACAAATGTTCACAGAAAATAAAATTAAACCACTGCTGTTTCAGAGGTCCAGAGGGTCGGGTAAAGGATTTCCGAGCCTAGAAACACTTGCACGTGCCTCCAGGCAAATAAAAAAACGCATTTCGCATTGCGTAGCTCCTTCGCGGTCCAAACTCTCTGGGCGTGATTTCCAGAGACAGGGGGTGGAGATCCAGACGGTGGAGGAACTGCATTTGCATTTCTTTTTTCGATGTTACGTAACAAAGGTGCCTTGTTCAAAATCGCCGTTTGAGCTGTGTTTTTTTCAAACGTAGAAAAGGGTCGCAAATCCTCAGTTTAGACATTTCGCAACTTTTAGCCATTGGGGGGCCTAAACAGGGTAGGGAAGCTCACATTAACGTTCAAAAACCTCAGAAAGTGAAAATTTCATGCCATGGGACCTTTAATGGCAAAAGGAGAAATTCAATTTGTCAACTGGACAAAAGTTTAGTTGGTCGAATACGTTTCACAGCTCATCCAAGATGCTTCTTGAGTTCTGGTCAGACGCTGGTGGACACTGTTTATATCTGTATATGTATATGTATATATAAGGGGAGGAGCTAACTACAATGAAATTACTTTGAAACAGTTTCTGTTAGTTAGGTAATAAGCCTATTCAGTATTTCTTTACAGAAACTGAAAACAAATAGGTGTGATAGTTTCATAGTAATTTCATTGTAGTTACCTCCTCCCTTCTGTGTCCACCAGCGTCTGACCAGAACTGAAGAAGCAGCTTGGATGAGCTGCGAAACGTAGTCGACCAAATAAACTTTTGTCCAGTTGACAAATTGAATTTCTCCTTTTGCCATGGATTCTACCTGGACAACTGAGGGATTCTACACACATCTTAACTACCGTTAACACACACACACAAAAGAACGAGTCAGGCCATGATCTAGAAATTTCAAAATAAATTACTAATGTTAAACTTTTTTTCTTTTTATGTAACGTTAGCTAGTTTTTAACATGCTTTACCGTTACATCCTGAAAGCTGTATCCTGGCAGAAAAGGCAAGCCGTGACTATTCCAGTTCCACGACATTTCTTCTTTTTCAAGAAGTAATCATCATTTCAACTTGTGAAATATAAGGCGAAAGGACAAAATGTAAGGCGAAAGAACAGCTCGTGGACTCTGCAGACACCGGCGTGGGATGTTTCAAAGATCAAGATCAAAGTTCAAAGTCAGCTTTATTGTCAATTCTGCCATATGTGCTCAACATACAGTGAATCGAAATTTTGTTTCTCTCTATAAAGACAAAAAAAACAAAGACAATCTAAGACAAAAATCTAAAATCTAGAGTCTGAAATCTAAAAGCAGTGCAAAGAATAAATAAATACCTATTTACAGATGTCCAAAATGTGCAGTGTGCATCGAAGTGTGCAATGGAAGATGCAGCAGTGTAATGGGAATGTGCAATAGAATGTGCATTGAAGTAAAGATAAAAATAAAAGTGCAACAGTAGTAATTCCAGTGCAATAACAGTAGTAAACAACCGTACAACAGTAGTAGTAGTAACAGTACCACAGTAGTAAAATACCAGTTGTAAATGTGCAACGGTAGTCCTTAGAAACAGTTTATAATGTGTCTAGAGTGTATGTGTTTTTAAGGAATACAGGTTATGCCAATATGGGAGGGGTAGATTCTGAGTTCAGCTTCCTGACAGCCTGGTGGATGAAGCTGTTTGACAGTCTGGTGGAGTGGACCCGGAGACTGGTACCTGCTCCCTGAGGGCAGGAGGCTGAAGAGGCTGTGTGAGGGGTGACTCGGGTCACCCACAATGTTGGATGCTCAACGACAATGCTCTGCGGGTGAGGCGGTTGTTAAAAATGTCCAGGAGGGAGGGGAGAGAGACACCAATGATCCTCCCAGCTGCATTCACTATGCGCTGCAGGGCTTTCCTGTTCTGTTCAGTGCAGCTCCCGTACCACACAGTGATGCAGCTGGTCAGACCGCTCTCAATGGTGCCTCTGTAAAAGGTGGTCATGATGGGTGGGGGGGCTCCAGCTCTCTTCAGTTTGTGGAGGAAATAGGAAATAGAGGCGCTTCTGAGCCCTCTTTGCCAGTGATGCAGTGTTCGCTGTCCGCAGTCGCAGGAGAGGTCCTCACTGATGTGCACTCCCAGGAATTTGGTGCTGCTCACCCTCTCTACAGCAGCACCGTTGATGGACAGTGGGGTGTGCTGGGTGGGGCCTCTCCGGAAGTCTATAACAATCTCCTTGGTCTTTTCAACATTCAGGAGGAGACTGTTATCGCTGCACCACTTGGTCAGAAGGCTCACCTCACTCCTGCAGTTTGTCTCATCGTTATTAGAGACCCACCACAGTCGTATTGTCCGCAAACTTCATAATGTGATTAGTGCTGAAGGTCGGTGTGCAGTCGTGGGTCAGCAGAGTGAAGAGCATCGGACACAGCCCTGGGGGGGCTCTTGTGCTCAGTCTAATGCAGCTTGAGGTTTTTCTGCCGACCCGCACTGCCTGTGGCCTCTCGCTGAGGAAGTCCAGCAGCCAATTAAACAGTGAGGTCTGAAGCCCCAGGTGGTCCAGTTTAGTGATGAGCTGCTGTGGGATTATGGCGTTGAATGCTGAACTGAAATCTATGAACAGCATGTTTAGAGGTTACCATGGAAACGTCACGACAGCAACCATAAAATTGTTTTACATTTTAAAAAGAAAAGAATAAACAAATAAAAATATAAGTATTTTTACCATGTCAATATCACGACATGGCCATTTTTAAAAAAAAATAACATTTTGCTTTTAACAGAGCACATTGAATGTACCTAATCAAGCCACGAGAGGGCACTAATTGATATTATGTCCTGTTCAAATTTAAAAATAAGATAAATCATAGACAAAGGTCTATGATTTAAAATAATTTAAATCATAGACCTTTGTAAGCCTATACAATTTATTTTAACCACGGTATGTAGAAAAGTAACTATTTTAATTATCTGTATTTTTTTAATAGCAAGGTAATGATGTGCGAAAATCTCTCCCTAGTATTGTAATTTGTGTTGATAGTTCTATTATTGTGCATAAGTAGTGTTCTTAGTAAAGTCAGTGAGCTGGCTTTGTCCAAAAGAAGAAATATGAGAATTAAGACACAAGCTCATCTTCGGCCAGGCCTATAACCAAAATTCTATATCGATTTTATTACATTTATAGTTATTACATTTATAGCCTTCATTCTTATTATTATAAAATATTCTTCCGCCTCTGGGAGTCTATGGCAACCCCTAGAACTGTCTGGTAAAAAGTTGTGAAAGTTTTGCATACACATTCCAGCCAGTCTCCTCATTACTCACAGCAATTTATAGGCCCCCATCCCCAACCGTCTAGCGCCACCAGCAGATCAAAGTTGCCCTCTAGGGCTACCAGCAGGTTACAACAACGTTTGATTGGCTGTCACGACAAAACGATAAGAGATATCCAAAAAAAACAGGCATATTTCTAATGAGGCTCAGTCCAAAGATGCTATGTACCAAATTTGAGCAAAATTGGTCCAAAGTTGAGGGAGGAGAAGCATTTTGAGTATTTTTCATAAAATTCAAAATGGCGGAAAATGTGTTGGATTCGGCTTGGCCCAAGGAGTACAAGGATGCCAAGTTTTTGAAAATTGGACATACGGTTCAAAAGTTACACGCAGAAATGTACCTGAAAATTCATTCCGTACGCCCGATTCGCAAAAACCTGGAATCCCTAGAATCCTTGGGCCAAGACGAATCCAGCGCATCCTATGACGTCATGTCCGCCGGAATAGAATGTCTGCCATCTTGGATTTTATGAAAAACACTCAAAATGCTTCTCCTCCCTCATTTCTGCTTGTAACTTTTGAACCTAAGTCCGATTTTCAAAAACTTGGTATCCCTGGGATCCTTGGGCGAAAACTGATCCAACGCATGTCATCAAATTTATGTGCGTTGACGTGCGTTTCAGCTTCCTCAGTGAAACTTGGTGCGCAATGTACCATCCATACAGAATTAGCCATACCAAATTTGGTGCACATTGGCCACTAGGGGGCGCTACAACATGCAAAAATGTGTTTTGGGTGAAGACCAACGCACGTCATCAAATGAGGCTGGGTCACTGCTTGGCCCCACATTGCTGCTTGCAGCTATATTTTAACTTACATTTTCTAGAGTTATGAATTGTAAAATTTTGGACACTTATATAAAATTTTGGACACTTATATAAAAATAGATACAAAGTAAGCCTATTCCATTTGTAAGGGTTTGAAAATATAATATAGCCTAATGAAAAGCAAATCAGTGTGTTCTGCTGACTGAAAAAGACTTTGAAATACTGCAGGCCTATCTTACAAAACCACCTACTTCTTTTGCTTTGTGAAACACCAGTGAGTGCGATTTCACTTCCCCATTAACTGATTAAACTGTTTTCCTTTTCCACATCAGTACACAGCCTGGAGGATGCACTGAATGACATAGAACACTCCACTCAAGGGCCCAAAATCAAGTTATGTCATTGTCCCCATTTGCGACAATACAATTACAGGTACTTGGGCTTTTGGAAGTGATTAGTCAAGGATTGGACATAATTACCATACTATGTCCAAATTGCTTTATTCAAGTGATTTGTTTAAGTATTACTTTTAAAACAAATTCTAGGCGTACTTGTCTAAAATGATTTAACAGGCCTGATTTAACATGAGATTTGAAGGAAAAATGGCCTTATGTGGACAAGGTTTTGGCAATTCAGATGCATAAACGTCATGTAACTGATATTCCACAACTTTTAATATTTATTATGTTTACTAGAAATTGTTATTGCTGTTTGGTTAAGAGCATATGAATACAGCTCTGGAAAAAAATAAGAGACCACTGCAAAATTATCAGTTTTTCTGATTTTACTACTTACAGGTATGTGTTTGGGCAAAAGGAACATTTTTGTTTGAGTCTATAAACTACTGACAACATTTCCCCCAAATTCCAAATAAAAACATAATCGTTTAGAGCATTTATTTGCAGAAAATGACAAATGGTCAAAATAACAAAAAGATACTTGTTTGCAGACCTCAAACAATGCAAAGAAACAAGATCAAATTCATTTTAATACTAATGTTTACACTTAAGAAGAGTTCAAAAATCAATATTTGGTGCAATAACCCTTATTTTTAATCACAGCTTTCATGCGTCTTGGCATGCTCTCCACAAGTCTTTCACATTGTTCTTGGGTGACTTTATTCCACTCCTGGTGATAGAACTGAAGAAGTGACTTTATTGATCTCACACAGGAGAAATTCTTCTCTGCATTTAACCCATCCTGTTATTAGGAGCAGTGGGCAGCACTTTACTGCACCCGGGGACCATCTCCATGATCTTCTTGCTTCAGTTTGTTCAGGACCTAAGTTGGAGGATTTTACCTGGTGCAAGTTTTGGGTTGTTAGGGGGAAACCGGAGTGCCCAAAGGAAACCCACCCAGACACGGGAAGAATATGCAAACTCCACACAGAAAGGCTCAGGCGGCCCGTGTATCGAACCCAGACCATGCATGCAAACTCCACACAGAACACACACAGAAAGGCCTGGGCGACCCGGGGATCAAACCTGGAACCTTCTTGCTGTGAAGCATGAGCGCTAGCCACTCAGCTACCGTGCCGCTCAGCTTTGTGTTTGTGTTGGAATTCAACAGACGCTGGAATGGAATGGATGTAATACATGTAGAGATGCTGATTTCAGAAACAAATGAATTGCAGTGGTTTCTTATTTTTTTCCAGAGCTGTATATAGGCCAATGCTATTTAATACAGATGGGGGGCAGCTAAAATCAGTATTGTTCAAATGCAGATTTTTGTTGTAATATAGCATGGTCTTATGTCTAGTCAAGAATAGAAATGATCAGGTTCCATATTTGGGAATTTACCTTTCCAATATTTCATGGCAAAGTACAGTGTACTCACTTGGCTCTTGCCCCCATCTGGAAGTACGACACCATCACTTTTGAGAATCTGAAAACCACCAGTAGCTCAAGCTCTAAATGATTGAGACACAACAACTTTTACAAAGCAAAGCTCCAAAACAGACCATTTTACTGCTGCCAGGAATGTCCACCTTCAAGTTTGTGCAAAGGGAGTGTTCACCAAATAGATAGGAGTATTTACGTTGTGTTTTAAAGGTTCACTATGTAACATTTTTTGTTTAAAGCCACCCACTTGTCTACACAGAGATGTTGAATTTGCCACTGTATGACATTAAGTTCAAGACCAAATGGCCAAATTTCAGACCCCCCAGGATTTCGTGGGCATTTTTTGTGATTGTTGCGGGCTAAAATGCCTGAATTTGTGTGAGCTTTTCCAAAAAGTTGCGATGAAAGTTGCGGTGCTTTTAAGGTTTTTGTTACGATTTTGTTGCAGGAGGAAGTGAAAGTTGCGATTTTCCCTTTTTGTAATTAAAATTGAGTAATATTTTGAATACTGAGTTATTACTGACAATGAATAATACAAAGACACAGAGATCACAGATATGGTCCTAAAACAACCTTACCAACATTGAAAATAAATGACTACTAGGAGGGGAACTGTTTCGCCCGGTCTTTTGCTGTTATTTTTGTTGGCAAATGGCTGGCCGCAGACATGTTTCTTTGGCATTAGAAGCCCCCCACATGCGAGTGTTTCTAGGCTCGGAAGTCTTTTACCCGACCCTCTGGACCTCTGAAACAGCAGTGGTTTAATTTTATTTTCTGTGGAAATGTGTTTTTTTCACTGAAATGGCTCTCCTTTCTGTCTTCGTGCTTCAAACGCGGAAGTTGGGAGACAGCCACCGCGCAGCGCTCCAGCGGCTTAGAGGAGCGGGAGCGGGGGGGACGGGGGCCCTCTAAGCCAATCTGTGTCCTTCTCATTTACATTCAAGCAAGAAGGCCCAGAATGAGTTGTTCAGAGAGTGAATTTGTGACCATGTATGTGTAAATGGGTCTTTCTCATGCACTGAATGTTGATTTTGAAGAAGGATTCATTTACAGTATTAGGGAACCATTAAGGCACCATATAAAAGCATCAAGAAGTACCATATCATGGGACCTTTAAGCGAGCGCTGGCCAGAGAACGGGCTGATTGGTTACACTCAGCAAAACTAGCCAATCAGCTTTCAGTGTGGGCGGGCTTCAATTTACTTTCTCAGAAGTTATAATTTAGTGCAGCGAGATGGCAGAATCTAAAAAACGAAAATATAAAACTCATTTTACAGCAGAATATACAAAAATATATCCCTGTCTGATTAGGGTGAAAAATTATGACACTGTGGTGAGGTGCACTGTGTGTAAAATAGGCTGGTGACAGGTGTTTTATGCAAACATGGACATATATTTGAAATGTTTAAACACAAATAACATATTTAATTTTAATTTTTAATTTAATTTGAATATTTAAGATTTTAATGTTTAATTTAATTAAATTAAAAGTTTATGTTTATGTTTAATTTTAAACTTTAATGTTTAAGAACTCAGTTAAAGGGACAGTGTGTAAGATTTTTACCTGTTAATTACCGAAATTGAAGATACCCATTCAAAAATACATTGTTTTCCAAGCCTTTTCACTTCCATCATGAAATCAAAGTATTCTTTTGGACTTGGATATACCTGCATAAAAGGGGGATTGAACCCATGTAGAGGCAGCCATTTTAACTACGAGAGCCGCAGGACATTTGGGCTCCGCCTTCGGCAAGGCTCGTGATTTTGGGTAAACAGCGACAAGCATGTTGCCGGATCACACGTCGTAATGGATCTAACACGTGTTTTGGACTAAATTGTTTTACTGGATTTTATTCGCTGGATCCTTACGGACAGATTGAGACCAAGCTTATGGTGAAATACAGAGTTTGACCTGTCCAGAGCCTTCAAAGGTAAGCTAAGTAACAAATCTCGTTTTGTGCTTTTCCGTATAAAAGCCCCATGTTCTCGGGGACTGATTGTTGTGCCGGGAAATGAATTGCATAGTCAAAAAGGGGAGACTGTAAGGTTCATTTGATGTGTAGATTGTCATGGTACACGATCGGGAATGTGTGCTTTCATGCGAAAAAAAAAAAAAAAACAGTGAACGGGACCGCGTTTTATTTATACAGTAGCGGCGCACGGTTCGTGCGCGGGTACGCGAGCTGTCCGCGTTACAGCGCGCCCGGGTGACCCTCGAGGTCTGCCGTAGCTAAAACAGGAAGTGCAATAGCCACCATCCACCTATGCGCCACGAATCCTACACACTCTACCTTTAAGTTAAAGGTCCCATTGCATGAAATTTTCACTTTCTGAGGTTTTTGAACGTTAATGTGAGCTCCCCTACCCTGTTTAGGCCCCCCCCCCCCCATGGCTAAAAGTTGCGAAATGTCTTAACTGAGCATTTGCGGTCCTTTTCTGCATTAGAAAAAAACACAGCTCAAACGGGCGATTCTCAACAAGGCACCTTATTGACGTCAGCTCGAAAAATGCAGCTCCACCCCCGTCTGTGTCTGTACTCAGCGTCTCTGTAAATCACGCCCATAGAGTTTGGACTGCAGAGGAGCTACGCAATGCGAAATGCATTTTTTTATTTGCCTGGAGGCACGTCCGAGTGTTTCTAGGCTCGGAAGTCCTTTATCTGAGCCTCTGGACCTTTGAACAGCAGTGGTTTAATTTTATTTTCTGTGGAAATGTGTTTATTTTTCAATGGAACGCTTCTCATCTCTTCCTCCGAGCAAAAACGCGGAGAGCGGAGAGTTTGGCCACGCCCCCACCCTCTACTATAGGCCATCTCTTTTCTCCTCATTCAAGCAACAACTCCCATAATGGACTGTTCAGAGAGAGAAAAATTACTCTTTCTCATCTTATCTCTGTTTCTCATGCACTGAGTCTTGATTTTGAAGGATTCATTTACAGTATTAGGGAACCATTAAGGAGCCATATAAAAGCATCAAGAAGTACCATGTCATGGGACCTTTAATAAAAAGTTGTTAAATTAAGTGGCCTTCTCTATTGTGTAGGGTTAGGGTTAGGAAACATCTCCCGGGGGGTTAGGGTTAGGGTTGGGGGGCATCTCCCTGAAATAAGTTTTTGGAACTTGGGATGTCTGGAGCTTTTGCTTCACTCTTGAAGTCTACCCGGCTGACAGAAAAGGCATGCACGCTCATAAAGTTGTTGCTAGCCCGTGAACATTCGTCTGCATATTCCGGCTCGTACAGGTACGGTTCAGTGGAGAAAGCAAATTGCTCTACGTACTCTACGGCTAACAATGACAGCTGAAGGTAAACAAAAAACAGCTGGAAACCTAGCTGCAAGGTGATATCACTCCGCCCATGCCTAGCTTTATCAGGAAAAAAAAAACACGCTGTTGCATAAGGACATAAATCCTTTAAAGTACAAGGTTGATTATATTTCTAAAATTGTTCCATCAACACAGACATTTACATTCCCAAGATGGCGCTGGCGAGACCAGCTGCGTGCCGGTGTAGCTCTGTCCCTACTTTTCCTTTTTTCCTCTTTTTACTTGTATATAGTCGTTTTTCCTGCTTTTTCTTTAGAGTATGTGAAACAGAGCGCAGTCACGCACCTGGGAAGCCTACTCTCACTACAGCTATATTGTTAGCTGTAATGTTTTTGGACATTTTATGAATCCATGCCAGGACCACCACCAGGAGTTACGCCGGGAATCATCTTCAGCCACGCACAGGATTAAATATACTCACAACAAGCTTCTGGAGCTACGGGGGCCCGTCTCTACTCCACGCGGGGAAACCGGAGGTCCCAGCGGAGATACGGAGAAAGAGAAGAGGCTGCAGGGGAGGACGCAAGAACCGGAGACCGTATTCACCGAACGGACTACCCACGGTGATAACGGGGAATCTGCGTTCTCTAAACAACAAAGCGGAGGAGCTTGTTGCGCTGGCCCGACATCAGAGACTATACCGGGACTGCAGTTTGATGTGCTTCTCTGGAACATGGCTGAATGGGAATGTACCAGACAATGTAATCTGGCTGAACGGATTTACTATGAGGCGCACGGACTGGACCGCGTCGGGGAGCGCGAAGACACGAGGAGGAGGACTTATCTTCTTCATTAACGAACACTGGTGCCATCCCGGGAATGTACACGTGAAACACCAGCTGTGCTCCCGGGACATTGAACTGCTCGCTGTCGGTATGCGGCCGTACTATCTGCCCAGAGAAATTGCACACATTATTGTGTTCTGTGTGTATATTCCTCCATCTGCGGATGGTGCGGCAGCATGCGAACAGCTCCACAGCGTCGTTAATGACATGACGATACGGCATCCGCGCGCCTTATTTCTGATCACTGGGGACTTTAATCATGCATCTCTCTCCACTACTTTTCCCACTTTCACTCAATACGTCACTTTCCCCACGAGAGACAATAAGACTCTGGACTTGTTTTACGCCAATATCAAAGACGCCTACACCTCCGACCCCCCTCCCCCCGCTCGGGCGCTCAGGTCACTGTCTGGTTTACCTACTCCCGCAATACACACCCAGGGTGCAGAAAGAACCTGCGCAGAAGCGGTCTGTGAAGCTTTGGACCCAGGAGGCCTGTGAGAGTCTGAGAGACTGTTTCCAGAACACTGACTGGGACATTTTCACTGACTCTTATGGAAACGACATCAACGGCCTGACCCATTGCATCACAGACTACATCAACTTCTGCGTGGAGAACACTGTGCCAACCAGGAGGGTACGGTGTTTCTCCAACAATCACCCCTGGGTCACCCCTAAGCTTAAAGCCCTCCTGAACCAGAAGAAAAGGGCTTTCAACTCAGGGGACAGGGAGGAGCAGGAAAGGGTCCAAAGAGAGCTCCAATCGAGGATCAGACGGGCTAAGAAGGACTAAGGGAGGAAGATGGAGGAGCAGCTGGCCCAGAACAACACAGTGGAGAGGACTGAGGAGCATGTCTGGTTTTGGACAGAATGGCAGAGGGACAGCTGATGGTGATCAGCGCTGGGCGGATGAATTTAACTGTTATTTCAACAGGTTTAATGCGCCCCCCCACCCCCTCTGCCCCACTGCCGACTCCCTCCTCCTCTTCACACCTTCCCGGGCCAGTAGCCACATCCCCCTCCCCCTTCACACGGACTCAACCCAGCACCAGCCCCCCTCCACCTCCCACTACCACCACCCCCTGCAGTCCACCCCAGTCCCCCCCCTCACTCCCCCCCTCACTCCCCCCTCTCCATCACACCGGACGAGGTTAGGAGGGAACTTAGGCGTCTCAGGCAGGGGAAATCCGCAGGACCCGATGGTATCTGCCCCAGGCTGCTGACAACCTGTGCAGACCAGCTCTGTGAGGTTCTCTGCTACATGTTCAATCTGAGCCTCAGTCTGGAGAAGGTCCCCATCCTGTGGAAGACCTCCTGTGTGGTCCCGGTTCCCAAAACAACAAACGCCAGGGAACCGGCCCACTACAGACCAGTCGCCTTGACCTCCCACCTCATGAAGACCATGGAGAGGGGGATCCTCAGCCACCTCCGCTCTGTGGTGAGCCCCACCCTGGACCCGCTGCAGTTTGCCTACAAGCCAAACGTAGGAGTAGAGGACGCCATCATCTACTTTCTGCAGCGGGCGCTCACCCACCTAGAGACCGCCGGGAGTGCTGTGAGAGTCATGTTCTTTGACTTCTCCAGTGCCTTCAACACCATCAGGCCGGCGCTGCTGCGGGGGAAGCTGGAGGACACGGGAGTGGATGGACATCTCGCTGCCTGGACCATCGACTACCTCACTGACCGTCCACAGTACATGCGGCTGCGCGGCTGTGAGTCAGAGTTGGTAGTCTGCAGCACCGGGGCTCCCCAGGGAACTGTCCTCTCACCCTTCCTCTTCACCATATACACCTCGGACTTCACATATAACACGGACAGCTGCCATCTCCAGAAGTTCTCTGACGACTCTGCCATTGTGGGCTGTGTGTCAGAGGGGAACGAGCTGGAGTACCGCTCGGTCATCAGTGACTTTGTGGACTGGTGTGGGCGCAACCACCTGTGCCTTAACACCAGTAAGACAAAGGAGCTGGTGATCGACTTCAGGAGGAGACCACTACCTCACTTACCGGTGAACATCCAGGGGCAGGACATAGAGACTGTGGACAGTTTCAAGTACCTGGGTGTTCACCTCAACAATAAACTGGACTGGTCCCACAACACCGACGCCCTGTACAAGAAGGGCCAAAGTTGCCTCCACCTCCTGAGGAGACTGAGGTCCTTTGGAGTGTGCAGGCCTCTGCTCAAGACTTTTTACGACTCTGTGGTGGCCTCTGCTCTCCTCTACGCTGTCGTCTGCTGGGCCCCGAGCAGCACAGAACGGGACAGGAAAAGACTGAACAAGCTGGTTAAGAGGGCCAGCTCTGTCCTGGGCTGTCCTCTGTAGAGGAGGTGGCTGAGAGGAGGGTACTGGCCAAATTCATGTCCATTATGGACGACACCTCTCACCCTCTGCACCGGACTATTGAGGAGCTGAGCAGCTCCGCAGATCCTTCATCCCCACCGCCTATGTGTATAATTCTAACACATAGGCCAGATGTGCAATATCCTCTTTTTCATGTTGATGCTTGTTGTTACAATTATTATTATTACTATTTTCCATTATTATTATTATTACTTATTACTATTTTTATTATTACTTACTTTATCCCATTCCTGCCTGCATGCACTTTTCCCTCTTGTTCAAATGTCCTGGAGCTACTGTGGCAAGTAAATTTCTCCTGTGTGAGATCAATAAAGTCTTATCTTATCTTATCTTATCTTACATCGACAGTCTGGCATTATAGTTGACTGGCCTTGTGTGTCCTTTGGTGTGGGTAAGCCTAATTAAAATCAGGCTACCATTTACCATTAACTTGCGCTAGCCTAGCAACTGAAAACTCTGCAGCTGGAAGGACTGCATGAAATTCGCTAAAAAGTGTCTCCACATCTCTGCCACACTCTGGCTAACTCGGAAATCCTGTCAAAAATCCTGGAATATCCCTTTAACTAACAGAAACTGTAAACAAACAGATGTCATAGTATCATAGTAATTTCATTGTAGTTAGCTCTCCCTTCAGACAGATATAGGCAGTGTCCACCAAATGAAGAAGCAGCTTGGATGAGCTGCAAAACGTATTCAACCAAATAAACTTTGTCCAGTTGACGAATTGAATTTCTCCTTTTGCTATTACATGGTCACCATAAGAGCCATATTAAAGGGATAGTGTTTTTTTTTTTAAATGTGAATCTGTATGGCATCCCCTTCAGCAGTGTCATCCATTAACACTGACTTACCGCTGGCCGTGTCCTCTGAGCCCAGTTCTGCTCTGGTTCTGGTTAGTATTATTAGCCTGTTCACAATACTAATAGGCGTGCAGTGATATGAATCAACAGAAAATAGCACCAAGCGAATTAGACTTCAGACTTTTTCGTGTGCAACTGTTTTGTGACGCAAATAGGTCACTTTTTGGACAAATATTGTTTTGAGAAGAAAAACAAGCTTTATTAACTGTCCCCGATAACTTACCGGACCTACTTTCGTCAGCTACAGAACCGGAGAAGAACTGGGCTCAGAGGACACGGTCAGCGGTAAGTCAGTGTTAATGGACAACACTGCTCAAATTTGGGCATCTCCCCACAGTCCAGAGACTAAAACAAGTGATGAAAAGCGTTTTCCTGGTCACCCAGCCATTGTCCGAGTCTGTCAGCACTGACCGCCGCGTGCAGCTGCTGCTCCTCCGCGTTAGACTGGAGGCAACGGCGCCAGAGAAAGATTTCGGCCGCTGCCAGGGGAATCCCTGTTACGCACCAGGAAGGCAGTTCCCCTGTTACGCAGCGTGCTCTGTGCTTCGGCTGTCTTTTTCCGCACTGAAAAATAGTTCCCACCCAAAATGACCAAGTCAAGCTCTCCGTGTTGATTTGCACATTTATTTGCACTTGCACTCATCGAGCAAATTAATTCCTTTTGGCCGAAATCTTTCTCTGGCGCCGTTAGACTCCAGTCTAACACGGAGTAGCAGCAGATACCGCGGCGGTCAGTGCTGACAGACTCGGACAATGGCTGGGTGACCAGGAAAATGCTTTCCACCACTTATTTTAGTCTCTGGACTGTGGGGAGATGCCCAAGTTTGACCTGGGGGTGGCATATCCCTTTAACTTACTTCCCTGAATTCTTATGGTGACATGTCATTGGTCGCCTGTAGAGGGCAAAGTAAACAGTAACAGTCAGTTATTTTTGTTGAAATATTCAGTTTAGTCAAAATAAACTAAAATGTATGTTGGGTATTATAGAGTGGGGGAAAAAAAAAATCATAATTACTAAATCAGTATTTTGGTGTAAAAAGATTTACTGATGTTAACGTCAGTCAAGTCTAATTTTCCCCACAGAGATTTCCATAGAGATTAATTCAGAGATGAGGGGTCAACCATGGCATCTTCACCTATAAACAAACAAGAAGAAAAAAGTGAAAATACTTTATTTTTATGAGGTGGTTTTGACAAGATGATTAATTTTACTGGTTTCAGGCACAATTTTCAGACACTAGAATATTTGACACTTTTGCCTTTTTTTGTTGTTTTTTTCTCATGGCAGAGGAAAAGTCAGTATAGGATTTACACAGAATTAGTTGGTTCCTTCTTTCACAAATTAGAAAAAAGGGAAAGTGGGTATAAAAATGTTATATTGATGTATTATTTTTGCGGTGTGTATTGGTTACTTAGGCCTACCCTGTTTCTCTGTGGGACCTGTGCCCAGTCCAAACCTCCTCCTTAAAGAGTCCAAGATCTCTGTAGGCACCTGGCTCTGGATGGACTCCAGGTAGGTTAACACGTAGTGGTCAGCATTGGTCAGCACAAAGCGATGGCCAAACACTGGAAAACAAAACAAAAAATTGCATATATTAGCAATAACAAGGCATAACATACCTCCAGTTTAACTCCATGGAGTTTTAACATGTTTTCAGATGTTTAATCCAGTTTACCCTCCACTGTGGTGCCGATAGCGAAGTCTGTCGGGGAGTAGAATTGTGGGCTCTCTGCGGATGAGTCGGGTTTGGGGATGCGCGTCTTTTCCAGGAACTTCCCTCCGATGATCCCACTGTTCCGGGAGGACTTTTCATAGATGCTGATCATGTCGTCGGCCAGGTAATAGGACAGGACAAAGGTGCGGTCTTCATCTACTTCAGTTTGGGATTCCTAAATTCATTTAAACCGCACTGTTAGAAGCATTTATAACTTAAAGGGATAGTGCGTTTTTTTTATGTTAATCTGTATGGGTTTCCTTCTAAAAATTACGTGTGTTGACATCGGCTTACCTCTGACAGTCTCAGCTGATCCTGGTTCGGCTCGCTTTCTGGAGCCCACGTAGGTTGGTCCGGTAACTTCCCTGGAACATGAAATAAAGCTTGTTTTTCTTCTCAAAACAAAACATTTGTCCGAAAAGTTATATATTTGTATCCCAGACAGTTGTCAACAAAACATCCAGCAGCGTACTTGGCGATTGCGTATCGTGTCTCCCGACTCATATCACTTCGCGCATATTAGCTGTATCAGCCTGTTCACTTGTAAACTTCCCCTTACGGCGGACCGCATCTGCCGTACACTTCCGCTAAAGGTTAACAGGCTAATAGAGCTAATATGCGCGCAGTGATACGAATCGACAGACACAATACGCTGCTGGATGTTTTGTGGACAACTGTTTGGGATGCAAATATATCACCTTTCTAACAAATATTTTGTTTTAAGAAGAAAAACAAGCTTTATTTCATGTTCCGGGGAAGTTACCGGACCTGCCTACGTGGGCTCCAGAAAGCGAGCCGAACCAGGATCAGATGAGACTGTCAGAGGTAAGCCGGTGTCAACACATGTAACTTTTAGAAGGAAACCCATACAGATTAACATTAAAAAAACACACTATCCCTTTAAATGTTTGGTAATGGCCACCTTATCACACACAAGTTATAAGATCTGTCTGTGTGTAAAGAGTACATATTTATTGCCTGTTATTATTTGATTATAGTAGTTAGTGCAGTGACTTTGTAATATGATATATGGTTTGAAGTTAATGTAACTGGAGGGACAAAACATTGCACAAAATCTGGCACAAAAATGATAAAACCAAAATCATGTCTGAAGGAGTGGTCCAGGAAACGCAAATGTTCAAATAAATTCATATTGTCAACATAAAACTGTTTGGCAAATAGCTTGCACACAGTGGAAAGAGTGGCTATCATTTTTACTCAAGTTTAGAGTACTTCACTGTAAAATATATTCTTGAGTCTGTCTCACCAGTTTGGCCTGGTAGCGCAGTATTTTGTTGTTGTTCTCCAGTTGTTTGATCACGTTCTTTTTGGGAGGTACTGGGGCCAGGCTCAGGCAGTTCTGCAGAGAGTCCTCCAGGGTTCCAAAGCCATTGTACGGTGGCACAAACTGCACCTGTAACATGTACAGAACAGGACAGTCGGGAAAAAGACACAGACTATTGATACTGTTACAGTGAAGACAGTGAAAACTCACATGTGATCAATACATGTGTGTGTGAGTAGTAGCAGTAGTAGTAGTAGTAGAAGAAGAAGAAGTGACTTTATTGATCTCACACTGGAGAAATTCTTCTCTGCATTTTAACCCATCCTATATATATATATATATACATATATTAGGAGCAGTGGGCAGCACACATTAGGGCGCCCGGGGACCATCTCCATGATCTTCTTGCTTCGGCTTGGTCAGGACCTAAGCTGGAGGTACCTATGGTGCATGATTTGGGTTGGTGGGGGAAACCGGAGTGCCCGGAGGAAACCCACACAGACACGGGAAGAAACATGCAAACTCCACACAGAACACACAGAAGTAGTAGTTGTTCACTTGTGGAAGAAATAAAAGTCATAAATAACACATTTGTTATTTGTTTTTTCAGTGTCTCATCTTATCTAATTATCATAACTATTTGCTTCCTCATTTGAGTCACGATGCCCCCTCAGTCAGTTTGGGCTGAACTGAGGAGCTCCATGGTTTGAGAACCACTCCTCTATCTCTGTCCTCATATTTGAAGTAAACATTTTGGATATTTATTTCATTAATAACAATTGTAATTTTGATTAATCCACAATTACAACATTCATGTAAACTGTTATTTATTTATTTATTTTGTATTGTTTTTTACCTTTACTCTGATCCACAATAAATAACACTTATAAGAAAAGCCTTAAATTGCAGTGTTGTTGTTGTGTACCTTCTTCTTGTCTGCTGGCTGGGGTTCCTGGCGGGTCGATTCCACTGGCCTAAGCTCCATGTCAGGGTAGTGGCTCTGATAGAACTGTTTTGTGAAGTCATCACAGTCACACAAGAGGAAGTGTCTCCCCAAGATGCTTATCTTCTGACCCAGCTGGAAGTCCTGTGGAGAGTAGTATTCTTCTACCTCATCTTTGGACATCTCCAGGACACAGGTGGGGAAGCTACCTGCATGGAGAACATAAGATAATTACACAAGATGAATATACAAAGTTTGTGAAGCCATATCCTTCACAAACAGTTCGTAATCATGAGAATGTTGTAGGACATAAGTGCATATTACTTATGTGTATTTTGGTCTTCTTGGGCAACCGTTGTCTCTTCATGAGAATGGGAAAAGGGTCTCGTCCACTGTTGGGCTCATGCACCTCTCTGACCTCCACCGTGTCATCCACCAGGTAGTAGTGAATGGTGACCCGGCGTGTGTCTCCAAACAGAGACTGAGTGTCGTCCCACAGCCCAAAGAAACGCAGCACCTACAGGGAGAAAGAGGAGAGCTTTTGTACATGTAGCGTAGGAGAACATGTAGCGGCAGGTCGGGAAAGTGTATTTATTTTGACAATTTATATTTTTATTTATCTGTTCTGTTGTTATTGCATTGTTCAATATATTATTTCATTGTAGTCATGTTCTCATTAGATGGTGCAGCTTAAGCAAAAGTTATTCCCCTTTTCCTGGGCTCGTGGGTGCACCCGTTACCTTGCGGTCCATGGTGAGAAACTGCTTGAGCTGGTCAAAGTTGGAGGGGGTGGTGGAGCAGGGCTTGGGTTTGTTGCGGTGTGTGATGTATGGGTCTGAGGGCATTGGCTCCGGTACATTTAGAATGATGCCTTCACTGGCCAGGAACTCCTGTAGGAAATAAACAAGTCGGGCAATGCCTTCAGGTTTAGATAATAATATGATTGCAGTGTAAATTATTATTTATTTGGAAGGTTTTGCTCCAAAAAGGATCAAGACGAGGTAGTTTTAAAAACCTGAGCACATTGTAATAGAGGACCCATATTTTGTTGCATCACTTACACAATTTAATTATAAATTACAAATAATTTCTTTTTTCATCTGTATACACTGTACCTTAGTATAAGCATCACAGTCTATGATGTGGTACTTGACTCCGTACACTTCCAGGTCCATAGCCACATTCAGATCACTCCAGGTGTAGTACTCCCCAAACTCATTCTTGGGCAGGCGCTGGCGCTTGATGCGTTTGCCCTGCAACATCCCTGAATTCTCCACGGAGGGCTCGATGATGCACATGGAGTCATCTTCCAGGAAGTAGTAAATGACCACAGAACGAACCCGGTAGTGCTCCTCTGGGGAGTACAAGACGTCCTCCATGAAGTACGCATAGAAACGCAGCACCTGGAAGAAGAGCAAGGTGAGGGTTTACAGTGTAGGAAAAACAATTATTTTTTTGATCAGCCCTAGTACTGTAAGTGTCCTGTACCTTCTTGTCCAGTGCCACATGGGCAGGGATAAAGTCCTCGCACTGGCTGATGTCATAGTTATCATAGGAGGCCTCATGTTCTTGTAGGGGCAGCTGGTTGAGCTCCTGTTGTCTGAGCTGAGCAGATAGGAGGGGGGTCTGTCCAATGCCAATGGTGGGCCGGCGGGGCAGAGCAAAGCCATTCTTATATCCCAGGGTCTGAGGCCGGTGGAAAGCTGACTTCTGTGTTATGAGACAAACCATGGATGACAAAGAAACAAAAATGGGAAATAATCTGGTCACAATATAATTCTAAAACCTAAATACGAAGTTTAATTGTGACCGTTTTAGAAGCAGAATTGACCAATCAATACGCCCTAAAGTAACCTTTTTTTAAAATCTCCTTTACTTTATAAAGCTGGTCACATAATTGTTGTTACTTCTGTAACAAAAACAAATCCCCCTGAAGATAAATGAAAGACATTCTGATCCTAAAACAGAAAATAAAAGTGCTATATTTGAAATAAGGGTATAAAGCTGTGCCAACTTAAACATTACATATACATCTCTGATGATATGCATGATCATTGTAAGATTTCCATTACAGCTGTTTGAGCAAAATGTGGGCTAATAAATTTTACAACGTTATGTTAACTGTAAGTTCATAAATTCATCAATATTATGAGTGACCTAAAAGACACTTGACTTGATATAATAGTTGTATAGTTAATAGTTGACTTGATGTAATAGTATAATAGTAAATTAAATTTGTCAACTGGACAAAAGTTTATTTGGTCGAATACGTTTTGCAGATTATCCAAGATGCTTTGTGAGTTCTGGCTAGAGTGCTGGTGGACACTGCCTATGAAGGGAGGAGCTAACTACAATGAAATTATTATGAAACTGTCACACCTATTTGTTTACAGTTTCTGTTAGTTAGGTAAGCTTTTTCAATATTTGTTTATAAGAAACTGTAAACAAATAGGTGTGATAGTTTCATTGTAATTTCATTGTAGTTGGCTCCTCTCTACAGACTGTTATAAGCAGTGTCCTCCAGCACTCGAGCCAGAACTGAAGAAGCAGCTTGGATGCAAATAACCAAATAAACTTTTGTCCACGCCATGATTTACAAATTTCTAAATAAATTACTAATGTTAAACTTTTTTCTTTTTATGTAACGTTAGCTAGTTTTTAACATGCTTTACCGTTACATCCTGAAAGCTGTATCCAGGCAGAAAAGGCAAGCCGTGACTATTCCAGTTCCACGACATTTCTTCTTTTCCAAGAACTAATAATTTATTTCAACTTGTGAAATATAAGGCGAAAGGACAAAATGTAAGACGAAAGGACAGCTCGTGGAACTCTGCAGACACCGGCGTGGGATGTTTAGAGGTTACCATGGAAACGCCACGATAGAGACCATAAAATTGTTTTAGGTTTTAAAAAGAAAAGCATAAGCAAATACAATTATTAATATATTTTTACAATGTCAATATCACGACATGGCCACACAACATTTTGCTTTTAACGGAGCACATTGACTGTACCCAATCAAGCCACGAGAGGGCACTAGTTGATGTTTTGTTCAAATTTAAAAAATAAGATAAATGCAATAATTTAAGTCATAGACCTTTGTAAGCCTATACAATTTATTTTAACCACGGTATTTAGAAAAGCAACCATTTTAATTATCTGTATTATTTTATTTTTTTAATAGCAAGGTAATGATGTGTGAAAATCTCTCCCTAGTATCATTGTAATTTGTGTTGATAGTTCCATTATTGTCAGTGAGCTGGCTTTGTCCAGAAGAAGAAATATGAGAATTAAGACACAAGCTCATCTTCGGCCAGGCCTATAACCAAAATTCTATATTTATTTTATTACATTTATAGCCCTCATTTAACTTACATTTTCTACAGTTATGAATAGTAACTGCAGTCATAGTAGGCCTAATAGTAACATTTCCCCCAAATTCCAAATAAAATATTATTGTTTAGAGCATTTGTTTGCATAAAATGACAAATGGTCAAAATAACAAAAAATACATGTTTTCAGAGCTCAAACAATGCAAAGAAACAAGATCAAATTCATTTTAAAACAACATAATACTAATGTTTACACTTAAAGAGTTCAGAAATCAATATTTGGTGCAATAACCCTTATTTTTAATCACAGCTTTCATGTGTCTTGGCATGCTCTCCACAAGTCTTTCACATTGTTCTTGGGTGACTTTATTCCACTTCTGGTGCAAGAACTGAAGTAGCTCAGCTTTGTGTTTGTGTTGGAATTCAACAGACGCCTGAATGGAATGGCTGTAATACATGTAGAGATGTACTACAGCCATTCCATTCCAGAATCTACATGTAGAGATGGGGGCGGCAGTTGGCTGGCGGTTCGCATCCCGTTCTCAACGGGTTGGCCGTGTATGATCCCAACTCCCACAGATGATTAAGCTCCCATGGTAGAATTGCATCAAGGCTGGTTGTGATGTGGGCCATCCATCTGTGGACCCACCACCCGCGGGAGGATTCATGGTGGGACTGCTGCCCCCGGAACCCATAAATGGAGAAGCGGAAGAAGGTGGATGGATGGATGGATGGATGGACGGACATGTAGAGATGCTGCTTTCAGAAAAAAATGCAGTAGTCTCCTATTTTTTCAAGAGCTGTATATTAAAATGACAAACTTTATTCCTCCAGTTTTTTTTTTTTACTCAATTTCTGTGAGATTTAATATTTTCATTCCACATGTGCACTGTATGTGGGTCTACATTGAAGAATCATGTAGTGAATTTCTCTTGCTGTCCATTGCCCCACTTGACGTTGGCATGACAACACTGTGAGTGTTTGGCACAGGATAAATGGGCTGAATATGTCTATAATAAAAGCTGATGAACAGGGCACAGTCATCACCAGGAGAGAAGGCTGAGGGCTCTTGAGCACACGACTGCAGCTGGAAGACCAAAGAAAGAGACCATTTAAATTAGCGTCGCACACACTCAACCACAGATGGCATGTTCATTCGTTCTCAAAAACATTCATGAATTCACAATCTATCATTGAGAAGTAGCCTATATGAATATTGTTAATGCAAATGCTGTATGGTAAAATATGTAGGCCTACCATGTTTGTAACCAAGCAAATGATCCAGATATTTTTCACTTTATGATATGATACTTGAGTTTTGAGCATCGATACCTCATACCAACCAATACTATAAGTTCTATATACAGCTCTGGAAAAAAATAAGAGACCACTGCATTTTTTTCTGAAATCAGCATCTCTACATGTATTACAGTCATTCCATTCCAGCGTCTGTTGAATTCCAACACAAACACAAAGCTGAGCTACTTCAGTTCTTGCACCAGGAGTGGAATAAAGTCACCCAAGAACAATGTGAAAGACTTGTGGAGAGCATGCCAAGACTCATGAAAGTTGTGATTAAAAATAAGGCTTATTGCACCAAATATTGATTTCTGAACTCTTCTTAAGAGTAAACATTAGTATTATGTTGTTTTAAAATGAATTTGAGCTTGTTTCTTTGGATTGTTTGAGGTCTGAAAACGTATCTATTTGGTTATTTTGTTATTTTCTGCAAATAAATGCTCTAAACGATAATATTTTATTTGGAATTTGGGGGAAATGTTGTCAGTAGTTTATAGATCAAACAAAAATGTTCCTTTTGCCCCAACACATACCTATAAGTAGTAAAATCAGAAAAACTGATAATTTTGCAGTGGTCTCTTATTTTTTTTCCAGAGCTGTAACTCTGCAACTGAATAAACTACTGTCTTTTTTGGTATTTTAATAGCTAAAGGATAGACCTGATAGACCATTAACCAATTAAGGGGTTTCAGCTTCCTGTTATATACTACATATACATTTTGAGAACATTTTCCCATTCAAATAATTTTGTTAAATTGTTTTTTGCTATAGAAACACAAGTGCTATTGCTTTTTGGCAACATTTAATACAGTTAGGGTTGCAAAATTCTGGGAATTTTCAAAGTTGGAAACTTTCCATGGGAATTTTCGCGAATTAATGGGAATTTTCGGGAATTAATGGGAATAAACTGGGAATTATCAAAGATGAAGGTTAGGGGCATCAATATACTTGGTTAGAAAAAATATTGTATCATAATCTTGGCTAAAATAATCTAATTTCTTTTAATAAAGTAGGACAGTATTTTGTGCAGAGCCATCGAGCCACACCCTCTACATGCATTTGGCATTCCTTTATCACATGCACAAAAACTTCTAGAATTCTGAAAAGCTAAAGCTACTTTTCTGAGCGCACAGCAAATACAGACTCCCAGTGTTGCCAACTTAGCGACTTTGTCGCTATTTTTAGCTACTTTCTGGACCCCCCTAGCGAGAAAATTAGACAAAAGCGACTAGCGACAAATCTAGCGACTTTTTTTGGTGATCAGACGCTCCAAGATCGCGGGAGGGGGGAAAATAATTGCGCCGTTTTCTCTCTTTCCCCGTTCAGAAAAAGAGACAGAGAGACAGAGAGACACAGACAGAGAGGGGCAGTGGAAGAGACACTCACCAGTCTCTCCTCTGCTCCCTCCCATCTCGTCAGATCGCCTCGGAGTCTGGTCATTCCTCTCTCTGTTTCTGTCATTCAGTTTCGGTCGTCACGTGCATATCCCTCTCATTCTTTAGAGCATTTCTTTTTTCTCCTCTTGTATTCAATGGCAATGCCACAACCAAAAGTGTATACACAAAAGTACAGACGGGAGTCTGTACTTTTGAAAAGTACTTTTGAAAAGCACAGAAAAGTTTTAAAAAGCTAGTTCTTTAGCACAAAAAACAAAAAATAAAAAGCTATAGTTTGCCCACTATAGCACAAAAAAATAAAAAAAATAAAAAGCTTTAGTTAAACTACAGCACAAAAAAAAAAAAACACAAAATAAAAAAGCAAGCTATAGATCTTGGACTACAGCTCCAAAAAAAATATCTAAAAAATAAAAAAACAAATAAAAAAATAAACGCTCTCACGTTTGGATTGGTCTAGCTACTTTTAGCTACTTCTGGGCGGGCCAATAGCTACTTCTGATGCTGGGGAGTTGGCAACACTGCAGACTCCTGAGGCCAGACATTTCAGCAAGAGGACTACACGCAGTCAAGTACGTTCTAAGGATATCATGTAGATTATATTTGATCTATATAGTAAAGATCTATATATTAAAGGATATTAAAGTAGAAAAGTAGAAAAAAATAAATATAGTGCTAGCTTACTGGTAAACTAGATTTGCGCCATTTCACTGAAGAAGTTATCTTATGATGCTAGCTATCGCAAAATGTGCTAGAGCTAGCTTACTGAGAAACCAGATAAATCATGTGAGTCATGTGTTTTAATTGTCTCCCGTTTACAATAATGCCTGCTGCTGACAAAATAAAATGTTTATGTTTATGTTGGTATATGACTCACAATAATTATCATAAATTCCCTAAACTTCTGTGCAAAGTTACCAATTTGAAAATTCCCAAAATTCCCATGCCAAAGTTTCCGTGGAAATTTTCCAGAAATTTTCCGCCCCTTTGCAACCCTAAATACAGTACAATACAAAACTGAGTTCTGTGAAACATCTCCCTCTACAGTGTACAGTGTACAATGTCCCTCTACAGAGACTCTCAAGTGTGTGTGTATACTGTATGGTTGTATGTGTCACCCCTACTGCAATATGTGAGCAAGACTTAATAACCTGGATAACCAATGTGTAGTACCAGCTCGTAGAGTCTTTTTTTGCACTTAATTTCTTGCACTATTTTATTTTAATCTTTTTGCATTTTTTTTTCTATATTGTGTTGTAAATATCCTGCTGTGTTGTAAATATCCTACTTAAATGTCTGCACTGAAGTCAGATGCTTTCAATCTCATTGTGAGTATGTATAAGGCTACCGCAGATCCTTCATCCCCACCGCTATCAGGCTGTATAATAGCCTAAACGTGCAATTTTTTTCTATATTCTCTTATTTACTTTTATCTTATTTAATGTAAATTGTACATATGAATAGTGACAATAAAAGGCATTCCATTATATTCTATTCTTCCATATACCGAACCATTTCCAAATCCAGTAATATTTCCAGACTGGACCTGGTGACCGTGTAGGTTACTATACAACAAAATACTACACATGAAAAAATATACACAAATTAGTTCAATTTGTCTATATGAACTAATTTGAAAAATGCATGAAAAAATGCATTGGTCAAATGCAAAGGGCAGACTTATTAATTTAGCCAAATGCTGTGTCTTTGTTTTTATGCTGGACTTGTCTATTTTTCATCATTAGTCTACAAAACATCACGGCACATGCAAGTAGTTCAACTGTTATAACAAACATAATATTACAGTGTCAAACTAGGAAAGTATGGTAGCTAAGTATGTGCTTTAGCTGTTAACAGGTTCCTTAGACTTGAGTAGCTGGGGACTAACATTGGTGTTTCTGATGTGATATGACTGGCACAATTACTGCCAATGAGGATTTGGACAAAGCACGTATATTAACACCTTTGGTCTTCTAAGATTTCTAGGCACCTGAAGACACAAAAAATAGACAAATTCAAAAATAATTTTAAAATCTAAATAAGATATACATTAATTAATAAAATTGTGGAGGCCAGTGTTAATAATGTTCTTTCTCTTAGTCTAGAACTAGGCCTACAGATGTATGAAAAAGTGACACATTTTCAGCTTGCCTAAACCATTACATCTATTAGTGCCCATCTATTTTCTCACCAGCAGATTCTATTTATGGACTACATAAAGACAGGTTAATCTTTTAGAGAGCAAGAACAACACAAGGGGGGAAAAAAAAAATCAACCATTAAATAACAATTAAATACACTAATCAGGATGTTTAGCCTAATGAGTCCTTTGTATTGTTCATGTATCTGATAGTTCATCTGAGCCCACATATCCAGGAGGGGGCATTAGGGCTCTGAAGCAGGTTCTCAGGTCTAAGCTGGGATTATCAGAGCAGGCTTGTGTACAGCAAAAGGATTTCTCTTTTAACCTTATGCCTCAGGGTGATGCTGAGAGGGAATGGGTCAGGCCTGAGATAGTCTACTAATATATATATATATATATAGCTTACTACAGTGTAAATATATATAGCTTACATGCCAGTGGTCTTAGTAAATGCCCGTTTACATACATACATACATACATACATACATACATACATACATACATACATACATACAAACATACATACATACATACATACATACATACATACATATCCAGGTTTATGCCTATAGGCCTAGTAGAAACTAAACCAACCGATCAGATAGATAAACTATAAAAGTAGACCTAGATCTTCAGCTGGAGTTGATAATGTGTTGCAGGAGTTTCAAATAAATATACACAATTTGAACTAATTTTAAATGTTTTTTGAGTGAATGAGACTGGATGTCGTGTCCAGCCCAGATTCCCTGCTGGAGCCATTGCTGGAGCAGGTCATGGATGGACTTCCATGGAGCAGGTGCAGGGGCCCCAGGCTCCTCCCCCTGCGGCTCCGCTCCTGCTCACTTCATCCTCCGCCTCCCACAGCGATGGTTCGCTCTCCAGGCCTTTTCAATGACCCTGTGCGCGGATAAAAGGATAACAAACACCATATTTCAGATGTTATAATACTTTGGATGATGGAGGCACACGGGAGCAGTCACAGGGGAACGGTCTGTTTTGGAGAGTTGGAAAACTCATCGTGAGAAGGCTGCTTTCAGGTGAGCATGCGCTTGCAGAAAATCTTATCTTTTCTCGAAATTGTTTTCGTATTCAGTGAAAACAACAATAGTCTTATTATTTTGCTTATTTTATTAAGCTACATAACACATTGTGTTAGGCAGAGGCAGCAACAACCTAAAAAATAATCTGAGCTATCCCACTTTTTAGGTGTTTTGGATCAATGTGTTAAATCATCTAAACAAATAAAGATTTAAAGCAGAGTAATTTGAAAAGACATCTTACAAATTACAAGTAGGCTAAATCACAAGCCTCTTAGTGGGTTTTGACCCTGGGAAACTCAGAACAGATAATCTCCATCAATATCAACCATAATGTGCTATGTGCTATAGAAATAAAGTTGGATTGGATTGGATAATGCACATTTCAGCTGTTGAGGAAACTGTTGTAAGTCTTCATTAAACATGTCTGACAGGAGGCTGCCATGTCGGAGAGGCTCATGTATTTACAGGGAGCCCTGTGGGATTGTTGGATTAATAAGGGGGAGGGCAAATTGCTGATCTGGCAGAATTTTTCTAGTTTGGAAAAAAAAAAAAAGAAGTAAAATCTTGTGAACAGGACGAAGTTGCTCAAAGATCACACTAGAACTTCACACTAGAGAGTTGAAAAGCTTTTGACTTTCAGCAACTACTACTGTGAGCTATTAGACATTTACATTAGTAATTAGTATTAATTCAATATAATCAATGTTGTGCTGCCCTAATACAGTATAAATAGATCCATATGTGATGCGTTTCTCTGGCAGTGGGTTGAGAATGATGTAACTTAGAAGGTACAGACACAGGTTACTTTTAGTCCTGAGCCTCACTGTGGACCTGCTGCACTGATTTGATTAAGAGGGGCTGTTAACTCCCTGGTATTAGCTGTAATCTACAACAGCACGTGTTACAAGCATTGGTGTTTCCCAGAGATCACACAGACATTACTTACACCTGCACTGTTAACACACATTTTTATCTATGTACATTTTTTATTAATTGAATTATTATAATTTAGGAAACAGTACTTTTGAATCACATCTATAATTATTTTAGACATATTTTCTCTTTTGAAATAAACTAGAGCTTAATGATACATGAAACAAATCATTAATATAAAATCACTATAGGCAGAATCTGAGTGTTGTTTGTAGTGTAGGGTCCCAAACTATTTTCCCCTTTAGCCCTCAAACCCACTTTCAAGATAAATGTTTTTGTTTCCATCTTCTCTTAAAATTAAAATGTGGATTTATTAATTCATTAAGGTAGTAATGTAATCTCTGGCACTCACTAGAGATTTTTGGAACCAATAGCGTAGCATATGCATTGTTTACAATACACAAGAATAATTGTGCTTTCTTGTATAATTTTCTCTGGAAAATTGTCTGGAAAATACATTACCACAACAAACCATACTTCTTGTTTCTTTGTATTATAAATAAATGTACAGTATATAAACAACTGCTATCAAATTGTATTAAGTAAAATTATTATAAGAAGGATCATTTCTGGGACCAATTTTTGTGGGTACCATGAAATTTGTGGGTACCATTATCATTTGGTATTATTAACAGTGAGTTGGCCTCAGTACCCACATCCCTGTGGTGCAGTTTTTTTAGTGGCGCTCTAATGGACTTAACCTGTGCAGACATGACTGAACATAGCAGCAGCGCCGCTCACACATAAGCCATAGCTTAGTTATTTTAAAAAGCAGTTGATCGTTGACAGAGAGAACCTTCTGATCCTGTTTAGTGTTAAGGACATAATGGAGATGACAGACAGATGTAGTATTTACATGGCTAACACTGCATTATTATATGAATAGTTTATGCTCATGTTCTGCAAGTAAAATGATGTGACCTATCGCATTGTCCACTGTGTAAATTAAAAATAATCAAAATACTTTATCGGTGCTGTGAAGAAATAATGTCACATTGGTAAGATATAGTATGTTGACAGACAAAACTGATGACATTTGATACACATAATGACTCTATGCCGTATAGGATAGGAATCGAATCACCCTTTATTCTGTTTGTGCCTTTACACTATTAATAATAATGCTTAATGTTTTTGTACCAGGAGGAAGGAAGATGTCCAAAATCCACAGTGAAAAGTCCATCACGAGACACCGGCTGTCCACCCACTCCACCGACGATGAGCTGGCTGTCATCGAGAATGGAGACAACAGGTGTGTGCCACTGTTGAATCAGACATATTGGAGTATTGCTCCTGTTTACCTCTGCAGACCTTAACATAAAGTACCACTCAAAAATAGAAAACTCTGTCCTTGTTATTCAGTTATTAACTGTTGTTGTTCAATGGTTAAAATACCACTGGGTTGTGAAAGTAGAACTTAAAGAATACAATACAATTATTTTTTGAACTTGTGATTACTTTGAGTGTCTTGAAAAGCGCTTTATAAATAAAATGTATTATTATTAATATTATTATTATCTAAATTCTAGATTCATATTCATATCAGATTCATATAAAAGAGTTGTTCCAGGTGTCAAAACAGGCAACAAAAGTTTTTATCACCAGATTTTGGTACAATTTTAGTTTTTTAGTAGTAGTAATGATGTACTGCCCCTTTTGTAATTCATCATTATCTTTCTTTTCCCTTGATTTAAACCATTCAGAGCTCATTCGTGTGGTGAAGAGGTGTCAGACAGAGCTTTGTCCACCCGAGCCTCGTTCACAGGGGCTGGAGCGATGGCGCGGTAAACTCACCATTATAACACATATGTTTGAATAATGCTGAATATAGTGTAGGCTGGTGTCACTGCTCTGTGTCTCCTGCCCTGACCGTGTAGGCTCTCCCACTTCTTCCTCATGCTGCGCTCCTGGGTCACACACAGAGGTCACACGAAAGAGGAACGCCATGACTCATTCCTGGAGAGATTCAGAGGTCCAGAGCTCCAAGACATCGCAAGTCAAGGGAGCAACGCCGCCCAATCTGTGGGGCTCAGTGATGCCATACGCAAGAGGAAGTGAGTGCGCAGGCTTGAATATTCAGTACATGGGTGTGGGTGGAGAAGAAACATGCAAATCCTCAAATTTCTGAGCAGGATCTGAACATTTCAATGTAAAAATATGATCCAGGCAGCATTACAAGTGATGTAAATGGAAAGATGTTCTACAGAAGAATCACAAAACATGGGATATTCTAGAAAACACAGTGGGGAGGGCGACAGTGAATGTTCTTTTGGTATATAGGGACAAACCACACTGAATTGAAAAAGCAATGGCCTTATAGGAATAATTTCTTGTGAATACAAACAAAGGGTGATTAAGTGTATAAACTAAATGATCTGGTTTGATTTTAAACACAGCGTTACTTTTTCCTTTTCCTCAAAGTCTTCCAAACAAGTGGCCTCTGGCTGCTTACAACATGAATAACTGCAACAACACAGATGAGTAAGTGTGCACAATGTAGAAAAGGTAGTAGAAAACAGAATATGGATTATAGAAATCAGTCAGTTCAGTAAAAGTAGCTAGTAGCCACTGTTGTAGATACCTCCCTAGAATCTGTCTCTTTAATAGTTTATATAGTTTAATGTCTCTTTATCTGTGTCTCTTTAAAATCCTCCTTAAAGTCCACTGATCCTTTGCTTGTTTTCCACCCAAAAATGCAGGAAGAATATTTATAACACAATTGTATTATTGTACAATAAGGGAAAAAAAACTTCCCTTATACCGCCATCTGCTGGACAGAGAATGACCTGCATTGTACAATGGTGAAAAACAAAAATTGTCAAGGAAAAATAAAAATAAAAAAAAATCAAGAAACCCTCAGTGGTAGTGATCCTATAGCCCTGTGGCACACCCTCATCCCTATAGCCCTGTGGCACACCCTCATCCCTATTTCCCACAAACTTGAAAATTAAATTGAACGTGTGATCTATAGCAAAAAGGAAGACAAAAAAGAGGAGATTAAAAAAGAAGAGAAAAAGGAAGAGAAAAAAGATGAAAAGAAAGACGACAAAAAGGAAGAGGAAAAAAAGGACGACAAGAAAGATGAAAAGAAAGACGAAAAGAAAGATGAGAAAAAGGACGACAAGAAAGATGATAAAAAAGATGATAAAAAGAAAGAGGAACCGCCGTAAGTACTGTGCATTCAGTAACAAATGCCAGTAAAATGTAGAGAATTTTCCAAAGTTTGAACTTTTTTTTTTTTTTTATACCATGCTTTAATGTGAACTGAACTGTTGTTGTATTTTTTTTTAGAAAAGAAATCTGGATTATGGATCCAGCTGCAGACATGTATTACAGATGGCTGACTGTCATCGCTGCACCAGTATTTTTTAATCTTATCATGATTGTAACAAGGTAAAATTTTGTCTTATTTTTTTGTGACTTAAGATGAAAATATTTAACACTTTATTGTCACATTTGTGTTTTTTTCCTCAGAGCATGTTTTAATGAACTGCAAAACACCTACACAAAGTTGTGGATTTTTCTCGACTACACTTCAGACTTCATCTATTACACGGATACATTTGTCCGGTCGAGAACGGGTCAGTCTCGAATGGAAATTGATATGCTATTAGCCTCATTCTAATGTCACAGTTTTATAATGCCACAGTGGTCAGGTTTAATGCAAGGAATGGATTAGTTAAAGGGTTTTTTTGTTTTATTTTATTGGTCTCCTAGATTAGATGCCCATTGCAGATGTAGCCTACTTTACAGAGCACTGCATCTCAAATTTTTCCATGCACTCTCTAGTCAAACCAGGGGAGCAGTAGAGGGAAGAAGGGATAGAATAATCTAACAGGAGCCCTGGAAATCTCAAAAGAATCCTACAGGTTAATTTATTTCACACTGACAGAACCTCAAAACTTTCCCTATAAATTACACTGGTCTACAAGCAAAATGCTTCCGGAACAAAAGTACTGTAGTGAAATTTTTCTTGGTTTAGGTCATTAATAAAGAAAAAGTAAGTCAGAAGTGCTGATTGGCTATAGGTTCCAAGATATAGTATTGGGTCAAAATAGGAAATTTATGCAAAATAAGGCAAAAACGGCAGTTTATCAGAAGGTACAGTGTGTTTACAAGCAACCAGTTCTATCTGAAAGCCTGTCTGCACATTCCAATACATTCATTTTAATATGTCTAGTCTATTTAACATCAAATATTTTTTGATTTCACATAAGAGAGATGCCTCGAAATTGTGTGCACCTGATGTCTTGTTTATTTCTTAATGGATAAAGAAGTGCAAGTTAAATATTTTTAAAATATAAATATTATTTTTAAGCAAAGATGCCTAAATCTATTTTATAAACAGATGTGATTTTGATGTCAAAGAATATCATTAAATATCTTGAATACATTAGCTCAGTGTTTCCCAACCATTTTTGTCTCGTGTACCCCCTGAACCTTTTTGTCATACCTCGAGTACCCCCTCACTTATACGTGTTGATAATTCTCCAAAAGTAGAATGTGACACAACAGATTATTACATGAAAATCATTTTATTTCATCTCCTTAATTTGAAAATGTAATTCTCAGGCATTTTTTCTCTTTTCTTTAACTAAAATTTACTCAAATTAGAATTAAAAAAAAATAAAAAAATCTCTCCCTGTGCCTCGCAGCGACATGCTCGCGTACCCCTAGGGCAGTGCTTCTCAATTATTTTCTATGACGCCCCCCCTAGGAAGAAGAAAAAATTTCACGCCCCCCTCCTTGCACACGACTATTAATAGTATTATTTGTCTAGAAAATTATTAGTACACCTCTGCATAACAATGTATCCTTTTATTAACATTAAAAACAAAAAAAGAAAGAAACTTCCAACAAACACTGCACTCTTTTTTTGCACTGAGGACTCAAATATTAATATGCTTTTAATGCAGCTTTGTGCACATTTGTTTACGTTTTACAGAAACGAAACTTAAAAACCACATGGTCCATTTGCATAAACTCAAAGCTCAGTGGAATATAACGTGTTTTTTCTGTGACAGAGGATGTTCTGCTTATGGCAAGTCTGTTCTGTGCGTATATCGCGTATTTAAGGTTGCCAAACCCTGCCCCAGAGCAACAACGAGAGCGCTACTGCCAACTACTGTTGTTGATGTGCAATTACACTTTCGTTCTAGTACAGTATGGCAAAAAAGCATGTTTCCCAGGGTCACACGCGCCCCCCCTGGCATCACACCGCGCCCCCCCAGGGGGGCCCGCCCCACTATTTGAGAAGCACTGCCCTAGGGGTACTTGTACCACTGGTTGGGAAACACTGCATTAGCTAACCAGCACAGTTATCAATTGATTTTCAGTTCATCTTATTAATATAAATATGATTTAGCCACTTTTATCTCAGAAGCAGATCGAGTCCAAAAATGTGTAGACCAGTGTTATTGTAAATGTTCGAGTTTATTTTTTAAACTTTTGTCTTGAAACTACAAAGTTAAACACATCCAACTAGTTTTGTCCTATATACTAGTACTTTTACTGTCTACTCTGAATGTATAGCCCTGATGTAACCTGAATGAAACAGCGAGTTGGGCATGTGTTTCCAAAGACATAAAAGAGGTTGAAATATGAAAAGATGATATTCATGGATGTGGTGAAGGACGACGGGTAGTTTGCTGATTTAATACGATGCAGAGTATAAGATGGGGGCAGATCATTCAGTGTAATGGCTGAAAGGAAAAGAAGAGGACTTTGTTAGCTGTATCTGTTGGGTGTCTAATCTTCCCTAATCTTCTCTGCAGGATATCTGGAACAGGGTCTGCTGGTAAAAGATGCCAAGAAACTGCGAGCCAAATACAGAACCACACCTCAGTTTAAATACGACATGATTTCAATGATCCCAACCGATCTGCTGTTTTTAAAGTTTGGATACAATAATCCAGAGTTTCGATTCAACCGCCTTTGTAAAATGGCCAGACTTTTTGAGTTCTTCGAGCGGACTGAGACCAGAACCAGCTACCCAAACATGTTCAGAATTAGCAACCTTGTGCTTTACATCCTGGTTATTATCCACTGGAATGCATGTATGTTCTTTGCCATCTCAAAAACAATTGGATTTGGGACGGACACTTGGGTTTATCCTAATATCAGCCACCCAGAGCATGGACGATTGGCAAGGAAATACATTTATTCCTTATATTGGTCCACTTTGACGCTCACTACCATTGGAGAGACCCCACCTCCTGTCAAAGATGTGGAGTTTTTGTTTGTCATTGCCGATTTTTTAACCGGTGTGCTTATTTTCGCTAGTATCGTCGGTAACGTGGGTGCTATGATTTCTAACATGAACGCCTCCCGCGCTGAATTTCAAGCCAAAATCGACTCCATAAAACAGTACATGCAGTTTCGAAAAGTCACCAAGGATTTAGAAGCCAGGGTGATCAAGTGGTTTGACTATTTGTGGACAGAGAAGAAGACATGCGATGAGAAAGAAGTCTTGAAATTCCTACCTGATAAATTAAAAGCTGAAATCGCCATCAATGTACATTTGGATACGTTGAAGAAAGTGCGTATTTTCCAGGATTGTGAAGCAGGGTTGTTGATTGAGTTGGTGCTCAAACTGCAACCGCAAGTGTTTAGTCCAGGAGATTATATTTGCAAAAAAGGGGATATTGGAAGAGAAATGTACATTATCAAAGAAGGGAAGCTAGCTGTGGTCGCCGATGATGGGGTAACACAGTTTGTAGTGCTTAGTGATGGTGCATACTTTGGTGAAATTAGTATTTTGGGAATCAAAGGAAGTAAAGCTGGAAATAGACGAACAGCAAATATCCGAAGTGTGGGGTACTCTGATCTTTTTGCCCTATCCAAAGACGATTTGATGGAAGCTTTAACTGAGTACCCAGATGCTAAAAAAGCCTTGGAAGAGAAAGGTAAAGCCATTTTAATGAAAGACAACCTTATAGATGAGGCGGTCGCTAATGCCGGAGCGGACCCTAAAGATTTGGAGGAGAAGATAACGAAATTGCAGACTAACTTGGAAACAATGCAGTCCAGGTTTGCACAGCTCATGGCAGAGTTCACGTCGACACAAACCAGGATGAAGAAGAGGGTGACAGACATGGAGGCAAAAGTGAAATCCATACAACCGCAAGATCTGTCTGAGGTGGTGGCTGACAAGGACAAAAAAGTACAATAGTCAAACAATTTGCAAAGACTTTTCCATTTTTAATGTTTAACTTGTACATTCAACTTGTGTCAAATGTGTACAGTGTATGCAGATGTATTCTTTATTAAGGCAGTTGGTTCATGTCCTGAAAGTGTTTACCAGACCATGGAAAGTTTTTTATAGACTTGTTTAAATAGATGTGCTTAGTTTTGGCACAAAAAATACCTGACCTTTTCATGCTTGTTCATTGTGCTATTGTGTACAGCAATTCATTTGTCATCTTGTGCATTTGATTCATAATATTCCCATTTTCTGTGTCAGCAAACGTGCTAAATTGGAAATATGCAATGTTGTAAATGATAATAAAATGATAAAAAGTGAGGTGCAAGTTTAAATTTTGTAAGAATAAGTAACAAACAAAAATAATACCATTTCATGCAAATAAATGACTTTGGGTTCAGTGGACTGAGTTAACAAATTTGCATTATCTGTGCACATTCCTGAGACATTTGACTGAACTATAGATGTAGAATTACAATGAAAATGGCACTGCAAATGTGCAAAGTTTTCACAGCAAACAAAAGGAAAAAATACAAACCTCTGTATCATAATAGTAACTCAAATCACTTGGTGTATGTAATGTATGAACTTCATTGTCTGTTACGACTGTGTATTATATATAGCATCTTATACAGCCACACAGCAACAGCTACATTATGACAAGCACCATACTTCAAAGCACAGTTGTGATCTGTGAAAACTACCTAACACCAGTCTACAAGTGTGACAAAAAGGCTAAAAATAAATATACATTACATAAAATGTGTACTTATTAAAACAATAAATCTCAGTGCACTTTCACAGTTTCAAAAATGCCATGCTACAAAAAGTACTATAAACATAATTTAAGTAAGGTGAAGAAAACCTTTGATAAGCCTGATGGAGTGTAATACTGAAAATGTCCATGAAAAAGACTCAACAGCACCATAAGGTTGGGCAGAGGCACTATATAGTAGCATATTCTGGCAAAAGACTTTTCGCTGTTATGGTTATAGAGTACCCTTCCCCTCACAGAGATCACAACAAACCAAACCCTTTGGCGTACGTGATGGCCTTGAGGAGTTGATCCCTCAGTTTGTCCTTGGAGGAGTATTCTGGGAGCAGCAGAGCATTGAAGCAGGTGTGGGAGGTCGGTAATCTGCAAAACAATGCAATGGGAAACACCATTACTAAGAGAACTACAGTATGTACAGTACAGGACAAACACAGTTGAGTTCAAACTAAGCAGAATCAGATCAGTTAGGATTGATAACTTATTTTTTTCTTTTATAACACAAATATGAAAACAGATGAAATAATACTACTGTATATTGAACATTAATGGTCCTGTGAACTACTTGAGAAACCTTAGCTTTGGTATTTCCTTCAGTATAATCTGAATAATGTGTCTGCACTCTAGATACCTCATATGCAATATGTATACAAAACACAGGCAGAAGGTGCAAAGTCTGCATCTGTTTATTGGGGAATAATCACCCAAAAATTATTAACAGTGTCAAAATAGTTTAGTGAAGGTGGAATCTGAGCAATGAAAGGTTAGTGAATGTGTATGCACACTATACTGTGCTAACGACTAGTTCATTATAAACTTTTTGCAGTAGTCCAAAGTTATTCCTCACTTTCCAAGGAATGTTAAATATTCACATCCATGTTGACACCAGTGGTCATGGTGTAGTTTGGACCTCACACTAACATGCTAATGGCGCAGCAGCATTACTTCCTGGTTTGATTAAAAAACACTATAATTAGATGCATCATGCAGACATTATTTTGAACTTAAGAGCTGTGGATAAAATATACCTGTACCGAGGCAGAGCAAATTTTACTTTATTACATGAAAAAAATCAGATAAAAATCAGTGCTACATCAGAAGAATATTGCTGAAATATTGCTTTTTCATCTGGCTGCATTGTACCTGTCAGTATCCGGACCATTTTTGGCGATGATAATTTTGAGTTTCCCGAGCCCTCCGACAGGAGCTCTGTCTGTCCCTGTGGTGAACTGAAGAAACAACTTCTTCTGCTCCTCACTAAAGGAGTGGATTATCTCCCAGAAGTCTCTGTGTCAATGTCAGCCAACCAATTAAAAACAAATTAAACAATGTTTTCAAGCTTCATATTAAATGTATACAATTTTTAAACTTACTTGATTATTTGGCTGTCCTTATCATATCCTCCATCATAATCTGTTGTCTTTTCAAGTGCATTAAAGTCCAGTTGCTATTATACAAGCATTTGTTACAATAACAAACATTAGGCTGCTAAAACTATGAAGAACAACATAAATTAAAACTTTTTACCCTGCTTCCACAGATGAGCAACTCCACCTCCTCTGGTCTGTACAAATATTTCAATGGTGATTCTTTGGTAACCATTAGAAACCCTTTTTTAAATGCTTTGAATTGGCATTCCACACTTTTGTTCAGGATGTAGTCAGCATACATCTCCACAAATTCCTACAGGAAAAAAAATATAATTTATCACAATATATTTAACAAATCAATAGTGTGTACATACTGTATCATTATACCTCACCTGTCTATTTTCTTTGGTTACTGGTATCTGGGCTCCTTTTTCCTTGAGGTCATATAAAGTTGGGTTTCCGAAAAGGTCAGTTTGAGAGATCTGAAAGGTCAGCATCATGTCGTCCTGCACATTCCCAGTGTACTCCAACAAACACTTTAGACTCTTAAATAACATCTACACACGACAAAATACAACAAAACAATGTTGACTTATTTTATAACATGTCAAGGAAAGGAATAACAAGGAAAATGCATGTCAACATATGTTTTAGTTTCGTTTAGTTAAGGTCTGAATAACTCCACAAATATATGTAAAAATGCCTTAAAATTAAAATGACAGGAAATCAGATTTATGTTTTAAAACTCAAGCATACAAGCAATACACAAATGTTGGTGCCATATAGATATGTTATAGTTACCGGGTTGAGGTCGGTCAGGTCCAGGTAGGTGCCCTTCTTGCCCATGAGTTTCCGGTACACCACCATGGGGAAGTGCACATCCAGAATACAGCTGTTGTAAATGGCCAAACCCAGGACGATCCCGATCAGAGTGAACTGGGCATCGTTCTCCAGAGACAACGGGCTGAACCAGAACAGCTTAGTGTCCTCATCATACCTGAACATTCCTGTCCAAAAAGAAAAACAAAATAGAATTCTAAACAGATGTATAGACTAATGTGTGACACTAGACACTAATGTGTGGTGACGAGTTGTAGCACCAAATTAGAAATAGAAGACAATTTGTGCAGTAACGATTTCCTCTGACCAGGTCCACATCTGTTTAGTACAGCTCTGGAAAAAAATAAGAGACCATTTTTTTCTGAAATCAGCATCACTACATGTTTTACAGCCATTCCATTCCAGGAGTGGTTACAACAGATCCCAGGAAAAACATCACACATCTCAGTCCAGAAAAGTGCAGTACAGGAACAGCAAAGATACTGCGCAGAACTCTCAAGCCTTCAGGCCTTTGGTAGAGGACCCGAGCTGGATGAGGGAGACCAACCACCGTGGAAGGTGAGGAACACATTTTTTTTTATACAGCTCTGGAAAAAATAAGAGACCACTTTATTTTTTTTCCTGAAATCAGCATCTCTACATGTATTACAGCCATTCCATTCCAGCGTCTGTTGAATTCCAGCACAAACACAAAGCTGAGCTACTTCAGTTCTTGCACCAGGAGTGGAATAAAGTACAATGTGAAAGACTTGTGGAGAGCATGCCAAGACGCATGAAAACTGTGATTAAAAATAAGGGTGTAAACTTAAGTGTAAACATTAGTATTATGTTGTTTTAAACTGAATTTGATCTTGTTTCTTTGCATTATTTCAGGTCTGAAAACATGTATCTTTTTTTTTTGTCATTTTCTGCAAATAAATGCTCTAAACGATAATATTTTTATTTGGAATTTTGAGGAAATGTTGTCAGTAGTTTATAGACTCAAACAAAAATGTTCCTTTTGCCCAAACACATACCTATAAGTAGTAAAATCAGAAAAACTGAAAATTTTGCAGTGGTCTCTTATTTTTTTCCTGAGCTGTATGTGCTAGTCATAACTGTATCTCACCTATATCTGGGTTGAAAATTTCCTCCAAAAATAGTTGAAAAAACTCTTTGGAAATGCCTCCTTCATCTACACCTTGCTCTCCTTCAAACTCCACCACCAGCTGCTTCTTCAAGTCAGATGGGTTCTCCATGGCTATAATCTCCAGCTGCAAAATTAACACATTATAAAGCACTATTAGTAACATTTTTGTAATTAATATATTGTTATGTCATTTTGTTTCTTACTCGGATCAGCGCATCATCAATAATATGGTCTCTCCGCACTTTTAGCTCTAGAAAAGGCGTCGGCTCCCGTCCTTGCATCATGCTGTAGAAAGCCGTCAGCCTCCTCTCTCCGTACATCCTGATCCTATTGTCATAATACAGCCCTTGATTCTTAGTAATGGTGCTAAGTATAAAGGGGCAGGTCTGAAACGAAAACTTGCTCTCCTCATCCACTTTGAAGAACGTAAAATCCTTGTCCATCTCCAAAACCTCATTGAGAGATTCATTGATAAACTCCTCAAATGGGATGAGCGGTTCTCGACTGTCTATTGCTCTCACGCCTAGTTCGGTCTCCAAAGGGTCCACTATTGGCCCCTTCTTATAAATACGCTCCTCTCCCATTATCTCGTGAAGTGATAGCTCCTCTGGATCAAAAACCTCTTCCTCTTCTTCATTATTCCCTACGTCTAGCTCCCCTCCTAAAATACTTGCGTAGAAAACTACTTTTAAGCACTTAGTTGCCGCTACTACCGTCTCATCGTCGTTGACTAAATTGTCTGTGTCGTACTCGGTGCTGACTACAGTGAAAGTTATGACTTGCTGAAATGTCTCCATCATGCGGCGGATGTGGGACAGACCGAACCGGGACCAGATCTTGGCTAACCGGGCTAGTGCCTCCTCTGGTAGTTTACTCATAGCTTTGCAAAACTGCGGCAAAGCGACTTCTAAATATTCAGGGCTATGGAGGTTTGTATTTTCCATTACGATTATAAATATATTAAGGTAGTCAGGGTTAGTTTCATACACGTCAAGGTATTCCAAATCCAGATCCAAATTTGGCGTGAGGAAAATCAGGGCGTCTACAAGAGCGCCCTGTATTTCGTCGATAGATAAGATTTTTTCATAGACCCTTCTCACGACATTAACATCTACACTGATATCGCTCAAGTCCAAAATTTCATTAGCATCTTGTTTTGGAAAAGCGGCAGCACCCATTTCCGATTCGTCCTGTTTGTTTGGGTTTTGGCGATGTGGTTGTTTGGTATTTTTGGCGTCTTCTTTTATAAAACTCTTCATGAGAGAGTCAGAGTTGGAGAAAAGTCGCCCAATGGCTTGAGCAGCGACAGAAAAATCGTGGACCTCTTCACAGTAACTTAGCATCATACAAATGTTGTTTTCGGTCAGGTGGTGGATGTCTGTAGGGAAAAAAGGGCATTCAGGAAAAACGGATTAAAATGTTATAATCTTGTTTCCTCATCAAAACAACATACCCGGAGTTGTGTTTTGTTTAATTCACACACGTTTAACCCTAGAGCACTATTGCCGGGTGAAACGTATTTACATGATTTTCAATATGTTGCATTTTTCTGAGTGTCATGGGTCCCTGGGGAGCTTCACCATTGTTTTTGACATCTTTGAAGGTGTAGGTGTTTCCCTACCCCAAAGCCCACTTTTTCCTACAGGCTTTCGGGTGTTTTTTAGATCCTTCATCCCCACCGCTATCAGACTGTATAACTCCACTATATAGTCTAACCGTGCAATTTTTTTTCTACATTCTTTTATTTACTTATTTTTATTATTATTACTTATCTTGTCTGTATACACTTTTTTTTTATTCTAACTTTCTTTTGCACTAAACTGCCTGGAGCTAATGTGGCAAGTGAATTTCTCCTGTGCGAGATCAATAAATCTTATCTTTTCACCCGGCAATAGTGAAAGAGGAATGTAAGAATGTAATGAATTTAATGTAAGAGGATGTAAAAAAAATAGGTGGTCCTGGAATGTGTATCTATCCTTATTTAGTGCAGTGGTTATCAATAAATATCACAAAGTGGTGATTTCAAAGGGAATTCTTATGGTGAAAACAATATTTTAGTCAACTGGCCATTTTTACCCACTGAACAAATACTATTTTTTGTTCCTCTCTCCTGCAACTGTTCATGTGTCAAAGAGTCTGTGCTTCACCAGGGAAGTCTCACATGTCCCAGGAATGGGTGGACCAAACACCAAGTTTTCAGTATCATTGTTTTTTGTTTGTTTTTTTATTCCTAATTTTTCAGTAATTTTGGAGCATGTTTTTAGGGTCTTCCTATGGGTCTAACAGGGTCTAACAGGGTAGTTAGACCCTGTCAGACTCAGAAACAAGGTTTAACAGGGTCTAACAAGGTTTAACAGGGTCTGACAGGGCCTAACAGAGTCTGACAGGGTCTAACAAGGTCTGACAGGATCTAACAGCATCTGACAGGGCCTAACAGAGTCTGACAGGGTCTAACAAGGTCTGACAGGCTCTAACAGGGTCTGACAGGGTCTAACAGAATCTGACAGGGTCTAACAGGGTCTGACAGGGTCTAACAGAGTCTGACAGTTTTCATAAACTATAATAACCTTGTTGCAGGTGCTGGGGTTTAGATAGACAGAGTCTGACAGGGTTTAACAGGGTCTGACAGGGTCTAACAGGGTCTGACAGGGTCTAACAGAGTCTGACAGGGTCTAACAGAGTCTGACAGGGTCTAACAGGGTAGTTAGACCCTGTCAGACTCAGAAACAGGGTTTAACAGGGTCTAACAAGGTTTGACAGGGTCTAACAAGGTCTGACAGGATCTAACAGAGTCTGACAGGGTCTAACAGAGTCTGACAGGGTCTAACAGAGTCTAACAGGGTTTAACAGGGCCTGCTCCCACCTCCTCTGCTTGCTGTGACCGATGGCCAGTCTCTTTATCCGGGCTTTCGCCCCGTCCCACCAGTCTATTAGAGAATCATACACTTCAATTTCAGTATTGAAACAGTCGCAGGGCTCTCAAGTTTTGAGCGGGGTCGTGCGTGTGACTGTAATTTCCGAGGACCGGGGGGGGGGGGGGGGCACGTCGAATTGCGTGTTGAGAGCCCTGTTTGTCTAAAGAGCAAACTTAAACTACAAAGCAACTAATGAGAGTTTTATAAATGAAGTTATTACCTGATGGTTCTCAGTTTGTTTTATCATCACCGCACTTTGTCAGTGCGCGCTGAGAGGGGCGGGGAGGAGGGACCGGGGCGGGGGGAGCGGGACATTTTTAACGGATTCATGTAAGAGTCTGGTCAATGCACCGGGCCCGCGTCTCACCGCGTCTCATCGCGTCTCACCGCGTCTCACCATGGGCAGTTCGGCTCTGGGCCGCGCGTATTCCGCGAGTAAGCTGTTGGGGGGGACACGTTACGCACAGACGGAGACACCGGGACCGGAGTCGGTGCGTCTCAGAGGAGACGTGGCACCGGGACTGAGGCTCAGGACGTGCCCGGGGGACGGCGAGCAGACGCGCCGTCCCCCCCTCCCCCTGTTCCCCCTGCTCGGGGGAGCAGGGGGAGGGGGCGGCGCTGAAAACGCGCAGAGCCTGCATAAACTAAGCCACACAGACCGATTTTCTGGGCACAAAAAAAAAAACAAAAAAAAAACCACTAATCAGCGTGAGAAATGCCATGTGTGGCGTGTGCGCGTGTGAATACGTCGAATTGCGTGTGTCACACTCTCAATGCGTGAGACTTGAGAGCCCTGCAGTCGTATAACCTCTCCATTTTCCGAATGAAGCTGGGATCGTCCAGGGGACCCATCAGACGCGCCCCGGAGTCTCGGCGCACTCAGAGGACCTTCGGAGCCTCTTAACGCTTTGTCTAACATCATCAAGGTCCGCTTCAACATCGCCATTGCAGAAGTCCATCCGCTCTCCCACCGCGCCCGCACACGTGGTAGCGGGCCCAGAGGGGCTCGCGGAGGCCGGACCACACGGGCCCGGAGCGGAGAGCGGGCCACACGGGTCCGGAGCGGAGACCGGGACCGGACCACACGGGTCCGGAGCGGAGAGCGGACCGCACGGGTCCGGAGCGGAGATCTGATCACACGGGCCCGGAGTGAAGACCATATCACACGGGCCCGGAGTGGAAGAGGGCCGGAGGGACTCGTCCCCCATGGTCTGAAATCCGAGCTTCGGCCTGTTCGTCCTCCGGGTGCGGCCAGACTTGGGGGCCCGGACCCCGGGCCGCGCCGCTCCCCCCGCTCCGGGGGCGAGGCGCTGGACCGCAGCAGCATCCGTAGCAGCATTCGGCTCAGCTCCCGCCGCCATGGCTACAGGGCGGAGGCCCCCCTCAGCCTCACCACCTCACGAAGAGGACGTGCGTGGAGGCAGCCCCTCATCCCTCGCCGTCACGAGTGCCTGTGCACTCTGAATCACAGCATCCTGGACAGGCTCACTGTCCCGACTCGAGGCGACGGAGGGGGGGGCGCAAGGAGGCAGCCCCTTGCCCCCCGCCGTCAAGAGTGCCTGTGCACTCTGAATCGCAGCATCCTGGACAGGCTCACCGTCCCGACTCGAGGTGACGGAGGAGGGGGAAGAGGAGGTGCAAGGACGCAGCCCCTCGCCATCCGCCGTCACGAGTGCCTGTGCACTCTGAATCGCAGCATCCTGGACAGGCTCACTGTCCCTGTCCCGTTCCGAGGCGACGGAAGAGGAAGCGCGAGGATGTAGCCCCTCGCCCTCCGCCGTCACGAGTGCCTGTGCACTCTGAATCGCAGCATCCTGGACAGGCTCACTGTCCCAACTCGAGGCGACGGAGGAGAGGGCGGGTCCAGCCCCAGCTGCAGGGCCGCCACCATCACCTCCCGCGCTCCGCTCCCCTTGGCCAGAGTCACGGCGGCCCGAGCACTCGGCCCTGGGCTCCGCGCACTCCCGGGCGTAATGCCCCTGACCCCCACACTTCCTACACAGGAAGCTAGGGCACTCACGCAACACATGGCCCAGCTGGAGACATCCTCTGCACAGCTTCACCTGCTTGTCGTGTATGACCCTAAAATATGCAGGCCCCTCCTCAGTGTCGAACCTGACAGAATACGGCAGAGACCTGACAGCGGCAGTGAAACGCACCCTCACAAACCTGGTGCCGTCCGCGATGCCAGTCCCAGGCCACACTTTCCTCCGTATCCCGGAAACAGCGGAGACTCCCCAGGAGTTGAGCTTCTGCACGATTTCCTCATCCCGGACGTACAGCGGCAGGCCCAAGAAGGCGACCACTATCTCGTTTCTGCCGATGGCTCGCCCATGGACCCTGGTGTCGCAGATCCGGAACCCATCCAGCAGCTTTTCCTTGGCTGCCTGGGACGCCACCGTTATCTCGTACTTATCCTTGGTCACCATGCGGCAGCCAAGCACAGTCCCACATATCTCCTGTGCGGTCTTCAGCAAGGCCATAGGGGACAGGCCCGCTCCACCCACCAGGTCCAGAAGGACCGTCAGATCTTTACGGTATTCTACACCCATATTCTCCCTTGCGTCGCCACCATTTTTCCTGGTACGATCCTCATTCCTACCACCTGCGTCCTCAGGCGGCTTCGCCGCCGGGCCTTGGGGCCCTGCGGGGGTTGCCATTGCGCTGCCCGCCCGGGGGGGAGCAAAGCTCGCGGGGCACAGTGAAACCGCCACCCCCGCAGCCGGGGTGCTGGGAGGAGGTGAGCCAACAACCGAAAGGAGCTGAGAAGCCAAAATTATCCAAAAAGTTCAAAGAAGGAAACGAAAAAAACACCAAACTAGGCCCGCTCCGGCGGAGCGCACCATATGTACGTGTGCTCGCTTTGAAGTAGTACAAACACTATGGTACCTAGCACCTTCGGTGCTTGGCCCCAAATATGATATTGGGGTAATTGGTCAGTCAAGAGAAACTGTTACATTATGTTTTAGGGCTTGTCGTTAAATAAAGCGCTGTGCATAAAAGGCCAATCCAGTCAACTGAGGAATCCAAGACCAAGATATATAAGGTTGGTCTGGTTTTTCGTTTCTTCATGCTCTTGTAATGTAAATGTAATTTATATGTTTATAATATTTTGTGAGTGTAGACAATGTACCAGAGAAGTCGCCTTTGCGGTCCTCAGTGCTGATCTGTCTGTCCACTCCAGAGAAGGAGGGTGGGTCCTTCTTGGAGATGTGCAGGTCGCAGAGTTTGGCATTGTTCTTAAACAGCTCCAGAGCTTTGACCGCTGCTGCATTTTTATCCAAAGGTTTAAAGTTTTGAGATGAGGCACAGAACTCATTTGTGCAAGAACCATTTCCACAGCCATCTGTGAGCTGCCGAAAGTACCGCTCGATTAGAGTCTTGGCAGCTGATTTATTCCTGTCAGGGGAAGAGGAAGAGAAAGAGTAAATTTATGTATTTTAAATGAACAATAACAAACATGCTTACAAGGTCATTGCTTTGTTGTTAGTACAATGCATTTCAGAGAAAAATAACAAAATGCAAATTAGTATTACACTCTAAAAAGCTGAACCTGTATATAAGTGTTAACAGTGAAAGTTGAGAATTATTTATTAACTTACATTCAGCTCGTCAGTGATACAACTCCTGCAGGTATGAAATGGTACTGTTAATGACAAACAAGGCATTATTCTATGCATTTTCTCAGCTTCTGAATGTGATGTCGCTGTCTCAAGCAAGTCTTTCATGGATTAAAAAAAAAAAAAAAGATACTGTAGGTCAGAATTTTCTGACCAGTACAATCCTACATACACAATGGACAATTAATAGGCCTGTTACTAGGAAAGGATAATTACTATATCAACTTATCATCCAATAAGTGAGATCATTTTAGGTGGTCAATCAGCTCCTCCAAATCCGAGGCCATGGTTCTCAACACAATAAAAGGTGGCTTGCCCTCTCCGGGTGGGTGGAGAGTCCCTGTCTCAAGTGGAGGAGTTCAAATATCTCGGGGTCTTGTTCACAACTGAGGGGAGGATGGAGCGTGAGATTGACAGGCGGATCGGTGCAGTGTCGGCAGTGATGTGGTCGCTGTATCGGACCGTTGTGGTGAAGAGGGAGCTGAGCCGAAAGGCAAAGCTCTCGATTTACTGTCAGTCTACATTCCTACCCTCACCTATGGCCATAAGCTCTGGGTAATCACCAAAAGGACAAGATCGCAGATACAAGAGGCCGAAATGAGTTTCCTCTGCAGACTGGCTGGGCGCTCCCTTAGAGATAGGATGAGGAGCTCAGTCTCACAGGAGGAGCTCAGAGTAGAGCCGCTGCTCCTCCACATCGAGAGGAGCCAGCTGAGGTGGCTCGGATGCCGCCTGCACGCCTTCCTCAGGAGGTGTTCTAGGCATGTCCCACCGGGAGGAGGACCCGGGGAAGACCCAGGATATACTGGAGGGACTATGTCTCCCGGCTGGCCTGGGAACACCTTGGGGTCCCCCCGGAGGAGCTGGAGGAAGTGTCCGGGGTGAGGGAAGTCTGGGAGTCCCTGCTTAGACTGTTGCCCCGGATAAGAGGAAGAAAATGGATGGATGGATGGATTTTAGGTGGTCAATATTTATTGTTTCTCTTTGTTCGGGTGGGGAGCTTTTTGTTTATTTTTCTGCACTAAGATACGATTTGAACTGTGGAGGTTTGAATAAGCAACTTCTATAACTCTTTATGTTGTTGCTAGTGTTTAGTGTTTTATATTAGTAATAAACCTAAAGCTACTACTAATAATATATCATTTAAATACTGACTTGTTATAAATCTAAACTCTAAAGGCAATAAAAATTAGATATCAAAAGCAAATTTTCCCTTTTAGGCCAAGAAATAACTGCTCTATTATTCATACTAACTGAAGGAAACATGTATAATTTTGAGCAGGCGCCATGTACAAATAAAAACGATATTATGGCTTTAAGGGTTGTCACTGATGAATTCAATACTGATATTTTAAGCAGCAAAGGGACATGAAAACACCAGTGTGTCAACATCATAGACATGACATTGCAAAATAGTGGTCAGCTGTTCTTCCTAGTACTGGTCAAACACAACAAACCTCATAGTACTCATAGTATAGAGAATTGCCCACTTACACCCAGGCAGACCTATGCATTCATGATAAAGTTGTTTTATTTTAACACCATATGAGATGTAAAGTACCAACCTGACCTGGGACAGCTGATGGGGCTGTGACACTGCAAAAATCACACGCGCACCTCCCACAGAAAGTCAAACATCAGTTTTTAAAGACAAGTCCGAACAATCCGCTGTGTAGCACTAAAACCTCGCGTTTTCACTGAGTATCGACACTAAAACAGATATATCGCAATGCTGGCTCATAAAATAGTTGTTATTGCAATGTGCTGCTGTATTGTAAACAACAGCACATATCCCAGCATGCAGCGCGTGTAGCCCCACCTCCACAACAAATATGGACATGTGGGTGGTCCATAGGGGTCTAGGGTTTTCTGCGTAAATCTATGCACGTTTAGGCTATTTATTCATTCATTCATTCATTCACATTTTCTCCTTTCATCACATTTAATGCCAGTAGTAGCAGGCCCTTCATTTATAATTTCTATTAAAGCCAAATCAATGAACCTAAATTTAAAAATGTCTAATATTTTATCTACAGCTCTGGAAAAAAAAGAGAAATTAGAAGAAAAATGACCAGTTTTTCCTGATTTTACTACTTACAGGTATGTGTTTGGGCAAAAGGAACATTTTTGTTTGAGTCTATAAACTACTGACAACATTTCCTCCAAATTCCAAATAAAAATATTATCGTTTAGAGCATTTATTTGAAGAAAATGACAAAGGGTCAAAATAACAAAAAAGATACATGTTTTTCAGACTAATTAATAGACCTCAGCATTATTTAAGTTCTAAATCATGAAACAACATAACAAATAATACAAATAATGCATAATATGTCCACTTTATCTTTTACTGGGGGTTCAGTGGAGGGTTCGTTAAACGCTTTTCTCCATGGAGATGTTATTGTTTTGTCTGGAATGTTTCACAGTATGGTAATCAAACCTCTCTGTCTTTATGGAGATCAAACCAGACCAAGTTACAGGTCAGATCTCTGGAGAGGCCCCCCACTCCCAGTCAGAATGCCTGTTTTTCTTGGTATTTTTGAGCCATGAAACTACCTGTAACTGAATGAAAGTGAGGTAGAAATGTTTAATGTCACACTGTGGAACATTCCAGCAATGACATATTCATAGAAACCAAGTTACCAAAGTTACACAGTGCATCTTTAACCAAACCATTCCCTTTGTTTCACTCTCAGTAAATACAACATACAGCTCTGGAAAAAATAAGAGACCACTGCAAAATGATCAGTTTTTCTGATTTTACTACTTATAGGTATGTGTTTGGGCAAAAGGAACATTTTAGTTTGAGTCTATAAACTACTGACAACATTTCCCCCAAATTCCAAATAAAAATATTATCGTTTAGAGCATTTATTTGCAGAAAATGACAAATGGTCAAAATAACAAAAAAGATACATGTTTTCAGACCTCAAACAATGCAAAGAAACAAAATTAAATTCATTTTAAAACAACATAATACTAATGTTTACACTTAAGAAGAGTTCAGAAATCAATATTTGGTGCAATAACCCTTATTTTTAATCACAGCTTTCATGCGTCTTGGCATGCTCTCCACAAGTCTTTCACATTGTTCTTGGGTGACTTTATTCCACTCCTGGTGCAAGAACTGAAGTAGCTCAGCTTTGTGTTTGTGTTGGAATTCAACAGACGCTGGAATGGAATGGCTGGAATACATGTAGAGATGCTGATTTCAGGGAAAAAAATGCAGTGGTCTCTTATTTTATTTTGTATTTTTTTTTTCCAGAGCTGTACATTTAGACTAAGTCTTTACCTGGAAAAAAAAATCCAGACTCAACTGGATTTCCAGGCAGCAGAAGTCCTATCAAGCCCACACAAATGATCCTACCTGGGCCTATCCAAAGTTTCCAAACATTGCTGCAATTAAAGGAGCTTAAAGTTTCGATCAATTAGGCCTATATATAAGTATTGCCAAGAAATAGCTTACTTAATTTGCACAGCGGTGCCAAATTACCCCAAAGGCAGGACTGGTGAAGTTTTAATAAATAAATGTGAAAGTATGAAATGATTAACCGAACTGGGGGTGTCACGTGGGGGATCGTGATGAATTAAAACTATGATTACGCAGAGCAGCGACACTGATGGAGAAGACGCAAAGCCCTTTTCATTTCCATCCACATAATTTAGTATCCATACATCATATCGGGCATAAAAACTCCAGCAGTTGCTCCCTTGTCATCAGATTCAACAATAGGTCCGTCTAAATTATGCATGATCCGATCCATGCGCATTTCTCTTGACGCTGTTGCGGGGATGTTTGTTATTCTGCCAGCGTGCCCCTCTCACACAGTTTTACATAAAGCGATGGGACAGGGCAGTCAGACTATGTTGACATTTTCAATCACTTTGCTCCCACCTTTATAAAGCCTACAGCTCAGAATAAGCCAGCCCAATCCATACAAACCAGGCCAAATAACAGGCCTTTATGAAATAATGATCACAGATTGATCACGTTAGGTGTAAGCAATAGAGCAACATTTAAACAGCACAAAGTTTTTTTTATAATAATTATTATTTTTGTATGCTTAGTTTCCACGTGCTTGTTGTTAGCAGTACACTTTGTTGTCCACTAAGCGCCGCTGTTATTCCACAAAAAGGACTAGGCTAAATTTGGCAAGTTGTAAAGAGGCTTTAACTGAGGTTTGCTCTTTTAAATCTATTTCTTTATTATTTTATCAATATAAGGAGCTTATATCATAGGGATATTAGGCTACTTTTTATTTATCTTAATCTTCTTATCACTGAACAAGCCAAAATAAAAATAAAAAAATCATTGTTTATATAAGAATGCACACTGTTTATTATTATTATTATTATTATTATTATTATTATTATTATTATTATTAGTATTAGTATTAGTATTAGTATTAGTAGTAGTAGTAGTAGTAGTAGTTAATTCAGTTTTCTTCTTATTTGATTCTACATAGTGGTTCCAAAATCCAAACCCTGGTCTACATCAGGATGATACAGGTTGTAACTATAGGGTTGAATCAGCTCTAAAATCTGACAACACAGACTTAGACGTAGACTTAGACAAACTTTATTGATCCACAAGGGATCAAGAAGCTCACTAATCACAATATTATAATAATATAATATAATAACAAAGCGTAAAAAATAAATGGTAATAATAAATTCTAAATAAGTAGCAAAAAAGATAGCAAGAGACAGGTGTCAAATAAGGCATAAGTATAAAAATAGATGTGTTCAGGTCAAAATAAAATAGAAAAGTGAGTAATAAAATATAAAATCACAGCTATACAAGTGACAAGAAAGGCAGTGTACTGATACAGTATGCATAAGCTTATCTGTTACATAAGGGTGAGTTGTTGTACAGTTGTATGGAGTATGATATGAATGTACTCCTGTATCTCTCACTGTTTAAGTGGAGCTGTAGGAACCTGTTGGAGTATTATCTCCTCTGTCCCTCTGTGGTCTGGTGCAATGGGTGAGCAGGAGTGTCCATAGTCTGTCCAGTGTCCTCCTGTCCCTCACTGTGACAAATGTCTCCAGCTCACAGACGATCACATGACCAGCTTTTACGGATCAGTTTGTCAATCCACCCAATGTCCCGTTTACTGGTGCTGCTCCCCCAGCAGACCACAGCGAAGTCCAAGGTGCTGGCCTCCACAGACTGGTAGAAGATCTCCAGTAACTGGCTGCACACATTGAAAGACCTGAGCTTTCTCAGGAAATAGAGTCTACTCATGCTCTTACACAGCATTACACTTGTCCCTCAAGTCCAGCCTGTTGTTCACATGGTAGCAGTCCACTATTTCCACATCATGACCCTGGATGGTGATGGGCTCCACTGGTGTCTTCTTCCTCCTGAAGTCAATCACCAGTTCCTTGGTCTTGTCAACATTCAGGAGCAGATGGTTTATCTGGGACCACTCCACAAATTGCAATCAGTATCCTGTACTCCAGCTCCTGTCCATCCCTGATACACCCTACCACTGCAGAATTGCCAGAGAACTTCTGCAAATGGCAGGACCCAGAGCTGTACTGAAAATCAGAGGTGTACAGAGTGAAAAGGAATGGAGACAGGACAGGACTACCCTGGGGGGCTCCCACATTACTGGCCACAGTGTCAGAGTGCTCCCCAATCGCACGTACTGAAGCCTGTCTGACAGGTAGTCATTAATCCAGGAGACAATGGAGGAGCTGACACCCATCCTGAGCAGCTTCTCACTCATCAGAAAGGGCTGAATTGTGTTAAAGGCACTGGAGAAATAAAAAACAACAACAATCTCCTCACAGAGCCCTTAACACTATCCAGGTGTTACAAACTAATAATTCTGAACAAGGACTAACTCAAAAAAGGACAGAAATGTAAATAAACTGACAAAATTCAACAAATATATGAACTAGAGAGGAATTTGGACTTGTGGTTGAGAAATACAAACTCGCTCTCCTTCACTGACAATATGCACTTGACCTAAGATATTTCAACTTGTATTCTTGATTGACAATGTATGCAAAATTTCATCCACTAGCTTTGTATATAGAAACCCACGTTTTTCTCTCATGTAAACTTGCACCAACTCATCTCCTAAGGCTCATCATGTTACTTCATGCAGCACATGCTCATAATTATTTAATGCACTTTTATCTATAGTCCTCAGCCTCCAACACATTTTATATTATCAGTCTGTTTCACACCTTAAGGCTATATACAGTATTGTTTTGTGTGGTGTGAATAGCTGAACACCTGCTCTTATTTTCAGAAGACTTACTGTACATTGGCTCATTGTAATTAAAATCCGCTTGTACTTTTGTTCAGAGGCAGAAAGTATTGTAATTATATAGAAGAAAAATCCTTAGATTAGAAGAGAAACACAATATTGAGTGCAATCTAAAGCAGCATGGGTACACTCAAATACAATAGTGATAGAAATTGCAGTAGAGGTTGTAATTGTAGTATGGGCGTTGTAAGAGGTATTTATAGCACAGAAAAAGTAGTAGTAGTAGTAGCAACAACAGTGTACTTGAGTATAGCTACATCTCACTCTGATTGAGGCATTCAGCACACAAGGTGGTGGGAGTCTTTGTCAAGGCCACATGGACAGTATATTCTGTCGGTGACGATTGAATCAAACTTACTGGACAAATCCTTTTAAGGGTAAAATCACTTAAGTCAAAAAGTAATTAAATTTCAACCTTATGTGATTCAAAGTGTACAATGACTTTTTGCCCTTAAAACACTGCAACAGAGAAACACAATATTAAGTGCAATCTGAAGTAGCATGGGCACACTCAATAGTGGTAGAAATAGCAGTAGAAGTTGTAATCGTTGGCTTCGTAAGAGGTATTTCTAGCATATTAAAGTAGTAGTAGCAACAATGTACAGCTCTGAAAAAAATAATAAAGAGACCACTGCAAAATTATCAGTTTTTCTGATTTTACTACTTATGTGTTTGGGCAAAAGGAACATTTTTGTTTGAGTCTATAAACTACTGACAACATTTCCCCCAAATTCCAAATAAAATATTATCATTTAGAAGATTTATTTGCAGAAAATGACAAATGGTCAAAATAACAAAAAAGATACATGTTTTCAGACCTCAAACAATGCAAACAAACAAGATCAAATTAATTTTAAAACAACATAATACTTTACACTTAAGAAGAGTTCAGAAATCAATATTTGGTGCAATAACCCTTATTTTTAATCACAGCTTCCATGTGTCTTGGCATGCTCTCCACAAGTCTTTCACATTGTTCTTGGGTGACTTTATTCCACTCCTGGTGCAAGAACTGAAGTAGCTCAGCTTTGTGTTTGTGTTGGAATTCAACAGATGCTGGAATGGAATGGCTGTAATACATGTAGAGATGCTGATTTCAGAAAAAAAATAAAAATGCAGCGGTCTCTTATTTTTTTCCAGAGCTGTACTTGAGTATGATTACAACTCACTTTGAATGGGGCATTCTGCACGCGAGGCAGGTGAAGAGCCTTGCCCAACTGGACACCAACTGTAGGCTATATTCTGTTGGAAAGGACTGAATCATCATCAGCCTCACTGCACAAATGCTATTAAGGGTAACACCAATGTGCCAAAAAGTCATATTAAATTTCAGTCTTCTTGTTGTTTCTAATGGCTCTAAAATTAATTATAACCTGATCATTTCCTCTTTCCTGGCCCATCTCAATCTGCCCGGATGCTTTGTTTGGGAAAATGTCCACAGGAGAGGACAGTGAAGGTTAATTCTTGCAGCGCAGCAGAGGCGATTTTATCAGACCAGGTAAGCATTAGCATTATTGGGCACTTAAAGCACAGCCACATTAGAATAGACTGGGGAAGTTTGTCTTCATACATTGATGCTGGCTGCCCGATTGACCTTTTGACCTTTGAATGGTGACTCAAATAGCGCTGTCAGCCCCTTGAGAGGCAACGGCGTCTGCATAATATGAGTATTAACGTCCACACAACATAAGCATTCAGACAACCTGGATTTGCTTATATCAGCAAAGTGTATAGAATATAGGTACTTTATAAAAGGTAGGGTATGCAGAATTTGTATTGTACTTCTACTTTTAAAAGACATGACTTACAAACATATTTAAATCAAATATTGCTTATCATATTTTTTCCACAAATAACAGTGTGATGTTAATCTTTCTGGTGGAGGGTCCGTCACCTTCTAGTTTCTCATGTCATTGCTCTACCTGGAATATTTTACAGTATGACATTAAACAGCTCTACCTTACATTTATTGAATTACAGATGGTTTTATAGCTCAAAAATATCTACAAAAACAGGTATTGTGACTGTGAGTGTGGTTGCCTCTCAGGCCTGGACTGGTAATTGGGCATACCGGGCATTTTCCCGGTGGGCCGACAGTCCTAGGGGCCGATGCCCTTCTTCTTTTTTCTTTTTTTTTACTTATAGAGACTGGCCCACAATTTAGGACTGAAACTGGACTGAAACTGGACTGAAACTGGACTGACACTGGACTGAAACTGGACTAAACCAGGACTAAACCAGGACTAAACCAGGACTAAACCAGGACTAAACCAGGACTGAACCAGGACTAAATCGGGACTGAACCGGGACTAAATCGGGACTAAATCGGGACTAAATCAGGACTAAATCAAGACTGAATGAGAACTAAACCAGGACTAATCAGGTCTAAATCAGGACTAAATCAGGATTGAACCAGGACTAATCAGGTCTAAATCAGGACTAAATCAGGTCTGAACCAGGACTAAACCAGGACTAATTATGAGGGGCCGGTCTCTGGCAAAAATGCCAGGGCCATTTTTTTGTCCCAGTCCAGACCTGTTGCCTCTCCACAGATCTGACCTGTAACTTGGTCTGGTTTGGTCACCTTTAAATACAGCTCTGGAAAAAAAATAAGAGACCACTGCAGTTTTTTCTGAAATCAGCATCTCTACATGTATTACAGCCATTCCATTCCAGCGTCTGTTGAATTCCAACACAAACACAAAGCTGAGATCAGTTCTTGCACCAGGAGTGGAATAAAGACGCATGAAAGCTGTGATTAAAAATAAGGGTTATTGCACCAAATATTGATTTCTGAACTCTTCTTAAGTGTAAACATTAGTATAATGAATTTGATCTTGTTTCTTTGCATTGTTTGAGGTCTGAAAACATGTATCTTTTTTGTTATTTTGACCATTTGTCATTTTCTGCAAATAAATGCTCTAAATGATAATATTTTTATTTGGAATTTGGGGGAAATGTTGTCAGTAGTTCATAAACTGAAACTAAAATGTTCCTTTTGCTCAAACACATACCTATAAGTAGTAAAATCAGAAAAGCTGATCATTTTGCAGTGGCCTCTTTTTTTTTTTTTTCCAGAGCTGTAGTTAGTAGTTGAAGTAGCAGTTACAGGAGTTGTTGAAGTAGTGGTAGTGTGACACCACATTTCATCTGCTTTACAAGATAGAAGTCAAGTGAGATCAGACTTTATTGTTTTATAGCACATTTATTAACATAATCATAATGTTCAAAAACACCTTGAAAACTGTGAGCATCAGTTACTTGTCTCTGTCTCGCCTCTCTCAGTCTTTCTAAGCCTAGCTCTGAGTGTGCTTCATGGTTAGAGGAGTCTCATTGTCCCCGTCTCCTGCAGGACAGATGGCTGCGGCTCTATGAGAAGACATTCATTTTTAGAGGAAAGTGATCGAAAAGACAGGCAGAAGAGAAGAGGGAGCATGGACAAGTAAGACTTACAGGGAGAAAAGAATTGAAGTGACAGAAAAGGAGAGTGTGGGATCTAGAAGGCACCATTTTGGACAGATCAATAAAGTCTCTGCTTAACCTAATATAGTCATTTGCTTGCAGTTACGCTTTAAGAGCAAAATCTACTTCTGGAGCTTTCTACCGTGTTATAACGTTCACCAAAAAGTGATTTTATATGACATCCATGCATGCTTGAGTAATTTTGCAATCTCTCCCGGGCACTATTTGAACGCTCTTTACGGTTAACACGATCCTGAAGACTCTGCTCACAATCCATGTCCGACGCAACATTTTTTTTTATATAAATATACAGCTCTGGGGAAAAAAATAAGACCCCACTGCAGTTTTTTTTTTAAAATCAGCATGTCTACATGTATTACAGCCATTCCATTCCAGCGTCTGTTGAATTCCAACACAAACACAAAGCTGAGCTACTTCAGTTCTTGCACCAGGAGTGGAATAAAGTCACCCAAGAACAATGTGAAAGACTTGTGGAGAGCATGCCAAGACACATGAAATCTGTGATTAAAAATAAGGGTTATTACACCAAATATTGATTTCTGAACTCTTCTTAAGTGTAAACATTAGTATTATGTTGTTTTAAAATGAATTTAATCTTGTTTCTTTGCATTGTTTGAGGTCTGAAAACATGTATCTTTTTTGTTATTTTGACCATTTTTCATTTTCTGCAAATAAATGCTCTAAATGATAATATTTTTATTTGGAATTTGGGGGAAATGTTGTCAGTAGTTTATAGATTCAAACAAATATGTTCCTCTTGCCCAAACACATACCTATAAGTAGTAAAATCAGAAAAGCTGATAATTTTGCAGTGGTCTCTTATTACATTATTTACATTATTACATTATAATACATTATTTCACAAACCGGAAGCAGCAGTTTCATCAGCGAAATGCACGCTGCTGTAATGTGATAGAGTTCTAAAACTGTTATAATAGTAGACAAGGTATTTCCTAATCAATCTGTTTGACAGCCTGTGAATATTTATTTTTTTATTTTTTTAAGGGTCCAATATTGCGCAAAACTCTCTTGTGAGCTTTAAGTCATGTCAGAATGCTGTTACCTCATCAAAAACATACCTGGAGTAGTGTTTTGTTTCATTCACACATTTGAGTAATCCTTTATTAGTCTGTCTACATCTCCAAAGCTCAAAATGCTCTGTTCCACTTTGTGATGTCATGTTGTGGTAGTTTTCAAGTTAACAGCTACTTTTGACCTTTTGTTTACTAGAGACTGGTAATTCTAGGGCTGAAATGATCCAAATGACGACTCTAGTGAAGGTGTATGGAGTTCACCACATCACAAGGCCAAAAAGTATTTTCTGTTTGAGAGAAGAACTCAAAAGCCTAAATATGCAGGGTTTATGAGATCAGAATATAATGTAATATGGGATCTTTAAATCTGACATAAATTCAATCAAAAGTGTCACATAAAAATGTAATACATTGTGCAAATAAAACATGAACTATTCCCAAATGTCATTCAGGAGAAGAACACATTGAAAAGCCCTTGATTTGAACTTGTTTAAACAATAGGTCATGGAGCAGACCAAGGCCATTGTAATGACCACAATCAATGGGGCTCTTTATGATAAAATGCAAATCAAAGTCTATTACCTTCCACAATGGCCCTCCCGTCTGACTGCCCCGCGCTCTGTAATCAAAAAAGCAATTAGACAAGATGAGAGAAGACCAAAAGAGGGGAGCCATTTTTAATTACATTATCAATCTTTTTCATAAAATCTCCAAAGACCATATTCAGATTGGGAAAGAGGAAATCACCTTTACAGATTGTACGTACTGACCGGGAGCAAATGGGGCACAGAAATGTTAGCTATAGTTTGCACAGTGGAACGTAACTTTGTGGCAGATGCAGAAAAAACAGCTGATCAATGCTCCGCCGGGGAAGAGGAGTCATCATTATCTCTGTGAGACGAGGAGAGGTCGGTGAAAATTGGGTGACCGTGTTGTTTTAGTGAAAGTCCCACATGCTTCTCCCCACAGGACAGAAGGAAATAATATTCTATAAGAGGAACAGGATTAGCAAAAAGCATATTACTATAACTCTGGAAATCTATCTATCATCTATCTATCCATCCATCATCCATCTATCCATCCATCTATCTATCTATCTATCTATCTATCATCTATTTATCTATCTATAATCCATCCATCCATCCATCCATCCATCCATCTATCTATCTATCTATCTATCTATCATCTATTTATCTATCTATAATCCATCCATCCATCCATCCATCCATCCATCCATCCATCTATCTATCTATCTATCTATCCATCTGTTCTGAAGAGGCTCTATACGTTTTCTGGTCACCATGGAGATTACATTGTTTTTCCCGGAATATATCACCTAAAATCCATCTCCATGGAGACAAGCAGGTCAAATTATAGGTCGGCTCTGTGGAGAGGTGAACACCTGTAATGGTGTATCTTCAAAATAAACTCAACCAAGTGAGGTTATAAAAAATGAGTTACAAATAATTCTGTACCTCTACCATAATGGTTCAACAATTACAGTGTGACTTTGATGAAATTATGTTAACCTTTATAGAAAAGACTTATACTGTATAGGCTATACAGTATATAGAGCGTTTTCACGGACTCAAAAAATCCAACCATGACCCGGATGTGTGGCCATGTTGGAGATATTGCTCACTCAAATTAAACACGCTTATAAAGCAAATGTGCAGAAAAATTTCATATAAACCTTCCACATCGAATCCAAAACTGATAGTTGATAGTTGACCAGTTGTATAGAGATAAGTTGGATGCCACAGAAAAGGAGCGTTATATGAACAAACTCAAATTAATTGGGCAAGAAGATCCATATGAGATGGATTCAAGTTTGTTCAGTGACAGAGGTGATTTGTTGATTCTGCTGCTGTAAGCGATCCCGATATTGTCAACTACCTGGTCTTCTCCCCAAGCCCTTATACAGCACAAGACCTTCAGAGCTCTAAAGGTCTGGAGGCAACAACCAGTTTGTTTGTGGCTGGTACAAGAGCGCAAAGTACTAGTGTATTGCTTTGGCAAATACTCATGTTTTGCAAAGATTAAAAAATGAAGTTCGTCTTTCCGCCTCTGTCGCCTTGTCTGTCGCCTCCTTTCCTTTGATAAATGCTCAGTCTGTTCACTCTGGTTGGTCATTACTAAACGATCTGTCTCTGTCCGATCTATTCTGACACCGAGGACCCGACAATAGTTGACCATTTTGCTTTTTTTTTTTTAAACTTGGTGGCATAAGTGCAGTGTTTCCTTTGTTTCGAATATCTCCAACATAGCCAACTTCCGGATAATGATGTCACGTGAAAACGTGCTGTAGGCTTATTTTCCAGGTACTGACTATGAGGTTTAGGACCTTGAGTCCAGGTGTGTGCCTTTTATGGTTGCGAAGATCAGTGCCTTTAAGCATTTCATTTTGCATCTAATTCAACATTTTAAAATTCAAACCAAACCACAGACTGTATAAAGAAGTGGACTAAGGGTGTTTGACGTCAATCGCCGTGTTTGACATCACTCATAGTGTTAAATGAATCTCAAGAGGCTGGCAGTTGTAGGGGCGAGTATTAGGACTTGGAATTTATTTACAGACAAAATAGTGAAATAAAAACAACAGGATCATGTACAGCGGGTCAATACTAACATTTTAAGACCAACATGATGAGGCTCACAGCAGCAGTTACAGAGAGAGGGGTGATATTTTTTCAATGTAAAGTCAGTTGTTAGTGGGTTAGTATACATACAGTTAGTATACAGCTTTGGAAAAAAATAAGAGACCACTGCAAAATTATCAGTTTTTCTGATTTTACTACTTGTAGGTATGAGTTTGGGCAAAAGGAACATTTTTGTATGAGTCTATAAACTACTGACAACATTTCCCCCAAATTCCAAATAAAATATCATTTAGAGCATTTATTTGCAGAAAATGGCAAATGGTCAAAATAACAAAAATGATACATATATTCAGACCTCAAACAATGCAAAGAAACAAGATTAAATTCACTTTAAAACAACATAATACTAATGTTTACACTTAAGAAGAGTTCAGAAATCAATATTTGGTGCAATAACCCTTATTTTTAATCACAGCTTTCATGCGTCTTGACATGCTCTCCACAAGTCTTTCACATTGTTCTTGGGTGACTTTATTCCACTCCTGGTGCAAGAACTGAAGTAGCTCAGCTTTGTGTTTGTGTTGGAATTCAACAGACGCTGGAATGGAATGGCTGTAATACATGTAGAGATGCTGATTTCAGGAAAAAAAATAAAGTGGTCTCTTATTTTTTTCCAGAACTGTATAAAAAAAATGTGTTCCTCACCTTCCACGGTGGTTGGTCTCCCTCATCCAGCTCGGGTCCTCTACCAAAGGCCTGAAGGCTTGAGAGTTCTGCGCAGTATCTTTTCTGTTCCTGTACTGCACTTTTCTGGACTGAGATGTGTGATGTTTTTCCTGGGATCTGTTGTAACCACTCCTCCAGTTTGGGGGTTACATTATAATGGCTCTTATAATGTGGTCTTTTCGGCAGGCAAATTATACTCAACAAAAATATAAACGCAACACTTTTGTTTTTGCTCCCATTTTTCCTGAGATGGACCCAAAGATCCAAAATTCACTCCAGATACACAACACTACCATTTCTCTCAAACATTGTTCACAAATCTGTCCAAATGTGTGACAGCGAGCACCTCTGCCCCGCCGAGACAATCCACCCCACCTCATAGGTGCGCCACATCAAGATGCTGATCCGACATCATGACCAGTGCACAGGTGCACCCCAGACTGCCCACAATAAAAGGCCACCCCGAAATGTGCATTTTTTTTTCTTTATTGGGGGTCTGGGGACTCAGAACCAGTCAGTATCTGGTGTGACCACCATTTGCCTCATGCAGTGCAGCACATCTTCTTCACATAGAGTTTATCAGATTGTCAGTTGTGGCCTGTGGAATGTTGGTCCACTCCTCTTCAATGGCTGTGCGAAGTTGCTGGATATTAGTGGGAGCTGGTACACGCTGTCGTATACGCTGGTCAAGCACATCCCAAACATGCTCAATGGGTGACATGTCCGGTGAGTATGCTGGCCATGCAAGAACTGGGACATTTTCAGCTTCCAAGAATTGTGTACAGATCCTTGCAACATGGGGCCGTGCATTATCTTGCTGAAACATGAGGTGATGTTCATGGATGTATGGCACAACAATGGGCCTCAGGATCTCATCACGGTATCTCTGTGCATTCAAAATGCCATCAATAAAATGCACCTGTGTTCTTCGTCCATAACAGCCTTTGAAGAGGAGTGGACCAACATTCCACAGGCCACAATTGACAATCTGATAAACTCTATGTGAAGAAGATGTGTTGCACTGCATGAGGCAAATGGTGGTCACACCAGATACTGACTGGTCCTGAGTCCCCAGACCCCCAATAAAGCAAAAAAAATGCACATTTCGGGGTGGCCTTTTATTGTGGGCAGTCTGGGGCGCACCTGTGCACTGGTCATGATGTCGGATCGGCATCTTGATGTGGCCCACCTGTGAGGTGGGATGGATTGTCTCGGCGGGGCAGAGGTGCTCGCTGTCACACATTTGGACAGATTTGTGAACAATGTTTGAGAGAAATGGTAGTGTTGTGTATCTGGAGTGAATTTTGGAACTTTGGGTCCATCTCAGGAAAAATGGGAGCAAAAACAAAAGTGTTGCGTTTATATTTTTGTTGAGTGTAGAATCAGCTCTTTGTATGTACCCTGTCGCCATATAAGTTGAAACCTTAAAACAAATGAACCCTACGTTATCCCTTACATTTTACTCCCACATCTGTATAAGACCCCCACCTCGCCCCTCTTCCCCTCCTCCTCCTCCTCTTCAGCAGTGACAGGCCACACACTGCACAGGACCACAGAACATCCATCTTCCCCTCTCACCCCTGCTCTCACACAGACAGCAGCAGCAGAAGGAGCCTATAGCAGATACAGAACGCGAGCGCAAGGGATCTGTCAGAAAGCCTTTGTTTTGCGACGTCTTATTACAAATCGAGTGAAAACAAATGGCCGTTTCATCCCAGGGTCATATTTGTGAGGGCTGTATGCTCCTGTCGCGGGGTGTGTCCTATAGGCACGTCAGAGTGAGGGAAGGTGACTTCTCCTGCCGGTGTAGTGCTGATGTGGAGGGGAGGGTGGAGTGAGGAAGACCACAACTAACTCAACTTAACTAATTTAAAGGTCCAATATTACACAAAATTCACCCTTGTGAGTGTTTAGCCATGTTATAATGCTGTTACCTCATCACGGACATACCCCGAGTTGTGAAATCCTGCATTATGAGTCTGTCTACATCTGCAAAGCTCAAAATGCTCAGTTCCACCTCGTGATGTCATGAAGCTGTATTCTTCAAGTTAACAGTTTTACCTTTTGTTCAGTGGAAATTGGTTGCCTGGAAGAATCCATGACTCATCGCTGTATCAGCGGTGAGTCTGGTAACGCTTGGTCCAGAATGCGCTGCGGTTGCGCGTAGACAGACAGCTAAGTGAACCAATCAGAGATTGCGCCATCTTGATTCAAAACTGAGGAGGAACTTCCGCTGCCTAAGAGTGACTTTGCGGGCAAAGGCGGGTGCACTGACGTCACCATCTTTGAACGAATCAGAATCGCGGAGTCCGTTTTTAACCAGAGGAGCGAGAGTGGAGCGAGGGTGTCCAAATGGTATCGCGCTGTACAGGAAATACAGAGAGATATCATTTGGCTGGCCAGGTAAGGAAATTGGCAATTCCAGGGCTGAAATTATCCTAATGATTCTAGTGAAGGTGTATGGAGTTTAAAAACACAGTGAAGCGCTTTATGTATTATCACATGACATTGCAAGATGGAACAGAGTGTTTTCAGTTAAAATCTACAAAGAATTCATCCTAAATATGCAAAGTTTGTGTGATGAACGTGTTTTGATGAGGAAACATTATAAAGTAATTTGGGGTACTTTTCAGACTGCATATTTTTACTACTACTTAATATTTAGTTTGAAGCATAGACTGTACAGCTCTGGAAAAAAAATAAGAGACAACTGCAAAATTATGAGTTTTTCTGATTTTACTACTTATAGGTAGGCCTATGTGTTTGGGCAAAAGGAACATTTTTGTTTGAATCTATAAACTACTGACAACATTTCCCCCAAATTCCAAATAAAAATATTATCCAATCCAATCCAATCCACTTTATTTATGAAGCACATTTCATAAACTAAAAGCGTTTCCAAAGTGCTGCACAGAAACATTTAAAATAAACAAATACAGAACAGAAACAAGTGTGCATACAAATAAATATACCATAAAATAATAAAAACAATATAGAAAAAAAAAAGAAAATTAAAAAAAAAAATAAAAATAAAAACGCTAAAAAATTAATTAATTAATACTCTAAGAACAATAAAATAATTAAAAAAAACTAAAATACAATAAAAGACAACAGAGGACCACACAACTCACGCGGTGTTAAAAGCCAGAGAATAAAAGTGGGTCTTAAGACGAGACTTAAAACACTCCACTGAGGGAGCTGCTCGGACGTGGGGGGGGCAGGGCGTTCCATAGCTTAGGACCAACCACAGAAAAAGCTCAGTCCCCTCTGGATTTAAGTCTGGTCCTAGGCACCACCAGCTGGAGCTGGCCCTCAGACCTCAGAGCGCGCGCCGGAGTGTAAATTTGGATGAGGTCCGAGATGTAATCCGGGGCCAGTCCATTCAAAGCTTTAAAAACAAACAATACATTTTTTAAATCAATTCTAAAATGAACAGGAAGAATTGGGGTGATGTGCTCACGTTTTAAAAGTCGTGCCGCGGAGTTCTGGACTAACTGTAGGCGTGAAAGAGCATTTTGTGATATGCCAGTATAAAGAGCATTACAGTAGTCCAGACGCAAAGAAATAAAAGCGTGAACGACTTGTTCAAAATGCTTAAAACTTAAAAATGGTTTAACTTTGGATAAAAGACGAAGATGATAAAAGCCTGATTTAACGACTGTGTTGATCTGCTTGCTGAGTTTAAAATCACTGTCCATGGTGACGCCAAGGTTGGTGGCGAAGGGATGAACATTATCTTTAAAGGGGCCCAAGTCCAATGAGGGATCAGTAGGCCCAAAGAGCACAATTTCAGTTTTCCCTTCGTTCAAGCAGAGAAAATTTTGGGCCAACCAAGCCTTGACGTCACCAAGGCAGTTCAACAAGGGTGTCAGGGGGCCTTTCGCGTGCTTAGAAATAGGCAGATAAATCTGGCAGTCATCAGCGTAAAAATGATACAAAATGCCATGCTTTTAAAAAATTGCACCGAGTGGGAGAAGGTAGAGGGTAAAAAGAATAGGGCCAAGAATTGACCCCTGGGGAACTCCACAGTGCAAAGGAGCAGCAGACGAGGTGGAGTCCCCCAGCCTGACAGTGCAGGATCTCCCAGACAGGCAAGACCTGAACCAGTTTAAGGCAGTCCCCCTGACACCCACACAGTCTTCAAGGCGGTTTAAAAGAGTTGCATGGTCGACTGTGTCAAAAGCAGCAGTCAGGTCTAAAAGCACTAAAATGGCAGAGCTACCACCATCAGTCATTAAAAATAGGTCATTAAAAACCTTTAAAAGTGCTGACTCCGTGCTATGCAGGGCCTTGTATCCCGACTGAAAACGCTCTAAAATGCCATGTGCTTTTAAAAAAGGCTGCAATTGATAAAGAACACACTTTAGCCAAGAAAGGAAGCTTAGAGATTGGACGAAAATTTGAAACATTTGATGCGTCCAAACTCTATCGTTTAGAGCATTTATTTGCAGAAAATGATAAATGGTCAAAATAACAAAAAAGATACATGTTTTCAGACCTCAAACAATGCAAAGGAACAAGATCAAATTCATTTTAAAACAACATAATACTAATGTTTACACTTAAGAAGAGTTCAGAAATCAATATTTGGTGCAATAACCCTTATTTTTAATCACAGCTTTCATGCGTCTTGGCATGCTCTCCACAAGTCTTTCACATTGTTCTTGGGTGACTTTATTCCACTTCTGGTGCAAGAACTGAAGTAGGTCAGATTTGTGTTTGTGATGGAATTCAACAGACGCTGGAATGGAATGGCTGTAATACATGTAGAGATGCTGATTTCAGAAAAAAATGCAGTGGTCTCTTATTTTTTTCCAGAGCTGTATGTATAAATGGAAATAGCTAATGTGCTAGTTGCTGCGTTCCAAAGGTGCTCATGGAGGATCTTCCGGCTCCCATTGACTGGAATATTGTCACCCCTCTCTCTGTAAACGCTGCTGTGAGCCTCGTCATTTTGGTCCTAAAATGTTCACGTTAATTCGCTCTACATGTTCCTGGAGTTTTAATTTAGCCATTTTGTTTATTAGGAATAGAAATTTATTAACAATTAAGCTTGGCTCCAAATTCGCCCCCATAACCACTAACCACTACCATTTGAACTATAGGGGATTACGCTCTTAGTCCACTTCTTTATACAGTCTATGGTTTGAAGTAACAGTACTTAGAGTAAAAGTTTTGGTTATCTGTCCCCCAGTGAGCCCACACTTGACAAAGTTTTATGTTGACAATTTAAAATGATTTGAACATTTGCATTTCTTGCAGCAGATTAACATTTGGATTGGTGCTGAGCCTTTTTTCTCGTCTAGTTTGTTTACATCTTTATAAATCTTGAGTTATATTTTTAAGCGACATTTTAACGTCACTTGGAGATTGCTTCTTTGCGTCTTCACACCTTTGGTAACCCAGCAACAACCAACGCAAGAGTTTTTGGAAAAAATAAGACTACATTTCACATTCTACTTCTCACTTAAAGATCCGAATGTAATTGATGGCTGCAAGTTAACGTAAAATCACACGATAATCACAAATACTAGGCCTACGATATGGAACATTACAGAGGAAAAGGTAGCAAAAACACTTTATTTTACTCTGTTCAGCCAAAGTACAAGTATGAACATGTGAGAATTTTCAAATTACAAAAACTGAAATATCTAATCTTTGGTCCATCATCTTTTTTACACAACTCAACTTTTATTAGCATTAAGCAACAACATCCATACAAAAATGAACGCAATTGTGCTGTGAATGTCAGAAAGAAATTTCAGGAATGCAGCTGCGGAGAAAAAAGTGCAGGGTTAAAAGCAGAGAAAAATCTAAAAAACAAAATAAACAACAGAGATAAGCACCTGGTGTGAACAACAGTTAGCAGGCACTTAGCGCTAGCACGTTAGCCTCATAAATATCAAACTGTACAGCACTGAACCAGAACTAACTTTTCCAGTGTTAAGGCACAAACTGTTGCTTAAAACATAACTGGTCTTTGGTAAAAATGCACTGCAATAAACATTAAAGGTGCGGCTGTGTTTGCAGTTTAAACTAACAGACGTTAGGATTTTTGAGCACTTGACGCTACACCTACAGCTCTTTGATGTCGTGTTAAACTTTTTAAAGTGCAAATGTTCATTTTACAGCCTGTAAAAGGTTTCCATCTAAACACCAATAGAAAAAAAAACACTTTGGGTGTCTTTGGGTGATTAATTAAATTAATAATAATAAAAAAAAAAAAAGAGTACATCTAAGAATGATGATATGACATGAATATCTTTTGGATAAATTGTAACCAATTTTAATACAATTGTATCCTGTTCCAAGTAGAAATACAGAAATCTATTTCACCATTATGGATGGTGGATGCTGCCTTATATAAAGGGTCAAAGAAAGTGAAAGGATCTTGGCTGGTTTGGAAACAACTTGGATTTTGGAGAAGCTTGATGAGGTGTTTGAATGAGGGAAGTTTATCAGTGTTCTGGGCAGCACATCTGCTGCCCCCGTGACCCAGAAATGGAAAAGCGGAAGATGATGGATGGATGTTCTAGTGAGGAGTTATCACAACAAAATAATTTGACATTTTGTTAATAACATGAATGAAGGAAAGACATAAATACTTAATTTTGTGCTTGTATTCAACTAGAAACACAGTAATACGAATCTTGAAAAGAGAACTAGTACATTTATCCTGTTCCAACAAAGACCACAGGTGATATTGTAAAATCTGCCAAATGTCTTTTTGCACCTGGCAGAAAACCATTTCCAAGAAAACCTTCAAGTGAGCCACACTTGGATAAATTATGCAACAGTAAGTCTTTTTGCAAAAACAGAAACTGGCCAGCACTTTTAAAACACACGCACACACATAGAGGAAGCATCATTTCTGGTATAAAGATGACAACTCTTTGTAAATGTCATTGCTTAGTTACAGCCTTAAACAATAATTCAGTGGAATGTATTTTAGAAAAACTATCAACATTTCTTCAATAAAAAAAGATCCAGCTGAAAGTAAACAGATCAATGTTTGCTGCCATTGGTTGAGATACACAAAGAAATCCATGACAACCAGTTATTCCTTTGGACTTCAAAGACAAAAATTCCAGGCCACAAACAGGGCTGTGGTACCAAAAAGCTAAAACTAAATACTGAGATGAAAGCAGAGTAAAACCTTTGACAATCTCCCCAAAATATATTTTTAAATCCAAAATATAAAGTACCTATTCTTATAAAAGAATCTCATTGAAAAATACAATAAAATTAGATAAAACTATTGTGCAAATTAGAGTTGGCGTTTAAAGGGATGCTTGGTATTTTTGAGGTAGAGTTCTATAGGGAATTGTGGATAGACGTCATAGACGGCCATAGGTTAACACAGTCCATGTATACTGGTAAGTCTGGTAGTGTAAATACAAAACTTTGCAAGGCACAATCATATCACATTCTTGGCATTGAAAAGCGTCACTATTTCAATCCAAAAAGCTCATGAGTTTCAGATGAGTTCGAGCCTCTGCTTAAAATTTTCACAAATATATTTACTAATATGTTTCTATACTTTGTTGTTTTAAAGTGTGTAGAAATGCAATAATATAAAATGCAGACAATACCTATTCGGGTGGGAATACTTTGCAACAGTGCCAATGCGAAATACAATCTCCCAACAGTACAAGTTTTTTCCATCCGGAAGTAACCCATAAAACGCTACATTAAAACCTCAAATCTCCCTTTAAACTTTAGCATGTCACAAGGCCACGTGGATCTTATGCTCTGTCCGGTTTTGCAATGCCTTCTCTGGGCTCTTCTTGTATCGGACACAGGGAGGTCCATGCTCCGGGGGCAGCTCCACACAGTCTGTATGGGAGGGCACATGGGACACCTCAGGGCTCCCAACTACGCCCTCTGAACTTTTGGTTGAAATGTTGAGCTGTCCTCCAGGAAGATCTTTGGTGTAAGGTAAAGTGTCCCCCTCTGTGTTAACTATAGAGTACATGTCTTTGGACGTCTCCTTGTCTCTTTCAGCGTCCTCTTTTTGGTAGAGTTGAGATACAGTGTTTTTGCCCACACCGTCTTTTGGGAGGGACTTGTTGGTGGACAGGAAGTGAGGTTGCGGGCTGAGCTGTGACCCTGTGGTGACCCCGCTGAGGCTGAGGATGTTCCTGCGGGTTTCGGAGGGGAGTTTGTCCAACTGTCGTCCTAGTTGCACTGCACTCGGAAACAGAGTCCCTTGACACGCCCTGTAGAAATACCTGGAAGCAAAACATTGGCAGTTTTTAAACCCAAGGACAAACATGAAATGCATTTGAATACATTAATACCAGGAAGGCAAGATAATAAATACAAGCATTTGATTGAAAATTGATGCTAAGGTAAGGTCCAAGGTCTGTCTTTATCTATCCAACCACTGCTGTGCTGTAAATGTAGCTTGGACTAAAAATGAACAATAACAATTACTTTAATTCATGAAAAGATATGGTAAAATGGTGTCTTTCATAATGATGAAATAGTGTACAAGTGCATATCCATACCGGGGCAGTAGTGCAGAGCAGGGCGTGATGACACAGAGGAAGTAGAACTGAGGGTCCTGTAGCAACCTCTGAATGGTCCAGTACGGGTTTGAGGGCGAGTAACAGGTGGGACAGGAGGCGTTGTAGCACAGAGCCACAGTGAAGAACAAGGCTATGCTGAAGCAGATGGATGACCAGTTCATCCAGGTCTGAAAGTACAAGACAAGACCAGAGCAGTTTAAAAATATCTGACACCTTATTTCTATTTCTACTGGAGATATGGTAGCCCAAAAAGACGGGTAAATATCTAAACATATGAAATCCAAAATTATATGGAGTCAAGTTGAATGTTTATGAAGGAGTATTGGTCATTTTCTCCTGTATAAACAGTTGTTCAAGCAAGCACTTGATAATCATTAGTGTCCAAAGTTAAGATGCGTGAAAAGTCCCTCAGTCGTCCAGGTAGAATCCATGATAAAGCTGACGAAGCCTCTCGGATGAGCGGCGAAACGTTTTCAACCAAACAAACTTTGTCCAGTTGACAAATTGAACTCCTTTTATCGTCCAAAGTTAAGTTATAAACATCTTTACACAGCCGAGTCCAAGAAATGTCCTGAAGCTGCTGCCCAAAAAAAGGAAAAAAACAAAACAATTGGACTGTTATTATACTCAACAAAAATATAAACGCAACACTTTTGTTTTTGCTCCCATTTTTCCTGAGATGGACCTAAAGATCCAAAATTCACTCCAGATACACAACACTACCATTTCTCTCAAACATTGTTCACAAATCTGTCCAAATGTGTGACAGCGAGCACCTCTGCCCCGCCGAGACAATCCACCCCACCTCACAGGTGCGCCACATCAAGATGCCGATCCGACATAATGACCAGTGCACAGGTGCGCCCCAGACTGCCCACAATAAAAGGCCACCCCGAAATGTGCATTTTTTTTTTTTTTGCTTTATTGGGGGTCTGGGGACTCCGAACCAGTCAGTATCTGGTGTGACCACCATTTGCCTCATGCAGTGCAACACATCTTCTACGCATAGAGTTTATCAGATTGTCAATTGTGGCCTGTGGAATGTTGGTCCCCTCCTCTTAAATGGCTATGCGAAGTTACTGGATATTAGTGGGAGCTGGTACACGCTGTCGTATACGCCGGTCAAGCACATCCCAAACATGCTCAATGGGTGACATGTGCGGTGAGTATGCTGGCCATGCAAGAACTGGGACATTTTCAGCTTCCAAGAATTGTGTACAGATCCTTGCAACATGGGGCCGTGCATTATCTTGCTGAAACATGAGGTGATGTTCATGGATGTATGGCACAACAATGGGCCTCAGGATCTCATCACGGTATCTCTGTGCATTCAAAATGCCATCAATAAAATGCACCTGTGTTCTTTGTCCATAACAGCCTTTGAAGAGGAGTGGACCAACATTCCACAGGCCACAATTGACAATCTGATAAACTCTATGCGTAGAAGATGTGTTGCACTGCATGAGGCAAATGGTGGTCACACCAGATACTGACTGGTTCTGAGTCCCCAGACCCCCAATAAAGCAAAAAAAAAAAAAAATGCACATTTCGGGGTAGCCTTTTATTGTGGGCAGTCTGGGGCGCACCTGTGCACTGGTCATGATGTCGGATCGGCATCTTGATGTGGCGCACCTGTGAGGTGGGGTGAATTGTCTCGGCGGGGCAGAGGTGCTCGCTGTCACACATTTGGACAGATTTGTGAACAATGTTTGAGAGAAATGGTAGTGTTGTGTATCTGGAGTGAATTTTGGATCTTTGGGTCCGTCTCAGGAAAAATGGGAGCAAAAACAAAAGTGTTGCGTTTATATTTTTGTTGAGTGTACTTCAATTATTACTTACTCATGTGCTAAGAAACTGTATTTTTTTCAAAAGCTGTGGTGCACAAAGTCAATTCAAATAATGTCTCTCCCCTACATGACTTATACAAGTGCACTGTGTCTCCCATAGCAGCTTGTACTACTATGTGCTAATGTGTATAACGAAGCCACTCGTGTTCTGCTGCTTGTGTGACAGGCATCTGACAGAAAACAGTTGGAGGTGTATTGTAGCTTTTGACACACACATGCACACATAATTAATTACGTCCTTGCAGCCATAGACCAAGCTGCCAACAACTGACTTTTTTTTTACAGATCACGTTCTATGTTGGAGAATGGGCTACTTGCCATGGTTGGATACAGTTGAATCAGTGTTATTGTGAATAGCCTTAAGTGTGCTACAAAATAACAAGGAGCATTATTCTTGTTATTCAAAAGTTATCAAGCCTGAGAATTAAATATACCGTATTACTGAGAAAAATACTGAATATTTTGGGTGTTTATGCGGCAGTGAGTTTTACAGAGAATTTATTATGAACTCTAATAATCAGTCAAAGTTATGTATAAGTGTTTGTCTTTACTTTCAAAATATGCCAACGAGATGAAGCTAGATGAACTGAAGTATAATTAAGAGTTCCAATTCAAAGACAGATGCCGTTTAGATTAATATAATAATATATATATATATATATATTGTTTTCTTTGCCAAAATTTTTTTTTAAAAAATCCATCAAATACAATATACATACTATATTCCTACACTATAATTTTAAATTTGCTAATGAACACCATAGAAACAGAACATGCCTGAGCAAAGCTGAGACGGTTACTTTCAATTACAGTGCTGTGAAAAAGTATTTGCCCCCTTATCGATTTCTTAGGTTTTTTTTTTGTACCTATGTCACTTTCAGATCAAGCAAACTAAAATATTAGACAAAGATAACTCACAAGTAAACACAAAATGCAGTTTAAGTGCCGGTTTTATTTACATGACCCATGTGAAAAAGTAATTGCCTCCTAAACCTAATAACTGTTTGAACCACCCTTAGCAGCTACAACTGCAGTCAAGTGCTTGTGCTAACTGGCAATGAGTCTTACAGGAATTTGCAGAATTGTTTTAAATCAGCCACACCGGAGGGTTTCCAAGCATGAACCGCCGTTTTAAGGTGATGCCACAGCAAAAAGTTCAACTTTTGTTTCATCAGTTCCCGAGAATATTTTCCTAAAAGCTTTGGGGAGAATCAAGATGTTTATTGGCAAAACTGAGATGAGCCTTTATGTTCTTTTTTGTCAGCGGTGGCTTTGGCCTTGGACCTCTGCATGCATGCCTTTTGCATTACAGCGTCTCTTTCTTATGGTTGAGTCATGGACCTTTACTGAGGCAAGTGAGGCCTTTGTGACCTCTTGGATCAGTCGTCGCTCTGCTCTTGGGGTAATTTTTGTAGACCGGCCACTCCTGGGAAGATTCATCACTGTGCCACGCTTTCTCCATTTGTGGATAATGGCTCTCACCGTGGTGAGTCCCAAAGATTTAGAAATGGCTTTGTAACCTTTTCCAGACTGAGACATGTCAATTACTTTTCTGCTCCTGAACTTCTTTGGGTCGTGGCATGATGTCTTGGGTTCAATATGGCCTACTTCACCTTGTCAGACAGGTTGTATTTAAGTGATCTCTTGATTTGAAATGGTCTGACAGCAATCAGGCCAGGGTATGGCTATGAAACTGAACTCAGCTTTCCACAATAATATGATTAATCACAGTTACCTCGTCATTTAGCATGGGGGGCAATTCCTTTTTCACACAGGTTTGGATAGTAATTTTCTCTTAACAAATAAAATTATCACAGAAAAACTGCATTTTATGTTTACTTTGTTTGTTTGTTTAATATTTAAATTTGTTTGATGATCTGAAAAAGTTAAGCGTGACACACATGCCAAAAAGTAAGAATCAGGAAGGGGGCAAATACTTTTTCACAGCCCTACAAGTATTTAGCCGTGGGCCCTTTTGTACATGTTTTTGTTTGTAGAAGAAGCAACAAGATCCAAAAACAGTGAAAACTATAGCAACAAGAATTTTCTCATCAGTGCTCTGTTTTCAAACTTCTTTCTCTACAAACAATTTGAAGGACATTGATGGGTAATAGGCGTCCTTGCAACTTAACATTTAAGCAGCTACTTATGAAATTTTGCTGTACTTGGTCAAAATGATTCCATATTGACATTTTCTTTGCAAACTTTCTTTCTTACACATACACATACAGGTCTGCTTACCCAGGTTTTGGTCTCAATGCCCAAGTGCAATAGAATGGTGAATAGGGCGATGGTAGTGATGGGAGTTCCCCATGTAAACAGATCTACTTCTGAGTCTGCATAAGCCTGAGAGATATAGGGGGTGGACAGAAGGTGGATTAGATACTGCTTAAAACTGAAGAGAAAGTCATAAAAAAGAGGCTTACAAAACAGACTTACAAAATAAGGTATGAAGAAGCAGACCAGGCTTTGGTAGAACGCATCGATCATATTCATCCAGAACATGTATGGCTTGTATTCCTGCAAAAACAAAGTATACGGATGCATAAATGACTGAGCAGATAAATAAATGAGAGAAAGATGTTTTATTTAAATGTAACCTTTATAGAATGTTTCTGTTCTCACTTTGAGATTTGGAAGTAGCAGTAATTAAACAAGACAATTATTTATTTTGATATGAATCCAGATAACCATTTTACAACACCAAAATCACCAAATGAAAGGGAAAATTACCAGTTTCACCAGACTGAATATCATAATCATAATGAGATAAAGATTTGTGGCTTAATAGGATAATTTTACTCAGGATTAGAAAAGTCCATAAAGGGCCACTTTATTTGGATCATTGCAACCTAAAACATGTACAGTAGGCTAATCCTCCAGCTAGGTATTCCTTTAAACCAAAGATGTTCAATTTGTTGTTCAGACTGAACACGCCTACAGGAAGTAACAACAGCTGATATACGACACATCACCACCAGCACCAGTGACAGTTCTGAAGATGGTTTGCAGCCGAACCATGTCAACAAGGTAAATACACGTTACTGTATTGTCTTTAAAGGTATTTCTAGGTATTTTCTAGGTATTTCTTATTCTGAAATGAGCTAAAAATGTAGAAATAAGAGGGGGTGGAGAGGGAGTGTATTCCCTTTTAGAGAAAATACAATCTAACTTCACTTGCAACAGCTTCTTCAGATGTAAATTTTTAAACCACTGATACACCATTGTTTTCCAAATCTTTTTCCCAGCACATTTTATCATTGGATTTGTACACCTTGCACCTAAGACGATGCAAATGACAATGGATTTAATCTTGAGCTTCTTGTGAAATAGACAAAAGAACTAAAATGTAATAAAAACATTTGCTGACTATAGCAGCTCCATGTATTGAATTTGATTTTAAGGGTAGTATATGGGTTATTTATTTATACAATATAAAGTAGGAGGAATAAACAGCAGGATCATTTTGGAGATAGAGAGGACAAGATGTACTTTAACTGAAAAATATCCTACTCAGAGGTTGAGTTATTTTGGCCTGTAGATTTTGAAAGACTGGAGTTGTGCTTCACATGGGGAATAAAACGCTGAGATAAGACAGAATATTAGATTTGGAAAGACAAACTTTAAGGGTGAGTTTGGGAAACCAACACTCGTGAGATCAATATGGAATTCAATATACGGGCTACTCAAAGTAAAGCATGTGGTCGAGTTTCAACTGTGAAATTTTATGCAAAAAGGACTCAGTGTATAGTTTTGAGTTCATTTAAAAGGTATGCATGTATGAAAAATTCTACTATTACTATTGTAATTTTGAGAGTATTAACAACAACAAATGATGTCAATAAACACAAAATAAATAATATGCCCCTAATATTCCAAATCAACAGCCTGTATTGCAAACCTGTCTGTTATTTTAGAGGTGAATTTGTGGTGAAAGGTGAACTTTTCTGCTGGAGAAACTGCTACCTCCCTTGTCGTCATGGAGCGATTATTACTTCACCTGGAATGTTACACAGTATGGCATTAAATGGAATCTTGGTAATGGTGAACTGTCTTCAGTGTGTTTAATTTTATTTCATGTATTAAGTTATAGCTCAAGGATGTACTGAAATACATTCTTACTACTCTCCACAGATCTGAACTGTCACTTGGCATGGTGGTGTCTCCATGGAGAAAGTGAAGTTTAACATCATGACATCATTGCAGGCAAGAAATTACATCTCCATGAAGACAAGCAGGTAGCAAACCCTCCATTGGAAAAATTACACGATGCACCTTTAAATATTGAATTGTCTATCAACAGTAAATATTGCACCATTAAAGGGATATGCCACCCCCAGGTCAAACTTGGGCATCTCCCCACAGTCCAGAGACTAAAATAAGTGGTGGAAAGCATTTTTCTGGTGACCCAGCCATTGTCCAGGTCTGTCAGCACTGACCGCCGCGGTATCTGCAGCTACTCCAAAAGCCAAAGCACACACCACACTGACAGGGATTCGAATCCCTGTTACGCACCAGGAAGGCAGTTCCCCTGTTACGCAGCGTGGTGTGTGCTTCGGCTGTGTTTTTCCGCACTGAAAAATAGTTCCCACCCAAAATGACCAAGTCAAGCTCTCCGTGTTGATTTGCTCATTTATTTGCACTCGATATGAATGTGCACTACACAGAAAGTAATTGGGAAAAGCATCGAGCAAATTAATTCCTTTTGGCCGAAATCTTTCTCTGGCGACGTTAGACTCCAGTCTAACGCGGAGTAGCTGCAGATACCGCGGCGGTCAGTGCTGACAGACCTGGACAATGGCTGGGTCACCAGAAAAACGCTTTCCACCACTTATTTTAGTCTCTGGACTGTGGGGAGATGCCCAAGTTTGACCTGGGGTGGCATATCCCTTTAAATATAATATAAACATATCAATATTTCAGGTCCTTTATTCATTTAAGTGGCATCACCTCTGAGTTCTGTCCGTTCTTGTAGAGCTGAGGGAGCCTCTGCAGCGTCTCTGTTGACACGTCTTTGTCCAGGGTGCCCGTGATGAGTTGTGGGAACGCCGAGAACATGAGGTTGAAGAAGATTAGATACCACTGGTCAATCATGGCTGACCCCGAGAAACCGCAGTAAAACTGATACCAAAAAATGAGCGCCACAAACATCTGCAAAACAACAGATAAAATACAATGACATACACAAAAGAGGAAGGAACAAGATACAATTTTAAAGCAATATTCAGGACAGGCTATGTAGATAAGTAAAAGGTTATTGGGTGTCAAATGAGGTTTTTGAGAGGGAGAGTGAGAGAAAGACAGAGACAGGAGGGGAGTGATTCATTTTTGTATGACTCATGACACAAGATCTTCAACTTTGAAAGGCAAATTTTAAGCACAGCGAAAAGAAGTAACTAATGGAGAGCTTGCCAAGTAAAAAAAAATCTTACAGCATTCTTGTAGAAGAAATAGAGGATCATGTTTGCCAGTCTGGAGTAGCACCAGTGCCCGTGAACCAACAGCAACTTCTGCAGGTAACTGAACCGTGGCAGCGCAAAGTCACTCGCCATCACCGCCTAAAACAAAAACAACAAACCTCATGTGGCAAGGCATTACAGTTGGACAACTTCAGAGCAATACATTTAGTCCTGTGTTGTTTTGTATATGCAGACAGTACTGCAGACAGCACCAACCAGCTGTTAGCAAATTTGAGCTTGAAAATATACCTTGTGGGATTCATTATCGTCCGTCAATATCTGAGAGTACAATCACCATGACACATGTAAATGGTTGGCTGCATTTATCTCTTTTCACTTTATGATAAAAGGAGAAATTCTATTTGTCAACTGGACAAAGTTTGTTTGATCGAAAACGTTTCGCCGCTCATCCGAGAGGCTTCGTCAGCTCTGGTTCTAGTGCTGGTTAGACCCTGTTTATATCTAGCTGCAGGGAGGAGCTCCCGACACTGAAATAGCTCTGAAACTATCTCCACTAATCTGTCTCTTTGTTTTTCAAATTTCTCTGGCGACTACTTTAGCCTCCCTATTCAAGCCTAACGACCCTCTCCACTCCTCTGCCCTGGATTGTCTGCCCTAATGTTTCTTTGTCTGTTTTTGACTTGGTTTGAGAATCGAATTATAAATGGGAGACAAGTTATGTCTAACTCCCCCATTTCTGTTTAACGACGGATTCAATCAAACCAAGTCAAAAACAGACAAAGAAACATTAGGGCAGACAATCCAGGGCAGAGGGGTGGAGAGGGTCGTTAGGCTTGAATAGGGAGGCTAAACTAGTCGCCAGAGAAATTTGAAAAACAAAGAGACAGATTAGTGGAGATAGTTTCAGAGCTATTTCAGTGTAGGGAGCTCCTCCCTGCAGCTAGATATAAACAGGGTCTAACCAGCACTAGAACCAGAGCTGACGAAGCCTCTCGGATGAGCGGCAAAACGTTTTCGACCAAACAAACTTTGTCCAGTTGACAAATTGAATTTCTCCTTTTATCATGGATTCTACCTAGACGACTGAGGGACTCTTCACGCATCTTTTTACTTTAGTTAATACTCAGAAAACTGCATGTGGTTTAGACCTGGTTTCTTTCTGTTTTGGTAATATTGAGAGATTGGTTTAGTCCTGGTTTAGACTTGGCGGCAGACCCTACTCCGGAGACCTGTACCAGGCTGCACCTCCCTGCACATGTCCCTCACCATTTTTTATTTGTTTACTTCATAAAACTTTAATTACACTTTGTATCAGTTGTTGTTCTAGTTCAAGTCTATTAAAGGTCTTAAAATTGATAAAGCTCCTTTCAAATTGTTTAGAGCAAAGCACTGCAGACATTAAATTACGACATTTACTCACCAATAGATTTAATTTCCAGTTCAAAATTAACTAGCTCTCTCTGCTCTACTCTGCTTGTAGTGTAGTTTTGTTAGCGGTTAAAATTATGCCACAAAGAAAAAACATTTATTTGGCCTACATATACAAGGGTGTATGTAGCATAGGGACATTACAGTAGATGTAATTTGTCCATAAAATTGCCGCCGTAGGCCCAGGGTTTGGTTATGTACAGGCATAACTCTGTAATGGTTAAGATTAGGAATAGGGTTTGGGCTTGAATTTAGTGTAAAACAATGTCAACTTTTGTAATGTTTTGTCATGGCTGCTGTTTGTTTACTTTTAGGGAACTTCAGGTTGGGTCAATTGAGTAGAGGTCTGCAACCAAACCCTTCTGTTTTAGCCCATAATAAATCCTACACTACAAAGTAGATAGTACTTTGGGAACTAAACTCTTTTGGATATGAAATCGGGTGTGAAACACTACAGACACAGTGACATGAGTAGTGCCTTGCTCAATAGACCACAGCCATTTAATCATAATTTACTGTTGGCTTGGCCTGGTCTCAAAAACCTGCACCTCAGCACACCACAGAATCTGAGCCAATGATCACTGTCTCATTAAGGATAAATTTGATTAACAATGATTAATGCTTTGGTCCATTTAGACTCATGACTGTACCAGATGTGCTTCACTGTTGTGGGCCAGTCAAGACTCCCCTGGATAATAATTAGGGATCTCCATCAGTACAGTGAACCCTCGCTGTATCGCGGTTCACTCTTCGCGGCCTCGCTGTTTCGCGGATTTTTTTTTCCAATTTTTTTTTTTTTTTTTTTATAGTGTAACTTTTTTTTACAGTGTAACATTCTGTCCTGCGCCCTGATTAGCTAAGAGACTAGACCAGGACTAAACCAGGTCTAAAGCAGGTCTAAACCAGGACTAAACCAGGTCTAAACCAGGACTAAACCAGGACTAAACCAGGTCTAGACCAGGGATGGTAGGGACAGAGTCTCAGATGTCCTTCACGAGAGCGCCTGGGTGACAGGAGGTGTGGCCTTTGTTTAAGATAAGATAAGATATGCCTTTATTAGTCCCCCAGTGGGGAAATTACAGTGCCGCAACGCACAGATCAAGAACAGCACGAAAAAGTAACGTCGGCCTCTGCGCGTCCTCCATAGGAGCTCCTCCGCACATAGCAACGCACATAGCAACGGTGAAAAAGTTAAAATCCAGAGAAAATAGAGGTTGAAATGGAGCAGAAACATCGCGTATCTGAAGCACTTAGCCTTATACACATAATCTTCAAAGTGTGCAAACGAACAAGCAGGTAAGAGCAGAAAAAAAGTTGGAAAATAAGGGAGCGCGTTGCAACCAGCTCCGGCTCTCGCCGCGCCAGATCAAGTACTTGCACGAGCCATGGAAGAGAGTGTGAGCCGGACCATGGAAGAGCCAAGAATCAACACGGACAGGCCTGGCCCGGACGCCGCGCGGCGTCCGGGGGAGCCGCAGCGGGGAGAGGACACTCGTGCGCACAGAGGAGACAGTGGCTCTTCCCGAACGAACCCGACCCCGTCCTAGAGAACTGTGGAGTATTGGCGACGCATTGATAGCGGTCTGATTTTGGAGCCGGGGTGAAATGCAACCAACTCTTGTGAGCGCAGGTTGGTTTTACCTGGTCTTGTGGTGAGGACTGGTGCTCAGAGGCGTCTGTTAGCGGTTTGGCACTGTTAGCAGTGGCTTGAGTCTTGCCCAAAATGATATCCAGGTCGCTTTCCACTCGACTTTCGCACATGGCATGGATATGTGGTACCAAAACAAACACACGTGTCCGCGCGCACGTGTCCGCGCACACGTGTCCGCGTGTCACGTGCCCCCCCCCCCCACTATTAATATATTTTAATGAAAATCTACAAAAGTTTGAGTGTTTAAACAAGAGAAAAATGTTAATACCAGTCTCAGAAAGGTGTATAATGTGTCTGGTGAAGCGTTTTCAGCCTTAAAACATGTAGAATAATTGTAAAATATAAAATTGTCCTACTTCGCGGATTTCACTTATTGCGGGCTATTTCTGGAACCTAACCCCCGCGATAAACGAGGGTTCACTGTATGCATTAACACCAGTATTAGATCATAGGATGTTTTCCTTATATACTGACTTGACGTTTGACAAATATAATTTTAAAATTAACATTGAAATAGTGTTTGGAATGGACAATTGTTAAATTGTTATTTGAATAAATAATGTTCATATCCCATGCTGTTGGTGAGGTGGACACATTGCTTGGCCTCTATGTTGAGGCCATGTTTTAAACCGGAGTCACACTTATTGCTTATTTATTTATTGCTGAAGGAAATATAGACGATTTATACTACTGACAATAATCGAAGAGCAAACTACAAACTATCCTAAATCTACAGTATTAGTAAAAAACCTTGAATGAAACACTTCATTCAAGGTTTTTTACAGCAAAAAAGTTTTGTTTACAGATGCAAACCAAAGTTTTTTGTTTTGTTTGCATCTGTAATGAGTCATAGAAGTGATTAATTCAACCTTTTACAGTTTAATTATTATCGTATAGCCAAAAAATATTTAAAAAATTTCCAGTAGTACAAAGAAAAAGTACACACAATAAATATTGACCCACAAAAATATAGTTCCAGCTTTCATATACTGAATGATAAGTCGATATAGTAATTTTCATGGCAAGCCTACCTGTACATTTGAAATGAGACTGAAATATCACCTTATTTACTAATGCTAGAATCATATGCATCTACAAGGTCTAAACTACAGGGTTAAAGGGTTTTATAAAATACCAGCAAAGATGGCATTTAGTCATTTCCCAAATATTGCGCCCATTCAAATTGCGATTAATGTCGTAACTGTAGCTGCAAGAAGTTTAAAATCAGGCACTGACTAATACGCATCACCACTTTGCGTTTTTCGTTGTACATGATTCCTATGAGGTTTGGCGCGAGTCCAGAACTTAGACCAGCCACTGCAGGAAAGAGGTTTGTGTTGAGATGGGTAAAGTCCAGAGCGTCTATAAAGTGCTGCTGTATGAGACAGTGGACATAGCCCTGACTCAGCAGCTCCAAGCAGCACATTTAGAAGATGTGTGGGACAGCAGCCTCGTAATCAAAGTCCATTGAATCAAATACTGAGTTTAAATGCCAATGTCTTCTGCTATTTCATAAAAGTTAATAGTGACAGCTTGCTTATAGGCAGTGTTATAAATAATTAGAATTTCACTTCACACACTAAACCAACATAGCTCATTTATTCATATACATTTTAGTTTAGTTTTGCTTTAGTTAGAAAAATAATACAATTAAAGCAGTGACAGCTTAAATAGTAGAGATCGATATGTTTTTGTTTTTTGCCCCCCATGGCCAATGCCAATATCGACTGATGGCAGATAACATATGCCGATAGTTTTTTCTTCTCTACATGTATTACAACCATTCCATTCCAGTGTCTGTTGAATTCCAACACAAACACAAAGCTGAGCTACTTCAATTCTTGCACCAGGAGTGGAATGAAGTCACCCAAGAACAATGTGAAAGACTTGTGGAGAGCATGCCAAGACACATGAAAGCTGTGATTAAAAATAAGGGCTGTTGCACCAAATATTGATTTCTGAACTCTTCTTAAGTGTAAACATTAGTATTATGTTGTTTTAAAATGAATTTGATCTTGTTTCTTTGTATTGTTTGAGGTCTGAAAACATGTATCTTTTTTGTTATTTTGACCATTTGTCATTTTCTGCAAATAAATGCTCTAAACGATAATATTTTATTTGGAATTTGGGGGAAATGTTGTCAGTAGTTTATACACTCAAACAAAAATGTTCCCTTTGCCCAAACACAGGTCTCATATTTTTTTCCAGAGCTATATATTCATCCACAACCTTGTTATATTACAAACTGGATAACAGAGCAGTGTAGTTATATCTTGTGCTGTACAATCTTGGTAGTAAAGTGTTCTTCATACACTTCCTTTACGCACACCTTGTAGATACAAACTATCAGCTTGTGCTGGAGATTTAAGGCTGATAGCCAATATGCTGATATACTGGCACGATATATCGGCCAACAGATATATCTCTAATGAAAAGCTACATGTTAAATGATAAAAGACGAAATTCAATTTGTCAACTGGACAAAGTTTGTTTGGTCGAAAACGTTTCGCCGCTCATCCGAGAGGCTTCGTCAGCTCTAATAAGAATGCTGGTAAGACACTTGCTTATATCTTGCTGCAGGGAGGAGCTAACTAGCTTACTACTTTCCGAAACTATCTCATTGGTTTCAGTCTTTTGTTTCTCTGGCGTCTAGATTAACAAACCTATTCATCCCTACGACGATGAATAGGTATGCTAATCTTATTAGAGCTGATGAAGCCTCTCGGATGAGCGGCAAAACGTTTTCGACCAAACAAACTTTGTCCAGTTGACAAATTGAATTGCGTCTTTTATCATGGATTCTACCTGGACGACTGAGGGACTCTTCATACATGTTAAATGCTGTCTTTTATCAATACATAATCTGACCTTCCTTAAAATGGCATCTAATATGTTTCTAGCCCAGAAAAATATATTGCTCCTCTCTTTTCACTTTTCTACTACTTTACCTGCATGCCCTCTTGTCCTGAAATGCCCACTCCCACATCTGCCACTTGGATCATGCTCACATCATTGGCTCCGTCACCTGGAAAACATTCAACAAAGGAAAACAGTCACAAAAATAATTCTAATATACAAAGCAGGGGATTTTTTAGAGGTTCAAAAAAATGCTGTATTAAGTTTTCAACAGTAAAAAAAAAAAAGTACTGGTACGCATTTATTCCCATGGACCTTAATGCTTTACCACTGCAAATGTGGCAATGCAGAAAAAGCACAATTGGCACGGTGGACTCACTAAAATGTGATCCAATACAATATTTTTAAAAAGCCTTGATCTGCAGCCGTCATATCTGGCTTGGAGTGGGGAAATCCCTAACAAAAGACATTATATAATTGACAAGAGGAATACTGGCTCCTGCTTCCATCTGAGAGAGAGATATCGTCACATTACAGAATCAACCAAAATTCTAATTCTACTTTGTGTATTCCCAAAGAACATCTTTTGCTACTCTACCACAGTCTGTTTCTTCAGCTGTTCCATTCGTGTTTTTGTGTGAGCTCTTGTTAGCCTGCAGTAGGCTTTTGTTGTCTGTGGATAGTTAGTGGCACCACAGGAGGGGCGGCGGCGAGGAGCTGGTGGGCAGAGGAGGACTTTGTTGTTGTCACGACTTTGAAACGCTCGGCTGAATGTGAGATGTAGGTGGTGATAAGCGCTCAAGAGGTGACAGGGCTACAACATTGGAACTCAAATGTATTCAGGTAATGCAACTATAGCGCTGCGTTTTCAATAAATGCCAATGAACAAAAGGGGCTATAATGGGGAGTATGTGGCGATTGCAACTTAATGTACCATTGTAAATGTTTAAAGGGTAGACTGTAGCTCAGTAGGCAGCTTTGTGAATCAAAATGTAGCAGTACTCTCCTGTGGATCATTCTGATTTAAAATACAAGCACCAGAGTGTCCATTTAGCCTCTAAAATGTTTTTTTTTTTTTGCCCCGTTCATCACTGCCTCTGGGTCTCTTGCTTGGATACACTTACTATTCCTGTTTTTTGCCTTTCCAAACTGTATTAACAATTTGATGTTATAAAAATATGCTTATATGCAGAGTTGCAACAAAGAAAACCATGAAGTAGGCCAGCGTTAGGAAGCAGGCAATTAAACAAAAGAAACTATTCAGCAAAATATTAATTAGTTAAATGTAAACCACTATTTGGTTTCATCACTGCAGAATGAAAAATGGTTTAATATTCTGTTAATTGTCATGTTATTGTTATTCAATTATTTTCAAATGACAGTGTGAAAAACAAACATGCTCGTTATGGCCCTTGTCTCCAGAATAATGCTTACTACGGCCGTCTCCAGTGACATCTAATGCGGTTACAGATGAATTGTTGCCTAATATGTCCACAGTGCTGATATGATGTACCCACAGAGACATGAAATTAGAAGCTGCAGCATGTATTTCCCTGACATTACTGCCAACAAAGCAATGACAGAAAATCGCTTGGCTGGCAAAATCCTGGCCCCTCCTGAGCGCCATGTGAACAAAAAAAATGTAAACAGGGAAAGACAAGCACAGGTCACAATGAATCCTCCATGTCACCTCCAAACCCTATAGACTATATTTGTTAGGAGAAAGGTATAATTACGAATACAGCCCTAAAATAACCCCATCTGACTCTTTGTCCTAAAGGTGTAGGCTGATGAACGACTAAAGAGCTTCCCTCATACATTTCAAAGTCAAAATGTCAACATTAACAGGAAGAGGAAACTAATTTAGTAAAATAAAAAGTGAGCTCTGTGTACTCCAGGGGTTTGTTGTAGTCCCACAAATCAAGCTGTAAGTAATAGTAAAAACCTTCAGCTCATAATTCTGGAGTGTCTTGACCAGAGGTGGGTAGAGTAGCCAACTCGAAGATACGTTAGCTCAAAGTGTGAAGAATCCCTCAGTCGTCCAGGTAGAATCAATGATAAAAGGAGAGAAGTTCAATTTGTCAACTGGACAAAGTTTGTTTGGTTGAAAACGTTTCGCCGCTCATCCGAGAGGCTTCGTCAGCTCTGGTTATTGTACTGGTTAGACCCTGCTTATATCTAGCTGCCGGGAGGCGCGTCCTACAATGACAAAGCTCTGAAAACGATCCCCCCTAATCTGTCTCTTTGTTTTTCAAATTACATTAGTAATTTGAAAAACAAAGAGACAAAGATCCAGATTAGAGCTGAGCGGCGAAACGTTTTCAACCAAACAAACTTTGTCCAGTTGACAAATTGAACTTCTCCTTTGATCATGGATTCTACCTGGACGACTGAGGGACTTTTCACGCGATAAAAGGAGAAATTTAATTTGTCAACTGGACAAAGTGTATTTTTTCGAAAACGTTTCGCTGCTCATCTGAGTTGCTTCGTCAGTTCTGGTTAGAGTGCTGATGGACACTGCTTATATCTAGCTGCAGGGAGGAGCTCACTACACTGAAATTATTCTGAAACTATCCCACCTCTTTGTTTTCAGCTTTCTGTCTTTTGTTTTTCGTTTCCCTCTGGCATCTAGTTTAGCATACCCATTCAAACCCTAATGGCTGATTTCACACCTCTGGACCTGACCTGGCTAGCCCCCTTGTTTTCTTTGTTTGTTTTGATTTAGGTTTGAGAATGGAATTACAGTGGTACCTCACCTTACGAAATTAATTTGTTCCAGAAGTGGTTTCGTAACGTGAATTTTTCATAAGTTGAGTAGCTATTTCAATGGAAAAAGCCTGATCCGTTCCAAGTTTTTTTTTTTTTTATAGTGTAACATTTTTTTTAATAGTGTAACATTGTGTTCTGCGTCCTGATTGGCTAAGAGACTGTAGACCCAGGACTAAACGTGGAATAAACCAGGTCTAGACCAGAACTAAACCAGGTCTAGACCAGGTCTAAACCAGGTCTAAACCTGGACTGGACCTGGACTAAACCAGGACTAAACTGGGACTAGACCAGGTCTAAACCAGGATTATCCCGGGACATGGCAGTGCCGTTGGATGAGCGCGTTGCTCGTGTCTCCGTGCTCCTTGCGCGTTCCGCGCGAGAGCTAAGAGGCCGAGAAAGACACTCTTTCAGCGGGAATAAGAGCAGAGCGGGGCGGGGCGGGCTCTGGTTCTATCTGACTTACAGAGCCGGGGGGCTGACACTGTGAGCTAAGAGGCCGAGAAAGGTGCTCTATCGGCGGGAAAGACCGCGGGGTCTCGCTCGGGGCGGGCTCTGGTTCTATCTGAACTAAACCAGGTCTAGACTAGGGGTGTGCAAAATAATCGTCATGACAATCCATCGCGATACTAACTTTCACAATATACTGCATCGATTCTTGATGCCAAAAATCGATTATTATTAATTAATAATTTTATATTTAACAATTTAATATTTAATATTAATAACTTAATTATTAGTTGTTGTTCTTTTTAAAAAAAATAAATCCTATGCACTTTTTTCTTTGTGAAAGGGTATTGTTTGTTATGATGGTAGCTACCTCCTAAATGGCAAATGTTTGAACATAATTTTTTGTTTTAAAAAAAATCCTATGCACTTTTTTTTGTTATTGGTTTGGTTTATTTGTTTTTGTTATTCAATAAATTCAGTTATGAAGTGAGTTGCTCAGAGTTATGTATCAATTGAAGACACTACCCACATACACAGCCACTGATATTTAAGTTATCCTCTTTTTTTTGGTACATTTTCACTGAAGTATGTCGAATATATTGCAATGCAATAATTCAAGTATAGTGATGCATCGTGATAGTATCGCATCGTGGCATATGAATCGTGATTCGAATTGAATCGTGACTTCTTTGCCAATACCCATCTCTAGTCTAGACCAGGTCTAAACCAGGTCTAAACCTGGACTGGACCTGGACTAAACCAGGACCAGACCAGGTCCAGACCCGGACCAAACCGGGACCAGACCAGGATTAAATCACCCCGTGCTCGCCTGCGCGTGCTCGGCCCCGAGGGGGAGGCACAGCCCGGGCGCCGCGGCTCCATCCCGCGCCCGCAGCCCCAGTGTACGCGCGGCCATGCGCCGTGTCGACGTCGCTTTTTGATCCTTCAATGTCAGCTCTTCCTATCATTGTGAAGCAGAATTCACCAAGCGTTGGACTTTTCACCCACTAATAGGGAACGTGAGCTGGGTTTAGACCGTCGTGAGACAGGTGAGTTTTACCCTACTGATGATGATCAGTAGGGCATGATGATCTCCGCTCCCCTCGCGCCTTCGGCGCTATATCGAGCATTACGTTTTGGGGCGTGCATCTGAGCGCGCATTAATTGAATTTTTGAGATTTCGCGTTTCGTAACTTGAATTTTCTTTCGTATCTAGAGACCAAAATTTAACGTGAAGGCGTTTCGTAACTTGGATTTTTCGTTTGTAGAGTCTTTCGTAAGGTGAGGTACCACTGTATATATTGAAGACAAATTATATCTGACTTCTTTAAACAGGAATGGGGGAGTCAGACACAATTTGTCTCCCATATACAATTCCATTCTCAAACCTAAATCAAAACAAACAAAGAAAACAAGGGGGCTAGCCAGGTCAGGTCCAGAGGTGTGAAAACAGCCATTAGGGTTTGAATGGGTATGCTAAACTAGACGCCAGAGAGAAATGAAAACCAAAAGACAGAAAGCTGAAAACAAAGCGGTGGGATAGTTCCAAAATAATTTCAGTGTAGTTAACTCCTCCCTGCAGCTAGATATAAGCAGTGTCCATCAGCACTCTAACCAGAACTGACGAAGCAACTCGGATGAGCTGCGAAACGTTATCGACCAAATAAACTTTGTCCAGTTGACAAATTAAATTTCTCCTTTTATCACATTAGCTCAAAATAATGTTACTCAAGAAGTACAATGTAGGAGTACAGAAAATGACTCAAGTAAGAGTAAAAACATACAGTACTTGGGAAAACTACTCAAGTAAGAGCAGCTTAAAGAGTAACTATCACTGGACAAAGGACAAAACGTTACAAAATGTTGGTATTTTCAAAAACAAAATCAGATCTAAAGGAGCAAGAAATAAAAATCAAATCACTTCATATAGTCAACATAAAGCTTTTGGCACTTAAGACTTATTCACAGTGGGAAGACTAAGCAAAAGTAAGTACTGTTACTAAAAATATTACTCAAGAGTAAAAGTATGCTGCTAGAGTAGTTCAATTTCTTTAAAAAGTTACTCAAGTAAATGTGTAGCTAGTCTGAAGAAGTAGTTATTGGTGGTACAATAGTAGCCAGGCACTGTCTATCACAATCAAACAGAAATTGTAACTTGAATTGGCTGCAAGTATTTAGACCAAGGCTGCGTCCCATTACTCTGTCTTATCCCTTGTCCTTCCCCTACCCCTTTTTCTACACATTTGTTTTGCCCCTCGATACCGAGCTGAGAGGGCTAGGGATACGAATGTTCCCCTAAGAAATGGGACACCACTCGATTATGGTTTGCGTCATCATCCCTTGCCTCTACCTGGCTGCTACGTCTATAGAGGCGACAACAACTGACACAAACAAACGTAAACGTCAAGTTTTATCGGGTACCTGAGCTCGACAAAAAAAACTGGCTTGTTTATACATGAAAGTTCGATGAAAACAATAACATCAGCTAAACAGACATCGCTACAATTAAATCCGCAACAACAGTTCACTAAAAGTAACGTAGAACATAAGCGTCATAATTGTAAACCATGCTCAACTCTTAATCGATAATTACAACTGCTGAAAATACATTTATGAGACTCCTTGTATGGTCCTGCTTCTGATACATCTTGCAATAATCGTCAGAAAAATCACGATTAATTGTTGTGATTTGCGTAATTAGTATTAATAGTATCCCTTTGTTTGGAGTTGTGGGTTGATAAATCTGAACTTTTTTTTAAAAACAGATTTCAAAGTCAACACGTATTGACACGCTGCAGGGGTAACAGACAAGGCCCACCTTTATGACGCTGAATGCTTAGAGGAAAATTTGTCACTGAAATGTTGTGTCCTGATGCACACAGGGGGAGTCGCTAATTATATGAACACAATTTGACATCAGTCTAGTTTCTGACAGTTAAATGATCACTTGTCCTGGCTTTTGTTTGACTAAATATGTATTTTATTTTATACATGTGCCAGAACTTGAGAGGTCTGTTTTTGGAACACATTTGAGTGAAAGTAAACAGAAGCTCAATCAGTTTAAAAATGCATTGTGCTCAGAACTGGCAAAGTGGAAATGTGAACTTCTGCCATATCAGCAGGTGAAACATTGTTAATCAGAGGCAAGTGAAGTTTGCCCTTAATGATACAGGAATATTAGAGAGGAGATGTCATTTGCATTAAAAATCAAGCAATGCAGATGAGCAGTGATTAGCGGGAAGCGCAATTATTCGCAAAGAGCTCCAGTTGCTCCAGGCTTGGTTGGCTAATGACTTCAAGGTTAGGGAGATTTTTATTTGCTTTTCTTTGCGTTTAAGCTTTAATTAGGTCAATTTAGTGTGCAGTTCTGTTAGATCAGAGTATTTCAGTTGAAAGTAAAGGCACAAACTTCCAAAATCCAATTAGGTTTGAGCAAAAACCGTGTAAAGTATGGTACCATTGGATTGTGGCTGTCAGACGCTATAATTTATCACAATATTTCAATACTTTAAATAGGGATAAAACCAGTTTACGTGGCTTTCAAGGCCTGGCATAGTTTGAGCATTTTTACAGAGGTTGCACATACCTCAAAATCTACTAATACTTCTGTCAATGAGGTGTGTATGTACATGTTAAAAGTCTTGAATGTTTATTATGTTTTTCAGACAATTTTTACAGTCTTCCAAAATGATTTTTCCTCCACAGTTCATATCTGTAAACTGTGGCTGAAGCGTGTTTGGATCTGCCTTGACACTGTGGGACCTTACAACCTGGTACTCGCCTCTAGCTTCTCTTGAATATGAATAATTATGTTTTTATTTACACTCCTCAAGTCATAATTCTGTTCCTGGGAATGTCTATTTGTTGTTAGTAAGTAGTAGAGACAAGCAGAGATCTGAAAATGTAATAGTAAAAGAGTTGCAATTTGTGATAAAAGAACTAGTTGTACTAAAAAGTAGCACTATACAGTAGGATTAGTAGATTTAGCAATGAAGTAGAGGTATTTGTATCACTTGAATGTGTGTAGAAGTACCAATAGATTATGAATGTATTGCAAGAATATAGTAGTACTAAAAGGAACCATTACCATTACAAATTGAACTTCTCCTTTGATCACCATTACCATTACCATTGTGCTGTCCATTGCCATTACTTGTATCTGCTGTGCGTTGTCATTGTTGGTATCCTTTTGTATTATTGCAATATGATGACAGTTATGTTACCAAGCTATAACAGCGACTATTTAACAGTAAATAGTTTATGGTCTAATGTAAAATGTCTGAAGAATGCAAAGAAAGCTCATTATGTTAAATTAGAAGAGGGTGGGATTAAATAAGTTTTTCTTTGGGCAATTTTTTGTTGTTGTTATTTCTGTTATGATTTCACTAATGGTACATGAATAATACATTGCTTTCATTGTAAATGAATGTAAATTAATTCTTTCTTGCCCAAAATAAATACATAAATGAAATGAATGAATTAAATGAACCCCTTACAAATACAAAGTATATGTACTATCACAAATACGCACCAATGGCCAGCGTCATGACCTTGAGCTTGTTGCGCACCAGTTTGACCACCATACTCTTTTGGAGGGGAGTGGACCTACAGCACAGCACTGACCGGCAGCTCCGAGCCACAGCCAGAAACTTATCCTCCAGACTGCGGTCCAGGGCATAGGCCAGGGTCCGCCCATCTATCACCAAACCCAGTCTATGTACAGGTAGTGAGGGGTACAGGTCACTGTCCGCCATGTTGGAAAGGTAGGCTTTGGCAGCTTGGTCTGACGAGGAGCAGAGGAATTTGGCCTGGATGTAATGTAGGCTCTCGTCCAACAGCAGAGCGCATGCCTCCTGGTGCAGAGACAGGGAGAGATGGAGTTAGAAGATTTACTTAATGCAGTCAACAGAATTTACAGCTCAGAATACTTCAAATAACAATGATTACTTAGCATTGGAGATTCGCTTTGCATTTTACACTAATGTGTCTCAGTTCAGATAAACATAACTGATTCATTTGCTGTTTGAAATGAAAGTTTTATCTAAATTCAATACTCTACGCTATCATTATTTAGTAATGGAGATTTCATTTTTCTTTTTGAATGTACACACCAGATAAGGACTAATGCTGAAACCTGCATTTAACTTTGTTAATTTAGAAATTGTGTCAGTTTTTTCCATTGCTGTAGAAGAGCAAAAATGTAAATTCCTGTATTTAGCCAAGCAACGTGGAAAATAAATGAATGAACATATAAATAAAAATAAGACAAAACCAAGAATATTATAACAACTGAACTTTTTTTCCAATCACACAACCTACATCTAAAATATGATAATATTTCAGGCTCTGTATGCACAAATTATGCATAACCACATCAGATAAAAGCACTTAGGACTAATTAGACTAGTTGGTTTTGTAAGAATTTCTAAATAGTACATTAGATTGATAGTACATTAGATGATATTGCAATAAATTTTGCAACCCTTGATTCAGAGGCAGGCAGAGATAGACCGAGAGAAAGGGAAAGTGGAGTTCAATGCACTGTACTGACCTGCAGCATCTGGCATACAGCTGCTGCACCAGACAAGAACTAAACTTTACACTCCATCGACACCAGTGTTCAGTAAAAAAATATAAAATGTCCAATCCAAATTACACCTGGAACTATTTCTCATAAGTTCAAACAGTGGGTAATTACCTAAAGTAATTTGAGATGAAGCAAAGCAATGCATTATATAAATAAATATACAATCTGCATCACATCTTGTATATCTCACAAAAACCAACCTTTATGAAAAGCAACCTTTACATTTCAAAAGTACATGGATCAATCAAAGCCTTAAATAACTCACATGAAGAAAATAAAAAGCAGCTAATGAAAGAAGCCTGATCAGTTAAAATAGTGCCAAATGTGGAGCCAAGATCTTATTCAGAACCTGAGAGATCTGATAATAATGTGCCAGTAGGGATTGGGATATTAATATCATCATCAACAATAGGTTGAACACACACTTTATATTCTCTATGGTTTGAAATAAAATTATGCATGGTGCAATGAAAGACTATACATTGTTAAAAAATATATGTTGTTTGTCATAAAGTCCAGAAATATAAACCATTTTAAGACATAATTTAATAGTTGATGATGTTACACATGCTGTTCTTTTTAGATAAGAACGAACTGGATCAGAACTGGAATTTAAGATAAAAACAAAACAAAACAAACAAACACGCCCAACTTCATATTTACCATTTCCTCAAAACCAACACTTTTAATTTATTTCTAGTAAAAATAAAAAGATAGTATACTGCAATCAGTTTAAGGTGGACCATAGTTAAAATTAATGTTAATTTATTTGCAACTGTGCAGGTGTTGTTTGTCTAAGGCCCAAAGTAAACTGTCCTGAAAGAGGAACAAATTTATCGAGACATTATGGCATCTAAAGTCTGCTACTCCATATTCATTCATACATACATTAAAGTATACAAATCCATTTTCGCAACGGGTATAAGAACAAATTGATTAAAAATGTTATGATGGTCACCTGGGAGTCAGCGTTCAGAGTGAGGAGCTCTTCCTCTGGGTCCAACAGTTTACAGGCGTATGCAATATTGACCGCTGTCTCCTGTTTGTCCCCTGTGAGCACCCATATCTGTAGCCCTGCTCTCCTCAGGGACGCAATGGTCTCTGGCACACCATCCTGAAGGCGGTCCTCAATCCCCGTCGCTCCTGAGAGCCAAAAAGGACTGTTAAAAATCGACCATAGCTTATGGCCTTAAATTTCAATATACAGCTCTGGGAAAAAAATAAGAGACCACTGCATTTTTTTTCTGAAATCAGCATCTCATGTATTACAGCCATTCCATTCCAGCATCTGTTGAATTCCAACACAAACACAAAGCTGAGCTACTTCAGTTCTTGCACCAGGAGTGGAATAAAGACACCCAAGAACAATGTAAAAGACTTGTGGAGAGCATGCCGAGACGCATGAAAGCTGTGATTAAAAATAAGGGTTACTGCACCAAATATTGATTTTCTGAACTCTTCTTAAGTGTAAACATTAGCATTATGTTGATTTAAAATTAATTTGATCTTGTTTCTTTGCATTGTTTGAGGTCTGAAAACATGTATCTTTTTTGTTATTTTGACCATTTATCATTTTCTGCAAATAAATGCTCTAAACGATAATATTTTTTTTGGAATTTGGGGGAAAATATTGTCAGTAGTTTAAAGACTCAAACTAAAATGTTCCAAACACATACCTATAAGTAGTAAATCAGAAAAACTGCAGTGGTCTCTTATTTTTTTCCAGAGCTGTATACTAACTGTACTAACCCACTAGCAATTGACTTTACATTGAGAAAATATCACCCCTCTCTCTGCAACTGCTGCTGTGAGCCTCATCATGTTGGTCTTAAAATGTTAGTATTGATCCGCTGTACATGATCCTGTTGTTTTTATTTCACTATTTTGTCTGTAAATAAATTCCAGGTCCTAATACTCGCCCCCTACAACTGCCAGCCTCTTGAGATTCATTTAACACTGAGTGATGTCAAACACTCTTAGTCCACTTCTTTATACAGTCTGTGGTTTGGTTCCTTTTGCCCAAACACATACCTATAAAGTAGTAAAATCAGAAAAACTGATAACTGATTTTGCAGTGGTCTCTCTCTTATTTTTTTCCAGAGCTGTATTTGTATCTGACACATATATTCAAGGCATGAAAAATGTATGATATTAAACAATAAAATCTTGACATTTGGAAATCTGACAACGCCTGGATAAGTTGGTCCGGAGAAGCAATTGGTAAAAAAATATCTTCATAATAGCAAGCAATAGCAACTAGCATAATGTAAATATTACACTTTACCCTCTAAATCTACTGTCTACAGTCTTATATTATCAATAATGTGGAAGTGGACATCAAGACAGTTGTAACTTTTGGATGTTGTAGTATTTCTAAAAGTAACCATTACCCAGCAGGTGAAGGTTGGTCTCTAGCCTCAGTGCTGACTCAAACAGCAGCTCCTCTCGCCCCTGGATGGCCGTCTCTGCCTGAAGGTGGCATTGCAGCCAACATGCATACTCCTCCTTTGACAGAACCTGGTGCGTTAAAAAGTATACAACGTTAAATATTGTCATCTTATCATTTTTTATTTTATTTTTTCATTTATTTTTTCACCAATGTTGCCTCAGTCATTACTTTACCACTGACTTATCATCATTATACCAAGACTTTTTCAATACTTTTTCAGTAAACAACTTGATTTTGCATTATCGCGTGTAAAAACTGTAGAAATCTTTAAGAAGAAATGTATTTAATTAATGTATTTATTTTAATTTCACATCATTACCTGCCCTGCATAGTATTTATAATTCAGCTCCACTCTGCAACAAACAGAGATCCATGGGACAGATTGAGAGCTTGAGGGAGTGTTTAGCATTGGTTGACAGGTTAGCACTACCATGGATATAATGAGGCGGCTGTGGGGACATAAATTATCAGTGTTTGAGAGTGGCACAGATTGGAGCTGAGTCACCGAAAACAGTCGGCCATGGAGGTACAGACATCCTCAACCATCTCCTCTGCACCAGATCTATAGAGCCTTTCATGTTTGTAAACAATTCGACTGCGTGATAGGAATGTGCCACAAGTGAAAACACCAAAATGAATGTGACACAGTAGATACTAGCCACCAAATACTGTAAACTAATAGGACAGCCAACTGAACTTAATTAAAAATAATAATAATAATTTTTTTAAAAAGCGATTTTGTATAGACATTTCAGGCAGTGTAGGAGGTAGCCTAAATTATCAACATATTCATGGGTATGGGTACTGTGTGTCTGAATGGTTAGAGATACCAAGTGTATAAATAGTAACCATTTTTCATGCAACATATAAAATTAGCATATAAAAAGGTGGGGGCTAAGTAGGATGGATTGTCATTTTTTTCATGCCATCATTTAATGTTTGGTAGGAAAGTCGTTTTAGAAAGTAGGCAGATTAAAATAATTTGTCAATATTTGGTTAAATTCCTCCCATCAGTCACTACAAAATATGTTAAATTTGAAAAACGGGCCTTGCAATCCACTATAGGTACCATTTTTCATTTTTCAATTTGATCAACAATGTCCACTAGCTTGTCTAAAAGCATCTTGCTCAATGTTTTATAAACTTGTACCTTTTTAGCGATGCATAGTGTCCTCAGTCCATCTGCAGCGTACTGATTTAGGTAGTTCTGAGTCCTGTAGAGGATTTTTTTCTGACGTTTGCCTTTGGAGTTTCCTTGAAAAGATAAAAACAAATTAGAAAGAGATCAACTATCTTTATTTTGCAGGATATTTCAGTTTTAGCATCACCAGATTGCAAAAGAGTGGTTCCAAGAATCACAAGAATTGGGCCATCTGTTCTCACACTAAATTTACCATGGCTTTATGTGGCTCTATATTTTACATCACTCAAGATGTATCACTTTTTTTTTTTTTATAAAAATAAAATACATTATTATACCGCTTGAAGCACAAATGCCTTTTACCGCCTTCAGTATTTCTTGGGTATTTTAACATGTTCTTGGCATGAAGACACAACAGATTTATTGCTATCTTGACAGAAGCACCAGCCAACATTCAGATTGCCAGTCATGTAATCTTGCTAATAACATAACAGCTTGGACAGAAAGCAATCCAATGCACTGCCACTGCTGCCACACAAAATTATTTTACATAGAAGATGGAAATGAACGCAAACCTGTCAATGATCTCTTCAACCAAATGTTTAAGAATGCAAATGAAGTTTTATAATGGGCTCTTTGCAGGCCGTGCTGACATAATTGAATATAGACAGATCCAGTAAGCAAGGGAAATCATAATCACAGCTTAAGTCAAGTTTAGGTTAGTTTCTTTGTAGTGTGTCCACTCTTGTGGTGTAATGGCAATTATCTTTGTTGGCTATTATCCAATTTGCAAATAATGCTAACACAATTAGCAATATTATTATTTATTCTCCCATCCCTAGCCCTAATCTAAAGTTTGGACTTTAGTGGTTGTGCTGCTGAACCCAGGCTGTGTCCTTTAAAAGAAAGAAGAAGGGCGGAGGGAGGTCCGTGGAGGAGACGGCGCTGTCCGCGGGGGTGTCCTCCATCGGCCGTCTGCGCGTCTGCTCATCCATCTCCTGTCGCTGTGACTCCTCCAGAGCCGTGTCCGCCGCTCTGTGCGTCGGGGTCCGGGCCGGGGAGAGGGCGCTCGGGCGGGAGGATGCTCTTCTCCGCTCCGGAGTCGGGACTCCCCTTCACCGCCTCTTGGCCGGGATGATGCTGCTCTGCTCCGGCCGCGCAACTTGAGGAGTCCGCGGCGATCGCAGCCTGGTTTGGACGCTTTCTCCACATTTGTGCGTTTGCCCAGACCCGAAACTGATCTGCTGTTTGCCCCGTGTCCCGTGCAGTTGCTCCCGGCGCCATACGTCGTGCTCTCCGTGTCTCCGGATTTTGTGAATGTGGACTCTTATGTTGAAACCTATGGGACTTTTATTTTGACACATGTGTAAGCGGTAGGAACGGGAAGTGTTGTTTGAGTGCGGAGTTTTGCTTTGTCATTCTGTTAGCTTTGAAGGAGCACACCAGGTTGCAGTGTAGTGTGATGCTTGACGTTAATGAAGGGGTTTATTTGAAATGTAAGCGATTTGGGGAGGCCACTGGTGAGTGAATTTATGTTTCATGTGTATTTCATTTCATGTAGGGGGGAATTTCATGACAAATGTGTAAGATTAATGTTGCTAAAATGAATAATTAAAATGCTAATTCTTGAAAATGCTAAAATGTTTGTAGCTAAGCTGTAGCTTTATCTTATACTCTCTGTATTGATAGTAGGGACTTTAGTACCGTTTATACAGTATACTTTTCTTTATTTTTAAAGGTTTTCAACCTGATTCATCTGATTCAACCTTCTTGTGATTCTGACTGAGAAAATAAAAAACCAAGAAAGGAAGAATTCGAGTTGAGCCAATGATTACCCCCACATGGCTTATGCCTTTTTCAAGTTCGGGCTGATTTTAAATATAATACCCCGGGAAACTTGACAGTTGAAAACCAAGTGTCATCAGTTTGAAGACAAAAATGCCAGCTATCGACACCCTTCACTGTGAGAACACTGTGCAGGATTAAATACATTGCTGTGCTAGTTGATGCTAAAAGAGGCAGTAGCGCTTCAAGGAAAAGAAGATTAAGGGCTTCAGTGTGTCCTAAAAAATATCATACAAAGGCAGCAAGTGTTTGAGCATAGAAATATCACATAAATAAAGATGGCTGAAGATGCACTAGGTAAATCAGTGGATCAACTGAAGAAAGAAAGGACTGTCGCTAGGAGTGCATTCACCAAGCAAGCTAATTTCCTCAAGAGGAATGCTAGTGATATGGCAGAATTAGAGCTAAAATCAGAATTCGCGAAACTGTCTGTTGATGCACGCCGAGTTTTTGGAACTAATGATGACTACAGGGCTGGATTAGAAGCAGAGCTTCAAGCCAACAACAAAGATGGCGAAGAGGCTGAGCTTGATGAGGAGATAGAGTCTAATCTTGAGTCAGTTGCTAATGAATGCAGTCAGAAGTTTAACGAATTAAGATCCATTGTACAAGCAAATCTATGGACAAGGTATGGACAGCATGCACTGGAGGCAGCTTTCGATGAAGCAGAGAAGGCTTGTTCGCAAGCAAACAAATTAACTGTTGAAAGTGATAACTGTGAAGCATACGAAGTGTACCTAGCCGTGGTAGACAATCTAACCAAGGAGGCTTGTAGCACATTGATCACATGGGAAAAATGGATCCCTACGGCAGAGGATGAGTACAAGGAGCGATATAAAGCCTTGAAAACCGCCTGTACTGCACTTGAAATAAAAAGGGCAGAATTCATAAGAGCGCGGAGGATGAATGAAAATGAAAAGCCTACTCTTCTGGCCCCAGTGCAACCAGGTCCAACCATGCCGATCATCAAGTTCAAACCAGCACAGCTGCCGATCTTTAGTGGATGTAAAAGAGACTTTCACCGTTGGAGAGTGGATTGGCTAAGCCTCCAAAAACAAGGTGAGCCAACTGGCTCTCCAGAAGTCAGGAAAATACAACTGCTCAACAGTGTGGATGAGAAAATATCGAAAGATCTTCGACTGTCCTCTTATACCACAGCAGAGGATATCTTCAGAGTCTTGGAGAATAGGTATGGGAATAAGTATACCATTGCGCTGGAGATAGTCGAAGAGCTGGAGAAGATTCCACCTGTCAAGGGAAATCAACCGAGAAAGGTAGTTGACTTAATCCAAGCAATCGAGAAGGCACTTACTGATCTATCTGACCTCGGAAGTACTGGTGCTATCAAAAACCCGCTTATGGTAAAGTCCATAGAAAGCAAACTTCCAGAGTTTGTCAAGAAGGACTGGCTCATGTACTTGGTTGATCCAAAGAATCTTGTGACCGATGATAATCACTTCGACAAGCTTCTTGGTTTCCTGAAGAATCAGGAAGAGATCTTCGAGAGACTGGATCACCTGAGAACCATGGATAAATCAGAAAGATCAGACAAAACAGACAGGAAGGTCAACAAAAAACATGCCTTATCAAATTCCACAAAAAGAGAAGATGTTGATGAAGGGTGCAGCATCTGTGGAGACGAGAGACACAAAAACAAACTGTTCTTCTGCAAGAAATTTAAAAAACTGACAGTGGCAGAAAAGGAAAGTGCAGTGAAGAAGATTAGTGCATGCAGGGAGTGCCTAGGGTGTCACAAAAGCAAAGACGACTGCAAAGATAACTACCTCTGCAGGAACAAAGAATGTAAAAAGAAAGGCCAAGCAGATCACCACTTCTTCCTCTGCCCTAAAGAAGTCAAAAGCCAAAGCAGTGAGGAATCACAGAAAGACCGCAAGAGTAAAAAGGGCTTCACTGAGGAGCAAGAAGAGTTCCTGAGTGAGCTGTCGCCGGAGTTAGCGGAGAAGTGCAGGAAGGCCTTCACCAACAACTCATCACGAGTTACTCGTACTAATAAGTGTCAAGTTGGCCTTCTGAAAGAGTATGGGTTGACGGAGTTACCTGTCATCATGATGCTTTTGGAGGTGACCGCAAATGCAGGGCAAAAAGTTGGTACCCTGGTGGACCTCGCATCGGATACAAATTATATAACCCATAAAGCAGCTACCAGGTTGAACCTCAGGAGTGAGAAGATAACACTTATTGTACATGGCGTAGGTGGAATGACTACAAAAGTAGCGACGCGAAGGTACCTTCTGAGGGTTCGACTCAAGACCTCAAAGGGAACGGAGAGAGCACACGAACTCATCTGTTACGGTTTGAATGAGATTGCAAAGGTCCACCAGGTGGTAAAGCCAGAACAGTTGAAGGTGTTCTTCCCTGACGTTAACCTAGAGGACTTGAGGCGACCCCAAGAAATTGAGTTGCTCATAAGCCACAGAGAGGGTAGACTCGCTCCACAGCGTGTGAAGGTTGTGGGAGATCTTGTCCTTTGGGACAGTCCTCTTGGAAAGATGGTAGGCGGAGCTCACCCCGACCTGCTCGAGCAAGTGGATGTGGCTGCACGCAAGTCAAGGACGCACTTTGCTCGCTCCATGAGGACAGCTGCTGTCAAGTACGAGGAGATCCCTGCTGCAGTGCTGCAAGGCACCATAGCTGAACCCAAGCATACAGCTGCAACTCACCGAGAGTTCCTGAAATGGTGGAGTTGGGACAGCATCGGTGCAGCCTGTGAGCCTAAATGTGGTGGCTGTCGGTGTGGTAACTGCCAGCCGGGCGGAAAGGAGATGACTCTCGCAGAAGAAAGGGAGCTTGAGATCATAAAAAACGGCCTCACTTATGTCATGAGTGACGAACATGCTGACACTCCACATTGGGATGCAAGGTATCCTTGGATAACAGATCCAGCTTGCCTTCCTAATAATCGGAGTGGAGTTGAAGCCACCTTCTTAAGGATGGAGAAAAGGCTCCAGAAGGAACCCGAGTGGCTCGCCGCTTATACAGCCCAAGTTCACGAGATGGTAGAGCGTGGCGCAGCAAAGAAGCTCTCAAAGGAGATGACAGACTCCTGGAAGGGACCTGTCTGGTATGTAAGCCACTTAGTAGCTCCAAATCCCCATTCTGTTACCACTCCAGTGCGCATTGTGTGGAACAGCAGTCAGCAGTTCAAAGGCGTAAGCATGAATGACCTACTCCTAAAAGGCCCAGACGTGTTGAACCCCATCAGAGCCGTCCTGCTAAGATTTAGGAGTGGATTGCTTGCAGCTATTGGAGACATCCGAAAGATGTACAACTCTGTGTGGCTAGAAGAGCGCGAGATGCACCTGCACAGATTCTTGTGGAGAGACAAGCAGGATGAGGAGATTGGAGAATTCGTTATCACGAGAGTGAATATCGGTGACAGGCCAGCTGGTTGCATAGCGCAGCTGGCTATGCGAGAAACAGCAAGGCTTCCCAAGTTCTCTCACCTTGAAGAGGCACGGAAAGTGTTGGAAGAGAGCAGCTATGTTGATGACATACTCACGTCCCACAACGATGGAGACCGCTTGACTGAGATCACCGATGACATCGTGGAGATCTTGAAGGCTGGTGGTTTCTCTCTGAAACCCTGGGTCCGGTCAGGGCATAGTGGGAGGCATCAGAGTGTCCAGGCCTACCTCAAAGAGAAGCTCCATCCAGCGCTGACAAAGCACTCGTGTTGCCGAACCAGATGAGGGACGAGGATAACAAGGCCTTAGGCATTGGATACCTGGTTGAGGAAGATAAACTCTACATGATGTCTTCGATCAACTTCTCAAAAAGAAGGGGAAAGATGAGGACAGGCGTAGACCTCCCACTGGAGGAAGTTCGATCGAACACACCTAATCCTCTAACTCGAAGAGAGCTCCTGAGCCAAATAGCAGGGCTCTATGACCCCATTGGTCTAGTCACACCACTCAAGCAGAAGGGTGCTATCCTTGTCAGGAAAGCCTTTCAGGAGGCAGGAAGCGGAAGTCTGTCCAGTGGTACCTGGGACAAGCCACTCTCCGAAGGCCTCAGGAGGAGGCTATCAAGCTGTTCCAAGAGTATGCACAGTTAGGACAGATAACCTTCCATAGAAGTCTGACACCACAAAGTAGGAAAGGAAAACCCTGGGCTATCACCTTCTCAGATGGGAGTGACAATTCCTATGGAGCTGTGCTATACCTCAGATGGGAAACGGACCAAGGTGTAGCCATCCGATTAGTGGAATCCAAAGCTAAGCTGACACCACTGGACCATAAAGGAGATGCTGTCAAAGCAGAGGTCTGTGGAGCCGTCTTTGCAGCAAGGCTTAGAAAGTATATGCAAAAGCATTGCCGGTTGGAGATAGACCGTTGGTTCCACCTAGTGGATAGCCAAACTGTACTGGGAGCCATTCAGCGGGACAGCTATGGCTACCAGACGTTTTTCGCCAATAGAATTAGAGAGATTCAACAGTCTGCCCCCGTTGAGGACTGGTGGTGGGTGCCAGGCAACCTCAACATTGCCGACATCATCACTAGAGGAGCTAGTTTGAAAGACCTCCAAGAGTCTTGGCAAGCTGGACCAGAGTTCTTGAAGCAGCCATTGGCTGATTGGCCAATTAAGTCTGCTGGTGAGGTCGTCACTGATGCCAGGGAAAGCATTAGCAGGATGCAGAGAAAAGCATTCTCAGCTATAACAATCAGAGCTCAAGCCAAAAGGCACCAAGACCTGGTCACCCAATCCAAAGTCAATGTGGCTGTTGATATGTCTCAACCAAAATTAACTTCAGACGTGTCTAGTGCGAAACACGTAGCAAGACAAAATGGATTCTCACCAAGACGAATACCTGGCTCCGCTGTTGAACATCTTCTGGATGTAAAGACATTCAGCAGTTTGTCTAGACTGGTGAGTGTTGTCGCCTGGGTGAGAAAGGCTGCCGACAAGTGGTTAGCCCTGAGGCATCAAGCCGTCAATCAAAAGGCAAATCAAGTATCACTCCCTAGAGAGGAATCTAAAGTGCTGTTACTCACTTCTGAAGACCGTGAGTATGCCTTCAGAACTCTTTGCCTGGCAGTCCAAGCAAGTGTCACATTCCCAGACACAACCCTCAACCGTCTGGTGGCAACAAGAGAAGAAGATGGGCTCATCATGTGTGGGGGAAGAATCCAGGCCTTCAGGGAGGACAGAAGAGTAGTGCCTCTCCTTCCGTATGAAGCATGGATATCCACATTGCTGGCCCAAGAAGCTCATGCTGTGAACCATGAGGGTGTGGCAGGGACACTTCTAAGAATGAGAAGAAAGGCTTGGGTAGTGAAAGGAGGAAGAATTGCCAATAGGGTTATTGAAAAATGTGTACCCTGCAGAAAGTCACGGGCAAAGCGCTGTCAACAGCTGATGGGCGACTTACCCCCAGAGCGTTCCAGACCAGCAGCTCCTTTCGAATTCACTGCCGTGGACCTATTTGGGCCTTACGAAGTAAGAGACGAGGCGAAGAAAAGAGTTAGACTAAAAGTCTGGGGCGTTGTCTTCAGCTGTATGGCATCCAGAGCCATCCATGCTGACATTGTGAGTGACTTGTCAGCAGAAGGATTTCTGCTTGCCTATCAAAGGTTTACGTCGCTAAGAGGGCATCCGAGCAAGGTATGGTCTGACCCAGGTACAAACTTTGTTGGGGCCAAACCAGCCCTTGATGACCTCTATAGATTCCTGGAGCACCTTGAAAGGACAGGAATAGAAGAGAAGGCCGCTAAGCATGGCACAAAGTGGTCCTGGAAGATTCACCCCGCAGACTCGCCTCACAGAAATGGAGCAGCCGAAGCAGCAGTCCGGACTGTGAAGAGAGCCTTGCAGAATCTAGGTGGAGATGGTGTCTTCACATGGGGAGAATTCCAGACTTTCGTGTACATGGCTGCCAACTTGGCCAATGAAAGGCCAATAGATGCTAGAGCACAAGTTCAGGAAGATTGCATTGACTTTGTCACGCCTAATTCACTCTTGCTGGGTCGAGCTCACTCAAAAGGAGACCCAGGAGACTTCCAATTTGAGGGTTACCCTTACAAGCGACTGCAAGTCATCCAGTCTGAGGTGAACAAGTTTTGGAAGAAGTGGTGCCAATTAGCAGGGCCAAATCTGTTTGTCAGAAGCAAATGGCACACAAGAGAGAGAAATATCGCAGTAGGTGACGTGGTCTGGCTTGCTGACCAGAATGCAGTAAGAGGCCACTTCAAGCTGGCCAAGGTGATCTGTGTCAATCCTGACAATGATGGCATAGTGAGGGATGTCAAAGTCAGGACTTTTCCCAGCTACCCTGTCGAGACCAAGAGGAGAAGCCCTGACAGGACCGTCAAGGCAGAGAAGAAGTCCACCACCAAGATTCCTGCTACTGTTCTGCACAGAGACGTGAGGCGGCTTGTCGTCTTAGTTCCAGTGGAGGAGCAAAGCGGGCAGGCGAATCAAGATACAGAGGCTTCAACGGTTGAGTGATGTGACCTCCTTGGGTTCCTGAACCAGGAGCTCAAGTGGGAGGTGTGCTGCTGAACCCAGGCTGTGTCCTTTAAAAGAAAGAAGAAGGGCGGAGGGAGGTCCGTGGAGGAGACGGCGCTGTCCGCGGGGGTGTCCTCCATCGGCCGTCTGCGCGTCTGCTCATCCATCTCCTGTCGCTGTGACTCCTCCAGAGCCGTGTCCGCCGCTCTGTGCGTCGGGGTCCGGGCCGGGGAGAGGGCGCTCGGGCGGGAGGATGCTCTTCTCCGCTCCGGAGTCGGGACTCCCCTTCACCGCCTCTTGGCCGGGATGATGCTGCTCTGCTCCGGCCGCGCAACTTGAGGAGTCCGCGGCGATCGCAGGCTGGTTTGGACGCTTTCTCCACATTTGTGCGTTTGGCCAGACCCGAAACTGATCTGCTGTTTGCCCCGTGTCCCGTGCAGTTGCTCCCGGCGCCATACGCCGTGCTCTCCGTGTCTCCGGATTTTGTGAATGTGGACTCTTATGTTGAAACCTATGGGACTTTTATTTTGACACATGTGTAAGCGGTAGGAACGGGAAGTGTTGTTTGAGTGCGGAGTTTTGCTTTGTCATTCTGTTAGCTTTGAAGGAGCACACCAGGTTGCAGTGTAGTGTGATGCTTGACGTTAATGAAGGGGTTTATTTGAAATGTAAGCGATTTGGGGAGGCCACTGGTGAGTGAATTTATGTTTCATGTGCATTTCATTTCATGTAGGGGGGAATTTCATGACAAATGTGTAAGATTAATGTTGCTAAAATGAATAATTAAAATGCTAATTCTTGAAAATGCTAAAATGTTTGTAGCTAAGCTGTAGCTTTATCTTATACTCTCTGTATTGATAGTAGGGACTTTAGTACCGTTTATACAGTATACTTTTCTTTATTTTTAAAGGTTTTCAACCTGATTCATCTGATTCAACCTTCTTGTGATTCTGACTGAGAAAATAAAAAACCAAGAAAGGAAGAATTCGAGTTGAGCCAATGATTACCCCCACATGGCTTATGCCTTTTTCAAGTTCGGGCTGATTTTAAATATAATACCCCGGGAAACTTGACAGTGGTAGTGGTGTAAATGCACCCAATACATTGGCTTGTTGTGACCTCATGCGGCAGTTTTACTTTCTAGAAAGTTTGTTCATAATTTACACGTTCTTTGGCAAGTCTTCATTCAGAAAACATTTCAAACAGCTGTAGTTTTGGTTATAACTAGCCACTTCTAACAAGTGTCCTTTCAGAGCTAGGTGAGTGTGCACACAGCTGTGTATTTTTCCTCCAAAAAAGTCCACGGAGGAAGGCATTTACACAGCCATGAAAGATTAAGATAAGTCATGTAGTAAAAGAATAAAAAAATTGCAGATACAATTTATTTGAGAAGATAAAACAGGTAAAATGCAAATCTCACCGAGAATTTTAATTCACTAATCCCATATCTAGCTTTTCTAGGCACTCAAACTTACTTTGCAGTTTTCACACATTCAGTTCACTCCCAATGAAGGTTAATCTACTTCTAACTTTCCAGGTTACCTTTACATGTCCCTTACATTTCACAAAGTACAAACAATCCATATTTAAAGATGTTTGATGGTTACATACAGTTTGAGTCACAATGACTCTCAAAAACAACTTAAAAAGGCTAAAGTTATGTAAGTGGTACAGTCTTTAACTTTTAAGTCCAGCGGCTCTTTGGTCTGGTACATGGCTGTGTTATTAGAGCAGCACCAAACAACTCCCTGTCTGTGTGAATGGAGCCATTATAAAGGGCTGTTTATGACCAATGTGCTCAAAGTGGCTGCTGCTTTAGACCAATGCACTCACACATTAGTGACATACAGAGGAGACTTGTGCGAGAAAAAAAGTCAATGCCGGTCCACACTGGACACATGGTGAATGAGGAGAACTAGTGAACTAGTAAGCTAACCATGTTAACCCTGAAGTGAACCAATGAGTACACCCAACATTTGTAGTCTTGATGTGAGGTCCACTGCATAATCGTGAGATATAAGGTGGGATTCAGAGATCAGGGATTAAAAAAAAAAAAAAAAAAGTATAATATATGTTCCCAACTTCCTGTACTGACCATTTGTGGTTGAATTAGAAACTTTTACACTGTGATTGATTAAACCTCCCCATCATTCACTCATAACATAACAGGGACTGATTATAAGGAGTGTGGGAAAAAGTAAATTACAGGACTTCACAATATAACAAGGATGCTCTCAAAGTAGGCAGATCTGTCAAAGGGTCAGTAAGATAATCACACATTTCATACTACCTAAGGCAATGACTATAATGGATCATATGTTTAATGGTACAAAAAACATGTAAAAAAAAAAAAAAATCAGGAGGACGTAATTTGCTTCATCGAGGAGTCATTTAGTCCAGAGCCTCATGAACTCCCTCTAATGAACAGCCAGGGGCGACAAACAAGACATCTCAATAAAACCTATTACCGTCCACACACAGTAAGACAACACCTACTTAACTCAATAAGTCTAAATTAATTTGTATATAGTGGATAATATAAATGACAGGTAAATCGGTTCATGTTTGTAAATGACATAGATACATATGCTTTTGTAGTTCCAGAAACAGCTGGGAAATGCTTATTTTTCATCACTATTATACTTTGTTTTTTCATGCTTACCAAATTCTTAGCGGCCAGTCATACAACACATCATGTTTTTTTTATATATATATATACTTTATCCACAAAATCCTCACGTTAATAATATAAAGTAGTTGCTAGCCTTGTTCCATTTCATCTACTACATCAAAAATACCGTACAAAAATCATTCATTTTACCACAATACAAGCCATGTTTTGTCAAAAAAGCTTGACTTTGTGATCTGAAATGGTCTTGGCTAAGCACCTTTGGATTGCCCTCTGTTGACCGTGTACAAAGCATTAGAAAAAGGTGCCATTGTGACCCTGTGTGTGCCTGGAATACAAACAAGCTGCTACACCTTTGCCATTTACAGAACCGGAGAAAGAGGCGGTCTTAAAACGAGCACAAGATTTTCCAGAGAGCAATGAAGGCGAGCTTTGAGAGGAGCAGAAATAAAAACATGGCTGCTTACATAACATTGGAGCGTATACTTTACATCAGTGGAAAACGTGAATGTGAGGGGTGTGTTGGAAATGACAAAAGTCCAGTCGTGAAGGCACTACCCAAAATGTGCTCATATACACAGCAAAGAGGAGGTTGAACTGCCGGGCAGATGCAGAGCCTTTTGAGAAGACACAAATAGATTTTTTCCCCCCATTTAATTTTACAAGAGAGGAAACAGTTAAGAATGTTTCAGAAATTCAGAGGGTAAAAATGCCAGTGGTTTATGATTTATTATACTAGTAGGAAACATGTGTGTTATTTCTGAAATCACTTGAGCTGTCAATTTATGAAAACAAGAGCAATCTGTGATAGACTATAATTCATGCTTTGGTAAATTAAACTGTAGGTTTTTAATTCACATTATGACAGGTTTGCAGTAAGACAAAAGTGTACATTAAAAACACAAAGAGCACATCCATATAGGTCAAGTTCTTGGTGAATCTACAGTGCACATCAAGTAAATAAGGAATGTGGAGTATTCACTGACACGGCAAGAGTCCAGTGTCTCGTGAAGATGAGCAGATAGGATTTGTGGATTTGTGGTCAGCTGACAGACTCAAAGAATCACATCATGAGACTGCTGCGCTGGACAGGGCAGCTGTTACTTCATACATGAATACAGTAGTATTCAGTTCAGTGCACATTTATTTATTTATTTTTCACTTTTTTCCCCATTGTCTTAATTGTGACTTGCCACAATGTGAGATTGTTTAATTATATAAAATCAACTTAATCTAATATAACAGTTATATCCAAGATAATGGTTTAAAGAGAAAAGACATCATCTTATGGATACATATTTTTGTGATATGTAGTGAAATTATTAGTTATTTATTGGATAATAAATAAATTACACTTTTATACTAAAAGAGATTTGTAAAGTATTTGATAATCCATTGCTGAATTTATCTAGATTATGCATAAATACAACTTCTTCTAGTAATTAGAAAAATGTTAAAAATATATAAAAAATATTAGACAAAGCAGTGTGATAGGTGAACATTGTTGTTGTTTTTTAACCTTTGCCAGGTCACAAAAGCTGGAATAGGAGCGCCTCATAAATGTTTTGAGAATACAAACTTTCACACGTTATGCTTTTGTTTGACTTTCCACAAGATAACTTTAAGGTAACTGGTTTGAAATAGTTTTTGTATACAGATGTAAAGAACAAATAGATAGTTCAATTTTGTTTTGAAATCTAGCAGTTATAAGAGAGAGACAGTTCATGTGTGTGCATTATCTATATCTGAAGATAAGACAAACGTCTGCACTTTCTGACTTATTCTGATATCCCAATAGAGCTCAGGAAACTACGTCACTGAAACCTTAGGGGGTGAAGCCAACACATTTTGTGCCAGCAGGCAGTATCAAACAGAACTGCATTAGTCACATATGACTTTTTTTTTTTAATGAGCAATGAGACTGAAAAATGAGAATAGAAATGAGAATTTTTGCTTTTCCCAGTGTAGCTGGATATTCGATTACTTCGTCCAAAATCTTACTACAACTAGTATATCTTAAAGGTATGTAACTTTTCTGGTAGAAGGTCCGTCAAATGCCTTTTACCATGAAGATTTTATTTCTTTGTCTGGAATGTTTCACAGTATGGCATTAAACCATTGTATATTCATGGAGGCCAAACCAGACCAAGTTACAGTTCAAATCTGTGGAGAAGCAACCCCGCTCACGGTCAGAATGCCTGTTTTTCTAAATATTTTTGAGCAATAAAGCAAAATTTAATTGAATAAATGTAAGGTAGATCTGTTTAATGTCATATAGTGGAACATTCTAAGCAGAGCAATGACATATCCAAAGAAACAAGAAGGTGAAGGACCCCCAAATGAAAGGTTACACAGTGCACCTTTCAACTGTCTCACCTCAGAATGCTTTTTCACATTCCTAATTTCAACAGTTTATAATCTGTTTCATATTATTTGAAAATGTGCAGTCCTCACCTGTATCGGGCGGCCTGATGAGGTCCATGATGACAGAATCGGCTCCTTTGGTGTACACAGTGATCTGGTCGGTGAGTGGGTGCCGGACCACCACAGACATGCGTTTCCTTGTTGAGTCAAACCCCAGTGTGTGCAGCAGCTCGAAGCTCAGTTTACCCAGATGGGGCAGCTCCACAGTCACCTGGTCGGGCAGGCGTCCCACCAGGGAACACTTGTAGGCCCTGGCAGCGTAGACCAGAGCGGCTTCGTCCGGACTCTCTGCTTCATATCTCAGCTCTCCCTCCTCCAGTCTCCAGGCCTTGGCGGGATCATAACATGGGGGAATAGCGGTGAAGGCATGCTGCAGGTCCGGGGGGCTCTTCTCCTCGTCCAGCTTGGTGAGGGTGCTGTCCGCCGAGGGGGAGGAGACTAGACTGGAATTTCCACGCTGGTTGGAGCGGTTCAGGCTGGATGAGCTGCTGTTGTTGGAGCCGGAGGTGAGGCGACTTGGGGTGAAGCGTTTGATGAAGTCCTCGATGGTTTTAACCGGGGATTTCAGCTCGAATCGCATCCTCACCTGGGACACACAAGATGAAAGAGTTGGAAAGAGATTGGTAAATATCTCACAAATGAGCCTCAGTTTAGTTTTTTACCTACAAAAGCTCCACTTTTGTAGGTTTATATTATGCAAATACTTATACTTTTTTGAGCTTTAGACCATTTCATAATGCTGTAACTTCATCAAAAAAAAAAAAAAGTTATTTACTAGTCTTTTGTTTCATTCACATATTAGTAATCCTCCATACTGTTTAGTCTGTCCCCCTCACTGGTACACATCAACAATTGGTAATCAATAAAGCTCCTCTATTATTAAGTACAGTGGACTTGTTCCAATTATTTCAGTACTCTTGTCTTCCACTACACAAATTTTACTACTACTTGCTATTCTTTTTAACTTAATGCAATTATTGACACAAGTGTTATTGTAGAAATATGTAGAAATTGTCCAAGATCAAGTTTATTTAACACAAAATGTACAACACAAAGTGACGTTGTTTGTCCTGTCCATCCTACATAATTCACTCAGGTTTTATAGTGTCTACAAGGGCACCTTAAAATGTGTGACTGTAACTCTAAACAAACACAGGTCAAAAATATAATAAATATTACAAACTGCTCCTTCTGTGCACATTTCAATTCTCCTCCATCTTATCTCACCAGTTACAACATTTACTTCAAGAAGATTTGTAGTTGTAGCTCTAGACAGAACAGTACACACCCAGGCAGTCCCAAAACAAAAAATGGATACCGCAGAGAAAGTGGAACTTCAAACATTAGACACCAAAATACCCGAAGCTACGTGCACCAGCAGGAGAAATTTGGACCATTTAAACATTGTTGAAGCCAAAGTAACGAGGTTTGAATTTTTGAAGGGAACTGCTCCTGAAGAGTTCAAAGGAAAAGAAACAATAACTTTTGAATACACGTGTTTGGAGTCAAGTGAGCTCAGTGTTATGCAACTATTAATGATGTTTCTTGGTTGCATGTTGCAGTGAGGCAAACTCTAAATAAAAGCATATTGAGACAGATTATATATGATTGCAGAAATTTACAACAGTCATACCAGTACTTTTTTGAGGTTTTAGAGAGCTACTAGTATAATTATCACTTTTATCTCACCTTGAACATGTACTCTGCAAATGACTTGCTTACATTGCATTGGCACACATCTTGCATTTTTAGTTTGGAGACCTGCAGGTAAAATGTTCGCCAGTTTTAAATTATATATAATCAATGTGTAGCATGTTTATTCAGCACAAACACTGTGCATATAATCTTGCTTTACTAAAGATCCAGTGTTGTGCTGCTGACTTGCAATGACTTGACAAAAAGAAGCTACTATTTTAGGTAAACCACCGTTTTGTTACAGTAACTTACATGGGATGAGGTCATTGTTTACTCAGTTGGTAGAAAAATAGGCAACTGTAACTGGAAAACATATTTGGGCATTGTGAAAAGTGATCTGTAAATGTTGTGTAAATGTGTAAATGTATTTTTTAAGTACTTTAAAAGGTACCTTCTGGCGGGGCTGGTTGGGGGAGGACACCACCACAGTATTGCAGATGGTGAGTGCGATAAAGAAGTCGATGATATCACAGAGGTCAGAGGGCAGCGTGGACAGGGACTGGCTGTGGAAGCGCATGAAGTCCATCTGACTGCTGCACTCGTTCACTTTGTCCAGGAGCTGAGGGTCCGGAGTGATGTTTTTCTCCTATGGGACAGACAGGTGGGAAATGTATGTGTTATTGTATGAATCATTTTATGCTTGTTTGACTCTACAATTTGTAATAAACAGAGTCTACAGAGCTTTGATTGCCCCCAGGGGATAAAACCAGTTATTCAACTGATAAAGATTGTAAAGGGCGCGTTGCTTCAAAAGACAAAGAAAAAACAAGAAATGTGACTCTTAGATTCTATTGCATTTGTAAATGTTAATATAAAAAGATGCATTGTAAATATGATACCTCAAACTAAGTTCAGACAATGAATTAATATTTTTATTAGAATTTTTGTCAATAATATACCTTTATCTTTTTAATCAAAAGGTCAGCAAAAGCATGAAGTTCAAAGTTTGGAGAAATAAATTTAACACGTGTTGTGGCAGGGATTCAATTTCTTATTTATATTCAAAAGATCATTATTAAAAAATAATTTGCATGAATCAATTTGAGAGTTGAGTAATTGTAATTGTCATTGTAATCCATATTTTTCTTTGGTCATACTGCCTAGCCCCACCTCAAACAACATAAACAAAAGGAGGTGACTAGACTGACCATAGGGCTGCTGAAGGCTGTGTGCTTGGACAGGATGCTGGCGCGTTTGGCCTCTGCTCGGCTGCCTGTTCGGCGGTGGGACTTTGTGCTTTGGGATCTGAGGACCACTCGGGCGCTCTGGTGACTTGTCACACTGTCCCGTCTGGGCAAAGTCCCTCCATGAGACATGCACTCCTCCTCCTCTGAGTCCACCTCCTGGTACATGGCCAGTCTGCGGGCTGTAGACAGATGAAAGACGCTTCAGAATGGTCGAATGTACAAATGTTTAAATGAGTCACGCCTGGATTCAACTGAGCAAACAGAGAAGGGCTAGCGGTTGTGTAATTACAGCTGTGATGGCAATAATTCAGCTGCAACTAGTGATTTAGCTTCAAGTGTGGTAATGGTTACTTTTCCTTAACCAACCACATTAGAAAGTTTCAAAGATGTTTTTTATATGTTTTGACTCCACCATGACAAAGGAAGACTACAATGGAAATACACTAGACTGAATGAATGTTGTTTATTTGATCATAAAAAATGAAAAACATTTGATTACTTATTTTACTTCAAAGGAAAATAATGCATATGTCACACAAAATATAAATGGAGCAATATAAACTTTTTGCTATTGTTTTTAACTCATTAAATTTCTCTCACCATTAGCATCATGGGAGTATTCCACCCCAGCCACAGTGCAGCGACGAAACACCATCTTGTTCTCGGTAAGTGTGCCAGTTTTATCAGAGAAGATGTACTGCATTTGACCCAGGTCCTCTGTGATGTTCAAGGCCCGGCACTGCAGATGGGAGTCGGTCTCTTCGTCGTACAGCTCCAGGTCGTTGTGGATGAAATAAACCTGGCAAATCTTCACGATCTCAATGGACACGAAGAGTGAGATGGGAATCAGCACCTGCAGAGGACACAGGGGGATAGAGCAGGGAAATGGCTTTCTCATTCATCAAACAGGCAAGGAACTACAGAGTGCTTTCAACTGCCAGGAGATTGGAACTTGGATCACTAAATCAAGACCAAATAAGGAAGTTAATGGTTCCGAACGAATAAAGGGTTGCCAATCTCTTACAGACTAGAGGTGTACGGTCAAAGTAAGCATATAAAATGGACAGAGGCTATAGGCTCATTTGCAAAAAGAAATTGGAATCACAAACAGAAGAGTAAAATATGCTACTTCATATATAAAGCTACTGAAGGGAACACTTTTGGTAATTGTTAAAAAGTTTGTAGTTGATAACACAAAATACATTTTTGTTTTAAAAGATGTTAGAGAAATATTGTGTTAAATTTTTATATCAAATAAATAATAGAGTAACAAAACATAATGAACACACAATGTTATTATTTTACTACTTTACTCACTGTACCATGTAGAGCTGGGCGATATGGCCTAAAAATAAAATCTCAGATAAAAAAAAAACAAAACAAAAAACAGATTTCCGATTTTAATCTATTTTTCTCTGCCCTACTCAAAAACAAATGACAAATGTCTCAAAACAATGTGACGTTCTTTTATAAAACAAATACATTACACCTAGCATCAATTAAGCTGTTATTGTCTTTAAAATATATATAATTTCATTTTCATTTATTTATTTCATTTGTTAAAACAAAACAAAAATAACAGATGCAACACAATTGAATCTATACAATTATAACTTAAATATGAATGAAAAGGGAACAGAAAGAAGCATAAGCTTATGATATCTGCCCCTTATCAACTCAAAATTATATTACAACAAAATATATATATATAACAATAATAACACAGTTATATAAATATCTTTCTTTTATAAAGAAGCATTTTATGGAGCTAAATTATTGTGGGAACGATGGACTGGAGTGGGTAGTGTTGTGTTTTAGTTTTTCCTCGAGTGATGCAGAAAAGCCACTGTCTGTGTTCATGTATGTTAGCTTGTGCAGTCTGTATACAACTGTGGCAACACAAGAAAAATATTGGTAGCACATACTTCGGGTCCAAAACTTTCACCATGTTAATGAATCCGGGCTTTTCCACAGTATATATGGGCACCATGTCTTTTACAACATACATCATGTTTTGACCCGTCGTGGGTCATGCTTATCATACTGCAAACAGTTCGAAAATGTCTTAGGGACTGGACGGTGGTTATTTTCATTCCGTTCGGACCTGCACTTCTCCCACTCCGCTGCGTGCAACAGCTTTCGGCGCTAGGATACATTTTTTTCGTGCTGCAACAGCTTTTGAACAGACCTTACAGTGAGCACTTGTTTGTTCGACACAAGAAAACCGAACCAGTTCCATATAACAGATGTAAACACCTTTGTTTGGTACAAGCTCTGGCTTTAGCTCACTCGCTAGCCGCGCTAGCTTGTACAATGTTTGGGTACGCCCCGCTAACTTACCCGTGTAAAACGTGGCCGCGCATTAGTTCCGCTCGCCTGTAAAAAATAACTAAAAAAATCGATTTTCATAAAAACACATCGTCCTGAACTGTAAAGTCGAATTAATCGATTTAATCGATTAATCGCGCAGGTCTAGTGCCATGTGGTTTTCTCAACCCAGAAAGGGCATCTGACATAAAACCTAATTCAATTTAATATTAGAATGTAAGCATGAATAAAATGAAGAAATTGTGTAACATTTACTGGATACCAAGACTTTCATGATTACTACTTTCCAATAAGCTCTACAAAAATATTATATATAATTTCCAAGAAACATTAAATAAAGAGTTCTGGAGGAATGACTCATAGCTTTAAAGGACCTACTCCAGCCCTGTTCGTGATCATAATAGTGCATAAAATCATTTATTCACTGAGAGCGGACTGGGTCAATGCTACTGTTTGTACAAGACCAATGACCATGTCCATAACCTGCTTTATTTAGGGCCATTCACTCCCTTCTCTGACACGGGACAAGGTGACACTGCGCCTGACACCGCTAAGCCCAAAGCCACAATCAATACCAGCGAGGCAACCCCTTTCACAACTTTATATTTGTACACGCACCAATGGAAATGAATTTTGTAGAGCAGGAAATATTCTACAGCAAGAAGTACTTTAGTTTTGTTTTGGTTATTTAAGGGCCCATATTACTCTATTCTCTCTATTGTTTCCTCATCACAAACATACCTGGAGTGTTGTTTTGTTTCACACATGTTTAAAAACCCTGCATATTTAGGCTGAGTTCTTCTCTCAAACAGAAAACACTCCACTTCCACCTTGTGATGTTGTGTGGTAATACAGGAAGTGCTCCACTGTATTTTTAAACTTCACAAGAATCATTTGGATCATTTCAGCCATGGAATTTCCAATATCTACTGAACTAAATGTAGAATGTATGAAATCACAAGGTGGAGCAGAGCATTTTGAGCTTTGGAGTAAACAGACTAATAATAAAGGGTTACTCAAACATGTGAACTCCGGGTTAACAACATGGCTAAAAGCTCACAAGTCAGTTTTGCATAACAGAATGGACTAGATAAAGAGATATCAAGGTTTTTCAATGGAAGGAACATTATCCCCTGAATTATCTTGTGGGGATGAGGGCACTGCAGTGTAGCAGTGAAGTTACAGCATAGCCCCCTTCCTATGAATTGAAGATATGATATTGGTTTCTTTCTGGCCCTTTGGCCATAGTTTCTCATGAAAACCTATCTCTTGGCCAGTACTTCACAATTTGACATTTTTAAGCCTCAAGCAGTGATCAATAACTGTCATGTGGCTCCATTTCAAAATTTTATAGTAGATATTTCTGAAGCATATTTCTGAGATAGCATGTCCAGGGCAGTATGAATGCATTGCAGGTAAAAAGATACTCATCTCGAGGTCAAACTCACCCTTGGGCTGGCGATAATCTTAAAGACAACACAGAAAGATAAAACATCTACTACTGTTTTATAACCCCATTAATTTTAGTCACTGCTTCTTTTGTTTGGGGACACTTTCTTTAGGTTTTGTACCTGAAAGACGATGATCATGGTGAGGAAGAGATAGATGGCGGACATTATGGGCGATAAGTCAGTCCCCTCTGGACTCAGGACGTCAAATACTGGTCTCTTATCGCGGTACTGAAACATCCAGAGCCCGTGACCTGCATGAACACCACAAGGTCAGAACATATAAACACACTGGGGCTACTGCAAGAAATAAACAAATTACTTTAAAATTTTACTGGGAATCGCAAAGGTCAGAGTGGGAAGTATTTGGATTATAATTCAAATCTAGAAGGAAAATATTGGTGCTTTAAATTATGTAAACAAATCAGGTAACTTGTCAACAAGGCAAAGCGAGCAATACTGGCAGATTATCCATTGCTCTATGTTAAGGGTATTCATAGATTGATGAGATTAGACTCCCAAATCTCCACACAATTAGAACATTATCATTTCAGTACATGTGAGCCAGATGGCCCCCTAGACAAGACTTAAGATTATAGAACACGATGCTGTATGTATTAATAGAGAAAAAGTAATCCGTTTCATTTTTCTACATTTTAGGTTCAAAATTATTAATGTCCTTATCTGTATTTTTAGTATACAACAAGGTCAACACCAGATAAAATAGATGAAAGAACAAAAGGAGATAACAAAAATGACAACACAAATTTAAGATAGTTAAGTTCATGATGGCTCTCTAAAAACCTCCCCTAGTTCTCAGGTTCTTACCCACAGCAGCGAAGAGGCACATGACGAGGAGAATGATGACGCACCAGAACACGTCCACATTCATCTGTCGCTCCAGTTTACTGCGCTTGTACCGTGGCCCGTTGTTGTTCAGCATGGCTTTGGTCTCATGACCTGGGCACATGCATAGGGTAAGGACAGGGAGTACACTAAAGGTTGAATAGACATTAGAGACACAAATATTAGTAGCTGGTAAAACCTGCATAAATGACGATCCCCACGGCCTCCTCAGTGTTTCGGATGGTGCAGCCTCTAAGCAGCAGGTTATCTTTGTAAAGTGCATCTCTTCTCCCATTCCGGTGGATTCTGTCAGGGAAGGAAATGCATGGTAGAGACTTTCCTTCACTGTCAAAAAGGGTTGTGGTAGATAATAAAAATATTTCACAAAACTTCAATTTGGCAGAACTACATTTTTATGATAGACCTTGAATCTGGGACCATCTTGTTGAGGTGAGTCACCACTGTTATGTTGTTATTGTGTAAATAATGCAGAATGATAAGCTATTAGCCAACCTTAGAACAAATATCTACACATTTGTATACACTAGAGCCATCTATGCAAGAGAAAAACAATAGGGAACACATTTTTCCACATAAACAAAGTACAGTATCATGAGGAGCTTTTCTAAAATATTCAACAGCAAATGGTTTCTCTTTGAAGTTTGAGCCAATAAAATCAGATGTTTTGTGATAGTAATATAATAAAAAACAATCTTGATGACAAAATTTTAGAAACAACAATTTTCAAAGCAACAGGAAAGGGTTTGGTACAGGACATCATTAGGAACAGAAAATTATAGCAAGTCCTTAAATGTGAAAACGAGCAAAAGTGGGAGAATCACTCTAGTGCAAATCAGTCATCCTCTGGGCATTTCTATTGATCACAGTGTAAAGCCTCATGCAGAGTCCTGTTGTCAGCACAAATGGCCTGTGTCGGACCACTACTGCCTCCACCTGACCCTCACATCTCAGTCCGAGTACTCTGGGAACACCAATAAAGTCCATAACAGTGAAGTACACTATGAGGGATGACCCAGGAAGTCCAATTAACCTAATAGTGAAGGTTGTGAAGTTCATCAAGTGTTTAATGACAGGAGTAATTGTTGTACGCGACACTGTTAGCTTGGGCTGAATCCAGATCCAGTTGTTTCAAAACGCCAATAATAATGATGGGTCTTTTTAATCAAGAGGTCTACAGCGAGTTCTCTGACAGTAAAGGCATTACAAGCAAGTACACATCCAAACAAACAGACCTTGGAGGAATAGTATTTGTGCTAAATGGAACTGATTTAAAGCTACCCTCTAAGTTTATTTGACTTTTTTTTTTTTACCAGTAGAGAACAGATATGAAAGTTACTCCTCCCTCCCCTTCCCTGGCCTTTGTTCAGCTTCACCCAAAACATGCTCCAGGTAAAATCCTCCAGCTTAGGTCTTGACCAAGCCTAGCAATAAGATCATGGAGATGGGTCCCCTGGCGCCTGAAAGACGAGCTGCCGACTGCTCCTGAAGGATGGGTCAAATGCAGAGAAATAATTTCCCTACGGGGATGAATAAAGGATGTCTTCTTCTCTCTAATCTTCTTCTGTGAGGCCAAAGCTGGCACATTGTCAGACTGCAGTAATGCAGATAGCATCTAGTGGTGTTATGTGGAATACAACAGGGCTGAGTGGGCCAGTCTAATTACAGATGGTAGCTTTAAAGTCTTGATTATGTTACGAATAAGTGTGTAGAATCCCTCAGTTGTCCAGGTAGAATCCATGGCAAAAGGAAATTCAATTTGTCAACTGGACAAAAGTTGATTTGGTCGAATACGTTTTGCAGCTCATCCAAGCTGCTTCTTCAGTTCTGGTCAGACGCTGCTTATATCTGCTTATATCTGCCTGCAGGGAGGAGCTAACTACAATGAAATTACTATGAAACTAGTTAGGTAAGCCTATTCAAATAAACTTTTGTCCAGCTGACAAACTGAATTTGTCATTTTGCTATATTATGAATATTTAACACTAAAAGACATTTTTATTTGTTTTTCATTAAAATAATAATAATGAATCATTTGGATTTCTTTTTTGCCCTTTGATTATTTTTACATTGGTCTTCCTTACCTATATTGTTGTTAAAATAAGCCAATGTACAGGATCCAAAAAACTGTGTCAAAAAGCAGTGTGGGATAGGACAAAAAGCTGAACTGCCACTCTCTGAACAATAAGTTTGCTTCATCTCTTTTGTCTTTAAATGAACATTCTTTATTTAGCTGTCATGCCTTTGTGCACTTTCTCAGCTCTTCAGACACATTCAGTACAGTCAGTCACATGTTTACAAACAGCAGTACTGATCCTTTGGCCTCTGACAGCAGCAATGTCCAACACGTCAGCAGCAGCAGAGATTCATTGCACTGACCCCGAGACCACCCGCCTACAGTTCAGGCACACACGTCCAATTCATGTGCTTTGTGAGGACAACACAAGGTCTTGGATTCTCTCTGGAGTGTAATTTTACTCAGACTTATTGCTAGTTATAAGAAGCTAAAAGAGTGCATTACATAGACATGCCAAGATAATACATCAAAATGTCATTACATATTATATTTTATTTATGTATATTTTCTCAATTTAAATGTTTCAGTTACAGCACATACACCATGCTCTGCGCCAGCCTCAGTATTATGTCTTTACCCACTCTCAAATTGTACCTAAAATAACAACTGCAGGCCTCAGTAAGCAAACGTACAAAAAAAACATTTCTCATGGGTCACTAAGTGTAGGACGAATTGATAATATTTGGAGACCAGAGGCGTTCCCTGTCCACCCAGGGGTAGACAGATTAGCTCCTCTGTTGTTGTTTGTAATGTAATAAAACAGCTCAAGTGCAGCCTGACGACAGAGACACCCACAGCATCTGGTCTGGTCTAGAACACAGAGGAGCGGTCTGAATCCTGTGACGAGGAAAGGGATGTCCCACACACATCTCTGGAACAGAATTTACCTCCTGTATGCTACACAAACTTTACAAATTCACTTAAGGTTGAGTGACAGCAGCTGGGGGCTAAACATGAATTTGGTAAAGAGATTCAATTACAAGTATGCCAACATGAGCCTTTATAACACGCCGGATTTAAATAAATAAAGTGACACAGTAAATATGGCAGGTTGTGCATTTCAAATGAACCATAAAGCATGTCACTGTTGGAATAAATTTAATTACCTGAAAACAATAGGCAGGGATGTCTGCAGTGTTCAGCAGTATGGTATTAAACTTCTATCTATATCAATGTTGATAAACAGGTGATTCCACTATGCCAGGTTAGAGGTGAGATTTGTTTTCAGTAAGAATGCATGTTTGTCAAGGTAACACTGTAATTGAATAAATGAAAGGAAAAAACATTTAATGTAATACTGTGGAACATAAAGTCTCCATCCACCAGCAACGTTATGCAGTATATCTTTAGGTTTAGGGTGAATCTGATACTAAAATTGATTTGAATTCTGTTACTGTAGCAACAACCTACTGCAATGCGTTTGTGCGATTTGTCAGTCCCATTGGCACAGAATGACAGCAAAAAATCTGATTAACTTGTCCCAGGGCTGTTGTGATTGTACACTATATGTGCTAACAAAAGTAGCTTATCACCAGTGAGTGCAACTGGGGAGTGAATGAATTATGTACTGTAAAGCCATATACACTGAAGCTATAATTCTTAATGATAGAGAAGCAGAGCAGAGAAGAATTACACCGACTACAAAATGCAATAGGGTAAAGGTTAAACACTACACTATATGGTAAAAAGCACAGACCCCAATAGAGACAAGATTGAAACCACATGCCACAATGCTGAATCACATCCCTGTTTGGAAAATGGTTTAAGCCATAATTATAAGCTGGGTCCCTTGTGGCTCATCAAATTGCATTTACAAAATAACTTCCATCCAAAGTATGGCTAATGTAAAGCAACTGTTTTTCTTTACAATTGATGATGAGGTCAAAGGTGAAAGGTCAGTACTCACATGTAACCTCGGAATCTGCTCAGGTCATTATTGGGTTTCTCACATTCAATCACACTCTTGTACTTCAGAGGGTCAAAGTCACAATCCTGCAATACAAACAAAAGATTTTTGTCTATTTTACCAGTAGAAGACATTACCATGTAAAATAAAATATTGTTCAGGTTGTGTAATAGTTGCTGGAAATGTTTGTCTATGTGACTTCAATCAAACAAAGTAAGCATTTAATACTGACAAAGAAACACAAACCAATAAGACAATAGGAGCAGCCCTTGAGTTGAGATGAAACGACTTGAGATGTCTCTATCCAAGCACATGATAGGTGTTTTCAATTATGTAAAATCAGACAATATGGCACTTATGAAACGGGGGAAGAAAGATCATTTCAAGGTCATCACAGAGGAGAGTGTTTCCAATGTTTCCATGGCTCTATATTCCCATTAACCAATTTAAAGTAAATCCAAACTCCTACCCTCACTCACAACCCTACAAACATGGGAACCTAGAACTGTGGGCACATACTTTTTTAAACAAAGATGGGGACGTAGAGCTGTATGTGAAGTGACCAAACCATTGGCCACAAAGCAGCACTAAAATTCTTATTAGAAATCATAGGTACCTGAACAATAAACCATTATAAGAACAACAAATACTGTGTAGGCCATGTCTGTTGATGGGTATTAGCTTCCTATATGCAACATTTTGAGGAATTTTCCCCATTCAAGAGATATAATATTCAGTTTTAAATGGTTAATTACTCCAAGTGGCCATACCTGCCTGTCAAAGCCTGATCCCGTCAGATCTCAGAAGCTAAGCAAGGCAGGGCCTGGTTAGTACTTGGATGGGAGACCACTGGGAATTCCAGGTGCCACAGTGGGGCGCCAGTTGCAAAAACTGTCGCTGTGTCCTTAGGCAAGACACTTTACCCACATTTGCCTAGTATGAAAGTTGAGTGTGCGTGAGTGTTGGAGGTGGTCGGAGGGGCCGATGGCGCAGATTGGCAGCCTCGCTTCCGTCAGTCTGCCCCAGGGCAGCTGTGGCTACAGAAAGTAGCTTACCACCACCAAGTGTGGAGTGAATGAACAATGAACTGTAAAGCGCTTTGGGTGTCATGAAAGGCGCTATATAAATGCAATTAATTATTATTATTATTATTATGGATAGATCTTGTGGCTGGCTAACCCTGGGCTGGAATAGTGTACACTTAAGTCAGCACTGGAGCCATTGTCCTTCACAGCAGAGCCAGTACAGTACAGAGTGTGTGTATCATTCTGTATTCCTCTCACCAGGTCATAGAAGCTGCGGACCACCTGCCTCTGCTTCAGGTTGGTCTCCCCATCCAGAGTGGCCGTCTCGATGTGGCACAGGCGGTCCGGATCAGAGGAGCTGAGCAGCAGGACGTCAGCGGGCAGGATCTCATTACACCTCAGTCTAATGAAGTCACCCACTCGAACCTCCTTCCAGTAGATCTCCACGTACCGCCTCTCCGTCCTGGGATAACAGTAACAGGGTGGTATAGTTATGGGAGCGCACATGGGCAGCTTTTCTTTTAAATGTCTCAACAGTGGCTTTCATGTTCATAAATCTTCAAGGACTGTCAGATTGCTAGAGGGAGAGGTGAAAAAAAAAAGTACTCAAAATGGACAAATACATTTTCTTATCTTGTATTTAGATGTAAAGGCACTTATATGGTTATATAAATAAATACTTAAAGTAAAGCGGAGAAAACAGCGAGCAAGCGGGACTGGATCTGTGGGGAGCGAACGGTGTCTGATACCGGTTCCTGTCTGGGCGTCGGACGGCGAATCTGCGGAGCCACCGCCGCTATGGAGCTGTGACTGGATCTTTCCCACTCGAGTCGCCCGTACTTCTCTGCGGCGTGAGAGGATCCTTCGCCCTGTCACTTGTATCAAGGATGGAGGTGGTGTGCAGTCTTGTCCGGAGCGTCCAGTCGATCAGTGCACGTCAGTGTCCGAACGCGCACAGCCTCTCCGGATGGCCCTGCTTAACGCACGCTCCATATCGAATAAATCCTTTATACTGAGCAACTTGTTTGTCAACGAACACTTGGATTTTATGTTCCTGACTGAGACAATAGCAACGCGAACAGGATTTTGTCCATCTTACTGAATTGTGCCCCCCGGACTGCTCGGGGGGGTTCCGGACTGGAACCCCGCGGGCCGCACGGCGAGGCGGCGGTCTCGCCCTCGTTTACCGGGATGGCTTCTGGACACGAAAAATGAATCCAGTCGCGTTCAACTCCTTTGAGATGCAGATGACTAAGGTTGGGAACATTGCTTCATTTTATTGCATCTTAATCTATCGGCCGCCTGGTCCTGCACGTTCTTTCTTGGATGATTTCGCAGACTTGTTGTCTTCTATTATTAAACTTGAGAGTTTTGATACTTGGTGATTTTAACCTCCATGTAGATAATCTAGGGCTGGGCGATATACCGGTGCACACCGAATACCGGTGGGGTTTTTTTTACGGTAAGAATTTTTCATTTACCGCAGTACCGGTGAGCGTGTCCGTACAGAACGTCGGGAATGCGGGAACGTCGGGAATGCGGAACGTAGCAAGATATTGTTTGAGGGGGGACCGTTTCGCAGTGGTACCAAACAAACTGCATGTGGCTGCATGAGAGCGGTGAAAGCAGTGTGTTTTGAGCGTTGACCATGCATGTTACACAATCAGAGGAACTTGTACCGAAAAGAGGAGCCGTGTCCATTGTTTGGAGGTACTTCGGGTTTAAAATATCTGACGCCGATCAAACAACAATATTCTGTAAGAGTTGTCGGGCTAAAGTTGTAGCCACAGGAGGCAACACGAGCAATTTGCTTCACCACCTCCGTCACAGTCATTTACTCGAATATGAAGAATGCATGAAACTAAGACCTGCTGCCTCTTCCACGGCTGCGGGTAGCATTAAAGTTGGCACTGCAGCACAAAACGCGAATCAGCTGGCACTCAAAGACGCGTTTGCTAAGGGTAGCGCCTACAACAAAAGCAAACGGTGGATTGATATTACAAACGCTATTAGTGTTCACATAGCCAAAGACATGGTACCACTTAGTACTGTTGAGAAAAGTGGCTTCAAGCAGATGATTAAAGCTCTGGATCCCAGATATACGTTACCAAGTCGAAATTACTTCAGCCGAACAGCAATCCCTAACTTGTACCGAAAGCACAGAGCCAAGATAGAAGCAGACTTGGCTACCGTTCGCCACTTCTCAGCAACAACTGATTTATGGACTAGTCGCAGCATGGAGCCATACCTAAGCCTCACTGTTCACTTTATAAGTGATGACTGGGTGTTACAAAGTCATTGTCTGCAAACAAGCTTTTTCCCCGATGATCACACTGGTGAGTTTCTAGCAGCAGGCTTGCAAGAGGCACTTGATTCCTGGGGGCTATCAGAGCACAGACTAGTGGCCATCACAACAGACAGTTGAGCCAACATCATTAAGGCTGTCGAGCTGAGAGTGTTCAGCACTGGTGGCAATATCGTCACGTGCCACAGAGCTGCACTTAAACCAGATGTTGTGGACCATCTGGTTTTCCTTGCTCAAAATTTGTGATGGCTGATATGCCTAATTTATGGAGCTTGTTCATAAGGTTGAAATGTGTGTAGTTTCTATGATAAGATAAGATAAGACTTTATTGATCTCACACAGGAGAAATTTACTCGCCACAGTAGCTCCAGGACAATTGGACAGGAGGGAAAAAGTGCATGCAGGCAGGGAGGGGATAATGTAAGTAATAAATAGTGCAAATAGTAATATGTAATAATAATAATAATAATGGAAAATAGTAATAATGATAATAGCTACATAATATGATACATGCTACATAATAATTATGCCTGCAAGCCAAGTTGCACTTCTTTTATATCTTTGATTGAATACAGTGTACTGTTCCTGGGCTTGAGCAATAGTATTACTAATGCAAGATGCATACTTTTAGTTTACTATTTATTATTTGTTTAAATGTAAGCATACTGTATACCTCATCTTGAACCAAAGTCCGTATGGATGCAAGTTGCTTTAGTGAAGGTTTAGTTGTTTGAAGTCTTCAAGTTAAACTTTTTTATATTTTAAATAGTTGAATACTACCTGGTTGGACTTGAAGCAATATTATTAATGTTTCACAAAGTAACATTAACACAGTACTGTTTATTGTTGCCTTAATGAAAGTTCAGTGGATAAAGAAGTCTTCACTTTGCAGTTACAAGGGTTTTGTTTACATTGTAGCCAACTTAAATGTTTTAAAGTTGCAAAACTTGCACAGTAAAGCTTTCCATATTTTGATTGCAACAGTCATGCAGTCTGATTTCTTCTCATTACAGTTATGAGTGCCACACTGTCACCTTTGTGAACAGCAAAATTTTGTGGGACCATTTAAAACTTGGGTTAATACTAGTCTGGTCATTCTAAGCCAATTTACTGCAGTAATTATTCTCTAAATTATTAGGAAATGGGGTTAACACCTATTCATGCATGAAAAAAAAAAAAATACAGTCAAATACCGTGATACCGATAAAATGTTGAAAAATACTGTGATATGAATTTTTGGTCATACCGCCCAGCTCTAAGATAATCCCTCATCCACGATGAGGGGTTTATCGTGGACAAATCCGTGACAGAGCAGCATGTGTCGCGCACTTCTCCAAGGGGCTGGTGCGCGTCTCGTCCCGGGACGTGGCAGTGCTCCCCGCGTGTCTGGCGGGGCTTCCGGAGCCGTGTCTCCCCCCACGCTACACTATTAATACATTTTGTTGAAAATCTATGAAAGTTTGAGTGTTTAAACTACAGACAAATGTGAGAAAAGGTTAATTACAGTCTGAGAAAAGCGTATAATGTGTGTGGTGAGGCATTTACAGCCTTAAAGTGATACTCCGGGATTTTTGACATAGGGTCCAATTTTCTAGTTAGCCAGCGTGTAGGATATGTGTAGAGAAAGTTATTTTGCGATTTCATGCAGTCTTTGTAAAATCTGAGTTGGCTGTTGCTAAGCTAGCGAAAGTGAACGTCCTGCAGCTAGCCAGCCACTAAAATAGACATACCCAGTACAAAACAAACACCCAAACAAATCAGTTATTATGCCAGGGTATCGATGTACATATCTGTGTTGATAGAATGATTAAGGAAGTAAACCAAGCATGTATTCCTTTGATCATCATCAGCAATTCGTACTTCCTCATTGAAAGCTTGACAGCCGCGGATTGATATCACCCGCATGTCCCAATCCGACCGGCTCTAATAGTTTGTTTACTAGCAACCTCGCAACTGTAAAAGTGAGCACACGGAGCCTGTTCAAAGTATGGCAATGTTTGGCGAGCCCGATTATTTTGATGAGGAGGAAGAGCAGTTGCATTTTTCCAGTGAACCATACTTGTATGAGCCGGAGTATACGGACGAAGAATTGAAAGAGATGGATTTACAAAGAGCAAGAGAACAAGAGAGCGCGTCTGCAAATGCAGCCGCCGCCGAAGCTGCAGCAGAAAGCCGGGACAGAAGAACCGGGGATTGGTGGTGTCAGTGCCGAAATTGCGAAGTTATGGAGAACGAGGATGAATGTTTTTGCTGCAGGGAGTGGGACTTAGTTATCCCACAAATGCAAGAGCTGGAGCTAGATACTTCGTTTCGAAGTCTAGATGTGTCTGGTGGCCATAGCACTTCCAATGATGTCTGCATAACAGAGCACCAGGACTTCTTGCCCCATCTCAATCGTGGCGTACTGGAGACATTCTTCTGCGTCGAAAAGATAAATTGGAAGAAACGACCTAGACCTGCTGGACCTAATGGCCAGTTATCAATGCGGTAAGTGGTGTGCCAGAAAAAAATGTTGAATGTAGGAGCGTTTGGCCAGTTGCAAAATCAGTGAGATGATTATACTCACATCTTCTAAGTTAGGCCTCCTGTTTCTGTTACTCACCAACGTGTGTAATGCATGCCTCCAGTCTCTACTCTTTGTAATAATGACAACTGCTGCTGATGAATTGACGAGGGAGAAGTAAAATTCCGCCGCTGCTTAGAAACTAGTCCCCCAATATGCGTCAATTAAGTCGTTTGAAGCAAGGTCCGTTTCGTTCAAAATCTTATTATATCAACACAGATATTTAAATCGATACCCTGGCATAATAACTGATTTGTTTGGGTGTTTGTTTTGTACTGGGTATGTCTATTTTAGTGGCTGGCTAGCTGCAGGACGTTCACTTTCGCTAGCTTAGCAACAGCCAACTCAGATTTTACAAAGACTGCATGAAATCGCAAAATAACTTTCTCTACACACATCCTACAGGCTGGCTAACTAGAAAATTGGACCCTATGTCAAAAATCCCGGAGTATCACTTTAAAACATGTAGAATAATTGTAAAATATAAAGTTGTCCTACTTCGCGGATTTCACTTATTGCGGGCTATTTCTGGAACCTAACCCCCACGATAAACGAGGGATTACCGAGTCAAAACGACGATTAACATCGTCTGCAAATCTGTTTATTAAACTTAACATTCTTAATATTTATGATATTAATATTTATCAAATCTGTATTTTTATATATAAAATTCTTTATAATCCAATGATGATCCCTAAACATTTCACCTTTTACTTTAAAACCAATGCTGAGATTCATAGTTATAATACTCATCAAAATTGTAATTTTCATGTTCCAAAATGTGTCACATCAAGAGCTCAGTTTTGCCTCCGATACAGAGGCTGTAAACTGTGGAGCCGGTTTTCTCATCTGGTTAGTGAGGGCATTTCAGAAGCATTATTTAAAAAGAGTTTGAGGAAATGTTTGATATTTCATGATGGTGGTTGTTAATCATTCAATTGTGGGATGTTTTATTGTATTTTAATGCCTGACTGAATCAAATGTATTTAATGTGTGTAAATGTTAGTTTTTAGTAATGCACAGCTGTTTATGTTTATTGTATTCATAGGGTGGAGGCTTTAATATAAGCCCCTTTGGGGCTTTTTTGCCTCTTCCTGCACCTACTTTTGATCTAATGTTTTCTTTTTTATTATGTTATGTATGTGCTAAATAAATAAATAAATAAATAAATAAATAAATAAATAAATAAATAAATAAATAAATAAATAAATCATAGTATTATTATATTGTATATTCCTCAATTAATACTCCAGCTTAGGTCCTGACCAAGCCGAAGCAAGAAGATCATGGAGATGGTCCCCGGGCGCACAAGTGTGCTGCCCACTGCTCCTAATATATATAATATATATATATAGGATGGGTTAAAATGCAGAGAAGAATTTCTCTAGTGTGAGATCAATAAAGTTCACTTCTTCTTCTTCTAGTAATCCCTTGCTCTATCGCGGTTCGCAGTTTTTTGTTTTGTTTTTTTTTTCAAAAATTTTTTTTATAGTGTAACATTGTGTTCTGCGTCCTGATTGGCTAAGAGACTAGACCAAGACTAAACATGGACTAAACCAGGTGTAGACCAGAACTAAACCAGGTCTAAACCAGGTCTAAACCTGGACTGGGCCTGGACTAAACCAGGACTGGACCAGGTCTAGACCTGGACTAAACCAGGATTAAACCACCATGTGCCGCTGCTGGTTTCGTGCGGCTGGCTTGTGGCTAGGGCTGGTGGTGGTGGTTCGATCTCGTGCTCAGCAGCCCCGGTGTACATGCGAGCCGTTGAGTGAGCGCGGTGCGCGGTTGCCTTGTTTCGTGACCACGCAGGTGCGCGTGTCCACGATTTATTACAATTAATGCATTTTGTTCGACCAACGTCTTGATCGACAATTAATTGTAAGTTGATTAATTGTTGACATCCCTAATACTGATTTTTGACACTTTGGACAACCCTAGTCCATACAAGGATAGGATCAAAACTGAACACTGAATATTTTCTCCAAAAACACCATAAGTCACACCTATTTCAATCGAATCATTCTGACAAACAAAAATGCATGGAAAACCTAAACATGGTGTGTGAAAAGACACTAAAGTCCAAAAGAAAAAAAACAACTCAAACACAACGCCATATTAACACAGCATCCATACAATGCTGTAAATCACAGTTTACCCAGAGCTAAAATTTTTGAGATTTCCATTACCAAATAGTGTTAGTTCAAATAACAACGCAGTTTTGTGATGTTGATATTTTTAGTCGTGCTGTGCTAATGGTAAACAGCGTTCAATTCTCAAAAGTTCTGATATTCCTGGTTGCAAATCAGCTGAATAATACATAAGTCCAGCGCTCAAAACAACAAGCAAAGACGTGAAAGGAAAAACAGTGGCTTATTTATTCATGACGACTTCCATCGACATAAATGACTCATATCGGAGCGTTAGATGGAGCACTTTCCCTGAAGATTGTCACTCAAGGGCGGCGCAGCCAGAGAGAAACCCTGATGCTGTTATTGTCTGTAAATGTTATGAGATACAGAATATAATTGCTGTAGACTAGACTATAGAAGAAAGTAAACATGCTAGCAGTTTGTAGCACTGGTCGGGTCTATATGCTAATGGAAATGGTAATATTCAACTTCATAGGCAGCATGCTCTCTACAATAAAAGAAAGTATATACAAGATTGTGATCTTAAATCCATTTGCATAACCGTACCATGTCCTCAGATACGAGGGAGGTATATTCAGATCAAATATAGCTTTTCTTATAACAAATGTAATGCTGATTTATTTGTAGTTAGCAGTAAGAGCACAGGCAACAGGCAAAATACAGTTCCTTTACAGAGAACTGTCAGTTTCGTAAAAATGGGTCAGAAGGAGGTCTGAAGGAAGGCATTAGTCGAAATTGAGGTTATTCAGCATTTTAATGTAAAAATAGCAGAATACAAACGAAATGGTGACATCAGACATCTTCAGCATTCATGTTGTCAGAGAGACGTCGCCCGTGAAGAGGGACGTAGTGGGGGCCCTCCCCTCACACACACACATGACCACAAGGGTCTGTCTTTAAATACAGTACAGACTGTTGAATATGTATGACATCAGCAACAGCTAACCTATAGGAGAATAGTTTAGCTATGCAGACCATGTAGAGAACTCCCCAGCTTTAGCTAAGAAGACCAGTTTTCCCAATAGTCAGCCAAAATATTGATGGATAGGGAGCAGGTGATGTCAACACAGCCCAGGATAGTCTATGTGAGTATTAAGTTACGCTTAGCTGTTCACAGAACACAGAGTTAAAACACAGAAGAACCAGGTGGAGGTTCTAAGTATACAGAGATAAGTATGCAGATTACAGTTTTCATATGTAAGCACACATGTAAATTAAATATGAGATCCCACAGAACAAAAACTGTTCCGACTAAAGCTTAAAGGTCCCATGGCATGAAATTTTCACTTTGAGGTTTTTGAATGTTAATGTGAGCTCCCCTACACTCTTTAGCCCCCCCCCCCCCCCCCCCCCATGGCTGAAAGTTGCGAAATGTGTAAAGTGAGCATTTGTGATCCTTTTCTGCGTTTGAAAAAAAGGCAATTCCGAACAAGGGAAGTTTCTGACGCCACCACCCGTCTCTGTTTCTACCCACACTCTCTGGAACTCACGCCTAGAGAGTTTGGACCGCGAATGAGCTACGCAATGCGAGATGCGTTTTTTTATTTGCCTGGAGGCACGTGAGAGTGTTTCCGGGTTCGGATGTCCTTTATCCGAGCTTCCGAACCTCTGAAACAACAGTGGTTTAATTTTATTTTCTGTGGAAATGTGTTTATTTTTCCAATGGAATGCTTCTCATATCTTCCTCTGCGCAAAAATGCGGAAGTGGGGCCAGCGCACATCCCACCGCTAAAGAGGAAAGAGCGGAGAGTTTAGCCACGCCCCCACCCGCTGCATTGGCCTGTCTCTGTCCTCCTCATTTGCATTCAAGCAACAACACCCATAATAAAGTGTTCCAGAGAGATATTTATGACTCTGATTGTGTTCATGGGTCTTTCTCATGCACTGAGTCTTGATTTTGAAGAAGGATTCATTTGCAGTACTGGGGAACCATTAAGGCGCCATATAAAAGCATCAAGAAATACCATGTCATGGGATCTTTAATAAATAATGCTATTAAACTTTACATTGAGTTCCTAGTTCTGAGACTAAATGAAGCAAGTTCATCAGGAACAGAAATAAACCTACGCCAAAAGTAATATTTCTGAATCAGTGTGAGACAAGAGGGAAAAAACAGCACTGTAGACAGGAAGTAGAAGATGCTAAAGGTGACAAGCAAAGAACTTTTATTTTCAGAGTATATGAACTAGGAGCTGAGGCTTTTAATGTCCTTGCAATTGTATTTGACATTTAATCAAAATGTATTGTAAGATTTAGTAATAGTAGAAAATAAATATATTAAAATAGGGCTAAAAGATAAAGGGAATAGATTACCTAAATAAATGCACTTTTTGTGATTGTGTTACAGTCATTCAAATTTAAATTTCAGGAACATTAATAGTAATTTGTTGAATTTCTTTTTTAAATGGCAATTTACAGAAGAGGAATGTAGTGTGAACATGATCAGGAAACTGGCAAAGTTTATTAAAGGAAACACTCTCTAAAGGTGACCAGTGTAAACACTGTGTGTGTGTGTGTGTGTGTGTGTGTGTGTGTGTGTGTGTGTGTGTGTGTGTGTGTGTGTGTGTGTGTGTGTGTGTGTGTGTGTGTGTGCGTGTGTGTGTGTGTGTGTGTAGGGGCAGGAAATGGAGCTCTACGATAATGGCTATAGTCAAACTGGGACCAGCACTGGCTCTGAACTAAGTGAAAATCATGTTTATTTAGAAAACAGAGAGGGTGGATACAGTGCAGCGGCTGGACACAAGCTGTTTAATGCGCGTTTCTGTGATGGTTTCATCAAATCATGTTTGTGCTGAAATACTAAGTCTCCAAATATGCACATTATTGACTAATGTAACAAATCATCTCAGCTGATACAAAAGAAAGCTACTTCTCACCTTATGCCAATACATGATTATGTATTAATGGATCAAATATAAACTTGAGGATTCACTTCTGGTCTCAAAGATTTAGTCTCATTGTTATAGCTGGAGTCAGGAGGACTTGAAAATGAATCAAATCAAAGCAGTTCCAGGTGCTTGAACATGCCAAAGTTTTTTGATTGACTGAAGTGTTATATATTGTTAAATATCCATTATCTACATTGACCAATTCATAAGCTAAACAACTAAAAACCTGCAGTCTTACAAAACTGCTTTCATATTTATTGACTAAAAACCAACTTAAATAGTCAATACTGTTTATGCAATGTCAAAAGTCAAAGGTCAGTTTGGAGGCACAGTTTGTGTGTGATCCAACAATCAGCTGTGAGAAGAACCAAAAGACCAGACTTAACTGAATCATTGTTGAGCTATAGCTCTTTCTGACAGCCTTGAAACCACTGCTGTGTCACTCACTGTCAAAAGTAGCTCTGAACACATCTGACAGTGTAACACCTTGCAGCACATTTCTAATCTGTAAATCTACTTGACCATGTGACATCTCTTTTTTGGGTTCTGAAACTGCTTGCTTAATCTTTTTCTTTCTTCATAATTCAAGTCATGAGAGCACAGTAATATGTTCTATAAATTACACATAGTGATAGGCAAGTTGGCATGTATTTTTATGTATTTTGTTTTAGAAAAATCTTTTAAATGCCCTGCACTTTTCCTGTCTACTTTTCTGAAAAACTTGGACTGGTTTGATGTCCTGAGGTGTAACAGAAAACGTTAAGTACCCAAATATCACTTTTAATAACAGTGGCTATATAAACTTTGGGATATGTCTCTGGCATGTACATTAAACAAACAGAAACAAATCAAAAGTTTTTCTGAACAATATTGGTAAAACCAAGACTACCCACAAGTGTCAACTAGGGATGCAAATGATCGATTAATTCATTAATTGATAGTTGAGTGACCTTATCGATCGATTAACGATTAACTGATAAGCGTTTTTCACGTGAATTTTAGTGTTTCAATAGGGTCTTTAAGAATATAAGCTATAGTATACATAACACTGAGTCATAAATATATCATAGTATTATTATATTGTATATTCCTCAATTAATTATTCCTTAGTAAAAAGCAGACAAATGTATTGATGCTGAATAACAAAATACAGTAATCCCTCACTCTATCGCGGTTTGCGGATTTTTTTTTTTTCAAGTTTTTTTTATAGTGTAACTTTTTTTTATAGTGCAACATTGTGTGTAACATCAGCGTCCTGATTGGCTAAGAGACTAGACCAGGACTAAACGTGGACTAAACCGGGTCTAGACCAGAACTAAACCAGGTCTAGACCTGGCCTGGACTAAACCAGGACTGGACCAGGTCTAGACCTGGACTAAATCAGGATTAAACCACCACGTGCCGCTGCTGGTTTCATGCGGCTGGTTTGTGGCTAGGGCTGAGACTACGTATTCCGGGCGCCACGGTTTGATCTCGCGTTCAGCAGCCCCGGTGTACACGCGGGGGGCTGCTGAGCAGTGCCGTTGGCGCCTGCGGCCGGCTGTGAGTCGAGCATGGCGCAGTGCGGTTACCTTGTTTCGTGACCACGCGGGTGCGCGTGTCCACAATTAGCGATTAATTACAATTAATGCATTTTGTTCGACCAACGTCTTGATCGACAATTAATTGTAAGTCGATTAATTGTTGACATCCCTAGTGTCAATTCTACTATGCAATGGACCAAGATTTTACATAAGAAGTTCAATGCAGTAACTTCTTGTTACTATATTAGATGCTATGCCTATATGCACACACTGAGTAGCATATCTGACACAGTGGTTCTTCTGAATACTACTGCAAATGGAAAACCCCAGAGATGTTTACTTCAATGCCAGTCATAAAACTATAATTAATATTACTTATTTTCAAACAACTTTCATGTGCTTCTTCTTATGTAATTGTCTACAAACAGACAAGAGAGCTGAATGTGGAAGGCTAAATTTTAAAATGTAATTATTTTTAGTTTAATGTTTTGATTTTTAGACCAGTTTATCCTTAGTCTGTGGATGGCTTAAGCCTGATACAACACTGGGTTTAGAAGAAGAAGAAGAAGCAACTTTATTGATCTCACACTGGAGAAATTCTTCTCTGCACTTAACCCATCCTGTTATTAGGAGCCTGGGTTAGCTCTAGTCTCAGCCTTGTCCTCAAACCTGGATTCATATTACCCGATTTAATTAAACTGAGTACTTTCAAAGCCAAATATTTCCAGAGATGGCACTAAAGAAGTCAGTATTATGAAGGCAGTAGGTACAGCCAAAATGTGAGTTGTTTTACAATACCTGCAGTTGACTCATTTTTTCCTCATAGGAAATGCATCAGTTTTGACAAATGAGTAAAAACATATCCTTGCTCGACCCTCCATATCGGTTGCACTTGTAAATATTAGGATTCAAGATATGGATGGAATTTAAACTAATACCACCCACGTGCAACTTCCTGTGTGGACTACTACAGCAAACACCTTAAAGTTTTTCATTCTCCTGGTACAATGGACTTTCATTATAGTGGTGCTTATGTGACTTCAGAATTCCAGTTTTGCTTTGTTGTTGGTTCTGCTGGTTTGTCAGGACCTGGGTTTTATGTGGTTTAGATCCTAGATTAGCTCTGGATCTATCCATGGTGGAAAGAGTACTGACATTTTTTAATCTGATAAAACTACAGTTACTCCAATAACCTTGAGAAATACTACTCACTCAGTTAAAGTAACGCATTTGTACTAGTTAGTTACTCTCCAATCATTTGTTTAGTCACAATCAGTAACTTGGGATATAGATCATTTTTATTTATGGATGATATGTTACACTGAACTATTTTGCTGGTATGTATGAAACATTTCAAAATCTCCAAAACATAGTTTTTTTCCAATTATGTTCTGTTTTATTATGTTAGGATCATTTTGATCATTTCGATCTTAACATGATAAAACTAGCAGCTGTCATGGTTCTATGAGAAGGACATGTTTTGTACAGTGTCGCCATAGCAAAAGAAATTCAATTATGTCCAAGGCTTGAGAACAACATGGGTCATGAAGACTCTGGAGCTCAAGTGTGGAGCGTAAACAGTGAGTCTTTTGATTAGCATGAACTATGCTGTGTACACGGACCACAGTGCTGCTTTTCATTAGCAACATATGCTAACTCAGCCCTAAGGAAAAATAGGTTTTAAATAGGTGCATTTGAGAGAAAGGCCAAATGTCAGTGGCTGCAACAGGTTGTCAATAGGTTTGTGGTGCAAGAGAGTGCAAGCGTGGGATGGGATTGACTAGTGGTATACGTGGGTATTTCGCGGTGGTATTTAGACAGGTTCTGCTACAAAAACAGACTTTAATATGGGTTAGCTCTGGAGGTCCTGATATATTTCACTTTATATTAATCTCTTAGGATTTAAGTCAATTGATCCTGTACATTTATAGTACAGGTTTTTTTGTTTGTTTGTTTGTTTGTTTGTTTTTTTTTGGGGGGGGGGGGTGGAGGAAATGGTAATATTACTTTCGGTTTTAATTTTATGAAAGAGCTTCATTTTACTCATTCAGCATAACAAGATGTTTACGTAACAATGTGTGGTGATAATAATAGTGTAATAATTATAAAAAGGTTCAACATTACGTTTTTTGCCTTGATGTTATTGCTTCCAAACTCTCTGGGAAAACACTGGCAACTTTGAGCTACTAATACTTTCCACTATCTACTAAAGTGAGAGTGATTTCTTCACAACATGGAGTAAAAAAACATAAATATACTTTATACGGGCCATATAGTTAAACAGGCATTTGTTCTACCCCCTTTTCCCAGAACAGACTGCATTTTTAAATAAATCTTCAGCCAATTAGCATTAGTGTATTAGTTTAAATAAAGTAGCTACTTTATCAGATGTGGATAATGTGTGAAGAAGAGGCACAGTTTGTACAGAAAACCATGGAAAAACTAACTCAGAGCAACAGTCTAGACAGAGTTACTTTTTGCCAGGCATTTTAACTTACCTGCTGTACACAAGGCAGTCGATATGATTGATTTCCTTATCAGACCGGTGTCTTCTGTAGTCCTCCCATAGATCTTTGATGGCCGTGACAGATAAAATAAAAACAACTGGGGCCAAAGCGAGCTCGGGTTGAAACGCATTGACAACTGGCACAAAATTGAGCAGTGCAATGAAGACAAAGTAAACATTTGCGAAGCGGTGGAACTGCTCGAATAGATTTTTTGGTAGGAATGAAAGCAGGGTGTATTTAGTCGTCTTGATTTTGTTGTTTGCATAGTGGCGATTCGGGTTTTCCTCTCCTTTCGCGCTGTCGTAAAGTATGTTTGCGTGGACAGTCCTCGTTTTGCTCTCTTTGGATTTCTTTTTCCTTTGTCTCTGTTTGATTTTTGGAGCACTTTTGCTACTAGTTCCGCCGGTGTCTTCTTCTCCTCTCTCCCGCGCCATAGCCAGACAGCCAGCTTGCCTGCTTTTTCTGCCTCAAAAAAGTTTCCCCCCAAACTCTGTAAAACTTCTTTACATCCAAATCGCTTGCTATGTTATCATTCTTTTACCGTGCAGACGATGAAGTCGCCAGTCCTTTTGGTTAAGTCAGTAAAACAAATCCTTTACATCCATGTCGGACCCTCTTTTCACCAGTCGGAGGAAAACTTTGGCTTGTTTAGCTTTTTCTTTTTTTCCAAAGGCTAGGAAGGATGCTGAGGTAGTAGGGAGCCATAACGTAAACCGCCTACCGGAAGAACGCGGCCAAAATTAAGATACGTAGAAAACCTGGAAGCGCTGTTCTCATTGGTTGAAGAGGGCTGGTGATTTATAAATCTACGGAGGACGCTAACGGAATAGTGGCTCTCAGCGAAGGGTTGAACTTCTCTGGAAACCCGACCCACTTAGACCCCTCCTCGGACCAAACCTGGGTTTTTTTGTGTCTCCAAGTGCCACGCGGAATTTTCAGTTTATACAGTCCCACAGGAAGAGGCTCCACGCGGGAAATCATTGTATACTAGTATTTTTTAATTAGTTTTTTCTTCTTCTTCTTCTTTTTTTTTTTTTTTTTTTTTTTTTTTTTTACAATGAATCAGCTTTTAGTACTTAAAAAAAGTGAAGTGATGACGTGTCTGTAAGTACAGTCATTGAATTCTCACCACTGCAAGATAGATTACTTTTATATCAGGCTAAATGACATATTGTGGAATGCATATGTTGGGATAACCTAACATTAAAGGCGCACTGGAGGAGGTTAGTTTAGTTTATTTGATTTATTTGACAGGGACAGTGTACAGGAGCATTAATCACAAAAAATGAAAAGTTGCTTTGTACCAGACTTTAGCTCTCAAAGCTAATTTCCATCTGCAGTCCCTGAGACATTACAAACAACATTACAAACAATGAACATAAAGCATAAAAACAATGCAATTCATAATATTTACAGTACATTTAATCAATTAGTAAAAAATAATTAAAACTGTTTTCCCGATACCTGTACTCAGTCTTAATTTTAATGCTGACACATCTGCACTCTTTGTTCTTTAATTTCCAGGCTAAATTTTTTTAAGCATTTGCATAATTTTAGCTCAGTTGAAAGTTTGTTCCATTCTGAGATTGTTTTAAATGAAAATGCAGATTGTCCTAATGATGTTTTCCGTTTTGGTATTACACATTGGCCATTGACCGTTGACCTGGTTGTTCTGACCATCTGATCAGATGTTAAATGGATAAACTTTATCATGGGTGGTGGTGCCACATTATTGATAATCTTGAATAATAACCTTAGATTGGCCAGTTTAATTGTATTATCAAAGCTGAGCATTTTATGTTTAGTTAATATCTGACAGTGATGGTATTTCTGTGGTTTCTGATGTAGAATCTTAAGTGCTTGCTTATAAAGAGATTCTAAAGGTTTTATTGTGGTTTGGTTGGCTTGTGACCAGCATGAAACACCAAATATTAAGTGAGGTATAGTATCATTGCATTTAGATAGATTTTCAGCTACCTGCTTGTCATGAAGATGTCACTGCTTGCTTTGAATGTTCCACAATATGGAATTTATTATCTCCCTGGAGACAAGCAGGTGACCAAGTTACAGGTCAGATCTGTGAAGAGGCATTGTCAGAATTAAAGGAATTAAAAAGACACAACTGCGTGTATCTAAATCAGACAATCACTCCAATAAATTCATTATTCTTTGCTATTCCTCTCTATTTTTGCTTGCAGATGTAAGTACGTATAGTATTAGCCTGTATAAGTATTGATCTGAAATACAGCAATGTCCAGAAAGTCAAAGAAATAACATTTAAAGACATGTACAGTGAAAAGTTCAAACATTTTGACCGTTTCTAGGCCAAAAGCAGTCAGTAAATAGTCTTATCAAGGCCCAACCAGGATATTGGCTTAACTTATTATGAAACCCATACCATTCATTCATCTTCTTCTTTCACGGGGGCAGCAGTCCAAGCAGTGTTCTGCTGCCAGAACACAATGCACCAGCCACCAGCCTCCCGCGGGTGGTGGGTCCACAGGAGGATGGCTCACGTCACAACGGGCCTTGATGTATCTTCTGCCATGGGGGCTACCAGTGTCCACAGGGGCAAGGTGGGGTTAAGTGTCTTGCCCAAGGACACAACAGCAGCACTCATCTGTGGGAGCTGGGATCACACATGGTCAACCCATCAAGAGCGGAATTCGAACCGCCAACCCCCGGATCACTAGACAACTGGGCTACTGCTGCCCGTGCCAGATCCCTATAATTCAGATTCACAAATTTTACCAACTCTACACAGAGGGACAAGATAAGATAAGATAAGATAAACTTTATTGTCCCCGAGGAGAAATTTGTCTTGGGCTCACTGCCCGCAGCTTAAAAACAGTTATACACACACATACAGTACAGACAAATAACAGTCAGAACTCATCACAGGATACATGTCAAGTGCCAAAATATTGCACCAGCCCTAGTCCACAATGGATAATGCACAAGCCCTATTTCACAGAACAATTATTGCACAATTCCTATTGCACAGGTAATTATTGCACGAGCCCTATTGCAGCATTATTGCAACATATAATATAAAGTGACTTAAGTGCGCTTTTGTTGTGCAGATTTGTTCAAGAGTGCAACAGAAGTGGGCACAAATGAAAGTTTATATCTGTTACTCTTAAAGTTATGCGCTCTATAGCGTCTGCCTGATGGAAGCAGTTCGTATTCCCCATGTAACAGGTGAGAAGGGTTCCCCACAATCCTTCTGGCCTGAGCGAGCACAGAGTCCTGAAAAATGTCCTGCAGAGAAGGGAACTCTCTCCTACCAATCACCTTCATGGCCTTATTTACAAGTTTTCCAAGTTTGGTTTTACACTGGACAGTTAAAGAACCAAACCAGGCGACCATACAGTAGCGTAACAGACTCTCCAACACAGCATTATAAAAACAAGTCATAATTTTTGTGCCCACACCAAACAGCCTCAGTCTCCTTAGTAATCCATGGCACGTGCTATGGACGACATATCCAACAAGTTACTCGAGCTTTTTTCATAATATATCTGAAGACATTTAACATACTGCTACTGTATCCAAATAATTTCCCTTGTGGATCAATAAAGTTTGTCTAAGTCTAAGTCTAACATAATCAAACTGCCCTGTTTGATTTCAAATATATGAAGCTTAAACAACATGTTTTTCAAGTCAATGCCAATGCCAAAAGCCATTCTTAAAACTTCTGGATATATGAGCCTTGCTGTGATACAACCAATGAACATGAGATGTATTATTCCATCTAGTAGCGACTACCCACTTAGACCAGCGTGATCCCTGGAGATAAATCACAAAGGCCTATCCTGGGGCGGTACGGAGCAATTTGCTGTCGGAGCATCCAGCTGTTGGGGCTGAAAAACTAATGGTTGATTGTACGCAGTGGCATCTTGGCTTTGGAGAACAATTCAATTTCCCTGTGATGAATGGCTGCAGGGAGGCGGATGTGAGACGGGGCTGCATGTGGCAGTAAACTGCAGTAAACAATAAGAAAAACTTAATCAGGTTGGGAGAGAACGAATTACATGAGCCTTTGTTCTTTAGTGGAAATGCTTAATGCCTCCACTTTGAAATTACAGTGAAGATGCTTTCTATGCAGACTAGCATCTTCTTCTTAGCCTGTGACTAAACTGATCATTTTTGGCTGGATATTTAGTCATCTTCTGTTTAGGAGCAGGGCCATTACTGCATTTTATAGTACATTCCATACTGATTGAATATATTGATTAACATATGTCTAAGGTAGCATCCTGACATTGTTATGGGATCTGAGAGGAGTGTGCATGTCCTGTGCTGTAGTGGCACAGTGGCTTTCCTGTCTCTTGCAGTTCTTGGGGTTCCCTGTCTGTATCTATCAGAAATGCTCCAAGAATTGTACACAAATGAACCTGGAGATGTATGTTGAAAGTGAAGGTAAGTCTATGCATCACATCAGTCAAAGTACAATAATGCCTCAGAGCTGGAACTGATCAGAATTTATTTTGAAACCTCTAACATGCAGTGAGTCATACCAGGTGTGCCATGAAAAAAGGCAATTTTTGAGTGAAAAGAACTAGACACAGTGGCACAGACAAACTTTTTTCTAAATGGTGTAATTTGTAATTTTTAAATTATGCAGTTTTGTAACACCTTATTGACAACAAAAGTGTGCCAGTACCAAAAAGGGAAAAAAAAAACTAGTTTGCCAGTGTAATTTACAAATGGTGAGCCATTCTGTTGATACTCCATCTCTAGAGCTCATGTCCTTTTTATGGGTTTCAGCTTCCTGTTATATACAACATTTTGAGGACTAATATAATATTTTGTTTTCAATTGTTACTCGCTATGCAGTAGTCCTAGATTTTCATCATTCTAATACCCATGGATATTTGAAAATGCAATGGTGCAAAGATGTCCTCAAGTATAGTTTATAAAGCTCAAACTATAGGGACCACATAGGCTCCATAGAGGGATTATCAGACTACGTCACTTGGCGCTGTACTGCACATGTCTCCTGCAGAAAGAGCCACTGTCCTGTCTAGGATCATATCACTGGATATTACAAAACCAGTGTCATGGAGGATTTCAGCAGATTTCAGGCTCTGCCAGGGTCGGGGCTAGTTGTATCGATCAAGTATGACCTGTTACTGAAGTTTGAGCCATTCTTCTCGTCATTTACGCACCCACCTGCATTACTGCATATGGCTCATTAAGACGTAGCCCACTCACTAATGTTAATTTAGCATCATAACTTCATATGTTAACTGCACAGACAGCAGCGCTTTGTTTATAAATAATCCATCTATGTTGTCTCCATGGTGACATTCTACTGTATAAAGTGATTAGCCTCTGCTGTAGCTGACTTTAAACCACTTCACACAAATGGCCTTCACATAAACTGCCCATATCACAGACCAGATAATGGCTGAATGTAAATACAAGACTTGCTGTTTGAGTGGGCACATTCATTCTTGTATTTTTTAACAATGTCCTTAGCCTCACAGCATCGATATAATTTGCCCCGATATACACAGAACAGTAATGATGCAACCTGGAGCAATGTGAAATAGTACAACGTGTAACAGGATCCCATTATGATAAAGTGCAAGAAGATAATGCAACCACATTACAATATCACATTTTATTTAGAAATATACTGCTGTAAGTTGTCCTGCGTTAGCAATCTGTCGAAAAACATGAGAGATTAACTTCCTAGTTTATTATAAAAAACGACAAATTGGCAAATTTTCACAATGTGATTGCAGTGCCATTATAGTGCAGTGATAATCATGTTACTTAATGTTATTTTAAAAACAGAGCAAAATGTTGCATGAAAAATTACACTTAAACATCTATGTTGTGAATTCTTGTCTGATTAGTCATACTTTGTAGGCATATTGGTGGAAATCTTATGTGATTAAAGAGTCTAAAATGTAGTTAGTAAATGTAGCAATTCATATGTCTGTCTTCCAGAAGAGGGCATAATACTACAGTTTGTATACACATGCACAGAGTGGGAGCAGAGGGGAGTTTTACTGTAGGTGGTGTGTGCCAAATCTGTCCAGTCAAACGTATGTGTGTATAAAACTGCACTTTTCAATTGCATCCTTACTGGACCTTATAACATTTCTGAAGTGAGCCTGCACAGTGGATGACCTTGAGCATAATATAAAAGCATAGATTTGCTTAGAGTTGTGTGAGTGTTGATGTTGTGTGAATGGTGAACTGTTGCCTGGAGACAGTTTGGCACCTCCATTTGTCTAAAGTGTCCGTAGGTGTGAAGGAGGCAGAAGGAAGTGGTGCATAGGGGATACTTGTACTTTATTTGGTGCAGCACTTTGTATAGGAGGTTTGAAAGTTATAGTATGTTTTGTTTGCAGGGGGAGCAGGTCAACAATGCAATGCAATGTTTAGGATCAGAAGAACCGTTGACTCGCTATGATAGTCAAGAGGTACTAATAGCATGCACTAATAGTACATGGTAAAAAGGCAGATCGGTGCAGCGTCGGCAGTGATGCGGTCGCTGTACCAGATCGCTGTGGTGAAGAGGGAGCTGAGCCAAAAGCTCTCAATTTACCGGTCAATCTACGTTCCTACCCTCACCTATGGTCATGAACTCTGGGTAATGACCGAAAGGACAAGATCGCGGATACAAGCAGCCAAAATGAGTTTCCTCCGCAGAGTGGCTGGGCGCACCCTTAGAGATAGGGTGAGGAGCTCAGTCACTCTGGAGGAGCTCGGAGTAGAGCCGCTGCTTCTTCACGTTGAGAGGAGCTAGCTGAAGTGGCTCGGGCATCTGTTCCGGATGCCTCCTGGACGCCTCCCTCTGGAGGTGTTCCGGGCATGTCCCACCAGGAGGAGGCCCCGGGGAAGACCCAGGACACACTGCAGGGACTATGTCTCCCGGCTGGCCTGGGAACGCCTTGGGGTCTCCCCCGGAGGAGCTGGAGGAAATGTCCGGGGTGATGGAAGTCTAGGAGTCCCTGCTTAGACTGCTGCCCCCGCGACCCAGCCCCGGATAAGCGGAAGAAAATGGATGGATGGATGGATGGGATGGGTAAAAAGTGTCCCAAAAAGTCCAGGGGAAGAAGTAAACAATATAATAAAAAAAATATAATAAAATACAAGGTACAGGTAGGATTAAATAAGGTGTAAGTAGAGTATTTCACAGATTGCACATAATATAGTGTAGTATAAGCGTTGCATGTGGATTTCATATTGCACATAGTATAGTATAAGTACTGTATTGCACGTGCGTGAGTTATGAAGCAGGTTATTGCACAGGTGACAGTAGTTTACAGTGAAGTAGTGACAAACATGATACATTCATATAGATGTGCATATGTGCATAATGTTATATTAAATTTCAAACTTGATTCTAAGAAATAGACTTTATACTACACTTTTTATTTAGACAATACGTAGAATGCCATTTTCAACATTAAATTATAGTACTTTCTTTTATATTAGCATGGTCTTATATTTGTGTAATCCCTCAGTCATCCAGAAAAGTGCCATTAAGATTAAGATTAAGCCTTTATTGGTCTCACACACACAATGACACACAGTGACACACGGGAGAAATTTGACTTCTGCATTTGACTCATCCTTTTCAGGAGCAGTGGGCATGGACCATGGGTGGTCCATGGGCGTAAACTAGCCTACGTGCTCTTATACTTGTTCTGATACAGCTCAAGTTCAATCTAAAACTATTTAAGAAAGGTTCATTTCTGTCCTGTGAATGTGACTTTTCAGTATTGGTACTTGCTCTGCATGTATTTAAAAAAGGTAAGCTGCAGCAGTGAGAATATACTGTAGGTCTACACTTATCTGGGACAAACCAATAATAACCAATTTTGTTCCTGAAGACTCACTTTTGATCCAGTTTGAACCGCACTTTGTAAATCTGGGACACAGGCCAAAGTCACCTCCTGTCAGGCTGATAATATCGACACACTTTCTGATTTAGTCAAAAATAAAGGTAGAGGAATTCACAAACACTCACCTCGACCCGCAACATGTTCTACTTTTAAAACCACCATCAATAATCACTGAGAACGCTGAGACAGAGATGACACATAATCATTCAATCACACTTTAATAAATTATTTCAACAAACAATTTGGAAAGAAAACTTTTGTCTTGAATTACGTTGATAAAATTGAAACTACTTTAAGCCTCAGTGCAGGATAATCCCAGTAAGCCAATTTTTAAATAGATAGTAACATTAGATGGCCTGAGCTGCAACAAATAAGTAGAAGAATTAACTAAATTAAAGTTAAATTTTGACCCCCAAAATATATGTCCCAACCCAACTTTCAAGTACTGAACAATAAGTCGATATAGCAATTAACTTGACAGGCCTAGGCAGTCTTTTTAGTAACAGAAGCTAGGAGTGCAATGCCATGGTAATCAGTATTTTTCTATAAGAACAGAACAGACTTTATTACTTTGGCTCCTGTAACTGCTGCTTTGCTAGGAACCACCTGCTTATGTGCTTTATCTGATAATGGAGACAGATAAAATACACAAACTAGACACTAAATGTGACATTTGTATAGTGTTTTTGCTGTCAGCGTATCTTAAATTAGACTTTCAAGTCCAGCAAGTCAATACAGAATATACAGTGGGAGAAAAAAATATATGATCCCTTGCTGATTTTGTAGGTTTGCCCACTGACAGAAATGAACAGTCTATAATTTTAATAGTCAGTTTATTTTAACATTAAAAGTTGGAATTCAAAAGAAAAATCCAGAAAATCATTTTAGACAATATATTAATTGACTTGCATTTCATTGTGTGAAATAAGTATGGGTCCCCTTCAAAACATTAAGAGTTCTGGCTCCCACAGACCAGTTAGACACTCTGAATCAACTCATCACCTGAATTAGTTCCCTGTTTTAAATAGTTACCTGTATAAAAGGCCCCTGTCCACAGAATCAGTCAATCAATCAGACTCCAAACTCTCCAACATGGGAAAGACCAAAGAGCTGTCAAAGGATGTCAGGGACAAGACCTGCACAAGGCTACAAAACCACAAGCAAGGAGACAACTGTTGGTACAATTGTTTAAAAATTTAAGAAACACAACATGCATGACCATCAGTCGACCTCAGTCTGGGGCTCCACACAAGATCTCACCTCATGGGGTTTCAGTGATCATGGGAACATGGAGAAATCAGCCTACAACTACACGGGAGGAGCTAGTCAATGATCTCAAGGCAGCTGGGGCCACAGTCACAAAGAAAACCATTGGTAACACTTAACGCCACAATGGATTAAAATCCTGCAGTGCTCGCAAGGTCCCCCTGCTTAAGAATGCACATGTGCAGGCTGACCTGAAGTTTGCCAATGTACACCTGAATAATTTAGAGAGTGAAGAGTATCCTTATATGTGCGCAAACCTGGTCAAACCTACAAGAAACGTCTGACCTATGTGCTTGCAAACAAGGGTTTTGGCACCAAGTACTACGTCTTTTTTGGTCTGGCTATTCACTATTCATACCTTTGTCAGTGGGCAAACCTACAAAATCAGCAAAGGATCAAATACTTATTTCCTCCACTGTACCAGTTTGTTCTCAGCAGTGGATAAATAATATAGGCAACATATTTAATGCAGTAAACACGGGAGTGGCGGTGGGTTATCCGAGGATACACATGTTTGTATGGGCTCTGCTTTACTGTAGGGATCCATACAGAGACTGACACTGGCCTTTTCCAAATCCCATACACTGCAGCTCTGACCTTTAATATGAAAAACATGAGGCTTTGTTTCATCAGCACAATGCACAAATGCACACAGAAGAATGCTTTCCACGCAAGATGAGCTGGAGCATCCAATAACTGAATAGAAGAGCATTTTAAAGTATATATATTTACTTTTGTCTTACATCCTAAATGGAAAATGATAAATGGATTTTAAATACAGGCTGCAGCGAGGGTATTTTGGGTGACTAGAGCGCGGACCACCTTTCAGTATAAGGCCAAGGTTTGATTCAATGCTCACATCTTTTCCCACAAAGTATCAAGTATTTAAGTATATTTAAGTAGCAGGTAAATTTCACACATGTTGAACATTTATTACAGATTCTGTATGACACAACATTGACTCTTGTGAGCTTTAAGTTATAATGTTGTTTTCTCCCCAAAAACCTACCTGGAGTTTTGTTTTGTTTCTTGCACACATGTTTGAGTAATACTTTATAATAATAATAATAATAATAATAATAATACATTTTATTTATTAGGCGCCTTTCTGGACACTCAAGGTCGCCTTACAACAAGTAAGGTAAAGTCTGTCTACATCTCTAAAGCCCGAAATGCTCTGTTCTACCTTGTGATGTCATGTAGGTTAGGTCAATACTTTCTGCTATTGCCATTGTATTTATGATTTGTTTTGATATGTATTAATAGCCTCCAACAAACGTATACAACCTTTGCATCAAAAATAATATCTAAATTAATCATAAAACATGACATAGCACCACTGTGGCACTGTGCAGTTGCAGGTTTACTATAGAACATATATTGAGACAAATGTTATGGCAAATTGGCAATAAATGTTTAATGTAGCCCTGTACATAGTTGAAATAAGCTAACTGAACAGATGGGAAGCCGGCTTGAAAACTGAGGACACCAAAGCAACACAACTGATTTATTTAAAGTGCCATACACAAACTTTACAGAGCGTACAATGAGACCTGGGCCAACACATGCGATCAAGGCATGAAGCGCATGTCGTCCATAAATAACCATTCCACCTGCTGTTGTTTTGTGGTCTACTGCACTAACTAATAAAATAAACTTGAGTGTAGGAGGATGTGGCTGAGCATGTTAAAGCCAGTGCGGCGTGGTACGACTCTGCTGCGGACTGGAGATTTATGACCCCTGCAGGCTTCGGTAGGCATTAAATGTAAACCAAGATAAACCAGGACCAACAATGAATCAGGTCTAAACCAGATCTAAACCAAGATTATACTGTACCAAGACTGAACTACGTCTAAACCAATTCTAAACCAGGACCAAACAGGGCCTGGATTTTATCAGGACTATACCAGTTCATAACCAGGAATGAACTGGAATTAAATAATCACTGCATGCACATGGACAAGTGTAATCCGATTGCAAACGGATTGGGATCGTATTGGATTCATGTGCACAGGCAAAGGATTGGATAGGGATTGGTTTCCCCAATCCGATTGGAACCCCTAGCTTAGGCCGATAGCAATCCGCTTGGTGCCGCCGGATTGGCGTACTGCGCATGCGCGGGAATTTTTGCCAGGGATTTCACCCGGAAGTGGCAGGAGGTGCCGACGCCGTCATAAGTAGCGATTGTTGCCGGAAAAGTCAGACGAAATCATGGCTCCGAAGAAGGAATGCACAATACGTACACCAATGCGGCTCCGTCAAAATCCTCGAGCACCATCTTTGTATACCGCCACGTAATTTGTTGTGTTTTTATTGAGTAGCCATCACCTGGAAGTAGTTGGACTACAGCGCCACATAGCGTAGCGTAGCTGGCCAGGTCGCTGACCATTATCCGATTACATGAGTTTCATATGCACTGGGATCTAAGGACAGACCACCCGCTGAGTAACGGGATCAGATTTGGAGAAATCCAATCCAATCCTACCATGTGCACGCACTCAATGTTAACCCAGCCTAAAATACAACATGAGTTAGTAAGTACAATGGTTTCATTTAAATCAGTTTTTATGCTTTTTTATTGCACAGTTCTATTCTCCAGCTGTTCTCCAATTGTGGGACAAATAAAAGTTCTCTTATTTTACCTTAAAACTGTTGCAAGTCAAACCAGGTTGTAGCAAGAATTAACCAAAAGCCAAAACCAACTCTAACCCAAACTTCTTTTCACTTACATTGTTTTCTACTTTCCTCTCTGGACCATCCCTAAATGAAATAAGTTCATTTTATTACCCTGGGTTTGAGTATAGGAGGGTGAGGCTGGGCATGGCAAAAGCAGGGGAGTGACTTTGCATGCAGCACACTGGAGATTTATGACCCCCGCAGGCTCCCATAGATGCTACCCGGACCCGAGTCATGGATTTCCAACTCATTACTGATGTCGGGGGAAGAACTCCATCATGTGCAGAGCGGTAGTCAGATTTTGTGTGAGATGGAACATAATGCAGCAAATGACATTTGCTTTGACTGGGTTTCCTGGTTAGACTGACAGAAGCATCAGTCAGACTTCAACTCTAAAAGATGTTTTTCATTAATGTGGTATTCTAGCTGCTTGCATAACCACTTGCACTTTGTTAAGAATGTGACCCACCTTGACATCCTGTACAAACCTTTTACTATTCAGGACACTTGCTTTTAGTCCTATATCCCTGTACACTGTTATATGAATCAATGGGTGAATGGTTATTTAATGTTGAAGTAAAAGAGAGGTGGCCATACTGTAATTAACACATTTTGGTTGAAATTATAGTAGTTGTTAAATTTTAAGGTAAGTTTTTTTTTTTTTTTCCCCGATGAAAATAATCCAGCACTCCGTCTTACTTGCAAAATGTAAGATTTATTAAGACAATAAATCTTACATTTTGCAAGTAAGACAGAGTGCAGGATTATTTTCATCTTGCATGTTCTGGGGCTGCTCCCTCTCCTCCAACGCACCCGTTTGAAGAAATTGAAGTGCGAAGTTCTCATTCTTGTATTTTTTTTTTTTCTTTGATACAGTACAGTACTTGTTAGCAGTAGCAACACAATTATTAAAAAAGTAGTTAAAGGAACAATATTTAACATTTTGATTTTAAATGACCTATGTAACCTATGTCTCCTTATATGAGACATAGACATAGCTTTTTTCTTTGTCAGAAATCTACTAAATCAGCATCAAATACTTATTTCCTCCACTACAAATCCCAGCACCTGCAGCCAGTCACTGTTATTGTCTATCTATATGCAGGTTAAGTTCAAGCACTGACCACCAAGTTCAGTCTTGAATGTAGTACCCTTTTTAAACTGTTAGAGTTCTGTTATGATTGCAATAGTAGTTTTCCAGTTTTGGGTAGTTTGGATAGTCTGTCTTGCAAACACAGTCATTCACTTACTGTAGTTGTTTTTTCTTTGGAACTTTTAGACCACTGAACAGATTTAAAACAGTGAATTAAGTGTGTAACAATGTACCAGACATGTACTGTACAGTCACAAGCTTGCACACATAGGTTTCATTTCATATTTTTAAGAGCTAACAGTAATAATATTATACACTTATAAACAGTATAAACAGCGCTCCCTAACTTTTAAGAGACTTCGTCAGACTCCACACCCACCACCCTTTGCCAATGCCCATATCCATTTCAGCCCCAGCAGCAGTAGCCTGCGTGAGTGATTGGTACAGTAATTCTTTATCAGGTCTATGGGATCAATAACAGCCCAAGAACAAACTGCTGCTAATTTGTAATTAACTATTGATTTTGGCCACCGTGAACCACAGAATTTTTCATGATAACCTTTAGTTCACCTGTGGGCAGCATGAGTCACTATCGCTTACATAAGGACATGGATTTATAGGTAAAAACCTATTTCACATTATCTTAATTTTTAGCAAAACATAGGACACTTTTTACTGTCATGTACACATTCATGCACTGTAAGTGATCTGTTTTTTGGTGTAGACTTGGCTTAGACTAGGTTTAAACTTGACTTGACAAACCTTAACTAAGTCACTAGAGCACTCTGAAGGAAGACACACATAAACTTTAAATTTAGAAACTCATTTAGTAAAGATTCATTTTCTCCTCTAAACAGCTGGAGGGAGTAACAATAAACGCATCTTAAACTTATTTTTCAAGATGGAACAACAGGATTAAATGTATTAAAGGGCCCATATTACACTATGTCTAATCTGTTATAATGTTATTAATCCTCCTCAAAAACATATCTGGAATTTTGTTTTCTTTCATTCACACATTTTTAACACACAGACAAGATGAAGACAGACTAATAATGCAGGATTATGCAAATTTATGAATGAAACAAAGCACAACTCCAGGTCTGTTTTTGATGAGGTAACACCATTAACACATGGCTAAAAGCCCACAAGAGTCAATTTGTATAAAAGTCTTTACTGTGCCCCGTTTTATCTCTTTCTTTGTGTGAACCTTTCAATAGCACATTTCTGCACAGCCAGCAAAAAGCCTTGAATATTTTCTGGAGAATTTATCAAATCAATTTCAGGCTTAATTACTTTGATTTATTTGGGCTGCTGCACTGAACTTCTGAGTGTATTATTTGCTGCACCCGGTCATGCTCGCGCCGCCCAGTGCCACGGATCAACAGTAATAAGAAAACTGAGCATGTGAATAATTAATTATACTTTGGGATTTCTGAGGGACAAAAATGCAACGTTAGTGTTTTTCATCATTTTCAGGTATAAAAGATGTGCAAACTAGAGCAAAAAATAGTTGTAGTGGACAGAGCCAGTGTATTCCCTATATTGCTGTTAGATCTGGAATTGAATAAGCATCATTTGTTTAGGGACCAACTGTAAGAGTTTTGCATAAGATCTGCAGAAGTCCCTAGACTCTGCTGTATTGTATTCTCTGCTCTTGTCGGGTTGCCCCAGTGGCATAGACATAATCACACAGAGCCTACTACAAGATAGTCTAGATTCAAATAACTTGTCAGTGGTGGGTAGTGGCCTCTTTAAACTGCGCAACTTTTGTGGTTGAGGTTACACTACTACATGTTATCACTTTGCCTGGGTTAGGGTTGCCAGGAATGTTCCACAGTATGGCTTTAAACTTATCTATCAAATATTTATTCAGTTACATGTGTTTTTATTGCTCTTATTACCTGTTGGTCTAACCTGCTTGTCTCTGTGGACTTAGAAAAGTTGAATGACAGTGCGTAGAACATTCATGCAAAACAACATTTTTCATCATGGAGACAAGCAGTTGGCGGACCCTCCACCAAAAAAGTTACGCAATGCACCTTTAAGATACATTTTTTTTAATTATTGCACCCCAGAAGCTTCTGTGATTGTGTGTGTAGAATCCCTCAGTCATCTTAAAGGAAAAGCAGTGGTGAAAGTAGTTTTCATTTCTTACAGGTGCTTCAATGTCCAGTGCATCACTTTACTGTTTAAAAAAACAACACACACTAGTTTTACCCTTTTTTTTTTTTTTTTTTTTTTTTTTTTACATTTTACACCTTTTTCATAGATAAATAACTTTTTTAATATACTTAATTATTTCATATTTTTTTAGTCAGCATAAACCCTCTCTTACAGGTGCGGGCAGCGCACCAGCCTTAAATCTTCTACCAGTGCGCAGCACCGCCTCGCATTGGTTTAGGCGACTTTCACGGCTACATTCAGATAAGTTTTGACAATCCTTGCTTAACAGACTGCAGATATCTGCACGAGAGTTTCGGGTAGCTTTTAGTTATTCTCGAATGGCATAGTGTGGTTGTTTGTGTTTTCTACTTAAATAGTGCACCTTACTTTTTTTTCAAATGTGGGTTTTGGGTATTCTCTTAGCGGTGCTGCGTACCGGCTGTGAATTTTATACCGGTGCTGCGTTCCGGTGCGCACCGCTTTACTTTCACCACTGAGGAAAAGTAACGTTATTTTACAATCTGAGCCTTCTTTCGGTAATAAAACAAGTCGTTTGACTCACCCATATCACGTTCGTGTCATTTGGAGCTGTTTGAAGAAAGTTATGTTGTAGCGTATCCGTTAGCATTTGTATTCGGGGCATTACTTTGCGGTCTCCAAATAACACAAACTTTAGCACTTTTCAAATCATAGAAGCCCGATGTCTTAAGGTAAGATTTCGTTTGAAGCAAAAGTGGCCTGTAATCCGAGATTTATCCATAGTTTTCAGCGTTGCGTTTCATGTTTGGGTCCCGGGAGCTGATAGCACAGTCCGCGCATGCGCACTGGCATCCTCATCTACTCGAAACTATGGCTAAATCTCAGATTACAGGCCACTTTTGCTTCAAATGAAATCTTACATTAAGACATCGGGCTTCTATGATTTGAAAAGTGCTAAAGTTTGTGTTATTTGGACACCGCAAAGTAATGCCCCGAGCATATGATACAGCACCATGTTAACGGATACGGGATCATTACTAGAACAGAACGGCTCAACATAAGTTCTGCGATACTGCTCCAATTGACAGAAAAATGCTATGGGTGAGTAAAACTACTTGTTTTATTGCCGAAAGAAGGCTCAGATTGTAAAAAAACGTTAATTTGCCTTTAAATGTTTGTGGGTTTCTACAGAGAATTTTTAGACAACAGGAAATCCCAGTCTATTTCAAACCCACAAACACTTTAAGACAGAAACTGGTCCACCCAAAGGACAAAACACCGAGCCACAAACAAAGCAATGTAGACCATGTCACTACACTCCATTCAGTGTAGTGAAGACAACAGTGAGCGCTACATGGGAGAAACAAAACAGCCACTTCACAAGAGGATGTACCAACACAGACAAGAGAGCCATAGTGAACCTCAGTCTGCCGTACCTCCACCTAAAAGTCATCTGCCGTACATCTCCACTTAAAAGCCACAAGCCACGGGCCACTCCTTTGAGGACAGTGAGGTACAGATCTGAGCCAGAGAAAAGAACTGGTTTGAGAGGGGAATTAAAGAGGCAATTTTTGTCAAAAAAGAGAATCCTTCCTTGAACAGAAATGGGGGTCTCAGACATCATTTGTCTCCCATTTATAACTATCCTCAAACCTAAATCAAAACAAAGAAAACAATAGGGTTAGCCAGGTCAGGTCCAGGGATGTGGAAACACCCATTATGGCTCTGAATGGTTCTGCTAACAAGATCCCACACTCAGTGCATATTCAGTAGGCCTAGCTAACTAACTGAAACTGTAAACAAATAGGTGTGGTAGTCTCCGAGTAATTTCATTGTACTTAGCTCCTCCCTTTAGACAGATAAAGGCAGTGTCCACCAGTGTCTGACCAGAATTGAAGAAGCAGCTTGGATGAGCTGCGAAATGTATTCGATCAAATAAACTTTTGTCCACTTGACAAACTGAATTTCTCCTTTTGCTTCTGTCATTGTGAATATATCCAACATGTTCTGCACTGTCCTTTTTCAGAACGCTATGCAGCTAAGACTTAAAGAATCAGTACCTAACCTTTCTGGTGGAGGGTTCGCCATTTACTAGTCTCATGGGCCTTTCATTACTTTGCCTGTAATGTTCCACAGTATGACACATGAGATATAAACATGAGATACTTCCATTCTTACTTTTCACATGTTTTCTTATTCCAAATCCTGACCTGACCAATTATTTGAATGCCAAACTGGAATTTTTCATTCAAAACATTTTACTAAAGACTATATGGGTAAAGTCCAGTTATATATAAAGGGAATTTGTGTTCAGGGTGTACTTCATTCTTAACATACAGTAGATGGGTATTTTTAAAGAGCCCATATTGCGCTATTTTCTGATCCAAATTTCCTCATCAAAAACATATCTGAAGTTGTGTTTCATTCGCACTTGCTTAAAACACAGACTTCTTCTCTCAAACAGAAAGCACTCGATTCCACCTTGTGATTTCATGTTGTATTACAGGAAGTGCTTCACTTTTTAAAACTCCCGTAATGGACCCAACAGAAAGGCAAAGACAAGGGTATAAAAATTTGTTTAAATTTAATAAAGTCAAAAAAGGTCATTTTAACAAATGCTCAAATTAGGCAAATTATATTTAACAGAAACCTGGGCCAAAGTGTGGTTAACTTAAAGCAAACTGAACAGAACCAAAGGAAGAAGCAGGGGTGTTTAAGTACAGGAGAACTAACCAAACTAAACACATGGAATTAAAATAAATAATTAAGTACAACTACTAACTTTATCAAAGTAACAATAAGGCAAATAATTATAATACAGAAAATAATAACAGTGATAATAAAGGAAGCTTAAACAAACTAGACTAACAACTAACTAACTAAATAGTGCTCCCCCTTGGATGGTGTAGATCTCTGCCAAGGGTTGACTTCTTATTGGTCCCTCACCTGGCAACTCAGAAAAAAAAGTGTAAATACATAATTCAGACTTATATTAATTAACGTGTGCACCCAAATTAGAAAATATAAATAAAGGAATAACATCAAACTATGTGTATTGTAATTAACTTAATGAAAATGTAAATTAAATGAAATAATATTAACACTTCAGCCATGGAATTGCCAATCTCATCTGAACAAAAGGTAAAGGTAGCTCTTAACTTGAAAACTACCCCTTCATGACATCACAAGGTAGAGCAGAGTATTTTGAGCTTTGGAGATATAGACAGGCTAATGATAAAGGATGACTCAAACATGTGTGAATTAAACAAAACACATTCATGCATTCAGTCACTGTGTTCAGTCACAGTCAAGTGATCTGTTTTTTGTTAAAAATAGCAGTGCGCTTTTTTTTTCTTTTTTTTTAATGAGTTTCTGCCTACAATCCCTGGTTCAGTCTTGGTGTAGACTTGTCTTAGTCTAGGTTTAAACTTGACTTGACAAACCTTAACTAAGTCACTAGAGCACTCTGAAGGAAGACACACATACAATTTAAATTTAGAAACTCATTTAGTAAAGGTTCATTTTCTCCTCTAAACAGTTGGAGGGAGTAGCAATAAACACATATGAAACTTATTTTTCAAGATGGAACAACAAGATTAAATGTATTAAAGGGCCCATATTACACTGTGCTCGAATCTGTTAGAATGTCATCAATCCTCATCAAAACATATATGGAATTTTGTTTTCTTTCATTCACACATGTTTAAGACACAGAGGAAATGTAGACAGACTAATAATGCAGGATTACTCAAACTTGTGAATTAAACAAAACACAAGTCCAGGTATGTTTTTTGAGTAGATAATAACATTCCAACATGGCTAAAATCTCACAAGAGTCAATTTTACATAATATAGGACCTTTTAAGATACACCTCTACGGTAATTATTATAACCATTTCAGCACAGCACTTACCACACCCCTTTTCTTCATCTTTTTCACATTAGCCTTATTAGCTGACCGCTTCACTGCTCCCTCTCCTCAGTGCACCATTCAAAAGCACCACGCTGTTTGTCGCTGAGGGAGATTCTAATTTTAAACTCGTCTGCATCATTATGGCAAACATGTTTCTTTAATTAAGCAGAGCACTGTCCCACTCCTCACACCCCACAGGAACGTCTCCTTCTATGGGATTCCTCATTAAACTCCAATCAAACCCAGGCACCAGGTTTACAATTATGGCTCTTTCCTAATAAAAACGTACCACTGCTAGCACTACTACAGCAGCTGACATGGCCGGAAGAAATGTGACTTTATAAAACTTAATGTGAAGCTGTTAATGCTGTCCCAAGATGCTGCTATGGTGGAAGTCTTTGATTGTTAACAGTGTAAAGTACAAAACGTGAAACAATTGATCCAGGCAAAGAGTTTAGAGCAGTCTATTTGAAATGTATTTATTGCAGTAGACCTGTGGGAGGTTGTGTATAGTTTAAAAAAAAAAAAAAGTGTTTTATAGATCATATATCTGTTTAGATCTGCATTTGTCTGGTTTATAATAATGTGTATGAAAAACAATATTAAAGCATAGATGAGAAAATGGCATATTATAGGCCCTTTAATATTGCTTTAATGAGGAATGTCCCACAGTGTGGCATTAAACATATATCGGTTGAATGTCTAAGATTTCATTTTATTGCTCAAAAATACCCTGAAAAACATGCATTCTTAAGGTTAAGCTTAAGTCAGGAGCAACTTGGGCGCATGTTTTGTTATTGTGAGAAGAGTGGCCTCTTCTTATATCTAATGTGTAACTTAGCTTCATAGTGATAAAAGGAGAAATTCAATTTGTCAACTGGACAAAGTTTGTTTGGTCGAAAACGTTTCGCCGTTCATCCGAGAGGCTTCGTCAGCTCTAATTAGAATCCTGGTAAGACACTTGCTTATATCTTGCTGCAGGGAGGAGCTAACTAGCTAACTACTTTCCGAAACTATCTCATTGGTTTCAGTCTTTTGTTTCTCTGGCGTCTAGATTACCATACCTATTCATCCCTACAACGACTGTTTTTCACACCTCTGGCCCTGACCTGGCTAGCCCTATTGTTCCCCTGTTTGCTTGATCTAGGCTTAAGAATGGAATTATAGATGGGAGACAAATTATGTCTGACTCCACCATTTCTGTTCAGAGAAGGATTCACTTTTTTGACAAAAAAATGCCTCTTTCACTCCCCTCTCAAACCAATTATTTTCCCTGGCTAAGATCTGAACTTCACTGTCCTCAAATGAATGGCCCGTGGCTTCTAGGTGAAGATGTACGGCAGATGCCGGTCCACTCTGGCACGCCCGTCTGTGTTGGTACATCCTCTTGTGAAGTGGCTGTTTTGTTTCTCCAATGTAGCGTTCACTGCAGTCTTCACTACACTGAATGGAGTAGACCACATTGCTTTGTTTGTGGCTCGGTGTTTTGTCCTTTGGGTGGACGAGTTTTTGTCTTAAAGTGTTTGTGGGTTTGAAATAAACTGGGATTTCATATTGTCTGAAAATCCTCTGTAGTTTTTCCGACACGCCGGCCAGGTAAGGAATCGCTACCCCTTTCCTCCTGGGTTCGGATTCTCTATTATCTTGTTTCTTGCCTTTGTCTCTCTTGGTTTTGTTCACAGCCCATTTAGGATATCCACAAACAGAGAGAGCTTCCTGCACATGTTGTTCTTCTTTCTCCTTACCCTCTGTGCTTGTGGGAACCACTTGGGCCCTGTGTTGTAATGTCCGAATAACACCCAGTTTGTGCTGCAGTGGGTGGTGTGAATCAAAAAGCAGGTATTGGTCTGTGTGTGTGGGCTTCCTGAAGACTTCTACTTGGAGTCCCCGGTCTCCTCCTATCGTTACTGCACAATCTAAGAACGCCAATGTGTTATCCTTGGCATCTTCACGGTTGAATTTGATATTAGGATCTACAGAATTGATATGTGCAGTAAAAGGTTCCAAATCTTGAATTTTGATTTTTGAAAAATTATCATCTACATAACGAAACCAGTGTGTGGGCGGAGTGCCTGGATATGAAGCTAAGGCACTCTGTTCAAATTGTTCCATGTATAAATTAGCCATGATAGGGGAGACCGGTGAGCCCATTGCACAGCCATGGATCTGCCTGTAAAAGTTCCCTCTGAACTCTTTTCACTTGTATCCCCACAGCTGTAGCGGTCGAAGCAGCGAGAAGGAGATTACTACAGGATTCCAAGCTAGAAGAGAGAACCAAACTTTCACCTGACCAAATCTGCCAACTGCTGGAAATTTGTCTGAATACCACCTATTTCCAGTTCAGAGGGAACTTCTACAAGCAAATCCATGGCTGTGCTATGGGCTCACCGGTCTCCCCTATCATGGCTAATTTATACATGGAACAATTTGAACAGAGTGCCTTAGCTTCATATCCAGGCACTCCGCCCACACACTGGTTTCGTTATGTAGATGATAATTTTTCAAAAATCAAAATTCAAGATTTGGAACCTTTTACTGCACATATCAATTCTGTAGATCCTAATATCAAATTCACCCGTGAAGATGCCAAGGATAACACCTTGGCGTTCTTAGATTGTGCAGTAACGATAGGAGGAGACCGGCGACTCCAAGTAGAAGTCTTCAGGAAGCCCACACACACAGACCAATACCTGCTTTTTGACTCACACCACCCACTGCAGCACAAACTGGGTGTGATTCGGACATTACAACACAGGGCCCAAGAGTTTCCCATAAGCACAGAGGGTAAGGAGAAAGAAGAACAACATGTGCAGGAAGCCCTCTCTGTTTGTGGATATCCTAAATGGGCTGTTAAAGCCCCAGTGTGTAGGATTCGTGGCGCATAGGTGGATGGTGCTATTGCACTTTCTGTTTTAGCTACGGCAGACCTCGAGGGTCACCCGGGCGCGCCGTAACGCGGACAGCTCTCGTACCCGCGCTACTGTATAAATAAAACGCGGTCCCGTTTTTTCTTTCTTTTTTCTTTTCTCATGAAAACACACACACACATTCCCGATCATGTACCATGACACTACACATCAAATGAAACCTTAGTCTCCTCTTTTTGACTATGCAATTCATTTCCCTGCACAACAATCACTCCCTGAGCACATGGGGCTTTTATACGGCAAAGCACAAAACGAAAAAAAAAAAGCTTACCTTAGAATGCTTTGCACAGGTCAAACTTTGTATTTCACCATAAACTTGCTCTCAATTTGTCCGTAAGGATCCAGCGAATAAAATCCAGTAAAACAATTTAGTCCAAAACACGTGTTAGATCCATTACGACGTCTGATCCGGCAGCATGCTTCTGTTGTTTACCCAAAACCACGAGCCTTGCCGAAGGCGAAGACGGAGCCCAAATGTCCTTCTGCGGCTCTGCGGTATTCAAAATGGTTGCCTCTGCATGGGGAAGATCCCCCTTTTATGTGACTATATCCAAAACCCAAAAGAATACTTTGATTTCATGATGGAAGTGAAAAGGCTTGGAAAACTATGTATTTTTGAATGGGTATCTTCAATTTCAGTAATTAACGGGTAAAAACTGTCCCTTTAACAAAACCAAGAGAGACAAAGGCAAGAAACAAGATAATAGAGAATCCGAACCCAGGAGGAAAGGGGTAGCGATTCCTTACCTGGCCGGCGTGTCGGAAAAACTCCAGAGGATTTTCAGACAATATGAAATCCCAGTTTATTTCAAACCCACAAACACTTTAAGACAAAAACTCGTCCACCCAAAGGACAAAACACCGAGCCACAAACAAAGCAATGTGGTCTACTCCATTCAGTGTAGTGAAGACTGCAGTGAGCGCTATATTGGAGAAACCAAGCAGCCACTTCACAAGAGGATGTACCAACACAGACGGGCCTGCCAGAGTGGACCATCATCTGCCTACATCTGTACATCTGTACATCTTCACCTAGAAGCCACGGGCCATTCATTTGAAGACAGTGAGGTTCAGATCTTAGCCAGGGAAAAGAATTGGTTTGAGAAGGGAGTTAAAGAGGCAATTTTTGTCAAAAAAGAGAATCCTTCTCTGAACAGAAATACTGTAATTTGTCTCCCATCTATAATTCCATTCTTAAAGGGATATGCCACCCCCAGGTCAAACTTGGGCATCTCCCCACAGTCCAGAGACTAAAATAAGTGGTGGAAAGCGTTTTCCTGGTCACCCAGCCATTGTCCGAGTCTGTCGCCACTGACCGCCGCAGTAGCTGGAGCTCCTCCGCGTATATCTCGCTGCCAGGAGGCGCGTCCTACACTGAAAAAGCTCTGAAAACGAACCCCCCCTAATCTGTCTCTTTGTTTTCCAAATTACTCTGGCGACTAGTTACGACCCCCTATTCAAAGTCTAACGACCCTCTCCACCCCTCTGCCCTGGCTCGTCTGCCCTAATGTTTCTTTGTCTGTTTTGACGTGGTTTAAGAATGGAATTATAGATGGGAGACAAGTTATGTCTAACTCCCCCATTTCTGTTTAATAGCCTCTTTAACTCCCCTCTCAAACCAGTTTTTTTCCCTGGCCAAGATCTGAACCTCACTGTCCTCAAACGAATGGCCCGTGGCTTCTAGGTGAAGATGAACGGCAGATGACGGTCCACTCTGGCACGCCCGTCTGTGTTGGTACATCCTCTTGTGAAGTGGCTGTTTGGTCGTCTACCTGGACGACTGAGGGGCTTTTCACGCATCTCCCATCTATAATTCCATTCTTAAGCCTAGATCAAGCAAACAGGGGAACAATAGGGCTAGCCAGGTCAGGGCCAGAGGTGTGAAAAACAGTCGTTGTAGGGATGAATAGGTATGCTAATCTAGACGCCAGAGAAACAAAAGACTGAAACCAATGAGATAGTTTCGGAAAGTAGTTAGCTAGTTAGCTCCTCCCTGCAGCAAGATATAAGCAAGTGTTTTACCAGCATTCTAATTAGAGCTGACGAAGCCTCTCGGATGAGCGGCGAAACGTTTCCGACCAAACAAACTTTGTCCAGTTGACAAATTGAATTTCTTCTTTTATCATGGATTCTACCTGGACGACTGAGGGACTCTTCACTTAGCTTCATAGTGTCACCTGTTTGTCTCCACGGAGATAGATACATTAATTGCTATCAAAGTGAAAAAGTTAAAGTAGGCTTTATTGTCACTTCTGCCATATGTGTTCCACATACAGTGAATCGTAATACAGTTTCTCCCTGGCCAAGCAGTGCAAAAAGGACAGTGTACAAAATACAATATAAAGACAATATAAAAACAAGGAGTTGAAATCTAAAAGCACTGCATGGAACATTATAGGAAAAGCAATAACATCTCCATGGAAACAAGCAGGTGGTGTACCCTGCTCCAGAAAAGTTACATAGTGCACCTTCACTACTTACATTAAAACCCCCAAACATCAGTTCAACTAATAAGGCCTTAAACAGACTTGTATTTTCCATTACAACTTCCAAGGATAAAGAGAAGAGAAGAAAAAAATAATTAAAAAGGATCCATTCTCTCTGACTGATTGTTCCATTTAGTTGAACTTCTTTCTACAAAAATTACAGCGTGTACTTTAATTATTTACCACAAGGTCAAAACGGCTGTTAAATGTAAAAAATGCTCCTCAAGGCATTTCATATCATCTCCTAATGTGTTTTTTATGATCCGGACCATTTATGTAGCATTTTCTCTGCCCTGTCGAGATGAAGGAGGGCGCCGCGGGTCACACAGGGGTAATTCAGTCATGTGACCCAGCGCTCCGTCACATCAGAACTCACTGCTGTTTTAAACGACTGTTACCATCGACATGCACTGCAGAGACTGTTCCTTTGGCCCTGGTATAATGTGAACTGTTTCAAGTGCTTTGTGATTGAAGTGGCGTTGTACTTGTCTTGTCTTGTATCTAGACTACGTTAATCCACAAGCAAACTTACTTGTTTCTGTATTGCACAATGCTTCCTCTGGCAAAATTCCAAGGAATTTCCCTTATGGATCAATGAAGTCTAAAATTGACAGAAAAAATAACTTACATGTTAAGTTTAGTTGAGGAATACTTTACTGATCCCTTGTTCGTGAGGGAAATTCATTCTCTTTGATTTGACCCATCCTTCAGTGCCACTGGGGAAAGTCTTGAGCTAGGCTTGGTCCGAACTACCTGCAGGATGTAATCTGTTGTAAATATTACTCCTAAATGGCCCTGGGAGTTGAACCATAGACTGTATATATAAAAGGACAGCGGTAACCCGCTAGCCTGCTGCGCTCCAAATAGTGTTCATGGGGACACATTCGGCTCCATTGACTTTACGTTGAAAAATTGTCACTCTCTCTCGCTGTTGCAATGAGCCTCATCATTTTTGTCTTATAATGTTCGTATTATGGTTCGTATAATGTTCGTATTATGGTTCGTATAATGTTCGTATTATAGTGTTTTATTTTGCTCTTTTGCCCATTAAAAAAATCCTATTCCTAAAATGGAACTCGGCTCCAAATTCGCTGCTGTAACTCCCTTAGTCCACTTCTTTATACAATCTGAGTAGAACCTGTGACCTTCTTGCTTTAAGGCCACACACACCGTGCTGCCAAATGTCAACCATTTTAATAATGTTAAGTAGTTGAAAAATTGTCAGATTTGCAAGTGCACATCTTAAATAAATAAATGACCCTCTCTTCCTCCCGCCCTCCACTATGTGACCCAGTCTGCTGTTTCTGCTGTGCTCAGTGAGCATTGAGGACAAAGACTGAGCCCAAAGGCAAGTCCTGGTCCTATTACTCAATGGAAACCAAGCATTTCACAGCACCAGGGGCTGTTCATGTTCAAAGTGCTTAAACGTGTCTCACCATCTCACCGAGGGGCTGCAGATGTAATATACTTGAATGTTATACCTATTATTCATTTGCACAAGCATGAAAAATTGAAGTGCAATATTACAGACTCTTGACATTGTGTTTAGTAATAGGCTTTGTGCAGAAGAGATGGAGAGGAGCAGAGCAATGGAACACTTCAAATGACGAATGAAAATGTGCATTTTCTCATAGAAATAACATGCTATATATCCACAGTGTTTAAAAGACTTAATGCAGTGACATCTCACAAGTTCACGGGTAAACGCTGAATCCAATGAAATGCATGACTGGGCTGCAGTAGCATCTAATGCTAAAGTATGAAGATCTCAATGTTATATGCTCATAGACTGCCCCATTTTTGTTTAAAAAAAACAACAACTTGTTTCATTGTCATTTCATTTTTAGGCATAATTTAGATTGAAACAATAAAAATCAATTATGTATGGCTCAAAGGTTAAAGGTCCTATATTTTGCTAAATTGACTCTTGTCTGAGCTTTAAGCCATGTTATAATATTGGTATTAGTCTGTCAGCATCTCCAAAACTCAAAATGCTCTGTTCCATGTCATGTAGTGGTAGTTTTCAAGTTAACAACTACATTTTACCTTTAGTTTAGATTGGCAATTCCTGGCTTGAAATGATCAAAATGATTCTACTGATTGCTTGAAGCTTAAAAACACAGTAGAGCACTTTCTGTATTGCCATGTGCCATGTGACATCCCAGCCTAAATATGCAGGGTTTGTGTGGGAATGAAACAAAACACAACTCCTGGTATGTTTTTGAGAAGGAAACATCATTCCAACATACAGTACATTAGAAAACAGTGTAACTTTTTAGCTGCAGCAGGTCCACCAACCCACCTTGGCAAACTACAGTTTGAGCTTTGTCTCTCTGTCTGATTACTTTTTGTGCTTCTTGAACCTCAGCCAAGACAGACAGAGTTTAATGCAATTGTGATGGATTAGAAAAACATATCCGGTTATTGTTAACAGGGGATGTCCAAAAATATCCACTCTACATGGAGACTTACAAAAAACTTTGCAAGTCAAAAGGTTTTTTAGAACAATAAAAACTTTCTTTACTGTCTGCCTGTGTGGCGTCTCAGCATGTTCGTCCCTTGTGAGTGAGGTGTAAATGATGTCCCAGATCTCCAGGGCCAGAGTGCTGTGTCTCCCACTTCAGGTGAGCACAGTGTTTGTACTTATCTCATTAATTTAAAGGCTTTCCAGGCGTTGGGCCAAAGTGCGGCGCGTCCTGGCAAACTCACTGGAGCATCATTGGGCTAATATTGTTTCGAGACATTGCAATGATCTACAGTATGGCTCATTACAGGCAGGGTTAAGGGGGCTCGTAGGACAGGGACAGTGCACTGCTTGGCTGACTTTAGCACACAGGGAGGTGAGAATTTAGCATTGTGTATTTTTATGGAGACGTGGCAGGATTACAGTTTCACAAGTCCCTGCTGTCTACCAGGGAACCTATTTTTGGCTGTTGCTTATATCATACATATCTGCCAATGTACTGATGATGTGTCCATACTTAAGCATGTACTGAATTATGTAACTCATTTGCATTGTGCAGTACTTTCCAAAATGTAGAATGAGTCCTTTTGTGAAGGGCCCTGAGCAAAGAAAGGAACACAACCATAATAATGTATACATCACTGTCGCCATAAGGAAATATGTTAATTTAACCGTTATGAGTTAGGCTTGGTTTGGAGCATCCCACTGGAGGATTAGACTATTGTGCAATTTGCACATTTATGGTGGAAATTAAATGCACTCAGACACAGGGAGAACACACAAATTCCTCATGAAATCAGCCCAGCCGATTCGGGTATCAAACCTGGACTCACTGAAAATAAATCGTAATAATGCATGTTATTTAGTGTTTCTGTCAACCTGTTCAATTCTAGTTTGTCGTTAACCTTACATTAAACCAATAAAAACTGGAGCAGTGTGACACGTTGTTTTAACTCTATTTTAAGCTCTTTAATAGACCACCATGTCTGATCTGCAGAAACCAAAAGTGAGTTCATGTTTCAGTGAGTTTATGTAATTATTATCTCTACACTGGCTGGGCCTATGGAGCACTGACCTTGAAGTAACACGGGGGTTTCTGGTGTGGGCAAAGTGCCTCATCAGCTATTCCCCTCAGTCGCTCCATGTGCATGGTCAAATACTCTGATTTGATTTCAATATTTACTCATTCACAATCTAATAGTGACGTTCTTGTATAAAAAAGATTGGAGGAATTGTACTTATTTGAGAGCGTCAAAAGTTGATGTTGATGGTGTATATCTGTTAGTTTAGCAGAAGATACATTATATGTTATTTCAACTACTACAACTGTGAAATTATCTGGAAAAATGTATTGGCATCTTGACATGTAGTTAAGTGCGGTCATTACCCAGAAAGCAGTAGTTTTTTCCACATAAAGAAGAAAACAAAGTAAGTCAAATCAATATTAAGAGACCAGCATTTTGTGTTGGTATTTTGTCGAGAAGCCCACAAATCGCATTTTATATTTTAATAGCGGAATTGATCATTTGAAACAGACATTTTTACCTTTACCTTTTTATTGTAGAATATAAAATGATTTAAGGGGGCTGTATGTATGTAAAGTTCTAGGACACAGGGACACTTCCTGTTTGTTGTCAGACGTTATCTCACTACAGAACTCGTGATTACAGCATCTTCAGTGGGTCATACCTGAACCACACAATCGTGAATTATCATATTGTAGATTTTCAAATTAGATTCTAGATTTGAGAATTGGATTTGGAGGTTGAGTGTCTCAGTGGGAGGTTTATGTTTGCAATAAAAGAACAAATCACTCTTTGATGAGTCTGAATTTAGATGATAATTAGACAACAATAAACATAGTGATGATGAGGAAAACACTTTGGACATGTTCACAGACAAATAAATGAGTGATATTAGAATGGAAACGGACACAATAACAAGTGGAAGATGAGGAGGAAGGACTGAGAGAGGAGCCAGCACACTAATGTGATCCAGGCTCCTTCAGACTCTCTCCTCATCAGCAGCACAGCCAGCACTGAGCAGGACCAGTGCAGAGGAGGGCTGGTACATGTATGCACAGTGGTACGCCAAAACCAATCTCTCAGGAAGCAACTTTGGTACAGTGTTAAATTTGAAAGCTAACGTAATGTAGTCTATGCAAAAAATCTTTGTAAGGATTGATTGAATTCTTGAATGTCTTATATTACACAAAACTGACTCTTGTGCCCTATAAGGCTGTTACTTCCTCAATAACATAACTGAAGTTGTGTTTTGTTTCATTCTCACGTAATTCTTTATTAGGCTGTCTGCATCTCCAAGGTTCAGAATGCTTTGTACCACCTTGTGATATAGTTTTCAAATGAACAGCTTCCATTTAGCTTTTAGTTCAGCAGGGATGGTGATGAAGAAGGTGTATGGAGTTTAAAAACACAGTGGAGCACTTCCTGCATTACCACATGACATGGTGACAAGGTGGAACTGGGTGTATTTAGTTTGATAGAAGAACTCTATGTTTTTGGTGAAGAAACAACATTATGGGCCTTATCTTGCCCCCGATCTTGGCACTCGCGCTAGAGGGCTGCACTTCACTGCTGGAGGCTGGAGTGGGATGGTACAAGTACATACATGGTGATGACGTTTCAATCAATCTGTGACCGCTGTGGCATTTAAAAGCACTGTCAGTGTGGGTAATGTCTGCAATATTTGCCTCATTACCAGGCAGCATAGAGGGTGTGGAAAAAATTATATATGGGTACAATAAAACGGCTCCGGAGCCCCTCAGTGCAAGTCCACGCCAGTAGAGGCGCCAGGAATAATTTTGGATGGGCTGTGACAGAACTGGCTGGGTTAGTCTTTCCAACACTCCACACGTCTGTGTGCCCCTCTCACACATGTACACTCCTGTAAGCATGTGCATGCACACACATAAACCTTTTTAGTTTTCTCTACGTTCCTCCATTCCTCCCACACACAGCAGACCCACTGACCGCTGCTCTCTCCCTGGTCGCACCTGCTCCCACCTGTCCTGAAAGTCCACTCCTGCATCTCTCACCTGAGGTACGAGTGTCGACCGTTGCTACTGCTGATTGCTCACATTCTCATCTCACGGGTGTCCACTGCATTTGGTCTCACACAGGTGGATGCCTCAAAGATTATGGAATACCTTTATTGACATAAATGTGTCCACTTTGTGCACAGGATTAAACCATTAACACACGAGGAGGATGACTGCACGACCTGCATTTGTGCAGGTGTCTTTACAGAGCAGTGCTCATGTGCATTGTATCTCTCTTGAGCTGATGTACAAAACTCTACTGACCGCTGCAGCCAAGAGAGCAGCACATATGAGACGTGCATTTGCTCCGCTGTCACAGCCCCGAGCTGTCAGTGAACGCATGCGCTGATCTCCTTCAGAGTCCGGCCGCTCCATGGCTCCGTGCACAGTTTTCTACAGTTCTGATGGTAGCCTACCTACTGCCAACTAACTTTATAAACTAACCAAAGTGGCATAATGGGAATAATTTGGTCATGAAGTTAACTGGAGCAGATGACAGAAAAGGTATGAGGATGTGAGGAAATCCGACATCGCAGCATTAGAGCAGTGTAAGAAAACACACCTTAGGACAGCGCTGTAAACGGCCTCATGTGGATGAGCAGCTTTTGTACAGATCCAGATCAAACCAAACTATAGAGCAGTGCTAAGCTGATACAGGAAGTGGGCAAGGGGCTGTACTCTGCTGCGGGAGGGCATCTGGACAGCACACAAACATCCTGCACGGCACAGCAACATGTTATGAATGTTAAGCATTTATCGTCCTAATAATATTAGGATGAAATATTTCCAAATACAATGAGCATGCTAGACATTGTTTTTCAGTGGACTAGTTTGATATTTATTTTTAGGATTCACTAAAAGCGCCACACCACGCCCTCAGTCTGATCCTCTCCACCCGATATTCAGTCAAGGCACACCTCTTGTTTTGAGCTCCACGCGCCACACTTGCACTAACGCTAATATCAGGGGCAAGATAGGGCCCTAAAACATAGATCAGAGAATAGTGTTATATAGGCCCTGTAAATAGTAATATATGGATTAATATATGGATTTTATATAGGTTCTCAATTAACCTACCATCCACCTGATAGGTCCTACTTTGCGTTCACATTTGAAAAAAAAAACAGCGCTCTCTACTTGTTCCTCAAATTGCCATTAGTTCAGCACTAGTACTTATATCGCACAATGGCAACTTAAGAAGTAGCTGTAATTTTTATAACAGGACGCCATTGCCTCCAGGTCTGTACAAATGAAACTCGGGTCTTGCTACAGTGTGAACAAGAATATCCCCATTTCATTCAATCATTATTAGTCATTACATCCTCCAAGTGCTGCAGCTCTGCCATTAATCTCATCTGTCACCAGCACAAAGCCTTCCATCAGCCTGTTCACAACCATGCATGATATTAGCCATCATTCACTTTTTATGGACATTTCTCTTCAAAATAAGATGTAATTTTGAATAATACTGAGGCAGTGCTGAGTGCTCAAATATCTGTTCTCATGTAATGTAATATATCTAATATTTATGGAGTGGAAATATGGGAATGTTGTTGCTATTTTCAAATACAAATGTAACATCTTTTGAAAATTACTAAAACTACTGCTGACCTTACTGATTTCACTTTAAGTAATCTTTTGAAAATAGTCACTGAAAGACATACAAAAATGTGCACAAAGTCACTTATTGTCCACTCTATTGTTTGTCTTCATGTTGATGTTAATGTGCCTTGATGCCTTAAACTTCTTCTTGAATTCAATGCTTTTTTTATAGTTCAAAGATTACTTGAAAAACATGCTTGCTGAGAGCGGTGTTGCCCTTCCACAGTTTTGTATTTTTGTAATTTTAAAAGTGAAATATCCATGAGCAATTCTGAAATCTGAAACACGTATTCTAACATTTAGCCAAATCAAATTCAGGCTATTCAAATGGAGCTAAGCCAATAACAGTGATGTGACTAATGAAAGAAAAATATCAATTTTTACCTGGACTACGCACACCACGGGCTCAGCACTATCCACTGTAAAACCATCTACCATTGTGATCTGTATGGTATAAGCTCTTGTTTTATGAGGAATGTCTAAAAACTAAGTATAAGCAAAAATGTGGAGGTAGCAGATTGTAATTTAAATGGCAGCGCTGGTTCAATTGGGGTTTAAAGATTACAAATGCCATTAAAGTTGCAGTATATTTTATGAAGGGAACAGGGAAATGTAAGTAAAAGGAGGATTACAGAACAGTGGTGAAAGGGAATGTTAATGCTGCTAAGAGTGAATACAATAGTCATAGAAAATACCACCATCTGGCTGTTGTCAACTGAATACAACTGCCTTTTACAGATGGCAAACTACAAATAGTCAGCACAGTTAAGTGTGAAATTGTGATTAGAATTTTAACTTGAATGCTTAATATTCCAATGGAGTAGACAGATGAGTGGGGGAACACATTTTGAAAAAGAGACTACATTTAGTGAATATGATGTTTGAGTGAAATATCCTATCCTTACCTCACCTTGGTATTTAAATGGTGCTGTGCTGCTGCAATTTCCAACTATATTAGTGCAATTATATTACCAAAGATATTCTTCAACACTTAACAGTACATGATGCTACCATTATCAGATACTTGGAAAATGTTTTCTAAACGAAAATTATTACTGGCTTGAATGCATTATTGGCATTTATTTCTGTGCATAGTAGAGTACGATCACATCTCAAAGCAGGGACTAAACCTGATCAGGACTAAACTAAGGCTATAACAGGTCCAAACCAAGTCTACGTCTGATCAGGGCCAAATCAAGAAAAGTGGGACTGCTACTTGCTGTATAGTCTCCATGCAGATGGTCAAAACAGGTTTCCAGTCACCAGTCACTCTCTGTTTCAGTGCGCACGACTGTGTCAAACCACAAGAAGTTAGTAGGTAGGAACTTTTTACATTTGCTGCTACTTTTGAAAGTTCACGTTACAGTAATGGTTAAGTCCAGGTGTCACTGAGGGCATGATTTTATGTATTTTAGCGTGTGTGCGTGCGTGTGCGTGTGTGTGTGCGCGCGCGTGCATGTATGTATGTGTTACTGTTTGGGTTGTTTGGTTGTGTGGTGTCGGGCAGCAGTGGGGGGCTGGTTGGTACATTTTTTTTGTATGAAAAGCACTTTATAAATAACGTTTGATTGATTGATTGATTGATTGATTGATTGATGATGGAGCTGACCAACAGGAGTGTGTGAGAAGTAGCTATGAGATAGGGACACATTGCATAGACAACAGTATAGATAACATATAGTATAGTGTTATCAGACTTGTGCCACAGGCTAATGTAGCTGTGAGAATAAAAACCTGTTATTAAAGCTAAGCTAGTGTTATAGGTCACTTCTTCTCATATTCAGCTTTCTGTGCTAATGCCAGGGGCCTTGGACTTGTTGGATGCCGAGTTGTGCCTGGGTGTTAGTTGAGTGTTTTGTGCGTTGTGGGATTTTGGTCGTTGTCAAGCTGTGGCACGTCTGACAGGTGGTGTCCCTCCTACACGCTGCATGGAGCTGAGCAAGCGGACCACACAGATGGTCCTCAGCCATCGCACTCCGAGGCCACGCTTGTTTTTTTGACATATCACTCTATACACCCCCCCCACCCTTATTGAAGTCAAATAAAAAGTTGCCACCACATAATATAAGATGTAAGTTTTATATTTACAACACAAATAAGAAATGTGAAAACTAACAATTAGAATGGCGAGACCTGAATCACTGAGCAAAACAACAATAAATCTGTGTAATTAAAAGAGTATGTACAACCACTTTTCAGAAAGAATGAAGAAATGCCAGGATGTTGAATAAATGAACATCAATTAGGCATAACACCAAGACCACCTGCATTTTAAGCAACAGATCTTATATTAAAAATGGCTTTTACCAAATACTTTTGTGAGAGTAGTTCCTCTGTTGAACTATACGACTTATGCTCCTTCCACGGACCACTTTGCTGCTGACCCCTGCAGACTGAGAACACACAAGAGCTTTTGAAAATGCTCTGATCCAAATGTCGAACCATCACAATACTTCATACATGTACAGTGATATTCAGTGGTCATAATGTTATGGCTGATTGGTGGTAGTATTCACTCGGAGGAGTCTCTGCAATACAGTGACGAAGTGTAAACTGGCCATATACACAACTGTACAGGTGACTCAGCTTTGGAGTGACGGGTAAATAGATGACACCAGATATGTTAGCATAGCATAGCACGTAATCTCAGCAAATCACCAAGAAGCATGTCAGAGCTGAATAAAACAGGTTAAAACAGGTTAATTATAACTTACATTGGTATAATTTTTAAAGGGATAGACCAGTACTCTAAACGTACTAGGCTCCATCTTGTTTATAGACACATGCAGTATAGAATTTATGCATTGTATTACATGTTATTGTTCTGTTAAGATCACAACTTGGAGATGTAGACAGGAGCATTATTTATTAATACTGTAGTGTATTGTTTCAGTTTACATGTTAACCCTGTACCTGGACTCCACTGCAAAAAATATTCTGAGCCTCAGTGTGACTTTCCTGCATTCAAACAAATAAAAATAACTTTAAATATACTGGACTATCCCTTTAAATGCTTGGCCTTAAATCAGATCAGTAACCAGACAAACAATGTTTCCTGATTCTTGTATGTGATGGCAGGGATGACTGAATGTGTCTTATAAACTGCTGGTTTAAACCGTTATAATAAAAACTGCCCTTGAACAAGCTTCAGTTATGACATCCTGGAAAAAAGTCAAACAACAGTCTCTTGATTCACTTCAAAACAAGTGAACTGCAGCGGCATCAAGGCAAAGTTTCATGTGTAAAGTTTGGTCCATGCATGTTAAAGATGTGTGGACTACAGTGGCCCTGGTGGTCAAGCCATAACAGCAGATCAGATTGGACAAGAATCAATAAAGCAAATCACAAAAAAATAATTGGTAAAAATGACTTGACAGACATATAAAAAAAATATGGTTGGTTGGTAATAAAAACCAACCAGTGTTTTCAATAAAAAAGTAAACAGAAGGTTCTAATCACAAACACATTTGCACATTGATAACTGAGATGTTTGAATGCTATTTTTGCATTTCATACTGCCTATTGTTGCTTATTGGCACAGAATGATCACCATGTTTCCATCAGTCTGCCACAGGACAGCTATGGCTATTATAGAAGATTACATTTAAATGTTTGACTATACTAGGACTAGATAGATGTAAAAAGAAAAAAAAAAGTATAATGGTTTTTGATTGCTGTAACTTGTCCTTCAGGGCCACCGTAGTCTGCTCACGCCAGTAGATTTGCCTATGTGCGTCATCAGACCATATCACAAAAAGATCATTTTAAATAATATCAATGTTTGTACCATTTCAGATCTGGCTTTTGTTTAACTCAAAAAATGTCTTCATGGGAGTTCCAACAGTCAACAGTCATTTACAAGAATGTCCTTTGAATGTCTGTCAACACACTGGAGATTCCCCATTGGCCAGTGAGGTCTTTTTCATCACAGTCTCCTCTCTCCGTCTTAAAAAAGTGTCTCCAAAACATCAGACAAAGTTTAGTTGACGTAGTAGAGCCAGTAGATGAGGTTGAATAAAGAAAACGTGAAAGGGAAGATAATCCGTGACCACCTGTCTATGGCATTTACATCGGTCAGATCTGGGATTTTGATCTTGAGCTGGGACGAGCGTCTTCGCAGTCTCGTTCTCTTTAGGTGTGCGTTCCTGTCCAAACTGTGCCTCCCCGACTCCCGCGCTGAGCTGGGCCTCCTGTACTGGACCCCGCCCACGTTGTCAAAGATCATGGAGGAGGAGTTGTGGGTGTCACTCAGGGTGGTGGTGGTGATCTCGTTGGTGCCCACCTCGTTGTGGATCTCTAAAGTGGTGAGGAGGATGTTTCCCTGGGAGTCCACCTGACGATACAGACACAGAGCAGGTTAAGCAGTGTTTTGGGTTTCAGGATGTACTGTTCAGACTTTTAAAGGTGCATTGTGTAACCTTTTGGTTGGGGATCCATCACCTGCTTGTTTCTATGGATATGTCATTGCTCTACCTGGAATGTTCCACAGTATGACATTAAACAGCTCTACCTTTTATTTAATTAATTTAATTTTATAGCTCAAAAATACCTGAAAAACAGGCATTTTGAGCAGTATCACCTCTACACAGATCTGACATGTAATTTGGCCTGGTTTTAATACCAAAATGTGAAGCATTCCAGACAAAGCAATAACTTCTCCATGGAGACAAGCATTTGACAAACCCTCCACCAGGAAAGTTACATAGTGCACTTGTAAACTTCTTATTTCTGCAATATTTCTGAAAATAATCTGTCTTGAAACAAACTCCAAACCAAACTCCAAAGTTGCTATAAAGACAATTTGATAGAAAATGTGAGAAGAGATTAGCAGTGCTGCAGGTGTAAGCAGATTAGTGTCCCAATACAAACATTTCAAACTTGATTTTGATACAAAAGAATACTCTTAATAATTGGTACAAATTGTTATGATTTTTGACACAAAACAATAGTAGTTTTTACTTTATTTTACCATGCGGTTTGTACATGTACTTCTGATAAAGATCACCATTCTAAAACTATTCAGGAAATGTCCAATTTTGTTCTATTTATGCCGAATGAGTATCTATTTTTGATACTAGTTTTCCTATCAGAATCTCATTTTGACACTGATCTGTTTCTGATGAGGAGTCAATCTCACCTAAGTCTCACTTAATATAGCTATTTCTTTCTTTCATTTCTAGTTCAAATGGGTTTCCAGGACCTTTATAACCAATTCAAAAGCCCTTAATCCATTTTGCAGCACATTCTATTATTGCTTCTGTACAAGATGATGTGTTAATTGGAAAACCACAGTGACAGCAGCATGACAAGGTGAAAAATGAGGAGAGGTGTCATTGTTTCACAGGAAAGCAAGGCTGGTTTAGTTCAGGGTGAGATTACGCAGGTTTTTTCTTAGTAAAAGTTGGCACTGGAGACAAAGTTTTAGTTGACTTCACACAGTGGCAGGGTTGGACTCACCCCTCGAGAGTGACGCCGACCCTCAAACTGATTGGACTGTTTCCTGCAGTTACCTGAATCCACGGACGACTGGCCAGAGGAGAGAACATTCATGAAGACTTGTTTTGGATTTACCGCATACAGTAGTCAAACGGGGACAACAAAATTATCCATACATTTTAATAAATTATCAACATAAAAAAAATACATTTTACATTACATTTTAGACACATTATGTATATGTAATAGAATTTTAAGGTTATTGCCGTGTATGTGTGTGTGTGTTGACAGTGCTATGGTTAGATACGGTTAGATCGGGGGTCGGCAACCTTTACCACTCAAAGAGCCATTTGAACCAGTTTCACACAGTAAAGAAAACACTGGGAGCCACAAAACCTTTTTGAAATTTAAAATGAAATAACACTGCATATAATGGCTTTTTTTCTTTCTTTTTTCTTTTCTTTCTGCGTCCTGATTGGCTAAGGGACTGTAGACCTTTTGCCTATTTGTCAGTCATTCTCCTCCGTGCCGTGCCTCCTGTACAGTACAGAATGCGTTCAGTTTGCCAAATGTATATAAATGTTCGATCGCGAGCAGCATGACTCTGAAGTGCTGTATGTTTGCAAGTTTTATCCCAGGCAAAACCTGCGACAGTGGAGCGGCGCCAGGACGAAGAGGCTTGGTCAGAGGAACTGTGAAATACACGCAATATGTTTAGGCCTGAAAACAGGTTTGGATCTTTGGTTTCATTCTATAATATTGCGCTTTTTTGTTGAAAATCTATGACAGTTTGAGTGTTTAAATATGAGAGAAATGTGAGAAAATGTTAAGGCCAGTCTGAGAAAAGTGTAGAATGTGTGTTATTTTTAGAACGTAACCACCGCGATAAACGAGGGACCACTGTACTGAGCTGCATCAGTGGGATCAAAGAGCCGCATGCAGCTCCGGAGCCACAGGTTGCCGACCCCTGTGTTGGATTATCATATTTTTGGAGTTATACTCCAACTTTCTCCTCGTGTGTTCTGGGTCTGCTCCCTTGCTTCCAACACACCCGTCTGAAGAGATTGAAATGCGAAGTTCTCATTTTTGGATATGCTCCAACTTTTAAAATTACATATAAAAAGCAAAATCATGTTTTCATGGTCACTCTGATTTCTCACTAGAGATTGCCCCATATGGGTTTTTTTCATGCAGATACCAATTGTTTAGAATCTAGAGAACCCAATGACCGATTAGGTCTGACAATATTTTTGGTAATTTATGTGCATGTTATTTAAATAATCTTAAACATTATTATATGATAGGAACTAGCCAAACGTTTATAGTAAGAAAACGTTTTCCCAGTATTGTATTTTTTTCTAACAGTGTGGGAGTCACAACATATGTAGCTGCTTATTATGTTGTTACCGCTAGTCTTTCCTTCATACAGAATAACAACTTTACAGGCAATCGAAAAGGGACACCCTCCTCTTCAATATGTCATTAGGAAAAGATGATTTCCTGGCCTCTTTTCCCTAAACCATGTAGGCACATTTTCAGGACTTTACAACCTCATATATTTCTTGTCACGCCACCTCCCTGCGTATTAGAAATGAGTCTCACCTTGGGTCTGTCGAATTTATTGCGGTCATTATTGGCCTTTTGCGCCCGCTCAGCCAGTTTCTTCTGCATCTGTGGGCCGCGTCCAAAGAAGATGTAGTTGACAAATGCGTATTCAAGCAGCGCCAGGAAGACGAAGACAAAGCAGCCCATCAGGTACATGTCTATGGCTTTAACATAGGGGATCTTGGGAAGAGTCTCCCTCAAATGTGTGTTAATGGTGGTCATGGTCAGCACAGTGGTGATACCTGCAAAACAGACATGCAAATTTGATTAAGCAAAAGGTTAGAATAGTTTTGAGTTTCATCTTTGTTGTAATGAATTCATTTTGTTACATTTGCGTTAGCATTATTCGGTCCCAAAGGCATGATTGTTGTCAGTTACATGGTTTGGTAATATGGTAGAGTGAACATGGTATATTTTTAGAAAGTTAAAAAGTATTTATACTACACTGGGAGCACAGCAATACTATTCACTGTATTCACTGTATTCACTGTAAATATCTGACACGGTTCATATCAGTGCATTGGTCAAACATCCATAGTAATAAAATGATAATCCTTATATAAACATTACACAGGTCTCTTGGGCTAATAGTAATGGTTTTGTTCCCTTTTTCCAGCCTGACCCTATGTGAAAGATGACATGAAGCTACAAACAGTGGTTTAGTGCAGTCTGTGTCAACATGTATCCAAGGCCGTGGCGGTGATATGTGGAAGTGTCAGCCGGGAGTGGACCCCAGTTGCTCTCATTTAAGTCGCATGTTATTTACTGGACATTGGCTCAGACTATTCAAGGTCTGTGGACACTGTGTGGACGAATAAAACGCCTGATAAGGAAACCAAGCAAAGTGAATCACTGGAGTTTGTTTTAATAATTTAATGAAAAGGGTTATGGTCAATTGGATAATATCATGAGTCTTTAACGGCCTTACAGTATATATCACCTTTAAGGTGGCAATTAAAGCTATCTGCTTCTCCTGAGAGTTCCCACCTCACCGTGATTGGTTCACATTTCAAAAGTAATTAATTTTGTTGAATGTGTCCCAACCACTTTGAGATATCCTGTTGCTATTAACTATATTAAAACAGGTTAGGTTGGGACACATCTGTTAAAATCTTTTGGAAATAAAATATTCAATCCATCTAATATTTCAATCACCAGAGTCGAATGAGCAATTATATTTCATGAAATACTAAAATCTCAATTTCAGCACTTGATAGATTATGAATATTTGATGGTTTGAATAGATTGGCATTTTGCAAACTATAACATTACACTTTAGAGTCTAGACTATACTGTGCTAAATAGATTTCAAATACAGTGACATTTGAAATAATAATTCCAACCAGGACCCACTTTTTAAATGCATTGTATTTTTCAATCACAAGTAAACAAGTCAAATCCTTCAGAAGTAGACGGATATCTCACAGCGGAGGACTTGTCAGATTAACTCCGCTTTGCTAAGCAGAAAATGGGCCCTGGTTTACAGCTCTTATAGCCAACACACTCAGCATATATCGCAAATAAATAAACAAGAGTGAAGTCATTCTCTCAGTAATATGCTCCATCGACAATAACTGCACTGTGCTGGTTGTGCGTTTTACCGATCTGCATCTAGTTTACAGTACATCTGTCGGTACTGGCTTACATGATTAATCTTGAACTTCATACTTGAGAGAAAGGAAGATATGGAGACAGAGGGAGAAAGAGAGGAGGAGTGAGAGAAGAGAGAGTTGGAGTGTCAGGGTAGTGTGGTTACATGGCATTGATTTCAGTGGAGCAATGGTTCGTGTAAGAGTTTCTCAAAATAGTTGCAGCAAGTGCAATATAAACTGCATTTGAACTGCGCACATGCTTTAGGCAATAGCTAAACCTTCATGTGACTTTTCTGTTTAACCAAGATAGAGGCAGAGTATATGAGTATATTTTGGTATATATATGAAAGTAGTGGTAATTCTGACACTGACATAATACTTATGATTGAGGAATACCTGCTTTCATTACATTCAAGAATTTGTAAACAACCAACTGAACAAGGCCATAGATAAATATTGGGTTGTCCAGTCTAAAATGAATAATATCTTTCAATCTAAGCTTATACTTTATATTTCAAACTTGCACTAACTTCACATTATCCATAAATCTCCTAATTGTTTTTTTCCATACACCATTACTCATGTTACTATTATCTAGAACATTTCCTCTCTGTATTAGGGCATTTTTCATAAACGCAAATCTGTGCAAATTCAGGTTTAGGCAGGATACTCTTCCCCCATTACATCATAAAGTAATCTATAGTGATTTATCAAAGAAGACTAATGACTGATAAAGAGTGTGTATGCTTTTAAACAGAAGTGACTGCTAAAGCTTTAAAGGTCCTACAGTATATGAAATTGACTCATGTGAGGTTTAAGCCTTGTTATAATGTTGTTACCTCATCATACCCGGAGTTGCGTTTTGTTTCATTCACACATGTTTGACTATTCTTGGAGTATTACTCTCCTTTATACTGGCGGCACGGTGGCTGAGTGGCTAGCACTTCACAGCAAGAAGGTTCCGGGTTCGATCCCCGGGTCGCCCAGGCCTTTCTGTGTGTGTTCTGTGTGGAGTTTGCATGCATGGTCTGGGTTTGATCCCCGGGTCGCCCGAGCCTTTCTGTGTGCAGTTTGCATGTTCTCCCCGTGTCTGGGTGGGTTTCACTTCTTTCTACATCTCCAAAGCTCAAAATGCTCTGTTGCACATTGCGATGTCATGAAGCAGTAGTTTTCAAGTTATTATTTTTATTTTTTTATTTTTTTCATTATCTTTTATTTATCCTTGTAGGGAAATAATTTCTTTGCATTTGACCCATCCTTCAGGAGCAGTTGGCAGCTCATCTTTCAGGCTTCAGGCACCCAGGAACCCTTGATCTTATTGCGAGACTTTGGTCAGGACCTCAGCTGGAGGATTTTACCTATAGAGCACCCAGACATGGGGAGAACATGCAAATTCCACACAGAAACGCCTGGGCAACCTGGGAATTGAACCCAGAACCTTCGGCACGGTGGCTGAGTGGCTAGCGCTCACGCTTCACAGCAAGAAGGTTCCGGGTTCAATGCCCGGGTGGCCCGAGCCTTTCTGTGTGGAGTTTGCATGTTCTCCCCGTGTCTGGGTGGGTTTCCTCCGGGCACTCCGGTTTCCCCCATCAAACCAAAACATGCACCATAGGTAAAATCCTCCAGCTTAGGTCCTGACCAAACCGAAGCAAGAAGATCATGGAGATGGTCCCCGGGCGCAGTAATGTGCTGCCCACTGCTCCTAATAACAGGATGGGTTAAATGCAGAGAAGAATTTCTCCTGTGTGAGATCAATAAAGTCACTTCTTCTTCTTGCTGTGTGAGTAACCTTTTCCCTTAAGTTCAACAGAGATTGGCCATTCCAGGTCTGAAATCATCCAAATGATTCTAATGAAGGTGTATAGAGTTTAAAAAAAGTTTTCCATTTGAGAGAAGAACTCACCTAAATATGCAGGATTTATGTTTTAAACATGTGTGAATGAAACAAAACATAACTCCAGGTAATTTTTGTGTGATTAGCAAACAAGATTAAAACATTGATCCCTCCAAATGTCCATTGTGTGCTATTTTACTGTAGTTTCATTTCATTTATTCAACTTCATTCATTTCAGAAAAAAAGAAAAAATATCTACTTAATTGCTGCGGCTGTGGAAAGCACATCAAGTCAACATTAACTATGGTAATAAAGCCCTCATTACATTTAGCAAAAGAAACATTTTAAATAACAAAACTAGCAGCAGCCGCAGCATGACAAGGAAAATTGCACAGTTGCTGCCATTACTGTGAATATTTGTTTTAGAATATCCACTAATTTGGAGAAAATACAGACACAAAAATTGTTGTAAATAACCATTTCTTTTGCTTGCTTATGTTTTCCATTTTCATTTAATCTAACTTAAAAGTGTATCTCTTTAGAGCTATAACTGAATTGGTGATTTTTTTACAATCCTCTATGTTTTCTTTTTACACACACATAACTCACTTGGGTATTCATTATATGAGTAACGGACTGGTAAAGTTCATCTTAGTCCATATCCCAGAGTTAAACCAGGGCTTATGGTTGATTTGTTCCCACAGGCCAGCATCAAATTACATCAGAGTGCATGCTTCAATACTAACAACCCTGTCTCCCAGCCTCAGTGAGAGATGTTCCAATGTTCCCATGTTATTGGAATGTGTACAGGATTCCCCAAATGCCCTGCCCCCTGCTGGCTATTTTTAGACCTAATTGGTACTCCTAAACAAATTACCTTTATTACAACCATCTTCACTGACCCATAACAGTGTGCACTTAGGATCGTATTTGTATTGCTCTTGGAATAGGATAGACAAAACATAAATGAAAGGTCAGGTTTGGTGTTCCTGTCAGGAGTAACTAGGATGTCTCTTTCCAGGCTACATTACAGTAAACATGATCTCCCAATGCTCCTGTGCTATTTTGTGCTTTTTGGTTTCACCTGCTTGTTTCTATGGAGATGTCATTCCTTTGCCTGGAATGTTCTGCAGTATGACATTAAGCAGCTCTGCCTTATATTTATTCAATTCCAAGTAGTTTTATAGCTCAAAAATGCCTAGAAAAACAGACATTGTGACAGTGAGTGGGGATGCCTCTCCACAGATCTGACCTGTAACTTGGTCAGGTTTGGTCTCCATGAAGATAGAAAGGTTTAATACCATACTGTGAACCATTCCAGACAAAGCAATAACATATCAACTGAGAAAAGCATTTGACCCTCCACCAGAAGCATTTGACCCTCCAACAGAAAAGCTGCACAATGCAATTTTTTTTTAAAGCATACATTCTGTCTTTGAAATTGGCTTGATCTTCGGAAAGAATCAGGGCGTGCGTAAATGACCATACTGCCGCTGTGGACCAATCACGTGACGATTAGCGCTCTTTTGTTTTCTTTTTCCGCCTATCAGCTGTGAGCAGCTCGTGAATATTTACGCTGCATTTAAACAGGATAAGGACAGTGAAAAGTATCTTCTCAAGATAAGGGACACGTTCGGGACACGTCCGTTTCTCCGGAGCTCATGTACAGAATATGATCGGATACTTAAGCTGCTGAAAGACTGTGGATACGCGAATAATCTTATGGGGTGAGTAAAGTGCCTACAGTTAAAACGTTGACACTACAGACTATAGGACATGTTTAAATACTTCAGCTTTCATTTGGTCATATTGTTTCTGCATCAAAGGGAGATATTTAGTTTGTTTGGTTAGCAGATAAACAGACATCATACAATACCTAAAGCTACTCTAGCGGCCGAAGCGTCGTAGTTTATCCAGAAGGACACCCAGGACAGAATGGTGATGAGGATGGAGGGCATGTACGTCTGTAAGATGAAGTAGCCGATGTTTCGTTTCAGTTTGAAGCTCAGAGACAGTCGTGGGTACGCACCTGCAACACAGAGGAGACAGGCTCAGGTAACGTTACATAATCACTCCCATTCATAAGTTTGTCATGATTACAAGATATAAATGGGTATCACGTCAAAAATAAAGTTGTTTCCAAATTGTACTTTATCTTCCAAATATAAACGTTACTCTAAAATTGACAGATTTATTGATACAGCTCTGGAAAAATCAGTTTTTCTGATTTTACTACTTATAGGTATGTGTTTGGGCAAAAGGAACATTTTTGTTTGAGTCTATAAACTAACTTCCAAATAAAAAATATTATCGTTTAGAGCATTTATTTGCAGAAAATGACAAATGGTCAAAGTAACAAAAAAGATACATGTTTTCAGACTTCAAACAATGCAAAAAACAAGATCAAACTCAATTTAAAACAACATAATACTAATGTTTACACTTAAGAAGAGTTCAGAAATCAATATCTGGTGCAATAACCCTTATTTTTAATCACAATCAAAATGCGTCTTGGCATGCTCTCCACAAGTCTTTCAAATTGTTCTTGGGTGACTTTATTCCACTCCTGGTGCAAGAACTGAAGTAGCTCAGCTTTGTGTTTGTGTTGGAATTCAACAGACGCTGGAATGGAATGGCTGTAATACATGTAGAGATGGTGATTTCAGAAAAAAAAGGCAGTGGTCTCTTATTTTTTTCCAGAGCTGTATGTCACCAGTTGTTTTTGATGATGAGATTTCTTTTGTGCACACACCAAAAATATGTCCTAATTATTGGATTTTATACCAACTGATGCTAGTTAACTCATTTTTACTGGTCATGTAAATGTACCCAATGTGTTATACTGTAGTTTAGATTTTTGGTGATGGTCAGAGAAGCGTTTGACCTGGTACTGAAACTGTATTTGACCACGAGTGACCTCCTTCATTGTGTGACACCTGATCTGCAGTGAAGATGTTACCTGTAGAAAACACCACAGTGACGGTATCCAAGTTGGATTCTATATTCCCAGCATCTTTTAGTCTAATGTCCTGGGTTAAGCCAATTTTCACACGTTTTTACATGTTTTTAAACAAATGAGCTTTTTGAGCAAATGACACAAAAGTTGGGCTCTTTGTTTTGTCCCAACAGTCAGAAGGTACAGGTTTGGTCTCCATGGAAACAGGCACGTGTGGGGCAGGCTGAAATCTTTTGATGAAATCTGTCCTTGAACTCAACATTGGCAAACAAATCGCTCCAGAGTTAAATCTCTACGCAAACTGTATAAGAAAAATGACACATGAACAAATGACTGTGCCTCTGGACATGCAGCACTGTTGGTCCATGCTGCATCTGATAAATAAAACATGTTCAATTTCTGATGTAACAATGTGCTACTGCTGCCAGGGTCAGTTTGTCTCATTGTTTTTTAACATACTGAAACTTAACAAACTCATCTTACCCACATTTGCCTAGTATGAAAGTGGAGTGTGCGTGAGTGTTGGAGGTGGTCGGAGGGGCCGATGGCGCATATTGGCAGCCTCGCTTCCGTCAGCCTGCCCCAGGGCAGCTGTGGCTACAGAAAGTAGCTTACCACCACCAAGTGTGGAGTGAATGAACGGTGAACTGTGGAGCGCTTTGGGATGAAAAGGCATGTCATGAAAAGCGCTATATAAATGCAATTGGAAGGATCTTAGGCAAACAATGCAACTAATATTAATAATGTAATAGAAGCAGTGCTTTTTTAGACACACAGACACATTACATTATTTAATCCACACACGTGATGGTTCTAAGCTTCTTCTATAGTCACAGCTGTAAAAATAGACTGAAAGACGGCTCTTAATTTGACTTTACTACAGCCATTAAAATGCATTGTCATTTGACTACTTCATCATGTAATCGATTGTAAACAAAATAGCTCAACAAAATCACAGTTTAGCTAAAATGCAGTGCTTCGTTACTATGAGTTGTATTATTTTCTTTTTTATATTTACAGTATATTGGCCCTGTGCAATCTTAACCGTAATTTCTGCCTGTCATTTAGGTCAAAACTTGTGTAAGTAAACTGCATATTCATGTGTAATTGAATACAGCTCCCATGTAAACCAAACAGAAATTCTTACTTCTTACATTATATTGCATTGCGCGTCCTTCCTTAGTATTCGTCTGGCAGAGCTCCCAGCTGTATGGACTCTTCGGACTTTATTTGTATCAACATTTGACCCTGACGCTAATGAGCTATAAGCGCCTCTCCACAGACCCACGTCTAGTTGGCATTAATTCCTCTTTGGGAATTGCCATTGTTTTTGAGTGTTTTTGTTTAAGAGCAGAATAATTTCTGCTGTTGATGCTTCACAAACACTAAGAATGCCCCCCTCCCTCGTTGTTCCCCCTATTTTTTATGCTGCTCAGTGCTTACAGAACAACAGGAGTAATTGTTGCTTTGTTATTATTCTGACTTGCAGAGCTGTAGGGCTACGAGGGGAGCATGAAGTAAAATCCTGTAATTACAGAAAAGACTTGAAGAAATGAAGATGACTGGGGGCGAGCATCTCCACTTCTTTGCTAATACTAAATTGCTCTTCTGCTGGATCAGATAAATTTTACAAAATATACTATAATGAGATTGATATGAAAGTCAGTCAGCCAGTGAGCTTCTCACTCTACATCCTCAGGTCGCCTTCATGGCTATGTTTACATGCACACCAAAAGTCTCATTATTATCCCATTTCTGGAATGATCAGATTATTCATATGTCAAGTAAACAGTTGCATCTGACATGCATCTGATCTCCTTCTGATAGTTCACACCTGTGCAGATTTTGACTGGAAAATTATACGAAAAAAGGCACACTAACATGGCAAGACCAAAATGAAACACTTGTTTTAAAATTCATGGTACTTCATGGTACTCCAAATACAAAAGTTACACACTGATCAACTGACATGTAACCAGATGTTTTTGATAATGCGATTTTTTTATTTTTTATTTTTAAACGCACACCAAAAATCTGTACTAATTAGTGCTGTCAGGCGATTAAAAAAAATAATTGAATTAATTACAGGGTTTGTAATTAATTAATCAAATTAATCACATTTTAAGAGTGTGAGAGAGAGAGATTGTGAGTGAGCGATCGAGTAAGCGAGCGAGCGAACCCACTTTGCGATTGAGTTTGTCAGTTTTCATGTGGTCGCTTTGTTCATTCGTTTCCCAAATTCTGCGAGCGTGGTTTGGTGGTTTGGTGGTTTGGTGAAGTGTGCACTATCACTGTTTATCGTTCAAATGATCCGTCAGGCTGGAGCAGCTTCGGTGATCGGAAAATTCTTTTTGACAAAAGCTACAAATCACTGCCTTCTTGTTGATAATCCCGTCTTTGTTCTTTTTATAAATGGACTTGTCGTTCAAAGGCTCTGGCAGTGATTTGCTCGCCGCACGCCAAATTTAAAATGCACTCGCATAGAATTGCCGCTCATAATTAATTGCGTTAATTTTTATAACACGTTAATTTGCAGTGTAATTAATGAATCTGCAAATTAACGGGCGTCTGGGCGTCCCTGCTTAGACTGTTGCCTCCGCGACCCGGCCCCGGATAAGCAGAAGAAAATGGATGGATGGATTAATTAATCTAATTAATGCGTTAAACTGACAGCCCTAGTACTAATTATTGGATTTTATCTCAATTTATTCTAGTTATCTCGTTTTTACTGGCCATGCAAATGTACCCAGTGTGTTGCTATCATTTTATTTTTGGTTCTGGTACTGAAACTGTATTTGACTACTCCTTCATTTTGTGACACCTGAACTGCAGTGAAGTTACCTGTAGAAAATACCACATTTCTGGACACTAGTTTGTAGTCAACGATGGAGAACTGAGGGAGCTCGATCCTGGTCACTCCGGTCACAGCGGTCTCTCCTCCTTTCCAGTAGAACTCAATGTCATCAGTGGTGTATCCGTCTGAAATTGTACAAAAGATAGTGAGAACATTTTGACCCAGACCAAAAACTAAACCAAGCTATTTAAATTCTTGCCATACAAAGGTTTAATGTACTTGCCAATGTTCCTAAATTTTCATCGGCCTGATCATCACATGGATGAGTGCGTGTGTGCATGTCTAATCACTAATGTGTGCTTTTACTTGTGGACTGGTGGGGGTGCCATTTTGAGGAGTTAACAACTGAAAACTCCCCCTATCCTCCCATATGTGGGTGGAACATCATAACCGTCTAATTTAAAAACAACCAATATATGAATTTTTCAATATCTGTTTTCATATAAAGTATATTTGCTTGAGTGAAATCTCTAGTTGCTTAATAGCTGCATCTGATTTACAGTGAGCCCCATAAATCATTGTTAAGTGCTGATTGCATGGGGAGTAAATCTGGGCGAGTTGTGTGTGGCTGTATCCAGACAGACTGCGACCACGTGGGTCCATAAGCACTGATGGTTTTATGGCGTGGACCAAACCAAGATCCGAGCCAGGGCCCTGATGAAGGAGAGCTGATCATTACGGCTGCTCTGGGAGTCTGTGTGTGCTCCCAACAGGGCAGAGACAGTGGCTCCTAACGGCGAGCAATCTCATCGGCCCTGACAGCTTAATAAATCTAATGTCAGTTCAGAAGCTAGGGTCCTTTCTGAGATGGAGACATGAAGAGTGAGACGTTTTTTATGACAATCACTTTTCATACTTAACTGATGAAAGAGCGGAGATGTGCAGTGTGTTTTAATGAGGTTCAAGACAGGGGCCTGGGTCATGGCTCAACTAGAATCATGCAGTTGAATCATAGTTGAGGACTATTGTATTCTATGTGTATTCTTATGCTAGTGCTACTTAAATGTACAAATACAATGTCTCATTATAATTTAACAATATTCAAAACAGAGTTGTGACTAAAGAAGCAAGGGTTAAACTTACAACTTTCTATTTCTAGAGTGCAGTTTTGTTCGTCCAGTGGGTATCTCCGTAGGTCCATCATACAGGCTGCTGTTGTCGTGATCCTAAACGACATAAAAACACCATGTTTTATGCTCACTAAAATGCTGCACAAAAAGAAAAAATTGAAATCTTTAAGAGATACAAAACCATTATTAATAGCTTTAAAAGGCACTCACAGTTACCACTAATAGCAGTTTCAGGATTTTGGAGGCTGCTACACTCTTGTGAAATGAGAGCCTTTATTCCAGCAGATTGGTTTAACTTTTTTTAAGGAAAGAAAGCAGGGAGTGGGTGAAAGTGTTAAATGTGCATTATTCAGCTTTTCTTGTGGGAGCCCACCACCTGCTTGTTTCCATGGTCATGGAGATGTTATTGCTTTGCCTGGAATGTTCCACAGAATGGCATTAAATTGAACTATCTTGCATTTATTCAATTACAGGTATTTTATTGCTCAAAAAATACTTGCATATATCCATTCTTTCTAAGCACAGTCTCCACAGATTTGACCTACAACTTTAGACTTGCACTATCCAGCGAAACTAACCTTAACTGGACTTCAGAGATTAACTTGACTCAGACCTATGTTTGCACTTGACCATTCATTTTGGTATTTTCTGCCTTAGAGAAGAGCTTGGCGTTCCTTCAGTGCTTAAGTGTCCTTACCTGAGCCCGTACAGGACTGTCCCATCCGGGTGCAGGCGGATCATGCGGTTTTTCACTGTGACTCCGTGAACAAAAGACTTCTTATCGTTGAGGAAGTACGTGTCTGGGACCCAGAGCTGGTCGGCCACTCTGTTATCCAGGGTAAGGTTCAGAGGGATGCCCGCGTACGCCAACCTCTTATCTCTCCAGTACTGCTGGAAGTACATGGTCAGTGTGTAGTCCTGGAGGAGAGAGCAGATACAGAAGCATGAGAGAGTGTTTTTTATACCATTGCTGTTATCTATCATAGTGTGTTAAACCACAGAAAACACTGTTCTATTATGTGAATACAATGAGTTCATTATGTGCTTGTTTTATCTGGTTTGTCCTATGTAGTCATATAAATGTGTTGGACCACAATGGCACAAAAGATTAAATATAAAAAATGTATGCATGTATGTACTGTATGTATAATAAATGTTACAGCATACTGAAAAATCAAATGTCTTCACTGCAGCAAAAAGGAACAAAAAGTGTTCAAAACTGGTTTAAAGATTTGGTTACAGTCTCTATGCATGAGTTTTAGAAAGATACTGCTACTGGTAGGCTGTGAATATACCACTCATCTTTCTTTAGTCAATAACATCCTGAAGTAATACACCAAATGTCTTTTAACACCAAAAAGAGCTGAAACTGCTCTTTTTTCAGATGCCATTGAGTTCAGCCTGCCGCCCAGAGCTGAGGTGGGATATTTTTTAAAAGTTGATATATATAGAATTGTCAAACAACTGTGATCTCCATCAGTCTGCCCAGAGCATCCGTATTTCAGAGCTGTCTTCTGCCAACACGACTGGCACTAGCATCAAGAATATAGATTTCCTTTACTGCCGGCACAACATCAAAACCATGTATCACTTTGAGCAAATGCCGCTACAAGAAAAAGAAATATGAAGGTGTTTCATTTGGATTGGTTCAATGAAAAAACACACTGCTTATAAGACTGTAGACTATTTAAACAATATGACTGCATACAAAAGGATTTTATTACCATGGAAACAAGCAGGCGATGCCACTAGGCCAAGTCATAAGTCAGATCTATGAAGCGGTGGCCCCACTAACAGTAAAAATGCATGTGTTTCAAGTCATTTTTTCTCAGCAAAAATACACCTGCAAATGCAAGATGGTTACATTTAATGCCATAGTGAGGAACAAAGCAAATGTCATGGCAGCAGACCCCCACTAGAAAGTTACATAGTGAACCTTTAAGTAAAAAAAGTATATATATTAAATGGCCTTTGCCTTTTGTTCAGATTATCTTACAGGTTTAAAAGATGATATTTTCATATGACAAGCAGCAATAATTTCAGAGATTTTTAAATTTATTGTGCTAAAAATTGTATATTCAAATCTAACAAATGTGTGAAATATTAATAGAATAATACAGTATATCTGCAAGCAGCAATGTGGGGCCAAGCAGTGACCCAGCCTAATTTGATGACATGCGTTGGATCAGTCTTCGCCCAAGGATCCCAGGGATACCAAGTTTTTCAAAATCGGACTTACGGTTCAAAAGTTACAAGCTGTTTGGCGACTTTTAGGACACGTTTGATTGGCTCTCACGACAAAACGATAAGAGATATCAAAACTCCAGGCAACTTTCTGATGAGGCTCAATCCAAAGATGCTATGTACCAAATAAGAGCAAAATTGGTCCAAAATTGAGTGAGGAGAAGCATTTTGAGTGTTTTTCATAAAATTCAAAATGGCAGACATTCTATTCCGGCTGACATGACATCATGGGGTGCATTTGATTCGACTAGGCCCAAGGATCCCCGGGATACCAAGTTTTTTGAAAATCTGACTTACGGTTCAAAGGTTACAAGCAGAAATGTCCCTCAAATTTTGACCGGGTGGTGGCGCTAGAGGGTTTGAGTTGGGGCCCTGTAATTTTTTGTGGCGAATCCTGGGACAGACTAGAATACGTGTGAAAAGTTTGAAAATAATCGTATGAAGGGTTCCCGAGATATGAGCTCACTTCCTGTTTGGCGACTTTTAGGACACGTTTGATTGGCTGTCACGACAAAACGATAAGAGATATCCAAAAGTTCGGGGATATTTCTGATGTGGCTCAGTCCAAAGATGCTATGTACCAGATTTGAGCAAAATTGGTTCAAAATTGAGGGAGGAGAAGCATTTTGAGTGTTTTTCATAAAATTCAAAATGGCGGAAAATCTACCCTGGCTTGGCCCAAGGAGTCCAGGGATGCCAAGTTTTTGAAAATTGGACATACGGTTCAAATGTTACACACAGAAATGTACCTAAAAATTCCTGCAACTTTGAGCTGCTGGTGGCGCTAGAGGGTTTGGGGTGGGGGCCTATAAATTGCTGTGGGTAATGAAGAGACTGGCTGGAATGTGCATGCCAAATTTCACAACTTTTTACCAGACGGTTCTAGGGGTTGCCATAGACTCCCAGAGGCGGAAGAATATTGAATAATAATAAGAATCAATACAATCACTATAGGTGCCTTGCAGCTTAGCGCTGCTTAGCCCCAATTAAGCACCAAGCAAACGTCGTTTCAACATTGATACATTTGAGATGCCTCCACTTTAGTATTTCTTTGTCAGAAGTATAGGTTAGTACAAATAACCATATCATATTTGTGTATTCATATTAATTTATAATAATATTATTATTATATTATACTATTATTATGAGAAAAGGTACAACTCGGCCCTATACTCTTCTTACCAGTTATCACCAAACTTCTATAAAATGTAATTGTTTAAGAGTCTATTGACAAAGTGTATCATTGTGCTGTCAATAATTCATTCCCAGTGACTTTGAGTGGCTCCATCAGAAGAACACAAAGCTTTCTTCCTTTATAATGGCTTAGAAGGCTCCCCATTCTGCTGACTAATGCTCTCTTAAATAAATAAACAGGAAATAAACACAAACTTGGCTCCACTGAAAATGCCTACATCTCAGCCCTCTGCTGCATCGCATATTCATTATAAAGTGTTCAAAAAAAAAAAAAAGGCCAGGAATCGGACACAAAATCAATACCTACAGTTTCAACACCAAACTAATTGTCACTATAGATCCCTGTGGATCCTGCTGCAACAAACTGCTGACTTGATAAGGAATAAAAAGTACTTTTATTTTCTAACACTTGCTACTGTACATTGGTGGGCTGTAGGGAAAGAGAAAAAGAGCTTGGTTTTGAGTCCCAATAAAAAGTGTACAAAGTTACTGACTAATGTAATCTAATATTGATTGTTTTAAAGAGTACAAGCAGAGTATGCAGGCTTTTCTTTGTGCTAAAACACATTCTGTATTTAGTACACTGGAGGAGAATAAAACTGGCTGAAAAACTGAAAATAAAAATGTTAAAAATAAAGGCAGATATGGTATCTAAGATTTTTTATTTCAAATTCGATGACGCATCCGTAACCCCAGATTCAATTTACACATTCAAATCAAATATTCCCTTTACTGGTACATTGCATAAAAAACTTTTAAAATCTTAAAAAACTCCACATAAAAAAACATTGTTCGATATACAAAAAAAATATATAAAAATACAAGCAGTACAGTATATTTCCAGAACATGAGTGAATCACCCTCTCCACCACAGAACCACCTCCTTGTCTGGAGTACACAGACCTTCAGATCCTACATAGTCTTGGATAGCCTAAAAAACATCTTCAGCTTTGGAAATGGAAATCTATTTCCACATCGCTCTAATCTGGAGCACCATTTTAGCTGTGTAGGCGCTAAGATTCTGCATGGCCAATTTAGCACCTCTCGGCACCATCTTCTTTTGAATGATGGGAGGAATGCACATGAATAAAACCACAGTTTATGTATAATGGTCATTCCAGAATTGAAGGACATTTTGGCTTTAAAATTCTTGAAAAATAAACCTTCACTTTTCTGATTTTCTGCTACATATTCATCAATAATAGGTAATAAACTATTAAATGCTTGATTAGCTCAGCATTTAGCTGACTGTCAATGGTCAAATTTTTATTATATGATTTATATGGTTTATTTATTCATTTACTCTAATCACAGTAACAGGGTTGCAGGTAACAGGGTTGCAAAATCGCGCTAATGTTAGCTTTATCTCAGGAATAGAAGCTAGCTGTTTAGCTAGCTGTTATTACTAATCAAGAGGAAAAACTTATTTATGCAAATACAGTGAACCCTCGTTTATCGCGGGGGTTAGGTTCCAGAAATAGCCCGCAATAAGTGAAATCCGCGAAGTAGGACAATTTTATATTTTACAATTACTCTACATGTTTTAAGGCTGAAAACGCTTCACCAGACACATTATACACCTTTCTGAGACTGGTATTAACATTTTCTCACATTTTTCTCTTGTTTAAACACTCAAACTTTTGTAGATTTTCATTAAAATATATTAATAGTGGGGCGGGGGCACGTGACACGCGGGCACGTGCGCGCGGACACGTGTGTTTGTTTTGGTACCACATATCCATGCCATGTGCGAAAGTCGAGTGGAAAGCGACCTGGATATCATTTTGGGCAAGACTCAAGCCACTGCTAACAGTGCCGAACCGCTAACAGACGCCTCTGAGCACCACAAGACCAGGTAAGACTAACCTGCGCTCACAAGAGTTGGTTGCATTTCACCCCGGCTCCAAAATCAGACCGCTATCAATGCGTCGCCAATACTCCACAGCTCTCTAGGACGGGGCCGGGTTCGTCCTCTCGTCCTCTCACGGGGAAGAGCCACTGTCTCCACAGTGCGCGCGAGTGTCCTCTCCCCGCTGCGGCTCCCCCGGACGCCGCAGCGGGCCCGTCCATGTTGATTCTTGGAAGAGTCCATGTTGATTCTTGGCTCTTCCATGGTCCGGCTCGCACTCAGTCTCTTCCATGGCTCGTGCAAGTAAACAAAGGCCACACCTCCTGTCACCCAGGCGCTCTCGTGAAGGAAATCTGAGACTCTGTCCCTACCATCCCTGGTCTAGACCTGGTTTAGTCCTGGTTTAGACCTGGTTTAGTCCTGGTTTAGACCTGCTTTAGACCTGGTTTAGTCCTGGTCTAGTCTCTTAGCTAATCAGGGCGCAGGACAGAATGTTACACTGTAAAAAAAAAGTTACACTATAAAAAAAATTGAAAAAAAAAAAAAAAAAAATTGGAAAAAAAAAATCCGCGAAACAGCGAGGCCGCGAAGAGTGAACCGCGATACAGCGAGGGTTCACTGTACATAAAGGAAAAAAAATGTCTTATTCTGATCATTTGCATAACAGGGTTGCATGAGGTAGAGTGAGACATTCAATCAAGGCTAACGATGTTATAAAAATATGAAAAATAGAAGAGAAGATAAACCTTTGCTCTGCCTATTCTTTTGGAAAACTGTTTGATGACCTCAAGTCCAGGGGATCATGTGGTTCTGCTTTCTTCTTCTTCTACCAGACTAAAAATGTTATGGTAACAGGGTTGGTGCATGTTGTGGGACACATGTCCCATGAATAATAATTATTATTTGAAATATTATGTCTATTAAAACAAATGTTCCCACAGTTACAAGAGATGGCAATGAAAGAAATTATACAAAAAACAAGAAATTTCAATTCAATTTTAACTGTTTTATTTGAGATTCAATTTGGCCATTAGAGGGGTGGGACAAGAGGAAAATGGCATTTTGGGGGGTACCCCAGACTTATTTGGTATTTTAAAAACTATTTTCAAGCATTCCTTTCTCTTAGTTTTTTTTAGATTTGGTCTCAGGATAAGTAAATTCACTCAGAAACTGTATGTTTTAGTATTTTGTATGTGGATTATTTAATATTTGATGGGTGGGACGTAAAATGTACTCCAATTCTGGAATGACCCATAAGGCACTGTCCGGCAAATAGAAGTCAAATATTACACTAGGGCTAATAAATGGGATAATTAAGAAGAGCTAATTAACATCAGTAAAAAAAAATCATGAATAGGTTACAAATGGCTTATAACATGAATGCATGAAATGCATAATGTGAAAGTATTTTTTATGCCCAGGTGACTTTGTGTTAGGTGTATTTAGTGTAATTGTATGTCATGCTATGCTCACTGGAGCCAAACATTCAAGATGGTGCCAAATCCTTCACTAGTTTCTCTCCTCTACACCCCAGGTAGAGATGATGGGTGCAGTTGTTGTTGCCAGGTCCTGCGTGCACCATTTGGGACAGAGAAAATGAGGCCCCATGGGAACCTTCAGTGTCTTCTTCAGCCTCTCCTGCACTGAGACGTGTTTTAACTGTGTGCCACTCACAAAGTGCAGACGTCAACACAACACTGGGATCTCAGCGGGGAATACAAGAATAGTACTTTGAGATGCCGCGCCGTGCAACAAAACGCCTTTTCATCGCTACATCAGACAGATAAGTGTTCCCCCAGGATTCAGAAACTGACTTTTTACAAACCAAGCATTTAATAACTCCAGTCCTGCAATCCACCTACATAACCTGTTACAAGTTTTCAAGCGGCGCCTTTATAGGAAGAAAGGGGTGTATCTGTAACCCGGTGTGGCCTTCAAGTGCACTGTTTCACTGAACATAAAAGAGGCAACATTTAAATTATTAGAGAAGATAACAGCCATTCAGATTTAATGCTAAACAAACATCTTGTTAGCTTAATAAATATTAATACATTTGAATAAAGAGACTTATGGCTCAGCAGTCCACTAAACAAACTGGATTGTAATGATTCATAATAAATCCATAGTTAGTTAGGTTTATCACAATTTCAAATTTTATCTTTTTAAAAAATACTGATTCTTCCAAAATACCAAATAAATTACAGGCCTCTATGGAGGTTTTATTACTTTGCCTGGATTGTTCCATAGTATAGCATTAAACTTGTCTACATCAGTGGAGATAAGCAGGAGATATCACTAGGTCAAGTTACAGGTCAGATCTGTGGCAAGGCACAGTAAGAATATACAATTTTAAAGGTATTTATTTAAGCAACAAAAACACCTCTAATTTGTTAAATGCAACAAAAAGTCAAGGAAAAAACATCTCAGTGGAGACTTACAATCGTGTTTTAAAATACATGTACCATAATTTATCATTTGTGGTGATTTGACTAATGGGCTGAGCAGCTGTGAGCTGTAGTGGTCCATAAGCGGCATGTTTACCTTGTTTTGCTGAGTCCATGTTACAAAGACACGAGGGATCAATGCAATAACCTCTAATGGCCATAGGAACTAGAGATTTGTAAATGGTCGCATTTTTATATAGCGCTTTTCCACCTTCAAGGCACTCAGAGCGCTTTACAACAAGGAACCACTCACCCATTCACACACACATTCACACACCAGTGTACGCACACACTAGAGGTGAGGTGGGTTAAGTGTCTTGCCCAAGGACACAACGACAGCATTCATCTGTGGAAGCTGGAATCGCACTGTCAACCCGTGGGTCAGTGGATTTGACAACACAACCAATGATGTTTATGTTGAGAGCGGGATTCGAACCGCTAACCTTCTGATCAGTGGACAAACGCTCTTACCAACTTCATAGCTGATGCTGCTTGATTATTTTCTCCAAATTATGTAATCCAAATTTACTACAAACTCACCCAGAGCCCATTTTTTAGCACAAATCTGTAAGAAAGCTGTGTAGTCTATGCCTATGTCTTCGTACTTAAAGCTTTATGTGTATTCTTTAAGCAGATGGATAGCCAAAACTAAATATCAACCTGCGGAGATTTTTTAACGCAGATAGAGTACATAAGAATACCACGGACATGTCCTGTGCGTATTCTCTGTTCTACTTCTATCTTAGGTGGGAGAGAGCCACAATTAAGATAAGAGATTAGATAGTACTCAATTAACTTGACAATTATAGAGTTAGTCCACGTTTAGCATGTTTAAATTCAGTTTTAACCCTGGATTAGATTAGAGTTAGACTCATTAAAAGCCAAAATATATTTTCTAGGTCGTATCGGCAAGACAGCTTTCCAAAGCTTGATTTTATACTTCCTCTTATATGATCATAATATTGGATTGCAAGTGGCCACCGCTGCCAAATGCACAGTGTTAAACCTAGATATTGCTGCGTACTGAGAAATGCAGTTATATCCTGGTGAAGTTCTCCTTACCTTGTACATAGGGCCGGAGGTGATGGTTTTTTTTTAAATGGCTGACGTTATAGCTACACTTCAGTGTAAACCCGGGAGAACATCTGTATTAAGAGGTTTTAAACTCTTCAGTGGCTCTGGGGAGGAGCTAGTGTTGAAATGTCAAAATAAGTGGGTCTTATATCACAGAATGGACATGTTTTCTATATAGTACTTCAAATGGGAGAAGTGAATTAGCGTCAAGAAGGATTTTACAAAGAATATTATATTATATTATATTATATTATAATATAATACGGGGACGGGTCAGACCAAGAGCGGTTCAGAAGCCCTTATGATGAGTATTCAATCGAGGTCAGTTACGTCGCCCGGATCGGCGTCACCGGGGCCCCACCCTGGAGCCAGGCCTGGGGTGGGAGCTCGCGAACGAGCGCCTGGTGGCCGGGCCTTTCCCCATGGGGCCCGGCCGGGCTCAGCCCGAAGGAGCGACGTGGGGCCGTCCTCCCGTGGACCCACCACCCACAGGAGGATCCATAAGGGCCGGGTGCAGAGAGATCTGGGCGGCAGCCGAAGGCAGGGGCCTCGGCGACCAGATCTCCGGACATGGAGACTAGCTCTGGGGACATGGAATGTCACCTCGCTGGGGGGGAAGGAGCCTGAGCTCGTGCGGGAGGTTGAGCGCTATCGACTAGATATAGTCGGCCTCACCTCCACGCACAGCCTGGGCTCTGGAACCCAACTCCTTGAAGGGGGCTGGACTCTCCATTTCTCTGGCGTTGCCCGCGGGAACGGCGGCGGGCCGGTGTGGGCCTACTCATTGCCCCACGGCTCAGCCGCTGTGTGTTGGAGTTCACCCCGGTGAACGAGAGGGTCGCGTCCCTGCGCCTTCGGGTCAGGGACAGGTCTCTCACTGTTGTGTCGGCCTACGGGCCGAACAGCAGTGCAGAGTACCCGGCCTTCTTGGAGTGCCTGGGAGGGGTACTGGACAGTGCACCGACCGGGGACTCCGTTGTTCTCCTGGGGGACTTCAACGCCCACGTGGGCAACGACAGTGACACCTGGAGAGGGGTGATTGGGAGGAACGGCCTCCCTGATCTGAACCCGAGTGGTGTTCTGTTATTGGACTTCTGTGCTAGCCACAGTTTGTCCATAACGAACACCATGTTCGAGCACAAGGGTGTCCATCAGTGCACGTGGCACCAGGACACCCTAGGACGGAGGTCGATGATCGACTTTGTTGTCGTGTCATCTGACCTCCGGCCGCGTGTCTTGGACACTCGGGTGAAGAGAGGGGCAGAGCTGTCAACCGATCACCACCTGGTGGTGAGTTGGGTCCGCTGGCAGGGGAGGAAGCCGGAAAGACCTGGCAGGCCCAAGCGCGTAGTGAAGGTCTGTTGGGAACGCCTGGCAGAGCCCTCTGTCAGGGGCACCTTCAACTCGCACCTCCGGGAGAGCTTCTCCCAGATTCCGGGGGAGGCTGGGGACATAGAGTCCGAATGGGCTCTGTTCTCGGCCTCTATTGTCGATGCGGCCGCCCGTAGCTGTGGTCGTAAGGCCTGTGGTGCCTGTCGCGGCGGCAATCCCCGAACCCGGTGGTGGACACCGGAAGTAAGGGATGCCGTCAGGCTGAAGAAGGAGTCCTATCGGGCCTTGTTGGCTCGTGGGACTCCGGAGGCAGCCGACGGGTACCGGCGGGCTAAGCGTGCTGCAGCCCGGGCGGTGGCAGAGGCAAAAACTCGGAGTTGGGAGGAGTTCGGAGAGGCCATGGAGGAGGACTATCGGACGGCCTCAAAGAAATTCTGGCAAACCGTCCGGCGCCTCAGGAGGGGAAGCAGTGCTCCACAAACACTGTTTACAGTGTGGGTGGGGAGCTGTTGACCTCGACTGGGGATGTTGTCGGACGGTGGAAGGAATACTTTGAGGATCTCCTCAATCCCGCCGTCATGTCTTCCGAGGAGGAAGCAGAGGCTGGGGACTCGGGGTCGGACTCACTCATCACCCTGGCTGAAGTCACTGAGGTGGTTGGAAAGCTCCTCGGTGGCAAGGCCCCGGGGGTGGATGAGATCCGTCCTGAGTATCTCAAGTCGCTGGATGTTGTAGGGCTGTCTTGGCTGACACGTCTCTGCAACATCGCGTGGCGGTCGGGGACAGTACCTCTGGAATGGCAGACCGGGGTGGTGGTCCCTCTGTTTAAGAAGGGGGACCGGAGGGTGTGTTCCAACTATCGTGGAATCACACTCCTCAGCCTTCCCGGTAAGGTCTATTCCAGGGTGCTGGAGAGGAGAATTCGACCGATAGTCGAACCTCGGATTCAGGAGGAGCAGTGTGGTTTTCGTCCCGGCCGGGGAACACTGGACCAGCTCTATACTCTCCATCGGGTGCTCGAGGGTGCATGGGAGTTTGCCCAACCAGTCCACATGTGCTTTGTGGATCTGGAGAAGGCATTCGACCGTGTCCCTCGTGGGGTCCTGTGGAGGGTGCTCTGGGAGTACGGGGGTTCGGGGCCCTTTGTTAAGGGCTGTTCGATCCCTGTATGACCGGAGCAGGAGCTGTGTTCGCATTGCCGGTAGTAAGTCGGACCTGTTTCCGGTGCATGTTGGACTCCGCCAGGGCTGCCCTTTGTCACCGGTTCTGTTCATTATATTTATGGACAGAATTTCTAGGCGCAGTCAGGGGCCGGAGGGGATCCGGTTTGGGAACCACAGGATCTCATCTCTGCTGTTTGCGGATGATGTTGTCCTGATGGCTTCATCAAACCGGGACCTCCAATGTGCACTGGGGCGGTTCGCAGCCGAGTGTGAAGCGGCTGGGATGAAGATCAGCTCCTCCAAATCCGAGGCCATGGTCCTCGACCGGAAAAAGGTGGTTTGCCCTCTCTGGGTGGGTGGAGAGTCCTTGCCTCAAGTGGAGGAGTTCAAGTATCTCGGGGTCTTGTTCACGAGTGAGGGGAGGATGGAGCGTGAGATTGACAGGCGGATTGGTGCAGCGTCGGCAGTGATGCGGTCGTTGTGCCGGACCGTTGTGGTGAAGAGGGAGCTGAGCCAAAAGGCGAAGCTCTCAATTTACCGGTCAATCTACGTTCCTACCCTCACCTATGGCCATGAGCTTTGGGTAATGACCGAAAGGACGAGATCGCGGATACAAGCGGCCGAAATGAGTTTCCTCCGCAGAGTGGCTGGGCGCACCCTTAGAGATAGGGTGAGGAGCTTGGTCACACGGGAGGAGCTCGGAGTAGAGCCGCTGCTTCTCCACGTGGAGAGGAGCCAGCTGAGGTGGCTCGGGCATCTGTTCCGGATGCCTCCTGGACGCCTCCCTCGGGAGGTGTTCCGGGCATGTCCCACCGGGAGGAGGCCCCGGGGAAGACCCAGGACACGCTGGAGGGACTATGTGTCCCGGCTGGCCTGGGAACGCCTTGGGGTCCCCCCGGAGGAGCTGGAGGAAGTGTCCGGGGTGAAGGAAGTCTGGAGGTCCCTGCTTAGACTGTTGCCCCCGCGACCCGGCCCCGGATAAGCGGAAGAAAATGGATGGATGGATGGATGGATAATATAATATAATCTAATATAATATAATATAATATAATATAATATAATATAATATAATATAATATAATATATTTTATATAATATTATATTATTATATTATTTTTTAGAACCAGAATAATAAAATATCAGATTTTTCGAAAGAGACAAGAATTTCCTCAACAAGATAAACTTTTGGGAAACATCATGAATTGAACTTTATATAAAACAGAGACAAAAAATAATATTAGGCTAAATAAAATCTTTACATGACCTTGTAACAATTTATCATCTTACATAGATTATAATACTGTGATTCAGTTATCTTCTGTCCAAATATTTTTCAAAAAATGTTGACAATATGCTATTATTTTTAACAATTTTAATGAACAAAAAGAGTGAAATGCTGAGTTTTATGTCTGGCAAATTTTCTTGTATTGGGAAAATCCACATTTAATTTGCCAATACCATGCAGCCCAACAGACCAGTGATTGCAACTCTGCAAAGTTAACTCCTCTACCACTTCACACCATCACAATCTCTACACAGCATAGTCTCATTTACACATCCACTGTAACTGTATCATGTCCATCTGTTTTGTCAAGTGGCTTATAAATAACACATAAAAACAGCACACAAGGATTGTCATCTTGGACCTAAAATAGGTGTAGAGAGAGAGTCGAGTCTGAAATATATTAATAACCCCATCTCCTTGACAACAGCAGAGCGCGCCCACACAGCCTGCATCGGCCCGTGTATACCTGGTGTGACTGTAGCAGACACCTTTTGTGCTCCTCTTCTCACAAAGCACAGTCTGAACGAACAGAGAGCCCAGACGCACCAGCCAAACTCATTTCAACAAGGTCCTTTCAACTCCAGTGTTTTACTGTAAACAGAAAACTGGCAGCGTTTGAAGCCTGTAAGATGTTATATAGGTCTATCAGGGCTGTTTGGAGACTTGACAAAGATGGAAAATTATTATATATATATTTTTTTTTTGCTTTGTGTAGTAAATTAATTAATGACAATTAATTAACAAAGAGCTAACTTAACCACCATGCTGTACAAGGCAAAAATGTATTAATTAAGTGACTATTGTGAGAATAAATTGGTGGAATATTTGGCAATCTCTTCTGTGCTGTATCTGGGGCACTTACTACCAGCTCAGTCCATGTTTACTTGGCCTCCGTCATCGTATATTACTCCCTACAACAGAAGCATAGCCAGACTGGGGTGCACTAGACTGGAATGGACAATAACAACTGATGGTAAATAAACTGCATTAGAACATGCCTCTACATGCTATTTTGCGAGCCTTCAGAATCCATGAACTTAAGATAAAGTAGTTCATACCCTTTGTGAGGTAACTTAAAGATGTTCTACACATTTACATTACACAAAAGCAATAACATCTACATGGAGACAAGGTGGTGGTGGAAATGTTACACAGTGCTACCTGATTCATTAAAACATATACTCTGCTGTAGGGCAATTTTTAATTTAAATGCCATTATAACAGCCAAGCACCCACCCCTACAACAAATTTAAAAAAGAAACCATATGTGATAAAAGAAGTGTAGAACAGACAATCCCCTCATTCATTATGTAAATAGTATTCTTATTTTCCTTATTTTTTCAGCCATGAGGAGGAAAATGGACCTTACAAAGAATTCCATTTTCAGAAAAGTGCAGAATCACGTTCAGCAAGTGTGAGTGAAACGCCTCCCAAAGGCAGATAGATCTATTTGATAAGGAGCCAAGACTTTTCCTACTACTTCACTTCACTTCCTGCCTGTGTCTGCGAATAAGAAAATACCAACATTAAGCCACAACCACTGGAGCTACTTAAAGGCTTTTGTAGTGACACTGATTCCAGCGCTGATGTAGATGATGTATCGATGTATCGAAACAGATTTTAAAATGAGATAGTAAAGTACTGGGCCATATGCCAGGAGAAACTGATCACAAATCGACCTTCTGAAAAGTGCAATCGGACACTAAATAAATTCCTCCTCACGGGACAACATCTGATAAGGAATGAAAGGGAGAGGCTAGAGGTTCTCTGCTGGGGTTCATGGACCATTCTGCAGCCAAAGTACAGGTTCATTTGAATTCAGAACCACTTTTACTCTTGGTTTAGTCCTGATTTGGCTGGAGCATAAATTTGAAGTTACTGGTCAGATCTGATCTTATATTTGATCAATGTAAGACTCATAAAGTAAGACTCGCTACCGCAGATCCTTCATCCCCACCGCTATCAGACTATATAACTCCACTATATAGTCTAAACGTAAATTTTTTCTACTATTTTCTTATTTACTTATTATTATTACTTATCTTGTCTATATGCACTTTTTTTTGTTCTAACTTTCTTTTGCACTAAACTGCCTGGAGCTAATGTGGCAAGTGAATTTCTTCTGTGTGAGATCAATAAAGTCTTATCTTATCTTATCTTAATGGAATAAAGTCTAAATACTGTAGATGTAGATGTGTCATACTACTTTTGTTATGAAAAAAAAAAGAAAAAAGAAAAGTTACACTGTGCACCTTTAAGTATGAATAAATACATTGTGTAGTTTTATGGATTTAGTCCTAGATTGATTTTAGTTTTAGTCCAGCCCTGGTTTTCTATTGGTTGTCCTGTCACAATAATACATTTGATGGAGATATATTGCTACAGAGGAATACAGCTCTGAAAAAAATAAGAGACCACTGCAAAATTATAATTTTTTTCTGATTTTACTACTTACAGGTATGTGTTTGGGCAAAAGGAACATTTTTGTTTGAGTCTATAAACTACTGACAACACTTCCCCCAAATTCCAAATAAAAATATTATCGTTTAGAGCATTTATTTGCAGAAAATGACAAATGGTCAAAATAACACACATTGTTTCAAACCTCAAACAATGCAAAGAAACAAGATCAAATTCATTTTACAACAACATAATACTAATGTTTACACTTAAGAAGAGTTCAGAAATCAATATTTGCTGCAATAACCCTTATTTTTAATCACAGCTTTCATGCGTCTTGGCATACTCTCCACAAGTCTTTCACATTGTTCTTGGGTATCTTTATTCCACTCCTGGTGCCAGAACTGAAGTAGCTCAGCTTTGTGTTTGTGTTGGCATTCAACAGACGCTGGAATGGAATGGCTGTAATACATGTAGAGATGCTGATTTCAGAAAAAAATGCAGTGGTCTCTTATTTTTTTCCAGAGCTGTATTGCGATAAATGATAATACTGAAACTAATTCATGCCACTGACGGAGACAGCAGGAGAATCCCAGTAAACCCGTTTTTAAATAGACGGTATCATTAAAAATCCTGTGCTGCAACAAATAGCAGAATGAAACAATAATTATCCATAAAAGTTATTCATTCAACCACCTACAGCTCATATCTTATCATAGCACAGAAAAATTACTGTTGCAGCTTCCATATATTGAACGATAAGGTGGATATAGTAATTATCATGACAGGTTTATGGTTTAATGAAGATTGAAGAATTTATTTTTCACAGCTCAACATTTTTTGAGGACCTTCTTCTGCCTTGTTTGTTGCAGTCTATGGTACAAAGACAGTCCTGCCTTGCACTGCAGCTCTAATCCGTCTGCTTCACACTCCTCCTTCAGCCTGGGCATGTGCACCTAACAACTCCACTAAATGTACTCTCTGATCCCATCAACAGATTAAAAGCTACTGCAAATACCCACACATACCATTAGGAGCAACCATCCAACCCAACCAACCAACCAGAGAGTCGGGCATTAAGGAGAAAGCTAATCATTTAACCAGGAAGTTGTTTGCAATGCCAAGTTCAGCTCTGTGTGGGTGCAAAGATGGATGACATTTGTGGGGAGGTGGGACAGTGGGTGACTGACAGGTCTCATCGTCTCGCAGATATCAGGAAAGAGAAAGGGGGAAAGTGAAAGGAAACAGGAAACAGCTCTCACTCAGCTGTCAGCCATGTTCGTTTTAGTGTCAGTGCCAAATTCAGGCTTTTCCAGTGATAATTATAGAGCACCAAAAACACCAATAGAAGTTCATGTGTTTCATCGTTTCAGTTGATTAAATGTATGTAACTATGGGAGATTGGTTTGTCAGGAAGGGCATCTCAAGTAAAGATTTAAATGCAAATCATACACTTGCAGGCAGATGTTTTATCTTGTGACCCCGGAAAAATAAACCCAAATACAGTAGTAGTAGCAGTATAACAGTAATAAGAGCAGTGATATTAGTGGTAGTGTTTTAACAGAACAGAAATTCGATGGTAGCTATGGTTAAAGTGGCCTTACCATTAACAATGAAATGAAATTACACACGTTTTTAAAAAATATCAGCCTGTTTAGATATCAGACAGACTTCCCGCTTATCATTAAACCAAACGGCTCTGAGGCCTCTGGGACAGTTGTGTCTGATTACTGCTGCCAAAGCAGGAAATACTTCCTCTGTATGTGGACATGTCTGAGACAGTAAACGATATGATCACCACTTAGGAGCCTTTTATACGGTTGTACAGGCAAACACTCAGGTTAAAAGCATGTAGTAGCCTTCAATAAAAACAGCTCGGATCAATATATTAGTCTGTCATTCTGGTAATTTTTTATGATCTTCTGTTTTTAAACTTTCTGTTGGAGGGTCCACCACCTACTTGTCTCCATGAAGACGTAATTATGTCCCCTAAAATGTTCTACACTCTAATCTTCATGTTGAGCAGCAAATGACATCACCACCAGGCCAAGTTATAGGTCTGGCACAGAATGGATGTTTTTCAGTGTATTTCAATATATTTCTTAAGCTCCTGTAATTGAATACATTTTGATGTTATCCTGTGGAACATTCTAGACAACATACTGTACATCTCACCAGGCTGCTAATCCTACAAAGTATTTTGTATTTATTTTGACCTTCATTGGCTGTGGAAGCATGAGATTTTTCCTGAGTCACTGACTTTACACTTGAGAAGCTGTAACTTGTTCTGTTTAGTTTTCAATTAGAGAATAAATATTTCTCTACAGATCCAGGGACAAATAAGAATATGCCAGACAATGCTACAATAATCCCATGGCGGGATCTTATTATTTCCCTTGTTGAGTCAAAACAAATAAAATCTTATATCCTTTCCAGTTCTCTTCTATATATAAAAACATACTTTCCCTATGCTTAAATAATACATAATAACTATACAAAAACAGAAGTAATCCAAAATCCTCTTGCACACTATTTGGGCTGTCAGAATGCCTAATTTACTCATGTGGCTCATTATTAAATATGAATACCAAGTGCTGGCAGCACAGAGTGAGAGTATGAACTGCGATCCGTGCGGTAAGGAGCATTATAATTCACCACGGGTACATTTCATCACATATACTTGTCAGGGCAACATGTCAGGGGCTATCTCCTCCTGCCTGCATGCAACTGGCCAGCTTCAGTCAGCACTTCATCCCAATGATAGATTCCAGACAGACATTAAACTACAAAGCCCATGGCGTGCCAATTCACCCCTGGGTGCCATAGACAATTGGTTTCGACCCAGGTTTAACAGAATTGGACATGGCAGGCAGAACTTGGTGACCCCATATTTTAGCAGGATCATTTGGCTTCACAAATCAGCAGCAGCAGCAGGCAGTGAACCAGGGGTGTAAAGTCAGACAAGCTGCAGCAATGTGGCTACTACGAGACGAGTGCAAAGTGGAAGTGTGGAAACAGACTGGGTGCTCACAGAGAGCGATGATCACATTTGGTTGGTTAGTTATGCCATTGTATAAGAGGTGTTGATGGTTGATGAAAATAATGTATAATAATTTTAGTCACAATTGTAATAAAATGTCTAAAAACATAGCTGAAAATGTAAAATAGGTGCTTAGCTGTTACATGACTGAGGAGATGTGGATGAGGGAAGGGCGTGCTCTAAATTTGAACAAGATTATTTGGCATCACAAAGTCAGTGAACTATGGCGATTATAGTGATATGCCTAAGGGACATGGCAAACTGTAGCTTTTGTTATAAAGGTCCTGACTAGGCCTATATCCACACAAAATATATGTGCATTTCTTGAACAATCACACAGCCCTAATGATTGTAAAGTATTGTAATCAATTACTGTATAGGCAATAAATGTCTGTAGTTCATTGTATAAAAGACATGTCACTTACCATGTTGACTTCTGACACCATGTCTATGCTCGCTACGTCTATGCTCATGCCCACAGCAACTGGCGGACCTGAACACACGCAAGATAAGAGTGCAATGAATTAAAAAAAAAACTTTTGGGTGGGAAACATCATGTAAAGAGGAACCTTTGCTTACCTCCGAAGTCTGGTCGAAGTCTAATATCATAGCCCTTCAACAATTTATCTACCGTCTCTTTGACAAATGACATGTTCCCTGGCTCGTTGACGCTGAAAAAAAAAAGAAAGAAAAAACATGTATAACAGTTTATGACGGCAAAATCCTACTTTTGCGCTTTGGAAAAAACTCCCCAGACGACGGACCCCGCCACCACCACCTCTCACCTCTGGGCGCAACACATCACCGCCACAACCAGCGCCACAGAAAGTACGTCCCACAGCCCCGATCCCCCGCGCCTCCAGCCCGGCATCCCCCTGTCTGTGCGTGCGTCCGAGTGCCGCTGGTTCCGCTATCCAGAGTTCAACAAATGCGCCAATGGAGAAGGCACGGTCCCGACGCGCTCCGTTAAATCAGGTGAGGCGACTCCTTCCACATGGTGCCTCGCTCTAGTGCGGCGGACTCTGAACATGCTTCATCGGGCAGACGCCACAGCGCGTTATTTGTGTGGCAGGAGGGAGAGGAGCTCAGGGAAACCCCAGCGAGGACCTCAAGCTACGCACTGGCTCCGTATCCCCATCCTCATTTCTGATTATATGAGCCTGTATTTCTCCATGACAGCCGCATTACTTTTTTTTTTCCACACGCCCTTCTCTAAGCTCTCTACACCACTTTTACGCACAGAGATCCACAGGTTCGCGGCAGGTGTATGCGCATGCGTAAAACAACTTTACAGAGTAACTTTTATTGAAAGATTGTGAGAAGTATTATATAATTTATAATCAAGAAAAAACGTTTAAATTTGTGTTTTTTCTATGATAATTCGTAATATCGGTATCAAATTGAGCATAATGAGCCTATATATATTTATGATCTACAGCTCTGGAAAAAAATAAGAGGCCACTGCATTTTTTTTTTTCTGAAATCAGCATCTCTACATGTATTACAGCCATTACATTCCAGCGTCTGTTGAATTCCAACACAAACACAAAGCTGAGCTACTTCAGTTCTTGCACCAGGAGTGGAATAAAGTCACCCAAGAACAATGTGAAAGACTTGTGGAGGACATGCTAAGACGCATGAAAGCTGTGATTAAAAATAAGGGTTATTGCACTAAATATTGATTTCTGAACTCTTCTTAAGTGGTTTCGTAACGTGAAAAATTCGTAAGTTGAGTAGCTATTTCAATGGAAAAAGCCTGATTCGTTCCAAGGCCCCGATCCAAGTTTTTTTTTTATTTTTATAGTGTAACTTTTTTATAGTGTGGTCTGGACCTACTCTAGACCTTCCAGGCACGGAGCCCCAGACATCCAGGGACCCAGGGGGACACTGCCAGCCCGCCTTAAGAGCTCCCTAAGCAGGCATGGGTCCGGGGATTGTCCCGGTCACCGGCCTGGAGGTCTTGAAGAGGCCGACCTCACGGTTCTATCCAGGCCGCTCTGTGAGCACCTTACGCGGGTAGGTCTGGAGCGGGTCTGGACCGCCGCGGCTCTTGCGTGGGAGCGGCGGCTCACCTCGGCTGTGGCTCGAGGTGAGGCCAGGGGGTGGACGCGCACGCGGCGCTTTGGTCGACCTGGTCTAGTCCTGGTCTAGTCCTGGTTTAGTCCAGACCACTGCGGCTCCTCCTGGTTTAGTCCAGGTTTAGTCCTGGTTTAGTCTTTGTTTAGTCCAGACCACCGCGGCTCCTCTAGACCGCCTCTAGACCTGGTCAGGTCTAGAGGAGGTCTAGACCACCGCGGCTCTTGCATGGGTCTCGTTCATGCGTTCATGTGCCCAGACTGCGTGCTGTCCTACTCGCTGCTCCCCTCAGCTGTGACTTGAAACGAAACCAGGAAATAGACCGCGCGCAGCGCTTTAATCCACCTGGTCTAGTCCTGGCTTGGTCTTGGTTTGGTCCGGGTTTGGTCCGGGTTTGGTCCAGGTTTAGTCCTGGTCCAGTCCAGGTTTAGACCTTGGTCTGGACCTGCTGGCAGCTCCGCACCGGGTCATGCTGCGCTATCACACATGTCCGCGCGCAGTCTTCTCCCCCCTCCCGCTTCCCCCCACACTTCACTATTGATACGTTTTGTTGGGAATCTGTGGGGGTTTGGGTGTTTGAACGGGGGACAGGTGTGAGAGGGGTTTAAATCCAGTCTGAGAAAAGCTATAATGTGTGTGGCTGAGCGCGCATTATTTGAGATTTTGCGTTTTGTAACTTGAATTTTCTTTCGTATCTAGAGACCAAAATTTACCATGAAGGCGTTTCGTAACTTGAAATTTTCGTTTGTTGGGTCATTCGTAAGGTGAGGTACCACTGTATTATGTTGTTTTAAAACGAATTTGATCTTATTTCTTTGCATTATTTGAGGTCTGAAAACATTATTTTTTGTTTTGACCATTTGTCATTTTCTCCAAATAAATGCTCTAAACGATAATATTTTTGTTTGGAATTTGGGGGAAATGTTGTCAGTAGTTTATAGACTCAAACAAAAATGTTCCTTTTGCCCAAACACATACCTATAAGTAGTCAAATCAGAAAAAAATAATAATTTTGCAGTCGTCTCTTATATTTTTTTCCAGAACTGTATTAAGCCTATTATGATATGATATTTATGATCTATTACTTTGTTTTGGTGCTTTGTTTCATTATCCACAGTGTATCCAAATTAGCCCACAGTTGTTGAGACTGGGTCCACCAATCATTTTCTAATAGCAAACTATGAAACTATTGCATGGAGGTGCTTGAGGTAGCCTTGCAGGCAACACCACATTTTACTCGGTGTTCAGCACATTTTAATCCTTACATACGTAGTTTTTGTTTCCCTATAAGCATTATACATGAGGTATGATGAACTCCTAATTATATCCATTCTCATCACTCCAAAAGGGTACCTCAACATCTTCAGCTCTGCATCCTGCCCTACCCCTGCTTCAATCCTTCTTCTGTCTTCAAAATAAATACATTTCCCCTGTATATACTCCCCAGCGGAGAGCACAAGTTCAAATGGTTAACCCAGTGGCAGTGGTAGGGTGTGGGGTGATCTGAGGTCATCAGAAAGCATATTGAGTGGCACTTGACTTGCTGCTGGAGGGAGACACAGTCATGTTTTGCCCCTGTCAAACCAGAGGCGTTCCTGTGTCACTTAAAATCCTCCTGCTGCTGCTCAACTCTCCTCTGATACACTTTGTCGCTGCACAGTGCATTATTCACATGTTCAACACACACATTTGTACTGGCAGATTGGCACCAGTGAATGGAAATGCTGGTAGTTTTGAATATAATGAAAGCAAGTGGTTTGTACAGTGTATCTGAAGTAAAAAGGCAATTATATGAGGTACATGACATGAAGATAATGAGTGTATAACAATACATGAGTGAGTGAATAGAGGCGGGAAATTGGTATGGAGTAATCAGTAATACAGTATCATGAATGGTATTGGCGGTGTTGTATGCAAAATTTGAATATTGGTTGCAAAATGAATGTTGGATTGCCAAAGTAACTTCTGATTATAGCAATAATAGTGTCCTACAATTCTGTCTGAGTGGTCAGAAGTGAAACATGCACCATATCAAGAGCAGTCAGTGACTAGACTGGAAGGATGTCAGGAGCTCCTTTCAAGTTGGAGCATTTGGCTATTGTGCTTTCTTCAGCCACTAGTAGCCTCATCTATAGCTACAATTAGTAGGGCTGTTGTATTACTCAATTTAGAACCAGTATGATAATATCTAATTGTGCTAATCCTACTACAAAAATTGTGTAGTCAAGATTATTAACATTAACTTTTACGTTAATGTTAAACACTTCAATTGCGTTTCCTCGAGGGGAAAAGTTGCTCTTGGATTGTAGCTTTCTAGGAGAGTACGTTGTGAGATGTGTCACCTTTCGTTTCAAATAGTTCACTTACTGATGCAGAGCGTCTCTCTAAGCACTGTTTGAACAATGGTCATTTGAATTATGATTTAAATCACCTTAAATATTTTTCTCAATAATTAAGCAGCCCTAAGTATTTGGTTTGACATCACATCATTTAGAATTGATAGTGTTTGCTTTATTGTTTTGTTTTAGTAAGGAACATAACTCTTACCTTGTATCATAGATGGCGTACAGCTTTTTATTACCATCAACTGCGTTCCTGCAAGAGAACAGAGGACACTTTCAGTTTGTATCACTCAGTTTAGATGTATACATTAGATTACAGCCAAAAGCCATAAAGATGCTGCTGAGGACAAAATTCTGAACAAGATTAATGATAGCGAGAGACAGGGAGTGGTCATAACAGTGTTGTGCGGAATGATGAAACATGCTGTGTGTGCTTCTTCTGTGACAGACTTTGAGAGCCGGGAAGGTAATGAAAGAGTCAAGATGGAGATTTTGGAGGTTACTGTCCCATTTAAGTCAGAAAACACACCCCCAGCTCCCTCACAAACACATGGCTACATACACACTCGCTCATGAAGGAAAACAGCATCATTTAGTTAGATTCAACTACTTATCCATATAGGTCTCATTGGTTGAACTAGAAAATATACAGCTCTGGAAAAAAATAAGAGACCGCTGCATTTTTTTTTTCCTGAAATCAGCATCTCTACATGTATTACAGCCATTCCATTCCAGCGTCTGTTGAATTCCAACACAAACACAAAGCTGAGCCACTTCAGTTCTTGCACCAGGAGTGGAATAAAGTCACCCAAGAACAATGTGAAAGACTTGTGGAGAGCATGCCAAGACACATGAAAGCTGTGATTAAAAATAAGGGTTATTGCACCAAATATTGATTTCTGAACTCTTCTTAAGTGTAAACATTAGTATTATGTTGTTTTAAAATGAATTTGATCTTGTTTCTTTGCATTGTTTGAGGTCTGAAAACATGTATCTTTTTTGTTATTTTGACCATTTGTCATTTTCTGCAAATAAATGCTCTAAACGATAATATTTTTATTTGGAATTTGGGAGAAATGTCAGTAGTTTGTAGACTCAAATTCAAAAAATGTTCCTTTTGCCCAAACACATACCTATAAGTAGTAAAATCAGAAAAACTGATCATTTTGCAGTGGTCTCTTATTTTTTTCCAGAGCTGCATTTATTTATGGTTACAAATTATTAAAACATCGTTAACCCATTGATTGATACCAAATGTTGGATGTTCTTTCAAGAGACGCTTCTTTCCATGGATTACAGTATACAAAAGCAAATGGCAAAAAAGTAACTGTGTTTTATGAAGCTGTATATACAGTATCAGTATTATCTTCACCCCCACCGCTATCAGACTGTATAACTCCACTGTATAGTCTAAATGTGCAAATTTTTTTCTATATTCTCTTATTTACTTATTTTATTATTATTACTTATCTTGTCTGCATGCACTTTTTTGTTCTAACTTTGCACTAACCTGCTGGAGCTAATGTGGCAAGGGAATTTCTCCTATGTGAGATCAATAAAGTCTTATCGTATCTTATCTTATCTTATCTTGTCTTAGTAAGCTGTGTGTTCTCTACTGACCTCTTGTGGCTGGACTTAACCGTGGCCCTATCTCGCAGTGGAACACCATTTCCACACCAGCAGGTCTTCTAGAAACAACCCACTTGAATTTCCGCTCTCTTCCTCTCCTCTGTTCTTGCTACTGTATTGTGATACCTCAGATGTTCGCGTAGTTGTCGAGATCCCCTCTTATGGCTGTCTTTATAACTACTATGGAGCACTTTTCCCTCTCCTCTCCTCCTCCACCCCCTCCCATCTGTGCGCCTCTCCTCCGCTCCATCGCTCCTTGGATCTTCTTGGCTGCGTGACCACGGGCTGCACGCTGCGCTCTGAGAGAATTCGCACTATTTGGATACTCCCTCGGATTTTGTTCTCCTTTTCATTTTGATTTCTTGCTAAGCTTGCTGGCTTGCCGGTGCCTCCTTTGAGACTTGTCTAAATAGGATGTTCGGTCAGCACAAGTGTGGGGAATCGCTCTTTTCGCTCCCTCGCCAACCTTTTAAGCGTTTTGGGCTTAAATTGTGAATCTCTTTTCCCCGATACGCAATCACCGATGGAGGAGCCGTCCCTCACATTTGATGCCGAGAGGAAGTAGCTATCATTAGAGGAACCAGAGGAGGAGAAGAAGAAAACCCGCGGAGCTGCGAGAGGAGGAGGAGGAGGAGAGAAGTTAGCGCATCGTCTTCTTGTGTGGTAAGATTTCGACGCTTGTGCAGCAGAGCGGTGCGGCGCGGTACAGTGGCGAGATGCGCCGGGACGTGCGGGGAACGCAGTGGAGCGGAGTGGGGTCTAGATGAGCTGCATGGAGGAGACGAGGAGAGAGGACAAGAGAGGTGGGCTATGCACGCTTTTCTGACGGGAATAAATGAGATCTGAGTCATGAATGAGGGGGATGCGGCGCGGATCTGCGTTCACTTTTGGCGAGGCGCAGCGGGGATTTACAGAGCCGCTGCCGGTTTGAGCGCATGTGGACCGGGACAATTATTACAGGAGGATGTAGATGGATGCAGGTAGAGTTTGCAGGGTTCTAGCTCAAGTCTGGAAGCCATGTTCTTGGGTTAACTTGAGGCCAGGGCGCGCTGTTTATTTATTTATTTGATTTATTTATTTATTTTGTTATTCAGTTGTGTCTTGGTTTGTTTGGAAAAGTTACCCAAGTATGGAGAGCTTACACTTGTGCTTATACTGGTGTTAAGGTGGTTGTGTTTTTAAAGTCTCTACATGTGATTGATGCAGTTTTGATGATTTGTTAAATGTGGATTGAATGGACCACATAGGGTGAGACTTTAGCCTATACGCACCTTAAGTGCACCTTAGCCTTAAGTTCTTCAGTCAATTAATATATATATATATATAGTCTATTTCATGTGACACACTGGAAAATAACATTTGCTTTATGTAGAATTTATTTAGTCATGTGTTCCTTTCTCTTATTGTCTTTGCACATATGGTTAATGCGTTTCTTGAATAGGTGCGACTGCGGAAAGACCTGTTTTTTTAATAGCGGTGCTTAATTTCATGCATAAACGTCAGAGTAATTCAATCAAGCTCATTCTTGTATCAGATTTTCAGTGGCGGTGTCTGCTTTCAGGGATGGACAATGGAAAAAGCCTCTGCACCGTTACAATGAGACGAGTGTGGATCTGTGCACTGCTTTTGAGCATCACCGGGCGAAAGAGGTAAGAACTGACGCCTGTCACCAGCCTCCATAGACCAGGACTAACCAGACCTGGGTCGAACCAGGACTAGAAATGGATTTATGGCTGTAGCAGGGCTTACTCAAGAATAAAACAAAGCAGAATTATGACTGATCATGAATCTTTAACTACATCAGAACTGCAGCCTACTACCATATCCATGCACCAAAAGCCTAATGGGACTAAATAAGAAATTGACTTAAAATTGATCTAAACCTGGTCAAAGTCTGTCTAAATAAGGCAAAAAAGAAGAGCTGAACAGGGACTACAGCAGGAATTCTAACTATTCTTTATATACCAGGAATCTGAGATATAAAGGACGCATTAATATGTATTGTTTCTATAAACAGGACAAAACATATTAAATTTGGACAAATACAGGTCTAATCTAGTTCCAAATGGGCACTCCTTAAGGACTAAACCAGTATAAACTAACTGAATAAAATTGTCTCTCAAAAGTTGAATTGAATTTAAAATCCTTGTGAGTACCACAAATGGGACCCATTCCACAGTTTTGACAGCACCCTCTTACAAGCTTAATGGCGTGTCGTTTAAAACATAAACACCATTCTGTAATTAGAGTGTATCTTTTATAACATACACTTTATGGCTTCGTCCTTGAGTCCAAAGTCGTAATCGTTGCCAACCCCTTTCTTTTCCTCCCTCTCTTTCTCTCCTCTTTCTTTGTGTCTTATGCAGCCTCGCGCAGGATCTAGCAGGAAGTGCCAGTGAGGCCGAGCTCAATAACAACATTACCATATTCACTCGCATCCTGGACGGGCTGCTGGATGGGTACGACAACCGACTCCGCCCCGGACTGGGAGGTAAATGCCCCAGAAACATAGGTTGCATTCAGCATTTAGTATCCGATGATGTCAGTGTGTATTTCTCCGATGGGGGTAAAAGCCTCTGGTCTATCAGTAATAATATGATATTTTTCCACAACAAAGATCCAAAAGAAAAATGTTCAACCTAGTTATTTTTATAAAAGAAAAGGTTCATTATTCCAATATCTTGCTATGGAACTCAATGAAAGATGGCAAGGCAATAGAATGGTGTTTACAAAACTCAGAAATTCCCGTATGAATTCTATGCTATATTCATAGAAAATCCAAAATCATTATTATCTCACAAAATCTGCTGATCCATATAAACAATAGTGAATTTGACCGGGCCTCATCTCTGTTATACTCTACAGGCCTATAGAATGCTGTAATGTCAGCTGAAACCAAGCAAAACAGTTAGATATAAAACACTCAGGTAATTAGCACTGCTCCATTTATGCCCAGAGGTAAGAACACGTTGTGCTGGGCTAAAAATGTAAAAACTCTAAGGGGAAGGTTGTATGTTAAGCTATAGGTGGAATAGACCAGGGTCCATGTGGTTAGATCACAACAATGTCAAGGTCGATTCACGGGTTTCAGTTATAGGAGACATTTTGACATCTGTATACTCTCTTGTCTTTAATCTATTCATTGCAGTGGTAACGGTCCTAATTATTCATCACTCTGAAACCTTTGAAAAGCGTACTACTGCCACTGTTATAAGAATATATATAGTCTGGAAGGGTATCTGGCTTAGACTTTTGGTTACAGATGAAATTATGAAATACGCAAACAACAGAGACAGAAGAAATTGCATGTATTTCTATATGATATGGCTTGTAAGGGTTCTTTCTGCCAGAAAATGTGTGAGCTTCTCTACAACATTTTATCTATAGCAAATCTATCAACATTTTTAAGTTTAGCAACTTTTTGTTATGGTCTGGAAGAGATGTTTCTGATTTCATATTTGCATTTCACAAAGTCTTGAGTTTATGTTCCTGCTGTCCTTTTAGGCATCAGAAACAGCTGTTTTGAAATGATATGGCATCAAAACATCTATTCAGTCCAGTTTTACACCTAACACCTTATTTTCACATTCCCCAAAACCCTCTCAAAAGACCAAAGACCAAAAAAAAAGTGTTACCATCAGAACAAGAAGTCTATGTAGAACACTGCTCCCTGCCCTCATTCATTTAGGAGTGGGTCTAAATTTATCCCGGCCTGTGACAAAGACATGATCACCTGTCAGGACCTCCTAAAGATGATTTAACATTACCATGGTGACCACATCTGCAGTCGTGACCTTGAAGGAGCCATTTTTCCTCTCCATTTAACACTGACTCAATTGTTCCCAGTTTGAAAAGGGCACAAACTTGTGAGCCCTCGACATAAAAAGGGGATATGGCTTTGTAATGCCTGTAATATTAACAGGGGGTATGTCGGACTTAGTTTTCCACTGACATTTTGCTGTGTACGGCGGTGTGTGGGTGCATTGCTTGTCCTGCAGATGTTTGTCCTTTGGGGCTGACAGCTCTCTCTGGTGCAGGACGTTAGGAATGAGCTATGAATGCAAAACACATTTACAATGGACTAAGGCCTCCTCTGGCTCAGGACACATCATAAATAACTCACCAGTGCAATGAAAGTAAAAGTACAAACTAGAAAGTGCCAACAAAAGTGCCAACAAGAGAAACAAGAGAGCAAGTTCAGGTGGCAAGGTTTATTCTGTTTCATTTACAACTGCAACAAACATCACCTTTAATGGGATGATGACCTTAAATCAAAAGGCTGTTGTCACGCTCATCTTTTTTAACATGCAAGCAGCAAATGCCAAATTTTCAAACCCATAGGCATTTAAATCAAATTGCTCTCAAAAACCCTTAGGCACATATTATAAGAACAGTTTTTTTCCATCCATAAAGTGAAACACAATGTAAAACAGAGGTGGACCACCAGTGCACAACCAATCTGCAGCCATTTCGCACATAGCAAGCTGCTCTTCCTTCTGGGTTTGCGATCGATAAAATACTTAATGCCAACAGTACACAGTTGAGTTCTGCTTTTACACTATATACTCTATTGTGGAAAAACTTATACTTATTTACAAAAATAAAGTTGGGTATCACACCGTTGATTTTGTCTCTTAAGATTAGTTGCTTGCAATATTTGTCATAAAATGCTATAACTATCGCTCACTGCCTAAATCCAGTATTTCTGGTCTTTTTTAATGGTATCAGCTGCCTAGCAGTGAAGGGTCATTAATCATCAGCACTCTGTATCTCTCTCATTTTCTTAAGAGCCCTGCTTTGTGTGCAATATTTGTGCATCCTCCACAGAAGAAGAAAAGGGCTAATGGAATACAAGTCATTTGAGTTTGTGTTTGAGTTTGTGCTCATCCTCCGCTCAGTGCTTTCCAGGGATGGGAATAGCTGCTGGACAATGAGCTGTTAATTGGAGCTCATACTGTAACAGACAGCACAAAAAATGTTAAGATTCAGCAACTTCAGTCATATTGTTTGTTTTGTTTAGTGAAACGTGATTTCTCTCTCTCTCTCTCTCTCTCTCTCTCTCTCTCTCTCTCTCTCTCTCTCTCTCTCTCTCTCTCTCTCTCTCTCTCTCTCTATATATATATATATATATATATATATATATTAGGGGTGTGAATCTTTCACTCACAAAACGGTTCGATTCGAATCTCGATTCACAGGCTACGATTCGATTCAGGGACGATTCATAAAATTAGTAAACGATCCGGTACGATTCGATTCGATCCGATTCGATCCGATCCGGTTCGGTTAATTTCGATTCAGTACAAAGGTAGATAAGGTAGATATCAAAAATAAAAAAGTAGTTATAAAACAAGCAAGTTGCCTATTAAAGGCAAAAATCTGAATTAATCAGAATTAGTGCTTCAGTCACAGTTTCAGTAACTGTATAAAAGTGCAACATATCACTGACAAGAAGATAGATATTACTAGGCAGTTATAGAAAACACTAGCATGTTAAATCCAACATGTCTTTTTATGCCTGTAATTAACTTTTCTTAACAAAAAAAAAAGAAAATCAGAGAGAGCTCTTAACACTGAATAATACTTTCTCTCCATCTCATAACATTACCTCAGTCTCCTTTGAGACAAAAATCATCTGTGTGTGTGTGAAGTACATTTCTATACACACAAATCATAAGTATTTAATACAGAAATGCACCAATTCTGATTATACATTGTATTTTCACACAAAAGTAAATTAGCCAAGTCAATTTTAGCCCAAGTCAAATATACATTGCCAATACATGAATGTTGTCTAAATAAATCACCCAATCCACTAACCGTGACAATAAAAACGCTAGTATCATACAATAGTTATGGTCTATAGCTGCTATGCAGACTACTGAGCAAAGTGAAACATCAGACCGACAGTGAAAGTTTTAACAACGCGACACAACACTGGCACAAAAGTTAACCACGCATATGAACCATGTCCATAAATAGCGGTAGCGCACCAAATTAACTTAAACAACAGCTCAATAAAAGGAAACTTAGCTTAGCTTACCGATAGAGTAGATCTCCTGACGAGACGAGGCGGCGGGAAACCCGCCCTCCGCACAATGCGAATTGGGACACTCGCATGATTGGCAGTTAACCGGCCAATAAGCTTCAACCCCAGGTAAGAGAACCACCCACCGTTCGCGAAAGAACGCAAACACACACAGCGCGGCTTCTGCACCATGAGAGAGACCGCTCAGGAGCCGAGAACCGATTCTTGGCCGTAAATCCGGTGCATCGGACCTTTCGTAGTGAATTTGGACCGATCCGGGCTCCGCTGATCGGTACACTCAGATCGCAGAGGTCACAGACCGATAACCGATCCAAATCGGTTAATCTTTACACCCCTAATATATATATATATATATACACACACACACACACACACACACACACACATAACCTATACCACATTATATATATATAATATGAATTTTTCATATTTTACAGAAAAAGTCACAGAAATCAAGACAAACATCTTTGTCACCAGTTTTGGTCCAGTATCTGACACTGAAATGGTAGGAGCCTTCTTTAATAATAATTTTGTTGTCATATTTAATAACAGCTATTGGTCTATGCAGTTCCCAGTGAGTTATGATATAATCTTTTTATTTAATCTACAATTAAACTAAACTCACTAACTAAAAGTCTTTAAATCTTGCATATAAAAACATTTGTGGTTTTGTCTCGTAGGAGTACACCATAGATGTGTTCTTTCGTCAGAGCTGGAAGGATGAGCGTCTGTGCTTTAAGGGCCCCATGAAGCAGCTGGCTCTCAATAATCTATTGGCCAGTAACATTTGGACCCCTGACACCTTCTTTCTGAATGGGAAAAAGTCCATTGCCCACAACATGACCACACCCAACAAACTCCTGAGGCTGAACGAGGATGGGACACTGCTGTACACCATGAGGTAATCACAACTTTACACTATATGTATATTATATACTTTTCCTATCAATGGGAAAAATAGGTTGCAGTCTTGTTTTGTCATTACATTCAATAAGGCATATGTTTTTGTCATATTCTGCAACCGGATGAGTCAGTAGTCCTGTGATTACCAAAGATTGCAACATCATAAACCCCCCCTCAGTCCAACTACAGCTAATACAAATGCTGGTGTTGAACTGTAAACAACATCTTATCTACGTTTTTTACCAGACCAATAGCAACAATCTGATAATTTTACTCTTCTATCTCAAATGTGTTCCATCTCCTTGAACTTAAAACATAAGACATAAGGTTTAGCACAAGGCAAGCACACATGCATTATTTATTTATTAAAGCCATAAGATTACAATTTCAAGTTTGTGGGCACATAAAAAAAACTAACTAAACTAGACATTTAAATTCATCACTTGTATTGCTACATATGGACAAAACTATAACTTTCCTAAAGAGTTTTTGAAAGCTTTCATTTGGAACTATATCAGAAAAACTAGTATCGAATAACATGGTAATAAATGCTATTTATTTTGTGTAAAAAGAAATCAATTGTCTAATTAATGTTGTGGTATCAAAATGTGTATAAAGCCTTTTGCTTGGTATCGAAATGCAAAAACTACTATCGTGCCAACCCTACTGTAATGTCATCTGAACCCTAAAGAGTACACACTTCCACACTGCATTGCACAAAATGGAGGGTTGAACATTTCATAATGACATCAGTCACTGTTAAACATGTCTGCAAGTCGCCAAAACCTTTACTTTGCTCCATGGGTGCATGACCTTTTCCTGCTTATTACCACGTCTCCTCTCAATCACACTCCAGTTAAATGTTTCAACACCACAGCTCCAATAGCACCCCCAGTCACTCCAGTCGCTGGGCTTCTCTGTGTGGGATGGACCCTTACTGTGCTCAGGCTGATCATGAAAACAGTGTAGTGTCTATTGTCTAAAAGTGAACTCAGTATTTTACGTAAGAGATTTTTTGTTCACTAGGTCTAGGGCAATTATTGTAATTAAAAGTGCGGTTCAAAATCTGCAGTCCGGTTTGAATTGGAAGCCACAATATTAAACAATAAATATGGCAAAAAGTCAGTATTTTGCACCGGATACAGTACTATTGTAAAAGTAGTGGTAGTAGTGTTCATAGCAGTAGTGAACAGTGCACTGTGTAACTTTCTGGAGGAGGGTCTGGCATCTGGAAAGTTCTACAGTGTGGGATTAAACGAAACATCTCCTTAAAGACAAGCAAGTGATGCACCTCGGTCAAGTTTTACGCCAGATGCATGTACAGGTATGAGGGGCCCAGGGCCGGCCCAAGCCTTTATGGGGCCCTAAGCAGAATTTGATTTGGGGGCCCCCTAGTCACAATTTTTTCCCGAGGACCGGGGAAGGGGTGCGTGTGACTATTTTTTTTCCAGAGGACCGGGGTGGGGGGTGTGCGAGTGACAACATTTTTTCTGAGGACCGGGGGGGTTGGGGCCCCCCAACTGGTCTTAGGGGCTCCCTGGTGGTGTGGGGGCCCTAAGCGGCTGCTTAGTTCGCTTATGCCTTGGGCCGGCCCTGGAGGGGCCGTTTAAGACATTATTCATTCTGGCCCTCTCACATACATACTGTATATTCTCACTCTCACATATATATTCTCACTCTCACATACATATATTCTACTCTCACATACATATATATTCTACTCTCACATACATACTGTATATTCTCACTCTCACATATTCTCACTCTCACATACATAATATTCTACTCTCACATACATATATTCTACTCTCTCATACATCTATTCTCACTCTCACATACATATATATTCTACTCTCACATACATACTGTATATTCTCACTCTCACATATATTCTCACTCTCACATACATCTATTCTCACTCTCACATACATATATTCTACTCTCACATACATATATTCCCACTCTCACATACATACATTCTCCTCTCACATACATCTATTCTCACTCTCACATACATCTATTCTCACTCTCACATACATATATTCTCACTCTCACATACATATATTCTACTCTCACATACATATATTCTCACTCTCACATACATACATTCTCCTCTCACAAAAATCTATTCTCACTCTCACATACATCTATTCTCACTCTCACATACATCTATTCTCACTCTCACATACATCTGTTCTCACTCCCACATACATCTAGTATATTCTCACTCTCACATACATATATTTTACTCTCACATACATATATTCTCACTCTCACATACATATATACCCACTCTCACATACATCTATTCTAACTCTCACATACATCTATTCTAACTCTCACATACATCTATTCTCACTCTCACATACATATATTCTCACTCTCACATACATATATTCTCTCTCACATACATATATTCTCACTCTCACATACATATATTCTCTCTCACATACATATATTCTCTCTCACATACATATTATATTCCCACTCTTGCATACATATATTCTCACTCTCACATGTATGTATGTGAGAGTGAGAATATATGTATGTGAGAAGACCAGAATGAATAATAATGCCTTGAACGGCCCCTCATATAGGCAAGTAATTGAACAAATTACGCTAGATAGATTTATCGTTATACAGTGGAACATTCTAGGCAAATCATTAAAATCTCTATGGAGACAAGCAAGTGGAAGACACCCGCTAGAAAGTTACATTGGGCTCCTTTAATGAGTTTTGTGAAATATTTTTTACTTCTTCTCAGGTGCGTTTTTCTTAAGAGTTAACACAACCAGGCCACTTGAGACCCAAACTATGTATGAAGTTTGATATTGTGCACTAATTGTAATCGATCAAAGAGTAGATTTGTTCATAGTCTATACTGAAACAACTGTATATTTTTGCAGTCACTTCAGCTGCCTTTTTTCACTTTCATCAAACGAGAAGAGCACCTCATTTACATCTCTGTTATTTCAATGCTGCGTCATCATCTTATCAGCTCTTTCAAAATCAAATGTTCACACAAGACGCCGGGGGAAATGCACTGTCAAAAACGTCTATTGATCTCAAAATTGTTATAAATCTACCGCACTACAAGCCATTAAATCTAGCACACTGTGGTCACTAATGGGAGTTGAGTTATTAGAGACATTTTATGCATGCATTACTTTACCACTACGGGACTTTCAGAGTACAAGCTCTGGCCATTGTACCATGGAATTGAGTGAGGAGAAGAAATGAGTTTCGATCCAAGTTACATTTATAAACTCAATTTTAAGCAATTGCACATCAGTGAAACCAATGTAATTTGCTGAAACATCCTGAAGATCGTATCTATGTAAAACAATATGATTTCAGCTTTAGGCGGTCATTTGTCTTGTTGTCTCTCCGTCCTTATTGGCTGCTATGATTTATTAAGGAGCACGTAAAAAGCATTCACCTTCACTAATTAATGCTGCTCAGATAGTGCCTGTATTCTAAGGAGTCCACCTTCAAACATCTGCTGATACTAAATAAATATTGTGCTGATGTGAACAATGCTCCGTAAACACTGGACGGTGGTGGAGAGGCGGATAAATCTAGCACTACACAGTATAAGTACCGTTACTTTAAAATAATAAAAACACATGATATAAAGCTACAGATCCATCCAACATACTGCACATTTAAAGGTTTTAATAGCTCTGATTAAGACTATTGATGGAATACTCTATGATTACTATAAATTACAAAATATACAGAGACCCAAAGAGGCCTAGCAATTATGGCTACTATTATGAGCAGTATTAGGATACCTGCAAACCAGTATTGAGAATGCAGGATGTTAAAATGACTGTGCTGTCCAATTTTTCTGATATACAGGTCTGGGAAAAAAATAAGAGACCACTGCAAAATTATCAGTTTTTCTGATTTTACTACTTATAGGCATGTTTTGGGCAAAAGGAACATTTTTGTTTGACTCTATAAACTACAGACAACATTTTCCCCAAATTCCAAATAAAATATTTCTTTCGTTTAGAGCATTTATTTGCAGAAAATGACAAGTAGTCAATATAACAAAAAAGATACATGTATTCAGACCTCAAACAATGCAAAGAAACAATCAATATTTGGTGCAGTAAGCCTTATTTTTAATCACAGCTTTCATGCGTCTTGGCATGCTCTCCACAAGTCTTTCACATTGTTCTTGGGTGACTTTATTCCACTCCTGGTGCAAGAACTGAAGTAGCTCAGCTTTGTGTTTGTGTTGGAATTCAACAGACGCTGGAATGGAATGGCTGTAATACATGTAGAGATTCTGATTTCAGAAAAAAAATGCAGCGGTCTTATTTTTTCCAGAGCTGTAAACTGCTGCAGAACAGAATTAAAAACCTTGCCTAATTTGATTATGGCACCAATTGGCCACAAGAGGGAGTGTTCCACCTAAACAGTCCCCAGCAGTAAAAGGCTGATGATAACACATCACTCTTGAATACACTGTACATGATAATAGTCCTGTATGGAGGATAACAGCCTATGTCTATCTTTACCCCATAGTGTAATCCTGCTCTGAATGTGTGGAGGAGAGTGGGGCAGAGACAGAGGGCCAGATGGCGTCACTCACAAATCCCTCAGAAGAACTGCATGCAATCTTACAAGCACTTTCTCTCACTAGTAAACACATCGCATAGACTTATCTCATTGAAAATTGTATAGTTTTTATGTTTGCTTCTTTTTTATTTTTATTTATTTATTTATTTATAGCGGACAGTGCAAGTTGACCAACAGTAACTGTTTAACATGCCAGAATTAGCCAAGAGGCTAGTTTTCATCTGTTGTCCGTTGCCATGGTGTACAGATGGCTCCCTGTAAAAACATTTGCAGGCATGGTTAAAAAGTAGAAAAGCATTACGTCTAAAATAAATTAAAAACTTTAAATCTTACAAATAATTAAAACAAACAGACAAATCTTACAAATTATTAAAACAGACAGGTTCTACTTTGTGGTAAGTGCAATGTTCCACAGTAGGGCTTAACTTCTTGAGTTTAGTCAGTTACCTTAAACAACATACACTTTTAGTCTGGACGGGCTCTGCTATCCATAGATATGACCTCTAACTAGGTCTTGTGGTGTTTGTGTGTGTACATGGACATAGACACATTAAATGCTGTACTGTAGAACATTCCAGGCGAAGCAATGTTTCTTATGTCTTTCAGGTGGAGTGCAAACCCTCCATCTAAAAAGTTACATACTGTAGCTTTAAGTAATCTTAAATTATTTCCACATATTCTTCATGAAAATTGCACCACTGTGTATTTGCTCTTGATTGGGCACATGCATCTGTTACATGTATTTTGTAGCAAGACAAATTTTCATAACCCAAACAATAATAATTAAGTACAGTATATGTAGTGTATATGTATTTAAACCTTTTTTTTTTTTTTTTTTTGAACCTAAAATTGCATATTTACATTTGAAGTCAAACTAAACTGGACAAATAAATCAAAACATATTACTATTTCAAATTTTGTTTTAATAGCATAATATACTGTGCTGTTATGCTCATTCAAGACAGCAACAACAGCAAATTACTACTTCCAAAAATACATTGTTATGGATAAAAATTTACACATAACAATAAGTATCTGTACTACTAGCATTACTCCACAGATATATAGCTCTGGAAAAAAAAGAAAGAGACCACAGCACAATGATAGGTTTTTCTGATTATACTACTTACAGGTATGTGCTTGGGCAAAAGGAACATTTTTGTTTGAGTCTATAAACTACTGACAACATTTCCCTCAAATTCCAAATAAAAGTATTATCGTTTAGAGCATTTATTTGCAGAAAATGACAAATGGTCAAAATAACAAAAAAGATACATGTTTTCAGACCGCAAACAATGCAAAGAAACAAAATCAAATTCATTTTAAAACAACATAATACTAATGTTTACACTTAAGAAGAGTTCAGAAGTCAAGATTTGGTGTAGTAACCCTTATTTTTAATCACAGCTTTCATGCTCTCCACAAGTCTTTCACATTGTCACTGGGTGACTTTATTCCACTCCTGGTGCAAGAACTAAAGTAGCTCAGCTTTGTGTTTGTGTTGGAATTCAACAGACGCTGGAATGGAATGGCTGTAATACATGTAGAGATGCTGATTTCAGAAGAAAAAAAATGCAGCGGTCACTTTTTTTTTTTCCAGAGCTGTTGAGTAAGTGCACAGATGCTGCCAGCAGAGGGCACTCTAACACAAATCTGTAAGCCTGTCTCATCCCACAAGGAGGACCAATTTATTTAGTTTTCTCCCAAATCACGCTGCTATTTTGAAATTCTACAAGTAGATGGCAGCCTTACCCCGTTAAAATATTTGGTTGCTTTTCCAAACCTCCTCCCCTCTCTCTCTCATATAATTTCTCCTCTGAGATCCCACAGCGAGTCCCTCTTGTGGTCCAGTTACTTAATGCTCACTTCTGGGATAAATTGCACTTTAGCCTGTCGTCACAGTAATGAAGACAAACTACTGTATTCGAAGCTCCGTAGCTGCACACTAAATTGAGCACATGTAAATGAAACAAATGAGTTATAATGAAAGGAAGCACCAGTTTGAAGCAGTGATCATGTTGCTAATGGAAACGATGATAGCGCCTCATTGAGTTCATACAGGATAGTTTATGTTACACTTTTATACTGTTAGTTGTTCATTTTAATGTTGTGTAAAGTAATTGAGATGTGGTCTTTTTTTAGGCTAACCATCTCTGCCGAGTGCCCCATGCAGCTGGAGGATTTCCCTATGGATGCCCACGCCTGTCCACTTAAGTTTGGGAGTTGTGAGTCAAATTTCCCTATTTTCAAAAATAAGTCATTTTGACCACGTTCAGACTGCAGCCTGAAGTGACCCAAATCTGTTTTTTTCACCCCTATGTGACCTGTATCTGATCTTTTAATGACAGCCTGAACAACAGAGATCCAGTTTTTTCAAATGCGACCCAGGCCACTTGGATGTGTGGTCCTAAAACTGATACATATCCGATCTTTTGGCATGTGACTTCAGTCTGAACGACCAGGTCATATTCATCTGACCTACACGTCATCAACAAGCAACAAACGTCACTATTCTGCGCTGAAGTAGGCAGAAACTGAACAGAACTCGACTGTATTTTAGGAGACAAGCCCAACATTGAGCCGATAGAACTGCTGGATAGCTGCGTTACTGAAGAAGAACCCACAAAATGCCAAGGCCAGAAACCTTGTCCTTCACCTTCTCAATCTCCTCCCTAATACAAATAAGTTGTACATGTTCTGGCTCTGGTACGACAACAACTTTAAAATCGCCAGGTGCTCAATGCTCACGTCCATGTTTAGGCTACTTCCATAAACACTGCGCATGCTCGCTGCACGTGACCTCGTCGTGTCCTCCAAGACGCATGCGGGACACATTTGGGGCGTTTAAAGTTCACACTGGCGATCACATACAAGTCGCATTTAATTGGAAATGTGAACGACCTCGCAAAAAAATTGGATTTCACGAAAAAATCTGAATTGAGCTTTAAAGGGATATGCCACCTCCAGGTCAAATTTGGGCATCTCCCCACAGTCCAGAGACTAAAATAAGTGGTGGAAAGCGTTTTCCTGCTCACCCAGCCATTGTCCGAGTCTGTCAGCACTGACCGCCGCGGTATCTGCAGCTACTCCGCCTTAGACTGGAGTCTAACGTCGCCAGAGAAAGATTTCGGCCAAAAGGAATTAATTTGCTCGATGCGTTTCCCAATTACTTTCTGTGTAGTGCGCATTCATATCGAGTGCAAATAAATGTACAAATCAACACGGAGAGCTTGCCTTGGTCATTTTGGGTGGGAACTATTTTCCAGTGCGGAAGAATACAGCCGTATCACGCAGCACGCTGCCAGGGGAATCCCAGTTACGCACCAGGAAGGGAGTTCCCCTGTTGCATAGCGTGGTGCGTGATTCGGCTTTATTCTTCCGCACTGGAAAATAGTTCCCACCCAAAATGACCAAGTCAAGCTCTCCGTGTTGATTTGTACATTTATTTGCACTCGATATGAATGCGCACTACACATAAAGTAATTGGGAAACGCATCGAGCAAATTAATTCCTTTTGGCCGAAATCTTTCTCTGGCGACGCACCTGGTGCAGCATGAACCCAGTTTCTTAGTCTGTCCAGTAGTGCGTGCTTGTTGATTTCTTCACAGCCATGTTTTCTTCTGAAACAACAATTGGTACTTGGTACTGAGAGGCACCCCCTACCACTCTTACAACTTCTGGGTGAAATTCCTGGCGCTCATGCGCAGTATGCTAATCCAATACGAAATCGTTCACATGAGGACTCCAAGTGGTTTGTTATCAGCCTAGGCCAGGGGTTCCTGGGGGATGGGGCAAACCAATCCCAATCCAAGCCAATCCCTGTGCACATGCAGCCGTTACGACCCCAATCACTTTGCAATCGGTTTGGAGTTTCCCATGTGCACGCAGTCAGTCACACCCAGGGATTAGGGAGATTAGCCTGTGAATACATGTTGAGACACTTTGTCTGGTACTGAAATGCGTATTTTATGTATGTACGGCGACGTCTAGCTGCCACTCATGTAGATATAATTTGGCTCAATTTGGCTCAGTAACACGAAATAACGTGAAAAGTTTCACGTTATCACGTTATTTCGTGATACGAAACTATCATGTTATTTCATGATATGCTATTTTCACGTTATAACGTGAAATGATCATGTTATTTCGTGATAAGAGATTATCACGTTATTTCGAGATATTTTAACGCAACAGCAACAGCAAACCTTTCCCCGGAAGTTCCCGTCTCTGTGGTGTGTGTGTGTTTTTTTTTCTTTAATGTACTTAAGATTAAACTATCAAACTATAAAATTTGATACAACCATTTTCTACTCGATATAACTACAAACTACAATTATAAAAATGAGTAATACCACGTTTTATGGACAAAGTAACTGTTCATTTAAAAGTATTTTAGAGAAAATATTACTATAAGGTATAGGCTTAAGGATTAATAATGTCTGGTTTCCTGAACCATCTTCGTCACATTTGTCTGGTGTTACTATATAACTTATATTTACAATGTCCACAGATAAGAAATTTATAATAGATTAATATACTAACCATTACAATATTGCATCAATCAATCAAACAATATTTATAAAGTGCTTTTCATACAAAATGTAACACAAAGCGCCTTGCAGGGGTTTGTGTCAATCAAAAATTGACTTTATTGATCTCACACAGGAGAAGTTGTACTATATTTGGTTCGGGGACCATCCCCAAGAATTTGTTATTTAGACTTGGTGGGGCCAGGCAGCGGTAGCTGCAAGGCACCTATAGTGTTTCTATTGATTCCTATTATTAAACATTATTCTTCCGCCAATGGAAGTCTATGGCAACCCCTAGAACCGTCTGGTAAAAAGTTGTGAAATTTGGCATGCACATTCCAGCCAGTCTCCTCATTACCCACAGCAATTTATAGGCCCCCACCCCCAACCCTCTAAGGCGGAGTAGCTGCAGATACCGCGGCGGTCAGTGGCGACAGACACGGACAATGGCTGGGTGAGCAGGAAAACGCTTTCCACCACTTATTTTAGTCTCTGGACTGTGGGGAGATGCCCAAATTTGACCTGGGGGTGGCATATCCCTTTAAGCCCTGCAGTCTGAACGTTGCCTTTCTCTGGCACTTGATGCATCATCACCTTTGATCCTACACTTTTATGAGGAAACATGAGAAAATAAGGGAGCAGATAAGTTTACAGTGCTTGATATTAGATATTCCTTAAAACAAAGTGAACATATAAGTGACTCTTCAAAAACATTATAAACTGAAGTATATTAAGAGAGGTTTTGTAATACATTAATTGATTGGACTAATACTTTCTTGACATCTGATGTAGTATTTTTTCTAGCTTGAACCAGATAATAGGGCCAAACAACTAATCAAATAAAAGTTGCAATTTGCACAATTTGCACAATTATCACATCACAATGGCTGAAATTAATTTTGGTATAATGCAATGTCCTCTTCTTTTTCATCTTTATGCACCTTTTTGTGTTTTAAAAGTCGCACAGTGACCTAAAACCTGACTTGAAAACATAAATTGCAAACCTAATCACAACTGCAATTTGCAATACAGTACTTTATATTTGATACTGGTATTGGTTCATTACAATGTGTATGGGTGTACGTTGCCCAATGACACAATGTAACAGAGGTTTCACTAATGATAAATCAGTTAAAGACCCCCATAGCTGACCCTAGGACAGCTAAAAGACCCCATATTACACTATTTTCTGATCTGTGTTATAATGCTGTTTCCTCCTCATTCATCTCTCAAACAGAAAGCACCGTTCCACCTTGTTATGTACAAGAAGTGCTCTATTGTGTTTTTAAAACCCATGCATCTGCAATAGAATAATTTGGATTTCAGCTCAGGAAAATACCAGTGGTTTAATTTTATTTTCTGTGTAAATATATATTTTTTTTTATTGCAAAGTCTCTCATCTGTCTTCCTGCGTAAAACACGGAAGAGAGGAGAAAGCGGTGCAGAGCTGCGCTTCGAGCGGGGGAAACCCGCCCCCCCGCTCCTTAGCCAATCTCTCTGTCCTTCTCATTTGCACTGAAGCAGCAACACTCAGAATAAAGCATTTTAGACACATATCTAGCCTCATGAAGACTGTCAGAGTCATATTTCATGCAGTGAGTGTTGATTTTGAAGAAGGATTCATTTACAGTATTAGGGAACCATTAAGGAGCCATATAAAAGCATCAAGAAGTACCATGTCATGAGACTTTTAACTTGTAAATTAGCAGTATGTTACATCACAAGGTGGGACAAAGCATTCTGACCGTTGGAGATGTAGACAGACTAATAATATAGGATTACTCGAACATGTACAGCTCTGGAAAAAAATAAGAGACCACTGCAAAATGATCAGTTTTTTTCTGATTGTACTACTTATAGGTATGTGTTTGGGCAAAAGGAACATTTTTGTTTGAGTCTATAAACTACTGACAACATTTCCCTCGAATTCCAAATAAAAATATTATCGTTTAGAGCATTTATTTGCAGAAAATGACATATGGTCAAAATAACAAAAAAGATACATGTTTTAAGACCTCAAACAATGCAAAGAAACAAGATCAAATTCATTTTAAAACAACATAATACTAATGTTTACACTTACGAAGAGTTCAGAAATCAGTATTTGGTGCAATAACTTTCATGCGTCTTGGCATGCTCTCCACAAGTCTTTCACATTGTTCTTGGGTGACTTTATTCCACTCCTGGTGCCAGAACTGAAGTAGATCAGCTTTGTGTTTGTGTTGGAATTCAACAGATGCTGGAATGGAATGGCTGTAATACATGTAGAGATGCTGATTTCAGAAAAAAATGCAGTGGTCTCTTATTTTTTTCCAGAGCTGTATGAATGAAACAAAACACAACTCCAGGTCTGTTTTTGATGAGGTGACAACATTATAGCGTGGCTTTGGTTTTAGGATCTTTTAAGATTAATTACAAACACTAACCTAATGACTGTAAAGCTAATCAGGAAGTCAGTGTTGTTCTTTGTTATTGTGGACATTGATGTGAACATAATGAAAGTGAAGCAATTACCCCGTATACGTCCTCTATGCTATGGTTCACCTTGTCCAGTGGTGGCAGATGTGTGTCCCTCAGGTGTGGGCAGACAGCATAGGAGCAGCCCGTGATACTGGGCTCCTGATTAAACTATTCATCATTATGTCAGCTCCACTCTGCTGCATCCTCCTCTGCACCACATCACACATGAAATACACACCTATAGGAAACCAAGGTAACATCTGCTATATATAGGGCCCAGTATTGTTGGTAAACAATTTAGACTGGAAATGACCCCTGGAGAAAGTTGAGACAAAATACTGCTTTTTAATAATAGATCCTAATTTAATAATGGATACTAAATAACAGTTTTGTGTATGTCTTTACTTCCTCACAAGCACTTATGCCCATGCATCAAAAAGTATTGTCAACTATTTGAACTACAGCTCTGGAAAAAAATAAGAGACCACTGCATTTTTTTCTGAAATCAGCATCTCTACATGTATTACTTCCTTGGGTATTTGTGCTTTCAAAATGCTCACATTATCAATATAAAATGTAACTTTGCCACTGATCAACTATAAAAAATACGGTAATTTGGTATATAAATATCTATTATCTCTACGATTAGGGATTCAGATCCGTTGCAACTATAAGGCTGTGGGTGTTTATAGTCAAATTATGATGCGAAATTGTACTGCTGTACCAATAATACGTTCAGCATGATCATTGTTAACTTTTTTGCCTATAGCTGGCCTGTGGTATCAGAGGTTATAATAGACTTGAATGGGCAATACTACCACAAAATAAAACTGCCTCTTTTTACAAGCTTTATTAAAAAGTCTAAAGTCTAAACTCTGAGGCACCTTCAGTTATTGATAAATGGATGATAGAACCATAAAAATAATAATACAAGAAAACATCCCCTTAAAGTCCTACTTTAAAGTCCTACTCTTGGTATAGACTGACAGTAGTTTGGCTGCCAATATGTGTCTACAGACCACCTCCACCACATTCAAACATAGGCAATGTGGTCACTGTTGTCTTATCAGTGTTAAGAAAATGAGCCATTTTCATCTAAACACATCTCATTTACTGTTTGCTTTAAAATGATGAGTATTTCTGTAAGTAAATTGTGCAGACCTAGTTTCTTTAATCATCTCATTATGAAACTGTTTACTCCCACACACCTCCGTTTAGTGTCCAGTCTTCCCTCCACCCTCTAAGCTAGTTATCTTACCTGTCACCGTGAGACTAAAATACCTAGGGAGCTCCTGTAGCGCCAGCTTAAGATTAGCTGGAGGTCCTCCCTGTGACGTGCTGATGGCTCTGAGCTGCAGGAGCCAGTGGACAATAAACTAAAGCAAAGGGTGTGTGTTTAAAGGGCACAAGTACATCGACTTATCATTACTGACATACTTGTTCCCTAAGTAAAATTATTATTATTATTATTATTATTATTATTATTAGTATTATTATTATTATTATTTTACATTTCCTTTTATTTGTTTATAAATAAACAGGGCTATACTAACACTAGACACTTTGTCACACTTTAGGCACATTGGCTGTTGGATTATGTTTGATCCAGGTATAGAATAAATGTGTTGTTGTTTTATTACACATTAGTTTTTACACAAAACTTGCATTGTATTTTAGGATGATTTTTTTGTGAGTAGAGTTCTAGCTTTGTCTGCATTTTGTCCTTTAGGTATAAAAATATCAGTTTCTGTCAATACAAAATTCACTGTGAACATTTTACATTGAAAATAGCATAACAAAACCAACTAAAAGAAATGTCTCTGTTGGCTGAACATTCACATAGACTTAATAGATTGTCTGCCTCAGGGGTAGAGTGTCCAGTGCCACAGAGCCACTCCCACTGCGCTCTGAGCATCTCTGAGCATCTCTGGGCCATCAGTGACAAGATCAGAGATAGAGTCTGGGATTTGGAGTCCAGCCAAGTTGATAAAACTCCTTCACATCAATTAGACAGTGCTTAAAATACAAAGGTTATTAAATACGTCAGAGTGTTTCTATCTGTATAGTGCAGTGGGTTACAGTGCATTGTGACATGTAGGACTGTATGAAAATATTCACATTTACATGGTCCTTATATAATTTATTCACCAAATGGTACCAAATTGCCAAATGACAAAAAGCCTAACATCTTTCATGTGATCTCTCTGAGTAAAGCCTGCAGTGCTTATCATTTATTCATTATTCATTAACTTATCATTCATACATCTGGCCAATATATAGTCCCAGGGCTGACACACATTCATTCACTAAGGGCCATTTTAGAGTAATCATTTTATCAGTTTAGATTTTAATGGTGGAATGACACACCTTTTAATACTCAACTCTCAAGATTGCGTGAAAATGACACCCCCCATAATCTCGCTGAGAGCAGTAGCCACTGCCAATGGGACAGACAAAATTATAGTGATTTGTTATCTGAAAATGCATATCCATTACATCCTATTATTATGGTTGCCAGATATTGACCAGATGCTCCATAGATTCTCAGATTCTTTACCCCAGAAATACAGGCAAAATGAGTCCTATCAAATTAGGAATCCACCTTTGTGAGCATACCTTTGTTTAAAATTGTCCCATGGAGTTTCCTGTTTCCTGTTGGCTCCGCCTGCATTAACCCTGGCTAATCCGTTGACCTAATAGACAGCACTCAGCATGAGCTGAGGCTTTAGGCTGTGTCAGAGCGGCCCTGCGCCGTGTTAATCACCTCTGTGTTCTTCAGCCGCAACAAACGTCTCACTGCTCACTCACAGTGGGCTACTGTCGATTATAGAGAGATACTGTATGTCAAACATGCAAATACTAACATCATGTCACCATAGACAACCTGTGTGCACACATGCTACTGTTTATTCAACAATTATGTCAAACTACTCACACCCTGATATCTCACTGCTCACTCAGTATGTCAAACATGCAAATACTAACATTGTGTCACAATATACTACCTGTGTATAGCAGTGGTCTCAACCTTTTTTGTCTTGACAACCCCCTAAGCGTCTCACACTGAGTACCACCTGTATAGTGTACCATGTTTTTTAGTAGAGGGGTCTCTAACCTTTTTCCTCTGGTGAACTTTACAGAAACAAAAATCCCAGAGAGTTACTAATCTTAGTGGTCATAAGAGTGTATATATAAGTGTATATATAGTGCATATATAGTTTTAGATGGGGTACAGTTGCAGTTGGGGTGGAGAGCTGCTGGTAGCTCCTGACCTACAGGATGGAGACCCCTGCTTTAGTAATTATAAATCTGATAACTACCAAAGATAATAATTATATTTTCTTGTTGTTCTTCTTGTTTAAAATGTACTACAACAATCATTCATTATATTTTGTTTAAATCATTCCAAGTTCTCCCTGTCATGTGCTTGCATACTCCCATAGATCCCCATATCCCTGTCTGGGAAACACTGGTGAATACTAGACATGGACGACTACACTGTTTAGCAGACAAGCAAAATTACTAGCAATATTAGGGCTACATGTAATTAGCTAAGCAAAAGCAAGGAATGTGTATACCTAATATATATATATATGTATATACATAGTACAACTTATATAGTTGTTCAAGGGTTAAACCAAATCCAAACTGCTCTGTGTGCCAGTATTCTCACCATGTCTACTGGATAGCAGAATTACAGGGCTAAACCATGTTCTAGACAAGAACTAACCAAAGGAAGGGCAAAAATATCAATACAATACAACAGTAAAACATATTACATTAACTCATAATTCATTCACTCTTCAGGTACAAGAAGTGGTGGTATGTAATACTTCTATAGTTCTAAATGTCCCCTTCAATCACACATGCATGTCATGTTTACTAAAGGACACAACAACAATATACATTTCCGGTAGGAGGGTCAAACCCTCAGCCTTGTGTTTATTTTAACAAATTTCTCTACCAAATTACTCACTGAACTTTTACTGTACATTTTTTGCTCAGTATTTAGTTTCACCCTGTCACAGAATTTCTGCAGTCACAACCATAACAAATGATCTATGTTTCCATTTAAATCTAATGATAGAAATGATGCCGAGGAGACAGCACATGTAGCCTGGGAATTCCCAGGCCGCTTCCGTTCGTTTCGAACTGGAAGGCGGCCTGGAAACTCGTCCAAGCGAGAGTCCCAGATTTAGGGCCCCAATCAGAGAGCGGGGGAGGTGTGGCAAGATGGTGACGCGTACTACATGACAAACGGAAGCTTGTAGTTTGAACTGACAACTGACATGATTGGCTATGGACTTACGTATACGCTCAATGATAGACATTCATAACGCCCAATAAACGGCCGTTGGCAATCGCTAACCACACCTCCGCTACGGGATTTTTCGAAGCGAGTTTCCAGACCCATATCTCACTTGTGATATGGTCAGGTGTTAACCAGACTAAGCACATGAGCATGTATTTTTTTATGTATTTTTTCACTGTGCATATTTATGTTTTGAAATCATTTCCATATTACTCATGCAACAAATGTTTCTTGAGTCAATGAAGCAAAAGCCTGCTGCTGCTGTCAGCTGTTCACCGTGCTGTGAGACAATGTAGTGTGTCGCAGTTTAATCCAGACTAGTTGACTGGGGTCACTCTAAATTGCAGTGGAGCCTTTAACACTGGATTAATGCTGTTGTTTGATTGGACAGCACTCTGCAATACAACACAACTACACAATCACCACTACAGTAAATGAAAACTAGTCTTTATTTGTGTATTTTACAAAGACAGGCCCTCAAAGAAATGCATTAATGCATTATATTTACACTGACACTTATAACTAATCCCAACTCCTCCATAAGCAACACATTAATCTGCAAAAGGCTTTTCTAGCACAGTGTTAACATTCACACATGCTGCGCATGGTCACCAACATCTGTATATTGTGATTACATGAGGCCCAAACAGCAGCGCTCTTAGCACTGACACCAACTTAATCTGGGTGTAATGAAGCAAAGTGGGGGAAAGGTCAAGTGTTGTGTCACTGCTAACACCACCTCTATTTAGCTTTAGCAACAGAGACACCCCCTGTAAGGGGATTATACCTATGAGCCCACAGCTCATATGTTCCCACAGCCATATTTTGTCACATTTACAAAATCTAATCCATAATCTCCTAACCTTAACCAGAATCTTGAAACCAGGCCCTAACCTGAACCATTACTCTACAACCCCCTCACTGGGCTGGGTGAACATTGAGCCACTCCCTATATGACATCATCTAAACATGTTTTGACCATAGTTGGGTTGACCCTCTCATGTGGGAGGTCTGCACCAAATCTTGAGTGGCATTATTAATGGCTGCAATTATTGGCCTGCTGTAATTTAGCACACTCACTTCTGTTTAACTCACCTCTGCTGAACAACCACTCAGAACATTACAATAGCAATAAGTTGTGTATTTCATTGTAACATTCCTTTACAAAACCAGTAATATTATAGGTAGTGCCTCATTCTAACCTCTGCTAAATGCACCCATCTTAAATTTCTACTGCATTGACCACAAGTCTATGGCCCTCAGTTGGTCCATTTCTTCATCGGTCCAACAACATAATATTCATATTATTCATGTTAATTATCTAATAATTTGAGCTGCATGCCTTTATTTGATTGGTCAGTTTGTGTGTGTGTGTGTGTGTGTGTGTGTGTGTGTGTGTGTGTGTGTGTACGCATACACACACACATGAATTCATATGCAGTTGTAGTCTTTTGAGTGCACTTTGGGTCAAGTCATAAATTAGTTTACATTGTTTTGCCACACCCTGTTTCATTTGTCTATAGTTGATCGAGGTCGACCAAGCGTTTCTTTATTACAGCCCTAGTAATCATTAATCCATTATGGTATTATTTTTTTAAAGGGATATGCCACCCCCAGGTCAAATTTGGGCATCTCCCCACAGTCCAGAGACTAAAACAAGTGATGAAAAGCGTTTTCCTGGTCACCCAGCCATTGTCCGAGTCTGTTAGCACTGACCGCCGCGCGAGCTGCTGCTCCTCCGCCTTAGACTGGAGGCTAACATCGCCAGAGAAAGATTTCGGCCAAAAGGAATTAATTTGCTCGATGCTTTTCCCAATTACTTTCTGTGTAGTGCGCATTCAAGTGCAAATAAATGTGCAAATCAACACGGAGAACTTGCCTTGGTCATTTTGGGTGAGAACTATTTTTCAGTGCGGAAAAAGAAAGACGAAGCACGCACCGGGGGAACTCCCTTTTTGGTGCGTAAACAGGGATTCTCAGGGATAGTCTCTGGACTGTGGGGAGATGCCCAAATTTGACCTGGGGGTGGCATATCCCTTTAAGGCAGTGATTTATAGTATATAATGACACAGACATTCACCTGTAATTTGTTGAAAGCAGTTTTACAATAACAATAACCATATTGTTTTACAACAAATCATTGATGGACATAATTACCCTGGTTGATGTTACTTGTACAGACCATTTTGTCATTTAACCCTTCCCACTGAGACATACTGACAATGATACCATAATGAATCAGAGTTTTTACATTTATTATAGCTGTTAGTTCCCTGCTCTCATTTTCTCTAGAATCAATTTGCTGATTGCTGTCAAAGTGAGTAGAGCTCTCTAACAAATATGCTTTGCTCACAGATGCGTACCCGGTTTCTGAGGTGGTCTACATTTGGACAGAGGGAGCTGCAAAGTCTGTGGTGGTGGCAGAGGAGGGCTCTCGACTCAACCAGTACCATCTGATCGGACAGACAGCTGGGACAGAGGACATATACACCAGCAGAGGTACACCAGTACACACAGTCACACAGCCACTGTCGCACTGTAGTCTAGGAGTATTGTTTAATTGTGAAAACTCTCACAAAACTAAATCTCCTCCCCTTATACCAGTTTACATACACAAACTAGTTCCAGAATTTATCAAGCTTCTTGGATGAGTGAGGGACTAGATCGGCCTCTCTATGGTGATGAGCTTTACTGTAACCACAGCTGCCCTAGGGCTGACGGCCTCTTCAGCAACACAGGCACTTCACTCATGCACAGTAATACTATATCTGATTTTGGAAAAAGCCTCACATGGATGTCGTTAGATTTTTCCCTCCCTTCCTGCACTCTCCCCAGCTAAGCCCTGATATTCTCCCTGTCATCACTCAAGTGTCCCATTCTGAGATGTTGTGCGAAGGAAATGTTTTCAAATCAAGCTGGATAGATACAATGAATGAGGATTTGAGGAGGCCTCCCACACATCGCCAGCTGTCTAAAGTTGAGATGGAAGAGAGAAAAAAAATCACTCATCTGCGGTCTGAGCCATTGGGCCTGTAGAGTTAATCCACCCATCGCAGTTGTGCTTTTACCAAGTGACGTCACTATGCTCCAATTGGTCGGTTACTGGTGACACGTGGGGTCCGGGCGGCATCTGCTTAATTCTGTTATGTAAAGAACTATGATAATACATTCGCACTGGGACCTTATGAGTATATGACTGGGGAGGTCCTCTATATCTGTAATGTATACTGGGATATGGCTTTATCCCATATCAGCCAGGAATAGACTGGATAATGTACAAGACTAAACATTATAGCACGCTGCTTTAAAACCTCAGCTGACTAGAGTAAATCCACTCGTGCTGGACATTCAATCCAATAGAAAGGCTCAACAAGTTGCACTATAGGATTCAGAGTTATAACTTAAATATGTGATATCGTAATTAAAATGGCCATGACTCTCTAATACAGTCCTCCAATACAAATGTTCTTCTAACTGAAATTTTAATTTTAATTAATCAAGATAATTTATATAGTTGTGATATTAAGTTCTAAAGGTGTCTTTTAAAACATTGTTTTGGTAAATTGATATATGTGAAAAATCCCTTAGTCGTCCAGGTAGAATCCATGGTAAAAGGAGAAATTCAATTTGTCAACTGGACAAAGTTTATTTGGTTGAAAACGGTGCTTTGTCAGTTCTGGTTAGAGTGCTGAAGGACACTGCTTATATCTAGCTACAGGGAGGAGCTAACTACACTGAAATTATTCTGAAACTATCCCACCTCTTTGTTTTAAGTTTCTGTCTTTTGTTTTTTCCAGTTTCTCTCTGGCGTCTAGTTAACTCGGATGAGCTGCGAAACGTTTTCGACAAAATAAACTTTGTCCAGTTGACAAATTGAATTTCTCCTTTTACCCGTAAATTGATATCCTTTTATATTTGTAATTTCCCTGGTATTAGATTAAGTTCTTTGTGCAAGTTTTGATATTGATTATTCAAAACGTTATGCTTTAAAAAGGACCTTCAAAACTGCATTGCATTTTAGCAGCAGGTTCAACGTCTCAGTGGAGGTGGTTGGACACACCAAGCTAACATGGCCTTAATTAGCATTGTTAATCTGAGGAACAAACCCTCCTTAACGGGCCAGGAATAGATCAGGCTAGTGCTCACAGCAGCTATACCTGGCCTTTGACCCTTGCAGGTTGAGCTGGAGCGAATGACAATATGGACATAGGAAGTGGACAGAAATGCTAAGCTAACAGTTGTACTTCACACACTACGGATAAAGAATCAACAGATGGTCAAGAACATGGACTTACCAGTTCACTAGCATAGCAGCGTTGTTCTCTGCTATAAAGGGAAGCTCCCCGCACACGCTCCAAAAGCCCAACAGTAAAATCCACCACAGCCGCCGCATCTTTCCTCAGGACAGTCCCAAGAGTCCCATCCAGGTCTGGGGCAGACCCTCAGAATTGGCACCAGAGATCAAGGCAGCTGACCATTCGCCCCGAGAGAGCAGCTGTCCCTCGCATTAAGGACATGTTGCTTTAGTCCCAAACAGAAAATCCCAAATAAAGTTTTCCTCTGCAGTGCCCAGGGTCAGCCTCCCTCCGCTCCGATCATCTGTGCACCTGTAATCAGCGCTTGTTCTGCTCCTGTTTTCAGTGTTTCAAGCAAAAGGATGTATGTCCCAATCAAGCATGGCCTGGCCTGACATAATGGGACGAGGAAAGAGGCAGAGAGAGAACGGGAGGGAGCGAGAGAGCTACAGGATGCAGATTGTGACAAGGGATTAGTGAGACAGAAAAATCGGATTTTGCCAGGAGAAAGCAGCAGTCATCTGTGGATTTTCTGTAGTTTATCAGGACTCCACGGCTCGACAGGATTTTTGAGTAAAAATCCTTCAAATGCAATCTTCACTTGTTTAACAAGATATTTTTAACATAAACTAGTTTTTAGATATTTTGGGCTTTCACATTTTGTGTCAATAAAGTTGTTATTTTATTATAGTTGTATTTGCAGCAGTAGTTAAAAGACAAAAGCATCTTAATGCTACAGTGCAGGCTAATATGTTAACACTGACACTACACTACACTGTTTATTCATCTAAGCCGTGGTTCCCACTCTGTGGCTCATGTGCAACTGGTGGTCCACCAGCTCCCTCACATGGTCCATGTACATCACTGTTTTGTCATTCACATCACATAACCCTCAGCTCTATAAAGAACATTCATCTTCACATAAAGATAGCATAATTTTTATTCAAAAGCCATAATAAAAAATGTTATGTTTACAAATTTGACATATTTTTGGTTCACATTGCATTATTGATGGCCATATTCATTGCAGTTTAATTAAGTTGTTTAGGCATGGCGTTATCTAGGACTGAAACTATAAATGTATAAATGAATGCATATTTTTAAATAAGATCTCTCCTTGTTTTATCTTCAGGACAGTATACAGTGATGATGGCTCACTTCTACCTGAAGAGGAAGATTGGTTACTTTGTGATCCAGACCTATATGCCCTGCTTCATGACCGTCATTCTGTCTCAGGTCTCATTTTGGCTCAACCGTGAGTCCGTCCCGGCACGCACGGTCTTTGGTCAGTCTTTTACTTTTCATATCTTTATTCTGATTTTATGAATGTGCCTGAGAGTTCCTAGAAACAGTGACAAGAACGTAGAGTGGATAGCAGCTAATGCTAATGCTTGCATGTATATCCTGATGTTATAATGCGCTGTAATGTGTTGGGCTTTAATCTGAGAGAGTGGAGACCAGAGGAAGCCTGACCTACTTCCCCTGCTGTAGGTGTGACCACTGTGCTGACCATGACCACTCTGAGCATCAGTGCACGAAACTCCCTCCCCAAAGTGGCCTATGCTACAGCCATGGACTGGTTCATTGCCGTGTGTTACGCTTTTGTCTTCTCTGCACTGATCGAGTTTGCCACAGTCAACTACTTCACAAAGAGGAGCTGGGCCTGGGACGGCAAGAAGGCTATGGAGGCACAGCAGCCCAAGGTACATCCTGATGACGCTTTATGTGCCGTGAAGTAAACGCTTCAACATAACATAAAAGAGAACATAACACCGATCATAAGAAGCATCAAATAACTAGAAGCTAGTAAAAGTAATGTCTGCCAGTGAAAAGATGAAAAGAGGTTTATTTTATACACATACATACACATCACGACTAGTCCAGGTTAAGATCTCTACTGCCATGAAACAAGTGCTGTAAAAAATCTGACTCAGTGAGGGCTGTGTTCCCGGTGACTGTGGGCTTTACATTACAAAGTTTCTTGTGTGAGTGTTTGGGTCTAGATCCAAACCACAGTCCACCTTCTGGTGACTTAGGTAATATGATATGTAACTTTGCAATATTTTCTTTCTCCACAGAAAAAGGATCATCTAGCTTTGTCAAAGAAACCCAACAACACCTGTTCGACTGGAGTGAACTACACAGCCAACCTGACGAAGGACGCCTCCATCTCCACCATCTCCAACAGCACAGCGGTCCAGCTCAAACCCACCGAGTCCAAGGCCCCTGACCCCAAAAAGACTTACAACAGCGTCAGCAAGATTGACAAGATGTCCCGGATAGTGTTCCCCGTCCTGTTTGGAACCTTTAACCTGGTCTACTGGGCCACGTATCTGAATCGGGAGCCCGTCATCAAAGGAGCTGTTTAAAATGCAGCTTATACGCAATCAGAATTCAATCTGGTGCCAAGCACTTACAGTAGTCATAGAGTTTTATAGGAACTGTTTCATTGCATGTGTAACGCTCTGAGAAATGTCGCCATGTTTGCCTTGAGTTTGTGTATTTAACTAATTCTGTTTAATCCACAAAAAATAGGTTCAGCAAATTAATGATTTTACAACCCCATATATGACAAGTTGGGATGTACAGTGAAATGTAAAAAAGAGAATGCAATTATTTGTAAATTTACTTGTAGTTTTTCTAGTATTTGTTTTTGCTCCTCAATTGTTTCAGATGTGGAACCATGAAATAGAAATTATACCATTATTTTTCCTTCAACATTATTCTTCATTGTGAGTAATTTGAGCATTGAAAAATTGCATATCATTGCATCCTGTTTTTCTGCCTCTCAGCATCTTGGCATTTGGTATTTACATTTCTTAAATAATTGGTTAGATTGCACAGCAAGACCAAATGCTATGCAAAACACTAAAACTCAAGCTTAAACTCCAACCTGGCTTTTATCTTTGTATCATGTACTCGTAACATATGTGTTTTTGTACAAACTGGAGGCTGGAGGCCTGGCTGTGCTTGGACCGTGGCATGTGGGACTTCCTTGTCAAAAGCAGCAAATAACAAAATAGCCATGCTTAAAATGTGTTGCCTTCAGAGTGTGAGAACTCATTATGAATGCACTGAAATCTCCAGCAACTACTTTTTCAGAAGCCAATTCATAATCTATATTCCCTTTTTATTGTACAACAGCTAGGATACCATGTTATTTTATATTGATGGAAAATAAGGGACTGTATGTATGTAATTTAATGTATATAGGACCATCTCTTAGACGAGCACCATAAGGCCAGTAAGTTTTGCTTCTGTCTCTCAAACGCAGCCGCAGTGTAACCCAGTCTAGTGCTTCATTGATGGATGTTGAGACATGAGTATTATCGCTTGAGCTTTCGCAAATTTGATGGTAAATGTTGTTTTTTAAGAGCTTTGAAAATATATTTATTTGACATACTTTTGTTTTAGTACGGAAGCCAACAGAGGCCATGTTCGTAATGATTATTTTCCACCTTAATAACGAGAAAATTAACTGGAGATCCCGAGAAAACGACACAATGAATTCATGATCTCCAGAAAACAAAGAGTTAGTCCGTGATCTCGAGAAAACAAGAAATTATTCTGGTAAAGTCGAAGCCGGGCCAGTCTTCTGTGGAGGTGCTGCGGACTAATCTTGAAATTATCCCGAATTAAAAGATGTAATGCAGTCTCCCCCTGTGTCAACCCCTGATCAAAATATTGCCTTATCAGCTGATCGATTATTATTCCAGACATTCTAATGACCAAAAATGTGTCTATTCAGAATGAGAAATAGCCCCGAAGTAAGCCTGTCACAACGTGGCCGTAGATGTTTCAGTTGTTTTCTCGAGATCACGGAATAAGTGTTTTGTTTTCTCAAGATCACAAATTAATTGTGTTGTTTTCTCGAGAATGAATTATCTCTTTATCTCGGGATAATAAGGAAGAAAAAATATTGCTTATGAATATTTCCTCTGTCAACTTCCGTAAGTTTTAGTATAATGAAACTTTACTTCTGTCCTCATTTGTAACAATTAGTATCCATGTTTTAAAACCTGCATGTGTTATTTTGACAGGAAAAACATGATAGTGCTCAAGCTAGCAATTCTGTAGCTTACTTTAGCTTAGCATAAAGCAAATGTCTGTATGGATGTCATAGAGCCTTTTTACTGGGCCACTTTTAGTGTGTGTCACATATTAGTTTAAATAATTAGCATTTGCCGCAGAGATCACATGTGCATGAAGCGTAACCACACTCCTTTTGTTGAGAATCTTTGTATTGCTTTTTGTTGTTTTTAAAGAATCCATGTGAATATCATTTCTCCTCGCAGACCAGAAGTGAATGACTCTGAGATTCTAGGTACTTAGCTCCGTTCAGGTTATTTCAAAATATGTTTGTGTTATGTTCAAAGTGTAAAGTCTTTTAGATTAAATAAGTACAAAAAGGGAATTGCAAAGGAAAATGTATCATTTTGGTTTACGATGATAATGATAAGGCACTGGTCCGATAGTTTGAGTTTGCTCCCTTGTACAAATTAATGGGAAAGAGGGCTACTTTGTATACTAATTATTATGCTAAGCTAAAGTGACTTGCTAGCTTCTGTTGTGTTGAGTCTATTTTAAAATATACTTCAAACCCGCATGATATTTTCAATAAAATAGCTTATATTGAACTTAACCCTCTCTCTGTGACCTGCCACTATTTAAACAACATTATAGTGTTATGGCATTAATACACTGGTTTGATTTTATGAACGAACTGTCTTAAATGCAATGATCTAAAGCAATAATGCCCATTTGAATGATGAACTTGTGTTTTTAGAGTCAGTATTATAACTTTTTCATGAGAAATCCAACTTGGTAATTGTCTTTTCTATGTACTCCTCATTAGACAGTATTGAGTTGTGCTTTCTTGAGGGATGCTGCTTTCTTATTCATTGTTTTAGTCCTTTTTTGGGTTCACCCTGTATTGAAATGTATTTTTTTTCCCTACATTGTTTAATTGTTTTACATTGTTTCTGCATACTAGACTTCAAATAAAGCTTCATCATCGTTTGCCTTCTCTGTGAAATGAATTCTTGAAGTAGGTGGAAAGTATTTTCAATGTAGGCACAAAAAGTATTTTCCAATTATGTGTGACTAAACTGCATTTGAACAAAATGACTTAAAAAAGGAGGTGATTAAATGATTAAGTGATTAAATGTAATAGATGCCGTTATATTGGAAGTAATTGTGCAAGTAGTTGGAGTAATAATATTGCTAACTAGAATGGTGGTACTACTACAAGTATCTTTTGTTTAAGTAAAGAAATATTATAGTAGTGAAACAAGTTTTAGTAGTAGCATGAATAGTCAACCCTTACTCTGATACATATACACAGTAAAGTCCCTGATGCCTCTGTGTACTCTTGCTGTGTATTTCATGTAGTACAAGGCAGGCTGAGTCTCTGCAGTCGCGATAAAACTCAAAAACCTTAATCTCGGTTGATGGGACAGTGGTGGTTTCACGTGCTGCTGTTGTTTGATTACACACACACACACACAGCTCCTATCTGCCCCAGTCCAGCTCAGGATCCTCTGCAGCCCTGACATCTGGCTCACATCTGTTTGTAAGGATTTAGCTCCATTTAAGTTGCTTTTTCCATTGAGCGGGTCCATATACTCTACACTAAATTAAGCTGACACTGATGCCTCCAAATGACATCAATCACAGAGGGGAAAGAAGAGCAGACGAGCACTAAAGAGGCTGGGACAGTGCCATGGTGTGTGTTCGAGATGGAGTGCCCTCTGGCAGACCACTGCAAGAAGAGTCATTAAAAAAAATAGATCAACAGAAAATATTTACAATACCCCCAAATGTTAATAGCAAAGTTCACCTTTAAATAGTAGTGTGTATCAGTAGATTTTATGAGAGAAATTTTAACGGGTATAAGATTCACGCTGTGGCCTGGCACCAAGCACCTTTCTCAAGATTTTGTCCTTTTACAAAGACAAGCATACAAGGAGACACTGTGAACTGCTTTAACTACTCACATTTTATAGTTTTTAATTTACTGTCGCAAAGAGATAGCTAAATATGAGTAAAAACAACCGAGTGAAACAATGCACTACCCTAGAGCCTAAATTCTGCTCTGTTCTAGTCTGTTTCTCTGTTAATGTGCTGAGTCCTGATACTTGTTCAGAATCCACACTCCTATACTGTTTACTGATGCTGCTAGGTCAGCACTTTCACTGTAAGTACACATTGATTTATACATGATGACCCCTGCTGAAAAAATATATGGCCCTGCAACTATTTGACCCATTGAACTACTGTTCCTTTGTGTGTGAATGGAGTGAATACATAAAATAACTGGTGATACTCTTACAGAATCTGTTAAATTTGTTAAAATAAAATGAGTAGATATCACGTGTAGATGTCATAAAGCAAATATTTTTTAAAATGTGTAAGTGTTAGCACAGTAATTGGGGTTTGATATATATTTCTGAATGATTCTGACATATCCTGACTCTCCACATACAGCTCTGTAAAAAATAAGAGACCACTGCATTTTTTTCTGAAATCAGCATCTCTACATGTATTACAGCCATTCCATCCCAGCGTCTGTTGAATTCCAACACAAACACAAAGCTGAGCTACTTCAGTTCTATCACCAGGAGTGGAATAAAGTCACCCAAGAACAATGTGAAAGACTTGTGGAGAGCATGCCAAGACGCATGAAAGTTGTGATTAAAAGGAAGGGTTATTGCACCAAATATTGATTTCTGAACTCATCTTAAGTGTAAACATTAGTATAATGTTGTTTTAAAATGAATTTGATCTTGTTTCTTTGCATTGTTTGAGGCCTGAAAACTTTAAATCTTTTTTGTTATTTTGACCATTTGTCATTTTCTGCAAATAAATGCTCTAAACAATAATATTTTATTTGGAATTTGGGGGAAATGTTGTCAGTAGTTTATAGACTCAAACAAAAATGTTCCTTTTGCCCAAACACATACCTATCAGAAAAACTGATCATTTTGCAGTGGTCTCTTATTGTTTTTTCCAGAGGTGTAAATAAGATAGATAGATAGATAGATAAATAAATAAATAAATAAATAAATAAATAAATAAATAAATAAATAAATAAATAAATAAATAAATAGTGTGTAATTATACATTTCCGTGACCAGCAGAGGGCGTCCGCGGTCAGCTACAAACTCTTTGAACACAACCACCTGTGGGTTTCACTGAGGAAACTTTACAAATTACATATATTATACTCTCTGATGAAATACGGCCATTTAATTCTTATTTTAATATTTTAACTAGTGGGTGGGACTATTTGAGTGTATTCCTATACTAGCTCATAGTTTCCCAAACGCTTTTCTACAGCATAACCTAGAAACATACGAGATTGTACCCTCAAAAAAATCTAAAATAATCCCGCTTTGCTTGAACAATACAATTATTGTAGCTAATCTGTATTCCGTGACCATCTTTAGATGCTCAGCCCATCATTTGCAACCAGCTGTCAATTACAAAATCCTGTTCACATGGACTTGGCTTTCCCTGGTCATGAGAAAGCCTGACAGAAAGTTTCAGTTATTGCGCACTGTGAATGTAGTCTTAATGACAGGCAACTTATGATTTACACAGCTTTGGAACTGAACCATGCTATGAAATGATTCCATTACTTTAAACCCACTACCCTTGTATATACAGCTCTGGAAAAAATAAGAGACCACTGCAAAATTATCAGTTTTTCTAATTTGACTACTTATAGGTATGTGTTTGGGCAAAAGGAACATTTTTGTTTGAGTCTATAAACTACTGACAACAGTTCCCCCAAATTCCAAATAAAAATATTATCGTTTAGAGCATTTATTTGCAGAAAATGACAAATGCTCAAAATAACAAAAAAGATTTAAAGTTTTCAGGCCTCAAACAATGCAAAGAAACGAGATCAAATTCATTTTAAAACAACATAATACTAATGTTTACACTTAAGAAGAGTTCAGAAATCAATATTTGGTGCAATAACCCTTATTATCACAGCTTTCATGCGTCTTGGCATGCTCTCCACAAGTCTTTCACATTGTTCTTGGGTGACTTTATTCCACTCCTGGTGCAAGAACTGAAGTAGCTCAGCTTTGTGTTTGTGTTGGAATTCAACAAACGCTGGGATGGAATGGCTGTAATACATGTAGAGATGCTGATTTCAGGGGGGAAAAAATGCAGTGGTCTCTTATTTTTTTCCAGAGCTGTATGTCACAGCACCAAACTGCTCTTATCATGTTATCCTTGTGTTTTTCCTCAGAGCTCCAGCCCTGCAGGAGGGGCAGGGAGCACTAGTCCACCTCTGTGTGACCTTCCATTGGACCCGCTCTGATTCATGTCTCCTGGATTCACCACATCTTTCTTTCACACCTCCTTTGAAATGGTATCTTTTTAAACACATAAGTCTTACATTTTCAGGGAGCGCTCACCTGTGAATGACCCCACTGATGGTTATGGCTTTGGCTCTGTGTGACAAACGCTTGTACAGTAACCAGCTATCTGTCCAGGTGCATTATGGGACTGTCGAGCCCAACACAGAGATGACACACTAACATTTCATCAATCATTGTTTCTGCAGCTATGGTCGCATAATAGAATGACATTTCGTTTCAAATACTCGTCCATATTCAGAATTGAGATCATTCTCTCTTTTTTTAACAAACAGAAAAAAATGCAGTTGTAGAAAAGTCTATGTATTGGTTAAGCACACTTGACCTACTAATAAGAAGTCCAGTATTATTAAATCAACACATGGTAAGACTTGTTTTACAGTAAGGTCTGGTGGGAGACAGCGGAGTGACGTCGCCTCGAGATGAATTGGGGCTCACTCCGCGCGCACCTGCGTAAGAGCAACACTGTCCGCTCCCGAGGACCACAACTCTCTTCAGGATTACCTATTTAATACGGTTCGCACTCTGGGGATATTTCCAAACACAAATTTCTTCAATGAGTCAGATTTATAATGGATTACAAACTATGGCGCGCTCTGAGCTCAGGTTTCCCAGTCAGCCGCTGTGACCACCGTCTCTAGAGCGTCGTCGTCCGTTCATTCTTACGAACCAAACAACATGCCATCCCCAATTTTGCCTTTTGTTTTACTCCTGTGGCTTCTACCCTCACGGTAAGTTACGCTAATTAAGTTTAAACAACTCATATGGTCAATTTCGTGTCTTGTTTTTCTTGCGTAAACTTCTCTTTTTGTGCGTAACGGAGGACTTCTTCACTGTATTTACACGTGTTTGTATTGTTTTGTAACTTTTATATTTCTGGTTTAGTTGTTTAATGATGGAGTACGAGGAGGACTATGAGGATGTAACCGTAAATCAAATGCTGGCTCCCAGATCACAACAATCAGACGCCACGGAAATACTTAATAATTTACTGAAGGAATACGACAAGAAATTGCGACCAGACATTGGAGGTAAGGTTCAATTGGAGCTTTTTATCCTGTTATTTAGTGACAGTAGAGCACTACGTTGGACAATTGGAGATGGAGTCTAGAGCATAACACTGCTCCTGAAGGATGGGTCAAATGCAGAGAAATAATTTCCCTACGGGGATGAATAAAGTCTGTCTTCTTCTTCTTCAAGATATATCTGAGGAAAAAATGACACACAAGCAAATAGTTCATAATGTTTTTTGTTTAAAAAGCCTATATATTTGTTTTTCTGAAAACAAATTTGCTTACTATGTTTCTTTTTCCTGCTGACACATCTTTGGTGTGCATTTCTCTCCTTTATTCCCATGTCATAAAACACATAAAAATGAATATCCTTTAGGGGCTGTACTGGACATGCTGTAACCCTATATGTGACATGTCATTTTCTCCTGTGCACAAAGTCAGATTGCTTTTTATACAGTATAGTATGCAGGTATGTGCTGGGCCCAAACAAAGGAGAAAAGAAGCTATCGCTGTTAAGCTTGTTTTTGTAGCCTTGTAACTGGGGTCTCCATAGTGGATGAAAACAATTTAGAGGATTGTCAGATTATTCACCATAAAAAAGTCTCCAAATAACACAATAAACTTGCTCCTGTTGGTCTTATCATGAAATAATTCTCTAGTTTGGACCTTGATAAACAAGTTATGAAATTCTGAATTATTAGCACTTACCCCGAAGATCATTTACAGGGGCTCTATTTAACTTTTCTGGTAGAAGGTCTGCCACCTGCCTGTCGCCAAGATTTATCTAAAATGTTCCACAATATTGTATTAATCTTCTGCATCTCCATGGAGACAATCTTTTTCCTATAGATGCCATCCATTCAATCATTTTCATCCACTTATCCGAGGCCAGGGGGTGAGGGCAGCAGTCTAAGCAGGGATTCCCAGACTTCCTTCACCCCAGACACTTCCTTCAGTTCCTCCGGGGGGACTCCAAGGCGTTCCCAGGCCAGCCGAGAGACATAGTCCCTCCAGCATGTTCTGGGTCTTCCCTGGGGCCTCCACCTAGTTGGACATGCTCGGAACACCTCCTGAGGGAGGTGACCAAGAGGCATCCGGAACAGATGCCCGAGCAACCTCTACTGACTCCTCGCGATGTGGAGGAGCAGCAGCTCTACTTCATGCTCCTCCCATATGGCTGACCCCCTCACCCTATCTCTAAGGGAGCACTCAGCCACTCTGGAGGAAACTCATTTCGGCCGTTTGTATCCACGATCTTGTCCTTTCGATCATTACCCAAACCTCATGACCATAGGTGAGAGTAAGAATGTAGATTGACCGGTAAATCGAGAGCTTTGCCTGTCAGCTCAGCTCCCTCTTCACCACAACGGTCCGGTACAATGACCACATCACTGCCAACGCTGCACCGAGCCACCTGTCAATCTCATGCTCCATCCTCCCCTCACTCGTGAACAAGACCCCGAGATACTTGAACTCCTCCACTTGAGGCAAGGACTCTCCACCCACCCAGAGAGGGCAAGCCACCTTTTTCTGGTCAAGAACCATGGCCTCGGATTTGGAGGAGCTGATCCTCATCCCAGCCACTTCACACTCGGCAGCAAACCGCCCCAGTGCACGTTGGAGGTCCTAGTCCAATGAAGCCATCAGGACAACATAATCTGTAAACTGCAGAGATGAGATCCTGTGGTCCCCAAACCAGACCTTCCCGGGCCCTGGGCCCTAGAAATTCTGTCTGTAAATACAATGCACAGAACTGGTGACAACGGGCAGCCCTGGCAGAGTCCAACAGCACTGGAAACAGGTCCGACTTATGGCTGGCAATGCGAACACAACTCCTGCTCCGGTCATACAGGGACCGGGCAGCCCTTAGCAAAGAGCCCGGGACCCCATACTCTCAGAATGCTCACCACAGAACACCACAAGGGACACGGTCAAATGCCTTCTCCAGATCCACAAAGCACATGTGGACTGGTTGGGCAAACTCCCATGAACCCACAAGCACCCGATGGAGAGTATAGAGCTGGTCCAGTGTTGCCTGGAAGAATCCATGACTCATCGCTGTACCAGCGGATGAGTCTGGTAACGCTTGATCCACAGAATGCGCTGCTGTTGCGCTTAGACAGACAGCTAAGTGAACCAATCAGAGATTGCGCCATCTTGATTCAAAACTGAGGAGGAACTTCCGCTGCCTAAGAGTGACTTTGCGGGCAAAGGCGGGTGCACTGACGTCACCATCTTTGAACGAATCAGAATCGCGGAGTCCGTTTGTAACCGTAGGAGCGAGAGTGGATGGAGGGTGTCCAGATGGTATCGCGCTGTATAGGAAATACAGAGAGATATCATTTGGCTGGCCAGGTAAGGTCCAGTGTTCCGTGGCCAGGACGAAAACCAAACTGCTCCTCTTGAAGCCGAGGTTTGACTATCGGTCAGATTCTCCTCTCCAGTACCCTGGAATAGACCTTACCGGGGAGGCTGAGGAGTGTCATTTCCCTCCGGTCCCCCTTCTTAAACAGAAGGGGGTCCTATAGCCTGTACACAAAAAGGTAATTTTTCTCTCTTTTCCCAATGGTGACCATCATATTGAGCATCATATGATCTGTGCTCTGAGATGGCACGTTCTGCAGCTTACCACTTGATATCACTCTGTGCTACCTAAATGGATTGATTAGCTCTTGATTCTAACCCCAGCTTTTCCCCTTCAAACTCACAGGTAGACAAGCGCTATATAAATTGGACAGTTTATTAATATGGAGGTCTAGATTTGAACTTACGTTTTATATTTTATTGGTGATGATGTGATTTCTGACACTTGTATCAGCTGTATAAACTTTCATTGTATTCTTCCAATGTTTATCTGTCAAAGGGCTCCACTGCACAATTTAAATGTGTAAAAGTGGTCAGCTGTGACTTTGAAACACTAAGCTCCTGGTTTATAAAAAAGAAAAGCAACTGATTTGATTGCACCAGTCCAATAGTGCTGTCATTTGGAAGAGAATTAAATAGGCTCAGACACATGAGTGAATTTTGATGTTAATAGCTCTGGAACAGTAACTGACTGAAGTGAAACATGACATGGGACCTTTATTCAGATCTTGAGCAATAGGTTTGTGATTATAGAGTACCTAGCTGGAGGATTAGTCAGTAAGGATGCACCAATCGGATATTGGTATCGGATATTGGCGCAGATACTGGAAAATTTGCTGGATCAGAAATGGTCAGCCCAGAAAGTCTCAGAATGTTTGTTTTATGTATACAAAGTTGTTCTATAGTTAGTGGAGAGATGGATAATGGCTTGTGTTAAGGAAATAAATATTTTTTAGAAGATAATGATGAATTTGAAAAACACCCATAGCACTTTAGTAACATTTGGAGCACTTCCGTAGATTTGGTAGGTTAGGATATCCGGGTAACGTGAGTGCTCGGGGCACGGTGTTGCGGTCACTAAATAACACAAACTCCAAATTCCTTCTTTCTAATACCTCCTCATCCGTATACTCAGGCTCAAAACGGTAGGGATGGCCATCATACTCAAATAACTCCTCTTCAGTCTCAAAGTCCGAATCTTCAGCCATGTCTCGCTCGCAACAGAAAAGTGTTTATCTGCGAATCAGCTGGGAATTTGCACATGCGCGCTCTCCTCTACGATGACGCCATCAAATGAAAATATAGCTGGATATCGGGTTTCAGGCCGCTTCTGTGATTTGAAAAGTGCTAAAGTTTGTGTTATTTGGTGACCTCAACACCTTGCCCCGAGCACTCACGTTATCCGGATATGCTAACCTACCAAACCTACGGAACTGCTCCAAATGTTACTAAAGTGCTATGGCTGAGTAAATCAACGTGTTTTATTACCGAAATAAGGTTCAGATTGTAAAAAACGTTAATATTCCTTTAATGATGAATTGGATAGTGGTTACTTTAAGGCAGTGCTTCTCAATTATTTTCTGTGACGCCCCCCCTAGGAAGAAGAAAAAATTTCACGCCCCCCTTCCTGCGCGCGACTATAAATAGTATTATTTGTCTAGAAAATTGTTATGAAAACACCATTGTATCCTTTTATTAACATTATAAACAAAAAAAAGAAAGAAACTTACAACAAAGACTGCACTGAGGACTCAAATATTAATGTGTTTTTAATGCTTTGCGCACATTTGTTTACGTTTTACAGAAATGAAACTTAAAACCACCTCATTTGCATAAGCTAAAAGCACGCTAAAAACGCTCTCTCCTTGTGCCACTGATGCGTCAGCTTCTGTCGGACTAAAGGACACGACTCAGTGGAATATACGTGTTTTTTCTGTGACAGAGGATGTTCTGTTAATGGTGAGACTGTGCGTAAATCGCATGTGAGAACGCCACTGCCAACTACTGTTGTTGATGTGCAATTACACTTAGTTCTAGTACAGTACAGCAAAAAAACATGTTTCCCAGGGTCATACGTGCCCCCCCTGGCATCACGCCACGCCCCCCCAGGGGGGCCCGCCCCACTATTTGAGAAGCACTGCTTTAAGGAGACACTGTTAATGATGAAATGTTGTTGCTAGAGTTGGTCTAATGTAGTTTGGTTAATGTATTTTGTACCCGACTGAGGACTGCAGACAGAAAGTAGCTTGTAGCTAAATCTGACACAAAGCATCTTTTCTCACTGAGATTAATGTTTTCTGTCTTTGTTTTAGATAAATGAATAAAACTAAAAAAAACGCTGTTAATATCAGGTATCAGCAGATTTAGACTTAAAGCTATAGTATCAGAACTAAAAAAGGGGGATCGCAGCATCCCTATTAGCCCATACATAATTTCATTGTTTTTGCAGACTATAAGTAAAAGCTCCACATCGTCTGGGAATTGAACTCGAGCCCTTCAAAATAAAGTTAGCCTTGTAGCACTTCACTTACTTAAACAAGACTTGGACCCCAAATATGCCAGTCCTCTTTTTGTTCCCTCTTTTAGTTTTTACAGTGACTATGTGTGAAGATAATGAACATGTGACCTTTTTAGTGTCCAGCCGATCATCCATCTCTCTCCTCACGCTCATTATTCTTGTAGCACACATACATCTCCATGGTCTCTCGGCTAAAGCTAACGCTAAACTAACTCCTGCGGCTGGATTGTAACAAAGCATGATAAATTGGGCTGGGGACAATTACCCTTTTTTTCCCAAATCCCCCAGCTCCGGAGCAACGATAAGTACATTAGAAAGCTATTTGTTGTGACGCGTGCTTCTTTGATGGGCCATAGCTGAGGAGGGTTTTGACCTTGTCCTCTTTAGTGATTGTGAATGGGGCAATAGGAGATTGTTGGAATTTGAGAACAGTATTACGCAGTGCTCTGGATCATAAGGCTAATTTATGGTTATGTTAAATGACAGGACATACAGCTGAGTGGTGTCAAAGTGCATATAGGATAGTGGTCATTAAAAATCATCTTGTATCAGGCATAATGTGGAAATAATAGCGCTCCTTTATAATGCTCTATTACACAGATTTAGAAAGAAGGTCTTCAGGGTAAATGCCCTTATCTGTTCCTTTACATATTGCAGAGTTGGCCCTATCTTGCAATGACAAACCTTAGCTCTCCACCAGCTTGTCTCCATGGAAATCTTTTGTTCCTTTCTCCATAATATTCCACAGTAATGCATAAAATGTATGTCTCCATGGAGAATGTTTCTGAAGTATGGCTTTAACTTTCTGTCTCCAGAAAGCTACGCACACTGCAAATTTCTCTGATCTGGCCAAGATTTGATCAGGTTATTCATCTTGTTTTCAGATTTATTATCTACTTACTAGTTCTGAGACTGCTTCATTCTAGTCTAGAGGTAGTTTATTTTAAGATAACTTGTAAAGTAAAATTATCTTGCTGCATGGACAGATAATTTCACTACTTTTAAGTACATTTCTGATAGATTTAAGTATTTATATCTTAAATTTTGGACAAGCTTTTTGCATTGCAATGTAATATTCATATTTCTCTCTTAGAGCCTAGTCACAATTTGGTTAAAGGTTCAAGCATTTCACATATTTAGATTGCTTTCTTTTCCTCTAAAGACAATAAGGTTCTTCTAAGAGTTAGTACTTCAAAATTGCCTGTCACCCATTTGAAAAGAATCAAGTCTTTCCTTGGCCCATTTTACTGTCTCTACTAGGATGGTGTAACAAAGTGGCACATGATAGTTTTAAATGCACTAAATACAAATAAATTCACTGGTGACCACATATGCAAGGTGTGACATGTTCTGGAGTATTGAAGTGTAGGGGTGCATATATAACAGTTTGTACGTTGAGTGTGGTGGTGGTGGTGTCAGTGAAATGGCACCTGCTCTGATTGAAGTGTGCACTGTTGGAGGTAGAATTACTGTGATACGGAATAGAGCTGAACAAACTAATCCTTACACATTGGATGAGGTGAAGTAATGGGTTACACCAGAATGACTTCACAAATTCTTTTATTTTATTTGCTATTGCCACTATAGTTACTTATTTTCCTCACTTTTCTATTGTTTAAAGGTACATTGTGTAACTTTTCTAGTGGAGGGTGTGCCACCTACTTGTTTCCATGGAGGTACAGTAGGTATGCTTATTGCTTTTCTTAGGATGTTCCAGTGTATGGCATTAAAGTTAAGTTATAGGTCAGATCTGTGGAGAGGCGATATTGCTCACATAAGAATGAATGTTTTTCAATGTATTTTTGAGCAATTAAACACCTGTAATTAAATTAATGAAAAATAAAGAGGTTTAATGCCATACTGTGGAATTATGAGCAAACTGGCTCTATGGAGACAACAGATGGCACAATTGCACAGTAAAAATAATCAATTGTATATTAATTGTAACTATTTTTTATTAATGGGTGATTCTCCAACTATCAAAGAATTTGTATCCCAGGCATAAATAAGAAAAACAAAAACATGTTTGTCATTTTTTTATTCATGCTTACTAGACACAAAGAGGAACTTACAAACAATTTATCATAGATAAATTACTATTTTTATTATATAAAATATAGTTTTATATTGATTGTTTTTGCTATGTCCTTTGTCCCTTGGCCAGGTTTTGGACTCTCAGTCCCTCATAAGACTGAAATTAAATTTGATTCAACAGTAACTTCATTGACAAATGGCACAGAAATTCCTTATTTTAATGAAAAGTAAAATGTGCTTGAAAGATATATTAGTATTTTATTTATTTTTCATAAAAAGAACACCTGTCCCTAGGGATCACTGTCATTTCCAACACCCACCACAAAATGTAACTTTTAACTTTTTTTTTTAAACCTTTGTCTACTTGAACCACATCAGTTGTGATGTGACAGGAGCTCATGTTAGCATAGCAGCATTAGCTCCATGGAAGGAAGGAAAACAAGAACAAAACCAAGGTCAAGTTTTGCAAAACCAAGAGTAGGTTTATTGGTCGTCATTTCCAAACGCCTCATTTCCTTTTAATTACAAATAATGAGAAAAATACCATTTTATATTGTGTATTTTGAGTATATTTTATGCTAACTCTAAAACAGAGATTAGCATGCTAATATATCATAAGATTTTAAAAGAAATGCTAAACATTGTCATTTCCACAACAGTCATCACTTTATTTATTGTTATTGTTTATTATTATTTATTTAATATTGATGTAATTTCATTACAACCACTATCAGTTAATGTTTCTACACATTGTGATGAAGTAGAACAAATCAAAATATTTCTAAAAATATGAGTTGGATTTTCTGAAAAATATCATGACCAAATTTGACTGTAGTTGGAGAATCACCCTAATATTGTAATATTGTAATATTTTTTCCTTATCACCCATATATAGGACTATTTACACTACTTCTTACACTATTCACTCCAACCCCTACCTTTAAATGACAGAAAATGTGTTTTTTTTTTATTATTACACTTGTTTGTGACTTGAACTCAATCTTTCTCATCATCAAATGCTAACAATGATCTTTGGGGAACTTGTAGACTTAAACTTAAGAGTCTATAGTGAACTGGACTATGTAGACTTACTTTATTCAAATCCTTTTGTTACTTTTTTCCTTTCTGACGTGTGTATCCGTCCGTCTCTCTCTGAAAGCCTATTATTGAGTCAGTGCCGTATTTCTTGACATTTTACACAATGGGAAAACCACAGCTGATGATTACCAAGGATTGTCTCTGAGTCCATTACGGAGCCACAAATGTACTAGGGCAGTTTACATCAGTCTTCATTTCTCCACACAGTTTGGTCGAGCACAGGTAGAACATGCAAACGTCACATAGGAAAAATCGAGAATCGAACCGTGGAACATTTCGCTATGAGATGGGTGTACCTGCTCAGCTTCTGTACCACTAATAATGCCAGCAACAGTCTTGTATCTATTGTAAAAGGGAATCTTGCATCTAAACATGACTGTAGAATCATTAGCATTAGCATGGTCCCTCTTATATCCTTAAGCTCAATGGTGATATATGAGGGTGGTTAGTGTTGTGCTTAGCCCCTGGGTGGAGATTTGTTCTGTTTTGAATATTTTAGAGCTCAGAGGGTTCCTTCTACAGTAATGAATGTGAACACAGAGAGAAACTCATGTGCCATCAATCATTGTGGCTCTGTGTGAAAGATGTGGGAGAATGGACCGTGCATAGACTGTCCCACATGTGCATAGGTGTGTCATGGGGACAACCGGTTACCTTCAGTGATTAATGAGAGCACCTAAGGCATCACTAGAGCTGAGAGAAAAGGACAAGGAGAGAGGAAGAGACATCTGAGTTGACAACTGTCAGATAGATTTGTTAAAGTGGGGGTATTATGCAAAATCAACTTTCTACCATATTATAGCATTGTTCCCTCTTCAAAAATATGCCTGAAGTGGTTTTATATGTCATCCATGCATACTTGAGAGTAATCTGGCAGTGTCTCCCGAGAACTCTTTGAACTACTAAATACAAAACTGTAAACAACATGTTTCATTAGTGGGATGCATGCTGATTGTGTTGTGAAAGTGCTCTGAAGGGGGAGTGACTTAGTGTGACTGTTAGTGTCAAAAATGGAAACTGAAACTAATTTACAATTTTAATATGTTGTTTTTGGTGAATATAGGGTAACATTGTAATCTAAATATGTGTTAGCTATAACTACTTCACAATACCCCCTCTTTAAAGGGATATGCCACCCCCAGGTCAAATTTGGGCATCTCCCCACAGTCCAGAGACTAAAATAAGTGGTGGAAAGCGTTTTCCTGCTCACCCAGCCATTGTCCAGGTCTGTCAGCACTGACCGCCGCGGTATCTGCAGCTACTCCGCGTTAGACTGGAGTCTAACGGCGCCAGAGAAAGATTTCGGCCAAAAGGAATTAATTTGCTCGATGCGTTTCCCAATTACTTTCTGTGTAGTGCGCATTCATATCGAGTGCAAATAAATGTGCAAATCAACACGGAGAGCTTGACTTGGTCATTTTGGGTGGGAACTATTTTCCAGTGCGGAAAAATAAAGCCGAATCATGCACCACGCTGCGTAACAGGGGAACTCCCTTCCTGGTGCGTAACAGGGATTCCCCTGGCAGCGTGCTGTGTGATTCGACTCCAGTCTAACGCGGAGTAGCTGCAGATACCGCGGCGGTCAGTGCTGACAGACGTGGACAATGGCTGGGTGACCAGGAAAACGCTTTCCACCACTTATTTTAGTCTCTGGACTGTGGGGAGATGCCCAAATTTGACCTGGGGGTGGCATATCCCTTTAAGTTTGTTGTACTAAACTCAAATAGGTCACAATTAGGGGTGTGCAAAATAATCGTCATGACAATGCATCGCGATACTAACTTTCACAATATACTGCATCGATTCTTGATGCCAAAAATCGATTTTTATTAATTATTAATAAATTAATTAATTATTAGGTGTTTTTTTTTTAATAAATCCTATGCACTTTTTTCTTTGTGAAAGAGTATTATTTCTGATGGTAGGTACCTCCAAAATGGCAAATGTTTGAACATAATTTTTTGTTTTAAAAAAAATCCTATGCACATCCTATGCACTTTTTTTGTTATTGATTTGGTTTATTTGTTTTTGTTATTCAATAAATTCAGTTATGAATTGAGTTAATCAGAGTTGTGTATCAATTGAAGACACTACCCAGTAGAGCTGGGCGGTATAACCAAAAATTCATATCACGGTATTTTTCAACATTTTGTCGGTATCACAGTATTTGACTGTATTTTTTTTTCATGCATGAATAGGTGTTAACCCCATTTCCTAATAATTTAGAGAATAATTACTGCAGTAAATTGGCTTAGAATGACCAGACTAGTATTAACCCAAGTTTTAAATGGTCCCACAAAATTCTGCTGTTCACAAAGGTGACAGTGTGGCACTCATAACTGTAATGAGAAGAAATCAGACTGCATGACTGTTGCAATCAAAATATGGAAAGCTTTATTGTGCAAGTTTTGCCACTTTAAAACATATTTAAGTTGGCTACAATGTAAACAATATATATATAATAACTAGTTGCTTACCAATGGCTATGTGAAGCCTGTGACCAAAGCACTGGAGTCTTGTCCAATTATTCAGCTCGACAGCCTTAATGATGTTGGCTCCACTGTCTGTTGTGATGGCCACTAGTCTGTGCTCCAATAGCCCCAGGGATCAAGTGCCTCTTGCAAGCCTGCTGCTAGAAACTCACCAGTGTGATCATCGGGGAAAAAGCTTGTTTGCAGACAATGACTTTGTAACACCCAGTTGTCACTTATAAAGTGAACAGTGAGGCTTAGGTATGGCTCCATGCTGCGACTAGTCCATAAATAAGTTGTTGCTGAGAAGTGGCGAACAGTAGCCAAGTCTGCTTCTATCTTGGCTCTGTGCTTTCGGTACAAGTTAGGGATTGCTGTTCGGCTGAAGTAATTTCGACTTGGTAACGTATATCTGGGATCCAGAGCTTTAATCATCTGCTTGAAGCCACTTTTCTCAACAGTACTAAGTGGTACCATGTCTTTGGCTATGTGAACACTAATAGCGTTTGTAACATCAATGCACCGTTTGCTTTTATTGTCGTAGGCGCTACCCTTAGCAAATGCGTCTTTGAGTGCCAGCTGATTCGCGTTTTGTGCTGCAGTGCCAACTTTAAAGGGACAGTGTGTAAGATTTTTACCCGTTAATTACTGAAATTGAAGATACCCATTCAAAAATACATTGTTTTCCAAGCCTTTTCACTTCCATCATGAAATCAAAGTATTCTTTTGGACTTGGATATAGTCACATAAAAGGGGGATCTTCCCCATGCAGAGGCAACCATTTTGAATACGAGAGCCGCAGAAGGACATTTGGGCTCCGCCTTCGGCAAGGCTCGTGGTTTTGGGTAAACAACACAAGCATGCTGCCGGATCAGACGTGGTAATGGATCTAACACGTGTTTTGGACTAAATTGTTTTACTGGATTTTATTCGCTGGATCCTTACGGACAAATTGAGAGCAAGTTTATGGTGAAATACAGAGTTTGACCTGTGCAAACCATTCTAAGGTAAGCTAATCTCGTTTTGTGCTTTTCTGTATAAAAGCCCCATGTGCTCGGGGAGTGATTGTTAGGCAGGGAAATGAATTGCATAGTCAAAAAGAGGAGACTGTAAGGTTTCATTTGATGTATAGAGTGTCATGGTACATGATCGGGAATGTGTGTTTTCATGAGAAAAAAAAAAAAAAAACAGGACCGCGTTTTATTTATACAGTAGCGGCGCGCGGCTCGTGCCCGGGTGACCCTCGAGGTCTGCCGTAGCTAAAACAGAAAGTGCAATAGCACCATCCACCTATGCACCACGAATCCTACACATTGGGGCTTTAATGCTACCCGCAGACGTGGAAGAGGCAGCAGGTCTTAGTTTCATGCATTCTTCATATTCAAGTAAATGACTGTGACGGGGGTGGTGAAGCAAATTGCTCGTGTTGCCTCCTGCGGCTACAACTTTAGCCCGACAACTCTTGCAGAATATTGTTGTTTGATCGGCGTCAGATATTTTAAACCCGAAGTACCTCCAAACAATGGACACGGCTCCTCTTTTCGGTATAAGTTCCTCTGATTGTGTAACATGCATGGTCAATGCTCAACACACACTGCTTTCACCGCTCTCATGCAGCCACATGCAGTTTGTTTGGTACCACTGCGAAACAGTCCCCCCTCAAACAATATCTCGCTGCGCGACGTTCCGCGTTCCCAACGTTCCGCGTTCCCAACGTTCTGTACGGACACACTCACCGGTACTGCGGTAAATGAAAAATTCTTACCGTAAAAAAAACAAACAAACACCGGTATTCGTTGTGCACCGGTATATCGCCCAGCCCTACTACCTAGATACACAGCCACTGATATTTAAGTTATCCTCTTTTTTTTTGGTACATAACCCTACCCTAACCCCATACATCACTGAAGTATGTTGAATATATTGCAATGCATCGCAATAATTCAGGTATCGTGATGCATCGTGATAGTATCGCATCGTGGCATATGAATCGTGATTCGAATTGAATTGTGACTTCTTTGCCAATACCCACCCCTAGTCACAATACAATATACACAAGTGCTACTGATCATGAATCAATGCCCAAAGCATTTTCAACCAAAGAGCCAATTAAGAAATTAATAAGGCATTTTGGGAGATGAAACCACAGACTGTCAGAAAACAGTTTTTGAGGATTTATCCATCCATCCATTTTCTTCCGCATACCCAGGGCCGTGTTGGGGGGGGGGGCAGCAGTCTAAGCAGGGACTCCCAGACTTCCTTCACACTTCCTCTAGCTCCTCCGGGGGGACCCCAAGGCGTTCCCAGGCCAGCCCAAAGACACTAGTCCCTCCAGCGTGTCCTGGGTATCCCCCGGGGCCTCCTCCCGGTGGGACATGCCTGGAACACCTACCGAGGGAGGCGTTCCAGGAGGCATCCGGAACAGATGCCCGAGCTACCTCAGCTGGCTCCTCTCAATGTGGAGGAGCAGTAGCTCTACCCCAAGCTCCTCCCATGTGACCGAGCTCCTCACCCTATCTCTAAGGGAGTGCCCAGGCACTCTGCGGAGGAAACTCATTTCGGTCATTACCCAAAGCTCATGACCATAAGTGAGAGTAGGAACATATGTTCACCGGTTAAATCGAGAGAATTTCCTTTCGGCTCAGCTCCCTCTTCACCACAACGGTCTGGTACAATAACCTCATCACTGCAGACACTGCACAGATCCGCCTGTCAATTTCATGCTCCATCCTCCCCTCACTCGTGAACAAGACCCCAAGATACTTGAACTCCTCCACTTGAGGTAAGGACTCTCCACCCACCCAGAGAGGGCAAGCCACCTTTTTCTGATCAAGAAACATGGCCTTGGATTTGGAGGAACTGATCCTCATCCCAGTCGCTTCACACTCGGTTGCAAACCGCCTCAGTGCACGTTGGAGGTCCTGGTCTGATGAAGCCATCAGGACGACATTATCTGCAAACAGCAGAGATGAGATTCTGTGGTCCCCAAACCGGACCCCTTCCCCGGACACTTGAGTGTGCCTAGAAATTCTGTCCATAAGTAAAATGAACAGCACCGGTGACAAAGCACTGGAAACAGGTCTGACTTACGGACGGCAATGAAAACACAGCTCCTGCTCCAGTCATACAGGAACGGGACAACCCTTAGCAAAGGTCCCGAGACCCATACTCCTAGAGCACTTCCCACAGGACTCCACGAGGGACACGGTCGAATGCCTTCTCCAGAACCACAAAGCACATGTGGACTCCCATGAACCCTCGAGCACCCGATAGAGAGTATCGAGCTGCTCCAGTGTTCCGTGGCCGGGATGAAAACCACACTGCTCCGCTGAGGTTTGAGGATTTAACCAATTCTAACCAAAGAACTAATTCAGAATTGAATCAGTTGTATGGGACTTATCCTGGTCAAACTTGCCAAAAGACTCATGTTGGTTCAACGAATATGTGGCTGAAACAATTGGCCATAAAATCATGATGCTGCACTTTCTGTGGGGCAAGAGTCATTGTGGTGAACTAAAACTCAGTATTTAAAACATCTTTAAACAGGCACTGGCCCAGTCCCTTTGAAAGGATACAGGCAGTCAAACTGAAAACTGTTAAAAGACATTTATATGAGATTACCAGAACAGAGAGCATCGCTTACAAAATATTTCTCTATACTTACACTCATAATCCTTTAACTTCATCACACACTATTTGACCGGACAAGGGCATATCTAATTATACTGTTGAAAGAATCAAGGTTGGATCAGATTTACAAGAATTAGAAAATGTATTAAAATGTATCAAAAACTGTATGTGGGCCATACCAGCTCATCAAAGCCTGATCTCGACAGATCTCAGAAGCTAAGCTGGACCGGGCCTGGTTACTACTTGGATGGGAGACCACTGGGAAAATCAGGTGCCACAGTCGGGTGCCAGTGACAAAAAACTGTTTTTGTGTCCTTAGGCAAGACACTTCACCTACATTGCCTAGTATGAAAGTGCAGTGTGTGTGTGTGGTGGTCGGAGGGGCCGATGGTGCAGATTGGCACCCTCACTTTTGTCAGTCTGCCCCAGGGTAGCTGTGGCTACAATAGTAGCTTACCACCACCAGTGTGGAGTGAATGAACAATGAACTGTAAAGTGCTTTGGTTGTCTTGAAAGGCGCTAAATAAATGCAATGATTGGTTAATTAATTAATTAAAACAACCTTAACTCACTATGAGAATGCTTTTAACCATAATAGCGTAGTAATAGCGTAGTAACACACAAACCGTGCATATTTAGGCTTTAGTTTTAGTCTCAAACAGAAAACACTCTGTTCCAACTTGTAATGCCATGTGGTAATATAGGAAGGGCTCAGTTCTGTTTTTAAATCCCATACACCTTCCCTAGAATCATTTGGATGGTTTCACACCTGGAATTTCCAGTTTATACTAAACAAAAGGTAAAAGGTAACTACCATTCATACCTTCATGTCATTATAAAGTGGAACAAGGCGTTTTGAGCTTTAGAGATGAAGACAGACTAACCAGGTCTGTTTTTGATAAGGTAACATCATAAAGTAACATTATAACATAACTTAAACCTCACAAGAATCAATTTTGTGTAATGCGTAAGGACCTATAGGACACTTCAAATCTGAGTAAAGTTTATCTTGCTGCCCCAGATATTCAGCTAGTATTTACCCTTATTGTTACTGCATAGATAAGCAGTAGATACTGCATAGATAAGCGATTGTAATAATTAAGTTCCATGTTAACTGTGGAAACAGCTTCTCCATTCTCCTATATAATGAGGACAGTAATATAACTCATCTCAAAAGGCTTTCAATTATACATAATTAACTCTATGACCTATTGTCTTTATTCTTCAGCCCACACCTCACAGTTTATTCCTGTCTCAGAGAATAAAGATAGAACAGATCTTTGCACAGTTAGAAATACACCTCTGTGCCATGGCTTTGGTCCATGACATAACAGATTGGCAAGAAAGAGAACTACAGAATATTATGTTTTTGCACCTCTTGAGTTTACCAAGACCTTACACACAGAGGGGGGGGGGGGGGGTTATTAGGGCTGCAACGAACGATTATTTTAGTAGTCGATTAATCTATAGATCCAATGACGATTAGTCACGAAAAAAATATTACTAAGATAATGGATACGACACTAACGTTGGTATTTAGTGAGCGCAGTTACGTGTGCGTGCTATAAGCATTCCGTTTCAAAGTGGAATATTGTCAGTATCCAGTTTAAAAAAGTTGAAGTATTCTGTGAAACAGCGTTCTGTTAAGGGAATACTGCCAAAACATGACTAAACTACATTCGGAATGAAAAAGATTGTCCATGACTCGTGAGCAAATTGCGTATGGCCACCATTCCGTTTAGCACTAGTGCTAATATTGGAATATTCCTCACATGCAGATACAGTGACTGGTGCTGCTCGTCACAACACTCCCGCACTTTTCTGTAACTTTCCTAACTTTTTGCCTTTAAACCGCCCCACTTTTGTAAATATTTTTGTCAACACTGTTTGTGAAGGTTGGGCTGCACTCGACGCTGCACCCCGTCCTCCGCTCGTCTACACAAAGGATCAGCTGATGGCGCTGCGCAGCGCTGTTGTGTTCCCCTGAGACAGGCATGTTATCCCTGACGAGATCCTGCGGACGACACGCCGTGGACGCCACGCGGGACGTAAACTCCGGGAAAAGAAGAGACGCTGCAGGCCGGTCCTCCCCTCCGTCGTAATGGGGAATGTGCGCGCCCTCGCCAACAAGACGGACGAGCTCACGGGGCTCGTTAGATTTCAGAGGGAGTACAGGGACGCTAGCGTCATTGTTTTTACGGAGACATGGCCAACACCGCAAATCACGGAGAGCGGGAAGAAGAAGGGAGGAGGACTAGCGCTGTTTCTGAATGAGAAATGGTGTAAACCACTGACACTGTACAGTGAAGGAGCAGATGTGTAACAAAGACATTGAACTGTTTGCTGTCGGCCCTGCAGATTCTTGACACAGACGAGTACAGTGGTACCTCACCTTACGAAATTAATTTGTTCCAGAAGTGGTTTCGTAACGTGAAAAATTAGTAAGTTGAGTAGCTATTTCAATGGAAAAAGCCTGATTCGTTCCAAGGCCCCGATCCAAGTTTTTTTTTTTATAGTGTAACTTTTTTTATAGTGTAACATTGTGTTCTGCGTCCTGCGTCCTTTTCTCACATTTGTCTCTCGGGGGGGGGGGGTGCGCTCTGACACGTGTGTGATAGCGCACATGACCCGGCGCGGAGCTGACAGCAGGTCTAGACCAAGGTCTAAACCAGGTCTAGACAAAGGTCTAGACCAGGGGTGGGCAAACTTTTTGACTCGTGGGCCACAAAGGGTTCTAAAATTTGACAAGAGGGCCGGACCAGGAGCAGGTGGATTTAGTGTTTTGGTAAAAACACTAAAAATAACATGGGATATGTAGAAAACGTGTGCTTTATTTCAATTACAATTTAACAAAAGCATTACAACAAAATGTCCATCTTTCAAGTTTCACAGTATTTAGCCATTTATTAAAATGACGCTTAAAACACATAGAATTTAATTAATAAAATACAGCTTTTTTAAAAATTACTAACAGTTACTATTTTAAAGCACTGAAAGTTCTGTTCTCCTTCAGGTTCTTTCGTTGACTGCTTTGTGGCAAAGTGACGGCTGATATTATATTCTTTAAAACCGCTACAGTCTCTTGGCATATCAGGCAAACAGCAGGTGATAAGTATTCTGTGAAAAAATATTTACTTGTCCACTCCTTATTAAACACTCGACATTCTCTGTCCACTTTTCTTTTCTTAGCTCCGCTCATCTTTACAGGAGGCTGAGGGGTCAAAGAGTAAAGCACAAACGTGGAGCAAAATGCCACACCTCAACAAAGGTCAATGTATTTAGTGCGCCAGCTATTGGAAAACGCCAGAATTGCAGGGAAATTAAAACATTAACAAGGTTTATTAATATAATTTCTTCAAGTTCGGCGGGCCGGATTAAGAATCTTAACGGGCCGCATATGGCCCCCGGGCCGTAGTTTGCCCATGCCTGGTCTAGACCTAGGTCTAAACCAGGACTAAACCAGGACTAGACCAGGTGGATTAAAAGCGCCGCGCATGGCTCTATTTCCTGGTTTCGTTTCGAGTCACAGCTGAGGCGAGCCGCTGCTCTAGACCTGCCCGCGTAAGGTGCTCACAGAGTGGCATGGACAGAACCGTGAGGTCGGCCTCTTCAAGACCTCCAGGCCGGTGACCGGGACAATCCCCAGACCCATGCCCGCTTAGGGAGCTCTTAAGGCGGGCTGGCAGTGTCCCCCTGGGTCCCTGGATGTCTGGGGCTCCGTGCCTGGAGTGGCCCTGGAGAGCAGGTCTAGACCGCGGCTCTTGCAGGCGAGCAGCGGCTCGCCTCAGTTGTGACTCGAAACGATACCAGGAAATAGACCCACGCGCGGCGCTTTAATCCACCCGGTCTAGTCCTGGTTTAGTCCTGGTTTAGTCCTGGTTTAGACCTTGGTCTAGACCTGGTTTAGACCTTGGTCTAGACCTGCTGTCAGCTCCGCGCCGGAACCAGGAAATAGACCCACGCGCGGCGCTTTAATCCACCTGGTCTAGTCCTGGTTTAGTCCTGGTTTAGTCCTGGTTTAGTCCTGGTTTAGACCTTGGTTTAGACCTTGGTCTAGACCTGCTGTCAGCTCCGCGCCGGAACCAGGAAATAGACCCACGCGCGGCGCTTTAATCCACCTGGTCTAGTCCTGGTTTAGTCCTGGTTTAGTCCTGGTTTAGACCTTGTTCTAGACCTGCTGTCAGCTCCGCGCCGGGTCATGTGCGCTATCACACGTGTCAGAGCGCACTCTTCTCCCCCCCCTCCTCCTTCCCCCCACACGCTTCACTATTAATAATTTTGTTGAAAATCTATGAAAGTTTGAGTGTTTAAAGGGATATGCCACCCCCAGGTCAAATTTGGGCATCTCCCCACAGTCCAGAGACTAAAATAAGTGGTGGAAAGTGTTTTCCTGGTCACCCAGCCATTGTCCGAGTCTGTCAGCACTGACCGCCGCGGTATCTGCAGCTACTCCGCGTTAGACTGGAGTCTAACGTCGCCAGAGAAAGATTTCGGCCAAAAGGAATTAATTTGCTCGATGCGTTTCCCAATTACTTTCTGTGTAGTGCGCATTCATATCGAGTGCAAATAAATGTGCAAATCAACACGGAGATCTTGACTTGGTCATTTTGGGTGGGAACTATTTTTCAGTGCGGAACAATAAAGCCGAAGCACGCAGCACGCTGCCAGGGGAATCCCTGTTACGCACCAGGAAGGGAGTTCCCCTGTTGCAGAGCGTGGTGCGTGCTTCGGCTTTATTGTTCCGCACTGAAAAATGCAAATTAATGTGCAAATCAACACGGAGAGCTTGACTTGGTCATTTTGGGTGGGAACTATTTTTCAGTGCGGATTAATAAAGCCGAAGCACGCAGCACGCTGCCAGGGGAATCCCTGTTACGCACCAGGAAGGGAGTTCCCCTGTTCCAGAGCGTGGTGCGTGCTTCGGCTTTATTGTTCCGCACTGAAAAATAGTTCCCACCCAAAATGACCAAGTCAAGATCTCCGTGTTGATTTGCACATTTATTTGCACTCGATATGAATGCGCACTACACAGAAAGTAATTGGGAAACGCATCGAGCAAATTAATTCCTTTTGGCCGAAATCTTTCTCTGGCGACGTTAGACTCCAGTCTAACGCGGAGTAGCTGCAGATACCGCGGCGGTCAGTGCTGACAGACCTGGACAATGGCTGGGTGACCAGGAAAACGCTTTCCACCACTTATTTTAGTCTCTAGACTGTGGGGAGATGCCCAAGTTTGACCTGGGGGTGGCATATCCCTTTAAACGAGAGACAAATGTGAGAAAAGTTTAAATCCAGTCTGAGAAAAGCGTATAATGTGTGTGACTGAGCGTGCATTATTTGAATTTTTGAGATTTCGCGTTTCGTAACTTGAAATTTCATTCGTATCTAGAGACCAAAATTTACCGTGAAGGCGTTTCGTAACTTGAAATTTTTGTTTGTTGGGTCATTCGTAAGGTGAGGTACCACTGTATTAAGTTCCAAATTAAAATGATACTTAAATAATACGACTAGTCGACAATGAAAGTTCATGTCGACAAAATTTTATTGTCGACGTTGTCGACTAATCGTTGCAGCCCTAAAAGTTATATTATTGACTTTTTTATGTTTTACATGAGTGCATGTCAATTATCTGCTCAAAACATGGGAACAGTGTAGTAAGAAGTTGAACCAAGTGCACATTTTCAACAATTGTGCAAAAAACAAGTGGCTGATGTACACAAATACAAAACTGACTAAACAGCCATAAAGATAACTCAAAGTACATTTACTCTTCCTTTAACCAGTTGCTTAGGCAGACAAGCTTATTGACATTTTCAGATGACAGTGCTGATCTTTTTTTTGTAAAATGTGACCTGCTAATGAAAAAAGTCTTTCACAAGGCACAGTGGAGGCAGGGGCAGCTAGGTACTTCTGTGCAAAATGTGCCAGTTTACTGTAGGCCGAGGTAATTATGATTACTCACTGAGGTCCAGTGATCTCCAGTAAGCAAAATAAATTCAGCATCAGCGAGCAGTTGCATCTTGGCGGTCTTAATTGCGCAGTACAGTTCGTTTATTCTTGTGGAAATCGTCCCTCTCGAAGTTATTTTGTATGACTGATCACCTGTGGCGATGTGCATGAGATTTTGCAGCCCTTGGTCTTCAACAATGTTAATTGGCCTACGTGCTGTGGCTATCCATTTTGCAAAAGAGTTGGTCAACTTATCTGTAGTACTTTTGTTGACAACATTTCCGTGGGTGCACTCCGCCAGCGTCGTTTGTCGAGCTCGGCTTGATGTCAGTATACAAGTAGCATCCTTGCTAGCCGCAGAATTAAAAACATGTTTTGCTTTAAGATGGTATTTTAAACTTGTTGTGCTTCTGTGGAAAGAGAGTTCATCGCTGCAATATATGCAAACTACCCTAGTTTTATCTAATGTTACGTCAGGAAGTTTTTTGAAGAGAAATTTGCCGCTGAGCACCCCGGTTATAGTCTTATCAGTCATCTTTGCATCGGCATATGGATAACCTAATAACCTGTGGCGTCTTTCAGGTCACCATCCGCGCTTTCGACAAATGAGCATGTGTGGTCAAAATAAATTGTGTGATTAGGTCATAGGTCATAGTTGCTTTATTGTCGAAAAACAATCATATGTACATGTACATAGAATGAATTTGAAATTTAGTTTCCCCACTAACCAGGCAGGACAGTGATAGAGTGGCTAGGGGAGGGGCCGCTGCACTTGCGCGCGCCGCCGACTGGGAGATGCAGAGCAGAAAAGATGCAATACAATCAATACAATTATACACAACATGTAATGACAGAAAACAATTGGATAGATAACATACGTGATAAAAGGAGAAGTTCAGCGGCAGCTGGCGGCCTTTTCACGCATAGATAGCATACGGTGTCTTTTTCTTTGGTGACAAGAGGGAAGGGTGTGGGGCAAGGGAAAAGATCAGAAATCAATGAAATTTATTGAAAACTGAAAAAGAAGCAGACATCCTAAAAATAGACAGGGCAGCATTACTTAATACATGTGAGTGTGAGTCCAATAGGCTGTGGCAATGTTTTTGTAGAGTCTGTGAGATAAGCGGCAGCTGGCGGCCTTGGACGTGTTTGTGCAGAAGAAGCAGTCAAAACAAAGAGTCCGGTTGATTCACATTTTTCCAGGAGAATTGATTATAAAAAGGGGAATTTAACATAATCGATACATTTTAGAACCCAGGCGAACAGACAATTTGCCAGAACTCTGGTTTCTGTCAGGTCCCCACTTCATGCAGGTCTGTGCGACTCGCAATCCTCCCCCTGGCACGTATGATAGTGAATATGGACTGAGCCGCTGTTCCCCACAGTTCCAAATCCATTTATCCGTGATGTTATCTAGCGCCCGGTGGATCCCACAGATGGATGATACGTTCACCTGTGTTTTTCCTTCTGGTCTTGCCCCCCCGAGTTCGCAGATCCCCGTAACCGGCAGATTGGGGCTCTTTTATCCGCTCGGCTCCAATTAGTGATGGGTCAGAAAACATCCCCCAGGCCAATCCAGATGTCCTGCCATCAAAATTCCAATAGTAATCACTCCGTGTCCTCCGGTAACAGCGGTGCCAGGCACACGACGCGTCCTTCATGTATCAGGCAGCATGTTCCCGCAGGGCTGACCGGCTCTCCAGACTGGCTCCTCCGTGGGGAAAAAAAGCGCAGGGACCAGCTTTATCCAATTAATAATTTAGGATTTGAAAAATCTGATCCAACAGGAGAAAAAAAAGAGACGAGACGAGAGAAATAAAAATAAAAATAAATAAAAATAAATAAAATAAAAAAATCAGACAGAGCAAAGATGAAGGAGGAAGAGAAAAGTGCGTCTGCTCCTCATGACAGCTAGGAGGAAAAGCTTAATTTGCGTAAAAGAAATGTGTGTGATATTTTATTGTGATTAATCACATGCGTTAATGCGTTAATGTTGACAGCCCTAATATATATATATATATAAGGGGTGGCACGGTTCACAAAATTCACGGTTCGGTTCATATCACGGTTTTAAGGGTCACGGTTTTCGGTTCTGTACGGTTCTTATTGGTTTCTTTCAAAATACACCTTATCCATTTATCTTAATAATCCACAATAACAGGATATAACATTAAAAAGGTTATAAGATTATATAATAATCTAATGTAATATAAAATCTTAATACAATGTAATAATCACACAATCTGAATTTGACATGACTGTAAGCCCATTATTGGAACCATCTCTCCGATCTGGTGGCAGTAACTATGTCACCTGCTGTTGAAAAAACCCTTTCACTAGATACTGAAGAAACAGAAACAAAAGTACGTGTCTCATATTAAATTTCTACTGGTGTGCGGGCCGCGCTCCGTCTGGAGCAGCGGAAACCGCACGTCAGCGAGCGAGCGTGCGAGCGAGCTCTTTCGCACGTGTAACGCATAACGTGTATCACAGGGCAGGTTAAACTTTATAAAACATCTGTTCGTGCCTCACTTACCGACTTTTCACGCGCTCTCTCCTCCTGTTAGCTTCCCTGATAGCGCTCATAAGCTCCCTCCTCAATGCCTCTCATTAGAGCGCATTTCGGCGGCGGCGTGGGAGGGGGGTGTCCGTGACTTTCCGCTTTTCCCCAGACACCGGACTTAAATGACACTGGTGCATCCTCTATGTCCTTGCCGCCATCTCCACTCTCACTTGCCATTTCTATCTAACTTTATTTACCGCACACATTCATCTTTCTCGCGAGCCGAGGTTACATACGCGCATGCCAGAGACAAGTATACATTGCGCATGCCCAGAACCGTTAGGTGCGCACCGAACGGTTCGTTGTGACAAGCGATATATATATATATATATATATATATATATATATATATATGGTAGGAATTCGCATTTCAGAATAGGACATATTTGTATTGTGGAGGAAATTATAGTACTTCAGAAATTCATTTCATTATTTAATTTCATTTCACTTGTTTTACTCGTCTAGATTTTCTTTGCATTGCAGAATACACTGACTAAAACTAATCCTGACACATGATTTTGTTAGACTGCAGAATCTTCCAATATTGTATGCAATGTTTCTAACATCAACAATTATTAACAATTTCACTGCAAGAAGACTTCATCTGGCTTTTGCCACCTCAGTGACAAAGTAGTGAACAGTAAATTGCTTTTGAGTCTGACTTTGAAATCTTGGAGCAGTACCAAAAAACACTACAGATGAAGTAGGTGTATGTGAGAGACAGGCTCCATGTGGGACTCTGGTTTTCCTGTCCTCACCTGTCCCATGTCTTTTCTTAGAAGTGAACCCTCTCTCACAGCTGTAGATACAAGCTTTTGTCTGAATAATAACAGGTCTAATGATACATTTCCTTGTGCATGAATCACTTCTTTTTAATGCTTGCTACCCACATCTTTTATCTACTCCTGGCACCATTTCTTTCTCCATGTAATCAAGATCAAGAACACTCTATTCTGAGTTTGAAATGTGGCCATTGCTGTTGAAATGAAATGTAATGCACCATGAAGTACTTACCTGTAAATATGAAATAGAAAATAGAAAGATATGAAATAGAAATGGTGATATTTGCCTGAACAATGTGCTTCTAATCTTGTAGCCTGCACATTTAAAACTGCATGCCTATTTGAGCTTATATTATTGATTAGGTTCATAGCTAGACACTAGCTAGATCTGAAATAGAAACATAAAAATGGGTTGAGATAGGGATCTGTCCAGTTGGTTTACTACAATAATGAGTTTTTAGTTCTGTGGTGATGGTGAGAATTGAGGTTAAAAAGAAAACCCCATCACTTCATTCTTAAAAGTTCATATATTGCTCAGCCCAAAAGAATCCATAATAAATATACAAAACATGATACAAAACTGTACACAACAACTTCATAAACCTGCTGTAATGTGCAGTAGTTTCATTAGCGGGATGCCTGCTGATTGTGCTGAAGGGGGAGTGACTTACTGACACTTCAGATTATCAAAAATAATATCATAATATAATATAATAAGTCAACTTATAAAACATTATTATTTTCTGCGAATATAGCATTTTCAAAACAAAGGATAACACAGTGATCTAAAAATGTTAAAGGTTAATACCCCATAGAAGTAAAATAGCTCCTTTTTAAGTTAACATTTTTTAGACAATTTATACTTTTGTCCATACTGGGAAATCTGTCACCATTTCACCCTCTTTCAGTGTCAAAGATCTTAGCCCCTTGTGCATTCTAGTTGCTGATGGGGAGAACAACAACTATACAACAACAACTGTACAAGAAGGGCCAAAGTTGCCTCCACCTCCTGAGGAGACTGAGGTCCTTTGGAGTGTGCAGGCCTCTGCTCAAGACTTTTTATGACTCTGTGGTGGCCTCTGCTCTCCTCTACACTGTCGTCTGCTGGGCTCCGAGCAGCACAGAATGGGACAGGAAGAGACTATACTCTACTATATAGGCCAGACGTGCAATATCCTCTTTCCATGCTCTCCTTGTTTATGCTTGTATTATTATTAGGGGGCCAAGCACCGAAGGTGCTTAGGCACCCTATAGGAATTGCTTTGCGTTGCCTAGGCAAGTTGCCTAGGCAAGTTGCCTAGGCAAGTTGCCTAGGCAAGTTGCCTAGGCAAGTTGCCTAGGCAAGTTGCCTAGTAACCCTTTGATCTTTCCTTTGATGTCTTGGTCTCCTGATTCTTATTATTAGGGGGCCAAGCACCGAAGGTGCTAGGCCCCCCCGAGGTTGCCCAGCAGCAACCTCGGGGGCTGGATGCTCCCATAGTCAACTGGGATGCCCCCCGCCTTGTCCTGTCAGTGGCCAGATATTCGATCTTCGCGGCACGGAACCGCCGCCTCCACGACGGCCGCGCAGCGGAGCACTGGCCCCTCTTCACAGCGCTCCTTCGCGCCCACGTCCGCCGTCTCCACGACGCAAGAGAAACGGAGTTTCGGAACACCTTTGTCCCAGACAATACGCTTTTCTCCATCTCCCGAGCCAGCTTCCCTTGGTTGGACTTCTGACCCCTACCCCCCTCTGCTGTCGCCCCCTGGTCCCTGGCGCCTGGGCCTCCCCTGGGCGCTGCGTCGCCCTTACTCTCTCCCAGACCCCTTTCTTCACCTGAGGCAAGCCCCTTGGTCCTCTACACTTCCCCTGTTCCTCTCAGCCCTAATGCCCGGTGGTACTTATCCCCCTTCCCACATCCCCCGATGTGTGGTACATTTGTGGTACATTTTTGTACCACAGGGTACATATTTCTGAAGGGAGAAAAAAAAAAAAAAATTGTGTTTGCACTGCATCACCCTTGCTCTCCCCCAGGCCCCTTTCTTCACCTGGGACAACCCCTTTGGTCCTCTGCGTTCCCCCTGCTTCTCTTAGCCCTTGTGCCCAGTGGTGTTTGTTCCCGTACCCGCATCCCCCGATGTGTCCTCTGAGTGCTTTGTGACTGCTATTGTGGTGATGAGAGATGTACTATTATGTGCCTGAAATGTGTATTACCGTGTACCCTGTAATATTAAAAGATTTAAAAAAAAAAAAAAAAAAAAGGAATTGCTTTGCGTTGCCTAGGCAAGTTGCCTAGGCAAGTTGCCTAGTAACCCTTTGATCTTTCCTTTGATGTTCTGGTCTCAGGATTATTATTATTCTCTATTCTTTCTTCAATAGGAAGTCTATGGCAGCCCCTAGAACCGTCTGCTAAAAAGTTGTGAAATGCACATTCCAGCCAGTCTCCTCATTACCCACAGCAATTTATAGGTCCCCAGCCCCAACCGTCTAGGAGCACCAGCAGGTCAAAGTTGCAGAAATTTGTCAATTGCCTAGCAACGCACCTAGCAACCTTTGATCTGTCTTTGATGTGTCTGTTCTGACAGGGTTAGACCCTGACCCTGTCAGACCTTGTCAGACTGCTTGGCTTGGCCCCCACATTGCTGCTTGCAGCTATATTTATTAGGGGGACAAACACCGAAGGTGCTAGGCACCCTATAGGAATTACGAAGTGGGGGGACCTGTTTGAGACGGGCCCCCTGGACCCGGGGGAGGTACATGGGGAGGAGATAGGCGAGTGTTCTCTGGATTTTGATATTGTATGGGGAGAGAGGGTGTTGAGGCTGACGGAGACGAGGGTGCACACCTTCTACAGGCTGTTAGTGGCCGGGGTCACTCGGCCCCCTTCTGCAGAACAAAGATGGTCGCAGACTTTTCCCACACATGCCACGGCCTCCATCTGGGCTCATATATATAATTGGTACACCCCGCTCCAAGTCAGTAATTTTGACTTTAAGTTGAGACACGGGATCATTTACACCTGCACCAGGTTGCACGCAATACACCCTGACAGGTACGGCTGTGACTGTCCGGTATGCGGTGAGGCGCCTGAAGACCTCCTCCATCTGGCCGCCCGGTGCCCTGCCGTGCAGCGGTTCTGGACCCGGCTACTGGACCTTCTCGCTCGGAGGCTAGCGTTGAGTCTCCCACCTCCGGCGGCCCATGGACTCGATGACCCTGGACTCTGGTTCTGCCTCTTCGGCCCCGCCCAGCAGCAACCTCGGGGGCCGGATGCTCCCATAGTCAACTGGGATGCCGCCCGCCTTGTCCTGTCTGTGGCCAGATATTCGATCTTTGCGGCACGGAACCGCCGCCTCCACGACGGCCACGCAGCGGAGCACTGGCCCCTCTTCACAGCGCTCCTTCACGCCCACGTCCGCCGTCTCCACGACGCAAGAGAAACGGAGTTTCGCAACACCTTCATCCCAGACAATACGCTTTTCTCCATCTCCCGAGCCGGTTTCCCTCGGTTGGACTTCTGACCCCTACCCCCCCTCTGCTGTCCCCCCTGGACCCTGGCGCCTGGGCCTTCCCTGGGCGCTGCATCGCCCTTGCTCTCCCCCAGGCCCCTTTCTTCACCTGGGGCAATCCCTTTGGTCCTCTACATTCCCCCTGTTTCTCTTAGCCCTTGTGCCCAGTGGTGTTTATTCCCATACCCGCATCCCCCGATGTGTCTTCTGAGTGCTTTGTGAATGTTATTGTGGTGATGAAATATGTACTATAATGTACCTGAAGTGTGTATTATTGTGTACCTTGTAATATTAAAAGATAAAAAATAAAAAAATAGGAATTGCTTTGCGTTGCCTAGGCAAGTTGCCTAGTAACCCTTTGATCTTTCCTTTGATGTTCTGGTCTCAGGATTATTATTCTCTATTCTTTCTTCAATAGGAAGTCTATGGCAGCCCCTAGAACCGTCTGCTAAAAAGTTGTGAAATTTGGCATGCACATTCCAGCCAGTCTCATTACCCACAGCGATTTATAGGCCCCCAGCCCCAACCGTCTAGCGGCACCAGCAGGTCAAAGTTGCAGAAATTTGTTAATTGCCTAGCAACGCACCTAGCAACCTTTGATCTGTCTTTGATGTGTCTGTTCTGACAGGGTTAGACCCTGACTCTGTCAGACCTTGTCAGACTCTGTTAGATCCTGTCAGACCTTGTTAGACCCTGTCAAACGGTGCTTGGCCCCCACATTGCTGCTTGCAGCTATATTTATTATTATTATTTTTACTTATTACTTATTACTTATTAGTTTTTTATTATTACTTACTTACCATCATTGCCTGCATGCACTTTTCTTTCTTGTCCAAACTGTCCTGGAGCTACTGTGGCAAGTAAATTTCTAAGTGAGATTCACTTATCTTATCTTAAACTCACTCTTACACAGGGAGAACATGGAAATACTCTGTTGTTGTAGAAATTGTTTGACTTGTTGAAGATTGTTGGCAGAATTTTATGGACTATGTGACAAAGAAGATTAGACTGAAACAGTAATACAATGTAAATAAAATAAAGCTTGGATAAAGTTAATTTACCCACAGTCTGAACAATGTTGAAAAAAAGTGGAAATCTTAGAGTAATTCCACACATTTTAAACCCAAACAAAATTACCTGCTATTTTCTTTTACAGCATGTGTCACCAACAAGGAAAGCAAAATAAGACCTGGCAGTGAAATCTTTGTTTTGTTGTTTTGCAAAGAACAATTTATTAGATAAATACTGTATAATTGTGCAATGCAGGTTTGATTGCGATTAATCTTGCAGTACAATCTGGATGCTGTGATCTGAACACGACCGCTGTTGTCTTCTGCAGTGTCACCATGGTGATGGTGTGTTGTACTACAGCGTGACAGGTGTAACCTCCTGTGTGCGGCGCTAACAGCCTCAGACACACTTGGACTGGGACAGAGCTAATGTAAAATGATGGGGGAAGTCTGCACTAATGTGAACGCTCCAGGCTCCATCTGTCACAGCTGCCACTCACTGCTCTAATGTCCAACAGTTAAACGACACCAAGGACCCACCAGTGTGAAATCACAGGAGAGCGAGAGCAGGGCTGAATCACAAAGCACAATGAGCCACAAGATTTCAGAAACTCAAAATTTGAGTCTATGAAGTGGTTATTTCTTTTTACAGCTCTAGAAAAAAAATAAGAGACCACTGCAAAATTATATTTTTTTCTGATTTTACTACTTATAGGTTGCCTGGAAGAATCCATGACTCATCGCTGTACCAGCGAGTGAGTCTGGTAACGTTTGATCCACAGAATGCGCTGCGGTTGCGCGTAGACAGACAGCTAAGTGAACCAATCAGAGATTGCGCCATCTTGATTCAAAACTGAGGCGGAACTTCCGCTGCCTAAGAGTGACTTTGCGGGCAAAGGCGGGTGCACTGACGTCACCATCTTTGAACGAATCAGAATCGCGGAGTCGGTTTGGAACCGGAGGAGCGAGAGTGGATGGAGTGTCCAAATGGTATCGCGGTGTATAGGAAATACAGAGAGATATCATTTGGCTGGCCAGGTAAACTTATAGGTATGTTTGGGCAAAAAGAACATTTTTGTTTGAGTCTATAAACTACTGATATTTCCCCCATATTCCAAATAAAATATTATTGTTTAGAGCATTTATTTGCAGAAAATGACAAATGGTCAAAATAACAAAAAAGATACATGTTTTTCAGACCTCAAACAATGCAAAGAAACAAGATCAAATTCATTTTAAAACAACATAATACTAATGTTTACACTTAAGAAGAGTTCAGAAATCAATATTTTGTGCAATAAGCCTTATTTTTAATCACAGCTTTCATGTGTCTTGGCATGCTCTCCACAAGTCTTTCACATTCAGCTTTGTGTTTGTGTTGGAATTCAACAGACGCTGGAATGGAATGGCTGTAATACATGTAGAGATGCTGATTTCAGAAAAAAATGCAGAGGTTTCTTATTTTTTTACAGAGCTGTATACTGAAGTTTGAGAGCTAACACTGGTCAGACAAAAACAAGGCAGTCTTCTCTTATCGAAAATTTTAAAGCCTGGGCTAGGGATGCAAATTATCGATTAATTCATTAATCTATAGTTGGTTGACCTTATCGATCGACTTACGATTAACTGATAAGCGGTGTTTTTCACCTGAATTTTAGTGTTTCAATAGGGTCTTTAAGAATATAAGCTATAGTAACATAACACTGAGTCAAAAATATATCATAGTATTATTATATTGTATATTCCTCAATTAATTATTCCTTAGTACAAAGCAGACAAATGTATTGATGCTGAATAACAAAATACATTCTTTATTGAAAATAAATTGAGGACTGGCTCAGTTGTTGCACTTGCAGCATGGAAATCTTGAAATTAAAAGGAACAGAAGAAATTAAATAAGAGAATGTTGTTTAGTCTACATATATATTATGATGAAACCATTCTCAACATTTATTTTGAACTAAGGCATCAACAATATTTCTCTCTCTTAATCTGTGAAGGGTTACAGTACAAAATATACATTTCACAGGGCCCCTGGACACAGCATAAAACATTACAGGGCCTCAAACCAGAGCAATCAAGAAATTATAAAAGCATGTATGTTACATGCTTTTATAATTTCAAAAATATATGGTTCTAGGTCCAGCTCTACTGTGAGTTGTATGCCCACATCCAGAGAGGAAAGGGTTACATGATGTAACGCTATGGTCTTTCTCGCGAGTGGGTTCGCATCTCGTGTTCACATTCCAGAGTAGCGCCCTCTAGCGATTAGTTACAATTAATGCATTTTGTTCGGCCAACGTCTTGATCGACAATTAATTGTAAGTCGATTAATTGTTGACATCCCTAGCCCGGGCCCTATGTCAAAACTGGAGAAAGAAAGTAGCTGCATAGCTATTTGGAGCTCCCAGTTTTCTTTTCAATTACACCACATGTGACGTCTGGGGTCATTATCATTAGAAAGTTTTTAAAAACATGGCGTGCTATTTATTTTGTTTTTGTTTTCATTTTTCCTGCAGGTTTTTCCAACCCAAAGTCTTTCCAGACTATTAGTGTGGACTAATAGACTGAAAAGTGTGTAGTGTTGAAATGTGATTGTACTGCTGCATGAATTGGGGAAAATATCTAATTTAATCTTTTTCTGACATACATTGCAATTGTGATTAGATTTGTTATTTATTTCACATTCAGTAGAAGAGGCTATAATTAGACTATATGAACTGACAAACAAGCAAACAAACTGATAATTTTGCAGTGGTTTCTTATTTTTTCCAGAGCTGTAGCTAACATTACCAGCCGGTTTTATTGACATGTTACTTTATTTATCTTGAAATTACTGTTCAATTCAGAATAAGATCATTGCGAAATGTGTGGTAATGATTCAAGAGTCCATGTTTCCGTAGTTGTCACAGTTCTGCCTTTTGTTTACATGTTTTTCCACAGTCCACCTCCATTTCCCAGTCTGTTCCAGTCTACTTTTGCTTCATCCCTGTTTTTCCTACAGCTTCCCTACTCAACCCAGGGCATCTCTACACACTCCCTCTGTTCATTCGTTCTTTACCAGATTACACCTGTACACCTGTTTGGTTTCTTCCAGCATTTTTTGAGACCTAAATGTAGGGGCCTTGGTTGAGTTGACATGGAATTACCAAGCTATATTATTTTATTGTTACACATGTTATGATGTGTTTTGAACTTAACCTTAACAAAGGTTTTACTGTGTTTTTTAACTAATAAATATTCAAATCCTTGTGTACCTGATGCAGATCTAAATGGCATTATTGTAGAATAGAACCTGTTTTTACTCTAACTTTTGTGTATAAGTAACATTTACTAGCTCAAATCAAGGCAATCGGTTTACATGATTTTACCAAGTAAGATGAACTTACTCTTAAAGTAAAGGTTACTACATAATTTCAGATTTGAGGAGCTGCCTGATTAGTCGGTACAGCTTCACAACATGTGTTCTATGAATGAAAACTGAAACTGAAACACTTTACTTGGTATGCCTAGTTAGATGAAAGAGGAATTTACTGTACACTACACTGAGGAATTCGTAAACTCAGCTTTACATTCATAGTCCACTTTAGCCAGATTTTTCAAGGCAATCAGTTTCCTAGATTTGTACTTTTTGTTTTTAGAACTTTTGTGTGTGTTTTTGGTCTAGAGTTGTTCGTTTTATAGTCATTCAGTTGAAGTCATTTAAAAAACACTTAAAAAACAGGTAATCTATGTAAAGCAATACAAGGTTTTATGGTTCTCCTTCGTGCAGTGGGCTGTTGAGTGCAGTTGTGGTCCTCTGTGAATGAAGGTGGTTACAGTGGAGTGGACTCATTATGGGCTGTCTCTGTGGTACTTCTTCTGTCATTAGTACTTTTCTACTGCATAATGGACTGGAGGACCGCAGGTGATGGCCCTTTGTACAAATAATGAGCAGGAAAAGTGTCACAGCTCATTTGTTATAAGTAACCAACCCTGGATTAAGTATAATGACATACATTTGTGCACCAAGAATTAACTCAAATTCACAACAAAGTAAGTAAGCCTAAGTAAGTAAGCCTTTATTTATATAGCACCTTTCACAGATAAAATCACAAAGTGCTTTACAGAATGCAATATACAACATATATAAAATCAAATAAATAACACAGTCACAAAATGTCCAGTCTTTAAGTACCTGCCACATGAGTGTCAGGAGTTGAAATACTGTACATATCAAATAGAAATTTACTTATTTCATTTTTATAAATTTGTAGATTCTGAATTACAAAGTGAGTGAGTCTGTATCTGTTGCTTGGGTTGGCTCAGCCAACTACAACAGCTCCAGCCAACTATTTGTGGAGATTATTTTGGTTCAGTATATTTAATTATACCTAAGGTCAGTCTTTGTAATATGCTGGTACTTCATTCGAACATGTACAGATATGTTCAAATCCTTCTACGTCTGACTACATATGTATTCTGAGTTTTCCCAATTGTGAATTTCCACATTTTAAAGTATTTAATTTTCACATTTAAACTTTATTTCTTGATGTATTTTACAGTGAAGCCCACTGTCATCGATGTGGACATTTATGTGAACAGCATTGGACCAGTCTCCTCTATAAACATGGTGAGTCCTTTAACATGTACAGATAAATATCAATACATATGTGGAAGAGTTGTACATTGTCTCTTATGGCTGGTCATCTCTCAAAAACTGGAAATGACTTTTTTTATCTGTACAATTTCTCTGTGCTATGAGCAGTGTTGGGCAAGTTCTTTCCAAAAGTACAAAAAGTTGCTTCTGATATAGCATGATTTATTTATCTTAAAATGGTTCTATGGAGGTATTCAGAAATATGACCCCTGGCTGGAGTTAGTATAGAATATGGCATAATTGAGTCAAACACTCACAGCCCATCCATCAAAACCAGTGTTAAATCTTGTAATGTAAAATAATGTACTGATAAGTCATGGGACACAGGCTAAATGAACATGTGGACTGTATGACTGATGTGGACATCTCCAGTGGGACGTCCTGGTGTCAGTTAACTCATTCTATAATCTGCCTCATCTGGGGCCAGTACAGGTGTGTAACTGTGTGTGCAAATGTAGATGAATGATTCACACAGGACAGGAGACAGCTAGCACCTCTTTGACCAATGACCCTTAGAACATAGTAAGGATAGATGGCGCTATAGGACTGTGGAGGGAGTGTGGAGGTCACCAAGTTAGACTGAGGGTGTTTTTATCAAATGTATATTAATGATGGAGAGCATGTTATAATTCCATCACATTACATTATGCTGGTGTTGGTGCAGGTGCAGAAATATAATATGACCTGCTTTTGGTTTGAGTCTCAGTGTCACACGTTCATACTGCAGCTGTACCATTTTGGAAGGTGAGAGACCAAGAAAGAAGAATATTCTCTTCTTTGATGTCAGTGCTCTTGTGTAAATTTCCTACAGAAGCTCTGTTTGACTTCATCATTGAAATAATATATGTTAAAAAATGTCCTCATTGTCTGATTATAAAGTTTTGCCATAAATGTTATATAAATCTCAAACGTCCCATGGCATGAAATTTTCACTTTCTGAGGTTTTTGAACGTTGATGTGAGCTCCCCTACCCTGTTTAGGCCCCCCTCCATGGCTAAAAGTTGCGAAATGTGTAAACTGAGCATTTGCGATCCTTTTCTGCGTTTGAAAAAAAGACAGCCCAAACGCGCGATTCTGAATAAGGGAACTTTCTAACGTCACACTTGCGGAAAGGTTTCCACCCCCTGTCTGGATGTCTACCCACCATCTCTGGAAATCACACCCAGAGAAACTGGACCGCGAACGAGCTACGAAATGCGAGATGCGTTTTTTTATTTGCCTGGAGGCACATGAGAGTGTTTCCAGGCTCGGATGTTCTTTGTCCGAGGCTCCGAACCTCTGAAACAGCAGTGGTTTAATTTTATTTTCTGTGGAAATGTGTTTTTTTTTTTTTTATGAAAAGCGTCTCATATCTTCCTCCACGCTTACACACACAGAAGTGGGTGACAGCGCACAGCGCACCGCTAATCGAGGAAACAGCAGCATATTTGGCCACAACCCACCCACTGCACTGGCCTGTCTCTGTCCTCCTCATTTGCATTCAGGCAACAACGCCCAGAATAAAGCATTTCAAAGACATTTTTATGACTCTGACTGTCTTCATGAGGCTATCTCATGCACTGAGGCTTGATTTTGGAGAAGGATTCATTTACAGTATTAGGGAACCTCCCTGAACAAGATCCAGTCACCATCACAGTGGCAGACATTCAGGAAAGAGTCTCAGGCATGAAAAGTTGGACAGCACCGGGCATGATCCATGCATACTGGCTAAAGACGCTCACTGCTCTCCATGAGCGCCTGGCAGCACAAATGAACCAGCTGCTAAGGGATGGGACTCACCCTGAATGGCTAACCCAAGGGCGTACAATCCTGATCCTGAAGGATCCCTCAAAGGGTACAGTCCCATCTAACTCTCGGCCAATAACCTGTCTCTCCACAACATGGAAGCTCATGTCAGGCATCATGGCGGCTAAGATAAGTGGGCACATGGATCTATACATGAGCGCAGCACAGAAGGGCATCGGCAAAAAGTCCAGGGGAGCCAAACACCAACTCCTGGTTGACTGAACAGTCGCCCGTGATTGCAGAACCCGTCAGACCAACCTGTGCACTGCCTGGATTGATTACAAGAAAGCCTATGACTCAATGCCACACACATGGATCACTGAGTGCCTGGAGCTGTACAATATCAATAAGACTCTAAGGGCATTCATTGCAAACTCAATGCGGTTGTGGAAAACCACCCTTGAAGCCAATGGCAAGCCACTTGCAAGTGTCCATCAAATGTGGCATATACCAAGGAGACGCACTGTCCCCACTGCTGTTCTGCATAAGTCTGAACCCCCTCAGCCAAATCATTGAAAGCACTGGCTACGGATACCGACTCAGAAATGGGGCCACCATCAGTCACCTCCTCTACATGGATGACATCAAGCTGTACGCTAAGAGTGAGCAAGACATCGACTCACTGATCCACACCACCAGGATCTACAGCACAGACATTGGAATGTCATTCGGGCTTGAGAAATGTAGTAGGATGGTGACCAAGCGAGGGAAGGTAATCCACACAGAGGGGGTCTCACTCCCAGAGGGAACAATAACAGACATTGAGGACAGTTACAAGTACCTTGGTATCCCACAAGCAAATGGCAACCTTGAAGAGGCAACAAGGAAAGCGGCTACAGCCAAATATCTGCAACGAGTAAGGCAAGTCCTAAGAAGTCAGCTCAATGGCAAGAACAAGGCCCAGGCAATAAACAGCTATGCCCTGCCAGTGATCAGATACCCAGCAGGAATCATAAGCTGGCCCAAGGAGGAGATACAGACCACAGACGTTAAGACACGAAAGCTCCTGACCATGCATGGAGGGTTCCATCCCAAATCCAGCACCCTGAGACTGTACACGAGCCGGAAGGAAGGAGCCACTGTCCAGGATGAAACATCCAAAATCCATAAGTACATCAAGGACAAGGCCCCGACAAATGATGTGCTCAAGGAATGCCTCAGACAGTGGAGTGCAGAGGAAGAGGTGCTGGAGGGACCATCATGGCAGGACAAACCCCTACATGGGGCATACCACCGAAACATAACTGAAGTGGCTGATATCAAGAAATCCTACCAATGGCTGGAGAGGGCTGGTCTGAAGGACAGCACAGAGGCCCTCATCCTGGCTGCACAGGAGCAGGCCTTGAGCACCCGAGCAATAGAGGCCCAGATCTACCACACCAGACAAGACCCAAGGTGTAGGGTGTGCAAAGAGGCTCCTGAGACAGTCCAGCACATAACTGCAGGGTGTAAGATGCTGGCAGGGAAAGCATACATGGAGCGACACAACCAAGTGGCGGGCATCATGTACAGAAACATCTGTGCAGAGTACGGGCTGGAGACCCCAAGGTCAAGGTGGGAAACACCTCCGAAGGTTGCGGAGAATGACCGAGCCAAGATCCTGTGGGACTTCCAGATACAGACTGAACCAACCAGATATAGTGGCGGTGGATAAGCAACAGAACAGAGCCGTGGTGGTGGACATTGCAATACCAAGCGATGGTAACATCAGGAAAAAGGAACACGAGAAACTAGAGAAATACCAGGGGCTCAAGGAAGAGCTGGAGAAGGCCTGCAAGGTGAAGGCATCAGTGGCGCCCGTGGTGATCGGAGCACTCGGGGCTGTAACCCCCAAACTGGAGGAGTGGCTACAACAGATCCCAGGAAAAACATCAGACATCTCAGTCCAGAAAAGTGCAGTACAGGGGGTCCTCGGGTTACGACGGTCTCGGGTTACGACGTTTCGTGGTTACGAACGCGCCCCCATTAAAAAAAATATGTATATATTACGCGTCATTCCGTCTTACGCGGTTTAGCGTGGTAAGAGATGTAAACAAACGCGAACGGCGCGCGGCGCATGGCGGAAGAACACGCTCTGTTGTGGTTGTAGGGAGAAGAAGACAGCCTCGTGTGCGTGCCCAATGTGGGCGGAAGTACCTGATGTGGGCTCTTATCTGCTCCTATGAAAGCGGCAGTGATAACCAAGCAGCGTAGTGGTCTAATTATTGAGATGGAAAGGTTATTGGTGCTTTGGTTGGAAGATCAAAGGCAAAATCCGGCTTACGACGAAATTCGGGTTACGACGCGTCTTAAGAACGGATCAACGTCGTAACCCGAGGACCCCCTGTACTAGGAACAGCAAAGATACTACGCAGAACTCTCAAGCTCCCAGGCCTCTGGTAGAGGACCCGAGCTGGATGAGAGTGAGAGAGAGAGAGCGAGACCAACCACCGTGGAAGGTGAGGAGCACGTTTTTTATATATATATATATATATATATATACATACACTTACTACTACTAATTTCCTAATTTCAGTGTAAAGCAATAACGAACTGATTCTTTTCACTACTACAGTTAGGAAATAAGTATTTGATCCCCTGCTGATTTTGTAGGTTTGCCCACTGACAAAGTGAATGAACAGTCTATAATTTTAATGGCAGGTTTATTTTAATATTGAGAGCTAGAATATTAAAAAGAAAATCCAGAAATAACTTTAAAGAAAATATATAAACTGATTTGAATTTCATTGAGTGAAATAAGTATTTGAACCCTGTAGGCACAAAAGACTTAGTACTTGGTGGCAAAACCCTTGTTTTGCACAGAGGTCAGACGTTTCTTGTAGTTGATGACCAGGTTTGCGCACATATCAGAAGGAATTTTGGTCCACTCTTCTTTGCAGATCATCTAAATCATTAAGGTTTTGTGGCTATCACTTAGGTTTTCTATAGGGTTAAGGTCCGGAGACTGGCAGTCTCCTCCAAACATGGCGAGTTGAGTTAATGCCAATGAGCTCGATTTTGGTCTCATCTGACCACAGCATCTTCTCCCATCATTCTCTCATTCAGGTGTTCATTGGCAAACTTCAGGTCAGCCTGCACATGTGCATTCTTAAGCTGGGGGACCTTGCAAGCACTGCAAGATTTTAATCCATTTTGGCGTTAAGTGTTACCAATGGTTTTCTGAGCAACTGTGGTCACAGCTGCCTTGAGATCATTGACTAGCTCCTCCTGTGTTGTTGTAGGCTGATTTCTCACTGTCCTCATGATCACTGAAACCCCATGAGGTGAGATCTTCTGTGGAGCCCCAGACCGAGGTTGATTGATGTTCAATTTGTATTTTTTAAATTTTCTAACAATTGCACCAACAGTTGTCTCCTTAACACCCAGCTTCTTGCTTGTGGTTTTGTAGCCAAATCCAGCCTTGTGCAGGTCTACAATCTTGTCCCTGACATCCTTTGACAGCTCTTTGGTCTTTCCCATGTTGGAGAGTTTGGAGTCTGATTGATTGACTGATTCTGTGGACAGGGGTCTTTTATACAGGTGACTAGTTAAAACAGGGAACTAATTCAGGTGACGAGTTGATTCAGAGTGTCTAACTGGTCTGTGGGAGCCAGAACTCTTAATGGTTGGTAAGGGATCAAATACTTATTTCATACAACAAAATGCAACTCAATTAATATATTTTCTAAAATATGATTTTCTGGATTTTCTTTTTGATATTCTATCTCTCAATGTAAATAAACTTACTATTAAAATTATAGACTGTTAAGTTCTTTGTCAATGGGCAAACCTACAGAATCACCAAGGGATCAAATACTTATTTCCTCCACTGTGTCTGTCATGCTGCTTTTCCAGCCCATTACCAAATCTTGACCTTCACCAAGTTAAATCTGTCTGGAGGCAATTTAGTCAGTTAGTCAGTTATGTTTATGTTATGTCTACCTTACCTTAGGTATACTAATCCCTTCTAGAGGAAATTCTGTGACAACCTGTCAAGTGTGTCAGTGAGCAGCACTCGAGGACCCATCTCCAGATCTTGAGCTAGGCTTGATCAGGACCACCAACTGGAGGATTTTACCTATTGTGCTTTTTGTGTTTGGTTTGACGGGGAAACCAAAATACAAGGAGGAAACCTCTCTAGGCTCTTTTTTGCCTAATCTGGTCTGTTTTTTATGTTGCACTTGTTATTACTTTTTTTTAGAGCCATTTAATCTGTTGTATTGCAGTGAGAATCTACTGAATAATAGTCTTCTCAGTAACATGACAAAATGAAAGGTAATGTTTAAAAAAAAATAGACAAAACTGACACAATATCAAGTTGGTGGAAAGCTCAACATTTTAAAGGTGTGCTGTGTAACTTTCCTGATCAATGGTACGCCACCTGCTAGCCTGCTTACAGCAACAATGCATGTTTTTACATGATTTGTTTATCGATAATTAATTGAATAAATGCAACCTGAATTTAATGCTACACTGTGGCATGTGGAATATTCCAGGCAAAACTTAAACTATGGAGACAAGCAGGTGGCCTTGCCTTCCAACAGAGTAGTACGAGCATTTTTAACTTCCAGTGTAACTATTGTGCTTCTACAGATGATTTTATGGTAAGAGATCACGTCCACTGGCGCTATAGTGAAAAAGCATTTTAGCTTTAAATAAGAAATCATAGGAACTCCAGTCAGTGTGTTTTCTCGCTGATCTTTTTTGGCAGGTCTTCTCTCGCTCGCGAGAATAGAAAGACCTGAGTCAGCTGTGTTTTGGCCCCACATTTGTCTGAAGAAATTAACTAGGAGAGGGACAGGAGTGTGCTCAGCAATGTGCAGGTCAAAGGACACGAACTACAGGGTTGGAGCAGGTACAACAGAGACCTTATTAAATGACATACTTGATAATAGATAGAGGCTGTGTGATCCTGTGCTTTTGTAAATGAACCCAGTGAAGTTCTGGAACTGTCCGTGGTACTGAACAGGTTTCTCAACAGCACAACAGACTGGAGTACTTTAAAAGTGTAAATGTGTTAATAGGCAAAATATGGACAATAAACGATAATACCGAAACTAATTTGTCTCACAACAAAGAAGAATTAAACACTAGTAAGTGTGTAGCTATAGAAGCTATTATTTTTGACAAACCTACATATTCTTATTGATAGTTGTTACTTTAGTGCAGTGCTGACAACTTAGAAAAAGTACAGTTTAGCTAAAACTTGACTTCTGTTGTACAATAGCCCAGTAGAAACCATTACACATAAGCTGTATTTGAATCAGTGCTCTGCAGAAACTATTCTTCATTCAGTTATTGTGTAAAACAGTGCTGAGCATAAGTAATATGATTAAACATCTTTAATAACACAGTGCACAAGTGGGATTGTACGTACAAATAATCACCATATTTACATAATGTTAAATGCGTTCTTCATTAAGTCTGGAGGTAATGAAACTGCCAAACAATCTACTCTTAATAAGTCTGTTAAGTACACTTTCTTGCTCTTTTCTTGCTCTTTCTTTATAATTAAAATGCAATACTGCCCCATAATGGGCTTTGCTCTGTATCTCTGCAAATCGTGTATAAACCAGGATCTGTCCTGTAAGGTTCATCATCACTGGATCGAAATTACAAAACGGCACATCCTAATCTGCATGGAACTATTCATGTTGTTGATAAAAGAAGAAATTCAATTTGTCAACTGGACAAAGTTTATTTGGTCGAAAACATTTCGCCGCTCATCCGAGAGGCTCTCTAATCTAGACGCCAGAGAAACAAAAGACAGAAACCAATAGGCGAGATAGTTTCGGAAAGTAGTTAGCTAGTTAGCTCCTCCCTGCAGCGAGATATAAGCAAGTGTCTTACCAGCACTCTAACCAGAACTGACGAAGCCTCTCAAATGAGCAAAACTTTGTCCAGTTGACAAATTGAATTTCTTCTTTTATCATGGATTCTACCTGGACGACTGAGGGACTCTTCACGTATTCATGTTGTTATGATGTGCATGTGAAATACATGCACATTTCAAACTCAACTCAAAACCAAAGTAGTCTTAAAGTTCTGATAAAGATCAATATTCTTAAAGATCCCTATTTGCTCTGTTTATGTATTTTTGTCACTATTGATTCTTATTTAAATGAGTAACTACTAATTTTAGTATTGATTGATATTGGGCTACTGATTTCTTTGGCAACCCCGATTACTATAATAGCATCACTGTTTTCTAAAACAGAAGTCAGCAGATTTTTTTGCTTTTATGAAGTCGTTGTAGATGAAAATTGCGTTTTCCAATGTCAATATAATATTAATATACTATAATATAATATAATATAATATAATATAATATAATATAATATAATATAATATAATATAATATAATATAATATATAATGATCCACGAGTGTAATAGATTAATAATAATTAAGAATATATAGCAGACACAAACACAGTATATCTTAAGTAAGAAAAGATTGGACAGCTTGGATATTGGGGTTTCTTTCCACACATTTTTGTGTCCTGGCCTGTCTACAGTTTTTGGACAGAGTTCTCATCTGAGCACACTGTATACAGGGAGATCCAATATTCATGGTGGTGCTGTGGCACAACAAGCTGCTGTGGCACAACAAGCTGCTGGCACTATACAGGGAGGCAATATGCTAGTTTGCCGATAGCTGTAGAAGTAGCACCAATAGTAGCAGCAGTAGCAGTAATGAGGTTGTTAAGTTTGTATGTTTTACAGGGCTGCATACATAGTGGAAAGTAATATTTTTGTAAAGCACATTTACTTGTAAAGGAATGGTGTTGCATGGGAATAACTGATCATTACTATTTGGGACTGCTGTCAAATACATTGAACTGTTATTTAAATTCTTTCATTCTGCATTTCACATTTTTTTTTTTAGGTGTAATGTACATTTTTACATCCTTGAGAATCTCAAAGAAACGTCACTATGTTTATATCTCCAAAACAGTGAAAAAGCTGAGGGGGCACTCTTTACTCATGTAAATTTAAAACAGCAGCAGCAGGAGGGCCGGGGAGAGGCAAGGGGCTGTAGCTCGGGGCTCCAGCTCTGCACCTGAAGGAGAAACTTACCTGATCTGGTTCTATTGAGGACACAGCATGGCATTGTGGGGAATGGAGGGGACATATGTTACAGAGCAAAAGAGCTGCAGAGGCTGTGACCCAGTTTATTCTGACCACCTGGAACTCACCATTTTTCAACTCAAGTTTTATTCTCACAGAGTTTGGAATATGAAAGGTACTTACATTTTGTGCCTCAACAGTATTATGTACATTTTCTGGTGGAGGTTCCGTGATCTGGTCTCAAAATGTTTTTTTATTTACTTTTTTATTGCCTGAGTTTGATTTCTTGGTCTGGTGAGGCTTTTCTGTGTGGAATTTGCATGTTCTCTCTGTGGTTTTTTTTTCTGGGTACTTCAGTCCTGCCCCTCAGCCATGCACAATTAAGCTAAACCTCCATCTTAATACTCCTAAGGTAGATCATAGATTTGGAGATAGGTACCTAGGTGCTGCCCTGCGGTCATCCACAGCTCCAGTTTGTCCTAGTAGCTTCGAAGGATGGGTCAAGTGCAATACCAGTTTTCTGTGTTTACAGTGAAGTGCACATTTACCTCAAAACATGCACAATGGGTTAAGTGTTTTGCTCAAGGACACTACAGCATTTCACAGTGGGGATTAAACTGCATACCTGGCTGTTATGGGTCATCTCTACAAATCCCTGCCCCTTGGTATTTTCAGGGGTTTAAAATGCTGTGTTATCAGAGAAGTATAGAGGGATGTTTGGATTAAAAGTTGTATCAAGGAGAAACAAGGACGGAGGCTGGATATGAGTCAGATCTACGTCACCCAATGCCACAAATCTGTGACAAAATAAATGACTGATTCTTTGTTCTGTCTGAGAGTTGTACATTTGAGTTCACTTAGTGGAACTTTAAAGAACATAGTTTCTCTCAAGGCCACTCTCACTTTGTTTGCAAATAAAGTGGAGATTAGAATATATTAGACACCAGACATGAAACTGCATTATACATTATATAAAAAGAAAAAAAAAAAGAAACAGATTAGATTCTAGAACTTAGTAACAACATTAATTTTTAGGCAAAAAGTATCTTAAAATACAAGACTTTTATTATTAAATACATGCACCCATCCACCAGAAAGTTATGTGATGTTGCTTTAATCCACCACATATTCCTCTCTACTTTTCTTTTAGTTTTCTTGTAGTTTTAGTAACTCTTATTAGTTACTTTTATTGTGCATGTTCTGGTGCATGGTGAAGGCATACTACTACAGTTGAATTTCAATCATAATGAGTTACAGCTGTATTCTTAAGGAAGTGTTGTTGGGGTTTTTTTTTGTTTTTTTTTGCTTATGAGGTTGTATTGGGCCCTTCACAATATGCTAATTACTGCATTCAAAAGTAGATGATAATGTGTGATTTGCATAAGTGTCCGCAGGGGTCAGCGCAGAGGGCAGTTTGGGTGTAGAGAAGGGGGATATTTGAAGGCTTTTCACGAACGTCCATATAACAGAGAGCCAGAGTTAGCCCAGGCCAACACACATCCACCACAGGCTCATCACTAGTCTGCTCACGTGTGACTAAATTATACCATGCAAATTACTAACACTATTAATTTGTGATTTTAAAAAGATAAAACAATAACATTTAAACCTTTTATTCATGCCTTTTTTTTTGTCCCTATATTTAACATTTTTGTTGGTGTACTGTATGTCATACCATGGCCATAGTGCTTTTAATCGATGTTGCAGTTCAATGTCAGTCTATAGAATTGTATAGAGTAGCGGCGTACTGTAGCGCGGCACTATGGAGTCTGAGCCACATGTGGTGAAGAGCAGTCTATAAACAGCTTCATCATTGGCAGGGAGCAGGATCAATAATCTCTACTGCAAACTCTCTGATTGAAAACAGATGGAAATACTTTTACTCAGAGAACTGTGTAAGTAACAAAGTAAAGCAAATGTGTCAGTGGGTGTGTGTGTTAGTTAACTGCCATGGAGACAAGCAGGTGATAGACCCGCCATCAGAAAAGTTACAAAGAGTACCTTTATATTGGCATATTCCCACCTTTCGCAGTGTGTTGGAGAGTACACTTTGTGTCTTTTCATGTCCATACAAGAGCTTCAATTAAAGCAGAGGCTGTGACCTGCTCTTAGATGTTACACTTCTCACTAAGATCACACCGTGACCTGACTGGCTGAATCAGAGCCACACTGATGTACATGTGTGAAAGCATGTCACCATATAGGTCATATGGGTCACTTCTCACCTCAGGGTGGTAAAACAACACTAGATATGTTATAACAACTCCCATACTGGTTTTATCAGGCAGAAAACTAAAAGATTTAAAGAAATATACAATTATTGAAAATCACAATAGTTCAATTGTGTAAACTGACCATTTTGAATATGGGTGATTCTCCAACTATTTGTGTCCCAGCCAGAAATAAGAAAAACAAAAACACGTTTGTCATTTTTTTATTCATGCTGCACTTACTAGACACAAAGACGAACTTACAAAAAATGTATGATGGATAAATTACTATTTTTATTATATATATTTTTTTTTAATATACAGTGGTACCTCACCTTACGAAAGACCCTACATACGAAAAATCCAAGTTACGAAACGCCTTCACGTCAAATTTTGGTCTCTAGATACGAAAGAAAATTCAAGTTATGAAACGCGAAATCTCAAAAATTCAATTAATGCGCGCTCAGATGCATGCCCCAAAACGTAAATACACTTTATCAACACACACGGGGTTAGGTTCCAGAGGTGGCCCGCGGTGGGAGAGGTCCACGAGGTAGGACAACTTTGTATTTTGCAATTGTTCTACATGTTTTAGGGCTGTAAATGCCTCATCACACACATTCTACTCTTTTCTCAGACTGGAGTTGGGCTTTTCTCGCATTTCTCTCATTTGAACACTCGAACTTTCATAGATTTTCAATGGAATGTGTTGATAGTGAAGCGTGGGGGTAGACACGGCTCAATATAGCGCGGAGACACAGGATTACTATCGCAACAACACATCATCAGTAGGGTAAAACTCACCTGTCTCACGACGGTCTAAACCCAGCTCACGTTCCCAATTAGTGAGTGAACAATCCAACGCTTGGTGAATTCTGCTTCACAATGATAGGAAGAGCCGACATCGAAGGATCAAAAAGTGATGTCGACACGGCGCAGGATGGAGCCGCGGAGCCGCGGCGCCCCCTCGGGGCCGTAGGCCCGCGCGGCCCGGCCCGGCCGAGCACTGGGTGATTTAATCCGGGTCTGGACCTGATCCGGTCCTGGTTTAGACCTGGTCTAGACCTGGTTTAGTTCTGGTCTAGACCAGGAAGTCACATAGAACCAGGGCCCGCCCCGAGCGAGACCCCGCGGTCTTGCCCCCGCCGATAGAGCACCTTTCTCGGCCTGTTAGCTCACAGTGTCAGCCCCCTGGCTCTGGAGGTCAGATAGAACCAGAGCCCGCCCCGCCCTTATTCCTGCTGAAAGAGCGTCTTTCTCGGCCTCTTAGCTCTAGCGCGGAACGCGCAAGGAGCACGGAGACACGAGCAACGCGCTCCTCCAACGGCACTGCCATGTCCCCGGATAATCCTGGTTTAATCCAGGTCCAGTCCAGGTTTAGACCTGGTTTAGTTCTGGTCTAGACCTGGTTTCTACAGTCTCTTAGCCAATCAGGATGCAGAACACAAATGTTACACTATAAAAAAAAAGTTACACTATTTAAAAAAACCCTTGGAACGGATCAGGCCTTTTCCAATGAAATAGCTACTCAACTTACGAAAAATCCACGTTACGAAACCACTTCTGGAGCGAATTAATTTCGTAAGGTGAGGTACCACTGTATTGTTTTATATTGAGTGTTTTTGCTATTATGTCCTTTGTCCCTTGGCCAGGTTTTGGACTCTCTTCAAGACTGAAATTAAATTTGATTCTACAGTAACTTCATTGATAGATAAATGGCACAGAAATTCCTTATTTTAATGAAAAATATCATGTGCTTGAAAGATATCTTAGTATTTTATTTATTTTTCATAAAAAGAACACCTGTCCCTCGGGATCACTGTCATTTCCACCACAACTTTTTTTTAAACCTTTGTCTATTTGAACCACATCAGTTGTGATGTGACAGGAGCTCATGGCAGGATTTGACTGTAGTTGGAGAATCACCCATATATGAGTGAGAGAAATAGTGAGGGGAGTTGTTAGCGTCTGGGACTTGCACAGTATTTCATGTAATAAAGTAAAAACTGTTTTGCTCCAGTATAGATATACTCTATTGCAAAATAAGACTGAAGTTTGCTGTCTGGATCTAATTATAAAGCTGTTTAATCATCTGCAAACATGGAAGTTATGCCAAAGCTTATAAACTCATCACAGTCGATAATTAAGATGCTAGAAATGCATGAGGAAAGTGAGGATTAAGTTTGGATGGAGGCAAACTGTTTAAAATGAACTAGTACTGTTTTTCACATTTGTAACACAGGAATGGTTATCCATGTGTCTCATGGACTAGATGGTACCCCACTTGTATGTATCTAAAACATTTTGTCATATCATTCATCCATCCATCCATCCATTTTCTTCTGCTTATCCGGGGCCGGGTCGCGGGGGCAACAGTCTAAGCAGGGACTCCCAGACTTCCTTCACTCCGGACACTTCCTCCAGCTCCTCCGGGGGGACCCAAAGGCGTTCCCAGGCCAGCCGGGAGACATAGTCCCTCCAGCGGGTCCTGGGTCTTCCCCGGGGCTTCCTTCCGGTGGGACATGCCCGGAACACCTCCCGAGGGAGGCGGCCAGGAGGCATCCGGAACAGATGCCCGAGCCACCTCAGCTGGCTCCTCTCAACGTGGAGAAGCAGCGGCTCTACTCCGAGCGCCTCCCGTGTGACTGAGCTCCTCACCCTATCTCTAAGGGTGCGCCCAGCCACTCTGCGGAGGAAACTCATTTCGGCCGCTTATATCCGCGATCTCGTCCTTTCTGTCATTACCCAGAGCTCATGACCATAGGTGAGGGTAGGAACGTAGACTGACCGGTAAATTGAGTGCTTCGCCTTTTGGCTCAGCTCCCTCTTCACCACAACGACCGCATCACTGCCGACGCTGCACCGATCCGCCTGTCAATCTCACGCTCCATCCTCCCCTCACTCGTGAACAAGACCCCGAGATACTTGAACTCCTCCACGTGAGGCAAGGACTCCCCACCCGGAGAGGGCAAGCCACCTTTTTCCGGTCGAGAACCATGGCCTCGGACTTGGAAGAGCTGATCCTCATCCCAGCCGCTTCACACTCGGCTGCAAACCACCCCAGTGCACATTGGAGGTCCCGGTTCGATGAAGCCATCAGGACAACATCATCTCCAAACAGCAGAGATGAGATCCTGTGGTTCCTAAACTGGATCCCCTCCGGCCCCTGACTGCGCCTAGAAATTCTGTCCATAAATATAATGAACAGAACCGGTGATAAAGGGCAGCCCTGGCGGAGTTCAACATGCACCGGGAACAGGTCCGACTTACTACCGGCAATGCGAACACAGCTCCTGCTCTGGTCAAAGGGCCCCGAACCCCATACTCCCAGAGCACTCTCCATAGGACCCCACGAGGGACACGGTCGAATGCCTTCTTCAGATCCACAAAGCACATGTGGACTGGTTGGGCAAACTCCCATGCACCCTCGAGCACCCGATGGAGAGTATAGAGCTGGTCCAGTGTTCCCCGGCCGGGACGAAAACCACACTGCTCCTCCTGAATCCCTAATCTAAATTAATCATTTTAAATTAACAAGAAAACATTTGGTTGATCAAACAGAACATGTTACTTAATAAGTGACACAAACCCATTTTATTTTCCTCTAGCTGCCTGATTCTTCTAATGTGCTTTTTAAAATGTCGTATGTTGCTCATTTTGGACTCTCGGGGTACACAAGCAGAGGAGCGGTGCTGAGTCAGAGCCAGAGAAAGTGAAAGTTAAAGTGCTCTAGCGTGTGTCATATCCTTAGCAACATGTTGAGCACAATGTGGAGAGTTTTGTTTCTTTTATCATGGTCAAAAATGTGGGGAAATTTTCCATTCACAACCACTCCAAGGACACTTCCTCTTCTGCTCTTGTGTGTAGGATGTGAGCATGGTCAGCCTTGGTTTGTCAGTACAGCACAATCTAATGCATGTACATTTCTCATTTTGTACTGTAATGGTAAACAAACTTCTCCTGTGCCTTCAGTTATTTTTAAAACATAATTACCAATAATATTATGAAATGAATCTCCAATAGAGCGATATAATGGTCTTGGCTGATATAATGTCTTTTTAGATCTGCCTTATCTCCAACAGAGGTCGATATTTTGTTTGGGCTGACCAGCTGTCTAAAGAATGTGTGTAAAATGTTATTTGAACACTTAAGTGTGAAAACTGCACAATATAGGTTTGTGGTTAAAAAAGGGCTGTGGGTGAGTTTTTAGTAAATTATTTTCCCCAAATTTCTCTGTAATTTTAATCAAAATTGGGCCTACATATCGGTCCAAAAATATCAACAGAGCTTATCGGCATTGGTCCTGAAAAAACCCTCTCTAATCACAATATTGATTGCAGATTATTTGATGTGAATAGGTGTACATAAAGCTTTTTTTGTGTGTTTTCTCCCAAAGAGAATATTGTAAAAGCAGCACTTGACAGAATCAACTGGGTCATTTTTAGGTCTGTTTATTTCTCATCAGGGTTCTTACTGGCTGTGTTTGAACAGCCTTCTGTTTTACATTGAAAAAATGTGTTTTTTATTAACGTGATGGCTACAGACGAGTTAGAGAGATTTAATTGTTGCCAAGTTGTGTATATTGAATTACACAAATAAATGTCTTGCTTTCCCTTTCTCTCTCAGGAGTACCAGATCGATATAATCTTTGCCCAGACGTGGACGGACAGCAGATTGAGTTACAACAGCACCATGAAGATTCTGACCCTCAACAGTAACATGGTGGGCCTCATCTGGCTCCCTGACACCATCTTCAGGAACTCCAAGAGTGCAGACTCACACTGGATCACCATGCCCAACCAGCTGCTGCGCATCTGGAATGACGGCAAGATCCTCTACACGCTCCGGTAATGTCCACTACTATAGTGGGGCAGATAGTGGCAGACCCTCCGCCATAAAAGTTGCACAATTCACCTTTAAATAAAAATGCCTTAGTCTAATTCTGTGCTTTTCTAGAAAGAAAGTGTGTGCAAGAACACTATTCTATAGTGAAGAACCACTCAGTCGTCCAGGTAGAATCCATGGTAGAAGTGTCCACCAGCACTCTAGCCAGAAGTGAAGAAGCAGCTTGGATGAGCTGTGAAACGTATTCGACCAAATAAACTTTGTCCAATTGACAAATTGAATTTCTCCTTTTGCCACTGTTCTATAGTCTAACATCAGTATGCTAAAATGTACACAAACTTATATAAAAGTGCACATTTCAAACTCAATTCCTGTAAGCAACTACAAACCTTTTAAAAACATAGCCCTGAATCTTTAGAATCTGTTCCATTATACATTCTCACCCTTGTCTCGCTCACTGTGTCTGAACTTGCTTTTGGCTTTCAGTCTAGTTCCCAAAGTGTACTCAAAGAGCTTGTTGAAAGTAAAGTTTGTTGTGCTGCTAAACCCTGATTCAAGGAAAATTATTTAATCTTCAAATCAAAAAGTACTTTAAGGATTTTAGATATACCGTTAAGGTGGTGGCTAACCTGGGGGGAAGGTATTTTGAAACAAGCAAATACTAGATCGAAACAATTTATGTAATTTTTGTATCTAAAATTCTGTGACTGGCCAAGAACTTACCCTGTAGTTTAAATCTTTACAGGCTGAACTAGAAATATCTGTACTTTAATCTAGGAAAAGTATCTTTAATATTGCAAGGGAGTCTGGGTCCATTTATCCTTTTACTACTAGTTACGAACTTTTTTTCTCTGAATGCCTCATGGATACATTGTTTTTACCCATAACATTTCTTAAGAACTTGTCTATGACTTTGTAACCATTGTAAATGACTCTTGGCTGGTAATTAATTTTTTTCCAGAGTAAATATTTGCCTCATGTGAAAACAATAGCCTTTGTTCCATCAGGCCAGAGCCGCCTAAACCCTGAGAATTGTGCAAAAACAGTTTGTGATTTTCCAAAAGAGCAAGCAATTACCCACTATCATTAGGCTTGTATGTGCAAATTGCCGCTCAACTTCAGACCCTCTTGGCCCACGGCACTCTGGGTAATTATGGCTTTCGACATTAATACAGGCTGCCCCCAAGCACCTCAATCTGTACTCAGTTTTTACCGTAGTCCATAACTTCCGCACATTTTAATTGTCTTAAGAGGTTGTTTAAAGATGGTGCCATTAATCTTCATAAAGATCATAATCTTTTATCATACATTTTTAAATATTAAAATATATAATTTAATATCATAACTAGATAGTACTGATAAGCTTATTATACTATTATCACCAAACCAAGAGATATATGTGTTGTCATGCGTTCAAGCCCTTAATAAATATGCTTCATTTGAACAGAAGACGGGTTCATGAATACATTTACAAAGGCTTTATTACGTTTATTAAGTGGTTTTGCAGTTCGCCACTCTAAAGCATGGAAATACAAAATACTTTTGTGGTGTTCATTGTTCAGTGTACCATTAGCTTCCCATCTGTGGATCAGTAGGCATCATGAATGTTAATTTAGGGTTTAATCAAAAATTTGAAAAATCTCTTTTAAGTGTTGGGTAATGCTGATTCACAGCAGTTCATCCAGAAAACTCAGGTCCTCCAACTTTGTGGAACAGGAGGTTGTCCATGAATTCAACAAGACAGAATGAGCACACCACCCCTGGGCAAACCAATTATCAAATCGGGGTTTTGAGGTTTTTCTAAACAAAATGCATTAGTCATATTTTTAACATTACCAAATTAGCCAAACGGTCCTTCATATGTTACTTTATTAATAAACAAGATAACAAATCACCAAATATGTATGTCCCAGAGCACACTGGCACTACCAGCCACTGTTTACGGTGTGACTACTGCTTGTGCAAGCCTGTAACATTTTAGTTTGATGCTTGAGTTTGTGTTGTGTTATTTGAGTTGATTTAGATTCATTATAAAAAATATTGCCCCATACTTTACATTGGACAAATGGCCTGGGGTTGAGTCCCTCATGGAGGCTGCAAAATTATTTCAGGGGGACCCCAAATGATATGACGACATTCTCATTTAAAACAGTCTTTTTTTTTTTTTTTTTAGATAACTGCCCGATTTGCGTGTTATTGTGTCCACATAACTGCACGCATGCTTTACTGGGTTCATTCCAATCAAAAGTTTACATGCAAAAGTTTACACATGCATTAAAACAATGAATATCATATAACAAGATTTGGAAAAGAACAAAAAATAGGCAGAATTGTGTGGCCAATTATCTGAATGCCTCTCCTCACTCTTAACCCCCTTTCATGCCCAGTCTTTTCACCTGGACTTCTTTTCTCCAGGTTACTACTGCTTTATGTGAATTTGGCCTGTGCCCAGCTGCTGACACCCTATACACTGGTATGAATATGATTATGCAGCCCATCTGTCGTTGACCTTCATTTACAAACTGTTAAAGATGCTCTGAGCTCGCCCCTCATCTCCTCCGACCTTACAGAAATTACAATGAAGTGTTACCCACAATGCATTTCCACATGCTTGAGATAGAAAGGGAAGTTAGCTTGTGAGAGTGCTCATTATAACAAACAAATTGGACAACAGCCTGTGCAGAAGAAGCCCAGCTATCTGAAAATGTCACCAGTGTTTACAACAGACAAACCATTACACTTTAATATGTCACTGTCTTTATGTGTGGACATCAAAGGAAATGAGTCCTGTCAATGGCATTTACCGCAAAGTGTGCTTCTGCTATTTCTAGTTCTTTTGAAATATGGTTTAAGAAAGTTAGTGAATTGCTGAAACTGCCTTTTAAAACAACTAGTTTGGCATTGTTGGTGTCAACATTAAAAACATTCTTCCACCATTTGGCAACCACAATTATACTATGTAGTGTCTGCGGACTGCATTTGGTATCCAGTGTTTTTTATTTGTTTATAAATTAAAGTTAATTCTAAGTTACCATGGTATGGTAGGCATGTGATATTCTTCCGCTGTGAGATCAATGTCTGTCTTTCAATCTAAAATATTTTTCTGAATAGATTTTTATTTTAGTTGAAAATGTTTTGTAAATAGGTACATTTAATTCTGATTAATATCACAGTTAGGGATAGGGTTGTCACAATACTAAAGTTTCAGACTTGAGTCGGATACTACAGACAAGTCTCAATATTCACTACAAATTTCTATTAGATAGAAAAACATAAGCCATAAGTGGTACGGTCCGCAAGTCTCTCCATTGTCTAAAGTGACCCTTACGGCCCCATTTTATGAGTCCGAAATGGACCCTGGAGAGTACTAGCTTCTAGAGTGGGCCAGCGCGGTACAGTACGACTCCGATGACTAATAAAAGACAACAAATTTGAGCGAAAACAAGACAGCAGATATAAACAGAAGATGATAATTACTCATCAAATGCTGACTTGATCTTGTGATAAACCACTGTATTTCCAGTGGTGGCAACTGTTGAATCAGTATGTGAAAATGAGTATGTGTAAATGAATACAGATGTAAAGCATATTGGTTAAGCAATTATTTGCCACCACTGGAAATACAGCGGTTTGAGTGCCACAAACTTGGAATTACTAAACATATTTTGGTGAATTGCTGAAAATGGCTTTATAATTACAAATATATTACAGGTATAATTTAGATTTGATTTGCCCCCGAACCTGGAGCCTTGCTCAGGGCATGGAAACACAACTCGTCTGGCATGAGCCGCCTCAACCAGAATCGCTCCAAGGAGGCCCCAAGTTAATCGTGCCAATGGAAAAGAGGCTATATGTTCTTTAATATTAAAATGAGGTCTTACTTTAGTCATGATACAGATCAAGATCATTCTAAAACTGTTTAGGAAAGGTCCAGTTTTGACAGATTTAGTTGTATCATTTCTTTCAGTATCAATGCCTCCTGAATTTAATAACTAGTTTGAAAAAAGATGAAATGAAACGCATAGTTGCTTTCTATTTTGTTTTGGTGTGAGAGTGACTCTGAGTTCATTGCAAACAGCCTTGAGGAGAAATCCACTGCAATTAATGAATACGCAACAGAAGTATTGAGCTCCTTTGACCTGAGAGCAGACCACACTGATGTCGTTGTCTGCAAGTCCTGAGGAAAGACTCAAAACAACTGTGTGACAGTTATGATTTAAAAGAGCTGCACATCTGACAGCGCATAATTAAAGATTGTAAATTACATGTTTTGAATTGGTCAATTTTTATTTAGATGGTGTAATGTCCTCTCCAGTGAACAAAATCTCTCCTGGTGCCTTTCTGTGCAGAGTTTGCATGTTGCACCCGTGTGTGGGTGGGCACTCCCAGAACATTAACCCAAAATAGGTAATAAATAAAATAGGTAACGCAAAATAGGTAATATTTTCCAGCTAAGGTTGTTCTGACCAAGCCTAACTCAAGATCTGGAGATGGGTCCAGCGGGATTTAAGGATGCGTTAAATGCAGAGCAAAAAATTTTCCCTATGGGAACATTCACTAGCAAGGACCACGATAGTGAAATATGATGAAGATGTTTATTGACGGTGGATAGATGTGATGCCTGGGGGGAGACTCAGGGTGAGGGCTTCGTCTCCAATCCAAAATGGTCACCCAGATGATTCAGAACCCCACCTCCTTAAAGATGATGTCTTCAGGCTGAAGGAGAGAGAGCTGACACGGACGGTGTTGTCGGGATGGCTGTATAAATAGGGTTTCTGGGTAATTGAAGGTGTGGTCGAGATGAGCTGTGGTTGGCTGGTGAGGAGGTTGAGGCGTGGTCCAACTCCTGAATCTAAGTTAATCATATTAACTCCACATACAGTAACTTAGAATAAGAGTTCAGAAATGCAGGCAATTCTTCTATTATTATGGATTTCAACTCAAAACCTTAATGCTCCTGCCCCGGGCTATATGTGTGCAGCTTACTGGTATTCACCATCATCAAGCATTTATACATCGAGATAAAAGTGTAATAATAAAGCGCACTGCTAAACGGGGGCACTTTATTTTGTTTACACACTTGCCTACATTACAGTACATTTTATGTTCCTCTTAGACTTGGTTATTGAAGAGCCTTATGTTTCTGCTAGGAACCTCCAACTTATTGCTTATTGCCTATTGATTGTATGTGTTGTTCCTTGTGCAGACTCACCATAAACGCAGAATGCCAGCTCCAGCTTCATAACTTCCCCATGGACGAGCACTCCTGTCCTCTCATCTTCTCCAGCTGTAAGTGTCCTCCACCTGCCACTGCACTTGCCACAAACTCACTGAAATCCATCCAAGAATCTAATCCAGACAGGACATTGTGCTTTATTTGATCAAACCATTGCACGATAGATATAACAGATAGATATTTACAATTGCGACACACTTTTTGAGGCTCAAAAAACAAACAAAAATCAAAACAAGATTCAGATATGTTTTCTTGTCAGTATGGGAAAACAAGGAAATGTTATAGTCCAGTTTGACAATTGCCTAGAGCCTCATTCTGCACTGTAAACAGTACATGATGGCTTTATAATGTGCATTTGATGAATTATTGTTGACCTTCTACTCCTATAGGAAAGGGGCCTATATGGGCTTATAAGTGGATATGAATGAGTTTCACTTGTGCAGGTGGAGCCATCTTATGAAAATTACCTCTGATTTAATATGAACTCCATGCTCACACACACATAGCCTGCTGTGATCCATTAAAGCCCATTTCCTGAACACGTCACATGACCACTACTGGTTTCCATGACAATGCGTTCAAATTTGTTTTATTTGCGCATCTTCAGAGCACAGAGGGATGGACCGGAGAGGACACTACATTTTCTATCATCAAACCTAGACTTTAATTATCAGTACCAGCAATAGTGCACAAGGATAAACATATTTATTCGGATTTATTCTGCCCCAAAGATCTCCTAATATGGACAAATGCATGCAGTAAATTAAGTGTGCAGAGTAATTTGTGTGTCCACTTAGGAATTGAAATGCTATTATACTAAGTAGTGACATTTGCATCACTCATTTAAATATACATAGAGCTATGCTAAATGTCATATGCATTAGTTTTGATTTTGTATTTTTGGGGCTCATTATATCACGTTTTATTTTCCATCTCCAAGGTACAAATAAAACTCTCACTGATTCTGAGATTAACTAACTAAAGGTGGCTAGTGTGTTGACATGTAAATTCCATGTTTGTCAATATTACAGCCAAATTATAGTTGGCGATCCATTTGGCTGATGTATTCTTTGTTAAACCTTATCACAGTTGTATTAAAAGGGCCTTTCCAAAAAGCATAGTGATAAGATAGCTTACGATACACTATGTAAATAATTGATTCCTCATACATTGTTGTTGGGCACTCCGGTTTCCTACTTCAACCCAAAACATACTCGGTAGGTAAAATCCTCTAGCTAAGGCACTTCTGACCAAACCTAGCTCAACATCTGGAGATGGATCCCAGCGCCCACTGCTTATAGGATGGGTCAAATGCAGAGGACACATTTCCAAATAAAATGTACCTTACCATTGCTCTATAGGCGATATATTTTTATGTATAACACTATAAATGAACATTATTTCTGATTCTGAATGAAAGAAAACTGTCACTTTACCTCTCATGATTTTTCATCATTTTATTTGTGTTGATTTTAGATTTATTTGTTGTCTGGTGAGTCGTTTTGTGTTTCTAATTGTTTTTAACATTTTATCTGTGTTGACCTTATATTTAATTGTCGTCTTGTGAGTTGTATTGTGTGGGCCTCTTGGCCAGGACTCCCTTGAAAAAGAGATCTTTGAATCTCAATGGGACTTTTTTCCTGGTTAAATAAGAAAAAGGTAAATAAATAAATAAATAAATGATCTTTTCTCAGAATGAAAGAAAAGCCACAGTTATAAAAATACATTTGACTGACAACTGGAATGGCCTTTCCATGAGACCTGTACTTTAGCTCTACAGGTTTCATGTACAATAACTGACCTAGACCATTAGCGTTACTGTAGAACATGTACCACAAACAACTGGAAAAATGTTTATATTTCTTATGGTCAAATTACATAAGGCTCTTTTACGGTTCTTTCGTCGGTATTTAGACTAGAGCAAAAATAAAAGCTTGTTTAATGCTAAAATATTCCTCATATTGATACATTGAGATTGCAGTTAGTTAGTGCCAACCAATCGAAATTTGGCTTTTCAAATCCACTACAAGTCCAAGACACAACCCAGACTTGCCAGAATACATGCAATTAGTCTGTTTTAAAAGAAAAGATAACGTGGCATATTTAAGGGTATTACCAGCACTTTAGGTCATATCTTCTCAGTTAATGTTTTTATTAATTGTAAGCCTCTTGGATCAAATGACCTCAAGGCAGAATCATAACATCCTACTTAAAATCATTATCGAGCTGAATACAAGGATCCCAGCGAGTGTCTGGAGATAGAGACATTAGCCATGGTGAGTCTAACATTAAGCTAACCTGATCAAAGGGAGAATTACTGTAAGAATTCAGGTGAATGTCACATAATATATCAACTCTGAACATTATTGACACGTATTTTAATAAATGTTAGGAAGACTAGTTTAATGCTATACAGTGGAACATTTCAGGAAAAGCAATAACATCTCCATGGAGACAAGCAGGTGGCTGACCTTCCCCTTGAGTTACGTAGTGCACTTTTACGTACAGCTTTGGAAAAAAATAAGAGACCACTGCAAAATTATCAGTTTTTCTGAATTTACTACTTGTACTGTAGGTATACACTGATGTAGTAAATCATGCTGTGCTTTTATCAAAGTTGCATTCTTTTAATTTCTCTGACCAGGCTATAAAATGGATGGCCTCATATTTGTCCAACAGAAAACGGTGCACTGTGGTAAATGGAGTTAACTCATCATTTGCAAATTGTCCACTAGGTGTCCCTCAGGGATCAATTCTGGGACCGATTTTATTTTCTCTATTTATTAATGATTTACCAGATGTTTGTAAGGATGTGGACATCAGTGGCGTTCCTAGAGTTGATTTGCGCCCTGGGCGAAAGCCACTCTTGCCCCCCCCCCCTCCCCCAACCCCGAGACTGACTTGCGGTCTCTGGGAGGGGGGGGGTGGGGGGGGGGGGGCGTTTCAAACCCTTCTTTCACAACAACAATTCACAACAACTACTTTCAAGTTAGTTTTAATGAACAATAAACAATAATTACAAAAAAAGTTTTTGAAGGCCCAAAGGCGCAATTATTTCACATTATAGCCATGTAGGCCTACAGCCATTTAAGAGAGCAAAAGTGCAACATTAGTGTAACATAATTAACAAAAAGACTTAAACCTCCATTGAAGTCGCACCATATAAATAACAAAAAATTAAATGATCTGTACATTACAGAATAACATGAATTTTTTTTTTATTACTACACATTAAATTGGCAAAAATGGTGCAAACAGTGCAATCCTGTATCATAAATAAATTAACGACCAAGGTACATTCTATACACATTACTGTACACATAAAAACAAATAATGAACACTATTGTGTATCATAAGTAACAGGAAGTAATAAGTGAGGAAGTGGCAAAAAAAAAGGCAAACCACTATAATTTGTCATAAATAATATGACAAATTATAATCTTAGTAATATGAAAACAGTCTAAAAGTTGGATTTCCTGGCCTTCCTGGATGCAAATTCGTCCACAATGTCTTCATATGAGCTTGGGGGAAGGACAAACATGCATCAACAATCACATCGGGGGAGTTTAACTAATACAACATCATCATCATGAAGTCAAACTTGAAGACTAGTCGATAGCATACCTTTTTCTTTTGCTCACTTCTCCTCCTCTTCTTTCCATTTCTTTTGAAATTGAGCACCTGATGGCTTCAATCTTTTTCAGTCCATCACTGCGACTGTTTTGTCATATACTGTACACCGTGCGCTACTCTGTCTTCATGTAACCATGAGCCAGCACAACACCAGCCCCCCACTCCGGCCCCTTGCACAAGGATCCGCGCGGATCTTTGCTCCGGGCGGCCCCGCCTCCGCGCGCCCGCGCGCCTGCGCGCCCGCGCGCCCCCGCCTCCGCGTGGCCGCGCGCCGCACCGTTTTTTTTTTTGTTTTTTTTTTTTCCTTCGCGCCACCGCGGCGCCCCTCCCGCGATGCCGCCTTGGGCAATTGCCCAGGTGGCCCCCGTCAAAGAACGCCCCTGGTGGACATACAGTTATATGCAGACAATGCAGTGATTTATACAAGTGCAAAATCATCAGGAGAAGCAGCTCAAATTCTTTCTTTGGCTCTAAGACATATTCACAGTTGGCTTACCAAATATTGCCTTCTCTTGAATACACAGAAAACAGTTTGTATGATGTTTTCCAAAAAAGCTACAAGCATCAGACGTTCTAACGTGTTTTTTGGAGATCATGAACTGCAACTGGTAACAGAATTCAAATATTTAGGGGTCCTGTTAGATTCCACACTTTCCTTCAAAAAACATGTTAAAATGATATCTCGCACAATTAAGTATAATATTTCCAATTTTAATCAAATTAGAAGATCTTTAACAGATAAAGCTGCCATGATGTTTTTGCACTGTATGATTTTTTCCCATGTACAGTAAGCTATTGTATAACAAGCTGGTCTCCGACAGGGGTGATCATTCTAAAACCAATAGAAGGGCTATATAAAAAAAGCCTTGGAAATTATGGACAAAAAAACATTCACCTTTCACCACTGTAACATCCTTTTAAAATATAATCTCTTGAGTTTTGAAAACTTCATAAAATTTAAAAATGCATGTCTCATATACAAGAGCTTACATGGGCTGGCACCACCACCTCTAAACGAATACATTAAGCACAGGAGCAAATTTATTAAGAACTACCAGAGCAATAAGTAGAGGCGACTGTGAGATTCCAGGGAGAAAAACTACTTTTGGTCAAAATGTTCTATCATATAAAGGCTGTGGCCAGTGGAACAGTCTGCCCACCTTTGTAAGAGAGGCACCTACTTTCACAATGTTTAAAAGTTACCTAAAGGAATGGCTAAGATCAACTCAAACATGTGAGCACAATCTATAAGAACAGGAACTTTAGGGCAGGTGCAATGCATTCAGCACTTTAGGGCAGGTGCAATGCACTCAGCACTTTAGGGCAGGTGCAATGCACTCAGCACTTTAGGGCAGGTGCAATGCACTCAGCACTTTAGGGCAGGTGCAATGCACTCAGCACTTTAGGGCAGGTGCAGTGCACTCAGCACTTTGGAACTGGTGCAGTGCACTCAGCACTTTAGGACTTATGCAATACATTCAGCACTCAGCACTTCAGGACTTGTGCAATATGAACTGTGTAACCCTCCCAAATGTATGTTTTTTGATTATTTTTGATTGTGAATCGCTCCTGTGTGGAATCTGTGTGTTTAATGTATTTTTTTTTCTTGTTTTATTGCATGTGAGACCTTTTAATTGGCACCATCAACCTGTCCAGGGACAACAGATGGAAATTAGCCTGTGGCTATAATCTGGCATATTTACATATATATTATACGTTCATTAATGTGCACTGTCTCTTTCAAATAAATAAATAAATAAATAAAATAAAATGTGTTTGGGCAAAAGGAACATTTTTGTTTGAGTCTATAAACTACTGACAACATTTCCCCCAAATTCCAAATAAAAATATTATTGTTTAGAGCTTTTATTTGCAGAAAATGACAAATGGTCAAAATAACAAAAAGATACATGTTTTCAGACCTCGAACAATGCAAAGAAACAACATCAAATTCATTTTAAAACAACATAATACTAATGTTTACACTTAAGTAGAGTTCAGAAATCAATATTTGGTGCAATAACCTTTATTTTTAATCACAGCTTTCATGCGTCTTGGCATGCTCTCCACAAGTCTTTCATATTGTTCTTGGGTGACTTTATTCCACTCCTGGTGCAAGAACTGAAGTAGCTCAGCTTTGTGTTTGTGTTGGAATTCAACAGACGCTGGAATAGAATGGCTGTAATACATGTAGAGATGCTGATTTCAGAAAAAAAGGCAGTGGTCTCTTATTTTTTTCCAGAGGTGTATAACAAATAATCAAAATGCCCTAATCGTATAGCTCCTAATCAAGTATATCTCTATGATACTGTGAAAAGCACATTAACAAACTATTATGATTGCAGATGGCTACCCACGAGACGAGATGGTGTACAAGTGGAGGAAGAACTCGGTGCAGGCAGCTGATCAGAAGTCCTGGCGTTTGTACCAGTTTGACTTTCTGGGACTCAGAAATACCACTGACATCATCAGCACAACAGCAGGTAAGGAGAGGCCTACTGAAAATACTTACGAAAAAATGACATTAAAAGTAAGAATATATTGCCGTAGCTTCTAACCAATCACATCATGTCGACTATCTCTGGCTCTCAACCAATCATTTTCCAAACATGGCAGCAGCAGAACTCTCCAGCCTCCTCAGACTCTCCATCTTCTCTTCTTAACCACCACAGTGTCAGGTGATCGTGTGGGGTGATATATTTTCACTACAAATCTTACACTCTCTCTTTATCGCATTACTGACCTCAACACATTTGTTGTATTGTTGTACTTTTGTAATGCTTTATTATGGTGTAATTTCATGTTACTGCACCATTACTTGTGTGTGCCATGAGATTCTTGAATTTTGATCGGTGGTTTAATAATTAGAAGCAACATAATTCCTACACTTGTCCTTGAAACTTCTGAATCTGTCCAGTTTCTATCGTGAAGTGACTCTCTTCAATTTTAGACAAACTCTATATACCATCTCTCTGGGAGCTCCCCCATATTCAGCCTCTGATATCATAAGTCATTAAAATCTCTCTAGGTCACAGCTCTGACCACGTGTCGCTTATGTTTGGACTAGAACAGGGGTTGGCAACCCGCGGCTCCGAAGCCACATGCGGCTCTTTGATCCCTCTGATGCGGCTCAGTACAGTGGTCTGTCGTTTATCACAGGGGTTGCATTCTAAAAATAACCCACGATAAGCGAAATCTGCGAAATTGTCAGCTTTATATTTTACAATTTTAAGGCTGTAAACGCCTCACCACACACATGCTACACTTTTCTCACACTGGAATTAACGTTTTCTCACATTTTTCTCTTGTTTAAACACTCAGACTTTTGTAGATTTTCAACAAAAAAGCACAGTATTATAGAACGAAACCAAAGTGTATTTCACAGTTCTTATGACCGACCCTCTTCCTCCTGGCACTGCTTCGCTGTGTCGGGGAGAAAACTTGCAAACATACAGCACTTCAGAGTCACACTGTGATCGAACATTTATATAAATCTGGCAAACTGAACGCATTCTGTACAGGAGACACAGAGGAGAATGATGAATCGGCAAAGGTCTATAGTCCCTTAGCCAATCAGGACGCAGAAATGCGCGTTGATACACTATAAAAAATTTGGAATTTAAAAAAATCCACGAAACAGCGAGGCCACGAAAAGTGAACCACGATATAGCGAGGGACCACTGTATTTAATTAAAATGTATTTTATTTTAGTTCATTCATTTTCAAAATGTAATTCTATGGCACAAAGGCAAAAAAGCCGTTATATGCAGTGTTTCATTTTAAAGGGATATGCCACCCCCAGGTCAAATTTGGGCATCTCCCCACAGTCCAGAGACTAAAATAAGTGGTGGAAAACGTTTTCCTGCTCACCCAGCCATTGTCCGAGTCTGTCAGCACTGACCGCCGCGGTATCTGCAGCTACTCCGCGTTAGACTGGAGTCTAACGGCGCCAGAGAAAGATTTCGGCCAAAAGGAATTAATTTGCTCGATGCGTTTCCCAATTACTTTCTGTGTAGTGCGCATTCATATCGAGTGCAAATAAATGTGCAAATCAACACGGAGAACTTGACTTGGTCATTTTGGGTGGGAACTATTTTCCAGTGCGGAACAATAAAGCCGAAGCACACACCACGCTGCCAGGGGAATCCCTGTTACGCACCAGGAAGGGAGTTCCCCTGTTGCGCAGCGTGGTGCGTGCTTCGGCTTTATTGTTCCGCACTGAAAAATGGTTCCCACCCAAAATTACCAAGTCAAGCCCCTGGACTAGAACATGTATTGATACGCTGCATTTCAAAGAAGTCCAAATATTTTTGAAAATAAATACATGAAATAAAAACACTAGCTGGCTGATAGTGTGGTGTGTGGTTTGCAATGTGTTAATCTGATGGTATGGCCTTACTTTCTCAGTCAGAGTTAAATTCAGTTGTTGTTTAAGGCCCTATACCAATTTTTGTCCCATTTACTTGAGCTGAATTTGTCCTGTCCCAGTACAGATATATTGTACAAGCAGCTCTTGAGGTCAAAATGTCTGCTGCATGTTGTCTTGATCTAACTGTGTACAATGGTTTCTGAGAGTTGAGCTTATAGACTTATCGTGGTGAGTAATTAGGATGATCTCTAAGCGAAGAATAACTTAACTGACTGTTGTTCTGTCTTTGACGTTTTGTTATGTTAGTGTTTTGCTCTACATCTCTCATTAATTTATTTGTCTTTAGTCATGTCATTTGGAATAAAAGTTTTAAAAGTCTGTCTGTTAAAAGTTGAGGAATATTCTACTGCAAAGATGTGCCAGCCTATAGCTCTGTTCTTGTTGACATTTCTTCAGGAAAGCATTATCTATAATCTGCATCATGGCTATGGCTGTATGCTTATGCTACACCATACAGTAGAAGCAGGGGTGAATTGTCTTGACATCTAGAATTTCCTGCCTCTTTTTACTCTAAGGCTACCCTAATATCATTTCCACAACAAACAAGATCAGTATCAGTAACCTGTTTAATTGTGCTTCAAAGGCATATTCTTTGTGTTCCAGGCGACTATGTGGTGATGACAGTGTACTTCGACTTGAGCAGAAGGATGGGTTACTTCACCATTCAGACGTACATCCCATGTATCCTCACGGTGGTGCTGTCCTGGGTCTCCTTCTGGATAAAGAAAGACGCTACTCCAGCTCGGACTGCTTTAGGTAAAGAACCACCATGCAAACATAGCTGTTGGGTAGTACTGATGGCAACATTAGAGCTTATTTAAAATTTACTTTATTATTAACTTTATTTTTGTCAAAATGTATGACTTTTTAATATTGTGCTCTCATCTAAAACACTTCACACCTTCATAGTTCTGTTCACTGTTTATGTTTATTTATTAAATATGGGACAGTGCACATTAATCAACATTGTTTGCACAGCATGTTAATGTGTTAGCTGTGCAGGCAAATTTTCATTGGCAGGTTGATGCCAAGACAAAAAACTGGACGTAGGCACAATAACATTCAGTCCATCAGCTTTTTGACAATAAAGCTGATTTTTGAACTTGGAACTTTGATCTCACATGTCAAAAGACATTAATATCTGAATATTAACTATAGACATAGTATTAGTAAAATTAAAACATGCTAAAAGCACACACAGCACACAGATTAAAGACAATAGACACAAATCACAATCACACAAGACAGTCCCTCTTATATAAACTAGGTAAACAACAAAAAGCCAAAGTGTTTTGAACCAAATTATTAAAGTCATAAAAGCACTCGGTACATTTCAAACAATTTCCTTTCATTGCTATATCCATCTACATTTCTGTTTGCTTGATTATTTTTTTTATTTTTTGTTTTGGTTGTATTGTGTTTTGGTTCTTCTCTTTGTGTTGGCAGTCATGTGGAACAATTCAAAGAAGGTAATTGTTTACGCACACAGAAATATCAAGTGAACAGGCCCCAAACAGAAAAGACTGAACCAATTTAAATTCAGTGTGACAGAAAATCCACTTGGGCTGACATTTAGCTCACAGAGTTTAAAGAACTGACCATGTACAGTCCAGTGTTGAAGGAAGTCCCCTTTACATTGATTCTCCCTGTGTTCTGTCTCTAATGGAAATGCTTGTTGTGTTGTGGCCTTTCCCTTGTGGTGACCTGTGTCTCCAAAGCACTTTCCCAACCACTTTCGTGAAAATACACTGTAATATGACGTTTTAAAGATGCCATCCATTTCCCCTGCAATCCCCCCAGGCTTGTGGTACATAAGAGAAACATGCTGGCTGTAAGGATTTTGATGAAGGGAGCAACTTCTGACCCGAGGGAGCAGGATCAAATCTTGTCTGACACACATGGCTTGATATTGCATATTCAGCTCCAAGTCTTGCTAAGATCTGTTTGAATGTAATCTTTGTAAGGTTAAAGGTGCATTGTGTTTGCCTGGAAGAATCCATGACTCATCGCTGTACCAGCGAGTGAGTCTGGTAACGCTTGGTCCAAAATGCGCTGCAGTTGCACGTAGACAGACAGCTAAGTGAACCAATCAGAGATTGCGCCATCTTGATTCAAAACTGAGGAGGAACTTCCACTGCCTAAGAGTGACTTTGCGGGCAAAGGCGGGTACACTGACGTCACCATCTTTGAACGAATCAGAATCGCGGAGTCCATTTTTAACCGGAGGAGCGAGAGTGGAGCGAGGGTGTCCAAATGGTATCGCGCTGTATAGGAAATACAGAGAGATATCATTTGGCTGGCCAGGTAAGCATTGTGTAACTTTTCTGGTGAAAGGTTTGTCTAATGCTTTCCCCCATGGAGATGTTATTGTTTTGTCTGGCTTCACAGTATGATACAGGTCAGATCTGTGGAAAGGCAACCATATTCACAGTTATACTCAACAAAAATATAAACGCAACACTTTTGTTTTTGCTCCCATTTTTCATGAGATGGACCCAAAGATTCAAAATTCACTCCAGATACACAACACTACCATTTCTCTCAAACATTGTTCACAAATCTGTCCAAATGTGTGACAGCGAGCACCTCTGCCCCGCCGAGACAATCCACCCCACCTCACAGGTGCGCCACATCAAGATGCCGATCCGACATCATGACCAGTGCACAGGTGCGCCCCAGACTGCCCACAATAAAAGGCCACTCTGAAATGTGCTTTTTTTTTTTTTTGCTTTATTGGGGGTCTGGGGACTCAGAACCAGTCAGTATCTGGTGTGACCACCATTTGCCTCATGCAGTGCAACACATCTTCTTCGCATAGAGTTTATCAGATTGTCAGTTGTGGCCTGTGGAATGTTGGTCCACTCCTCTTCAATGGCTGTGTGAAGTTGCTGGATATTAGTGGGAGCTGGTACACACTGTCGTATACGCCGGTCAAGCACATCCCAAACATGCTCAATGGGTGACATGTCCGGTGAGTATGCTGGCCATGCAAGAACTGGGACATTTTCAGCTTCCAAGAATTGTGTACAGATCCGTGCAACATGGGGCCGTGCATTATCTTGCTGAAACATGAGGTGATGTTCATGGATGTATGGCACAACAATGGGCCTCAGGATCTCATCACGGTATCTCTGTGCATTCAAAATGCCATCAATAAAATGCACCTGTGTTCTTCGTCCATAACAGCCTTTGAAGAGGAGTGGACCAACATTCCACAGGCCACAACTGACAATCTGATAAACTCTATGCGAAGAAGATGTGTTGCACTGCATGAGGCAAATGGTGGTCACACCAGATACTGACTGGTTCTGAGTCCCCAGACCCCCAATAAAGCAAAAAAAAAAAAAATGCACATTTTGGGGTGGCCTTTTATTGTGGGCAGTCTGGGGCGCACCTGTGCACTGGTCATGATGTCGGATCGGCATCTTGATGTGGCGCACCTGTGAGGTGGGGTGTATTGTCTCGGCGGGGCAGAGGTGCTCGCTGTCACACATTTGGACAGATTTGTGAACAATGTTTGAGAGAAATGGTAGTGTTGTGTATCTGGAGTGAATTTTGGATCTTTGGGTCCATCTCAGGAAAAATGGGAGCAAAAACAAAAGTGTTGCGTTTATATTTTTGTTGAGTGTAGATTGCTTGTTTTTCTAGGTATTTTGATATTATTTTTTATATACAGCTCTGGAAAAAATAAGAGACCACTGCAAGATTATCAGTTTTTTTCTGATTTTACTATATTATAGGTATGTCTATAGACTACTGACAACATTTCCCTCAAATTCCAAATAAAAATATTATCGTTTAGAGCATTTATTTGCAGAAAATGACAAATGGTCAAAAAAGATACATGTTTTCAGACCTCAAACAATGCAAAGAAATAAGATCAAATTCATTTTAAAACAACATAATACTAATGTTTACACTTAAGAAGAGTTCAGAAATCAATATTTGGTGCAATAATCCTTATTTTTAATCACAGCTTTCATGTGTCTTGGCATGCTCTCCACAAGTCTTTCACATTGTTCTTGGGTGACTTTATTCCACTCCTGGTGCAAGAACTGAAGTAGCTCAGCTTTGTGATTGTGTTGGAATTCAACAGACGCTGGAATGGAATGGCTGTAATACATGTAGAGATGCTGATTTCAGGAAAAAAAATGCAGTGGTCTCTTATTTTTTTACAGAGCTGTGTATATATATATATATATATATATATATATATATATATATATATATATATATATATATATATATATATATATATATATATATATATATATATATATATATATATAGCACATGTATTTAATACCTGCCTGTGCCCTGAAACAATGTTTCCCAACCAGGGGTACCCTTAGGGGTACGCGAGCACACTGCAGGGGGTACTCGGCAGTGTCGCTGCCAGGCACAGAGGGAGATTTTTTAGAATTTTTTTATTCTAATTTGGGTAAATTTGAGTTAAAGAAAAGAGAAAATGCCTGAGAATAAAATTTTCAAATTAAGGAGATAAAATAAAATGATTTTCATTTAATAATCTGTTGTGTCACGTTCTACTTTTGGAGAATTATCAACACGTATGTGTGAGGGGGTACTTGAGGTATGACAAAAAGGCTCAGGGGGTACACAAGACAAAAAAGATTGGGAAACACTGCCCTAAAATATAACGTAAACACATTCAAATGTATAATATAATAAAAAAAATAATAATAATAGAAAATACAGTGGTACCTCACCTTACGAAAAATATAAGTTACGAAACGCCTTCACGTTAAATTTTGGTCTCAAGATACGAAAGAAAATTCAAGTTACGAAACGCGAAATCTCAAAAATTCGAATAATGCGCGTTCAGATGCACGCCCCGCTGTTATCTCCGCTCAAAGAGCACCTTTCTCGTCCTCTTAGCTCACAGTGTCAGACCCCCGGCTCTGGAAGTCGGATAGAACCAGAGCCAGCCCCAGGGAAAACCCCGCGGTCGTGCCCGCTCAAAGAGCACCTTTCTCAGCCTCTTAGCTCACAGGGTCAGCCCCCCGGCTCTGGAATCGCATAGAACCAGAGCCAGCCCCGGGGAAAACCCCGCGGTTGTGCCCGCACAAAGAGCACCTTTCTCGGCCTCTTAGCTCTAGTGCCTAACACGCAAGGAGCGTGGAGACAGGAGCACCGCGAGCACGAGATAGAACCGCGCCGAACACGCAGCCCGAGCCACAAACCGAACACGCACAAACGAACGCAGAAGCCGCACGAAACCAGCAAAGAGCCACACGGGGTGATTTAATCCTGGTCTAGTCCCGGTTTAGTCCAGGTCTAGACCTGGTCCAGTCCTGGTTTAGTCCAGGTCCAGTCCAGGTTTAGACCTGGTCTAGACCTGGTTTAGTTCTGGTCTAGACCTGGTTTATTCCACGTTTAGTCCTGGCTCTACAGTCTCTTAGCCAATCAGGACACAAAGTTACACTATAAAAAAAAAAGTTACACTATAAAAAAAAACCTTGGAACAGATCAGGCCTTTTCCATTGAAATAACTACTCAACTTACGAAAAATTCACGTTACGAAACCACTTCTGGAACGAATTAATTTCGTAAGGCACTGTATAGAAAAATATAAAAAATAATAGAAAACATTTTATACTGTGTAATGGTTGTCTTTGTTGACATTTTGTTTTGGTTATCCAATCAAGCACTGAGCCTCTTCCTTTAGGTTGCCAGACTAAAACTACTTTTCACTGAACCAACTTGGGCTCTCTGTGTATATGACAGATAATGGCATGCCAGGCTCAGTTGTGACCAACAGAATCTTGATAATATTGATCAGATTATGTCTTTTCATGTCCTTTCAGGCTTTTCACATAATGTATATTTGCGTCAGCTCAGAAAAAGGTGGTCTAGTAGGTGGTATAATGATGACTGTTCGTACACGTGAATGTGAGACTGGAACCAGGGGGCACTGATAACATATACTGATTTTGTGTCTCTGGGTAAGACACTTCCCCCATCCTGCTTGCATGAATGGTGTGTGTAGAATCCCTCAGTCATCCAGGTAGAATCCATGGCCTTTTGCATGAATGGTGGTTTGTCTGAATGCTCATAAGTGACTGTGATTGAACATATAGCCTTTTATTATATAGCTCCTGTTCATTTCCTATGCAGGCAGATGGTGTGATGACCTGTGAGTTGATCTGACCACGTAAAGTTTCTTATTGTTATTATTATTATTATTATGGAATATTTGGATGACATTGCATTTCAGTGGGATTGGTTTTAAATATTTTTCACAGACTATGTCCCGATTTGTTGTAAATTGCACTATATTTTTCCTTTAACTGACAGACTAGATACATCACCTCAGAGCATGTTCAGATGGAGCTGTCAGTGAAGATAAATGCTTCCTGGTCATTGGATTCATTGTTTAGAGGTAGAAAGAGCAGAAAATGTGTCCAATATCCCTCTCAGGGCTGCTCTGGGTTATCACTGTGGAGAACTGGGGCTAAAGATGTGACCCAAAATAACATGTGGCAAATGGGGAAAGAACAGTTTAGAGTCACGTGTGTCTTTAGAATGGGCTTTGTCTGTTTACCATGTTGTTATATGCATGTGTATGCAAATAAAAGAGGATGACTTCATTTGAAGCCTATGTTAGCCCATCTGAGCAGTACAATAAACAGCATCTGCTGCTGTGTTAGATTTGCAGTGGATAAAACATGTAGCATGAGATGGACACTGTTTAAGCAGAGCGTTTTCATGAACTCAAAAAATCTGACCATGACCCGGATGTGTGGCCAAGTTGGAGATATTGCTCACTCAAATTAAACGCACTTATAAAGCAACAGTGCAGAAAAACTCAAAATTTTGCGATAAACCTTCCACATCGAATCCAAAACTTCTGATAGTTGACCAGTTGTATAGAGATAAGTTGGATGCCAAAGAAAAGGAGCGTTATATGAACAAACTCAAATTAATTGGGCAAGAAGATCCATATGAGATGGACTCAAGTTTGTTCAGTGGCAATTTGTCGATTCTGCTGCTGTAAGCGATCCCGATATTGTCAACTACCTGGTCTTCTCCCCAAGCCCTTATACAACACAAGACCTTCAGAGCTCTAAAGGTCTGGAGGCAACAACCAGTTTGTTTGTGGCTGGTACAAGAGCACAAAGTGCAGAAAATTGGAGACAAGCGTATTGTGATGGCAAAGGTAGGCATACTTGTATTACACGTGTAACGTGTTTAAAGGGATATGCCACCCCCAGGTCAAATTTGGGCATCTCCCCACAGTCCAGAGACTAAAATAAGTGGTGGAAAGCGTTTTCCTGCTCACCCAGCCATTGTCCGAGTCTGTCGCCACTGACCGCCGCGGTATCTGCAGCTCCTCCGCCTTAGACTGGAGTCTAACGTCGCCAGAGAAAGATTTCGGCCAAAAGGAATTAATTTGCTCGATGCGTTTCCCAATTACTTACACGGAGAGCTTGCCTTGGTCATTTTGGGTGGGAACTATTTTCCAGTGCGGAAGAATAAAGCCGAATCACGCACCACGTTGTGCAACAGGGGAACTCCCTTCCTGGTGCGTAACAGGGATTCCCCTGGCAGCGTGCAGCGTGATTCGGCTTTCTTCTTCCGCACTGGAAAATAGTTCCCACCCAAAATGACCAAGGCAAGCTCTCCGTGTTGATTTACACATTTATTTGCACTCGATATGAATGCGCACTACACAGAAAGTAATTGGGAAACGCATCGAGCAAATTAATTCCTTTTGGCCGAAATCTTTCTCTGGCGACGTTAGACTCCAGTCTAAGGCGGAGGAGCTGCAGATACCGCGGCGGTCAGTGGCGACAGACTCGGACAATGGCTGGGTGAGCAGGAAAACGCTTTCCACCACTTATTTTAGTCTCTGGACTGTGGGGAGATGCCCAAATTTGACCTGGGGGTGGCATATCCCTTTAAGTACGAGTATATTGCTTTTTATTATTCCCGTTTTGCAAAGATTAAAACATTAACATTGTAATACAATTTACTGTACGGGCTAATGAAGCAAATGAACATGTAGTTGTACAAGTATTTACAACTAATAAAGTTTAATAAGTTACTGATGCATAGACCTAAATAATGACAAACAAAAAAATAACGATAGCAATCACAATGCACAGTATGAAATACCTACCGGCTGCGAAATGAGCTGAGCATATGCAAATGTTGTCATGATTTTTCCCATCTAAGTTCTGTTTGAGACTGGTGATCCACAATCACCTCTTTTCCTTTGATAATTGCTCTGTCTGTTCACACTGGCTGGTCACTACTTTAGGTAAACGATAGAACTGCAGGTGTTTTTCTCTGTCCGATCTATTGTGACAGCCTAGGACCGCACAATAGTTGACCATTTTGCTTTTTTTTTTTTTACTTTGTGGCATAAGTGCAATGTTCGCAGTGTTTCGAATATCTCCAACATGGCCGACTTCCGGATTATGACGTCACATGAAAAGACTCTATAGCCTCTATTTATATCTATTGCATGTTTTAGTTTCAAATCTTGAAGAGATTTCCTCAAGAGGAAATGAGAATTATTTAGTTCAGTTAAACAGTGTTTCGTTCACACTGTGACTTGCAATGTCTGTGCTGTTTCTCAGTTGTTTTTTTTACTGGTGAAACGCAAAGCAAAAAAAGAAGAAAAAGAAAATAATAATAATAATGTTGATTGCACTCAAATGAAACAAAATGGATTGTCAAGATATTTTCCTTTTTTATCTTACTGCTTGCATTCAGCAAAGGGGCTTATCATATATAGTGAAATCATCTATGATGTTACCGCGCATGTATCAATGTAGAATAGGGCATTTATCTGCAAACAGATGGAAAACATCATAAAACAAAGCTACAGTCTTATTGTCTCTAAAAAGTCTTATTACATTGTCTGTTCACGGCTTTTCCCTGTGACCTTTATGAAGCTCAACCTCAGCATTATGTACAGTGCTCATCTGACCTTTTCATTCACACAGCCTTCTCTGTCTTTATTCCCTGTACTGTGGAGGTTCTGGTGACATCAGCCTAAAATTGCAGTGTTTTACCCAGCTGGTAACTCCCGTTTTCACCTCCACCAGCATACGCCCACTGCTCTCTACTTACTGTGTTCTCCAATTTCATTTTCTTAATTGATGATACATGTACAATTCAGCAGCGTCGACATGCGATATGCCAATTATAACAGGATATGGTTCCAGATACCTTTAAGTTTTGTCACCGCTTATGTTTTGGCTGGCCATGTAATAATTTTATGGTGTGGTATGGATCTTGTTACTGGAAAATGCATATACCTAAGAAGAAGAACAAATAACAGATTAGTAATTAAGAAAAGACAGAAGAAAAACAATAAACATAAAAAAGTAAAAAAATAATAATAAATGTACAGCTTTAGGGTATTTCTTAAGAAAGTAACACTGTCCTCCGCCAATAAGCCTGCCTTTGTGTGTCCTACAGGCATCACCACAGTGCTGACCATGACCACCCTGAGCACTGTGGCTCGGACCTCTCTGCCGCGTGTCTCTTATGTCACTGCTATGGACCTGTTTGTGACCGTCTGCTTTCTCTTTGTGTTTGCTGCGATGATGGAGTATGCCACGCTCAACTTCTACTCTTACAGCACTCGCAGGCCCAGCTGTATGCACAATAAGAGGGTCACGGTGAGGCTTATGCGAATGAGTAAAGAACTATGGGTTATTTGTCCTCCCTTTTCTCTTTCATACAAATACATAAATGCATTTTAAAAGGAGGAAAAGTTCATATGATCTGTAAAGAAAAACACTGTTGTTTATGCACAATTTCCAAATACTGTTACTAAAATGGCTATACCAGTTGTTGTGTTAAATACATACATACTGTAGATATAAAAAAGAACCTGATAAAGATTCAGTGATCCAGTACTCCAAATGTAGCTGATGGATTACACCAGTGTTTCCCAACCTTTTTTGTCTTGTGTACCCCCTGAGCCTTTTTGTCATACCTCAAGTACCCCCTCACTCATGCCTGTTGATAATTCTCCAAAAGTAGAACGTGACACTACGGATTATTAAATGAAAATCATTTTATTTTATCTCCTTGATCTGAAAATTTTATTCTCAGGCATTTTCTCTCTTTTCTTTAACTCAAATTACTCAAATTAGAATTAAAAAATTAAAAAAATCTCCCCCTGCACCTGGCAGCAACACTGCCGAGTACCCCCTGCAGTGTGCTTGCGTACCCCTAGGGGTACTTGTACCCCTGGTTGGGAAACACTGGATTACACTACTCACATTTCAGTAAAGAATACTGGACATGGCCCTGCACATTATTTGGCATATTTACTATTTTTCCATACTATTGGTTCAGACTGAAAAATGTCAATGCAACAAAAGTTTGTTTTAAAGTAAAAAATCTAATGCCCCTCCTAACAACTTGAATACTCAAAGACTATATCAACGTCATGTCTTTTGCATTTTTTGCAGCTTGTCTCATAAGGAAAACAGAAACACAATATGCATCTAAGAATAACCTGTGTCATGCTTCATAAATCAATGGTACTTCTACATTTATCAAAGCCACTGACACAACCAGGACACTGTTGGGAACTGGATTAGAAATGGCTTAAGTGATAACATACATACTGCTAACAAAAAAGTAAACTCGGGCTTTATGTAATACAACTATTTACTGCTTACTTTTGGCCCAGCACCTTGACCTACAATGGCTGAATAGATCCATCCATTCATCCATCGGTCCATAGGGCCCCAGCCTCTTCGTAATTAAATTTTCTGCTTGTTTTTATTGGAAACTTTCACCCATTTGAAACATATGTTCAGATTAAGGGCAATTTGTCCACAAATAAGTCAATTCGTATACATAATCTTCACAACACACTCACAATCTCTGTGTTTTCCATTGTATAATGGTGGGGACTGCTGTGTAAGCAAGGACTTTTTTTTAGAAATCCATAGTACAATTTTTGATAAAGGAAATTGTAAGGAGACATACTATGTAAAATCTACATGATCTACATATGTGATGGTAAATACATAACATGGTTCTATTGAAATTTTGATACCAAAACAATTTTTGTTATATATAGTTATATGCATGTATGTTTTTCAGAACTACTCTATCCTGGATGTTCGACCACCTCCTTCGGTCATTGCGCTCAACAACTCCCTTTACTGGCAGGATTTTGATGACACATGCGCGTACGACTGCCTGGATGGAAAGGACTGTAAGAGTTTCTTCTGCTGCTTTGAGGAATGCAAAAATGGAGGCTGGAGACGGGGGCGTGTACACATAGATCTACTGGAACTAGACGCTTACTCACGTGTCTTTTTCCCAACCTCATTCCTATTATTCAACATAGTCTATTGGGTCGGATACCTCTACCTTTAGCACAACTTTCAACCAGTCTTTGGACAATCTCAATCTATTCAGGAACAACATTATTACAACTGCACCGAGGAACTGGAAGGCAGTTACATGCCGAACTGTGCAGCATAGAAACAATGCACCTTTAGATGTGTGTTGGCAAGTCTAATATTATCCAGCCATGAGTCTGCTGAGGAAAATCCAAGGATGTTCAGAGCATTCATAGTGCCTTCCAATGGAAGACATCTGATTTTTGTCAATAATCAGGGAATAACCATTTCTACACAGAGGAGTGGCTGGCTATGGCTGTTCTCACTATACCACGGTTATATAATGTAATTTCAGTATTTTACACCATTGTTTGAGCACAGTGAATGTCTGCATCTTTTTGTCAATGAAACTATGTTAAATTTAACATTGTAATGAATATGTGTATCTTTATAAGAGATCTTCTATAGAAAGCCTTAAACTTCACCAATCGTCAAATTTGCCATACAAACAAGTGGCCTAAGGTTATTGTTAAAGCATGAGCCATCTGAGTTTGCATGTTCTCCCAGGGTGTGTTTATTAAGTTTATTTTAAATAAGCAAGCAGCTTATTTCTGTATTGATTATAAATGAAGGACAGAAAAATCTAAAACCACATATCAGTAAGTATCATACCAGATGGGCACATTAAAAATATACATTTTTCCTTGTCTGTCCCCACAGTTATGCAGGGTCTCATATGGCACCCAACAAGTGGTATTGCACAGCAGCTTGAATTTGACACACTCATAAGTGAAAGGCATCAAATATTTTCATGACATTTCCCACAAACCTCAACTTAATGTGCAATGATTGTTCAAGTGATGAAAAGAGGTGCAGAGTGGTTAATATTGTGATAACACATGTCCAGGATGACCCTACCTCAGGCCACCTGTGACTTCTAATGAGAACTGTATAGATGAAGAGGAGCTTTCTACATGCAATAATAATTTAAGTATTGCCAATGTCACAAACATCCTTTTTAATATTGACTGTTCTATTTGGCATTAGCAACCTCATCTTTGCCTTAGTTTAGATGTCCCAGTTTAAATGGTTCATGTACCTTGTAACTACAGATGACTGACTGAACACCAACTGTCAGTCGTGGCCCTATTTTGTATGTGGGCTTTGTCCTCAACATGAGTGCACACCATGGATGTGATTATACTTGTGTACCATGACGCAAACCCATTACACCACCACTGTTCAGACTGCCTCCTGCTGGCAGACAGAAGAGGTGCAATAAGGTCATCTGACTGGTGCTGCGATTTAATCACTTCTTCATCTTAGGTGTAAACATTTCTAAATGTGTGTCCCTGAAACTATGTCCAATCACACAAGGTCCATGTAGGATCCTATGTCAATATTACATGTGGTCAGGGATATTAAAGTTTATATGTACCTAATTTGTCACTTTTCAGTAGACTGATGGTCAGATTTTGATGATGTTTCTTTGGATAAAATTTATTGAAAACTTAAATGCAGTTTTTGTGTTTAGCTGTCTTGTTTCTTTTTCTTTCTTTTTTTTAAATTTAAATTTGTGTGAATGTGCAAACAGTATGTTTGGATACACAGCACCAAATAACTACAGTACACTCCTTTGAATCAATATGTAATGTCCAATTGGGGGCCCTATGTGTACTATAAAATTGTTTTAAATGATCAAAGTTTATTGCAAATCACCCGGCACTTGGTAAATGCATGAGTAAAAGTGTGCATAAAGATTAAGGAATTTTAAGGATTTCTAAGACGTCAATAAGCTAGGGAGGACAAAACATGGGATTTATCATGACCATAAAGCATTTTATTTCTCATGTTCCCCTCTGTGTCACTGAAATACAAACCCTCACATTCTCGTTCTGCTTATTGTTGAATTTGTTGCTTCGAACAGAACAGCAAATGGGATGGATACACTGTACATTGTTATCCCCCAGAGAGAACAGAGGGCAATCAAGGGACACAATTACAAACCTCTACATGATTAAAGCCCTTCAATACAGAATCATTTCAGGGGTCGGCATGCGGCTCTTTGAGCCCTCTGATGCGGCTCAGTACAGTGGTTCCTCATTTATCGTGGGAGTTACATTGTTAAAATAACCCGCAATAGGCTAAATCCGTGAAGTAGTCAGTTTTATATTGTGTGTATAAATATGCGTGTATTTCACAGTCCCTCTGACCGAGGCGCCTGGCACCGCTGCGCTGTTGTGGGTTTTGTTGTAGTGAGAACGCATCCGTGCGCTCTCAGGACTGGGTCCGCCGCCTGGACTCCACGGCAATGTTCTGTGGAAACATTGCCGTTACTTCCCGATGCGCATTAACCACATGGAGAAGTGTGCGCGTGGACATGAGACGTATGGCCGCGGCCCTTCTGGCATGTGCCCAAATGCCAGACCGCTCAGTCCGTCACTGCTTCAGAGTCACACTGCTCGTGATCGAACATTTAAATACATTTGGCAAACTGACCGCATTCTGTACAGGAGACACAGAGGAGAATGACTGACAAAGACAAAGGTCTACAGTCCCTTAGCCAATCAGGATGCAGAACACAATGCGTGTTGATACGCTATTAAAAAAAAAATCAGCGAAACAGCGAGGGACCACTGTATTTAATTAAAATATATTTTATTTTAGTTTGTTAATTTTCAAAATGTAATTCTATGGCACAAAGGTAAAAAAAACAAAAACAAAACCTAAACGTTATATGCAGTGTTATTTCATTTTAAATTTCAAAAGGGTTTTGTGGCTCCCAGTGTTTTCTTTACTGTGTGAAACAGGTCCAAATGGCTCTTTGAGTGGTAAAGGTTGCCGACCCCTGTTCTAGAGTCATCTGGATTTGCTTGACTTACTATATTTTATCTTGCCTGTTGATAGGGTTAGAAAAACATGAAACCTACACATACACAATCGGTGCTTACAAGCTACATACTACAATACTCAAAACTGTTAAACCCAAAAATGATTTAGCTATTTAAAGGTACGGATTACGGATTACTTATCCGATAGGGGTGGGTATTGGCAAAGAAGTCACGATTCAATTCGAATCACGATTCATATGCCACGATGCGATACTATCACGATGCATCACAATATTTGAATTATTGCGATGCATTGCAATATATATATGACATACTTCAGTGAAAATGTACCCAAAAAAAAGAGGATAACTTAAATATCAGGGGCTGTGTATCTGAGTAGTGTCTTCAATTGATACATAACTCTGAGCAACTCCATTTATAACTGAATTTATTGAATAACAAAAACAAATAAACCAAACCAATAACAAAAAAAGTGCATAGGATTTTTTCTAAAACAAAAAATGACGTTCAAACATTTGCCATTTTGGAGGTAGCTACCATCATAACAAACAATACCCTTTCACAAAGAAAAAAGTGCATAGGATTTATAAAAATAATAATAATTAATTAATGTATTTATTAATATTCAATATTAAATTCTTAAATATTATATTATGAATTAATAATAATCGATTTTTGGCATCAAGAATCGATGCAGTATATTGTGAAAGTTAGTATCACGATGCATTGTCATGACGATTATTTTGCACACCCCTATTATCCGATGGGGGTTTATTGTGAAAGAACCGATGAAATGAAATGTACCCTGATTTTCTGCTGGTACGACCCAATAAATTAAAATATTGAGGAAAAGTCACATATTTGTCTGTTTTGTAGTTTTCAGAATGGTGTTCAGGAGTCTGTCATCATTATAGAATTTACTTAAAAAAATATTTTTATGATGCAGAATAAGAATACTGAGGAATTGCAATCAAAACAAAAACAATTTCACGGATTATAAATTATTTATTATTTTCTATATTATAATATACAGTTAACCCTATACGTATATATCATTTGACGTGGGCATCTGAGACCCATCTGTTTCTGTCCATTTTATGATTCCAGTCTCATAGGGAATAGGCTGCGGTTACTAAGCCAAAGTGACATATTTCACTTTTCCCCTTTATACTAATTTACTGCTGTTCACTCTTAGTTGTACATGAAGCATTATTGTGTATATCGTAAAGTGCTGTGAGGTGGTCATTGCTGGTTGGGAAGGCCTAAAAGAGCTTTATCATCCCTCTGTCAATATGTATCTGCTCAGTATTAATACAAAGTACATTGTTTTCATTTCTTATCTTCTGTAGCAGAATCATTACGAGCTGTAAACATGTCCTGCTTTGTGTGGCCTCATTGTGGAATAGACGGTGTTTGATGGTGAAAAGATTCACGTGGCGTCCTGTGGCTGGGGTGGTGTCAAAAAGGCTATTTGACATTTGATTTTGAATATGTCCATGCTACTGTCACCTGTTTTTATATTTATGAAATGTAGTAGACAAATAAAGTTTTACAGAAATATGAATTGATCTGCTCTGTCTTTTTTAACTGTCTCAAGGGATTTGACAAGAAAACACAGATTAATGCAGTACACAACAGATTGTATTTTGACATACAGCTCTGGAAAAAAATAAGAGACTACTGCCTTTTTTTCTGAAATCAGCATCTCTACATGTATTACAGCCATTCCACTCCAGCGTCTGTTGAATTCCAACACAAACACAAAGCTGAGCTACTTCAGTTCTTGCACCAGGAGTGGAATAAAGTCAACCCAGGAACAATGTGAAAGACTTGTGGAGAGCATGCCAAGACGCATGAAAGCTGTGATTAAAAATAAGGGTTATTGCACCAAATACTGATTGTAAATTCAGTTCCAGGTCTGCAAGGCTTTTGGATAATGTTACAAACAAGACTCGCTGAAGCTCGAATTCAAGGCAGAAGTTTGAACCCCTTGCTAACATCAGGGGAGCCACCGTCACCACTCACTCACTGCTGCTGCTGTCGTCATGGAAACAGCTCCATTTAGAAAAAATCAAGTGTCACTCGCGCTCAAAGCAGGTTTTCTGCATAAAACACTGAGACACACAAGAGTCCAGCACTGGCCACGCTTTAGCTGGAGTTCAACAAGAGGTTTGAAAATTAACTCAGCAGGATGAGAGCTGAGCTGAGCACTGGCTCCTTAAAACTGCATTCATATGATGCCAGATTATGCCAGTCTCAAGGAGGAGTAGTCCATTTGTCATGTATTATACAGCTCTGGAAAAAAAATAAGAGACCACTGCAAAATTATCACTTTTTCTGATTTTACTACTTATGTAAGTGTTGGGCAAAAGGAACATTTTTATTTGAGTCCAATAAAAAGATACATGTTTTCAGACCTCAAACAATGCAAAGAAACAAGATCAAATTCATTTTAAAACAACATAATACTAATGTTTACACTTAAGAAGAGTTCAGAAATCAATATTTGGTGCAATTACCCTTATTTTTAATCACAGCTTTCATGCGTCTTGGCATGCTCTCCACAAGTCTTTCACATTGTTCTTGGGTGACTTTATTCCACTCCTGGTGCAAGAACTGAAGTAGCTCAGCTTTGTGGTTGTGTTGGAATTCAACAGACACTGGAATGGAATGGCTGTAAATACATGTAGTGATGCTGATTTCAGAAAAAAATACAGTGGCCTCTTATTTTTTTCCAGAGCTGTATTGACATGGTAGACCTGGAGGAAACTTAACCAACTCCACAAAGGGACAATCTCCAAGATGAAAGGCCGAGGATTTTAACCCGGCTGTAGCATCACAATAATAATTATCCTGCTTTGGCAATTAGCTAAAAATGTTTTTTTCCTCTCACTGCCATTTCACTCTGCTGAAGATATCTTGACCAACAGAACCATACACAGGCCAGGGTCACATTTGGACTGCCAACTGTTGATTTGCATTTTCTAAAGGCACTGTGCCACAACTGAAAAGAAGATGCCGTCTTGACCGTCAACTCTAACTCACTGCTCATAGAACATAACATAACATTGATAAGAAATCTCATTAGGTCCAAAGCCTCAGCCTCTCACTTCCGCTTTCATTTTAGACCCATAAACAAAAGTCCACTGGCTCCCTTTATTATTATGCAAATAGATCATTATTAAAAACAGTTTGTACACAAGTCTTTAGACCTTTAGAATACAGTGTTAGATGAAACTGCACTAAACAATAAAAATATATAGGACTATGTATTGGAGTAGGATGGGATCAGATGTTTAGAATGAAATAACCACTTTTTAACATGGTAGAAAGCTTTCAGTATAACTTTACCTTAAAAACTGGCAGCTGGAACCATGATTGGTGTGCTGAGGATTTTTTTTTTTTCTAGACTGAACTAAATTAAAATGCTGATTAGGAAAATGTGTGTGGCCGTTTCCCAATTCAGTGACGGCACGCTTGTGAGTGTGCCGTCGGTCTGTCGTCGAGACGGCGCACACTCGCTCCGTCCTTAGTGCACTACGTTTCTCACATGGCCGCCTGCGAAATTGAACAGGTCCCGCCTCAGCTCAATGAGCCGGGTGGTCTGCTCCTTGTTCCCTAAAGACAAAAATATTATACTATTGCGACTAGTAATACTTGGAATTGGGACATGGCCAATGTTCCCCCTAATTTTTAATGTGTCTGAGCAAACACACACTAACTCCCCCCCGCGCGGCTCGCACTTTGCAGATATAAAAAAAATGCCCCCGCGGCTGAATAAAAAGCTCTTTCATCCCTGATTTACAGTGCGCTGCACAAGTTTTCTTGTGCGCTGAGAATGTGCGAACAGTGCACAGCTTAGAGTAAACGCTGGACATGGCGACACTGTAGAATATCCAGCATTACAACAGCAAAGGAAATATAGAAGTGTAAGGGGATATATATAGAATGCTTCTATAAATATAGAAGCATGTGAACGGTAATACAGGTGCCGTGATCTATGCCGTTACGGCTACCGTCACACATGTTTAGCGTAGTTTATGAAGAGTTTCATGTAGCATAGTTGTAGGTGAGGTGAACCAGTACGTATATTTTATAGTGACGTCGCAACTCTCACTTGTGGATGGCCGTTTCCCAATTCCCCGACGGCACGCTTGTTAGCGTCCTTGGAACGGGATATGCGTCATATCCGGCGCGACAAGGGCCGTTCCATTCGTTTTTTTCCCCCTGCACCGTCAAGACGAGCTCTGAACGGCGCCGTCGTTTCCATGGAAATCGGGGCGTGGACCAAGTGTGCAAACATGCACGCTCCGCACACTTAAAAGCCCCAGCATGCACAGCGCGGGACTACAAAGACCGACTCGCCAGCGACATCCACAAGTGAGAGTTGCGACGTCACTATAAAATATACGTACTGGTTCTCCTCACCTACAACTATGCTACATGAAACTCTTCATAAACTACACTAAACATGTGTGACGGTAGCCGTAACGGCATAGATCACGGCACCTGTATTACCGTTCACATGCTTTCCCCCTTACACTTCTATATTTCCTTTGCTGTTGTAATGCTGGATATTCTACAGTATCGCCATGTCCAGCGTTTACTCTAAGCTGCGCACTGTTCGCACATTCTCAGCGCACAAGAAAACTTGTGCCGCGCCCTGTAAACCAGGGATGAAAGAGCTTTTTATTCAGCCGCGGGGTCATTTTTTTATATCTGCAAAGTGCGAGCCGCGCGGGGGGGGGTTCATTTCGGATGTGGAGTTAGTGTGTTTGCTCAGACACATTAAAAATGAGGGGGAACATTGGCCATGTCCCAATTCCAAGTATTACTAGTCGCAATAGTATAATATTTTTGTCTTTAGGGAACAAGGAGCAGACCACCCAGCTCATTGAGCTGAGGCGGGACCTGTTCAATTTCGCAGGCGGCCATGTGAGAAACGTAGTGCACTAAGGACAGAGCGAGTATGCGCCGTCTCGACGACAGACCGACGGCACACTCACAAGCGTGCCGTCACTGAATTGGGAAACGGCCGATGTCACTGGCGAGTCGGTCTTTGTAGTCCCGCGCTGTGCATGCTGGGGCTTTTAAGTGTGCGGAGCGTGCATGTTTGCACACTTGGTCCACGCCCCGATTTCCATGGAAACGACGGCGCCGTTCAGAGCTCGTCTTGACGGTGCAGGGGGAAAAAAACGAATGGAACGGCGCTGGTCGCGCCGGATATGACGCATATCCCGTTCCAAGGACGCTAACAAGCGTGCCGTCGGTGAATTGGGAAACGGCCTGTGTTTTATGCTAAAGCTAACTCTGCTCTGTCAGACATGTGGAGACCTGTGGAGAGGTAAGACCCAATCACAGCTCACAGCGGTCAACAAAACTCTGTACAATCACAGGGTTTAAGGAGGCTAAATATGTTTACTGCAAAGGATACAGTCTGCAAAAAAGTCTTCCTGAAAGAACAAAAGTGAACAGGAGGAATTACATTCTGTTCCACCTTGTGATGTCATGAGGTATCTGTGTAAACCCTCAGTCGTCCAGATAGAATCCACAGCAAAAGAGAATTTCAGTTCTGTCAACTGGACACAAGTTTTTGATCAAACTGTCCACTTGAGATAATTAAATTGATCTTTCGCTATGTCAAGAGGTAATGCAGGAAGTGCTCCACTGTGTTTTTAAACTACAATCATTTGGATAATCTCAACTCTAGAATTTCCAATCTCAGCTAAACAAAAGGTAAAAGGTAGCTGTTAACTTGAAAACTACCACTTCATGACATCACAAGTAGGAACAGTGCATTTTGAGATTTAAAGTTATAGACAAACTAAGGATTACTCAAACATGTGTGAATGAAACAAAACACAACTCCCATAAGTAACAACATTCTAACATGGCTTAAAGCTCACAAGAGTCAATTTTGCATAATATAGGACCTTTAAAATATTATCATATGTCAATCAATCAATCAATCAAACATTTATAAGGCGCTTTTCATACAAAATTGTAGCACAAAGCGCCTTACAGTGGTCAAGGATTAGAAGATTGACCTTTATTGATCTCGCACAGGAGAAGTTGTTTCTATATTATATCTATATCTATGTCATTATTTACATTTTGTTAATTGTGAAGTGTAATATTGATCTAAAAAGTCTTTATAATAGAGTTGTTAACGTTTAGTTGTGCATTTAATATAAAATAGGGCGCTCAGCCTTTCAGTAAATGCACAGATTCCTGTTCACCAACACTCTTTGATAAAACAAAGAGTGTTGGTGATATTTAAATAATAATAATAATAATAATAATAATAATAATAATAATAATAATAATAATAATAATAATAATAATAATAAACAGCTGCCTGTACCTTCACAGTATCATGTAAAATAAATACATTGTGTATTGTACGATACACATAATACACATAACTTATTTGTGCGGTACTTTGTATAATAGCACTCACTTTTTTATTTGGGACCATATGATTTTTCAGTGACTAACTCTGAATGCATAAGGAGTTTTAATGTAACTCAGTTTCACTTAAAGCTCTTTTGTGAAGCATCTAATCATGTGGTGTCTTTTTTTGTCATTGCAGATAAGGTGACACAGCCTTATATGGCTGGATAGGAGCAGTTGTTTAAAGAGTGGCTTCATTTTCTATTGAAAATGCTACAATGACTTTAATTCCCTCTTAATGAATGAGAGCTCAGAGGTGGATGAAGGAAATGAGAGCTGCGGTATTGAACTGAAGTAATTAGATGAGTTTATGACACATTTGATCTGTTTGACAAAGTAACATTGACAAGAATACACAAAAGGTGAACAAAAGTACTTTCAATTATAACTATAAAAGAACTTCTTTTTTCTGAGAAGATTATGAGCCACAAGATAGTACAGGTGTGAATAGTGTTGTATTCAGGTCACAGAGCAGAGTTTAACGATATAAATCATATTATGTTTTGAATTAAGGAAAATTCAATGATGGTGGTGAATAGCCTTCATATGTGTTCTAGGAAAATCCAGTAACAAACTGTTTTATGCTCATCCGAACCCTAGTTTAAAATACAACTACAATCTACAAAGTTTTTCTCATTCTCAGTATATGGACATGCCTCAGTGAAAACTCCAGTGTTCATTCAGTGAGCTGCAAAGGCTGCACTAGCATCAGTCAGTGATGGCTGTTGGTGCTGGAGGTAAATCCTTTTCAATTTCTTGTTTTTTTACCCTAGCACGTGGCAAGCCAAAGTGAAAAACTTATACTGTTATCAGCAAAAGCAATATATGATTCAAACATGTCTACTGATGACATGGTTATGAAATATGAAACAAATATACACTATAAAATATACAGATACATACACTTTTTAAAACAACAGAGAATTACATTGTTCACTTCCAATTCACCAAAAAAATAAAATCCTCTCCAAATGATATGACATTCAATTTCCATGCTTGAAGGGTAAAACACTTAAAATATCAAATCTTAATTTCATTGTCATTGAGTTGTCCTCCTTGTCACCATAATTACAAGCAACTCTGTGACTAAAACTAAATTTGGTGTTGGCTTAGCTCCCACTTTGACTATTTTTAAATGATATCTATGGAAAACCCTAATGAATACTATACCATTTTAGCATTTTCACTTAAAACATTGTATTGCTGAATAAGACAAAAGTAGCCTCCAAGCTTTTAGCCTAAAATTCAGCTCCTGGACTGCATGAATGATGACTAAGGAGGAACAGTGGAGGAAAGCCATTTTAAAAGAATGATCTGTTAATTAAAGTGGTGAACCAGAGCCTGGTGCACATTTTAGAATCAGGGACAGCACAGATATAGGGCAGTGGACTGAGAGAGGGACAAGTGGAGTTACATTGATTAGTTTCTCTCACTGCTGAATAGGGAAGACATAGGAGTGATTCAAGAAGGAACTAAGCCTGAACATCACTGATTTGCTACCAGTATAGATTAAGGAGATGAGTTACAATACTGACTGATGAGAGATTGAGCAACTTGATAGTAAATCATGTATCATTTATCATGTATGTCACTACCTCACTGTAAATGTTACTGTTACCTGTGCAATAACCTGCCCATAACCCATGTGCAATACTTATACTATACTATATTATGTGCAATCTGTGAAATACTCTACTTACACCTTATTTAATCCTACCTGTACCTTTGTATGTTATTATATTTTATTGATAAAAGAAGAAATTCAATTTGTCAACTGGACAAAGTTTGTTTGGTTGAAAACGTTTCGCCGCTCATCCGAGAGGCTTCGTCAGCTTTAATTAGAATGCTGGTAAGACACTTGCTTATATCTTGCTGCAGGGAGGAGCTAACTAGCTAACTACTTTCCGAAACTATCTCATTGGTTTCTGTCTTTTGTTTCTCTGGCGTCTAGATTAGCATACCTTGTCATCCCTACAATGACTGTTTTTCACACCTCTGGCCCTGACCTGGCTAGCCCTATTGTTCCCCTGTTTGCTTGATCTAGGCTTAAGAATGGAATTATAGATGGGAGACAAATTATGTCTGACTCCACCATTTCTGTTCAGAGAAGGATTCTCTTTTTTGACAAAAATAGCCTCTTTAACTCCCCTCTCAAACCAATTATTTTCCCTGGCTAAGATCTGAACCTCACTGTCCTCAAATGAATGGCCCGTGGCTTCTAGGTGGAGATGTACGGCAGATGACGGTCCACTCTGGCACGCCCGCCTGTGTTGGTACATCCTCTTGTGAAGTGGCTGTTTGGTTTCTCCAATGTAGCACTCACTGCAGTCTTCACTACACTGAATGGAGTAGACCACATTGCTTTGTTTGTGGCTCGGTGTTTTGTCCTTTGGGTGGACGAGTTTTTGTTTTAAAGTGTTTGTGGGTTTGAAATAAACTGGGATTTCATATTGTCTGAAAATCCTCTGTAGTTTTTCCGACACGCCGGCCAGGTAAGGAATCGCTACCCCTTTCCTCCTGGGTTCGGATTCTCTGTTATCTTGTTTCTTGCCTTTGTCTCTCTTGGTTTTGTTGACAGCCCATTTAGGATATCCACAAACAGAGAGGGCTTCCTGCACATGTTGTTCCACAAACACTTTAAGACAAAAACTCAGCAAGATATAAGCAAGTGTCTTACCAGCATTCTAATTAGAGCTGACGAAGCCTCTCGGATGAGCGGCGAAACGTTGTTTGACCAAACAAACTTTGTCCAGTTGACAAATTGAATTTCTTCTTTTATCATGGATTCTACATGGACGACTGAGGGACTCTTCACGCATTATATTTTATTATATATATATATATTTTTTTTTTTATTATATTGTTTACTTTTCCCCTGCACTTTTTGCAACACATTTTGCCATGTACTATTATTGCATGCTGTTAGTACTTCTCGACTATCTTAGTGAGTCAACGGTTCTTCTGATCTTATAGCATTTCATTGCATTGTTGACCTTGTGTTGATCCTGCATATGACAAAAAAACAATCCTGAATATTGAATCTTGAATCTAAAATTACTGTAAATTTCAAGTTTGGTAAGTAGGACAAGCGTCCATCTGACATAAAACATAAAACAGAGGCTGCCATTCTGCTCCATCAGTCCCTCTGACCACCACCCATAAGGGTGGGTGTTTATGTACAAAACAGACACTGTTACACGTGTAATATCCAGAGCCTTTATTGTTCAGGAGATGCCGTTTCTGACAAAGGAGCATGTGGGCAGTACAATAAATATAGATTCAGGATACACAGGGTTCATTTCAGTGAAACCATTCTGCAGGTGAGGTTAGATAACATACATTTATAGTTTACATGACTCTTTACAACTGGACTGAGCTACAGCTTGGACTATACAAGTTTATTTAAGCCAATGGACTCTAATGCGTGTCTTAAAACATTATGAATAAAATCATTTTAATTATAACCAATTTAAAATTAAATGAAAATAATTCAAATTTAGATAAATATAGGGGGCAAAACCATTTTAATCAGCAACTGACAATTGACAGATGTTCTTTCTGTTTTCTTAGTAAAAGTTCTCATCTCATGACAACATTGAACATTATAAAATCCCTTTCACTGGGTGTAGTGGTTCAACATGGACACACGAGGCAGGTAACTACTGATCTGCCAAACAACTTCACAATAGCAATTGGTCATTTTATTTAGAGTTAGCTGCTTTTCTGAGCAAAACATATGCAGGTCAAAGAAATCACCCGAATCCAATAATATCTGCAGTAATCAGCGTTATACATATTTGCAGGTCTTACAATTCGTGGTTCAAAGCCTGACTGTGTCTAGTAAACCAGTCTGATTGCTTTGTGACGACTGCTCAGTTTCTTTGACTGTAGACAAGGTGCGCTCTACATGTTCCAGCCCAGTCCAATGTGAGTGGCCAGCAGGTAGCACATGGCGATCATACATGTCATAATCATCATGGGGAAGCCCAGTCTGTGGAAATACACAACAAAGATTGTTTTAATGGAAGTAAATGTAAAACGTATTTCACCTTTTCTATTACATAAGTACACACAGCTCGGTGTTTATAGCATTTGCCCACTAACCATCTAGCTGACAGTTCAAATCTTACTTTACTGCATAATATTATTGTGTCCTATATGCAAGAAGTCTCTCTGGCATCTTTTGTTGCCAATGGTAATTAGTAAATAGGCAATGCTACAGAAAATTATATAGTCAGTAAATCAGTTTCTCAGTAGCTTCAAGAGTACAGTCAGTTACACGAGGGTTTTATGAATATACTGTGTTCATTTTGTATGTTTATCTGTGAGCCAGACTCATGATGACATTATCTCATTGTATTCCACACTAGTCACAGTACTAGAACCTACTGTACACTATGGAGCAGAGCACACCGGATCCTTTTCTTACATGAACTAACCGTGGTCACATCCCTGAGACTCAGCAGCATTGGCTTCAATGTACAGCTGCGAGTCATGTGACCAACTTGAAAATTGCAATGACTAAATATAGACCCATGACACCATCATTTTCACAGTGGCAATCCACCTCATCTGTACAATATGTTGAATAACCTATAGACAGGGTCGGTCAGGTTTTAACAACACATTCGTAAATCTGCACATGAATCTGTACTTCCATTCTGTGCTTTGACATCCCACTACATACGTTTACTGGGAAACTGCATTGCCCAAGGACACAACAACAATACATACTGCTCAGAGGGATGAACCCTTTGGGATGTGGATAAAACTGGTCCTTGTTCATACTGAAATCAAACAATGGGACATGTAGGGGCCATTATATATAGCTGAGCACTGTTAACCTCACTGAAGCACCAACATCAAACTGAAACAATTACGAGTGCGCATGAATCTGACCTGACATTTAAGCATTGTATTTTCTCCCATTGTCTTGGCAGAGAGCAGCTTTCTCTTTGACGTCAATGCCTTAATCATCAGAAAATCAACAATTACACTGAAAATAAAGGGGCATTTAGATATTTAGGCTCGGAGCACACCAAACAGTGTTCTGACAATACAGGTTTTATAATGGGAAAGACTAGATATTAATTATTGGATTGAATTGGCTTTTGCAGACTGTCACAGACAAAGATCCATGTTAAACAGTGTTAATGATCCCATGGTGTCTCTGGGGCCTTTGTCCTGGGATGACTCAAGATGCACAGATGGCTCCTCACTGGACCTAAACCATGTCTTATAGGCACATATGGGCTCTGAGGCCAGACAGGTTTCAACGCCAGAAACAGACACTTCGGAGAATAATAACTTCCAAATGTACTGTCTGTGCACTTTTAGAAATTGTTTTATGAAACATACATTTCCAATTCTTTAAAAACAAAATGGAATGCCAAACTGTGCCGAGTTCATAACAAATTTTAAAGACAAGTTCACACTTTTCCTATACGCTACCATGATGTATAGACAGGACCCACCATAAGATTAATCAATCAGTGGAGCACAAGGTTTGTTTGTGTTAAAACAAACATGACGACTTACAAGTTCTACCGTTTTAATGTTTTTTGATTTGCTGTGCCTGGCCAGACTAGCCATATATTTGGTTTACTGTGTGATATGAATATTGTGCTAATCACAACTGCTATTTTGTAACTTAACAGACTTAACTAACCAGTCTTTTAGTTTAGAGGTAAATGCTTCACTTATGGGCCACAATGTAAAAAGATGAGTTTGTGTTTTCAAATAATTTAAATATTTCACAGTACACAACAATCTCACACACAATGATCCATGCAGCTTTCAGCACTTTTGCACTTTACAAATTGCACCTTCACTTTTGCACCTTACATATTGCACATTTCATTCTACCTCAAACGTTTCTTCTTGTTGAAGAGTATATGTTGCCTGTATGTCTTATGTCTATTTACTGTTGACGCCTGTGTACACTTCATGTCCATGAGTGTAGCTGTGTGTGTGCGCGTGCGCGCGCGTGCGCGTGCGTGTGTGTGTGTGTGCGTGTGTGTGTGTGTGTGTGTGCGTGTGTGTGTGTGTGCGTATGTGCGTATGTGTGTGTGTGTGTGTGTGTGTGTGTGTGTGTGTGTGCGTGCGTGCGTGCGCGTGTGCGTGTGTGTGTATGTGTGTGTGTGTGTGTGTGTATTTGTGTGTGTGTGTGTGCGTGCATGCGCACGTGTGTGTGGTTGTGTGTATGTGTTTTTAGTTCAATTGCACATTTCGAGTCCGGTGAAACGCAATTTCAGTCCTCTGTGTAATGTCTGTTAGATAGTGAATTGACAATAAAGTACACTTTGAACTTTGAACACCTAAAAGATTTCTAGTAATATTTTTATTTGGATTGACAAATTCTATTCACTGGCTTCTTCTCAATTTATGTCAACAAATCAAAGTGAACAGAAAGTCTCTTGCAGCACAGAGCTCTACAGCCTAAATGCTATGTGTTTTGCTAAGGCTTTTGTCATCCATGTCCACACTCTAGTACAGTATCTAATGCAGTGTGGTGATGCATGAGGACTGAGCAGCGAGTTGAACTAAATTTTAAAGGTCAAACCAATTATCCAATGGATACACTTCACATTGACAATTTAAATAAATAAAACAAAGAAAAGAAAATGCAAGTAGAGGTTCACTGTACTTTTGCAACTTGAGTGAATATATCCGGCATAGTGTTGTCATGATACTAAAATTTCAAACCAGATTACTATAGGAAATAGGCTTGATACTCAATACCAGTTTGGATACTACAATGATAATTAAAAACACTCTTTCTTTAGACAATAGAATGTTATTTTTCAACGTAAATTCATAGTACTTTCTTTTATATGACTATGTTTTATACTCGTTCTGATACAGCTCAAGATCATGCTAAAGGTATTCAGGAAAGGTTCATTTCTGACCTGAGAATGAGGCTTTTCTAATATAGATATCTGCTCAGCTTAGTATCTAGTTTCAACAGTCAAAAGTCAAAGTCAACTTTATTGTCAATTTGCCATATGTGTTCAACATACAGTGAATCGAAATTTCATTTCTCCCTGGCCAAGCAGTGCAAAAAAGACAGTGTACAAAATACAATATAAAGACAATACAAAACTATCTAAGACAAAATCTGAAAGCAGTGCAAAGAATACTAGTTTTAGTATTGATTAGTATATGATTTTCAACTTTTTCTCTAATAATTATCTAATCTAATGTGTCTACTGATATAAAAATTGTAATATCATAATTTCTTTGTATTATTCATGTACTTGTTATAATGAAAATGTACTCAATGCAAGAATGTCACACTAAACAGAATAGTAAGATTCAGCTTTAAACCAATCAGCTTCTTTTCATAGCATAAAACTCTGTACCATCTTAAAGTACAGGTAGTGCAGACAGGAAGTATTTCTTGCATGTACTGTCCCCATTGATCAAAGTGTAATTTGTTGAACCTGCTAAAACTAAAGTCTACTAATGGTAATAGTAGCTCCGTAGTTAGTAGTCTAGTAGTATATCATAGTCATAAGTCAACTCTACAAGCTTATTTTTATTCTAAAGATTCTATTAGGAAATGTAAATATCTTGACTAAAATGATCTTGCTATTTTCCTCCGCTGCACTGATCAGAACAGAACTTCAAACTAAGGTCTGACAGCAGGGCTTGTGGAGCTTGAGAAAGACGCAGCGGTGACTTTATTGATTTGAATCAGTGAAAACGGCTCCTACTGAGACTGTCCCCGCCACCCTGAACACAATCTATACAAGTACAGTAAATACAGGACGCAGATGGGGACTGTAGGAAACTCCTGGACAGAATAGGCTCACAAACTGTTTGGATCATAGCAGTACACAGTTTCATAGGTCACACTGGGGGCACTGTTTTGGATGTTTTTCTGTATACATTTTTTTTTTTTTTTTTTAATCTTTTGCTAGCATTTTGATCTAGAACATGACATATTTATCTTGTAGCTGTACTTCTACATTTACAAACAACATGCAACTCTATGTGACTGAATAATAGCACTGTTTTGTGAATAATTAGAGATAGCATTATGGATAACATTACTTTAACTGTTGTTTTTTATAGACAGCTTACTTTTTACTATTACTTGCTGCTATTTACGCTAACATGATTTATGATGCAAATTCTTCATGCCCTCCATCTCAATTTTAAGCTATATTGTTATGATTGTTAAAGGTCCTATAATGATTCTTGTCAGTTTTAAGCCATATTATAATGCTGTTACCTCAACAAAACCATACCTGTTGTGTTTTGTTTCATTCACACATGTTGGAGTAATCCTGTATTATTAATCTGTCTACATTTCCAAAACTCTAAATGTTCTGTTCCACCTTGTCATGTCATGTAGTGGTAATTTTCAAGTTAACAGCTTCACTTTACCTTTTGTTCAGTAGCCAGGGCTAAAATGATCCAAATGATGGTACTAGAATCATTCTAATGAAAGTGCATGGTGTTTAAAAACACAGTGGAGTACTTTTCTTACTGCATAACATCACAAGTTGAAACAGTGTGTTTTCAATTTAAGAGAACTCAGTTTAAATATGTACGTTAAACATGTGTGAATAAATCAAAACACAACTCCGGGTATGTTTATAGCGTGATATGGGATCTTTAAATATGATATGAAATATTGACAGATTTAAAAATGATAAGTAAAAGCAAGCCAATGGTAGAGATTAGTTGCCCAATTCAAACTCAAGTATATTTTTTTAATTCCACAATTTAAACTCTGTTGGTGATTACAGGAAAAATTATCTCTTTGTTCCTGTTTGTTAGCTATAATTTACCAAAGTCTGCAATGCAAATGAATTGGTCCATGTCAACACTGTTATCTATAGTAGGTCAACTCGGGTAAATACATTATAATCCGTTTTGTGCTGAGTAATGACAATATTTCAGGAAAAGCTCAGAGAGACAGGGGCCGGAATACAGCTTCACCTTGTGAAAAAAGGCCCCATCATGCTTTGCAATCTCATGGCTAATTGCAAATGACTGAGGTTCTTTGAAAAGTCCCGATGTAATCTCAAAGACTCTTCAGATAAAATGAACGGGAATTTGAACTGTGAGACAAAGCATGACCTGCTCAGTTCAATGACAAATGACATGCATCATGCGCCATAGAGAACAGACAGAAAATGTTTTTTTTATTTTTTATTATTATATATAAAACTAAAACTACTAAAATGAGGTCTTGCTAACAACAGATACTACTAATAAGGATTATGATATGGGCTTATATGAAACTAGCATCAGTAGAGTACAACAGCACATTACTACTACTTTTAAGGGGTTAGGGACAGGGTATTAATTCAGTTATTACTAAACCTGAAAAATTATTAAACTTTCTTAAAATTTAAATTTGTTCATTATTTATTACGTTTTTTGTTCATGCTTTATTAAGATTAAGATCACAGTTGTGGCCATACCTGCCTGTCAAAGCCTGATCCCGTCAGATCTCAGAAGCTAAGCAAGGCAGGGCCTGGTTAGTACTTGGATGGGAGACCACTGGGAATTCCAGGTGCCACAGTGGGGCACCAGTTGCAAAAAAAACTGTTGCTGTGTCCTTAGGCAAGACACTTTACCCACATTGCCTAGTATGAAAGTGGTGTGTGCGTGTGTGTTGGAGGTAGTCGGAGGGGCCGATGGCGCAGATTGGCAGCCTCGCTTCCGTTAGTCTGTCCCAGGGCAGCTGTGGCTACAGAAAGTAGCTTACCACCACCAAGTGTGGAGTGAATGAACAATGAACTGTAAAGCGCTTTGGGTGTCATGAAAGGCGCTATATAAATGCAATGAATTATTATTATTATTATTAAACATGTAGTTATTATATTAATTATTACCAAATACTTTGTACTCTCTTAAGATGATGGTAGAAATTCAGATTGCATTTCTTTTAACTGTTTTTAGTACTAATACATGGCTCGAAGTGGTTGCTTTGCTAGTGTGATTCCGTTCAGGGACTTTCTCTTTCACTTTCCACATAAAGCCTAACCTAAGTCACTCAAAGTTATAACTTCAGCTTGTATTTTTCCTCATCCGAACCTTTGAACATTTAAAATGTGTGCAGTCTATTTTAACCTCCCCAGCTCTGACTTCAATCCCTGTGGTCCTAAAAATACCGGAAGACATTGTTAGCTCTATTCACATTTTCTCCACACGCCTCCACTGCCTCTGACTATAATAAGGTGACTGATTACAGTGCCAAAGATTTGCCACTCAAAACTGCTTTTACCTTTCACATTTTTGATAATTTTTCTCAGTTTGTGGTCTGTTGCTTATTGCTTATTGACCACTAACAATAAACTAGCTGAAATTCCACTTCTTAGAAAAACAGAAGAGTTAATTTGATGATTGAAGGGAGTTTTTATTAGACGCTCTAATCACACCTTGACTTTTCCATGTCCTCTGGATTTCTCACCTGATGTGGCATAATTAATGTTGAATTTAGTACACGGTAAAGAGGATCAAGGCTCAGAACAATGAGTTCCATCTCTGGAGACAGAAACTGTACACATTCAGAATATTATGATTATGCTGTAAATATAAAGAAATACAGTATATAGTATAGGTCAAAGTCCCTGCTCTTAAAGTGGAGATGTGGAGATGTTTTTGCATTGCTTGGCATGTTCCACAGTATGGCATTACACATATCTCTCCAGAAATTTGACCTGCTTCTCTTTGTTGCAGTTTAATGATGCACTCATTTCAGACATTTCAGACAAAGCAATAACTCAATGGAAACAAGCAAAAGTGACATATTTATGACATTTATGAAATGTTTCTATTGATATTTCACATAAATACATTTGTTACCTCTTCAAACACATACCTGGAGTTGTGTTTTGTTTCATTCACACATGCGAATGATCCTTTATATTACTCCAAAGCTCAAAATGCTCTGTTCCACCTTGTGATGTCATGAAGCGTTGGCTTTTAAGTTAACAGCTACCTTTTACCTTTTGTTCAGTAGAAATTGGCAATTCAAGGGCTGAATTCATCCAAAAATATTATGATTCTAGTGAAGGTGTATGGAGTTTAAAACACAGTGAGGCACCTGTATTACCACATGACATTACAAGGTGGAACTGCTTCTGTTCTGTTTGAACACAGCCTAAATATGCAGGATTTGTGTGTTAAACATGTGTAAATAAACAAAACACAACTCCGGGTATGTTTAAAATCGATTTATCTTGACATTTCTACACACATGGGCTCTATATACTGTGGTGTGATCCCTAGCTGCCTTCATTCTCTGTTTCTTGTCCGTTCTGTTACCTGTCGCTCTGAATACCTGTGACCTTTGACACACACAGCCAATTAGCCTCAGAAGAGCCACCTCGAGCACGACTTCAATGGACAACTGTAAACACCTACTACAGACAGAGAGAGAGGAGGCAGAGGGGGGCGAGAGGGGGCTAGAGTTCAAAAAGTTCATCCCATCCAATCTACGCAATATGCAGTCAGTCAGAAGATATTTTTAGTTCACCTGAAGCACTTAGTGTAGGAGGGTAGACTGGAGTTTAAAAGAGAAGTATGCTTTTATTACCTCAAAAAAGATTGACCCTAAGTAAGAGTTTACTGAAATGTACTGGGAAGGTCTAATATAGTTCAGTGATTGCATGACTAATTGCAGTCTCATTTTTTGCTCTGTGTTTTTTTAATGTGACGACTAAAAACTTCTTCCATATTCTTTATTTTTAAACTACTAATACAGGGTCTCAACTACAGCATAAGTGAACAGTGCACATGGATTGCTTTTCTGAGAAATTAAGAGTAAACATCCAGTAACAAGAAATACATTCTAAGCATGATAACTCAAGATGGTTTTAAGTGGTTTTGTCATAAGTATTGAAAGGCCCATATTATTTTCACCTGACCTCAGGACATTTTTCAAGAGAATGAAAAATGTCTTTTCAAGAGAAAAGGAGATAGTACTATACTGTAATGTAGTGTAACACATACAAACTACAGACATTACTTTATAATCGTTGGACAGGAAACACTATTCACTAAATGAACCATCACATGAACTTTACCAATCACATATACATACTGTAGATTCTCACAAGCTCATATGAAAGACCACAAGAGCTCAGACCCAGCAGCAAAGTGACCACTGCCGTACGAGTTGAAACTGATGGTAAGTTTTAGTAGACATACACTCAATAATAACACATTAGTCTTATATAGCAGTTTTCCAGACACTCAAAGTCACATTACACACCACATCAAAAATGGGACTAAGCTGGGCAACTAAACCAGGCCATGAACAGGCCCAAACCAGATCTAGGCCCAGGCGCTTCCTTAGACCAGTGCTTCTCAATTATTTTCTGTGACGCCACCCCTAGGAAGAAGAAAAAATTTCATGCCTCCCCTCCTTACGCGCGACTAGGCTATAAATAGTAGTATTTGTCTAGAAAATTGTTATTAGTACATCTCTGCATAAGATTGTATCCTTTTATTAACATTAAAAACAAAAAAGAAAGAAACAAAGACCGCACTGACTTTTTTGCACTGAGGACTCAAATATTAATGTGTTTTTAATGCAGCTTTGCACACATTTGTTTACGTTTTACAGAAACGAAACTTAAAACCGCATGGCTTATTTGCATAAACTAAAAGCTCTGAAAAAACAACAACAAAATAAAACGCTCTGTCCTTGTGCCGCTGATGCATCAGCTTCTGTCTGACTAAAGTACATGATGCAGTAGGATATACAGGGGGTCCTCGGGTTACTACGTTGATCCGTTCTTAAGACGCGTCGTAACCCGAATTTCGTCGTAAACCGGATTTTGCCTTTGATCTTCCAACCAAAGCACCAATAACCTTTCCATCTCAATAATTAGACCACTACGCTGCTTGGTTATCACTGCCGCTTTCATAGGAGCAGATCAGAGCCCACATCAGGTACTTCCGCCCACATTGGACACGCACATGAGGCTGTCTTCTTCTCCCTACAACCACAACAGAGCGTATTCTTCCGCCGTGCGCCGCGCGCCGTTCGCGTTTGTTTACATCTCTTACCATGCTAAACCACGTAAAACGGAATGACGCGTAATATATACATATTTTTTTTAATGGGGGCGCGTTCGTAACCACGAAACGTCGTAACCCGAGACCGTCGTAACCCGAGGACCCCCTGTACATGTTTTTTCTGTGACAGAGGATGTTCTGCTGATGGGGAGCCTGTTCTGTATATTGCATATTTAAAGTTGCCGACCCCTGCCCCAGAGCAACAATGAGAGCGCCACTCCCAACTACTGTTGTTGATGTGCAATTACACTTAGTTCTAGTACAGTACGGCAAAAAAGCATGTTTCACAGGGTCACACGCGCCCCCCCTGGCATCACACCGCGCCCCCCCAGGGGGGCCCGCCCCACTATTTGAGAAGCACTGCCTTAGACAAACGTTATTGATTGATGAGGGACATTAGGACACTGGACACAATACAAAACCATTTTAGTAACAAAGAGCAAATAGAATAGCAATAGTGGTCTGGAATCTGATTAGAGTTTCAATCAACTTGATTGAAAATAAAAATACATCAATGCATTTAGCAGTACAAGTTCAAGTGCCAAGCACAGTGTTGTCTTCCACTGAAAACATGATAGTCATTAACATGCAAGTTCAACTCCATCCTGAGGAGCTCATGGTACATGACAGTGTTCCAGTCTGTGGTGTAATTCTGTTTGACATGGCATGCTGTAGATGCAGTGCAGATTCTAGTGTTGTTTGAGAGAGTATAGTGGACTTACTTGAAGAACTCCATAAACGAAAACCCATATCCATGCTGCTCAGCGATGCCAGCACACACAACGTTGGCTGAAGCTCCTATCAATGTACCATTTCCTACAAGACAAAATACAGATACATGATAAATGGACTGATTACACTGTGACCTATGCTGTACATTACATTATAAGACACAACCAAAACCTGACCAATCTACAACCAATGACAAGACAAATCAAACATGATAAGGTGCACTTGCATTATGTAACTGTAACTTGGCATCATTTGCCTATCTCTACGGAAATAGATACTGTATGATTGATTGACTGTGGAACATTTCAGGCAAATCAGTAACACTGAAATAAGCAAATGGTGGCCTATCCACCAACATAATTACATAATTCACCTTAAACATATTTAATTCCTTGATCATTAGTTGTCCTGGGCCACACTTGATGGTGAATACTTTTTGAGAGCTGGGCATGGACAGAGAAAAAACTCCATAAATGTGGGAGTTAGCAGGGGGTAGAGCTTGAACCTGTGATTGACACCTGTTTATATCTTCCACATAGAAACAAGGGAGTCCTTGGGCAAGAGCGCAAGAGTGGGGAATAGCTACTGTTAATAAGAAAATATTATATCATAATAATTGATTTTGAACAGACGTATCCTGTATTTATTGTAAGAATATACATGTTAAATATAGGACCATGAAAACAGCCATTAACAGCCCACACATATTATCAGGGTAGACTAGTGAAAAGGGAGGAGGACTGTCATGTAAGAATCTGTTCAACAATATCATATAAATGATATAAACTATAACAACAACATATTTGAACATAGCATACACATAAACAAGGAAATATGCGATTTTTCATTATAGTGTCACCACCCATAATACAATCAACATTTTTCAAGCTTATAAACTCTTTCAGTATAAACTTTTAGTATTTTTAGTCTAGTGCAGGGCAGGTGGGTGACAGTTATGGTGCGTATCCATCCTAAAAGTCAATAGCACTCTCATTTCTAAAGGTGTCAGTTTGGGAATAGAGCTAGGCTGTGTCACTTCATACAGAAGATCGATAAGAGCTGTCAGGGTACTGATGATTAAGCTAAAATACTGTGACAGCTCTCCTCACTCTCTCTGTTCCCCGACCACACAAACAAAACCACTAAAGGCACTAATGGCAGACCACCAGCCAACCAGGACCACACTAGAGGCGGCACTTTTCAAACTCCACCTCATAATATTGGAGTACTACTAAGTATACCATAAAAGGATTACTCAAACATGCCTAAATCATTCAAAATACAACTCCGTGTAAGCTAATCATGAGGGGAAACCATTATAATTGGGCATTGTTTTCTAGTGGTGAAACAAGGTGGTGCAGTGGGTAAATTGTACAGCCACCAACCAGAGGAATTCAGGTTCAAACTTCATTCAAGTTTATAAATTAAATTGTTGCCCCATCTGCATTGTCATTTGGCCAGACACTTCAACCACACTCCCAATGCCAGCCACAATAAATGAATGTGTGACTGATTTGTTGATGGATGCACACATTTATAAACTGTGAAAGTTCTGGTGTGGTGTGAAGAAATCTAAAATTATTGTCTTTTTTATAACAATATAAAGTCATTCAACCATCAACGCACTCGTAAGTGAAAACAAAAGACCTACCCCCAAGACAGGCTCCCATGGCCAAAGCGAATATGAGAGGCTTCACTGGCAAGTTCACGTCTGCATCCTGACTGAGGTTTATTAGGACTGGGATCTGTGTAAAAATATATTTTTGTATACGTATTTCAAAGAGTACACAGTATGTATGTGTGTTTATTCTTTTTAATCACTAAATTATAGTTTTGACAAAAGATTGTTTTTATGCCATTATGTACTATACTAGGTAACAAAAGAAACTATACACTCGATGAGAATGAGTTTTATTGTATGATACAAAACAAAATCAGAACAAAGTTCACAGCCATTGTTTGACTTATTCAATGCTGCTTCACCACCCAAAAATTCATTGTTATCGGATTTGCCATTTTCATTTCATAGCCTTCGGAACAACATGGGGGTCGAAAACAAAAATCTCAACAGCTGTGGTGACCCTCGGATGACCAGAACGCGCGTGGTTAAGAGTTGAACCTGTTTGCTGGTATCGTCTCTGTAAGGCTGAAATTGTTGCTCTGGTTCACCCAAACCTTCGCGCAACAACACTAACCCGTTCCCCAACCTGCAGCATACCAATTGCACGTTTGCGCTCAACTTGACTGAGTCTCGGCATGGCTTTACACTCTGAAAATCTAAACTTTTTCAATTTTTATCTGATGTCTGGAGTCGGACAGCACAACTCAATAGCCGATAACCCCGTGGCGCCAACATTAGGGTGTGCACATGCAATTACGACAGAACTGATTTCACTGACCAGTCCATGTCACGCTTGAGTGAACATGACACTTGTATTGATGGCCGAAGAGACCAATGACGTATTAATGTCTATGCAAAAATTTGAGAAAATATTTACATCATTCAGAAAAATATGAACATATTAGAAGTGTATAGTTTCTTTTGTTACCTAGTATATTATCATATGGTTAACAATACAATATGAGCATATAAGTATTTACAAAACATTCATAAGCTATATTACAATTTTAGAAGCAACAAAATCCGATTTTGCTCAGTTTCATTAAAAGTCCCTGGGTTCTATAGACCTTCTGGTTCTTATCAGTGAAATTGGCAGAGAGCAAACTATTTGTAACCAGCCAATTCTTGTTTCATTAAAACTTGATGTCTTTTTTGTGTGAAACTGATAAAGTCAGTGTGTAACAGAGTCACCAGACATGCAGCTCTCACCATGGTGGCAGTGAAGGGGATGTTGTCGATGAGAGAAGAGGCCAGAGCAGAGACCCACATGACCAGGATGATGGCGATGGCCAGTCTTTGGTCCTCTGGCACGGCCTGAGGGCACAGATAAGAGTGGCATCAGATAAGGGCTTCTTTATAGGCACTCACGCCACCCTCAGCGCACTATTGATTTGTATCAAACACAACAATTATGTCCAGTGCTGCTCCAGAGTGCTAATCCAGTGTGAATGCAAAACTACAGGAAGCTAAACCTGTGCAAAATGTGTATCTAATGTCAACCGTACAATACAGCACAGCGGCAAAATCAGTATTCTCAATGTATGACAAGAAGGTGGGAAGATCTTAGAATTGATTGCAGACCATTTGGGCCTGTGAAGTTTGACTGTGAACTGTATGCAAATTATCTGGGTGCTCACGTTTCCAAAACTACCTAAGATATGCACAATCCTTCAGCTATGTACCTCTGATTATCTTGGTCCTGACAGTATTGATTAGATTCAGGATTTCATTTTGCATTTTTGCCTTACTTAATACAGTTTTCTAACTTCACTGATGGGATAATTCAATTTTGCATATGACAAAAATAAGAATTGATTAATTTAAGTCATTTTAACTAAAGTATGTTAGACACATTTGTATACAGACCACTGCAAAATGATCAGTTTTTCAGATTTTAATACTTATAGGTATGTGTTTGGGCAAAAGGAACATTTTTGTTCGAGTCGATAAACTACTGACAACATTTCCCCCAAATTCCAAATTATCGTTTAGAGCATTTATTTGCAGAAAATGACAAATGGTCAAAATAACAAAAAAGATACATTTTTCAGACCTCAAACAATGCAAAGAAACAAGGTCAAATTAATTTTAAAACAACATAATACTAATGTTATTATTAGTAGAATGTTCTTATTTTTTTCAATAGCTGTATATATATATTTTTAACTGGGATAAAGCAGTCTTGCTGAGTACTTTTGTTCAGTGTCTTCAGCTTTGACAGTGAGGGAAGGTTGGGCCCAGCATGGAGTCCAGTGTTTGGAGGTCAGAACTGCTAACAAAACACCACCTGGCAGCTCCCATTACCAACCACATAACATTGGGATGTTATGAGACTTGTTGAAAACTGACATCCCTATATTAGTGCTGCTAAGAAATGCCTCGCTTGCATGAAACATCCGGCCATGTGTATGGAAGAAAATTATCCCAGGCTCTTCAAGAAACTGGTGACAAGAATCAGATGTAAACATAATAACTGAATTCCACGCAGCGCACCCTGAAGGTTTGATATGCATGAAATGTAAGATGGTGTCACCTGTGCCCAATTAGCATCTAGAGCGAAGTGGCAAAGTACAAAGAGAGACAAGACTTACTTTTATGAGCAGCGCGGTCTGTTCTCCGATGTAGTCGATTAGCTGCAGCTGTGCTAAAGCCTGCAAAGTGAGAAGACACCATTAAACACTGTGATTAGCCAAATAATACAACAATTTACATTTGTATTTAGAGAAACATCATTCAGTCATGTTATGTAAGACCTAGATATACTGTATATTGATGGCTGAGACAAACCTTACACATGCCATACTTACAACTTCCTCATTTTGTTAAATGAATGTTTAAATTGCCAGAACAAAAATGAGCAAAATTATGACTTTTAAAAAAATTATGAAAAAAATTATGATTTACTAATCATTATCACCAAATAAATAACAATTTGGAAAACATAAAAGTCTCACAATTCGTGGGATTGTGAGAACTACTTCACATTATTTAAAACCTTTTGTTTTGTCTTTTTTGTAAGGGTTGTGAAAATGTGCAGACTTTTGTAAATATAATATTGCTATCCATTAATAATTACTGGTATATACAGCTCTGGAAAAAAAATAAGAGACCACTGCATTTTTTTCTGAAATCAGCATGTATCACAGCCATTCCATTCCAGCATCTTTTGAATTCCAACACAAACACAAAGATGAGCTACTTCAGTTCTTCCAGGAGTGGGATAAAGTCACCCAAGAACAATGTGAAAGACTTGTGGAGAGCATGCCAAGACGCATGAAAGCTGTGATTAAAAATAAGGGTTATTGCACCAAATATTGATTTCTGAACTCTTCTTGAGTGTAAACATTAGTATTATGTTGTTTTAAAATGAATTTGTTTCTTTGCATTGTTTAAGGTCTGAAAACATGTATCTTTTTTGTTATTTTGTCATTTTCTGCAAAAAAAAAAAGCTCTAAACGATAATATTTTTATCTGGAATTTGGGGGAAATGTTGTCAGTAGTTTATAGAAACACATACCTATAAGTAGTAAAATCATAAAAAACTGATCATTTTGCAGTGGTCTCTCTTTTTTTTCTAGAGCTGTATATATTATAATTGTTTGTGTTATTTATTACTTATATTTTCCATATTCAACATTGAACTTTGAACACTGAAGTAACTATAACTGAAGTAACTATCTTTCTAAACAGAACATATAGTCTGTGAATGCTTTCAGATAACACATCAAAATGCATTACCTCCATTAAAACAAACAGGCCTGCAAAGAACAGTAGTGTAGCCCACTCCACTCGGTGAAGGATGATCTCAAAATCCTGAATATCAGCCAGTACTAAGAGCCACAGAGCCCCCAAGACTGCAATCCACCCTGGAGAGGACAAAAAACAAAACATCTATTCATGAACAAAAAAAAAAACTCAACTCAAGTCCTGTAGAAAATTAATTTAGGACAGCCTGGCTTTCAATTTGAGGAGGAAATGAGAAAAGAGAGAAATGGTATCTATTTGGTACTGATGTAGTGATAACACAGACATTATTATTTCATTAGCTGGACCATGTAGCTTGATTTGGATTCCCACTGAAAAAATGCTGACTTTATGTGTGACGTGGCACTCGCTTGCAGATACTAATTATTGTATTAAATTGTAATTTAATTATTGTATTAAATTGTAATTTAATACAATACAAGAATGTATAAGAAAGTAAAATATGTTTCTTCATTGTTTCTTAATCCAAGATTGATTTCTATTTTAACTATTCCCATCTTAAAGTCCTTCCACTCATCTATCAGGTTCAGTTTAAAGCAGTTTGTAGTTAATGACATTTTAATGAGAGTACATTATAAACACAGTAAGCGTAGACTATATTATGTCTATGCTATGATGTGGAGAGCCCTATCCCCTCTCCACTGGGATGAAAGAAGGCTGTTGAAGAGTTATTTCCATTTAATAAGTGTCTGAGTGTGCTCACCCCGGTCTAATTAACTGTACATGTTTAGCACTGAGTGGACTCTGTGGCAGCAGCATAAGTGACAGAGCCACTGTGACGTTGGCCATCTTGAATCCAGGCTCTTATGTTAGTGTTAATGAGATAGCGTCCAGATCACTCACCTGATACACTCAACACGACAAGAGGGAAGCAAGATAATAACTGTACTGTAATTATACATCTACAGACCTACAGTTCTCAATTGTACTGTCAAATGTTATTGCCAGGCATAAGCTTTGTCATAAATTAAAGAAATATATCTATAAATCAATAACACTGGTCTACAAATTTTTGGACTCGATCTGCTTCCGAGATAAAAGTGGCTAAATCTTATTTATATTGATAAGATGAACTGAAAATTGATAACTGTGCTGGATAGCTAATCTATTCAAGATATTTAATGATATAATAATAATATATATATATTATATATATTGATATATATTAAAACTCTAGACATATTAAAATGAATGTATTGGAATGTGCAGACAGGCTTTCAGATAGAACTGGTTGCTTGTAGACACACTGTACCTTCTGATAAACTACAGTTTTTGCCTTATTTTGCATACATTTCCTATTTTGACCCAATACTATATCTTGGAAACTATAGCCAATCAGCACTTCTGACTTACTTTTTCTTTATTAGTGACCTAAACCAAGAAAAATTTCACTACTTTTATTCCGGAAGCATTTTGCTTGTAAACCAGTGTAACAAGTAATACTAATTAGTTAGTTATTGATACTATTTTCCAATTATTGTGAAAAATAAAGATTGAAAATGACAACAATTTTCTGCATTGAGTCTTTTTGATTTTGATTTTGACCATAAACACATGTTTGATGCTTTAAATGATGCTTTACCAACATATCGTCAAGTCATGTATAATTCAGTAATGACCACAGTCTTTTTCAGTACAGTTCACCTTTATAAGAATTGGTCACATTTCAGCCTTCAAATTCTCCTAAAAGAAGATATAAACTGAGTTCCAGCGAAGCCACATGAATGTACGTGACGTGTCCAAATGTCGTCTCCATGTAATTTGAGAATGGCCTTTGCTACTGAGCCCATTATTTGGTCCCATCCACACACAAGGACAGAGGAAGCAATTCTCATAATTACATGACAGAAGCTTTAAGCGCCAGAAGACTGTGTCAAAATAACAGCAGTAATGAGAGACCACAGGGAAACATGCCTGAAATTATGTGATGTAGCATTTGCAAGTATTGTTACAAGGCCAAATAAATCTACATTGGTGATTAAAAACATCCATGAGAATTTTTTTTAAATATTTCTAGATGTTCAATGTACTACATTTACTATTTATCAATGGACAACAAATACAGTACATCAAATATTTACCTCACATTTTGGTGAATGTATTTCATTCCATTATTAAGTAATTAAAACTGCAATATAAATATAAATATTATATATTTTGTTTCAAGTATAATTTGCTTTGTATATTTAACTGCCTATTGTTACTTTGCAGTGACATCATGCTGGGGGTGTTCTGTAAGGCATTTTTATTAGCATGATTTTCAGCAGTTCCCATCATGACACAATGCACGCAGACAAACACAGAAAACAACAAAAATTAAGATAGTCTGTGATCAACAGGAGCATTCATGGTTCTGTTTCTAACAGAGTAGTGCTTTCAGTTGTTGTCAGAATGTTAATGACATCAGCTGCAAAGTATCTATAGTATGTGAGGCTTACCCAGATCCAGATGAATGCTAGGAACAAATGAGTTGAGGAAGAACATGAAGATGACCACGCTCAGGACGGAGATGCACTTCACCAGCAACACTTTGTCTGTGATTTTGTGCTGAAACAGATTTGTGTTTTATTACAGAGGCAGCGGGAACAATGATTGTATCACTGCATTTGTCTTAAGTGAACTTTCAAAGAATTTCATTATTGCGATAAAATCTGGACCTGTAGTGGTGGGGGCTGGGATGAGGGAGGGGTTAGATGGGCGTACCTTCTTTTGTAGCTCCTGTATGTTCTGCTCCCAGTTTTTGTCCTCCTGAGAGATTTGTCTGTCAGAAAGATATGTTGAGCGTATATTTCAATAATAAAACTGAACATAAAACACACACACACACATCAATATGTGATTTGGTCTTAAAAAGTTTGAATTTCTAAATTGTTTAATAACAGAAAATAACAGAATAGCAGAACATAAGATGGAAATGACTCATTTAGCTATAATCTGTTTTTTATGAGCTTGTCTCTGTACACTGTCCCTTCAAATAAAAACTAAACAAAACTAAACTGAAATGTTATGGTCAATGCCAACAAACTATGCATTACATTCTGTTATTATTATCATTATCCTGCTTAATAAATAATAAACAATTCATACAATTCTTACAAAACATTGAGGTAAATTCTATTATTCTATCCCTCTAAATCCTAAAACTTTAACTTAAAATTTGTTGAAGTTTTAGGATTTAGAGGGTCTATATATTCCTAAAATGGCTGCTGCTTTGCCTTATGCAAGTCCTACAAAATTAGTACTTTGCTATCACAAGTGGTTGTGTAACAGCACCGAGGGCTATATAAAAAGGTAAAAGCACTCTCTCTGTCACTAAGTAGTTATTTCCTTCTGCTGCTCACCTCTGAAACGTTTTCATCAGTTTGCGAAGTAGACTTTCCAGATTGAGAACCTTTTGCATCAGGAGACATTTGACAGCGGTCTCCTCTCGACTCGCAGGGTTAATGCGCTGGGCAGTCTGTCTCCAAACTAAGATCTCATGCTTTAGTTCTGCAGGTAGAAGGCACATTAACAAACATGAGAATTTAAAGAGTGCAGTTCAAGTCAATGTACATACAGTAGATTCAACGGCAAGAAATATGAAAGTGTTGGTAAGAGTTGTATTGAAACAGAGGGGGTTGAGTAGGACCATTTCCAAAACTGTGAGCAAGTTGCTGGCTTGATGTGGCCTTTTTATGTGTAGATCTGTTCCAAATTCCAAATGCACCAATGAAACCATCTTATTGTTCCTCATTGTTTAATGAGATTTTGTGAACAGAAATGTTTTTTTTTTACTACACAGGTGGGCAGTTAGCTTTGCCAGGCTGCTGGGGCTTCATCTAAAGTTAATCTTTCCTCAGTCCATATCACTGTAAACCTCATGCAGGGAAAAATACAGCTGACTGAGAGTAGTATTGACCAGGGAATTACAAGCTCGGAAACACTGTGAGGAAAAAAATGCCCGGAGATGCTTTCCACAGAGGTTGTTAGGTGACACTTAATAGGAAAAAACATCTTCTGAGCAAATGTCACATTTACGCCAGCCAAGATTGAGCTGATAGAAGGAGCTCAATGGGAAGAGCAGGTAGGAGAGTCCCCATGAAGGGGCTTAGAGATAGAATATCAAACCTGTGTGGGACCGGGCATGGTCTACGGTGGCCTGCTGTAGACAAACATCAAGAAGGGAGGTCTCAGACTGTATTATTCCTCTTAAGGGGGGACATGCGTGTATGACCAATTATTTTCAATCACTTTACACAGTATAAATCCTTGGTTAAAAAGTGTGTCAATATATAGTCACTTGTGTCCGTTTGTTTATTTATTTATTATTATTTTTAATTAAACTACACTGAAAAACACTTAATATAACCATAGCTAATCAAATGGCTAACAAGCATTCTTTTCTTTCTTTCTTTTTTTTTTAATCCATTTTGTATTAAATGCCCTTCTTACGGCTAGATCCATATCCAAGATTGTGATGAAACATAAAGGACAAAAAGGTGCAAATAAACTGACACATTAGGTATAAATATGAATTAAATAAAGGTTAAATAAGTTTTAAAAGTTTAAATAATCAATAGTCAATGTCAAAGGAGAATGCAACACAAAAAGGTGAGAGTGTCCAGTCCACTACACCAGTACACCACATCTAATGCCAAAGATGTGATTTTATGTAAAGAAAGTAATTCAAAGCTGTATGTTGATTTTTGCAAAAAAAAACAACAAAAAACAAAACGTAAATAAGAATCATTACAATAATTTATAAAAAAGAAACTCAAAATATACAGATCTATATATCATACATAGTGTACAAAAGTCCACACGTGAGTTAATTAGATTAGAATAAGGTCAGAAGATCAAGCAGGAGAAGAGCAGGCGTGAGCACACTGGGGTTCGTTCTGATAAAAAAGGACTGGGCAGGAGCATGTAGAAATCTGTGATGTAACGTAGTGTGAATTTCTTACATAGACCGTGAGAAGGAGCTGTCTTCACTACAGGACTATATTTACAGCTGTGTTGTTGTGGAAAATCAAAATGTCATCACTTCTATTTTGTTTGTCCTTAAGAACTAATTAGCCACCCAGGAATAGCATGTAAATGGGATACTGATGGAAATAAGCATCTTGCATTTGTGTTAAAATACAAGAAGAAAATGCATGTTTTTATTTCATTTAGGATCTATATACTGGGTTGGGGTTAAGGTTAGGATTAATTACTGTATACTATACAGCCATGAGTTAAACCATGAGATAAAGAAGCTTGATAGATCGCTGTAAAGTTACATGTTACCAAGAGAAATTATTGACAAGTAGGAGGCTCTGGTTCATGTAGATTTTATTTGTATAGTAGTTATATCAATATCAACTTAGTAGATAATGTTCCTCTCATGTGACCATTACATGCATATGCAATGTTCTGGTGTTATCTAAAACTCAGCTGGTGATTTCTGAAGTGAAATGAAGTTGTTTGTCCAAGTGAATGACACCTCCACTCGAGACATAATTCACTGTGGTGTAAATGTGATTCACTGGCTCTAGAGATACTCACCGACTATTTCAATGGACTCTTTGTTGTAAAGCTTTTTATTCCAGTAGAGCATCCTTAGAAATGGGAATGAGGTAAACAGCACCAGGCAGATTCCCAGAAACATGTAACCGGTGAAACTGGCAAAATCTATCCCCTACAAAAAGAGAAAATAATACAATATATACATTTACTGTTCAGTGAAAGAGAGAAATTGAAACCTTTATAAATTACTTTAATTTGCATTATTTTAAGAATAGAATATACATCATGAATATTTAAAAAAAAATGATTAACCCAAATAAGATCTTCTACTGTTCTGTATTGTACTGAAAGGTCAGGTTCATGTCTATTAAAATGAATATCTCTGTATCTTAATACAGAATGAATATCTCAATTGTGATTCTGGTTTGGCCTTAATTTGAAGCTAATTCATTCAGTTGCCAGAGAAGGTTACCAGAACAAAAATCATACCAACCAGGAGAGATGCACCACAATGCACCACAATGCACCACAATGTACTCCACAAAACAAACTTTTTTACAAGGACACAGACATAAGCCAGCACTGTTAATTAAAAAAAAAAAAAAACTTAATGTGTAAAATGACTCAAGTAGAAGTTGTGATGGAAATTTCTCTCAATCTGTCTTTGTGTAAATGAATCTGATTTCTACTTTAGACCAGACCAGTCATTATACGCCACACCGATATGTAGCGCTGTAAACAGGAAACAGCCAGAGCCACCGGAAACGCAATGCTACAAAGAGCGCATGCGCGTCAAGTCCTTTCTCTTCTGTAAACAAACAAACAAAAGAAGATAATAATGATGGCGAACGCACGCACAAAAGCCGACTCTCTTGTTTGGACTGACGACGAAGTAGAGTTACTTCTACGAGTTACGTTGGATTACAAAACACGTCAGTATAAGCAGAACGTCGACTGGGAGTCCTGCCAAAGCAAATACTCGGACATTGTGTTGGCTTTTCGGCGGCAGTATATAAGCGGGGACATGGCTGCAGGGAAGTATTTACCTCACGACCCCTATACCATCACCAAAGGGCAGATAACCACAAAACTGAAGGCGGTACGAAACAAATACAAACATGCCGTTGACTCTGGGCGTCGCAGGGGCCACGGACGCGTGGTCCAATTATATTTTGAACTGTGCGAAGAAATCTGGGGTGGATCGCCAGCTAGCACAACTATTTCAGCCGGCGTGGAAACCGGGGGTTTGTTAAAAGACGAGTCCACGTCCACAAGCTCGCCGTGTTCCTCGCCTTCCCCGGATTCCCCTCAGACAAGCAATTGTCTGCCTTCAAGAGCGGTGAAGGAGCGTAGGAGTTTGCGTCAGGTGGGTTTGATTATGGTTTTAATCTCGAAGAAGTGTTTACAATGAGCTGTGTGCTAGCACGGTGTAACGTCGTGTTAGCTCTGTTACAGCTATCCATGTTCTTTGTGTTGGCCATTTTGCTTTACATGGTGTTTGAAATGAGGTGATGTTGCATTCTAAAAAAAGTGTTTACTTTGTTCACATAGGCAAGACTCGACAGCCACGGAGGGGACAGACTGAAGCGAAAGGTTCCAGTGGAGGATGCATTACAAGAAGACCTCCAACTGAAGAGGAGGATGGTGAAGATCATGGAGGACTCAGAGAAGCACCACCGTGAGACCATGCAGCTGGTGACCTCGAACATGGCCACCATTTCCGACACCATCAGGGATGGCTTTGCACTGCTGAGAACTATGATGCAACAGCAGCAGTCCCACACGGCATCCCCCCGTTACACTGATGCTTAACACAGAGTGTTCGTCCATTGTCTCCTTGCTTGCCTCACAGTAGTTGTGGAGAACAAAACAGACGTAAATGACATACGTGGGTCATTCAAATTAATGTCCATAGTCCTTTTCAGGGTTGCAAATCTGGAGACAGCCTGTCACGACAGTTCGAATGAGGTTGCAGTTTTTCATAGTCTTCCTTCGTCGCTCAAGTAAGAGAGTAAAGGCAACCTTCTTCAATGTGTCGATTGCTCCTCTCATATTTGTTGTTGTCCGCCATGGTTGTTATCTGGTTGTTACCGGCAAAATGCGCTGGGTTCTCTTCACGTGATGATGACGGCATCACAATGTTATCGTTTTCCAAAAGCTGCGTTTTGCTCGTTCACATGACAACGCGACCCCAGCGTTCTCAGATTTCTCCACTCTGGAACCCGTTTTCAAAAGACAGTTTTCACCCAACCAAAAGGCTGATGCTGTGTGGACGAAAGGCCAAAATTAATAAAAACTTCTCAGTTTCCACCAAAAAACCTTGTCGTGTGGACGGGCCCTTACTTGTCCTCAAATCTATTAAGCACAAGTCTGAGAAACAAAAGTCACTCTGCTTTGATATGTATGTAACTTTTATTTCTGCATAATACTCTGGGAGGAGATGGAGAGAAGGGGTGACTGGAGAGAGGAGACTCGGAAGAGGCTATTGGTCTCTTGCCAGGGCAGGCCTAGGCCCTGTCCATATCTGCTGTATAAAGTATAAACTTTTGTCTGTATTCCAAAAACTTACCGGGCTTCACAAATTGATTAACAATTTCAAGATTTTTTCAAGATATATATACATTTTTCCACAACAAAATAAAAATTACTGAAAAAGTATTCAAGTATGCATGAGTTTGGAATAAAAGCATTAAAAATGGCAAAGAAAACAAGTGTGGAATTACAGTTTTAAGCATGAGATAAAATTTTTCATGAGTACTTATTATTAGTAAACCCCATGATGAGAAACACAGCAAGAGCAGTTGTGTTTCCCCCATGGGGCCCGGCCAGGCATAGCCCAAAAGAGTGACATGGGGCCGTCCTGTGGGCCCACCACCCGCAAGAGGATCCATAGAAGGCTGGTGCAGAGATATCTGGGCAGCAGTCAAATGCAGGGGCCTTGACGACTGGATCTCCGGACATGGAGACTAGCTCTGGGGTCATGGACCTGGACGCCTCGCTCGGGGTGTTCCGGGCATGTCCCATTAGAGGAGGCCCTCGTTAAGACCCTGGACATGCTAGGACTATGTCTCTCAGCTGGCCCGGGAACGCCTTGAGGTCCCCCTGGAGGAGCTGGAGGAAGTGTCGGGGTGAAAGAAGTCTGGGAGTCCCTGATAGACTGTTGCCCCCGCAACCCAGCTCCAGATGAGCGGAAGAAAATAAATGAATTCATTAATTATTACTTATTAGTAATCTTACTATCCTAAGAAACTTAAACCAAAACATACGTGCATATTTGGACCAGATAATGTGGATATACTTACAGTAATGGTAAAATCAAATGTATGTTTTATTTTTAGTGTTTTATTCAATATTATGTAAAATATGTGTTAACTAGGGATGCAAATTATCGATTAATTCATTAATTGATAGTTGATTGACCTTATTGATTGATTAACGATAACTGATAAGCAGCGTTTTTCACCTGAATTTGAGTGTTTCAATAGGGTCTCTAAGAATATAAGCTATAGTATACATAACACTGAGTCAAAAATATATCATAGTATTATTATATTGTATATTCCTCAATTAATTATTCCTTAGTAAAAAGCAGACATATGTATTGATGCTGAATAACAAAATACAGTAATCCCTCGCTCTATTGCGGTTCACGGATTTTTTAAAAACATTTTTGATAGTGTAACTTTTTTTTTTATAGTGTAACATTGTGTTCTGCATCCTGATTGGCTAAGAGACTAGACCAGGACTAAACGTGGACTAAACCAGGTCTAGACCAGAACAAATCCAGGTCTAGACCAGAACTAAACCAGGTCGAAACCTGGACTGGGCCTGGACCAGGTCTAAACCTGGACTAAACCAGGATTAAACCACCACGTGCCGCCGCTGGGTTCGAGTGGCTGGTTTGTGGCTAGGGCTGAGAGTACGCATTCCGGGCGCTGCGGTTAAATTTCGTGCTCAGCAGCCCCGGTGTACGCGCGAGGCGGGCTGCTGAGCACGAGTGAGCGCCGTTAAGTGAGCGCAGTGCGCAGTTGCCTTGTTTCGTGACCACGCGGATCACGTGTCCGCGATTAGCAATTCATTACAATTAATGCATTTTGTTTGACCAACGTCTTGATCGACAATTAATCGTAAGTCGATTAATTGTTGACATCCCTAGTGTTAACAATATAAGTTACTTTTGTAAGTGATAAATTAGCTCTAAAATGATGCTCTATTTACTTCCTCTCTGTGGATTTCACCTCAAAATCCCCCTGACACAAACAACTGAGTATGCAAATGAGCCAAGCTAGCCATGCATACTCTCACAGGCTGTCCTTATCAGAAGCCAGCCATGGGGGACGAGCTGTGGTTCCCCTGCGGCTCTGTCACGGGGGAACTGAGCCAAAACAAGCGGGACACTGAGGGACACTGAGGGACTGCAGATTGAACCAGAGGAGACTACTGCTGCTGCTGAGGGCCAAACCCCACACTTGACCAAGAGGGAAATATCAAGTGTGCTACAGAGATGCACCATCATTATGACCGTCTGATTTGAAGGGCTTAATTATGTTGAAGGTGCACTGCATAACTTTTTGGTACTTTTCCAGTCTGTCACTTTCTTGTTTCTATGGAAATGTCACTGCTTGGAATGTTTCACAGTACGACTTTGAACAGATCTGCCTTACATTTATTCAATTACAGGTGGTTTTATTGCCCAAAAATACCTAGAAAAAGAAGCATTCTGACTGTGACTTCACAGATCTGACCGGTAACTTGCCCTGGTTTGGTCTCCATGATAATTGAAAAGTTTGTTGCCATACTGTAAAGCAGTAACATCTCCATGGAGAAAAATATTAGACGGACCCTCCACCAGAAAAGTTACACAGTGCACCTTTAAAATACAGAGTAACAGAAGACAGAAATATAAGTAAGTAGTAAGTATAGTAAAATGTATTGGTTTGCTGTCTGTATTAATGTTCCACAGTCATGAGCAAAAAATAAATGCATAAAGAAAACATGTATAAAGAATGTATAAAAGTGCACGTAACAGTGACTGTGCACCGTGAGCACATCAATAGTGAGGTGACCAGCAGCTCTACTCTAAAAAAGCAAACATTGTACAGTCAGATTACAATCCTATCAATATAATTTAACAAAATGATTGAAAGATAAAAGGAGAAATTCAATTTGTCAACTGGACAAAGTTTGTTTGGTCAAAAACGTTTCGCCGCTCATCCGAGAGGCTTCGTCAGCTCAGAGCTATAAGAAAGCTGGAAAAGGACACAAGAAATCTAGCTGAGAAGAGGAATCATCTACGCTTTAACCTTAGATGTCGACAGGAGCAACTCATTCCCAAGGTGTTACAGAAGAAAGCACCGGAACCAGGACAAAGGGCAGCCAGGTTAACCCAGCGTTACCTGAGAGGTATACTCAGCCTTAGAATCGGAGCTGACGAAGCCTCTCGGATGAGCGGCGAAACGTTTTCGACCAAACAAACTTTGTCCAGTTGACAAATTGAATTTCTCCTTTTATCATGGATTCTACCTGGACGACTGAGGGACTCTTCACAAAATGATTGAAAGTTACTCTTAGTGGGTTGATCTCACTGTGTATTATGTCAGTGGCTTAGTCAGGTCCTGGTTCTTGTCCAAACAGGAAAAACACTGGTTTAAACATGAAAATAAGACACAGGTGTTGAATAGTATATATGTCCTGACACAGAGTGGATTCTGAAACTAAGTATAAGGACAGCATGACAAATTAGAATAAAACCCCTAGAGCTACAGTGCACTGTAAAGAATGCTAATAAGCTACTCCAACGATAGATATATTCCGATACAAATAACATTGAAATAATAAGGATTAATCAGTTATTAAGGTGTAGCTCCACGTTTCAGAGAGCTGGAAAAAGAGTGCACACTGTGTTCAGTTCTATGATTTATGATTATTTAAAGCAGGAACATAAATCTGTTCTTTGCTCCTATGTCCTTATCCATTTATCACTTTGCTCAAACATCAATAAGACCACGACTTGTGCAGTTAAGATATGCTCCTAAATATGCTGCTAGGAAACACACAAAATATCCTATGCAAATTACTGTAATGTAATGTTCCCACATATGAATATATTACTTACAGCAGACCAGTCATTTAACTCCTATTATGTGCTTAACGTTAATGGTAAATTACCATAACAATGTCCAGTCCTCATTAGCGAGCATTTTGAACCTTTGAAATATAACATGCTGGTGGTGCTGTTAAATGGATTCATTAAAGGATTCAACACAAACAGAATAACTGCATCCTTGCTCTCCATATTGTTGGACTATCATACTAGTCATTTATCTCAAAATTGTTAGTGAATATGTATGTGTTAAAAAATGCTAATGGGTTCATTTGTCATCTTGCTTGAAGAAAAAATGCTATAAAAATATGTTGTGCACCTTTTATGAACACACCAAATATACTATAATATGTGCTATTATGGGTATAGATTATAATACAGTTGGTTACTTTACACATGGTAAATTTACACATAATATAGAGAATATATACATAATATTGAGAATATATCAAAATAATTCAATTCAAGTGTTTTTGTTCAGTTGACAGAATTGATTTTTTTGTTGTTATGGATCCTACTTGGAAGACTGAGGGATTACACAGATTAGGTATATAATATCTCTAATTAGTCCATCCTGGTTAGATCTTTCTATATACTGCATTATTCCTGGATTTTAACCCCAAAATGAATCTACTAAAATGAGCTAATCCAATGAAGCTCTTAATTGTGCTAGTTAAGTGCGTACTTGTCTGCGCAGGTCCTGGTTGGACACGATGATGACGTTGGGTGGGTCTCCAACAGCTGTGGCCGCTCCTCCGATGTTGGTGAAGATTACTTCTGCAATCAGGACATGCCGGGGGTCCAGATTAAGCACCTCACACAACCTGCATCACAGATCACAGCACAAGCGCACACAGCAAAGCCCTTTAGCTCTTTTTTTGGAGGATTAACAGCAACAGGTGGCAGGATAAATGGGATACATGGGAAAACAGGATATTGGAAATTGGAGGACTGTATACTAGCTAACTGTTAACATGTTTGTATTCAAGAAACTTTACACTATTTGGGCAGTATGTTAGGAAAACTGCTTTTTGTTTAGGGCTGCATGATTTAGGGCGAATACATAAGATTTCTGACAGCTAACAAGTAGTACAATTATGATTAGGACTCCAAATGTATTTTTTGTTTTCAAATTGTTTTTAAATGAGGATGCCGTTCATAGTGCTCATTTTTAGCATTAACTTTGGGAGAAGGCTGAAATATGAACTAACAAATTTGTAAAGGTGTAGTTTTTCCCTTTCCTGTTGGTTGCACAGGATAATCTAGTACTCTCTCCAGCTCTCTGTCCCCTCTGCTCGTCTCGTCACCAGAGCGGCTGAAGGCTCTGCCCCCCTGCTCTCAAACTCACTCCCTCCTGACCTCCGCAATATTGACTCTCTTCCTATTTTCAAATCCAGACTCAAAACACACCTGTTCAGACAATCCTACACCACATAACAGTCACTTTCACCATCCTCCAGTTTTGTATCTCTGTTTTTATCTTTGTATTTTAAGTATTTTTATGTTTTAACTTTGTTTTGTACAGTGTCCTTGGGTGTCTTGAAAGGCGCTTTTAAATAAAAAATGTATTATTATGAACAGAACTGTTGTATATACAGCTCTGGAAAAAAAGTAGGAGACCACTGCATTTTTTTCTGAAATCAGCATCTCTACATGTATTACAGCCATTCCATTCCAGCATCTGTTGAATTCCAACACAAACACAAAGCTGAGCTACTTCAGTTCTTGCACCAAGAGTGAAATAAAGTCACCCAAGAACAATGTGAAAGACAGAGGTGGGACAAAGTCATTGCTGGGCAAGTCCCAAGTAAGTCTAAGTCTTTTGCACTCAAGTCCGAGTGAAGTCCCGAGTCAAGAGTATCCAAGTGCCGAGTCAAGTCCGAAGTCAAAGCTCACAATTCTCAAGTCGAGTCCAAAGTCCAAGCATTTTAGTTTCGAGTCATTTCGAGTCCCCTTTACAAAGAAATAAAATTTCTACAAATCATATAATGTCTGCAAGATCTGTATTCATGATTGGATTGTTGTGCAAGCCACGCGCACATGCTCTTTGCATACATTTTCGCAGATTCACAAGTACGAGTGCGGTCCTTATCAACATACTTTTAGAGTTTTTTTTTTTCATTGGACGTAGCAAGTCATCACAAGTCAAAAGGCCCAAGTCCAAGTGAAGTCACGAGTTATTGATACTGAAGTCCAAGTCGAGTTGCAAGTGTTTGTACATTTTGTCGAGTCGAGTCTAAAGTTATCAAATTCGTGACTCGAGTCTGACTCGAGTCGAAGTCACATAACTCGAGTCCACACCTCTGGTGAAAGACTTGTGGAGAGCATGCCAAGACGCATGAAAGCTGTAATTAAAAATAAGGGTTATTGCACCAAATATTGTTTTCTGAACTCTTCTTAAGCGTAAACATTAGTATTATGTTGTTTTAAAATGCATTTGATCTTGTTTCTTTGCATTGTTTGAGGTCTGAAAACATGTATCTTTTTTGTTATTTTGACCCTTTGTCATTTTCTGCAAATAAATGCCCTAAACGATAATATTTTTATTTGGAATTTGGGGGAAATGTCAGTAGTTTATAGACTCAAACAAAAATGTTCCTTTTGCCCAAACACATACCTATAAGTATTAAAATCAGAAAAACTGATAATTTTGCAGTGGTCTCTTATTTTTTTTCCCCCAGAGCTGTATATTGTTGAATGTTGCTTTTATACTTTGATAATTGCATTAATTAAAATTAGATTTAGCTGTATAAAATTAGGCAGCCATAGAAAATATATGACTAAACATTGTTTCTGTATTTGCACAATTAAAGTGTTTTTTTTAAAGGGTGGAAATACCTGCTCATTTAGGACTAGTGAAATCTGGTAATTGAAGTAACAGTAAAAGTATTACAGCTTGAAAAACATCATCTTGAAGTAACAGCTGTACACATTTCCATTAGTCCATGAACAGGGCACACATCTTATTTTTAGAAGGCCAAATGTCACACATGTTGTGACCACTGACAGAGATAAAGTGTTTTGAGATGTTAATAATGGCAATTAATTCAAAGGGGCAGAAATAAAGAGGTGGCAGAGCACACGGTTCATTTGAAAAACACAATAGTTAATTGTAGATTCTCTAAAGAACCGGGTTGGGGCTACAATAATGTAGGTTTGCCCAAGGACACACAGCATTTGCATGTGAGCACATTTGTTAAAATATACAAAATTGCACCAAAGTAGCACCCATAATTTGAAGAAAGTTTTTACATGTTATAGTGATAAAATAGGCCTATATGAAGAAAGAAGTGACAATAGTATAACCCGTATTTGATAAAATATGTGTTATAATGTTTATTTGTTTTTAATACTATAGTGAGATTAAGATTTTGAGAAAAGACCAGTTGTTTTATCCATCATAAATTAAGAAAGTCACTCACAGTACTATGTCTGCAGTGTATTTGCTGTGTATTTAGTAATTGGGGCCAGGCAGCGGTAGCTGCAAGGCACCTATAGTGTTTCTATTTGGGGCCAAGCAGCGGTAGCTGCAAGGCACCTATAGTGTTTCTATTGATTCCTATTATTATTACGCAATATTCTTCCGCCATAGGGAGTCTATGGCAACCCCTAGAACCGTCTGGTAAAAAGTTGTGAAATTTGGCATGCACATTCCAGCCAGTCTCCTCATTACCCACAGCAATTTATAGGCCCCCACCCCCAACCCTCTAGCGCCACCAGCAGCTCAAAGTTGCAGGAATTTTCAGGTACATTTCTGCGTGTAACTTTTGAACCGTATGTCCAATTTTCAAAAACTTGGTATCCCTGGACTCCTTGGGCCAAGCCGAATCCAACGCACCCTGTGACGTCATTTTCCGTCAGGGTAGATTTTCCGCCATTTTGAATTTTATGAAAAACACTCAAAATGCTTCTCCTCCCTCAATTTTGGACCAATTTTGCTCAAATTTGGTCCATAGCATCTTTGGACTGAGCCTCATCAGGGACGTACCCGGTTTTTTGATATCTCTTATCGTTTTGACGTGACAGCCAATTAAACGTGTCTGAAAAGTCGCCAAACAGGAAGTGAGCTCATATCTCGGGAACCGTTTATAGGATTATTTTCAAACTTTTCACAGATGTCCGTGTCCTTCCCAGGATTCCCTACAAAAAATTACAGGGCCCCATCTCAAACCCTCTAGCGCCACCAACAGGTCAAAATTTTAGGGACATTTCTTCTTGTAACTTTTGAACCGTACGTCCGATTTTCTAAAACTTGGCCTCCCTGGACTCCTTGGGGCAGGACGAATCCAACGCATTCTGTGACGTCATTTTCGGCGGGTAAGATTTTCCGCCATTTTGAATTTTATGAAAAACATTCAAAATGCTTCTCCTCCCTCAATTTTGGAGCAATTTTGCTCAAATTTGGTCCATAGCATCTTTGGACTGAGCCTCATCAGAAACGTACCCGGATTTTTGATTTCTCTTATCGTTTTGTAGTGACAGCCAATCAAACGCGTCCTAAAAGTCGCCAAACAGGAAGTGAGCTCATATCTCGGGAACCCTTCATACGATTATTTTCAAACTTTCACACATATTCTAGTCTGTCCCAGGATTCCCCACAAAAAATTACAGGGCCCCAGCTCAAACCCTCTAGCGCCACCAACAGGTCAAAATTTGAGGGACATTACTGCTTGTAACTTTTGACCCGTAAGTCAGATTTTCAAAAACTTGGTATCCCGGGGATCCCTGGGCCAAGTCGAATCAAATGCACACCATGACGTCATGTCAGCCGGAATAGAATGTCCGCCATTTTGAATTTTATGAAAAACACTCAAAATGCTTCTCCTCACTCAATTTTGGACCAATTTTGCTCTAATTTGGTACAGAGCATCTTTGGACTGAGCCTCATCAGAAGCTTGCCTGGAGTTTTGATATCTCTTATCGTTTTGTCGTGAGAGCCAATCAAACGCATCCTAAAAGTCGCCTAACAGGAAGTGAGCTCATATCTCGGGATCCCTTCATAGGATTATTTTCAAACTTTTCAGACTTATTCTAGTCTGTCCCAGGATTCCACACAAAAAATGACAGGGCCTCAGCTCAAATCCTTTAGCGCCACCAACGGGTCAAAATTTGAGGGACTTTTCTGCTTGTAACTTTTAAAGCGTAAGTCCGATTTTCAGAAACTTGGTATCCCTGGGATCCTCGGGCGAAGACTGATCCAACGCATCTCATCGAATTAGGCTGGGTCGCTGCTTGGCCCCACATTGCTGCTTGCAGCTATATTGATTCCTATTATTATATATTCTTCCGCCTCTGGGAGTCTATGGCAACCCCTAGAACCGTCTGGTAAAAAGTTGTGAAATTTGGCATGCACATTCCAGCCAGTATCCTCATTACCCATAGCAATTTATAGGCCCCCACCCCCAACCCTCTAGCGCCACCAGAAGCTCAAAGTTGCAGGAATTTTCAGGTACATTTCTGCGTGTAACTTTTGAACCGTATGTCCAATTTTCAAAAACTTGGTATCCCTGGACTCCTTGGGCCAAGCCGAATCCAACGCACCCTGTGACGTCATTTTCCGTCAGGGTAGATTTTCCGCCATTTTGAATTTTATGAAAAACACTCAAAATGCTTCTCCTCCCTCAATTTTGGACCAATTTTGCTCAAATTTGGTCCATAGCATCTTTGGACTGAGCCTCATCAGGGACGTACCCGGTTTTTTGATATCTCTTATCGTTTTGACGTGACAGCCAATTAAACGTGTCTGAAAAGTCGCCAAACAGGAAGTGAGCTCATATCTCGGGAACCGTTTATAGGATTATTTTCAAACTTTTCACAGATGTTCGTGTCCTTCCCAGGATTCCGCACAAAAAATTACAGGTCCCCACCTCAAACCCTCTAGCGCCACCAACAGGTCAAAATTTTAGGGACATTTCTTCTTGTAACTTTTGAACCGTAAGTCCGATTTTCAAAAAATTGGTATCCCTGGGATCCTTGGGCGAAGACTGATCCAACGCATCCTATGACGTCATGTCTGCCGGAATAGAATGTCCGCCATCTTGGATTTTGTGAAAATCAATAAAATTCTTCTGTTTCTACAACTTAACTTGTAATTTCCACAACAAATGGTGTGCACCCACATTCTAGACAGTCTCATGATGCCCTTCAACAAATTTTACGTCCCCACCCCCAACCCTCTAGCGCCACCAGCAGGTCAAAGTTGCAGGTACATTTCGGCTTGTAAGTTTTGAACCGTACGTCCGATTTTCTCAAACTTGGCCTCCCTGGACTCCTTGGGGCAAGACGAATCCAACGCATTCTGTGACGTCATTTTCCGCGGGTAAGATTTTCCGCCATTTTGAATTTTATGAAAAACATTCAAAATGCTTCTCCTCCCTCAATTTTGGACCAATTTTGCTCTAATTTGGTACATAGCATATTTGGACTGAGCCTCATCAGAAACTTACCCGGTTTTTTTATATCTCTTATCGTTTTGTCGTGATAGCCAATCAAACGTGTCTTAACAGTTGCCAAACAGGAAGTGAGCTCATATCTCGGGAACCCTTCATAGAATTATTTTCAAACTTTTCACATGTATTCTAGTCTGTCCCAGGATTCCCCACAAAAAAATACAGGGCCCCAGCTCAAACCCTCTAGCGCCACCAACAGGTCAAAATTTGAGGGACATTTCTGCTTGTAACTTTTGAACCGTAAGTCAGATTTTCAAAAACTTGGTATCCCTACAATCCTTGGGCCTAGTCAAATCAAATGCACCCCATGACGTCATATTCACCGGAATAGAATGTCCGCCATTTTGGCTTTTGTGGAAATCAATAAAATGCTTCTCCTCACTCAATTTTGGACGAATTTTGCTCTAATTTGGTACATAGCATCTTTGGACTGAGCCTCATCAGAAACTTTCCTGGAGCTTTGATATCTCTTATCGTTTTGTCGTGAGAGCCAATCAAACGCATCCTAAAAGTCGCCAAACAGGAAGTGAGCTCATATCTCGGGATCCCTTCATAGGATTATTTTCAAACTTTTCAGACTTATTCTAGTCTGTCCCAGGATTCCACACAAAAAATGACAGGGCCTCAGCTCAAATCCTTTAGCGCCACCAACGGGTCAAAATTTGAGGGACTTTTCTGCTTGTAACTTTTAAAGCGTAAGTCCGATTTTCAGAAACTTGGTATCCCTGGGATCCTCGGGCGAATACTGATCCAACGCATCTCATCGAATTAGGCTGGGTCGCTGCTTGGCCCCACATTGCTGCTTGCAGCTATATTTATATATGATTTCACATCATACATTATATTGATTATAATGTTTATTTGTTTCCAGTTGTAACAATAGTGAGATGCCCCCAACATCTGCTCTGTAGTCAGGACACATATCACTGTACCTGATGGTGACTGGAGTGAAAAGCATCATGGTAGTCACATTGTCCAAAAACGCAGAGAGAATGGCAGCGATGAGACACAGAATCATAATCATGGGCCAAACTCTTCCTCGGGATAACTGATAGGCCTGAAATGACAATCCCGAGTTAATAAGGACATTCAAGGACAGCTGGGAGGTACAGGTATAATCGGGCCAGCTGCGGTGGTAAAGTAAGGGCATGGAGGAGGAATTACAATCTCAGTGCTAAAGGATTGTTAACAGTCCAGTATTACACAAAAATTATTCTTATGACTTTTTAGCCATGTTATAATGTTGCTACCTCATGAAAAACATTTGTGTTATGTTTCATTCACACATGTTTGACTGACCCTTTATTATTAGTCCGTCTACATCTCCAAAGCTCAAAATCCGTTCTACCCTCGGATGTCATGTCATGTTTGCTTTCAAGTTAACAGCTACCTTTTTTTGTTCAGCAGAGATCGGCAATTCCAGGGCTGAAATCATCCACATGATTTTAATGAAAGTATATGGAGTTTAAAGTGGAGCACTTCCTGTGTTCCTACATGACATCACAAGTTGGAAAAGAATGAGAAAAACTCAGGGTTCATGCGTTAAGCACGTGTGAATGAAACAAAACACAACTCCAGGTATGTTTTTGATGAGGAAACATTATAACGTAAATCAGAAAATAGCGCAATATGGGCACTTTAACTAAAACAGGAATTACAGGTTTTATTTATCCAGGGTTACTGTGGTATTTGACAGATTTGTATGGCAGATGCCCTTCTTGTTGCACCCACTCCAAATACAATGAACTGTGACCACGCAAAATATGTGCACCATGTTTATTCATTTTAATTATGTTAAACTGACTTTAGAAACTGGTGCTTTAATTTCCACAACATTGCACCATTGTTATTGCCTTCTTTGCTAATTGCACAGCTACTACCAGCATCACGCAACAAATTATTTTACTGTTAAAACTGAACATGTTTTCTCCCTTTCATCTTTAAATTAAATTGAATGAAAAGTCCACTTTACTCTGCCATTCATGTGAGTCCAGATGAAATAGTAGGCTGTAAAATGAAGGTTTTGTCTGTAGCTGTATTTCAATAGCATGTCAAAGTCACCTTTATACATGAGAAACCAATGACCTACTTCTCTGTCCTGCCCTTACACAATAATGTTCTCAGGTTGTTATAATATATTTTGAGCACAATGCAAACAAAAGCATCAAAGATTTTAGGTCACTTTCTCAGCACAAAAAAAAACAAGAAATGTTGACCTTTCAGAAAAAAATTATTAATCTTATTTAAGCATGTCTGAAAAGCAGAGAGCACAAAATAGCTCAAAGACTGTCATCTCAGAAAAGGTGAACAGTTAAAGGGGCTTTATAAAAACATTGTAAATATAATCAATCTTTTGTTATTTTTGTTAAAAGATCAGTGTTTTGAACAACAGCAACTTTCACCTTCACGGCGCAGTAGTCAAAGAATCCAGTCTCAGAGAAAATGGCGACAAGAACCATCTGAAAGGAAAAAAAAGGGTCATCCACAAAAAATGAACCAAGAAATTTGATTCTATATAAAGATAAGCTAAGGCTTGTGAAAAAAAAAATGGGCCCAGGGGTCAAGCATATATACCAAAACTTAAATAAAAATAATTATTAACAAAGCAGCCAATATGAATATTTCCTAAAGGGCATCTTTGCTATTTTATCTGCTCTGATTTTACGCATTTTTGACACAATTTTGCATTTTAGAGGTAGCACTCTTGTTAAGAACCACTAATAGGGGGGGATTTATGCATGTTGTGTCCAAATTGGGTCATACAACAAAGCATATTAGAGTGTTTCACAGTTTCACAGTGGTAAAATTCATTTGTCAAGGCAACCCTTATCCAATAATGTGTAGGAAGGAAGCATTTTATATTTATAAGGAATAATAACTACATAAGCAAAGCAATAATAGAGAATAAACAAAAATCCCAGACGACACTATACATTTTGCTATAAACATACTAATAAAAATAGTAAAAGTTATAAATTGGTAAAAAAAAATCTGAGAATTACCATGCCAAACAGCAGAGCCAGAGTCTCATAGTCGATCCACTCCACCACAGTGACAAGACTCGGGCGCTGTGGAAACACAAAGGAAATATAGAATTTAAATAGTCAAAATAAATAGTCTTGAGGGTAACTTTCTCCCTAAATTCTAAAAATGATTATGACCATGTGGAAATATGGAAATACACACACAACCCTTTGGCATTCATCACCAATAATGTCAAAATGAAGTAACATCAGCCACTAAAATGTAATTATTTTAAAGCCAATGATAGGATGAGCAACTAGAACATTATTATGTTTAGACCATATCAGCTCTGATTTACAAGTCTTATTTAATGCAAATTTTACTCCTGCAAGCTTTAAGCCATGTTATAATGCTGTTACCTCATCAACACGGACATGTCAGCTTACATAGACATGTTGTGGTAAGATCAGGGAAAGGAAGATGCAAGTGTCTGTAGAGCCCTCTAAAACTAAAACTGTCCACAAAGACACTTTAAATGTTGCTGTCTAAAGTATACCACATATATACTTACATCACCAATTACAGCCAGAGCCGCTAATGCTGCTAGAGACCCCAACAGGGCAGCCAAGGTCCGGTGCACTATCTGAAAACATAATATTAAAAAAATGTTACAGCATATCAACATGTGCTTAATTTTAAATATATTGCAAGATTAATGGATGTGTGACACTGGGAGCAGCGAAAGGGGGAAGTGGGGTGAACCTGTCAGTCAAGAGGGTAACAGAATGTAACTGATGCATATTGACCTGACGCAAGTGCTTAGCTCAAAAACAGGCAGGACTTTAGTGTGAGCACTTTTCGGATGATTTCAGCAGCTCATATAGCGCCATGAAAACACAGTGTAACTAGGTATTTGCTTCTAGTACCTTTAATAGTTTAGTAGACTGTCTTTTTATTTTTATTTTTTTGGCTGAGCATTTCTAATAAGGAAGTCCATTTGTAATAAAAATAAGAAAATGCTTTACACAAAGAAGGCAAAATACTAACAATATACAGTTCTGGAAAAAATAAGAGACCACTGCAAAATGATCAGTTTTTCTGATTTTACTACTTATAGGTATGTGTTTGGGCAAAAGGAATATTTTTATTTGAGTCTATAAACTACTGACAACATTTCCCCCAAATTCCAACTAAAAATATCGTTTAGAGCATTTATTTGCAGAAAATGACAAATGGTCAAAATAACAAAAAAGATACATGTTTTCAGACCTCAAACAATGCAAAGAAACAAGATCAAATTCATTTTAAAACAACATAATACTAATGTTTACGCTTAAGAAGAGTTCAGAAATCAATATTTGGTGCAATAACCCTTATTTTTAATCACAGCTTTCATGCGTCTTGGCATGCTCTCCACAAGTCTTTCACATTGTTCTTGGGTGACTTTATTCCACTCCTGGTGCAAGAACTGAAGTAGCTCAGCTTTGAGTTTGTGTTGGAATTCAACAGTTGGAATGGAATGGCTGTAATACATGTAGAGATGCTGATTTCAGAAAAAAAAATGCAGCGGTCTCTTATTTTATTTTATTTTTTTCCAGAGCTGTATTATGTAAAATGGATTCTTCTCCATTGGTTTGGCTCATTTCTTGAAATAGAAATTACATTCTCAAAACAACATAGATAAATTCCCAAATTATTTGGCCATTGTTCACAACAGAGTGGATATTCTCACTGATTTAATCAAATTGCAGTTGTCTTAGTACATCTCCTCATATCATTAAGTACAAGTTAGCACAGTCAGTCTACATTTAGCACAATTTTCAAGTGAATACATCTTGTTGATGATAAAAGGAGAAGTTCAATTTGTCAACTGGACAAAGTTTGTTTGGTTGAAGACGTTTCGCCGCTCATCCGAGAGACTTCTTCAGTTCTACTGAAGAAGTCTCTCGGATGAGCAGTTGACAAATTGAACTTCTCCTTTTATCATGGATTCTACCTGGACGACTGAGGGACTTTTCACACATCTTGTTGATCTAAACTGATTGACTGATTCTCATTCAAATGGTCATTCTCTCCAAAACATGTCAGTGTTATTTCATTATATAAGTCATCGCATGCAGAATAGTCTGTCCATTTGTCAAAATTAATCAGGAACATACAATAAGAGACTAAATATCATATGCGTGAAGAGTCCCTCAGTCGTCCAGGTAGAATCCATGATAAAAGGAGAAATTCAATTTCTCCTTTTGAATTTGAATTTCTCCTTTTATCATAAATACCATATGGATTTCTTGGATCATCCGGTGGCCAGGATGGCGAGGATGGTGGCCAGGAGAGAGAGGGTGAAGACGACCAGTGAAGTGCCACAATAAATCAGCTTTATTTACAGTACTGTAGGCTATATATAATTTTGCTTGTATTTGTTTTGTCTTTTGTTGTTGTTGCTGTTGTTTAGAGCCTATACAGTATATGATGCTGTATTCATTTTCTTTTTACTGTGATGGCAGTAACTTTACAGTATGTGTGTGAATACTGTAATAAAAATTACAATTTCCTTGCCAGTATGAGTGAAATGTCTGATGTTGAACCTTGAAGGCTACTCTTACTCTTACAATAAATTTTTTTCCCTCAGTTTTATACGTAACTGTTTTCTGTTGGCAAGACAAAAAATGTACAGTAACCAATACCAATGAAGGACTGGGCTACTGCAAGACTTAAAGGTGGGGAGGATATTCCCTGGTCCTCGTCCCATGAGGGCTATTCCAATGGTCCTCGTCCATACTGACAAAACATCTAAACATATTGACTTGCAGTGCTTACACAATGCCAAAGGGACGATGCATTTTGGGGGCACTGACTATTTGAATGAGAAAGAAATTTAGTTTTGACTCATAAGAGAACTGTGTTGGGAGTGTGTTTGGCAAAGGCACAAAGAGTGCTGAGCTTGTCCAGTTTGGTTCAAGAAATGAGCCAAAGCAGTTAAGAAGGATCTTTGCATTTTTTGGTGGCACTGACAATTTACTTGACCAAGGAATTTGGTCTGAAGCATGAGTGAAGAGTGGGAGAGATATGAGCTTTTGCAAGTGAGCTGAAGTATTGTGCTAAACTGTAAGACTGTTGTGCCAAATGAACTTAGAGTTTTGAGAATGTAATTTCGGTTTCAAGAAATGAGCCAAACCAATGGAGGAAAACCTGTAAGAAGAACTGTCTCAGATTCACTGCCTACTCCTGTCACAGCTTAGTCAAGTGGCTGGTTGAAACAGGAGGAGTATCTGACACAAAAAATCATCCATAACTGAATAATGCAATAATCCAAAAGATATAATAGCAAATAAAATAGCATAATATAATCTAGCAATAGAGTGGACCAGCATGAATATCTATGCAGTCTACTGGATACATCTGATCATTAGGGCATTACTGTCACTGTCAACTTTTTGCTGTTCTTGAATGGTATTGTCTCGGTCAGTTTATTCCCATCTTGAGTAGCTCTAAGGATAAGTCTGGGTAATTAAACCAGACTCAAACTAATGAATACTGCACATGAGGAAGTGGATGTGGACGTGCTAATGTAGATAATGTGCACCACTTTAATGAATGCGTGTTGAATATAAATGACTACGACAGACCATAACTTGTGGACTAAATTAATCATTGTATCTTTCTATACATTGATGATGATAAAGGCCTAATAATATCACTATCAATCATGTTAATGGTTATAGTTGTCATGATCCTCCTGGGTTGTCCCCTTCCCTCCTGTGTCTACTCACCTGGGAGGAGCCATATACTTCACACCTGCAGCCAACTACTCACTCACCTGTGGTCCATCTACAATCAACTCTGCTATAAGAACCGGTTCATTCCAACACTCCCTGCCAGTTCGTCAGTTAACACTCGTGGTAACTTGTCTCCTGGCTCTCATCCCGTTAGATAACTCTTCTCTGCTTGCTCTGTGGATTTTTTGAACTTCATTGAATTTTTTCCTGTTTCCAGTTTACCCCGGACCTCTTCCTGCTTCTGTTTCTGCTCCTCATCTTGGAACCATTTCACCACTCCGCACCTCCTGGCCCCCAGTCTGATACCAACCTGCTCCTCCTGGCCCCAGCCTGTGACCTACCTGCTCCTTCTGGCTCCCCGGTTCAATACTTCCAGCTCTTTCTCTGTAGAATAAACCATTTAAACTTTTCTTGGTGTTTCTGCTTTTGGGTCTGACTAGCCCCCCGTGACAATAGTATGAGGCAAGAGATATTTAAGATGCTGCTAGGAATATGCCAGTTATTTTCAAAAGTAGAACAATTACTCTTCTGAAATGACTTGCATTAATAGCGCTTATGACCTTATTAGAGACAGCAGTGACTTGGCAAATTAAACTGGCATTTGGTCGACTCTTGGCACAATTTACATAAGGGAAACGTGCAAAAAAAAAAGTCTTGCGGAGTCTTTTTTGTTGGTTTATATTTTTGACTAGTTCAGCATTAAAACATATCCATAGGTGAAAATCCTCCAGTATATATTACCTCAAAGATGATGAGGATGTAGACCCCGGTGAGGATGATACCGGCGATGGCCACCTGCGTCTCCACAGTGACGTAGAGTGACTGGTGGGTCATGGACAGGGGCACCACCTCCTCCTCCTGCATGAAGGCCTGCACCGTAATGCTGATGGGGTCACTGATGGAGAAAGACAGGTCAATACACAGCTGAGAATATTGTAATAATTGTAATATTGTACATATAATTGTTTTATTTGTATTTGTTTTATTTATTTTATTTAAGGCTACATTTTTGCATGCTATTGGACAAGACATTGCATAAAATGAGGGTGAAGAGTGGGGAGGGACGTTCCTTTTCACTCTGTACACCTCTGATTTCCAGTACAGCTCCAGGTCCTGCCATCTGCAGAAGTTCTCTGATGACTCTGCAGTGGTAGGGTGTATCAGGGATGGACAGGAGATGGAGTACAGGACACTGATTGCAAATTTTGTGTAGTGGTCCCAGGCAAACCATCTGCTCCTGAACGCTGACAAGACCAAAGAACTGGTGATTGACTTCAGGAGAAAGAGGATACCAGTGGAGCCCATTACCATCCAGGATCATGATCGATCAATCAATCAATCAATCAAACAATATTTATAAAGCGCTTTTCATACAAAATGTAACACAAAGCGCCATGTGGAATTAGTGGACTGCTACAAGTACCTTGGCATTCATGTGAACAGGCTGGACTGGAGGGACAACTGTAATGCTGTCTAGAAGAAGAGCATGAGCAGACTCTACTTCCTGAGGAAGCTCAGGTCTTTCAATGTGTGCAGCCAGTTACTGGAGATCTTATACCAGTCTGTGGAGCCCAGTGCCCTGGGCTTCACTGTGGTCTGCTGGGGGAGCAGCACCAGTAAAACGGACATTGGGTGGATTGACAAACTGATCTATAAAAGCTGGTCACGTGATCGGCTGTGAGCTGCAGACATTTGTCACAGTGAGGGACAGGAGGACACTGGACAAACTGCTCTCCATCAGGGACACTCCTGTTCACCCACTGCACCAGACCACAGAGGGACAGAGGAGATAATACTCCCCACAACTGTACAACAACTCACCTACTGCATCAGACGAACAGAGGAGCTCATTCTCCAACAGGCTCCTACAGCTCCACTCAAACAGTGAGAGGTACAGGAGTACATTCATACCATACTCCATACAACTGTACAACAACTCACTCTTATGTAACAGATAATACTCCCTACAACTGTACAAGACCCTTATGTAACAGTTAGCCTTATGTCCTGTCAATCATCATATCACTGTTGTCTTTCTTGTATTTTGTATATAGCTGTGATTTTATATTTTATTACTTATTTTTCTATTTTATTTTGACTTGTACATACACTTATAATTATGCCTTATTTAACATCTGTCTCTTGCTATCTTTTTTAGAATGTATTATTACCATTTATTTTTTACTCTTTGTTATTATATTATATTGCGATTAGTGAGCTACTGTGTCCAAATAATTTTCCTTGTGGATCAATAAAGTTTGTCTAAGTATAAGAATTAAGAATCAGTCGTATGACATTGTGGCAGCGAGTTGAGTGTACTGTTTTGAGACGTCTTACGCAGTTTCTCATGTAGTGCATGTGATCTGAGGTCTCAGGATTATGTCTTTATTGTGTAATGGTGTCTGAAAATTACTAGGATAACTCTTCAGGCCAACTTCAAATCAGATGTCTTATAGGGGGTTTACTACACAAACCAGATCACATTTTCAAGCTGAATTCTGAGAATGACTGTTTCTACAAAAAGAGTCTCTTAAGTTACTCGATCCACTCCCATTCACAGAATGCCTGCTTCAGGCTCAAAGTAACTAGGGTAGTTTTCAGGACCCCATGACTCAAAGATCAAAGTTGAAGTCATGTTTCTTACTCAGAGAGCTATTGTTAAGGCAGCCCATTAGGAATCCCTTTTCCAGTGATAACAGTACCGGTATGTACTTTTAAGATCCTCAGATTGACTAGACTTTATTCAGATATTTGACTGCTGTAACCTACGCTGGACAATATGCAGAAACATCCCAGCATTGTATATACGTGAAGAGTCCCTCAGTCGTCCAGGTAGAATCCATGATAAAAGGAGAAATTCAATTTGTCAACTGGACAAAGTTTGTTTGGTCAAAAACGTTTCGCCGCTCATCCGAGAGGCTTCGTCAGCTCCGATTCTAAGGCTGAGTATACCTCTCAGGTAACGCTGGGTTAACCTGGCTGCCCTTTGTCCTGGTTCCGGTGCTTTCTTCTGTAACACCTTGGGAATGAGTTGCTCCTGTCGACATCTAAGGTTAAAGCGTAGATGATTCCTCTTCTCAGCTAGATTTCTTGTGTCCTTTTCCAGCTTTCTTACCAGTCCAATGATTTTCGGCTCATAGTTGTTCTTAAGATGCGTGAAGAGTCCCTCAGTCGTCCAGGTAGATTCCATGATAAAAGAAGAAATTCAATTTGTCAACTGGACAAAGTTGACAAATTGGACAGAGCTGACGAAGCCTCTCGGATGAGCGGCGAAACGTTTTCGACCAAACAAACTTTGTCCAGTTGACAAATTGAATTTCTCCTTTTATCAAGCATTGTATATAGTTTTATATTGTACATTGTTTTAAAATAAATAAATACAGAATTGGATTGTGTTTCTTATACCTGCTGAGCATCTCAAATGTCTCTGTTACTATGGTCTGGTCACTGCGCTCTCCATGTAGAGGAATGGTCCAGTTGTGAATCACCTGCTCAATGACATATAAAGAGGTTAACAGTCCTGGTGCGATAGCAGTGAACAGTGGAGGGGCAGAGCTTCACCTGCTGGGCTCTCCTCCTCCTCTGACCAGGCTCATCTGTTTGCTCCACCTGGATCAGGATGTAGTCCTGACTGATCAGATCCACCATTCCTCGAGAAAAAGGCCCAGCAACCTGCAGCTTCAGCAGAGCATTGTCACTGAAATCTGTCAAGTTCATAGCTGTGCTGTGTGGTCAAGGGAAACTGAACTGGCACTGGTTTTATGACTGTATTACTCTTATGGTAGAATATCTAATGCGTAATGGTGAGAAAGCTAACAGTAATTTACATTTTTTTAATGTTCTGACAATTGTCATTTTCATTGCATTTTTAAAGGCTGCCAAAAATGCCTTTTAACAATTATAAATATGGGTCCTCTTCAACTTCTTCAGTTGATTGTAGCCTTTGTTGCTCCTTAGCAAATAGATGTAAATCTTGCAGTAGAGAAGGATACAGAAACTGTCTGTGGGTGATACCGCCAACATCCTCCAAGGGTTGTCTCTGTCTGGATACATACTGAAGAAAAGCTGAAACGACATCCAATATATAAGCATGGGGCACAACAACAATGCTACCGTGTGTTTGGATTCCTGTATTAATCAAACTGTTTAATAAACTCCAATGTTTTGAAAAACACAGTATAAGCACAGATGTACTTACACTGGAGAGGACTACTATGGTGAAAATACAGGCTGTTTTGGCGGCCTTCATGCAACACCTGAAATGACACAATTGGAGGTATAATGATTATAGTACTTTAGCACAGAGTTTACTTATATATTTTTTTAGATTCTAATGATGTCACCCTCTGAGATGTTAACATATATTGAATAAGGATTAACCCTCCTGTCGTGTTCGGGTCAAATCTGACCGTTTTACAACTTATAATATTCATAAATATTATGTTTTTCATCTGATTACCTCAAGACCTTATGATATCCTCCACACTGTGGACTTGAACATATAAAAGTGATGATCACCTATTTCGTTCAATTTTGAGCGTTTTAATCAACCTTGTTACACCTGTGGTGTTCCCGGTCAAAAGTGACCGCCATAGGAAATGAATGGGTATCCAGAGTAAATTCATTCAACATACAGAAAACATCCCCATACACACTGCCCCAGCTCACTCACTCTCTCTCTCACACACACACTCTCACACACACACACTCTCTCTCACACACACACACACACACACACACACACATACACAAACCAGGGTATGCGTGTTGTGCTGGACATGACAACCGGTCTCCAAGGGCATAATATCACATGTGACAACTTCCTCACATCACATGCTCTTGGTCAGGAGCTACTGAAAAGAAAGCTCACCATGGTAGGGACAGTGAGGAAGAACAAGCCCGAACTTCCCCCTGCGCTGGTATCGACCAGAGGAAGACAGGCACTCTCATCACAATTTGCATTCACTGACACTCACACTCTTGTGTCATACGTTCCCAAGAAGAACAGAAATGTCATCCTGATGAGCACAGTACACAAAGACGCCGCTGTTAGCACCACAGAGGACAGGAAGCCCCTGATGATCCAGGACTACAACAAGAACAAGGGAGGCGTTGACTGCCTTGATAAGGTAATGTAAAGTCTCATCATGCATTTTATTTTATTTTTATCTAGGTGAATCATAGCATTTTGTGTATGACAGATTGAATATTGTTCCTAATCTCTTATTATTTATTGTTCCTTTATTGCAGCTTACTGGTACATACACCTGTAAGCGGATGACGGCTCGCTGGCCTGTGGCACTGTTCCACAACATCCTGGATGTGTTAGCTTTCAACACGTGTGTGGTGTGGACAGCAGTCGACCCAACCTGGAATCAGGGGAAAAGTTTCAAGAGGAGACTTTTCCTCGCTTTGGTGACTCCTCTTATACAGCGACGCCAGCACATTCCACGCACACCAGCCTCCACCAGTCTGGTTAGGAGCATGCAAGCTCCAGCCCCAGCTGCTGCCCTGGCTGCTCTCCCCCAACAAGGACATGGGCAGAAAAGGAAGCGTTGTGGCCTCTGTGCCCCTAGAGACATCAAAACGAGCCTGACATGCTGCAAATGTCATGCTTATGTTTGTAAGGCCCACTCTGACCTGAATGTAACATGCCACTCATGTGCATGAACACACACACACACACGCACACACACACGCACACACACACACACACACACACACACACACACACACACACACACACACACACACACACACACACACACCCTGTTGAGTTTGGTGTTTGGTTTTCCATTTATTTTTTGTATTATATGTTCATTTTGTAGTTCATTTTCAGTGCCCAATTGTATTTTAACTGATGTTATTTAATGTTTACTTCTATAAATTGTTGTTAGACACTACTTTGAAACATTGTTCTCAACTAAAGAATGCTTAATAAAAAAATTGGTGTGGAAAAAAAAATGTTTGTGCTAATTTAAGAGCAGTTAAAACAGACCGGTCAATTTTGACCGGGAACACTAAAGTAGGGGGCTGGAGGCGAACACAACCGGAGGGTTAATGCAAAAACAAATTTCCCAGATCTACATAATACTGTGAACAATTCAAAAACTACTAAAACAGTAACATCTCTATTAAACTTGGTCACACCTCATGTTGTGTGTGAGCTTGAAGTTGAGATTGAGGTCGAGAGAGTCATTCTTGTCTGAGGAGCTGGATCGGGACAGGGACAGACTGGTCACCTCACTGCCCAGTCTGAACCTCCTCTCGAAATCCAGAGTGTGGCTCCAGTGTTCATCCACTCCGGCAAACCCAGGGTCATGTACGGTCATGTAGGTGATACTGGAGACACAATCCAAACAACAGCCAATCAGCACTCATCCTAGTCTATGATTTCACTGATAAATTAGCACCAAAGGTTCACCAGAAATAGTCATGCTTTAAATGAAAATAATGGCCCATATTTGTAGGGACTTGTCAATCAAATAGGATAATGGTATCAGGAGGAGTTCAAGCATTAAATCACATTGCTGTCATGATATTTTTGGATGTGTGACCAGTGGAAAATCAAAAATACAGAAATATATAATGTAACAGCATCCACACTCCAGAGAGGTTGAAGGAAAGCAGTTTTAGAGCATAAATACTTGAGGTGTAAGCCAGTTTGGAAATTATAATCAAAGTAGTACAGTTAAAAGTACTACACCAGTAGAAGTACTAAGCCTCCACAACTATAATCATTTACAACACCTACTGCAACTACTCCTCTTATACCTGTACTACTACTCCCTATACAATTGCTTTCACAACTTTTATGAGCACTACTTAATTCTACTACTAATATTCTGGTACTGCTAATAAAAAAGGCCCCAAGACATTGAGAAAAAGTAAACAATATTCACTTGACAGGCCGGATAGCAGCTGACACTTCTCACCCTGGACATGGACTAGAAGTTTCTTTCCCTCTGCTGTTGGACTCATGAACAATTCATAACATCTGCACAAAGCTGGACACTTTATATCACTAGTCACTTTAATTACATCATGTTTGCACTACTGTTCTGATGCTGCTCATCTGGACCTTTTTGTTATTTGGATTGTTTATTATTTTTTACTATATTATAGCTATATTTTAGTTATTATTATTATTTAGTGTCTATACTCTAGTTATTACTATTATTATTTAGTGTTTTATGTTTGCACCTTATCACCGAGACAAGTTTCTTGTTTTGTGAACTCTGTTCACTTGACAATGGCAATAAAAGTCCTTCTGATTCCGATTCTGATTCTGATTCTGATTCTGATTCTGATTCTGATTGAGCATCATTGTAACTAAATGTATGGGCATCAGCAGTTCACCTGTCATCTTGTGGGAACCTCAACAGAGGAGATCTCTCTGTGATGTTGGCTGCATTGTTCTTTCCTCGGAGGATGTTAACAATGCTGAAATTGTGCCTGAATACAACACAAAAATATCAAAAGTTACACCAAGTACTTTTACATAAGCTCACAAGATATGTAGAAGACATTTAAAAGACACTAACACTGCTGCTTAAATGACACAATTTGAGCTCTATTACGCTACATATTGTGTGTTTTACCTATTTGCATTATATACAAGTTTACTGTACTTTTGCTACGGGTATATGTGATGTTTTAGTCAGGGTGTTTATTGTCTTGTTTATCAGATGTTTTATGTTCACTGTGGGCGTAGGGAGCGCTGCAATTTAAAATCCTGTGTGTGCAACATGTACACCTGTATGTGAACCTGTATGGTTTTTGACAATAAAGCTGACTTTGAACTTGGAACTTTGAAAACAAACTTTTAAATATCAAAAGTTACACCAAGTACTTTTACATATGCTCACAAGATAAACTTTTAATTTGATAGTTTTATAAACAGTGTAGGAGGTTGGAGCCATCAGTCACTTGTCACCGTCATGCCTGTTATCACCTCCGGGGGGCGAGTTAGCAGCTGGCAGGAATCATATGAGTTTCTAAAGAGGTGACTTTTACCCCATGTAACTCCTCTATGTCCTTGAAGATCAGACTGAGGGCTCAAAACAGCTGAGCTCACATTACTCTATAAATATATGGTTGTTAGTCTTCATTTTAAATAGCAGGAAGCAACAATTATAACTATTTAATTCATCAGGATCACTTCTTGCAGTACACATGAATTGACATATTCTGATATATTTTTTTTTTATCATTTAGAAAGTTGAATTTAATAAAACTAAAGGAATGGTAGTGTACTAGTTAATGTGAGTGAAAGTCAATGTTCATGATGCGTCCATATTCTTGAATTCGTAGGAAGGAACCCATCTTCAAATCTAGACCCACGATAGACTCAGGATTAGCCTACTGTGCATGCTTTGGGTTACTGTACTACTGTATTATGTCATATTGTCTACACCAAGCATGCTAAGACCGTTTTAGCCCCTAATAGCTACTGTACTTGGAACTAAGAGTAATTAATCCCCTTCAAATGTTATGCCAGTGACCCAAGACAGCAATGCAATTCTTTATTCTCCTTTTCTGACTAACCAATATTGGCTGTTGTTGTGACATAGTGCATAAATAAAACTGGTAGATTTACTCAACTATATTCAATTTACAAAAAATAGAGAGAGAACATTCTTTAACAGATATAACGAAAGACTCTTAATGAAGAGTCCAAATTTAAAACAATTAAACTGTCTATGTACTCAAAACAGTGAGAGATGCCATAAGAATCATATGTAACTCACAGTGAGCCCAAGCTGCAGAAATTCTTGGAAAAGGCCTCTTCAGATAATCTCTTAATCTGATGGAATTTTACTCTCTAACTGCTAATGTTAAAAAATGCAAAATACAAAACATTCTGAAACATGTGTTTCATATTCTAATTGGCTATGGTCTATATATTGAATATATATATATATATATATATATATATATATATATATATATATATATATATATATATATATATATATATATATATATATATATACATATACATATATAGTGTATTTGTGTTTTTAAAGGTCCAATATTATACAAAATTGATTCTTGTGAGTTTTAAGCCATGTTAGAAGGCTGTTACCTCATCAAAAACATATCCGGAGTTGTGATTTGTTTCATTTACACATGTCTGACTAATCTAATCTAATCTAAAAATAATATGTTTACATGTCCAAAGCTCAAAATGTTTTGTTCCACCTTGTGATGAAGCGGTAGTTTTCAAGTCAACAGCTACCTTTTTCTTTTTGTTCAGTAGAGATTGAGAATCTCTAGGCTGAAATCATTCAAATTATTCCAGTGAAGGTGTATGGTGTATGGAGTACTTCCTGAATTACCACATGACATCACAAGGTGGAACAGAATGCTTTTTGTTTGAGTGAAGAATATACAGTATTTGTGTGTTAAACTTGTGTGAATAAAAGAAAAACACACCTCCAGGTACAACATTAAAACATAGATCAGAAATAATGTAATATAGGCCCTCTAAACAATTTATTTATTATCATTATGGCATCAGTGCTTTCAAATTTATCATTACATGCATTTTTCCTGATATGGGTGCCATTTTGTGGACTTTTCATCTTAACACTTATATTTTGTTTTGAATTGTTAATTGCTATGGCAGCAGTCTCATATTCCATCACCTGATAGAATATCATCTTTTCTCTGTATTCTACACCAGTGTTTCCCAACCTTTTTGTCTTGTGTACCCCCTAAGCCTTTTTGTCATACTTCAAGTACCCCCTCACTCATATGTGTCACTAATTCTTCAAAAGTAGAACGTGACACAACGGATTATTAAACGAAAATCATTTAGCATTTTCTCTCTTTTCTTTAACTCAAATTTACTCAATTTAGAATTAAAGAATTCAAAAAAATCTCCCCCTGTGCCTGGCAGCGACACTGCCGAGTACCCCCTGCAGTGTGCTTGCGTACCCCTAGGGGTACTTGTACCCCTGGTTGGGAAACACTGTTCTACACCATCACACATAACACCATAATAACAGATGAACAAAGACACACAAGACCCAACTGTATTTCTCTTCATCATGTGCCAACTCTAACTTTGTACACAGAGCAGAAGAAATCCCATCTTAATCCTGATAACGTCACGACCACGGGCTTGAGGTTAGCCCCCCCATCTTCCCAGCTGACTGAGACCTGCCCTTTCTATGTGAAGCTTTTCTCACGAGCATTCCTCTTTTTCACGTATTCAGAAAGCAGATTTACACAGCGGCCCCTGAGTAATGTGACTGCACGTGTGGCACAAACTCCATCAGCTGTTTAGTGACTCCAGTACTTATAAGGAGGAAGAGGGGGCCTGGTCATGGGACACTCCTTAGAGCATCTGTGTACTGCGTAGTGAAACATCTATGAAGTAGAAGGTGCTTTAGTGGTGCAAAGTATGCTATAGATTCAGGTCTCTACTTTGGCTATTTTTAAATCTAGGCTCAAAACAGTGCTGTTTAGCTGTGCATATGACTGAAAGTTTTTTATTCCACACTCTTCTCTCTTCTAATGCTCATTTTAGGATTATTTATGTTCTGATTTGATTTGTATCATGACTGTAATGCCGTTCTTATTCTATAAAACACTGAATTACTTTTTGTACAAATTGTGCTATACAAATAAACCTGCCTTGTCTATAGGTTATGTTCACACACTACAAAAAAGCTTGGCCAAAATTTAAGATACAAACACTTAAATCTATCAAAAAATGTCTTAAAAGCAGTGAAATTATCTGTCCGTGCAGCAAGATCATTTTATTTGACAAGTTATCTTAAAATAAACTACCTCTAGACTAGAATTATTCCAAGTCAGAACTAGTAAGTAAATAATAAATCTGAAAACAAGATGAATAACGGCGGCACGGTGGCTGAGTGGGTAGCACTCATGCTTCACAGCAAGAAGGTTCAAAAAGGCCTTTCTGTGTGGAGTTTGCATGTTCTCCCCGTGTCTGGGTGGGTTTCCTCCGGGCACTCCGGTTTCCCCCACCAACCCAAAACATGCACCATAGCTTAGGTCCTGACCAAGCCGAAGCAAGAAGATCATGGAGATGGTCCCCGGGCGCAGTAATGTGCTGCTCACTGCTCCTAATAACAGGATGGGACAAATGCAGAACTGGAATTTCCCCACTGTGGGACTAATAAAGGCATAGCTAATAACGTGATATAAGTTTTAAAATCTTGGCCAGATCAGAGAAATTTGCAGTGCATTGTTGTAGAATCGCAGATGAAGGGCAGGTACCTGTTTAACGCACAATTACTGCTTTTTGAAAGAAATTACCAAACATGTTGAACCTTGTCATACTTTGTCAAGGACTGGGTCCAAAAAATTGCCGTAATTAACCTAGTAATGTAAAATCTGATACCTGTGGCTGTGTCTTTGACCAATGCTTCCACTTTTCAATGCAATAGTGAAAACAAATTTCCAACATTGAATTGTGGAATGGTCCAGAAAGTAAAGAGATATTAACCAGATGAAAGACTAAATCAACCTGCCCTCCACCTCAGTTTTAAACTGTTTTTTATCTGCTCTCTAGTATGATGCAAATCTAACCTATTTATGTGAATAATCTGAACGGGTGCATTGAGAAGACTGGACCAAGCATATTTATGATTGAGCTAATGATTATAGAGATTGGGTTTTAAACATAAATTGAAAATAGAAATAACAGTGTCAGCTCTTGCACTCCCGATTTCTTACATATAGATATACAGTATGTATATATATTCTTCTTCTAAGTGATAAAAAATAATTAAAAAAAATACTTCAACATACTTGTCAGTCACTTTTAAAAAATAAAAAAGAGATTTATGTTAAAAAGAGAGCTTTCAGATATACCCCAGCACAATGGTTGGTTTGTTGGTTTTATTTCCAACAGTAAGCTTTGGTGACGTGATCTTGTATTGTCTATGTCACTGTATCAGCTGGTTTAAAAGCCACGCTCTGTTTTGACCATTGTACGTTCAGTCTAGTCTTATGATATTCGCTCATTCATTCCCAGTATTCATCAGTGTGCAGTTTCACAGTCGCCCTGAAGGTAGAGGATCCAGACTCACCCGTCCTCTTGCCTCACAGGCACAAAGCCCTCTGCGTGGATCACACACTGTCCCGTCTGCTGGAGCTTTTGGGTGTCCCTCCGCTCTGACATGCCCTGGAGCAGCCGTAGCTCCCCAAAGTTTCCCCCCTCTGGACCCCTCAGACTGCGGCCCTGTCCCTGTGCGGATGCTTGGGACATCTCTATCTCCAGGTTACTCTTATTCTCCAGATACATCCTGAAAAAGACATGAATGTTTAGTTCATGTGTATTTCTTAGATAACATATGTATCAATGCATGCACCAGAAGCATTGTTATTATTTGCTGAGTTTCAAATGATCAAATCATTAGAGGCCTGTATATGTGTTTCAGTCATGGGACTTATTCCTTTGATGACTTTTCACCATTCAAAAGATACAATATTTTATTTTGATTTGTTCATTAAATAAATGTTACACATTTAACAATTTGAAGGATTTAATACTTCCATATCTATCCATCCATTTTCTTCTGCTTATCTGGGGCTGGGTCGCACGGGCAACAGTCTAAGCAGGGACTCCTAGACTTCCTTTACCCCAGACACTTCCTCCAGCTTTTCCGGGGGAACCCCAAGGCGTTCCCAGGCCAGCTGAGAGATATAGTCCCTCCACCGTGTCCTGGATCTTCCCCGGGGCCTCCTTCCGTACTTAGTACTTAATAAATATGTACTATTTCCTTTAAAAAATCTTACAAGTGTATTATATTTGTTTTTTGATGAAGAGTTCACCACCTGCTTGTGTACAGATTTTATTGCTTTGGCTGGTATGTTCCACTGTATGACATTATGTATCTATGTTGCTTTTATTTCCAATTAAAGCTGGTTTTAATGCTAATAATACATTGAAAACATTTGTTCTTGGAATGAGCGGGGTCTCCCCTCTACAAATCTGATGGTGTGACAAGCTTGTCTCCATGGAGATAGACAAGCTTAATGCAATTCTGAGGTACCAATCCAAGCAAAAGAATAACATCTCCATAGAGACAAGTAGGAAACGGACCCTACAACCGAGGATTACACATCTTTAAAATACATCTGGTATTTGAAGTATGACATCATCATATTGTATAATCTGATTATTAGAATTATCTATCAAATTTGGATGAAGTCATAACGGAATAGTGTAGCCAGTGTTCCCATCAGCCAATTATGCCAGTACACGTTTCCATGCTGGAAGGACACTGTGTGGTTAGTTTACATCACAAACATCTCGTTCGTATGAGCAAAACTCAAGAACAAGGTCCTGCTCCAGCTCAGGGTTTTTAATGACCAGTGGGGTATGCAGATCACATTCATATAAGGGGCACTGTAACTGGTGAGAACTGAGTGCACTTCACCTATACACGGTCCAGCCCATGCATTAACATCAGAGTCCATTAAAAGTGCTGTCTGAATTACAAGCTCTATTAACAGCAGGTCAGTGGAGGAGGTCAGACATGTGGGCTGCACAAAAGCGACGTGATTTAGACTGGATTATTCCTCACATGAACTCACGTGTGACATTCAGAGCTCAGCCGCACAGACTACAGTGTTATTAGGATAAAAAAAGGGTGGGGGGGCAGAGACCATTTTGATCCAAGAGCACTGCACTGTAGGTTGAAATTAACTTAAAACTGATTGTGGGATGGACTGGAGTGGGTAGTGTTGTGTTTTAGTTTTTGGTTTTCCTCGAGTGATGCAGAAAAGAGGGAGCCACTGTCTGTGTTCATGTATGTTAGCTTGCACTGTTGTTGTCTTTTTTTTTTTTTTTTTCCTTTAGTTTTTCTCAAGGCCAGACTTACAGGAAAGTACTAAGACTGAAATCAGATAACAGCTGCAGTCGCTGTTTGACCTCTCATTTTAATATAAAAGTGTTAATTTAAAATAGTGGGAGGTAATATTAGTACGTTCATTTTATATAAATCTTGCAGAATGATAGATGTAAGAATATATTATAAACAAATCAACTGAAATTAAAACAAACCATATTATTAAGTATTTTATACTCATTCATTGATAAGATTCCACGTGTCCACTGTGCGTCACTGATTTGTATGAGATTTCATCTAACACGCCCTGCAGTTACTTGTGATGTCCTGAGCAGAGACAGAAGAATGGCCCGTCTGTATCCTATTGTGATGGTAAGGGTGATCTGTTTTCTCTAAATTTCCCCCAAAGTCACAACGGAAAATCTAAACACAACTCATCATCAAGTGTGTGATTTACAACACTTCATCAGCGTGATGTGGGGAATGGATTACATGCAACAAGTGTGAGTGTCAAGTGAACATTTTAGGCCTGTAGTTTCAAATCTGTCATGTATTTTCTTTAATCCCAAATGGACAAAAAAAAAATAAAAATAGCTGCAAGCAGCAATGTGGGGCCAAGCAGTGACCCAGCCTAATTTGATGACATGCGTTGGATCAGTCTTCGCCCAAGGATCCCAGGGATACCAAGTTTTTGAAAATCGGACTTACGGTTCAAAAGTTACAAGCAGAAATGTCCCTCAAATTTTGACCTGTTGGTGGCGCTAGAGGGTTTGAGCTGGGGCCCTGTAATTTTTTGTGGAGAATCCTGGGACAGACTAGAATACGTGTGAAAAGTTTGAAAATAATCCTATGAAGGGTTCCCGAGATATGAGCTCACTTCCTGTTTGGCGACTTTTAGGACGCGTTTGATTGGCTGTCACGACCAAACGATAAGAGATATCAAAAATCCAGCGATGTTTCTGATGAGGCTCAGTCCAAAGATGCTATGTACCAAATTAGAGCAAAATTGGTCCAAAATTGAGTGAGGAGAAGCATTTTGAGTGTTTTTCATAAAATTCAAAATGGCGGAAAATTTACCCTGGCGGAAAATGACGTCACAGAATGCGTGGGATTCGTCTTGCCCCAAGGAGTCCAGGGAGGCCAAGTTTTGGGAAATCGGACGTACGGTTGTCACGACAAAACGATAAAGAGATATCAAAAATCCAGCGATGTTTCTGATGAGGCTCGCACATGTAGCTCACTTCGACTAGATCAAAGACACATCAAAGACAGATGAAGAAAATTCCTGAAAATTCCTGCAACTTTGACCTGCTGGTGGCACTAGACGGTTGGGCTCTCAAGTCTCACGCTTTGAGAGTGTGACACACACAATTCGACATGTTCACACGCTCACACGCCACACATGGCATTTCTCACACACGACCCCGCTCAAAACTTGAGAGCCCTGCGGTTGGGGGTGGGGGCCTATAAATTGCTGTGGGTAATGAGGAGACCACCTGGAATGTGCATGCAAAATTTCACTACTTTTTACCAGACGGTTCTAGGGGTTTCTATAGACTCCCAGAGGCGGAAGAATATATAATAATAAGAAGAAGAAGAATCAGTAGAAACACTATAGGTGCCTACTCAGCTTAGCGCTGCTTGTCCCCAAAAACAATCATATTAATCACAATATATTACTACTGGTATGAATACATGCTCATGAACAAAGTACTAGTATATAAATGGATTTTTAGGAGTTTTCAGGAGAAGTTTAGCTGAATTGGTGTTTGCGGTTAAAACCTACTAAACCAAAGCTTCTTGGGGTCTAAATTGGACACACAATAGAAGGACATAGATTAATTTTAATAAAAAATAATAAAAATGAAATAAACCTTACCTTTAGATAATTAGATGATGATAGGGATGATGAAAGGTGGTAATGACATTAATATCCAAAAATGTCCCAGAATGGTACAGTTAGTTAAATAGTTTTTAACGTGTTTGGCAGTGGGAGACAGAGAGAGGCTGAACAGTTGTTCTCCAGTGCTCCCCAGAGAAGGAGGGAGATGATCAGGGCACTATGAACTGTGCAGTGGAGGAGGTGGGAGTGGCACCATCAACCCTGCACAGGCTGCAGATTAGGAACTTTCCCACTCCTATACACACTCTTGACGTGGTCCATAGAGAAGTAAGATTAACTCTATAGTGGTGTAATCATATGTTTCCTCATATTCATATACCACAATTTCAGACTTTTGAAAACAAATTCATTTTACTGAGCATAAATGATACAGAGTTTTAATTATTGCCAGTAAACTAAAAAGTGCAATTTTTCCCCTTTTAGGTCTGAACTCTGCTCCATACGCCAAGCTTTTACTGACTGTAAAGATCTCAATTAAAAATACTTAAGCATACTAATGACAGTTTAAAAACATTTAGTCCTGATTAAATTTCAATTAATTGCACAACCCTATTTTGGAGCTATATGCTGTAATTATTGTAGGAAATTGTCCCACGAGTAATAAAATAAAAGTTTACTTCCATCAAACTTGCAGCTTTCCCAATGCGCGCGCGCACACACACGCACGCACACACACACACGCACGCACACACACACACACACACACACAGTTGTATTGGATGATGTGGTTCAATGTTTAAAATGTGCTATTTCCCACAGCCGTCTTCTGTGAGGCACCAAGCCTGACACGCTTTCACAGAGTAAGTCAACTCCACAGATTTAAGGTGCAGAAAGGTCAGACAGGTCACAGACTCTTTTTAGGACTTATGCTCTGGCGACATTAAGAAACTATGACTACTTAAACACATCAAAATAATAGATTAATTTGAAATATGATCAGTTGAAGGAGTATTTTAGATGAACATGTTTTATAAAGATATTATAAATAAATTAAGAAGTTATTCTGTGTTTGGGGATAAAGGGGAGGTTGCAGACAAGATATAGACGAGTGGGGGAGTTGGTTAATCCAGATTTAGTAAAATAAAGGTCAAAGGATAAGAGCAAAAAGATTTAGGGGAAAGTAGTTAATGCTTCTTGTGACTGTGAACTCGAAGTGTAAAGAAGCAAGTAACCAAATATGCGAATTAATTTCACAAAATTTAAAAAGAAAAACTTTGAAAAGACAACAGTAATTAAAGTAATGTAAGATGTACCCAAAAAGGCATTCAATCTGGTCTTTCCATCCCTCAAAGTTATATATACAACTAACCCTAACCCTATATATATTACTAAAGGATTGTGATTTTAATTAAGTGAAATTTGTAAATTATTATTTTATGGCACACAATACCACTTCAGCCAGCCGCAGATTTACTCTTACAGGCTATGTTTTTGAATTTCAGATTTAGATCGCTCAACACTGAACCAGCTCTATATTCTCCATCGGGTGTTTGAAGGTTCATGGGATTTTGCTCAACCAGTCCACATGTGCTTTGTGGATCTGAAAAAGGCATTCCACTGTGTCAATCGTGCTGTCCTGTGGAGGGTGCTCTGGAGGTCCGGGGCCCTTTGCTAAGGGCTGTCTGGTCCCTGTAAAATCGGACCATGAACTGTGTTTGCACTGCTGGGAGTAAATCAGCCTTTTTCAGTGCATGTTGGAGTTGGCCAGGGCTACCCTTTACACGGAAGAGGATTAGGGCCACATGAACAATTTTATTTTTTTTAATTCTGAGAAAAAAATCTCAGAATTTCTGAGATTAAAGTCAGAATTTCTGAGAAAAAAGTCAGAAATTCTGAGAAAAAAGTCAAAAATCTGCCAGAAATGGCAAACATCTGTATCAGTGTGTCAGGCCATGTAATCATAAAACAGCAATAATAGATAGTTAATACATGATTTACATATTTAACATGGTGCTGTTCAAGAGCATTAGAAAAGAGTGGTCTGCACACTGTATAGGCTCCAAAGGTAATTTATTTACTTAAAAAGGCAACCTTTCGATCCCATGAGATCTTCATTAGGCATTGAGATTGATTGGGTGAGACGGCTTATATCACATGATCCCAAACAGGGCACCTCTTTCTACCCCGCGTGGATCAAATGCTTGGAGTAATGCCTTACTCTTCCTTGCGATACCACCAATCCCTTCTGAACTGCTCGAAGGTGCAGCCAACGATACCCCTGCATCTGGCCATTTCCCCTCAGTTCCTCTTGCACAAAGGCTATCACTTGGTCTATGTCTGTCTGATTTCACCTCCTGAATGACCAAGCCTCTTCAAAAGTACATATAGAAATCACAATACTGTGATTCTGTGCCGAGTTAGGGTTTGAGTAATGACTGAAAGGACAAGATCACAGTTACAAGGGGTGGAGATGAGTTTCGAGAGGAGTCAGCTGAGGTTCTCGAGCACCTGTTTCATTGGATTGGATTGGATTGGTTGGATGATCCCCCTGGGAAGATGTTCCAGGCATGTCCCAAGAGCCCCGAGGAAACAGCCAAGACACGCTGGAAGGACTATGTCTCTAAGAAGGCCTGACAAGACCTTGGGGTATCCCCGGAGGAGCTGGAGGAAGTGTCCAGGTTGGATAGACTGCTTCCCCCACGCCATGGATAAAGTGGAAGAAAGTGGATGGATGGGCTTTTCTTTAACACTAACTGTTAAAGAATTGCAGCACAGAGAGGTCAGACAGATAGGAGCAGACCTACTACAGCAGGCATTATTTCTGCTGAACAGCACCAGGACCAGGGCACATTTACTAGAGGTCGCCCACAACAGTGTTCCACCATAGAAGCAGAGCTGTGCCTTGTAGGGTTTCTGCCTGAGGTATTTCAGGTAAAGCTCTGAGTGCTCTATGGCTATAGGCTACTGTGATTAAAAGGTTGTGATGCCTCATGTCTGTAGAATAGATGGACTAACTGCACTGCTAATTGCTGGCATCAAATTTGAGATCTCAGTTAACAATAATCAAACAGCTCACCCAGAACAATATGGGAACTTACCCTGAATGTTGCAGGCAGAAGTCAAGTATAGGCCTTACCCTCACCTGGCATAGCTGTTTTAAGTACTACTGAGCCTATACAATGATGAGGATCGGTTTCAGTCTCAATAGCGTAAGTAATTAACAAATAGCCCATCTTCAGCGCCGGTAGCATAATTTCACCAGCAAGGACCACGCCACAACAATGAAATATAATCTGTAAGATATTTATTAACTGTGGATAGATGTGATGGCAAAATGGTCACCGAGCTGATTTGGAACCCCCAAAAGATGGATTAAGATGAGTGAATAAGGTATGATCTAAGGGGTTGGGAGAGGACTAATGAACATATGAGAAGGTAAAAGGAGAAATTCAATTTGTCAACTGGACAAAAGTTTATTTGGTCGAATACGTTTCGCAGCTCATCCAAGCTGCTTCTTCAGTTGAGAAGGTGCAAACAAGACAGACCAGAAGAGGCAACTCTTACATGGATCGTGAGAATAGGAGATTCTCGACAATTGAAGGATTTTCTTTAGTGGACTGGTCAGAAAGTGTGGAGGAGTCGGATGTGAACCGTGGAGGAGAGGCACAAGTGCAAGTTTGTGTGGAATGGGTGGAGTGGCAGAAGGAATTATGTTGCCTGAAGAATTGCCCTTGGAAGTTTTAAATGACTAAAAGTCATGGGGAATTAAAAACTGATGAAACTAAACTGAAAGAACATGCATGAAGACAAGGTTCGCAACACGTGGGCTGGAATTGAAATTGGAAGGAAGTAGAAAACGTGTGACAGGTCGGGGCTTGAATCTGACAGGTTATTAGCAGCTCTGGCGGTCAAGAGAGCTGACACAGACGGTAGTGTGAGGATGGCCATATTAATAGGGCTTCTGTGTAATTGAAGGCGGGGTTGAGATGAGCTGTGGGAGGCGTGGTCCAGCTCCTGAATATAACTTAATCATATTAACTCCACTTATGGGCGTTGGTGGCTATTTCTTTGTTCACAGATGAGTTTGTGACCTTGGCCCTCTCAAGATGAACATGTCATTTTCATATAGGGCCCATGATTAATTATCATACATATAAAGCTGCATTACCTGGCTAAAGGGATAGGATTAGAAACTGGAATTAGCATGCGTAGGCAATTTGTTGCTGATGTAGCCATGTAGTCTACAAAAATGTCTAGTCTTGTAGTGACAGGATCCTACTACAAGGTATAAATTAGCTTTCATTTGTTCCCAGAATCCAGTAAAGCACAAAGTTGTCCATTGAGAGCATGAGTCACCTGGTGCGCACGGTCTCTAGCCTGATCTGAAAGCGCAGAGGAGGATGCCCTGGAGGGGGATGCACTCCGGTCTTGTGTGCGGCTGCTGATGTGACATACCATAACAGAGAATCACATGGGCTGAGGTCAAGGAGAGACGTGCCCCTGAAGACGAGCTAAAATCGAGCCCTAAAAAGTCACATGGCACAGGCGATAACGTACATTAGGATAGTGTATATTCGGTAAAGATTGTTTCTATTTGATTATGCTTCTCTTTATCTTATTTATCCATTTTAATTTTTTTTTTGTTTTTTTTTGCATGCTCTTGGCATCCAGAGTGAGTAGCAAAGTAAGAGGGAAACGTGTTTTTTTTACTGTGCATGACAATAAAAACTTTGAATCATGAAACTTTGAATTTAATGCAGATGTGAGTTTTCTCTGGTTCAGAAGTTAATATCCTGAGAAAGTTTACATAAAATTAGATTAGAATTAGAAGAAAAATGTAACTTTGACTATACAGTATGGGCTTTAGCCTACACGTGTCCGTTTCAGAAATGTTCATATACAGGTGGCTTGATGGTGCCGCTCTAAGGGCACTGACCACAGAGTAAGACTGAGCTGGAGAAGGATACTGCTTCTGACAGGTGGGCCAGCAGCACTGAAGGATGGGTAAAATGAAGTGGACTGATGTCATTGTTGATAACACGAATGTGAGGGAAAAAAATAACTGCTGAGTTAAATTTCTGAATTAACCTTGAATGTAGTTTAGTAACCAGGGCAGCTCATTCCTTTTGCATTTTTGCATTCACTTTTTGCATTTTTTCCCTCAACTGTAGTGGATCACCTGACTCCTTCCAGGATGGCGTACTGTATGATTATTACTGAGCTAAGTCTCCAAAGAATGCTAATGATTTTTAAGCCAAATCAAGCCTTCATAAAACTTTTTTCCTTACACTCCTTTGAAGTGGACCAAAGTATGCATGAAGGCAAAGACAAAAGCAACCCACCCCAAAATGGATGATCCGGTCAAAGGCACAAGAACGCAGACTGCAAAGTTCTAGGGGGCTCGTCTCAACTACAGCTCTGCCCATTTTCCAGCACGTGAGAAATTAAAACCTAGTAGTAATCAGTTACAGCAGTTAGGCCTACTTTTTGCAAGTCTAAAATTTTATTCTTTTGACCATTTTAATTTGGAAACGCAAGTGAGTGAGTCAGTCCCAAAAGACACCTACCACCTAGTAATTTTTTACTTTTTACTTGTTCTTGATAGGGTTGTCAAAAATGGATACCATTACTGAAAAATACTAAAAGGAGTATGAAAACTAAGCACTGATTTCAGGAGGTATGATACAAAAAATAAATTAAATGAAACTAATCAGGAATTGCCAAAATCTTTAAGAACCATCTAGGTCTTTATCAGAAGAAGAATATGACCACATGGAATAAGATATTATTCTTCATTAAAACTTACATTATATTGCACTAAGGTATGTTCACAATAATGAGATGGTAAAGCTCCGTAGAGCTTGGCATCATTGTGCCTAGCGTTCTTTTAATGTATGTTTGCTTTTGTTCAGTGGTATGATTTTTTTTGCCTCCTAATTATTAAAATTGTCTTTGATTTCCAGGTCGTTTCATTGGTAAAACATGAAAAAATTACATATTTTTATGTTTGTAATAACAGAAATTTATTAACATTAATATGCAGGAATGAGACCTTCTGTGTATACATGGCACAATCATCTTATGTACATTCTTTTGGAGACAGTGCACAACGTGGTGGAAGGGGAGAGGGCAGGGGAATCTTAAAATGACCCTCTTATATTCCCCAGCTGTGGGGAGCCAATGAGAAACACTCATTAAGTTAAAAAGGCTTTTCTTTTTTAAACAAAGAAACATGGCTCTCCCCAATAAACAAAAAATAATACTATGCTGTAGTCACACAATGATTTCTATGTACAATCTAAGAACAAGTATTTCACACAAACCAGAGGGTAAATCTACCACAGTGCTAGGCTGGTGCCATTTCATCTGTAATAGTATTATATAGAAGATTCCCATGTAAGACAAGAGCAATATGTAGTATTTGGGGTCAGAGATTGCTGTACGCTTAACTCAATGCAATGACATAATCTACACAATATTCTGAAATGAACGATTTGAACATGAATTCATTTCAAAGAAGTCCTCATAAATCATCTTGAATCCATGTACTGGGTAATAATATTTTCTTAGTATTGAAATGATATGAATCCTATCATTATAATCTTTGTCCCCAACATTAAATGTTACCAAGACAACAATCACAGGTGCGGCTAACAGCCTTATTTCTTCAATGCAAACCTGTTTGCTCTTTAGCTTATAACGCATTTAAAGCTCATTGCACTTCACCCCACAGACAGACTGTGTCTTAGGTTTATATTAGGTTATTTATATCTGTGTGGCAGCTCAACACTTCCTGATTTGTCTTTTTGTTAGTTTCAATGCCCTGTTAGGTAGTCCTGGGTTGAATCAGAAGCAAAAGAGTCTGCATCTTCATTGTCTGAGTCTTCGCTGCTGTCGTCTGCGGCTGGCTCTCCCGACAGAGCGATCCGGGCATAGTCGTCAGTGTCAATGGACTTACAGAAGTGGATGGCGTACTTGAGTTTCTCCTCCAGAACCTGTTTGCACGAGTACCTTGGCAGCTTCAGCAGGAAGAAACATGTGTAAGACTCGGGCAGGAAGTGGTCTGGAGGGTTGTACTTGTCCAGCACCTGAACACAGACAGTGGTGAGTATTTAAGCAGTCAGCCCTTTTTTAGCTTCATCAGCCTTGTAAAAGATGAACAAGAGGGTCCACTCTGGGGCTTTTCAATCAAAAACACATGCGCAAACACTTAGTAAATATACCCCTAAATACGATGCTATTCTATATTTTGTTTTAAAAAAATAAGCCCCTCAAAGTATCTCTCTGTATTTAAGGTATACACAATTCAGTGAATCCATTGATAACCAAACATTTGCTGAGGCTGTCACCTGTACAACAAAGTCCCGCCCTCTGAAGTCTGCGATGGTCCGGGGCAGGCGGGTGCGGCCCCAGACAAACCTGAGGAACAGGGACCGCTCTGTATTGGAGAAGGACTCCATGACATCCCAGAACCACTGGATCAGAGGCGCGGTGGGCTCCACCCCTTTGTACGTGGCCACAGACTTGAGCAGATGCAGAGGGATGTCTGGGCTGCCGCACACCTGAGGAGAGAGTCAGAGTCAAAAAAACAGCAGCAACTTACTACACAACACTTATCTATTGAAATTAATACATCCCATAATGTCACATGAGAAATGTTGTTGTTTAGACATGTTTATACTTAAAACCTTTTGTTCTTTATTCTGGTTTCCATCATTCTGATCTGAATGTTGTCACCAGAGCCATAACTTTTCTTCCTGACCTCTTGAATAAATTTAGTCTTTTTGTGTTCTAGCTTGAGGCTTGGTGCAAATGCTGGCGGTTGTTTTGCGAAATTGAGTGGTATGTAGTCTTTACATAGTTCAATTGAAATCTCTTGCCACAGTAAAGATGTACTTCACATGTGAATCACAGGGTGATGCGAATGAAAAAATTATGATTAGTTGGATCATAACTGAAATCATAACAATAATTATGTATTATCAAGTACACCGAAGTAACACAATAAAAGACAAATTATAATTTATCAGTAATGTTTTATGATTTGGGTTTTAAATACTATTGTGGATTAGATGATGCTCCAGGTTTTGAGTGGATCAAAACAAGGAGTGGTCAGCAAGTGCCCAAATCATTGATAACAGAATTATATTATTTTGTTGAATTGCATGATTTTTTTATTGGACCACTCATGAGGATAAAGAAATTATTACACAGCACTGTGACTGACCATAGTCTCCAGCTCATAACCAGTGAAGAGTGAAAGCAGTGGAACAGGAACCACTCGAGCCATGCCCTCTCGAACTGCAGAGACCTGTTCATCAAACTCATGAAGCCTGGGAAGAAAAAGAAAAAAACATCATTATAGAGAGACAATCTTCCACAGTACATTTAGACTGAGCTAGTTTCTTCACCTGTAGTTAATAGCCAGGCGCACATATTCAGCGCGATTCTCCAGAGTGATGTGGGAGTATTTGGAGCTGAGCTGGATGTCCTGGCCACTGGCATTGGGGACTGTGAAGGGCAGGGTCATTGCCTCAAACTCCTCAGCTGTGGCCTCATTGTCCCGAATATACATCAGGCCAGGAATAAAGTCTTTATCAACCTATAGGAGTGTGAGATTAACAATAAAGCAGGCTATTAGAAATCCATACAGCACCATTTGTCTTAGTTTGTGCTTATGCAAAAGATATAAAAGTGCACCCTTCAATCTTCCCATGAGTGGCACTTGTAAATTCCACTATAGTCTTGTGCTGGGTAAGTCTCCATTTTAAACTTTTTAATATCTCAAGGGCAGCAGCACAAAACAAGAGGTGCTCTGTGAGTGAAAGGCCTTTTTCACTGTAATTTCGTTGACGCTTCAGAAGCTCATGATCAGAGCGTGCGAGGCACAAGTGGAGACTAACTCGAGCAGAAAGCCAAACATAACCCAAGCTTGACATAAACCTGCTCTGAAGATACAATATATAGGTCTCTGTACTGTATATGAGGTCTCACTGAGGTGGGCTTAGTTTAATCTCAGCAAGAATGTATGAAACTGTGCTCATTTCACTCTCTAATACAGCTTATGAGGTCTGAAATGTTATGTAATGTACAACAAAGTATTCATGTGATGTTTCATAACAAACTGTGTAGTTCCCATAAAGTTTTATAAATACAACACATTTCCACTTGTGATAGGACACGGTCCATACCTCACTGAGGTCAGCAATGGTAAGGTTCATGCCTGCCAGCTGTTTCCACACTGGCTCGGCCAGGTTCAGACTTAAAGGGCTTCCTGTTCGGATAGCGATGCCCAGTAGCACCCCTGCAGAAAGAGCACAGAGCATTAACCACATGAACAGTTACCTGTCACTAACCAGAGCTTAAATGGTTAGAAGGACTTTATTACAGAAGAGTGAATTCAACAGGTAAGCTAGTGTTTTATCAGCAATAATACACATTTGAAAACAAGCATTTGTTTTCAGTGGTGTTATTTAGGATTAAAACCTGAATGAGATTATATGGCTTATACCTAGGAAGCGAAACATGCTCATATGCAGTGGGGACTTGGCTGCAGGGTTCAGCAAGAAACAGTCTCTATTGGCGCCAGATTCATCCCGTCCATTAGGGGTGACGATGAGCAGCGGTGTCAGTGCATTTTGCAGCTCCTCACACATCTCTGCAATAGACTCGCTGTAGCCACCTCCACAATCATCCACAGACTCCCCTGAGACAAAAACAACAAACTAGAAAAGCCCGCCTTTTCAGCATGACCTTACGTAAAGTTAAAACACTTACCCACAAACTTGACCTTCCACACTCGATGGGGGAGCAGCAGGCTGTCTGGGCTGAAGGAACTCATTTTGGCACACATCTGACCAAACACAGACTTAGTTCCGTCTGGACCTGCCAGACCTCCTTTGCTTCGAGAGCGCTTCACCTGCAAAGGGAAAAGAACAAATGGGAACATGGTTTGCATTTGCCCAACCCCTCCTCCCATGGAAGAAGCAGTGATGCGACTGTATTTTATGAATCAGACAGCACCACAGTAAACCTTGAGGAATGAGATGGAGTGAAGTGGGAATTAAATCCAAAACTTAGGTCAGATCGATTGAAGCACAGATCACACACAGATATATAACCCTTTGTCAAAGTCCTTGTTCTCGTACAGAAAGAACAAAGCCTGGAATGTGAGAAATATCATTATATTAAAATCTAAGGCTGTACCTGTATCCTGTTGAGCTCCACCACAGGCCCATGCTGTCGGTCTCTCACCATTGTGGCCTGCACCACCTTTCTAAAAGCTGCTTCCTGATAACATGCAATAAGGTAAAATAGTTATAATTAAAACCTATTATAATGACAGTGTCTACAGTTCATGGTCTTCACTTTAATCGCACCTTGCCCTGGGAGATAAGGATGCCTCTAAGGGTGTCGACACCCACAGACAGACCCTGCCCCGTCTGCCCCAGGCGGCCCTCCAAGTCAAACATGGGGATACAGGGACAGAAGAGCTCAGAGATGTGATGCAGGAGCAGCAACCGGTTCCTCAGAGCCATGATGGGGATCTCCTGGAGGTGGTTGTACTCCATCGGCACCTGAACCATGAGAGAGGAACAACGGTTTAGGCTGAGAGTCTAAACATGTATTAAAGCATGACTGCCATCTGCTGGAAGACATTACAACAAAATAAATATGCAGAATAATTGGATCAGCTCTGTTTTAGTTATGCACCTGTGCCGGGAGTTTCCCAGCATTGGTGGGTTTACTAGTTGACCAGGACAGAGTGTGAGCAGAGCCACATGCCACTCTGTTGATCTTCTTGCCCTGAAGTGCAGCAACCAATCGTGGCCTCTGAATAGCGTTAGTGGTGCCATCCCCAAGTTGGCCCTCATCATTGTCACCCCATGTGTAAACCTCTCCTGCGAAAATCAGAGGAGCACAAACTATATGATCTCTGATGAAACAGTTGCTATAGTGACCAGGGATCAGCCCAAAAGCCCTACCATCTTCAGTGCAGCAGACACAGTGCAGAGAACCTGTGGCAATGGCAATGACCTTCTTCCCCTGCAGCCCCTGGACCTGCCGCGGGCGCCGCACATGGTCGTCGGAACCGTGGCCCAGACGATGGTAATCCCCTTTGCCCCTTTAGAAATAAATAATGTATTGTTGAGTGATGATTATTTTACATGCCATATGGTACTACAGTAACAGTACAACAGAAGCTATAACATACCATGTGTACACAGAGCCAGACTTTGTGAGAGCCACAGAAAATTGTGATCCACATTCCACTTTAACCACCCCAAGACCGGTTAGTGAATCGATCTACAAACACACAAAACAATTAAGGAAAATTCCAATTATACAAAACATGGCAATGACCCAAAAGTGCTTGTAGAAGCTGAAACATATTTTACTACAAAGCTTAAAGAAGAGCCAAGTACTGCCTCTACACACAGCTGTGTTGACCATTTTACCTTCATCGGTATTTTGCAGCCATCACTGCCTCCTCGTCCCAGTTTGCCATAGTCTCCATCTCCCCAGGACCAGACCATGTCATCATCTGTGAGACACAGCGTCTGAGCGTCTCCACTGCCACAGGCCACATCAATGACCCTGTGCCCCTGAAGAGCATCCACCTGCACACAGGAAATGACAAAACAATGGCATTTACTCTACCTCTTCCATGTTATTGAATGATGGATATAATTCATTATGCTTGCATCTTAGATTATCTACCAGTTTTGGTTTGAGCTGGTCTTCACTGTCCCCATGACCCAGTCGTCCATAGCGTCCTTTGCCCCAGGTGAAGAGTTCTCCGCTGGCCGTGATACAAGCACTGTGTGCCCCTCCAGCTGCAATATCCACCACCTCCACTCCTCTCAAGGACTCAATAACACGCGGACGATCACAGGGGCTAGAGAAAAGATCACACTCACTGTCATTATCTATTGGTCAGCTAGAATTTGATGTCATAATTTAAGATCGAGGGTATTCCATAGATGTTTCTCTAACATTGTAGAGCTGACACAACTTATTTTTGTGAAATTTACCACATTTCCTGTCAAATACCAAAAATATTGCAAAATTCATTTTAGTTAATAATGCGCACCCCTCATGCTAGGACTCAAAAATTTGTTTTTCTCTTTTGGCTGTAGCCAAGTCAACCATCACCTGTATGAATGAATAATACTGCCATTTATCTGAAAAGAAAATCACTTTATTTTAGATGTCAAACTCTGTATCACTTTTAATTTCATATACAGTGGTCCCTCGTTTATCGCGGGGGTTAGGTTCCAGAAATAACCAGCAATAAGTGAAATCCGCAAAGTAGGACAACTTTATATTTTACAATTATTATACATGTTTTAAGGCTGTAAACGCCTCACTACACACATTATAAAATTTTCTCAGACTGGAATTAACATTTTCTCACATTTCTCTCTTGTTTAAACACTCAAACTTTCGTAGATTTTCAACAAAATATATTAATAGTGAAGTGTGGGGGGTCGCTCATCGTGGTCAAATCCGTGACAGAGCAGCAGGGCCGGCGTCCCACCCGGGGCTGTGAGCACGAGACCGAGGCAGTGTCTGGACTGTGCCTCCCCCTCCAACGACGCAGTCCGAGCCACGACGCGAACACGCACAAGAGCCCCACGGAACAAGGCAACGTGCCGCATGTGGTGGTTTAATCCTGGTTTAGACCTGGTCTAGTCCTGGTTTAGTCCAGGTTTAGACCTGGTTTACTCCAGGTTTAGACCTGGTTTAGACCTGGTTTAGTCCAGGTTTAGTCCTGGTCTAGTTCTGGTCTAGTCCTGGTCTAGTTCTGGTCTAGTCCAGGTCTAGTTCTGGTCTAGTCCAGGTCTGGTCCTGGTCTGGTCCTCAAGGGTTAGTCCTGGTCTAATCCCAGTCTGGTCCCAGTCTAGTCCCGGTCTGGTCCTTGTCTAGTTCCAGTCTGGTCCCGGTCTGGTCCCAGTCTGGTCCTCATGTCTTAGTCCCGGTCTGGACTTCCTACAGATCCAGTGACTCATGTCTCCGCGCTCTTCGCACATCCAGCGGGACTCCCGGAGCTGTTTAATCTGCGAAACAGCGAGGCCGCGAAAAGTGAACCACGATAGAGCGAGGGACCACTGTAGTCCCAGTAGAGAGATTGTAAACCTAAACCAGACCTAAACATTTTCTGACATAATCTCAAAGCACAACCTCTGCTCAGTTTCTGACCTCCTGTTTCCGTGGCCGAGTTTTCCATCCTCAGCCTCTCCCCATGAGTACACCTCTCCCTCTGAGGAGAGGGCCAGGCAGTGCTTCCCACCCGAATTCACAGCCACTTTCCGAATGAACACGTGTTGAATCGACTCCAGTAGAGTGGGGGTAGACACCGACTCTGTCCCACCAATGCCCAATCTGCCACCAGCTCCGTATCCAGTCGCATACAGCTGTGGATCAAGAGAGGAATTAAGACATTTAAAAATGTAACTCATTCTAATTTTTGTTTTTTCAAATTATTGTTTGGTACCTGGTGCAACCCAACTTCACACAAGTAACGAATAATATTACAACGTGGGCTAACCTTTCCATCGGCTGTGACAGCAAAAAGTGTTTGCTCTCCTCCGATGAGCTGAACAGGGCGAAGGGTTGCCAGGGCTTCAGTGGGTGTTGGCACTTTGACCTTTGCTCCCTCTATGCCCCCCAGCTGACCCCTGTGGTTGTGACCCCAGCCATAGATGGTGCCACTGCCTCCTGCAGATAGGGTCCAGTCGTCCGGGCGACGGTTCATCCACTGAACCAGCTGCTCATCGTGCTCACGCTTGAACAAATCGTGGCTCTCGTGCAGGTTATTCATGCTCTCATGATCGGCCATGAGCTCACGAACTTTCTTTGTGACCTTAAAAGATAGAAAGTGAACGGATTAACAATCCGTTTCTCTGACCATAGGACTGGGAGTTTCCACTACATTTACACTACATCTACAGAGATTAGCCTGCCATGATCTCAATATCAATGTGTGGATTATAAATAGCATTTTTGTAAAGCTCAATGGTAAATGTGATTGTATATGGGTCATTCCAGAATTGGAGGACATTTTGGCTTTAAAAAATAAACTTTTCTGATTTTCTGCTACATATTCATCAATAATAGGTAATAAACTATTAAATGCTTGATTAGCTCAGCTGACGGTCAATGGTCAAATTTTTATTACATGATTTATATGGTTTATTTATTCATTTACTCTAATCACAGTAACAGGGTTGCAGGTAACAGGGTTGCAAAATCGCACTAATGTTCGCTTTATCTCAGGAATAGAAGCTAGCTGTTTAGCTAGCTGTTATTACTAATCAAGAGGAAAAACTTATTTATGCAAATACGTAAAGGAAAAAAAAAAATTGTCTTATTCTGATCATTTGCATAACAGGGTTGCATGAGGTAGAGTGAGACATTCAATCAAGGACAACGATGTTATAAAAATATGAAAAATAGAAGAGAAGATAAACCTTTGCACTGCCCATTCTTTTGGAAAACTGTTTTGATGACGTCAAGCCCAGGGGATCATGTGGTTTACTGCTTTCATCTTCTTCTACCACGCTAAAAATGTTCTGGTAACAGGGTTGCGTCCATGAATAATAATTATTATTTGAAATATTATGTCTATTAAAACAAATGTTCCCATAGTTACAAGAGATGGCAATGAAACAAATTATAGAAAAAACAAGAAATTTCAATTCAATTTTAACTGTTTTATTTGAGATTCAATTTGGCCATTAGAGGGGTGGGACAAGAGGAAAATGGCATTTTGGGGGGTACCCCAGACTTATTTGGTATTTTAAAAACTATTTTCAAGCATTCTTTTCTCTTAGTTTTTTTAGACTTGGTCTCAGGACAAGTAAATTCACTCAGAAACTGTATGTTTTAGTATTTTGTATGTGGATTATTTAATATTTGATGGGTGGGACGTAAAATGTCCTCCAATTCTGGAATGACCCATATCACACAAAGGCAATGCTTACTGAAGTTCCTACTTAGTGAGACTGAAGTGAGATTAATTTGTTTGTTCATTTTTAATTTCTAAGATCACCATAACATCACATCACTGTAGTAACAATATTGGGTATTAAGCTTAACCCGCAGGAGAATTCATGGGGGCTGGTGCACTGTGTTCTGGGCGGCAGATCTGCTTGGACTGCTTCCCCCGCGACCCAGAAATGGAAAAGCGCAAGAAGATGGATGGATGGATGGACAAGCTTAATCTAAACTGATAAAAGCCTTTATATCAGCTGTATGGTAATATAGGGTACCTCATCCAGGAAGGGTCTTGGTAAATTGGTCCTCTTGTCCAATGCTATGGCCACTCGAGACGCAGTGCAGTATCTGCGAAACCATGCCCACTTATGAGTCTCAGCGCAGCAGGGCAAAGTGTCCAGCTCCAGATCACAGGCAAGGGCAACCAACACCTTGATACAATATAAAACACAAGCATTATAAGCTGTATAAGAATAATACCATTTTACTATATCATTTATACACTCTGTTGTCCAATGATATTGATTACTTACCATAACCCAAAATGTGTGCTGTAATGAGACTATGATATCTTCATAGTAAGTTTAAAAACAATCAAAAAATGTGGCCATACCTTAAAGAATGGACTATGAAGAAGCTGTTTTCCTCCCCTGACAATGGGGTCCTCATACTCATATTGCCTTTGCAAAGCCTCAGGGAGTCCCTTTACCAAAGCAGCTAAAGCACTACCAGTGAAACTCTAAAAGAAAACAGGTAAAATTGTGGATTTAAATTAATAAATATCTCTACATGTACGTATTCTAACAAAACTGTGGTAGTATAATTTTAATGTGCAGGAAAGAGCACAAACCATTGGGCGCGTCTCTCCCTCACTGTCCCCCAGCAGTCTGTTGATGTTAATGGACTGACCATATTCAGTTGTGAGAAGTTTACGTAACCTCTGTAGAGCCCACATTCGGTGTCCAGCAGCTGTGCCACAATGAAAATATCATCACATTAATAGAAAAAGGGAACACTGAACAACTGAGAGGAAAGTATTTTTACCTAGTGCACTAAGCTGAGCACATGCAGCAAGAGAAGCAGCGAGACGAGGGACAATGCTCCGGTTTGAGGCAAAGTTGAGTCTGAAGTCCAAGAGGCAGGTGACCAAGTCCATGGAGGGGCAGGAGAGGATGCAGCGATCGGACAACAAGTCTTTTGGACCTGAAAAGAACATTTTGATTTGTATTTACAAGTATTAGTGCCACAACAATTAAGGAGTTGTTAAAGGAATATTAACGTTTTTTACAATCTGAACCTTATTTCAGTAATAAAACAAGTTGTTTTACTCACCCATAGTACTTTGGTAACCTGGGAAATCCCAGGCTGCTTTTGTTCGTTTCGATCTGAAAGACAGCCTGGCAACTATGGCAAGCGAGCTCTCCCGATTCTGGGAGCCAATCAGAGAGCGGGGAGGGGTGGCAAGACGGTGACACGTACTACGTGACAAACGGAAGCTTGTAGTTTGAACTGACAACTGACATGATTGGCTATGGGCTACGTATACGCCAAATGACAGACATTCGTAGCGGCCAATAAACGGCCGTTGGCGATCATAAACCACACCTCCGCTATGAGATATTTCGAAGGTGGCTCCCAGACCATATATCACTTGTGATATGGTCAGGTGTAAACCAGACAAGTACTTTGGTGTCATTTGGAGCAGTTGCGTAGATGTTGTAGTTTAGTGATATCCGTTAACGTGAGTGCTTGGGGCAGGCGATTGCAGTCACCAAATACAGGGGGTCCTCGGGTTACGACGGTCTCGGGTTACGATGTTTCGTGGTTACGAACGCGCCCCCATTAAAAAAAAAAATGTATATATTACGCGTCATTCCGTCTTACGCGGTTTAGCGTGGTAAGAGATGTAAACAAACGCGAACGGCGCGCGGCGCACGGTGGAAGAACACGCTCTGTTGTGGTTGTAGGGAGAAGAAGACAGCCTCGTGTGTGTGCCCAATCTGGGCGGAAGTACCTGATGTGGGCTCTGATCTGCTTCTATGAAAGCGGCAGTGATAACCAAGCAGCGTAGTGGTCTAATTATTGAGATGGAAAGGTTATTGGTGCTTTGGTTGGAAGATCAAAGGCAAAATCCGGTTTACGACGAAATTCGGGTTACGACGCGTCTTAAGAACGGATCTACGTCGTAACCCGAGGACCCCCTGTAACACAAACTTTATCACTTTTCAAATTACAGAAGCTCACTGTCTTCGCCTACACTTTTGTTTGAGTCAAAAGTGGCGTCTAATCCGAGATTTAGCCATAGTTTCGAGTAGATGACGAGGACAGTGCACATGCGCGTATTCACAGCTGATTTGCAGATAAGAAGACGCTAATAACTATAACTTTTCTGTTGCGAGCGACACTTGGCAGAAGATTCGGAATTTGAGGCTTAAGAGGATTTATGGAGGACTGAGAACTGAAGAGGAGTATACGGATGAGGAGACAGAATGGATACGGAAAGAATGAAGCGGAGACAGTTTTAGGAGCAGCGCACCAGAGAACATCCATCGGTATCACATTACATTACTCAGAATCGTACGCTGAATCCGCTGGCCTTCTTTCTTTTCCTTTGCTGGTAAAAAATCATCCTGACTGAAGTGGGTACTGCAAACACGATGGTCCAAACGTCTTAGAGCTTTGCCTTTCATGATTGGGTCCCGAGAGCCGAGAGTGAAATCAGCTGTGAATGCGCGCATGTGCACTGTCCTGTCATCTACTCGAAACTATGGCTAAATCTCGGATTACACTCTTGTACTCTTGTATTCTTGTAAATTTGTTAAATTTAGGTCTTCTGCTATTTTATTTTATTCTATTTTATTTGTTGCATGTTAAGTGTTGGTTTACATTCTGCTCCAAGTACCGCAGCAATTTCCTAATGTTGTGAACTTGTTCAGACATATGGCATTAAAACCTTTCCGATTCTGATTCTGATTAGACGCCACTTTTGACTCAAACGAAAGTGTAGACCAAGACATTGAGCTTCTGTAATTTGAAAAGTGATCAAGTTTGTGTTATTTGGTGACTGTGATCGTCTGCCCCAAGCACTCAAGTTAACGGATATCGCTAAACTACAACATCTACGAAACTGCTCCAAATGACACCAAAGTGAGTAAAACAACTTGTTTTATTACCGAAATAAGGTTCAGATTGTAAAAAACATTAATATTCCTTTACGTCTACAACTAAACCTACAGCTACTCAGACCAGACCACGAAGCACTTGCCACAGATTCATACAGAGGCAATATCAGTGAGTTGTCTTGCCAAAGGACATTGGCTGGTTGGAAATGGGATCAAACCACCTTCCACACTCCACCCATTGGACAACCACACTTGAAAACCTGAACCTTGAACACCTCTGAAGCACATTAGATCATAAAGAATGATGCTTTAACAAAAAATCTAAAAGTATAATGCTGTGTAAAATGATACTGGCATTACTGTACAGTGCTGAATACAAATGTGTTCAGTTTAACAGTAACTCACCAGCTGCAGGCATGATAGGGTAGACAGTGAAACGCCAGCCCCATCCATTCACTGAACCATCACTCGTGAACTTCCATTTCAGTTCATCTCCAGGGATCCTCAACTCACTCGACCAGTCAGACCACTCTCGGCCTGAAAATAGCGTGATAAATGTTTTACTTTTCAGCAAACCTTAGAATGGTAATAATAAGACAGTCATATATACCTGATCTGACAGACACTATTCTGTTTGCTCCATCCATAATAGTGAGTGGGTCATGGCGTCTTTCTGTTGAACACTGCCGATCAAACTCTATCCTTAACCCCTCAGCTCCTACAAAAATAAGAGTGTCAAGGTTACAGTCATATGCTGAATTTTATTAATGCAGTGTTCAAAAATATATTAAAATTTAATCATTTTGAAAAATCACATTTAAAGCTATAATCTGTAATTATATTGGTCACTACTAGCTGCTATCTATGTTACTGCTGTGTGCTAGCTTTGGCATGACAGAAGAAGATCACAGAGCACAGGTGAGCCTGAACAAAGGCCGGGTGAGGGAAATTTCATTCACATCTGCCATCTACGGGTAAAAAAAATAGAATAAATCAAATGGCAGCTTTAAGAAAACAAAGGCTGTCATTATAAAAAATAATAATGCCCCATGGTGTTTTGATTGGGAACACTATACGCATTTTGGTGTTTGTTGTATTAGTTTAGACATATTATTGTGTTAATGATGCAGTTTAGAATGTGCATTGTAAACCAAGGCTTGATTCCAAAAAATGAATTGTAAAAAGATGATTTTCATTACGATCGATATCCAAGTCATTTGTAGACAAGCATTTTTATTTACCCGGTATTTTCACAGTGCCACTGGTGGAGGTGTCATCTGTGTAGGGATGGCTGCTTTCAACAACCACAGGCTGAGAGGACAAGCGACCGCTTTGAGAATCTGTGGCAACATCCTCCAGCTCTGTCACACACAGCTCCAGCAGCATGTCCGCAACCTGCAACATGACAACAGGACAAATGTTAAACTAAGAATGTACTATTGACCGAATATAAAAGACAGCGGGATTTTGTGACTAATTGGGAAAAGGTAATACGGCCAGTGTCTTCTTGACCAGTGGTGGAAAACAAAATGAAAGTGGTATGATAATGTAATTTTTTAAATATGCATTTTATATAATGTATCTAATGTGTTTTTTATTAATTTGAAATGAATACTTTCTACTCCACTATCACTGAATTTTGGAGTAAATATTCTGAGTTTAGTAAAAAAAAAAAAAAATATATATATATATATATATATATATATATATATATATATATATATATATATATATATATATATATACAGTGCCGTGAAAAAGTATTTGCCCCCTTCCTGATTTCTGTGTTTTTTGCATATTTATCACTCAAAACATTGTCAGATCATCAAACCAATTTTAATATCACACAGAAACAACCCAAGGAAAGACAAAATTCAGTTTTTGAATGATGATTCCATTTATTAGTGCACAAAAAAAATCTAAACCTATCTGGCCCTATGTGAAAAAGTAATTGCCCCCCTTGTTAAATCACAAACTAACTGTGACTAACCACAGTTTTGAGAAAACTTAGTTCAGTTCTACATGCCACACCCACACCTGATTGTCACCACCTGTGTTGAATCAAGAAATCACTTAAATAGTTCCTGTCAAACAAAGTGAAGTTGGCTACAACATCTCAAGAACAAACACATCATGCCACGATCCAAAGAAATTCAAGAACAAATGAGAAAAAAAGTGATAGAAGTCTATAATTCAGGAAAAGGTTACAAAGCCATTCCCAAAGCTCTGGGGCTCCAGCGAACCACTGTCAGAGCCATTATTCAAAAATGGAGGAAACTGGGAACAGTTGCAACCCTTCCCAGGAGTGGTCGACCAACTAAGATTACTCCAAGAGTGCGACGACGGCTCATTCAGGAAGTCACAAAAGAACCTAGACGCACATCGAAAGAACTACAGGCCTCGTTGGCCTCAGTTAAGGTCAGTGTTCATGACTCCACCATTAGAAAAACACTGGCCAAAAATGGCATCCATGGAAGAGTTCCCAGGAGAAAACCACTGCTTTCACAAAAGAACACAAAGGCTCGTCTCACCTTTGCCAAAAAGCACCTTGATGACCCTCAAGACTTTTGGAGAAACATTTTGTGGACCGATGAGTCTAAAATTGAACTTTTTGGAAGGTCTGCAGCCCGTTTCATCTGGCGTAAAAATGGCACAGCATTTGATAAAAAGAACATGGTGCCCACAGTAAAGCATGGTGGTGGCAGTGTGATGGTCTGGGCCTGCTTTGCTGCCTCAGGACCAGGACAACTTGCTGTGATTGACGGAAAAATGAATTCTGCTGTTTACCAGAAGATCCTGAAGGAGAATGTCCGGCCATCAGTTCGTGCCCTCAAACTCAAGCGCTCTTGGATCATGCAACAGGACAATGATCCAAAACACACCAGCAAGTCCACCTCTGAATGGCTCAAAGAAAACAAAATTAAGGTTTTGGAGTGGCCAAGTCAAAGTCCGGATTTAAATCCGATTGAGATGCTGTGGTGTGACCTTAAACGGGCAGTTCATACAAGAAAACCCTCCAATATGGCAGAATTGAAACAATTCTGCATAGAAGAGTGGGCCAAAATCCCTCCCCAGCGGTGTGAAAGACTCATCACCAATTATCGCAAACGTTTGGTTACAGTTATTGCTGTCAAAGGAGGCTCAACTGGCTATTAGATTAAGGGGGCAATTACTTTTTCACATAGGGCCAGATAGGTTTAGATTTTTTTTGTGCACTAATAAATGGAATCATCATTCAAAAACTGAATTTTGTCTTTCCTTGGGTTGTTTCTGTGTGATATTAAAATTGGTTTGATGATCTGACAATGTTTTGAGTGATAAATATGCAAAAAACACAGAAATCAGGAAGGGGGCAAATACTTTTTCACGGCACTGTATATATATAAACCTCTGCAAAGACATGATTTAAATTTTTTTTTTTAACTAGACTAAATTATTTATTACCTGTGGATATGCAGTTCCCATTCCAGACAGCACTGCAGACAGCACCTCTTTGCCTTTGTCCCCAGAGCGACAGGACACTGCCAGTTTGAGGAGGTCTACTAAAACGCGAGTATCATCAGGCATGAGCAGACTGGTGAACTCATCCAAGTACTGAGGCTCTGGGCCAACCACTTTGTTTTGGCTCTCTGAATCCTGAAAGAATACAATAAGGCAAACACATTTATTAAGACATGAAATTACTATTTTGATTGATGACTACTGCAGACCAGAAACGCCTCCTAGCTGTAACTTTGGAGATGCTCTGCTCCTTTTGTAAACTGTTGGCATAAATACAAACTTAAGAAAATTGTGACATTTTCTGTATCTAACACACCAACTTTGAGGACAAAATATTCACTGAAGAGTTTTATGCATATATATACCAAACACTAACAGCCTCAATCATTATGTGGTATTACCTACAGTCAACGGTCATAATGACTTGTTTGAACCATCTGTGTATTTAATAATATATATAATATAGTTTTATTGAATTGCTCCACTTACCTCTTTGGTTTTAGTCATGGTCTCTGCAATGATACTGGCTGCTCCTGGGTCATCAGTGACAGGGATGAAAGGTCGAGAGGATGCTCCAGAGGCAGAGGGCGTCACGGCTGAAGAGGGGGTCACAGCATCATCAGAAGACGCAGCCTGAAAACAGAGAAAGAAACACAGAGAGAGAGTATGAGAGAGTGTGTGTGTGTGTGTGTGTGTGTGTGTGTGTGTGTGTGTGTGTGTGTGTGTGAGTGTGTGAGAGTGAGAGAGAGAGAGTGAGAGAGAGTGAGAGAGAGTGAGAGAGAGAGAGAGAGAGAGAGAGAGAGACTTTATTGATTCCAAGGGAAATACATACACAAATGTTAATATCTAACCTTAATTTAGTGAGTCATTTACCATTATATTTCTTGCCTGCTTTCTCTATCTAAATATATGGTTACTGTGTCTACAATTACTTATTCTTCATATTAAATAAATTATATACTGTAAATAAACCCATTCTAAAGTTAGTTAGTTAGTTTTGTCTATTGAAAGTTTGCACCTTCAGTTTTCTGAAAGTTTTGTATATAGTTTTCTCATTGTCAGCAGTTCTTATACTAGCAAAGAATAGCTCTAGGAGCATGTGCGTTTATTCTAAACAAAGTCCCGCGAGAGAGTCTGGGGTTTCCAAGTGGCTCCTAAAATAGTCTGCTGACTTTGCACCGAGACACCTGGTCATTATAGAGCAGGTTTCCTGAGTAAGGGAACACCTTTATTTATTTAATATTTTCCCTGACAGCAGTTATAAATCTAAGCTAAACTAAAAAAAAGCTCCAGCTTGTGTTGTATATGTTACATACCTCTCCTTTCTTGTCCTGCCATGGATTTGGGCTAACACGGTCCTCCGCTTCAGGGGGGACAGGTGGACCCTCTTCATCACTGATAGTGGAAGAGGCACAGGAGTCCAGAGGAGGGACCGGGGAGCTGGAAGGACACTCCGTAGGCAGGATCATACTCGCTGGCATCAGAGCACCCACCACGGCATCCCTGGAGCATATGCAGCCTGTCAACTTCCATATAACGTAATGCACATATAGGAAGGCCATTCAATGATTTTGGGGTAAATTTATCTTGTGTATGTAGAGGGAGTGACAGAATTACCCACCAACCTTCTTGTTCCGTTTAAGTGCTACCATTTATGTGGCCTAACTTTAAATTTTCTTGAATGAATTTAAAAACACATTGGCCCATACCTTGCATACATGATCTGCAGAGCGGATAGCACATGAGTGAGTGCCTGCTGTTTGGCCAGTTTTCCATCGAGGCTCAGGAGGATTTTGGCAAGAGACGGCCGGTTTGGCTTTGAGTTACTCTGACCATTCAACTTGTTACTCACAGACGACGGATCACTGTCTGCCTGCACACCTAGTATTAAGCAAATCCAAAATTAGGGAAAAAACGTATTAATGTAAAAATGAAAGTTACAAATGTAACTATGGATCTCTGAATCAGGATTCAGGACCAGCTTAATATACATAAAATAAGCCCAACATATATAATTGTTTTTCCTTTATAAAGCTTAGAAAGATATTCAGTATGAAAACAGTAATGAGGTTATCTCATAGAGTACAATTGTCTAGGTAATAATGCTTTCTCCACATCACAAAATTTTCTGTCTCCAAGGAATCTTACAATGAACAACACCTTCAAAACTCTACAAATATGCCCTATAAGTGCATGTTTTCTTATATTAGAGTAGCAATTTATATTAATTCTTCAGGCAGAAGTTATGCTCATGGATGTGTTTAAAAATTAATTTTCAAGTTGCTCTATTAACCAACCTAAATAAGATGCTCCAAGTGAATCCCTGGCTGTCTGGAAGAGGACAGGTTCATGAACTGAAGGAGTGGTCACATCTACAGTCGTCCACGCCACACTGTGAGATGAGCCACAGGCCACTCGAGTGATCTTCTGCCCCTCCAGCCCCTGCACCAGAGTGGGCTTCCTGTTCACAGTGGTGGTACCGTTCCCCTGCTGCCCATGATCATTGTCCCCCCATGCATACACCTGAAGTATAAATGTTTTATTTTTTTTATGTTTGGAAAAAAAGTACACACAATAGTATAGACAGACATCTTAATGTGAATAAAAAGAGTAAATCAAGTTAAATTAAAAATATTCAATGTTCAATAGATTTTCAAACCATATTACATGGGCATATACAATACTAGAAGAGAAGATCAATACAAACCTGTCCGGTTTCTGTGACAGCCAAACAGTGCAGAGCTCCAACGGCAACATGGACAATCTTTTTGCCCCTGAGCCCTTCCACCATCTGGGGCTTCCTCACATGGACATCAGTACCATGTCCCAATCGAAAATAGTCTCCTTTGCCCCTATTTACAAAATATTGATTAACCCAGTGCAAGTAAATGGTCAGTACAGTGATAAATGTGTAGTTCTTACCATGTCCACACAACTCCAGATTTAGTAAGTGCGAGTGAGAACTGCGCCCCACATTCAATTTGGCACACGCCCTGTCCGTTCAGCCTCTCTATGTTCTGAGGAATATTACATCCTTCACTGCCTCCACGACCAAGTTTACCAAAATCACCATCACCCCATGAAAACACCAACCCTGGATGGAGAAATGGATAATATTCATACACAATATAAAAAGTAAAATGATTGACTTTAATATATTAATTCAACTTCCAGGGTGGCAAAACAATCATGGTCATATTGATTCACTACAACAAACCATAAGCCTGTTTTTGAACACGAGCAAAGAGGGGAAATGTGTACTTTTTATGAAATATTTTGAGAAACATACCTTCATCAGTGAGTGCTAGAGTTTGAGCATCCCGACTGCCACAAGCGACCTGGATCACGCGATGTCCCAAGAGCACCTTTACCTGGAAAGCAAACAAAATATTTCTACTTGTGATCCAGAACTTTAATCTAAATGCAAATTCAGAAACATTAGCCCAACTCACCAGTTTGGGCCTTAATTGTGTGGTGTTGTCTCCATGTCCGAGACGGCCGTATTCCCCCAGTCCCCAGCTGTAGAGCTCTCCACTGGAGGTGATGGCAGCACTGTGGGAGCTGCCGCACGCAATGTCCCGAATACGCTTGGTTTTGAGAGCCTCTATCAGCCGGGGCTTGTCACAATTCCTTTTGTGAATAAAGAATTAATAAAACAGAGGTATAGTTATAAAGGTGAAATGTTGGTATAGAAGTTAGAATTATTTAAAACTTTAATTAATAAAGCTTGTAAAATAATATAGTAATGATAAAAGAGGCAGTGTGAATGTAAGTGAATAAAGGGTATTATTAACATTTGTTGATCACAATATCATTGTAAATTTGTAATGCAACACTGTGATATACTTATGTTGGTATTCTAATAACAATCTTACATTCTACTGAAGTGTCCCAGTTTGCCGTCGTCCCCTTCGCCCCAGGAAAACACCTTCCCGTCCACAGTCAGAGCCATGGCATGGCGGCCTCCAGAGTGAACAGCCACTTTCTTCACCACGTAGTTGCTCAGAGCCGTGATCTGTCGCGGGATGGGTATGGTCCCACTGGACAGACCCAGGCCCAATCTGCCATTGGTGGCCTCTCCACAGGCGTAAATCTTACCCTCCACTGTAACTGTAAAAAGAGACACAAATTAAGCCATGAATTTAATTCATTAATGAAATATATTTATTCATTAAATTGTTGCATGCCGCGCGGCAGAGCTGGTGCTTTTGGCGGAGAGGGTTGGTCCAGCAGCATGGGGTGTTTATTGAGCAGTGGGACTGATGTGGGTCATGGCATGGTGGGCACAGATTTGCCGGCGTGCACCAAGGGCTTGTGTGGTGAACTTGTGTATCGCGTGTGCATGGACGGCTATGCCCACCGCCTCCAGCCGGGACTTCTCAGTTTCGTACAAATTGTTTTCCTTCCTGTTCACAGCTGGATCCTGTACTAGCAGTGGCCACAGCTTATGAAAAAACTAGTTCACTAGGTCACAACGAGCGTTAATATTGCGATAAAAAAATAAACTGCATTAAAATGGTTTTGCGTTAACTAACCAATTGTATTTATTGCGTGTGTGTGTGTGCGCGTGTGTGTGTGTATATGTATGAGTGTGTACACAATATATATACACACTCTGTAACTCTGTAACCTGTAACTATAATATACTTATGAAAGTTAAAGAATTTTGATTATAAATTATACAAACTCTAAAAGATGTAGCTTGTATTACTCACCAGCAAACAGACTTTTGGAGCCTCCAGCCACTTGCACCACATTCAGAGCAGAAAGAGTTTCAGAAAATGATGGCACCTTAATCTGCAAGTTAAAAAAGTCATTAAATAGGATTGTTCTAAATGCTTATTTACTTTGCTGATCTTAATAAACTAAAGTTTAAAAAAGTCATTAAATATATCAATATGGACTTGCCTGTATTACAATTACTTAGGTCAGGAAGGGAATGAATACTAGAGGCATGGGTTAAATTGAAGAAAAAAAAAGCATACCTTGGAGCCCTTGAGTCCTCCAAGCTGGTCTTTGTCATTCAGACCCCACACAAACACTTTGGTCCGGATAGTTGCTGCAGACTCCAATCCTGACGTCTTTTTCCGGGCGAGGCTGGTCCAAATAAAAGGGCAAACCAATTATTGAACAGATTTCAAATACAAGATTTTTTTCACATTGAGGACACATTATTATTACTAACCTCCCAGTAGCGGCTTTCTCCTCATCCTCCTCTTCGTTGTCAGAGGCGAGAAAAGGAACAGTGGCCAAATCTTCATCTTCAGCTCTGATCCGCCCTACAATGCTCAGTCCATGGATTTTACAGTCTATGCCAGCACTGCGGCACTGTTTAATGGCAACCTCAATGTAGCGGTGAAACTGTAGAGGAAATTTAACAGATTGTCACTGATAATATAATATATTCCAAATATATATATATATTGTAAACATACACATACTTCTGTACAGTCAGCCAGGAGGAGGACATTTGTGTCTGTGGGATTGATATTAATCGTCTTCAGCTCGACTAAGTTGTTCAAAGAGCTTCCACCTGTAAAGAACATGAATAAAGTAATGTCACTTGTATACTGAATGCACAAAGATAAAACAAGAGGCTAGAAAGATCTTGCAAAATATTTTGTATGTATTGCAAAAACATATATTCATATCAGTCTGGTCAAAAGTCATCATACACAGAAAAATGTATTAAGGGATTGGCCAACATTTCATAATATCTACTATCATATAATTATGTTTGTTGTATGTATGGATTAAAACATATAATGAGTGCACAAATAAATGTTATACACCCTACCTGAGACCACTACTAGCGATGGCATGTAGCTACTGTCGGCTGGATCAACTAGCATCTTCAGTCTATGCACAAGGACATCTGGGAACAGCTCTAGACGAATCCAGTGCTGAGAGAGAAAAATATTGATTTCAATTAAAGAAATACCTTACCCATAATATCACAGAAGGTACTACAGTGGTCCCTCGCTCTATCGCGGTTCACTGTTCGTGGCCTCGCTGTTTTTTTATAGTGTAACATTGTGTTCTGCATCCTGATTGGCTAAGAGACTGTAGACCTTTGCCAATTGATAGATGGGGGACGCGGGGGACCGGGACCAGACTGGAACTAGACCAGGACCAGACTGGGACTAGACCAGGAGTAGACCAGGACTAAACGTGGACTAAACCAGGTCTAGACCAGGTCTAAACCTGGACTGGACCTGGACTAAACCAGGACTGGACCAGGTCTAGACCTGGACTAAACCGGGACTAGACCAGGTCTAAACCACCACGTGCCGCTCTTTGCTGGTTTCGTGCGGCTGGTTTGTGGCTCGGGCTGAGAGGACGTGGTCCGGGCGCCGCGGTTCGATCTCGTGCTCGCAGCCCCGGTGTACGCGCGGCCTCACGTCGGTCGTGCTGTTCTGTCACGGATTTGACCACGATGAGGTGTGCACGTGTTGTGCACTTCTCCAAGGGGTTGGTGCGCGTTGCGTCCCGGGACGTGGCAGTGCCATTGGATGAGCGCGGTGCTTCCTGCGGATCCAGTGACTCGTGTCTCCGCTCCCCTCGTGCGCCCGACGGGGCTTCTGGAGCCGTGTCTCCCCCCACGCTTCACTATTAATACATTTTGTTGAAAATCTATGAAAGTTTGAGTGTTTAAACGAGAGAGAAATGTGAGAAAAGGTTAATTCCAGTCTGAGAAAAGCGTATAATGTGTGTGGTGAGGCATTTACAGCCTTAAAACATGTAGAATAATTGTAAAATATAAAGTTGTCCTACTTCGCGGATTTCTCTTATTGCGGGTTATTTGTTGAACCTAACCCCCGCGATAAACGAGGGATTACTGTATTCCTGTACCTTTCCTTGTGATCCAGAGGATTGCCAGCACTGGTCACTACAATCAATGAGGCGAGATGCCTGATTCACAGAGGAGGAGACGTTCAGGCTCTTCACGGCTCGGGACCAGTCATCGATTAACATCCCACGCTGTGTGTTGTGATGTTTCTTAAGTTGTTTCCCTGAACGACCACAAAAAGCTGGAGATTGGCCTATTGAGAAATGATAAAAGCAAGATTTTAGGAAAGACTATAAATAAAGTACTGGGCGTTTAGAAAAAGTATTAAAAAAAAAAAAAAACATACCGCGTTCATTGATTCGGCCAAAGGAATGTCTGGTGTTGTGTTTTCGTGTTTTGAAGCAGTTTTCACAATAGTCAAAATCATCGCAATTTCTGCATTTGAATCTGGGGCCATTTATTGGAAACATCTGGCAGCCATCACACCTGAATCCAAACAGATATGTAGACCATAATAAGGGGGGGTCAAACAATATAAGCAAGTATTTTATGACCTAACCTCACTCCAAGATGGACACTGGGCACTAGCTCCATCTCAGACAGTAGGCCAGTCCAGTGAGATTGTTGGGGGAAGTCAACAATCACATCCTTTCCATTGGCACTGAATGCTAAAATATAAATGATAAATAAAGTATAAATAGTAAGTAATTTCTTTTATTTTATGCTCTGCTCAATTCATAACAAGCAGGAGTATTAGTAATAGTAGCAACATTGACAACGGCAGTAGTAGCAGTTTACCTTTTACAACTCCAACACTCCGATGTGTTACTGATCCCCATTTGTATTTTGGTGTAGTTACTGTAGGCTTTACTCTCACTTTGTCCCCAATTCTGATATGAGAGGGAGAACTCTGAGGCGGGAATCCTGTAAAATCCATTGATAATGATAGATAAGCCACAAAATATAACCATAAATGAAATAGTTTTAAAATAATTACCAAGAAGCTCAATGTGGATGTAGCGGACCCAGTATGTTCCTCCTTTTTGTTGCCAATCACATTGTACATTCAAGTCGTGGAGTCCATCTCTGTCCAGCTTTATAACTTTACCCATATCTCCATCATAAACCTCTTCATATGTTCGGCAGCATTTTACCATCATCCCGACCTATGTGTAGAAGATAGTAATATATGTTATAATGATAAGACAAATCTAAGGGAAGAAGTTATTGACTTAAGAACTTGCCTGGATATTTTCACGGACATAAACAGCGTAGTCATCGTTACTTTGAAAATCAGATCTCTTCTTAAATGTTTGGCTTTCAGTCACCACTGCTCCAGGAGGCTAACAAAAAGAAGAAGAAAAAATACAATAAGCATTACTTAACAATCTTGTTCCAGTTCTTTCTTAGCTAAAATATATAACATTAAAGCATTAATATTTATACGCAAAATTAACAAAGCATGTATAAGCCGTGTACCACTGTGTAGGCCGGCTCGCTCTCCTCAAGTTCCTCGAGAACTTCTTCATCTGAGAATTCATCTGACACGGTCTCTGCATCAGACAGCTCAGTCACATGGATATCTGGGTGGTCCAGCAGCCAACTCACCAGAGCCTCAACACCTAAGCAAAAAACATACGTCGTTAATTCAAAACAGTCATAATTTCTGTCATCTTTATGTACATTATCTCCCAGTATATACATTTACTGTGAGTGCCAATGAATATTTAGTACCTGGCATTCCTGAGGCAGTGCCTGTAGTTCCTGACAGAGACTTAAGGGCAAATTCGATGTTCTTTCGTGGGAACCCCATCTCCATGAGCTGAACAACTATGGGTAAAGGGGGGACTGGAGAAGTTTTCTGTTTCTTCTGTTTTGGAGGTCTGACGTGTTGAATTGTGACAGGAGTGGTGGCCTCACTAGAGCTGCTCTCCTCAAACAGAGGAGACGTGGGGTGGGCTGATTCCACCGCCAAGAATTGACACACTGCCAGAGCTGCAGCCTGAATTAGGCAATAAAATTAGGAAACATTAGAATATAACTTAGCTTTAAAAGGTCCCATGGCATGAAATTTTCACTTTCTGAGGTTTTTGAACGTTAATGTGAGCTCCCCTACCCTGTTTAGCCCTACCCTGTTTAGCCCCCCCCGGCTAAAAGTTGCGATATGTGTAAACTGAGCATTTGCGATCCTTTTCCGCGTTTGAAAAAAAGACAGCCCAAACGGGCGATTCTGAACAAGGGAAGTTTCTGACGTCACACTCAAGAAAAAATACAAATGCAGTTCCACCCCGTCTGTATGTTTACCCACGTCTCTGTAATTCACGACCAGAGAGTTTGGACCGCAAACGAGCAACGCAATGCAAGATGCGTTTTTTTATTTGCCTGGAGACATGCGAGAGTGTTTCCATCCTCGGATGTCCTTTATCCGAGCCTCCGAACCTCTGAAACAGCAGTGGTTTAATTTTATTTTCTGTGGAAATTTGTTTATTTTTCAATGGAAATCGTCTCATATCTTCCCCGGCGCATAAACGCGGAAGTGGGGCCAGCGCACATCGCGCCACTGAAGAGGAGGGAGTGGGAGTCGCCCATAATGGAGTGTTTGAGAGGGATGTGGCTTTGGCTGTGTTCACGAGGCTTTCTCATGCACTGAGTCTTGATTGTGAGGGATTCATTTGCAGTGTTGGGGAGCCATTAAGGCGCCATATAAAAGCATCAAGAAGTACCATGTCATGGGATCTTTAATAGCTCCAATCTCATACTTGCTCTCTACTTAACCTTAAAGCCTTTTCAAAGAGAGTCTAGTATTGTTACTAGTTTTGTTACCATCACTTTGTGTTCTGAAGAATTTAGGCTTACCTCCATCTCACGCCTGTCAAAAATGGCTTTGATCGGGGAGGGCTGGGTGGCAGCAGACAACAATTGTTGTAACAGAATCATTGGAGGAAGTGGTCCTTCAGGGGACAAATCCCCCACATCCGGAGAGGATACGACTGGATCCTCTGCAAGAAAAAAGTGAAAATTGTAAGAAAAACTTTGATTTGTCCCACAATAGGGAAACTATAGTGTAAATCATTAAGTGTATGTGCCATAAATAATTACATTTGATTTAAAGTTACTAATCTGTTGTATATAGTAAATGTGAAAGAACTTTTTTCTAACCTAACCAAAAAGCATTTACTCAAGTGACAGCCCATATACTGTATATATATATGCAATGTGAAAATCTCAAAGCCACATTATACATCTTAATGTTAGTTCAACTCACCACTTGGATTAGGTCCCATGTCAACGACTGCAGGCTGAGAGAGGATTTGTCGGAGTTTGTCCTGGTGAAAGAGTAAAGCCCGTCCTGCTTTTAAAATGTACAGTCTCAACTGCTGGCAACGGAGCAAATGGATGTCCACCTGGTCAGCTGCAAGAAGTTTAGTTTATTTAATTTATGTGACAAGAACCATGTACAGGAGCATTAATCAATTTCCATCTGCAAGTCAGATTAGTTAGAAGTTGCATACCAGAAAATTTGCAGTCAAAATAATGTAAAAAAAAATCACTAACTTATTTTGGTCTATGTAGATTTGACCAAAATTTAAGAAATGGAACTTAAAAATCTCCAAGGACATTTTTGCAAGATAGTCTGATTATAATACATAGATAGTATGCAATGTTAAAATAGCTGATTACATGAATCTGAGTAAATGACTATACCAGTGAAACCACGACTTATGGACTTCTTCATCCGTTGTTTTTCCAACTTGCTTCCTGCCAAGCTGACAAGCTGGGCCCATACTGACAACATGGGCTCAGTGAAGGGCAGGTTATGGGCACTGAATGGCACTGCTGGCAACTTCATGAAAAGAAAAGAATAATTGCAGAGTTTTAAACAACACTACTCTAGACACACTTAACTGATTGGCCTATTTTGATATTGTGCAGAATTATGGACCTTGTCACTAGTATAGATGATCATGTTCAATATTTATGGGGTTTCCTTTTGGATATTTTGTTAGAAAAAAACATAGTTCAGTAATATTTGCTGCCTCACCAAATCTGAGAGATGAATGTATGAATAGGTGATAGGGCAAATGTTTCTAAACCTCTTAAAGTGACTGATATATTTATATGTATGCAAGCGATTTTATGTGTTTTTCCACTTACTGGTTTAAGGTGGCTGAGCAAGCACACCCTGCACATCCTCATCTCATGAAACTGAACAGTGATTCGTCCTTTTGGAGTGATTCGAGTGACTGTGCCCTCTCCGTACTCTTCATGAACCACCTGCCCTCCGAGCCTTAACCGACCATCTATTCCCCCAATCACAGATAAGACAGCCATCAAACTGCCCACTCTCGGACCCTCCGAATCAGGAAAGTACTCCTCCAGGAAACACTATAAAAAATAAAGAATATTCTTATCAGTTAGGGTAAATAAACACAGGGTACATGATGCAAGATCGGATACATGGCTAACATTAGAGATTATATCAGACAATGTTAATATGGAGCCCATAATGCATATTTTGTATTTATAATACTTACGGCTTCAGACTGGCAGCCCACCATCACATCTCCAATGGCACAGAGCTGGTTGTTGATGTACTCATTGATGAGGCCGTTCCATTGGCTGAGGGAGTGCAAAGTGCGCAGAACAGCAACAATCTCCTCAGCCAAAGTACTGCTGTGAGTGGCTGTCAGAGAGGCCTGGGGGCGGGACTTCCTCCTCCGGAGAGAGCCATCTGTTTGGATTGTGAAGACAGAAAAATGTTGATAATGTTTGAAATTACTGAAAAATTATTTCATGATTTAAGTTTTTGTTTATATATATTAAATACTAATTAAAATGTCTATTTTGGCCCAAAATTAGACATTAATGTCCATGTTTTGAAATCATCCTGGCCATCATTGTACCTCTACCTCAACCTACCTCTGAGCAGTGGCAGATCTGAAGAACAGGTGCTTAGTAAGCTCCCAAGAAAGTTAAACAACTTCTCCACCAGAAACTTCATGTCCTGAGAGCGCTCCATTTTGTCCCATGAAGGCAAGACTGCCTGCAGGAGGCGCAATGCGAGGATCTAAAAACACAAGGACACACAATTGGAAATATTTTACAAAAAAAAGCTGATTAGCAGTATTACTGGATTAGGAGTACATATGGAGATTTTGTGGTGTGATTGAATAAATATAGTGAGATAATGGAAATTATCTAACTAACAGTCCATGTTGAACTTTTCACGCATTTCTTTTATTGTTTCACTATGTTGTGTTTCATGCTGTAAAGCACTTTGGTGCAGCTTGTTATGGTTGTTTTAAATGTGCTTTATCAATAAAATTACTTGACTTGACTTATATATGACCACATTTAGAATCTGAAATCCACCATAAATGCACCTGTCTTTGCAGTGTAACAGCATTAAAAGACTGGTGACCCTCCACTATCCGGATGAGCAGGCTGATCCATGCTGAAGTGCTGAGCGTGCTGCACATCTGGGGCATGAGTGCGATGGAGCGGATGAAGCCCAGAGTGCACCAGCTCCGGTGCTGCTCCCGGGACACCAGTCTGTGGGAGTGACAGCCTGAAAGCACAACACAATTATGGTAACACTCTACTCCTCATACAGTTACAGAAACTAATTTAGCATAGCATGACAAATAAGTTACAAAGTGATATGATAAAGTCTGATCTTATCTCATCCAGCAGTGAGATTCAAGTCTTTACTATTCACTAACATTCTAATAAAGATATTCAACCAAGGGACAAATAATGCTTATGTTGCCTAATGTAGCCTACCTTGCGGCACTCTCTACTGAGCGCATGGCTCCAATAGCTTAAATTAAACAAAACTGGTCTTCGGCTTGTCTAATTAAGAAGTCATTAATGACCAAATATCAACTGATATAATAAAGAAACATCACATATTTTTGCTACGGGTATATGTGATGTTTTAGTCATTGGGTTTATTGTCTTGTACTTTTGGTACAGGTATATGTGATCTGTTTATGTTATGTGTTTATTGTCTTGTTTATCAGATGTTTTATGTTCACTGTGGGCCTAGGGAGCGCTGCAATTTCAAATCCTGTGTGTGCCACCTATACATATAGTTTTTGACGATAAAACTGACTTTGAACTTTGAAACCATACTGACAAATGTACAGTAAAATCACCTGATTTATCATTGGCTCCACTCTCCACGAGTGACCTCAGAAGTCCACAGAGCGTTCGGGTGGCATCAGTCTGTAACACCTCAGCGTGGACTCCAGCTGACAGGGACAGCATCTTCAGCAGGTTCACGGTGCTCGTTAACATCATGGCCGTTGGGTGGGTGCTCTTTTCAAGCAGCTCTCCATCTAAAATAAATAGACAAACATTTTTAAATATATATCGACAAACTGTCAACATGTTATGGTTTTCCTTTAAAAATAAGATTTGTCAGTGAAGGTAAAATATTTTGGTGCCATTATATTGCAGTTTTAATTAATGTTTTGTTTTTTATATATTTCATACTATTGTGAACTTACCAACGTCATCCTCTGTGTCAGAATCCTCAGCAGGGGGTTGAGTAGGTGGAGGTGGTTCGGCAAGTTTCAGGTCATACTTTCCCTCTTTGCCCATTCGGTACGAGTTTGTGCTGCTGGTGTCCCATTGTACTCTGATCCAACCATCCTCTCCCAGTTCCCCAATGACCCGACCCAGACCTGGAGCTGGTCCATCCTGGACAAAAACACACCAGGTCATATAGAGCATGATATCATATTTTGTTTATCTCCCTTATCAACACTTAAAATGCTTGGCTCACTCTATGCCCAACATGGTAATCCAGGAACTGCACTAGTGCGTTTTAGTCTATTCACCTTCACCAGACTCATAATTATGTTTATGGGAAAAATACAAAATAAACTTTTTCACTCGTCAGAAATGGGAAAAACATGAACAATAGTTTTATTGCACGTACTTGGTCTCCCCATTTCCAGTCTACTCCCCTCATAACTCTGGTTCCAATCTTCATCATAGCAGCCAACTCAGGCCCTGATGCAGGCAGGGGTGTTGGGGCGGCCTCTTTCCTGGACTCCTCCAAAACAGTGGCCGAACCTCCGTGTGCACACAGATTCACGTCCTCCTCACTGCTGTCTGTGCTTGGCCCTAGAAAATAAAGAAACAATAACCATTAAATATTTATAACATATTACCTAGTATATAAAGGCTATATCTACACATGTCTTACCTATCAGTCTGAGGATACTCTGTGTTAAAGCCAGTACTCCTGAATTCAACAACAGACTGAGGCTATTGGACCCATGTTTGAGTGACAGCATATGAATCATAGCAAGGAGGAAACGCGCTTGAGGAATGGTGCCTAGGCTAGGCCCTGCTGGGTTTTCATTAGTGATGGTTTGCAGAGGAACGGGTTGCACCCCTACAAATAAATATAGACAAAATGCTAAAAGTGATCAATAAATTGCAAGGCAAAAAATTATATGGCATTTCCTGGACATTCACCATGCTCCTTGAATCGTGCACTGGCTTCCAGTAGGATGTTGCGAACGTTTTGAATGGCCCAAGAATACAGCTTTCCAAAGGTGACTTCCAAAAGCATACGGTTGAATGGTGGGATCAGATCCACATCTTTTAGACAATCAAACAATGGTTCCCTGCAAACCAGAAACATTACACAAACATCAAATCTAATACATGCATTTTATTGTGTTCATTGTTTTAACCTTGACCTACCCAATGTTGGTCCCTTCTGGTATTATCCTTTGCCAGCCACAGAGCATTGCATATTGCACAGACGGCAGCAGAAAGCTTTTGGATGCCAGCTTCAGCATAGTGTCAATCCCCTCAAGTCTCACCTCAGCCCTCTCCAACTGAAAAAAAAAAAAAATCAATTAGGAAGTAAGTTAAAAAATATAATCAAATTAGACAATGCTTTTATTGAAATACCTGCTTCAGAAGACATTTCCTCATCTTTTCGACATCCAGAGGCTCTTCTTTCAGAGCGAACTCCACAATTGTTCCCATCAGACTGGATTGAGAGCAGAAGCCGTGGACACTGTGTTTAAGCCAGCGGTATTTCTGCACATTGGCCACAGTATTGAGGAGTGGCTGCCACTTGTCTTGCTGCAAATTAGAGATATAGTTAGTTCTAAAATCATGTTAAACATACACACTTCGGATAGAAAGTTGGGAAAACTAATTAGGAAATAACTTAATCCCACATTATAGAAATGGTTAAGATCTTCGCTATTTGAGATTTTAGTTGCTTAAAGGTTGTATACAGGATTTTCCAAGGAATTCCTGTGGAATACGCGAGAGGCGTACATAAACCACCTAATCCCAGCGTGCTGGCAAGTCAGTAATGCTAGAAGCGTAGGGAGTTTGATTGATAACCTAACAGCCAATAGATAACGACGTAGCCTCGTTATCTATGGGCTAATGTTTATCTGTTTCCACCACGTCCACAGCTGATGGATTCTCATTCCTTTTTTTTGGTCATTACAAGGCTGCTGCATGTCTATAATGCTATCATTAACAACTTGAAACCATGTATGTTTTATTATAGGCATGAACACCGCAGTTTGCAAAATACATACCAATAAAAACAAGAATAGACATGACAAAATCAAGTAAAGAAGAAAATAAACTATACCTTTGTTGTCTTGCTGGTAGGAGATTTCCTGTCAGTCGGTGGAGGGGTAAGATTTACATTAAGCTCCTCCTCATTGGTCCCTTCATTTTCTATTTTTGGCTCTTCAATGTCAGCAGAATCTGACTTTTTAGGCACTGAAAATGCACAATAATTTACATTAAATATACCTGTATTGTGGCAAATGCATTTAAATTTAGACTCTGACTTACCTCTTTTTTTCCGCCGGTCTCTGATAAGTTTCTGGGCAATCCTCCTCCATCGTGGCTGGGAGCTCAGGAGCTTCAGTTTGGAGACGATGGACAGGTCGTTGCTCACGGCAGGACGAAGCTCATTAAAGAGAAACCTAAGTCTCTCTATCACTGGAGCACACACTTCCTTGTAGGAACGCCCCTGTTCCTGATGCGTCTGAAATAAGCCCAGAAATAACTTTGAGTTGTAGCTTTTAATAATAACATATTAGATCAATTGCAAATGGTTCAGGAACTTGAATGACAGCAATTATGTCTTTGGAAATATTTGGCATTTGGTCTTCATGGGGTCATAATAAGTATAAAACTGATTGGTGCAGACCTCTACACACATTTTCTGAAATGCATTTGATTTTGCTACCCATAATGAAAAATCACAAATCAAATCGGCCTAGTTCAGCCCTATCTTATGCTCTTTTTTTACTTGACAAGGAAGTATTATGCCTTACCTTAATTAATGAGCACTTGGCCTGGTACACCATTCGGCACACTTCTATCACAGATTTAGGGAGAGACCTTTGTTTCCCCTGGTCCACACCCAAGGCACATTGACTAACGAGCGAAAGAGCGACATGGCCTATGAAAGACACAGAAACGTGTTTAAACAAATACACTGAATCATCAGCAATTAGTGTAAGACCAGTGTAGACCCTGGTGTAAATGCACAGTTAAATCTCTTCTGAAAGAAATCTACACTAAAATAAAAAGTCACTTTTTATTTCACTCCATTTCACTCATCATTAACCAATAATAATGAAACCTAAAAACAAAATAGAGCCAGGACATTGACCAAATAATATTTACAACATAATTATTTGCTTTGGAAAATATAATAAAGCAGTGTCAGATCATATCCCTCAATGCATAGGTGTATTGGGACTAGCTTCGTAGCTAGTAGTTACCCAGGTCTTGATGCTTGAGCAGGCAACAGAGCAACAGTCGTCCAACCTCCTCCACTGGATGCTCTGGAGGGAATGTGATGGGTGTAATCAGATGGTACTGCTTACAACATCGCTCTATTTGGCACAGAAAGTCCTAAAATACAAAACAAATACAACACATTAATAGCGTTTTTTTTGGGTTTTTTTGGCTGGCTTAAATGGTAAATGCACAAGCAACAAGCAAATGTAATGAATTTTTCTACCTTGACAGAGTGGTCTTGAATGTTGTTGTCGGCAATTGCTTGTAGAAATGGCTGTGCATGATCACTGAGTGTAATCCGCCTCGAGTATAGTTTAGCCTTATCTGGAGTTGTAGTTCCCAGTGAGCTACAGTGGTCTTCATCTTTCTCTTCATTGTAGTTATAGTGAATCTGACTGGTCTGGAGCCCCCCAGAGAATATAGATGACTGAAGCCATGCTGAGGAGGCAATGTTAAAATTACCTTTAGATGGACTAGAGCAGCTTTTGGCTGTAGGCATGTAACAGTAGTAATAAGAATATCAGGTTTAGGTTTATTTTAGTAAATACAGTGCACATTTTTAATTACATATTGTGGGGGAATCTATTATTATGTAGTAGATGTCTTCTACTAAAAGTACTCCAAGAAGCCTGTAGTGCAATCAATAATGGCATACTACAGGCTTAAGCTTAAGAGCAACATGTTCATCTTGATAGCACTACACAGGAAAACGATTATTTAGCTTGCAGTTCTACATCAGATCTTTGATGTTAATATGTCACAGACTGAATAGTATAGAGTAAAATACAAACAAACAGTGATATACACATACAGTGACAACTATTTTAGATCTGACACTTACATGGAAATCAGAAATCAGGACAAAGTGTATAAGAAAATATAAAGCTTACTGGCACACTCAATTTCCATTGAAGACAGAGGAGTGCTCTTGGCCAGGTATGAAGCATGAAGACCAAGAAGGAGACCAAGGTTCCTCTCTGTGTCGATCAGCGGAGAGGATAAACTACTAAGATCAGGTGTGGTCACAGTTTCCTGGTTAGGCTGAAAACAAAAACAGCACATACACATACAATGAATGTATTGTCTTCTCTATCTGCCACAAAACACCAAAATGAGCTGTTCCTCTGATACTCATTTCTAATCCTTCACATCCTCACCATTAATAACCATAACCTCTCAGATCTCTATATGCTATGGTATGAAATTGAATACAACATTTATTACCTCCATATAATGGCCAACACAGAAAGCCTGCATAGACTCTCTGGTGTCTTCAAACTGCAAGGCTGCCTCCAGAGCAACCACAGGGTCCTCTCCAGCAAACTGGGCTGTAAAAGACAACATAACATTTCCAATATTTAATATTTTACATATTTGAAACAGTTTACTTGGTTTGAAAACATTTACAGGTTTACCTAAAATACTGTTCCCACTTAGGGACTGTGACTGAGCCTGGAAGTCCTTGATGTCATACACTTTTCCATCAATAACTGTCCAAAAGCCGCCATCTTTGTTGTGATTTTCCAGATCAGCTTTACGGATAAGAGACACTTCCTCATTGTTTTTGCAGCTCTGCCCAGTGAAGAAAGACCCTGCAAAAAACATTCTATTACTTATACATAATAAGTCAGCATTGACTGAGACACAAAGGCAACTGAGAAGCGCAGTGCAAATGAGCAATCAGCAAAACTGCAAGTTTGCTGCAGCAAAACTTAAATTTCCCTCGAGATCAATAAGTATCTCTTTCTCTTGCCATGTGTCCATTGAATAATCTATATTGCCCCTTTAAACCAAAACAAAAGGTAGCCAAAACAATTTGATCAGTATACTTTGTGGTTGCATTTGCTATTGCTCTAATCTATACTGCAGATCTCTCCTGGTCAGTCAACACCTCGGCTCTGGTAAAGAAGGCCCGCCAGCGGCTACACTTCCTGAGGGTGCTCAGGAAGGAGAAACTAAACAAGCCTATTGGTGACCTTCTACTGTTCCACAATTGAGAGCCTGCTGACCTACACTGTGTCAGTGTGGCACTCCAGCTGCACAGACGCTGACAGGAAGAGACTGCAGAGGGTGACAAACACAGCACAAAAAAAATCACTGGCTGCCCTCTGCCCTCCATCTATAACTCCCGCTGTCTCAGCAGAGCCCAGAACATTCTGAAGGACAATACCCACCCTGGCTTCCATCTCTTCAACCTGTTGCCCTAAGAACTGCCATTTGCATTGTCTTTTGGACTATCTCTACCACCACCTCTACCCAGTATGCTGTATGTGTGTATATATGTGTATATGTGTTTTGTTTTTAGCATAGCAGTTTTATAGTTTTTATTATTAGTACACTATTTATTCTTTTATACTTGTGCTGTGTGCACTTTGAAGGGGGGGGCTTCAAATTTCATTGTACTGTGGATAATGACAATAAAGGCTTTCTATTCTAATGAGCTGACAAATTATGGCTATACCCATGATGCCTGGCCAGGCCAGGTCCTCGTTGTCGTCTCTCTCATGTCCCGGGGCTAAATGATTAAAGCGATCAAGATGTTCCAAAAGTCCAGCTAGAAGTGGAATTGACCCAGTCTCTTGCATTAGACCTGCATCAATGGTGAGGAGGAGGATAATGGAGACCACCAATTCAGGCAACAGAACTCCTAATACAGAGAAAATAAAAATGAACATACATGACATAGAATATGGTTATAAATGCAGTTATGTTTTACATGTGGACTGCACTTAGTATTTGGCTTTAGTTATTTGTGACTTACCCGTTAGATCCCCTTCAATGACCCGCGAAACCTCAGCAAAGTGCCTGCGTCCAGTGGAGGCTATACTTGTGGCAACTGGAAGTATGTCTCCAATGTGAGTGCATAAAAGAGCAATGTACTTCTTCAACAGCGACCCAACACCTAGAAGCTCTGGATCTGGAAAAACAAAATAAAAAGGTTAAAATGCTAAATTAAAATAAGTCATCATTTTAGATTTGATTCATTGTGCCTTCTTTAAGTTTAATACATTCTGAAATCTGTAATAACATCACATTATACCTTTGTACAATGTTACATAGTGGGTTACATTGTACTTGATTAGATTTGTACATAAGCCTCACTTACTGTATCCATTTACATGCTCTGTCCCGTTGACGCCAAGGTACAGCTTGCTAACTAGAAGCCTCTGAAATCGTAATAGCAGGTCTAGAGATGCCGACCGTTCTTTGCTGACATGCTCCGCCTCCAGGTAGTTGGAAATACGACGAGCAACATCTTTTAACCTTGCAATTGTTTGTGAGGCAATGTTCCTTAAAAATATAATATAGTAACACATGCATAATAACACATCAAACTGTGGTTTACAGTAGAAAGCCAATTAGCACTATACGCTTTAAGTGGAGCATACCTCAGCAGCTGCTGTACTAGCTGCACTAAGGGCAGGCTCTGTTTTCCTGCAGACTCGTAGATCCCAGTGTTAATTAGGTCTTTGTCCAACATGGTGCGACAGCGGTGCATGGAGGATGCATTGGCCTCTTGTTCATCAATCTCTTTTTCCTTCTGAGCCTCCTTTTTGGCTTCAATATCCTGTTACGAACAATACCTTAGTAAGTTGTAACACTAACATTAAGCTAAGCATATAAATAATCACAAAATCATGCTAACCTGTATCTCAGCAGTGATGGCAGCATTCAGTGCAGACTCCAAACCTCCATCAGCCATTAGACTGCTAACTAACAGGTCAATCATAAACCTCCTCCCTGGGCTCACACTCATTTCATTACCAGATGCTGTATTTAAAAAATAAAAGAATAATGAAACAATTAAAGTGATTAAGTTATGAGTGAAAATGTACCCAATATCACCAGCTAAAATAAAGTATTTAAGAATCTCAAACTATAAGACTTTATTGAGCATGAAACAATTGTATTAAAAATAAAAATACCATGGATTACAAATTTCAAGGTGTTAAGAGTATTTTATACACCCTGAATATTGCAATGTAGGATGTTTTCTCCATTCGAGCATAAGGGTATTGAAGACTCACCAGCATTAGGCAGGAGTGAAGATAAGGCCCTAGCCCTCTCCTCCGCAGTGGGCAGCAGGACTGACCAGCCGCTCTGGAGCACAGCCTGAGCCGCTGCCTGGACCGTAATGAGGACTCCTGCATTACTCGCCAAAACCACGATCGTCTGTTTGAGGTTATTGAGGAGAGTGCTGCCCAGTCCAAGTCCCAGCTCCTCTGGGTCTACCTGGTTACTTATGGCTGCATGGAGCTGGAAAAAAAATCATGAACAATTAAAAATATTGATGTTGTTATGATCTAAATTACTTCCAACAATTAGGCTAAAACTAATACTTTACTCTTTTAATATTCTGAATACAGGCTAAATAATGTTTTTGTGTGTTTTTTTAAACTGGAATATTCATCAATTCATCTTCCAAAAATCCAAATGTCAGGGTGGCCCAATGTGGCAGCTCATAACAGCTTTGCTTCCCCCCCACTTATGTTATAAAATGATTTCGTATTTACAAATACATTAAACCAAATGACTCATACCAAGCAGCACAGAAAAAAAAAAAAAAAAAAAACAGCGCATACCTGGAGTCTGAGCAGGTTGAGCGTGGCCACCACCATGCACTCCTTCTCCTGTGGGGGGGGCCAGTCCGAGCTGCCGTCCATGCCCTCGCTCACCTGCCGCAGGAGCAGGTCCAGCTGTTCAAACGTCATGGGACAAATATCCACCACAAAGGGGACTCGCAGCCCCACAGACCACTCGGAGCAGGACGACCAAGCAAAACTCTGTGCACAGGTATACACAAGTCATTTCTCTTCTAAAAGGATTTGTTGGATGATCATGTACTTGATAATCGACTAATTGTCTGTAGTGTAGTCACCTGTCCTGGGCCACAGGAGATGCCCACAATGTGTTTAGAGTTCAACCCTGGCAGAGCTTTTGGCTGTTTCTTGTTGGAAAGCGTGTCAAAGTGCTGTAGTTTGTCATTACTGCCCCAACTGTGGACATCTCCATCTTCAGTGAGGGCCAGGCAGTGCGTGGAGCCCACTGCAATGTCTACAACCTTCTTTCCTAAAATAATAAATCATTAATAAATAACATAATTAATTACTTAATTAATATACTGCATATACAAGTGCCTACCTTGAGATACATTTGAAAAATCAATAAAAAATTATGTTGTATGGGATACTTAAAGGTATTTGAATTGTAAGTTTGACTTGATAATAATTATTCTTGAAGCGGACTCACCCTGCAAACTGTCAAGGAACTTGGGGTATCGCACATGTTCATCTGTCCCATGTCCGAGGCGCTGGTTGTCTCCTTTACCCCAAGTGTAAACCTGTCCATCTTTAGTCAGAGCCACAGAGAACTGGCTCCCACAGCAGACCTTCACGATGTCCAGATCCTGCAGCTTCTCCACCAGTTTGGGAGTCTTACAGCCATCACTGCCTCCTCTACCCAGTTTACCATAGTCTCCATCGCCCCACGACCAAACCTGACCTGAAAGAGGTTAAAATACACATTTATTGCCGTTAAAATATTAATGCAGAAAGTTTAAAAAAAATATCCAAACTTACCATTTTCTGTCACAGCCAAAGTCTGGGCATCTCCACTTCCACATGCTACATCCACCACCTTCAGTCCCTTCAGTGCAGTCACCAACAGTGGCGTGGTTTGGTCCTCACTGGAGCCTAACAAACAACCAATAAAAACAATTCTTCTTAACATAAAATTATTTACAGTACTAAAAGGTTTCGTTGTGAACAGTTCTGTCACCTCCTTAATTTCTCAAAATTTTTATGAAATTATGCAAATTCTTCTCTAAGAATGTGTAAAATCCCTCACTCGTCCAGGCAAAATCCATGGCAAAAGGAGAAATTCGATTTGTTAACTGGAAAAATTGGATTTCTCCTTTTGCTGATTCTTCAGTTCTGAAGAAGCAGTTTGGATGAGCTGCGAAACATTCGACCAAATAAGATTTTGTCCAGTTGACTTAAAGAATGCTTTACCATGTCCCAGTCGTCCGTAGTTGCCTCTGCCCCAGGTGTAGAGCTCTCCATCAGCTGTGACTGCGGCGCTGTAGGTGCTCCCACATGCCACATGCACTACATGTTTCCCCACTTGCTTCCCATTGAAGACTGCGATCATTGCAGGCTCCTCTAAGAACCTAAATTAAATTATAGGAATAAATAATATTTTATGTGGCACAGAACATCTGTAATTATATTTGACCATTTACAGAGAATGTATACAAAAAGTACTTACGTGGTGTCTCCATGTCCCAGCCTCCCGCCGTCTCCACAGCCCCAGGAAAACACCTCTCCATTGGATGACAAGGCCATGAAGTGCTGCCCGTCTGGATGAGCTGCGAGTTTGGTGATTTTTCTGGAGCTCAGTGCATGGATCAGCATTGGAGCCTGCAACAAAAATAATACTTTTAAGGGTTAAAAAATGTCACAAGCACATCCATCCATCCATCCATTCATCTTCTTCCGCTTTTTTCCATTTCTGGGTCGCGGGGGCAGCAGATCTGCTGCCCAGGACACGCACAATGTAATCAAAATACATTTTTTGAGCAACAGCATCAGATTAAATTAAAATAAATTTTAAAAAATGCATAGATGCATTATACAGTTGACAAATGTCGTGTGGATTTATTCAGAGCTACAATATTACATTAATTATCAAAACAAAAACAAAAAAAAAACTAAATGGCATACTAACCAAAGTTGTGCTTTTGTAGTTTTGTGAGTACACAGCCCCAGTGCTCGACAGGATGAGGAAACATTTTTCTGAGCAGACAATCTGAGCCACTCCGAGGTTGGACAGGGCTTTACACTGAATGGGTCCACTCACATTGGCATACAACTTCCAGCCCAGGAGACCCCATGCAATCACCTCCTGCAGTGTGCCCTAAAATAAGCGTAAAAAACAAAAGTCAGTATTTACTGTAGTCTGGGCTAATGTATAACAGAATAGTAATCTAACTTTAACATCAAATTTTATAGTCACTTCAAATTCAATCCAGCTCTGAAAGGGCATTGTACATGACCTAAAATGACCTAATCCGATAAGCCGAGGCAGCTGACCAGAGGAATCGTCACCTTGTGGGATGTCGGGGAGTTGCAGTGGGGAGGGCTGCAAGGGGCGGCCAGGCGATCCAAATGGGCCATGATGACCACAGCCGTTTGTCGGAGGTCTATGGCCAAGTCATTGTCTTGGGGCAAGGTCAGGTATCGCAGGAAACTCTCATTTGGACTCAGAGGTGTAGTTAAAATCTGAAGGGCAATCAAATAAAATGACTTGGGTTAGGAATTAGGCTTATATTCCAGTTGCATTCCAATACAATTTTAGTTGTGGTGCAGGGTTGAGATTAAGCGTATGTCAAATGAATTTCTACACTGTATGCTCAAGATATGTTTTGGTTCATCCAATTCTTGACAGCTAACTACATATTCAGGTCCCTTTAGCTAATTTTCTGTGCTCTGGTTTTAATGAGTAGACAGAAGAAGCCAGTGCTCATGATCAAGATCATATACTCCGTGAAAGTCAATAGTGTGTTTACCACTATCAAATCCATATAGTTTGCTTAACAGTATGATAACGTTTTATTTAAGAAAGGATTACATTTAAACACTTGTCATAGCAAACAAATCAGCTTCCTTTTGTGTTTGTATTGCTTTCACTGATAATACACCCTTTATTTTTGTGAATGTGTGGAAATGCCTAGAAGTATTTATTTATTCTTTTATTTAATAGGGACAGTGCATATTAATGAACATCTACAACATTGCAGTGTAAATACACCAGATTATAGCAAAAAGGCTAATTTCCATCTGTAGTCCTTAGGCAGGTGACACCACAGTAAAAAACAACAAAAACTATAACAAGTGACAATTACAGCAGTTAAACATTAAAAGTGTCCACAAGTCTGGTTTTCCTTTAGCTACTGTTTCAAGTGTGATCCGAAAGTGGTCAGAGTCTCTCTTACTAATGAGTGTTCCAGAGAGTGTTCCAGAACTTAGTGCCTCTGACTGAAAGTGCAGTTTGTCCAAATATACTGCATTCCCGAGGGAACTGAGTTCCCAAGGGTAAAATGTCTTGTGACCTGTGACTGAATTTCTTTTCATAGCATTAATAAAAACTGAATGCATAATTTCTCACCTCCACCTCCTCCTCTGGGACAGCCTCCTCTTTGCTGCTGTGGATGTTGTGGAAGCGTTGGAGCAGAGGGAGTAGGGGAGCACTGGTTCCCTGGGTGGACCGTTCATTGTCCATCTCTCTGGTGCCACTGTCCCAAAGACGTAGCAACAGAAGTACGGCAGAGAGCAGCTGACTGAAGGAACAACCAGGGCACAAACATGAGGGCTAAAGAAGGACAACAATAAATCTAATCAAGCTAGAAGATACAGTAGTAATAACGTGGTTACCTCAGTGTCCCTCTCTGCACAGCCAGCTCCAACAGGATGGCCAGAGCAAGGTGCTGGTCCTGGAGGGGGATGTTGCCCTTTGTACTGGCATTACCGTGCACATCACTGGAAAGGTTTATGAAATTCAAATACATTTTTCATAATTTCACAATGGACACCTACTCGTCAGAGTCTGTCAATATACAGCAATTATGCATTAGAGCTAGCTCAGTTGTGGATATTTTAGTCCCTTGTAGGTTATTTTACCGGTTTCAAATCACTGAAAATAGGAAAGTGAAGTTAAAAATGTACCTTAGAAACTTGGTGGCCCGCTCCACCACTTCAAGCCACACAGAGGAGACAGTGCCTTCATCAAACAGAGTGGCTTCAGGAAGAGCCCGGAGCGCGTCCAGAGATTCCTGCAGCAGCTCACTGCACAGGTCCGCATCATCCCCTACAGCAAGAGGCATGCAAACCCAAAATTTAGGGAGGACTTTCTCATCTGGAGAATTTCAAAGTGCAATTAAAGACTCCTGGGTATAAAATGCATTATTCCAACAGCAGTACACTGCACTATACAGATTATAGATAGACTATAATCTTGTGCTGAGTTTCGGTAAAGCCAACATGGTGAAATGACTCCTCTTAAACACTCATCTATTCTGAATGTTTTCAATCTTAAAATGATGATACAATAGTAAAAGATTTCCCATAATATTGCAATATTGTATTGTTTTGTATTACCATTCCAACAGATTTGATATTGTTACAGCTTTAGTCAGAGTAAACATGCAATAATAAACAAAGTATAGTCATAACCAGTGTCACAGAAGGGTTAATGTTGCCAGAGGATTGTTTTGGAGAAAGGCTTCCAATAATCAGCAAATCCATTATCTACACAGCCCATGTTTTCACTGTGTGAAAATGTGTGACTATGTTATTGTGCTTTTATACGCTTTATTTTTGTGATTAGATTATATTTATTTACACATTAAAGTACACATTATTAATCCCATTTGTATTTTTGTCACAGAACAGAATTAAATGGCTTACACAGCAATAATTTTTAAAGGCCTTTTTGTTACAGAGGTAGCCTTTTTGTGAGAACACAGAAGCCATTCATGCAACTTTACTAAAGAATGCATTACGCTTTTGGATGATTGTATTTATTGAGCCTGTGGGCAGTGAAAGGACAGACCCTTGCTCTTAGAGTGTTCCTGGAAGTGCATTTCTGTTGCATATGAGGCTTAACTGTGTGTGTCTGATCATGTTACAAGAGGCTACAGGGAGAGAGCTTTGTTCAGCCCAGACTCTGGAGAGGTTTAACATACCACGGTCTACAAACGAAGCTTCACAACCTTCGCCACTGTCACTGCTAACATAACAGTTTTGATTAAATCCACAATCAAATTCAAATCCTGACTCAAAACCTTCACTCCCCATACTGAAATTCCACAATTTATTTGTTCATTGAATTGAACCGCTGTATAGTGGTAACTTTTAGGGCACTTCAAATAAAAATGGTAATTATACAAGAAATGGTCACAAATTAAACATGAATATTTACACTATGTCTAACCTAGAGCAAATACGCCAATTTATTTCAATGCACTCGTATACATTAATATTAATAACTTACTTAACCTTGGCCATTCAAATCAATGATCTCCATTCTGCTAATTGACAAAACATAAAAAGGAGCTCTGAAGAGAAAACAGATGTCCAAACCAAAGCAAAAGTATTAGTAGTCTAAAGATTGATTAGCATTTAATTTAGATGTTAAATAAAAAACATTGAGAGAAAAAACAAAGTTGGTGTTAAAATAGACAGAAATGTTCAAAATACTTATTTCCCATCATTTAATTTCTTATTTTTTGTTGAATGCCATGTTACATCAAAATGTATAGTTATCGGAAGCAAAGAGGCAACACCCATGAATAAGAAAAATTAAAATAAAAAACTCCCAACTTGAAATTTAAACCAAGCTACGAATTTTTTTAATTTCCATGCACCCAATATAGAAATAATGCTAAATTAAGAATAGTGGTCAACAAACCTTATAGCCACGAGGTTTATTGGGCAAGCATGTGAAACAGTTATGCAATAGTCAGATGCCTGTATCCAAATGGCCTATATTACCGTCAGGGACCACTAAAACAACAAGTACAAACATTATTTGTTTGTTTGTGAAAAAGACCCAGGAGAGTCAATACTATAATTTCGCAAGCATCTGGAAAACAACCTGCTCTGTCAAATAGCTGCAGAATTAGAGGTGGGCGGCAAACAGAGTTGATAAAAAGTAAAAAGAGCAAAAACTTTCTATATTATCTTCCAGACTAGGGCATTTTTACAAAGTCAGTAATCCTTTAGAATAAATCTCAAAACTTTTGGTTCAGTGCTTGAACCATTTACAGCAAATGTCTTATGGACTTTTGCTGAAAAAAAAAAAAAAGACTGATATTGCTTTTTAGATGGATATTGAAAACTAACTTAACCTGTCCCATAATTTGTCTCAATTTGTCTTTGGTCTATTATGATAACACATTGGTTATTATAAGTTTGTAATATAAGATGTAATGCAGCAACTGTCAGTAAAAGTAAAACTGTACATGACAGCAGTGAACAGCACTGAAGGGCGAAGTGTCCCACACTCACCCGATCTCCAGGCCCGACGCAGGAATGCAAACGCAAAAGACAGAGCTGCACGGGACCCCACTCGAGCCAGTCCCTCAACTCCTTTACTGGCTGGACGAGGGCTGGAAAACAGAGAGAGAGACAGATATGTGAGATTAATTGAAGATTTGTCCATCAAAATAGAAGGGCAACAATAAATAATCGTCAGCTATAACAGTAAATAATTAATCCTCATTGTGCATTTATAATTCTTGAATATGTTGAGCAGTTAATAAAATCATTCATCAATCATTTTGTTAATCTCCAATGAACAAACTGATAAATAGTGTGGGTCAGCATTTTAAAAATCATTTGACATCATTATGTATTATAAAACACATGTGACATATCTAGGTCTATGTTGTAAAACTTAATTAGAAATGACAAGATTTCAGAATACCATGCCAATTCACCGTGAGGCTTCATTTCCTCTTACTTACTTACTCCAAGTAAGTAAGCTCCAAGTAGGCTTACTCCAAGAACCAAGGCTTACTCCAAGAACCAAGGCTTACTCCAAGAACCAAGGCTTACTCCAAGAACCATTTCCCCATATCAGTTCAGACCACATTAGAACTGTACCTCTTGTTGTCTGCAGTGGGCAGGGGCGGGTTGGGGGGTGTTTTCCAGCGGACCTTGTACTTCTCTTCCATCATGCTGTGGCTCAGAGAGATGAGGTAGCGTTCCAGGATGACCAGCCGTTGTCGCAGACGCTGAGCCGATAGAGTGCTTTTGGCCATCTGCGCCGAAAGCTTCTGCTGGTCGTCCACAAGCACCATCAGACAGTCCTTCAACTCTGTCTCATCTTGGAAACAAGAAAACAAGGACAACTATAAACAAGACAAGTGAAAACAAATGAACTAAAAGGTCCTGAACCAACTGTTTATTAAAAACTAACTATTAAAACACTGCAAAAACTTGGAGAAAAAACACTTCTTACAATATTTGAGTGCAATCACTACTACCTACTGCAGATGCTGAAAGGTCTAAAACCACAGATTTAATCTTTTAAAGGTCCCATGACATGGTATCACGCACCACGTTGTGCAACAGGGGAACTCCCTTCCCGGTGCGTAACTGGGATTCCCCTGGCAGCGTGCTGCGTGATACGGCTGTATTCTTCCGCACTGGAAAATAGTTCCCACCCAAAATGACCAAGGCAAGCTCTCCGTGTTGATTTGCACATTTATTTGCACTCGATATGAATGCGCACTACACAGAAAGTAATTGGGAAACGCATCGAGCAAATTAATTCCTTTTGGACGAAATCTTTCTCTGGCGAGGTTAGACTCCAGTCTAAGGCGGAGGAGCTGCAGATACCGCGGCGGTCAGTGGCGACAGACTCGGACAATGGCTGGGTGAGCAGGAAAACGCTTTCCACCACTTATTTTAGTCTCTGGACTGTGGGGAGATGCCCAAATTTGACCTGGGGGTGGCATATCCCTTTAATGGTACCCTAATACTGTAAATGAATCCTTCTTCAAAATCAACACGCAGTGCATGAGAAAGACACATGTACACCGTCAGAGTCAGAAAATCTCTCTCTGAACGACTCATTCTGGGCCTTGTTGCTTGAATGCAAATGAGAAGGACACAGACAGGTTAGCGGAGCGGGTGGGGGGGTGGGGGGTGGGGGGGGCAAATACGCCGCTGGTTAGGTGCGCTGTGCGCTGTCTCCCACTTCTGCGTTTTAAGCGCGGAGGAAGAAAGGAGAGGAATTTCAATGAAAAAAAAAAATTTTTCACAGAAAATAAAATTAAACCACTGCTGTTTCAGAGGTCCAGAGGGTCGGGTAAAGGACTTCCGAGCCTAGAAACACTCGCACGTGCCTCCAGGCAAATAAAAAAACGCATTTCGCATTGCGTAGCTCCTTCGCGGTCCAAACTCTCTGGGCATGATTTCCAGAGACAGGGGGTGGACATCCAGACGGTGGTGGAACTGCATTTGCATTTCTTTTTTCGATGTGACGTAACATAGTTGCCTTGTTCAGAATCGCCCGTTTGAGCTGGGTTTTTTTCTAACGCAGAAAAGGACCGCAAATGCTCAGTTTAGACATTTTGCAACTTTTAGCCATGGGGGGGGGCCTAAACAGGGTAGGGGAGCTCACATTAATGTTCAAAAACCTCAGAAAGTGAAAATTTCATGCCATGGGACCGTTAAATTAAAAAATGTGTCTTAAATAAGACATTTTGCGTTTTACTTTAGTGTAGATTATAGAAACTCTCTGGTTTAACAACATGTGAAAATAGCATCTCTGAAATCCACTTAATCTTTAAAAAGCCACACAGGGCTGGGTTATACTGTATACACAAATATACAGTCAGCTGTGTGTGGCCGTCAGGCCAAAGTCAGACCTGTCCCAAACATTATACATGACAAATGTGAAGGTTCTTTGATGTTGAAATATCAACCGTATTATTTATTTAACAAGACAGATCGTAATTTAATTTGTTCTTTTAGTTCCATTGTCCAAATCAGAACTTATTTTATTTTTACATTAATTGCTGAATGAGACTCAAGTCTTTGCTTATAAAGTGCTTATCAAGTGGGTATTATTTACTTAGGGCTGGGCAATATGGTAATACATATCGAATTGTGATCTAATTCATTATAATATAAATACAATTAATTTCCATACTGTGCCCTATGCTTAAGAAGAAGCAGATTAATTTACCTATTAGTTACCTATTCAAAGCAATATAAAGTAATATATAAGAGGTATATAAAGTTAATAATATTTCAAAATAAATATAGAATATTCAAAAGAATACAAGAGTAAAATAGTACTCAAAATAGTAGCACAGAAAATATTCTGGTCACACTACCACAACTAGCCACAATATGGAAATGAAAACCTAATTGATGGCAGAAGATGCTTTAGTGCTACTGCCCCCATCAAGCTCAATGTACAGGGTGTGTTTAGTTTAACATGAGCTCTGAATGAGCAGGAAGTGTGCTGTTTGAACTTCAGAGATCGGCTCCGGTTTCACTCACTGTATTCACTCCACTGTCATTTCACGGCTTCAAAAATAATAATAATAATAATAATAAATAAAATAAATTTTAATAAAATTGTATTTATTTTATTTTATTTATAACGGACAGGGCATATTGACCAACAAATTACTGTATAACATGCCAGAATTAGCCAAAAGGCTAGTTTTCATCTGTTGTCCGATGCCTGTAAAAAAAAACAAAAAAAAACAAAAAAAAAAAGACTAAGTACAATAAAGCTGTACAATTTTAGGAATATGAACTACCAATGCTGAAAATCCCAATAACCCTAAAATGATAATAAGCCTTATGATGAATTAAATTATTTCATTCATATTTCCATGTCACTAGTCAGTTTGAAAAGATGCTCTGAGAAAACAAAAACGGCACATAAATAAAGAGACTACACAGCTTAGAAAAAACATCAGTAAATATGAATGACTTAGCACCAATTTAAATTAACACCCCATCAACAATTTGACATGACTGACATTAAATTGGATGTAAATCAGGTCTGAACCAGGACAAATCCCAACTTCACCGGATAACCAAATTTTATAGGGTTTAAATAAAACAATTAAAGAACTAAAGAATTACCACCAAAAAAGCCATCAGTAGTCTGTGTGCTGCAGTTGAAAAACCACTACTTACTAAATTGTGATTTAATGTACAGTCCTTTCATTAGTTTTGTGCCAAACTCTTATCTGTCTGCACCATACCCCTGTCCTGCCCAATCCCTGTGGTAAACATAAGCTGAAGTGCTCCTCCTGCCTCCCCCTGGTTGGTACCACATTATGACACCTATACAGGCTTACCCCAGAGTTAAAAATAACCATCTTGACCTAAAGACGCTTTCTACACCTCACGTGCCAGAAAAACATGTCCCATCACAAACACTCGAGGACAAGATGCAAAACACAAGTGTCGAAACCAGAGGATCATCGTATCCACTCAACATTTAAGTATTGGGAAAGTTGTCAGGAATAGATTCAATTCTGTGTAACGTAAAGAGAAACATTCAATACAAGATCACAGAAGTCCTACAAGAAGGGGTTCTAATATGTCAAGATATTTATAACAGAGAAAATTATAAAAAATTATAGACCAAATTATAATAATTGTAATAATTTCTTATTCAAGTACTTTCCATGGTATAGTGTCCAGGTTTAGACCTTATATTATAATACCAAGATATCAGATTAATCTGATTAGAAGAAAAATGTGAGATGATTTCAATTAAAACAACTCAAATAGGTTACAACTGTGATATATCCGAAATATCCTTAAATATTAATGTTGAATGAATGTATTTAAATTTCACACATTACATTTTTGTCTATTTTTTCTGACTCACCAGGCTGCCGTCCCCAGTCCCAGGTCTCGATGATGGAGTGATGGACTGAAGTAGGAGAGTCTTCCTCCTCTTTCTTCTCCTTATCGTTTGGCTCATCTTTTTTCTGTGTCCCAAAGCAGTCTGTACAATCCTCTGAAATAGACAAAGTACAGACAAACATGATTAAATTAATTATTTCAAATCGGTGGTTGAAATTGCACAGTAAAGCTGCTGATTGACTGAACAATTACTGTCTAATTACACACCTGGATGGGCTGATTCTTCTCCACTGAATGATATTTCTTCATCTTTGACCATTTCATTCCACATCTCACTTAGTCCCTCTGGAGAGAAGGCTCGCTGTCAAAAATTTTAAGGTTACAATTTCACAGTGTAATACTGTTAATAACATTGTGATACATTTGTAAAATGTTGATGCTTGTTGCACTAGTACAAATAGCTCAGTTGCCTATGCACATGCAACCAAAGACGGGAATCTTGACGTCCTGGCACAGGTTGAGTTTGCATACAGTAACTAGATAAGGAGCCCCACAAGACTAGACACTGACATTGTTTAAATGTGAAAAACATGTCTAACCCTAACCGTATGGATAAGAGGGTCCACGGATGGATCAATGATCATCTTTCAGATTTTTAGATCTTATAGTTTTTTTAGATTTAGATTTTTGTCTTAGATAGTTTTTCTTTTGTCTTTGTATTGTATTTGTACACTGTCTTTTTGCACTACCTGGCCAGAGAGAAATGAAATTTCGATTCACTGTAAGTTGAACACATATGGCAGAATTGACAATAAAGCTGACTTTGAACTTTTGATCTTTGATCTGACTCTCACTACTAAACAACCAACACTTGTATGCTTCAGAACAATAAAAGTAAGTAAATCATGTTTAATGTAAAATTTTGCATTTGATACTGACCTGTAAGTCTATCTTTAGCCATTTGTCATGAAACCTCAGCTGAGCATCGAGGGAAAACGATGGAGACGGCATCCTCCCTCCTGGCTGCAAGCGCAGCCAACCTGCAAGATACAAGGAATAGTTATAACAGTGGAAATAATAAATAAAGTCAGTAAAGACAGACTCACCAACACAGCAAATAGATACATTAGACTAAAAGAGGTTAATGTAACATATTTTACATATAGACTGCGTTCTAGTGTGATTAAAAATGACACTTCTCTAAATGAATTGCACATGAGGCATATTTTCACCACCTCTGTAATTGAGCATCGCTGTCATTAAAGATTACATCAAAGATGACGCCAAAGAGATGCTGATTATCAGTGTAAACAGCTCAGATAACCTTAATTATATCATAATAATCGACACGATAAAACACGTTAATACATCCATGTTATTAAACAGACAAGGATCAAATGAAATGAGACAAACAGAACGTCCATTCCCGAAAGATCAGCACCAAAACTACCAATACAACTAAGCACAAATTATGGTAGCATCACTAGCTAACAAGGGCACATTTTGTCGATGAAGACTGATGCCATGTTTTTAAATGTAACATGAAAACAGGAATGTTGGTTGAAAAAGCGTCAAACACTGACGGAGCATCTTTATAAACATTAGCAATAAACCAGGTAATGTTCATTAGCTCTGAGCTAGCGCTAACTGGTTCCTAAACAGCTAATACACATCCAATATATTAGCTCACAGCTAAAGCTAAACCACCCTGCCCCAGAAGATGAACAGGTTTTGGGGACGTGACACAAAACCTAATGAAATGTACAGTTCACAGCTAATGCAGCTAGGAGAAAAACGTAATAAAAATGTCATAATTACCTGCGGTCTCTGCTTATGCTATTCTCGTCCCCTCAGCTGCTTTGCTGCATTAACAAGACGTTCATAATGGATGTGATTGGCAGATCGCGCACAGGACTCGGGACATGGAAATACATTGCGTAGCGTTCGCCAGAGGACGAGCCGCGATAGATTTGTATCACCATAACCTGCTGATAAAGACTCTAAATAAATACAGTAAGATGGGCTCTGCGCTCCGCCCGCTCGGATTGACGGGTATCACTAAACCAGCGCTCCCTCTGTCCTGGGGGCGGGGCTAAAGGGGCGGGACGAGGAGGGGCGGGGTCGTGATGCAGTGGACACTGCTGTCCACCAGAGAGCAGTGTGTGTCGCTCTATTTAAGGATGATCTCATTCTGTCTTTGAGCAGAAGTGTGTTTAAGTATCACAAATAACACAAATATAAATATGTAGATTATCTTCTGTGAGCGCTGTTAGTGAGGACTGAGTGAATATAGGCAGTGATCTGTCCTGTTATTACCAGCTCTTCATGTTTGTGACCTTACTACTTTCAAAATGCAAAAAGACGTGTGCGATGTATGGACTATTATTGAAGTGAATGAAGTATTAGTAGTATTATAGAAATTTGTGAAGCCTATAACTAAGGGATAACGAAAAAACAGCTTATTAGAACACCGATAATATGCTATAATAATATGCTATAATAAAATAATAATTAGATTATCCCAGATTCAATCCAATCCACTTTATTTATATAGCACATTTCATAAACTAAAAGCGTTTCCAAAGTGCTGCACAGAAACATCATTTAAAATAAACAAATAATCACAGAAACAAGTGTGCATACAAATAAATATACCATAAAACAATAAAAACAATATAGAATAAATAAATAAAAAATAAATAAATAAATAAAAATACAAACGCTAAAAAATAAATAAATGAATACTCTAAGAACAATAAAATAATAATAAAAAATAAAAAAAAATAAAAGACAATAAAAGACAACAGAGGACCACACAACTCACGCGGTGTTAAAAGCCAGAGAATAAAAGTGGGTCTTAAGACGAGACTTAAAACACTCCACTGAGGGAGCTGCTCGGACGTGGGGGGGCAGGGCGTTCCATAGCTTAGGACCAACCACAGAAAAAGCTCTGTCCCCTCTGGATTTAAGTCTGGTCCTAGGCACCACCAGCTGGAATGGCCCTCAGACCTCAGAGCGCGCGCCGGAGTGTAAATTTGGATGAGGTCCGAGATGTAATCCGGGGCCAGCCCATTCAAAGCTTTAAAAACAAACAATAAAATGTTAAAATCAATTCTAAAATGAACAGGAAGCCAGTGCAAAGACGCAAGAATTGGGGTTTGGTTCATGTTAAAAGTCGTGCCGCGGAGTTCTGGACTTGCACAGAGTGGGAGAAGGTAGAGGGTAAAAAGAATAGGGCCAAGAATTGACCCCTGGGGAACTCCACAGTGCAAAGGAGCAGCAGACGAGGTGGAGTCCCCCAGCCTGAAAGTGCAGGATCTCCCAGACAGGCAAGACCTGAACCAGTTTAAGGCAGTCCCCCTGACACCCACACAGTCTTCAAGGCGGTTTAAAAGAGTTGCATGGTCGACTGTGTCAAAAGCAGCAGCAGTGTTGTGCATGTTACATTGAAAAAGTAATTAGTTACAGTTACTAGTTACTAACCCAAAAAAGTAACTGAGTTAGTAACTGAGTTACTACACTATAAAAGTAACTAGTTACCTAGGAAAGTAACTAATGCGTTACTTTTTTAAATTTAAAAAATGTCAAATAATTTGGATTTTTTTTACAGTGCATTATTCAGCTTTTGCTGCTTGGCTGGCGTGGCTCAGTCACCGTGGACTTCATTGTTAACGGCACCGAGCGTGCGATTATCATCATGGGGCCTGCTTCTTCTGCCCCTTCCTCTCCTCCTCCTCTCCTCTTCCTCCTCCTTTCCTCTTCCTCCTCTCCTCCTACTCCTCTCTCCTCCATTGTTAACGGCACCTAGCATGCGATTATCATCATGGGGCCTGCTGGGGGCCACTAGTTCAACAGAAGCGTACGCCGTCCAGAGATGCTTCATTAAATTCGAGTTGCTTATATTGGACGTGGACAAAGTCTTTGGTCTTTGACACAATGTGCACGTAACATGTAGGTTTTTACCTTTTACCTCGACGAGGTTAAAATACTGCCTATACTTCTGTCTTCGACTCGGGACTCGCCATCTGACACGGGGTGTGTGGATTGTGTGTGTGCGCTACTACTGTGTGCTGGGATTGTGTGTAGAACCCGCCCACTGCCCACTGGGTGTCTCTGATTGGCTTAACATGAAATCTTATTCTGCTTTAGCCAATCATCATTACTTATCCCGCCCTTACCAAAGGGAGAAAAAAAAATTCCCCTGTGCCTATGCGAGTCGCGCACATGATGCCAGTTTCAAAATGAGTAGGTTCAGTAATGCGGTAACGCGCCGTTTAGTAACGGTAATTGAGTTCCTTTATTTTAAAAGTAACGCGTTACAGTATTAGTTACTGTCAACAGTAACGGCGTTACAGTAACGCGTTATTAGTAACGCGTTACTGCACAACACTGAGCAGCAGTCAGGTCTTTCATTCATTCATTTTCTTCCGCTTTTTCCATTTTCTGGGTCGCAGGGGCAGCAGTCCAAGCAGTGTTCTGCTGCCCAGAACACAATGCACCAGCCCCCATGAATCCTTCCGCAGGTGGTGGGTCCACAGGAGGACGGCTTACGTCACAACAGGCCTTGATGTATCTTCTGCCATGGGGGCTACCAGTGTCCACAGACACTGGGGGCGAGGTGGGGTTAAGTGTCTTGCCCAAGGACACAACGGCAGCGCTCATCTGTGGGAGCTGGGATCACATGCGGTCAACCCGTCAAGAGCGGGATTCGAACCGCCAACCCCTGGATCACGAGGCATATGCTCTACCAACTGAGCTACTGCCGCCCCCAGTCAGGTCTAAAGCTAGCTAGCTACCACCATCAGTCATTAAAAATAGGTAATTAAAAACCTTTAAAAGTGCTGACTCCGTGCTATGCAGGGCCTTGTATCCTGACTGAAAACGCTCTAAAATGCCATGTGCTTTTAAAAAAGACTGCAATTGATAAAGAACACATTTTTCCAATACTTTAGCCAAGAAAGGAAGCTTAGAGATTGGACGAAAATTTGAAACATTTTACAGTTTATGGGTCTTGTATTATCTACATACGCACACAGTGTAACCATAATCCTTGGACTGGTAAAATATCAAATGGGCAATAATTGACTATTTAGTAGGCTTAATGTTCAGCGTTAAACACATCCAAAACTGCTGTTATGTTCTTCACCAAGTCCCCCTGTAAATCTACTGTTGATCCTGATGTCTTTGTGTCAGGCGAACGGCTTCAGGTGGTGAGAGAATACAAATATCTTGGTGTTATTCTCGACCCAAAACTTTCATTCAAGTCCCATGTCAAAACCATCAGTAACCGTATTAAATTCAACCTCAACAACTTTAGGCACATCAGACATCAAATGTCTATTAGAGCCGCTAAAATGTTTATGCATTCCATGATTCTATCTCATATCACATACTGTCTAACCAGTGTTGGGGAGTAACGGATTACATGTAACGGCGTTACGGTAAAAGGATACAAAATAAAAGTAACTGTAATCCGTTACAGTACAAGAAAAAAACGATGTAATCAGATTACAGGTACATTCATTGAGAATGGGGATTACTTAACAGGATTACAATTTGTGCTGCTGCGTGGTGTTCCGCCATTTCTGCGAGCGGTGTCGGCTGGTTCCTACTGCCTGCCGCGCTCCCGTGTTTCCCCTCCGCACCGTAGTGTCGTAAACTCCTCTCGGTAGAGCTCCCGTATCCTCACCGTGCTGTAGCGTGGTGTTCCGACATTTCTGCGAGCGGTGTCGGCTGGTCCCTCCTGCCTGCCCCGCTCCCGTGTTTCCCCTCCGCACCGTAGTGTCGTAAACTCCTCTCGGTAGAGCTCCCGTATCCTCACCGTGCAGTCTACAGCTCTTAAGGTAAGCACTGCTACCCTCCACCACTGATAAGATGTAACTTGGCCCAATGCCACCCAGTCGGAAACCAAACGCTTCAGGCCAGTTCTGATTGGTTGGAGGGAGGCCCAGAACTAAGGCAGTCAAAAGTTAGTAAATTTGTGCATTTAGGGCAAACTGCTCATCGTTTCTGCGGTATGGTTTTGGCTTTTCGTCGGCATCCATTACGTAATGACGACAGTCGAGTCGTAGGCCGTTTCCCAATTCACCGACGGCACGCTTGTTAGCGTCCTTGGAACGGGATATGCGTCATATCCGGCGCGACAAGGGCCGTTCCATTCGTTTTTTTTCCCCCTGCACCGTCAAGACGAGCTCTGAACGGCGCCGTCGTTTCCATGGAAATCGGGGCGTGGACCAAGTGTGCAAACATGCACGCTCCGCACACTTAAAAGCCCCAGCATGCACAGCGCGGGAGGATATATGACTACAAAGACCGACTCGCCAGCGACATCCACAAGTGAGAGTTGCAACGTCACTATAAAATATACGTACTGGTTCTCCTCACCTACAACTATGCTACATGAAACTCATAATAAACTACACTAAACATGTGTGACAGTAGCCGTAACGGCATAGATCACGGCACCTGTATTACCGTTCACATGCTTTTCCCCTTACACTTCTATATTTCCTTTGCTGTTGTAATGCTGGATATTCTACAGTGTCGCCATGTCCAGCGTTTACTCTAAGCTGCGCACTGTTCGCACATTCTCAGCGCACAAGAAAACTTGTGCAGCGCACTGTAAATCAGGGATGAAAGAGCTTTTTATTCAGCCGCGGGGCATTTTTTTATATCTGCAAAGTGCGAGCCGCGCGGGGGGTTCATTTCGGATGTGGAGTTAGTGTGTTTGCTCAGAAACATTAAAAATTAGGGGGAACATTGGCCATGTCCCAATTCCAAGTATTACTAGTCGCAATAGTATAATATTTTTGTCTTTAGGGAACAAGGAGCAGACCACCCAGCTCATTGAGCTGAGGCGGGACCTGTTCAATTTCGCAGGCGGCCATGTGAGAAACGTAGTGCACTAAGGACAGAGCGAGTGTGCGCCATCTCGACGACAGACCGACGGCATCTGAGTCTAAAATGTGATCTAGTGGTAAAGTCTTTGCCTGATATCAAGAGACCCGTGTCCAATCCAATGTGTGAAACCTGACAGCATTGCTGGTCTAAAACAGTGATTGTGTAATTTTACAAGCAAGGGTGTCATTGTAAATGTATGAAGTACCGTAATGCAGTTAGCTGGCAGTCAGTGGCTAGAACACTTGACATTGGGAAACTGTGTGAAACCTAAACATGCGCCATAGGTAAAATCCTCCAGCTTAGGGCCTGACCAAAGCATAAATAACAAAACAAATCATGGGGATGGTCCCCGGGTCAAATATAGAAACAACTTCTCCTGTGCGAGATCAATAAAGGTCAATCTTCTAATCCTTGACCACTGTAAGGCGCTTTGTGCTACAATTTTGTATGAAAAGCGCCTTATAAATGTTTGATTGATTGTTTGATTGATTGAAAATCTTACAAGTCTGGTGCAGGCATCTCTTCTTGTGGACCTCCTGTGATTGCCTGTCAGCAATTCCCTCCCAGTTTAGTACTCTTTTAAGGTTCACACTGTCAGTTCTCACAAATAAAATGTTGAACATGGGTTTAATGCTCATTTAAACTTAAGTAATCCAAAAGTAATCCAAAAGTAATCAGTTACATTACTTTGTAAAAGTAATCCAAAAAGTTACAGTACAATTACATTTTAATCAAGGTAACTTGTAACTGTAACGGATTACATTTATAAAGTAACTTACCCAACACTGTGTCTAACTGTCTGGTCTCACACTACTATCACAGCCCTCAAACCTATTCCACTCTGTACAAACGCACCTTAAAGACTCTGGACTATAAACCCCATTCATACCACTACTGTCCAATACTACAAAAACATAACCTACTCAGCTGGGAAAACATGATTAAATATGCTCATCTATGTCTGTTGTACAAAGTCATCCATGGTTTGTCTTCTCCTCCACTCAAACAGTTTATTAACACTCGGACCTCTGAACACAGCAGAACCAGAGGAGCAGTGAGAGGGGACTGTATCATCCCCCTCCGGAAAAGTCTGATCGGTCAAACTACCTTTTCTGTTAGAGCTGCTCAGTACTGGAATGCCACTCCCACAACCATCAGAAACCTCAACACATACACTTTGTTTAAAGTACAGTTAAAACAATGGCTCATAGACAATCAGAGCTGTCAACATTAAGACATCCACCTCTCGCTGCCCCCTGCTGGACACTGGCCTTTATTATTATTATTAAGTGATTAAGTGATTGAGTGAGAGTGAATATTTGTAATTGACTGGTTATTGATTGCGGGTGAATGTTTGTAATTGAGTTGTCTTAAGTAATGCACTTTTTAGAATGATGAATTTTAACTTTGTAATGTGATTTTTTTGTTATGTAGAAATGCGTGAAAAGTCCCTCAGTCGTCCAGGTAGAATCCATGATAACAGGAGAAGTTCAATTTGTCAACTGGACCAAGTTTGTTTGGTTGAAAACGTTTCGCCGCTCATCCGAGAGGCTTCGTCAGCTCTGACACCAGCTCTTATGTAGAAATGACACCTAACATCTGTCAAGGGACTACAGATGAAAATTAGCCGTTTGGCTAACTCTGGCATATTTACATGCAAATGTTGATTAATATGCACTGTCCCTGAAATAAACAAATAAAATAAAATAAAAATAAAATAAACTATTTGTCTAAACAAGCCTAAAACGACACTAAACATTACTGGCATATAGAAAACTGATTGGTGGATTGTTTTAAAACGTATTCTTATGTTTTTCTGAAGATGATGCAATTAGTTTATTTATTTAGCCTTGACTGTTCCACTGATTTGGAATCAATTTGAGTCCTAGCAGCAAGATGAGACAAACGCAACAGTGTTAAAGAAAAAAGAAGTATCCACCTGCACACACAGAGGGAATATACAAACGCAGCCCCCATCCGCCCCAGGAAAGTAGGTAGGAGTACACACCAAACTAAACTACTACTTCAAAAAACAATAAGATATACAAATATAGTCATTCGGTTTACTGTCTTGTTTAGCAGATGTTTTATGTTCACTATGGGCCTAGGGAGCGCTGCAGTTTCGAATCCTGTGTGTGCAACCTGTACATATGGTTTTTGACAATAAAGCTGACTTTGAACTTTGAACTTTGAACAAAACCAAATCTTACTAGGCCTATTTCACCTTACATAAATAAGTAGCATATTCTGCATGGCTTGTATGTATATATTCAGAATAATGTACTAATTACTTTTTACAAGACAAATAAGTAAATCTTAAAGGGGTGTTCGGGTACAGATTATATGAAAGGCGAAAATAGTGTTTATTTTATATTTATTTATATCCTCTTTTTTGTGTGTGTGCTGTTTAGATGTGTAGTCACGCATGCGCAGTGTAGCACTTCCCATTGAGTCCAGCAGACTTGTGTGTGGACTATAAACTTGTCTTATTTTGTATGAAAAAAACGGGCAAATGCCTGACTCGGACATAAACAACGTGTCCATACCAGTAGTTGGAATAATAATAACAATAGTATCGAGTTTCATCAATGGTTCAACTTTTGTGCTTCAGAAAAAAGGGATTTTACGCTCTCGTGAAAAAGGTATTGTACGACCCGTGTACAGAACCATTAAACATTTAATCGGTTCCGGGCAGGTACACGTGGTGCGGGTGCAGTTTTACTAATAGTGTTGTGTGTACTAACAGTGTTGTGTGTACTAATAGTGTTGCGTGTACTAACAGTGTTGTGTCTGCGTGTACTAATAGTGTTGTGTGTACTAACAGTGTTGCGTGCACTAACAGTGTTGCGTGTGCTAACAGTGTTGTGTGTGCTAACAGTGTTGTGTGTGCTAACAGTGTTGCGTGCACTAACAGTGTTGCGTGTGCTAACAGTGTTGTGTGCTAACAGTGTTGTGTGCTAACAGTGTTGCGTGCACTAACAGTGTTGCGTGTGCTAACAGTGTTGTGTGCTAACAGTGTTGCGTGTACTAACAGTGTTGTGTCACACTTGTGTGTGCTAACAGTGTTGTGTGCACTAACAGTGTTGTGTGTACTAACAGTGTTGTGTGCACTAACAGTGTTGTGTGTACTAACAGTGTTGTGTGTACTAATAGTGTTGTGTGTACTAACAGTGTTGTGTGTACTAATAGTGTTGTGTGTACTAACAGTGTTGTGTGCTAACAGTGTTGCGTGTACTAACAGTGTTGTGTGCTAACAGTGTTGCGTGCACTAACAGTGTTGTGTCACACTTGTGTGTGCTAACAGTGTTGTGTGCACTAACAGTGTTGTGTGTACTAACAGTGTTGTGTGTACTAATAGTGTTGTGTGTACTAACAGTGTTGTGTGTACTAATAGTGTTGTGTGTACTAACAGTGTTGCGTGCACTAACAGTGTTGCGTGTGCTAACAGTGTTGTGTGCTAACAGTGTTGCGTGTACTAACAGTGTTGTGTGCTAACAGTGTTGCGTGCACTAACAGTGTTGTGTCACACTTGTGTGTGCTAACAGTGTTGTGTGCACTAACAGTGTTGTGTGCACAAACAGTGTTGTGTGTACTAACAGTGTTGTGTGTACTAACAGTGTTGTGTGTACTAATAGTGTTGTGTGTACTAACAGTGTTGTGTGCTAACAGTGTTGCGTGTACTAACAGTGTTGTGTGCTAACAGTGTTGCGTGCACTAACAGTGTTGTGTCACACTTGTGTGTGCTAACAGTGTTGTGTGCACTAACAGTGTTGTGTGTACTAACAGTGTTGTGTGTACTAATAGTGTTGTGTGTACTAACAGTGTTGTGTGCTAACAGTGTTGCGTGTACTAACAGTGTTGTGTGCTAACAGTGTTGCGTGCACTAACAGTGTTGTGTCACACTTGTGTGTGCTAACAGTGTTGTGTGCACTAACAGTGTTGTGTGTACTAACAGTGTTGTGTGTACTAATAGTGTTGTGTGTACTAACAGTGTTGTGTGTATTAATAGTGTTGTGTGTACTAACAGTGTTGTGCGTGTACTAACAGTGTTGCATGTAGTAACAGTGTTGTGTGTACTAACATTGTTGTGTGTACTAATAGTGTTGTGTGTACTAACAGTGTTGCATGTACTAATAGTGTTGTGTGTACTGTGTTGTGTGTATTGTATTGTGTGTACTAACAGTGTTGTGTGTACTAACAGTGTTGTGTGTACTAATAGTGTTGTGTGTACTAACAGTGTTGTGTGTATTAATAGTGTTGTGTGTACTAACAGTGTTGTGCGTGTACTAACAGTGTTGCATGTAGTAACAGTGTTGTGTGTACTAACATTGTTGTGTGTACTAATAGTGTTGTGTGTACTAACAGTGTTGCATGTACTAATAGTGTTGTGTGTACTGTGTTGTGTGTATTGTATTGTGTGTACTAACAGTGTTGTGTGTACTAACAGTGTTGTGTGTACTGATAGTGTTGTGTGTACACAGGAGGCTCGTACCTGAAGGATGCAGTGTGGTGGAGTGGCACGCTGGCCAGTGAGTAAAGCGACATCTACCGGCGATTAAACGCACTGAAATCTGGGTTTTGGATGGAAATCACAAACATTCATTCTATAGGTCATTAATATTAAATAATACAGATGGACGGCCAGCTAAAAATAAATATTGTTAAACTATTTTTCAAATGACTGCATTCATATTATTTTTATCTTTATTTTCATTGCACATTCTATTGCACATTTCACTGCTGCATCTTCCATTGCACATTTTGATGCACAGTGCACATTTTTGGGTATCTGTAAATAGGTATTTATTTATTCTTTGCACTGCTTTTAGATTTTGGCTTAGATAGTTTTTCTATTGTCTTTATATTGTATTTTGTACATTTTGTCTTTTTTGCACTGCTTGGCCAGGGAGAAACGAAATTTCGATGCACTGTATGTCAAACACATGGCAGAATTGACAATAAAGTTGACTTTGACTTTGATTTAGCAATGCCAATTATAATATATGATTATGATGTCTTGCAGTGATTATTGGTCAGATTGGCAATTTTGTAGCTTACAACATTGCTCCAGCAGTCATTGTTACACCACTGGGAGCACTTGGAGTTTTATTTGGGTAGGTTCAAAACATGTGTACCAATCTGAATATACAAATTACAGTTATATAGAAATCTTCATCCCTGGTGTTTTTTACAGGTCGGTGTTGGCTTCTTGGATTTTAAATGAGCATTTGGATATTTTGGGGAAGCTCGGCTCAGTGTTGTGCTGTAGTGGAGCTGTGGTGCTAATTATTCACTCGCCTAAAGCAGAAACTGTGACTTCGAGACTGGAGCTGGAGGACAGGTTATCTGACCCAGGTGAAAGTCCTATTCACCGTAACAATCCAACTTTTTAATCATTACAATTAATAAGTACATTTGTCAGTTATTCATTTACATTTTACCCTAGTTTGTAGAGAGCTTTTGGATTATAGTGTTTAACAGACTGCACCAATTGAACCACACAGTCTACCACATTTGCACACATGCAACTTAAAGGGATATGCCACCCCCAGGTCAAATTTGGGCATCTCCCCACAGTCCAGAGACTAAAATAAGTGGTGGAAAGCGTTTTCCTGCTCACCCAGCCATTGTCCGAGTCTGTCGCCACTGACCGCCGCGGTATCTGCAGCTACTCCGCCTTAGACTGGAGTCTAACGTCGCCAGAGAAAGATTTCGGCCAAAAGGAATTAATTTGCTCGATGCGTTTCCCAATTACTTTATGTGTAGTGCGCATTCATATCGAGTGCAAATAAATGTGCAAATCAACACGGAGAGCTTGCCTTGGTCATTTTGTGTGGGAACTATTTTCCAGTGCGGAAGAATACAGTCGAATCACGCAGCACGCTGCCAGGGGAATCCCTGTTACGCACCAGGAAGGGAGTTCCCCTGTTGCACAACGTGGTGCGTGATTCGACTGTATTCTTCCGCACTGGAAAATAGTTCCCACCCAAAATGACCAAGGCAAGCTCTCCGTGTTGATTTGCACATTTATTTGCACTCGATATGAATGCGCACTACACATAAAGTAATTGGGAAACGCATCGAGCAAATTAATTGCTTTTGGCCGAAATCTTTCTCTGGCGACGTTACACTCCAGTCTAAGGCGGAGTAGCTGCAGATACCGCGGCGGTCAGTGGCGACAGACTCGGACAATGGCTGGGTGAGCAGGAAAACGCTTTTCACCACTTATTTTAGTCTCTGGACTGTGGGGAGATGCCCAAATTTGACCTGGGGGTGGCATATCCCTTTAAACTGTCTTGTCCAAAGAGCAACAGCAGTGTGAATAGAGGAAACCAAACTACCAGTATCAGAGTTACTGGAAATAAACTTACTCCACTTTGCCTAGGGATGTGAGAAAAGTTACAAAGTAATGAATTATTACAAGTCTTTAAATCATGAGCCAAATAATTGTGATGATATTTTTTGCCATAACTGAGCAAAAATCAGCCGATACCTCTAATAATATCTTGTTTCCTCCCACAGTATTCATCCTCTGTGCCTCGCTGGTTGTTCTCACATTATTGGTCCTTATTTTTTGGATCGCTCCAGTCCATGGCTCTTCCAACATCATGGTCTACATTGCTATCTGCTCATTGTTTGGCAGCTTCACTGTCCCCTGCAGTAAAGGCCTTGGCTTGGTCACACAAGAAGCTTTCAGTGCAAGTCCTTATAGTGGGAGAGCTCAGGTTATTTTTCTATTCTTGCTTTCTACATTGGTGGTCAGTATCCTCACCCAGTTTTTCTTTATCAATAAGGCCTTGGAGGTATTCAACTCTAACATGTTTGAAGCTATTTATTATGTGGCCTTTACATCTACTGTTATTGTAGCATCGGCTATACTTTTTAAGGAATGGACAGCATTGACTATAAGCGACAGTCTCGCTCTGGTTTGTGGCTTTTCGACGGTGTGCGTTGGGGTGGCTTTACTACGCATTTCCCAAGAGGCAGAGCTTACCTGGAAGTCAAAACCACAGAGGAAAAAGACAGACTAAAATATTCACAACCACAATGCATTTTGTACCAAACTTCATTCCTCACATACTTGAAATTTAGAATGAGAAATATGGCAGTGAACAGAAACCCCATGTCAATATCACCACATTCAAAATCATCAGTCAAATGGCTTTCTCTTTCAATCTTGATCTATTCTAATGACAAGGACATATAGAAAATTTATAACATTATAATATACCTCAGTTATGTGTAATTTAATAACCTGCATAATATTTTTACTGTTCTTATGATATACACTGGTCTACACATTTTTGGACTCGATCTGCTTCCGAGATAAAAGTGGCTAAATCTCATTTATATTGATAAGATGAACTGAAAATCAATTGATAACTGCACTGGTTAGCTAATGTATTCAATACTATACTATATACTATATCTTGGAAACTATAGCCAATCAGCACTTCTGACTTACTTTTTAGTGACCTAAACCAAGAAAAATTTCACTACTTTTGTTCCGGAAGCATTTTGCTTGTAGACCAGTGATTTGAATTGTTCATCACGCTTCATCTAACCTGGGAAATCCCAGGCTGCTTTGCACGATCGTTCCGATTTAAAAGACAGCCTGGCAACAAGGCTAAGCGAGGGATCCTGATTTGGGGAGCCAATCAGAGAGCAGGGAGGGGTGGAAAGACGGTGACGCGTACTACGCAACAAACGGAAGCTTGTAGTTTGAACTGACAACTGACATGATTGGCTATGGGCTACGTATACGCCAAATGATAGACATTCGTAAAGCCCAATAAACGGCCATTGGCAATCGTAAACCACACCTCCGCTACGAGATATTCAGTAGGTGGCTCCCAGACCATATATCACTTGTGATATGGTCTGGTGTAAACCAGGCAAGCCTTCATCTAGGCCTCTAACTCAAAACTCAATATGCACCTGTACTCACACTTGCGCCTTGGTACATGTCATTGCAATCTAAATCAAGTGCTTTGATTAACCTTCTACACTCAATAAACACTGAGTTTTGAGGCCTTACTTTGTGAAGCCCTCAGTATTTTTTATTTTTTTCATTATCAAGTAGAGGAGACACTATTTCCGCCAAAAATGTTATTTTAAAAACATAATCATTGCAGAATTTATTATATAATTTTTTAGAGAGCCATATAAACCAATAAATCTTTGATTTGTGATTTTAATTGCATTATTTCGGAGTGACTACAACAATGTTAACAATTGTAACCAGATACTTTCCCCTTATTTACATAATATTTACTTAAAAGTCAAATATGATCCATGGGACCTGCAATTGCAAAATAGCATGTTTTGCCTTTTAGAGCTTTGTATTTAGCTAGAGGTGCCATGCATGCGCTTCAGATGCTCTAAGTATCATTTCAGCTACATGTTAACTTATTTATTGTGCTAGTTAATTATTAAGATTACCAAGAGCCATTTGTCTAATGGAAACGATGTTGGTGATGCCTTACTACATATGAAGTTATAATAGGCCCTACATTGTGCCATTTTTCTGCAAAAAATGTCAGAAAATATTTGTGTGAAGTAATAGTCATTTATAATTGAGATAAAGAGATGATTAACCTCAGGCCTGGGAAACTCACTTGTTTTAGGCTTATATCAAGTAGTAAATGTAACAATATGGCTAGTTACTTTCAATATCGATAAACCGACTTTGACAGGATAATACAAAAAACAGGACCATAAGCTATCAGCAAAAATAGCCCTTTCTGTGTGATAACCCTTTAGTGGAGTCTACGCCATTTTCTGATTAATTTACTGTCAGAAGAAGGCGCACTGTAGGAATTCAGTGCTTTTCCAGATAACAAAGGCAGCACAGAGGGCATTTCTGCTTATGAATTGGACCATTCTTCAGTGAGGATCTTGTTGCCGCTCCCAGTACAGTGCTGTAATATTTTAAAAGAACTAACAAAATCTATGTTAATCATTATTATGATCTTATATGCTGAGGTTCATCTTTGTAAACCTGCATCAGCACATCCATCCTTGTGCCCACAGTCGTTTGGTACTGCCTTCAAGCAGAGCTGCTTTGTAATCCAAAACTTCATGAATAAATTAATTCCCCCTCATTATATGGTGGCTGTGGAAGCGAATGTTTCAGTGTTTCAGTGCGTTTTTCGGTGAGCGTTTCAGTGCGTGTTTCAGTGAGTGTTTTAGTGTTTCACTGCATGTTTCAGTGAGTGTTTTTGTGTTTCAGTGCATGCTTCAATGAGTGTTTCATTGCATGTTTCAGTGAGTGTGTTTCAGTGCGTGTTTCAGTCTTTAAGTGCTTGCCTCAGTGAGTGCTTCAGTGAGTGTTTCAGTGTGTGTTTGAGTGAGTGTTTGTTGGACTTCAGACTCTGAAGCTGCTGCTTCATCAGCCCCGGAGCCCAGGCGGAAGAAGAAGCTTCCACCGCGTCAGTTCAGTGTCACCGCGCGGCGCTACCAACACTAATTCATAATCTAGTGATGTGATTCATGGATATCGCCCTCTTGTGAAAGCAGGCTAAGAGCTTGCTTATTTCCGTGGACGGCCCTGGCCAGGTACATTTTATTTATTTAACTATACTGAATCTAATTATTGTTAAATGCTAGCTATCTCACGTGCTAAGCTAATGTGGCTAACGACGTGACACCAACCTATCCATTTTTAAATGTACATAGCTTTATCAGAAACGCCATGGAATAACTCAAATAGCCTGTTCACTAATAGGAATATCATATAGATGACAGGGAAGCTTATAAACATGACATAAAATGACAATTTTGCGACTTGAAAATCGTCAAAAAGCGGCAGCAGCCAGGTTAGCGACCAGGTTAAAGTAACTCAAGGGCTACTTCCTGGATGCCTTAGGCTGGAAATAAAGGTATTTACATACACGCTCAATGACTTTAGAGGCGAGTTTCTTAAGATATCCTTAGCAAAACACTGGCTTTCATTTGGCTCAGTGGCAGGCTGTCTTTGCACGGGTTAAGATATCCTTAGCAAAACACTGGCTTTCATTTGGCTCAGTGGCAGGCTGTCTTTGCACGGGGATATATGCATTCTTTAGAATAAATGTACGCAATAATTAGCTTATGCGGTTATGAATTTCTCCCTGGCACCGGTTTGCAGAGTCGAGTGTGGAAATGGTATGTCTTTATTATTTTTATTTGATCTACAGGCTTTTTTTCCGGTCTGTTTGTGCGAACATGCGTAATATTTTCTTATATTAACACCATTTATATTGACAATATAAATCGGTATGGTATGCTATAATTTTTGTTATATACCATACGTAGAATAAATTTTGTATTCTACGTGTTTGTCCAAAATATTGTGTACACAGTAATCTGTGATGTGTAATATGTCATCATACTCATACATTATTTAAACTGCATCTACAGTAATACACAATTAAACTTTAAGATGCAATGTTTTGAGACATATTATATAGCTTATATAGAAATAGTGAATAGAAAATGTAACTAACACATGGGCCCTTTTGGGAAATAAAATAATATGTGACTGACCACTAATAAAAAGCACACCTGATTTCATTATGTAATTGTTGTACAAGTTTGTCTTTTTGTGTGAGCCACATCATGTCAAGTAGTTGTACAGAACTGCTGTGAAATCGGTGAAATGTCCATGTTACACTTTCACAAACAGTACACTGAACATGGAAAAGTATTTTTGTTGAATAATTTATTGACTTCACACAATCAAAACATGTTAAACAAAGATGACTTTATTGAAAATAATTCTTTATGTAATATATTCCTATGTGGCCTTGTTGTAGGTGTCTGGACCAGGCTTAACTGTTCATATGGTCCACTCCAGCCCCTGTGTCTCTCTGTAAATGTGACTGAGTCCAACAGCACTCTCAGCATGGGGCAGGACCGGGGCAAATATGACTTCTACATAGGCCTGGGACTGGCCATCAGCTCCAGCATCTTCATTGGGGGCAGTTTCATCCTAAAAAAGAAAGGACTGCTGCGGCTGGCAAGAAAAGGTTCCATGCGGGCAGGTAATGATCGTTTAATTTAGTTTAAAATAAAAATTGAGGAAGTAACGAGAAGGTCTTAAATATTTATTTACTTTGGCCTTTTTGTCATTGTCTCAAACTTATCTGGGCTTGTGTAAAGTTGTTCAGAATGAGAGCAGTAGTTGTTAGGTGGTAGAGATATTTACAGAGTTGAAGGTGTGACTCCATTGTGTGCTTGGGCAATGCACTTCATCCACCTTGCTTGTATGATTGTGGTTGTGTGATTGTTGTAGTCAGTAGAGATGCAGAATGGTAACCATGTGTCTGTTGCTAAATGTGACCAAGCAGCAACTGATTTGATCAAACTTTAAAGCTAAATCTTTATCCAGAACACTGCTAGTATTCAAGCTCTGGAGACTACACTATAACTGGACAATAAATGGGCTAAATGGAAAAACATTTTTCTAAATCAAAAGGTTAATTTTTATATTCAAAACAGCTCGCAACGTGTTTTCATCTGGTCTTTAACGGACAAATTCATAATCGGATAGGTCATATCTGGACATGGGTTTCATACAGTTGCTTATTGTTCCTATTCCTCCCAACCATTTCCTCCCTAATTTAGCAGTGTGTTTTGGGTCACTATCCCGGGGCAGGGTATGAATTATTTTGGGCTTAAATGAATGTCTTAAAATAGGTAGCAGCAGTAGCAGCACTCTCTGTTGGTTATTGTGCAATGTGAAACTCGGAATAGTGAAATAGTCAGTAGCACACCCAGACAAACCTTCCCCACTTTTCTGGCTCACCTGGTTCTTCTAGCAGGTGACTGTTTGTACTTGTCACTGCAGTATTTGTAGACTTTACTAATCATTAACTTCTTTCACATGATGACCAGTGTCTCAAAACTAGTAAAACAGGCTTTACATAGTTTTTCATGATTTAATTTATGTTGGTGTGGGTGGATGCGTGTTTCATTGTTCGAAAAGTCTGATGATGGGCGTTTAAATTTCGGTAATCTAGGTCAACATCAGCTGTTACAAATGCTTCAGGGGAATAGGGGCTAGTAAACCTGACATTTGAGGAGCATATACATTCTGAAAAGTGTACTTTTAATTATTGTAATTGTTTATTCATTATTCTGAAATGGTGATTTTATATTTAATTATTATTATTATTATTATTATTTTTTTTTTTTAAGGCTTTACCTTACAGGTGTCTTGACGAAGATTACACAAGTGTGTAGAGTGGGATTTGATCTGCCAACTTTTAGATTATAGGGGTACTGCATTGCCCTGGGTCATTGTGGCCCCAAAATGTAAAAGATGGCATTTATTCATATGTGTGTAGAATCCCTCAATCATCCAGGTAGAATCCATGGCAAAAGGAGAAATTCAATGTGTCAAGTGGACAAAAGATTATTTGGTCGAATACATTTTGCAGCTCATCCAAGCTGCTTCTTCAGTTCTGGCTCGAGTGCTGGTGGACACTACTTAAAACTGGTTGCAGGGAGGAGCTAACTACAACTAAATTACTATGAAACTATCATACCTATTTGTTTACAGTTTCTGTTAGTTAGGTAAGCCTATTCAATATGCAGTGAGAATGGGGTGTGGGGGGTCTAATTAGCATAATCTAAATCAAAACAAACAAAGAAAACAATAGGACGAGCCAGGTCAGGTTCAGAGGTGTGAAAACGCCCATTATGCGCCCTGAATAGCTATTCTAACAAGATCCCACACTCCACTCCCACTGTATATTGAATAGGCTTATCTAACTAACAGAAACTGTAAACGAATAGGTGTGATAGTTTCATAGTAATTTAATTGTAGTTAGCTCCTCCCTGCAACCAGTTTTAAGCAGTGTCCACCAGCACTCCAGCCAGAACTGAAGAAGCAGCTTGGATGAGCTGCAAAATGTATTTGACCAAATAAAGTTTTGTCCATTTGACAAACTGAATTCCTCCTTTTGCCATTTATTCATTCATTTGTTGTTGTTGTTTTTCAAATGTGAAGATAACAATGTGTGCATTTGTGCATTTTCTTGCCTAATGGGTTAAGATCTAAAATAAGTTGGAACATATTTTGTTTCCAGGTCAGGGGGGGCATGCCTATTTGAAAGAATGGCTTTGGTGGGCTGGACTACTCTCAAGTAAGTTTAGTTTTCTGTATTGAACTCTGTCATGGTTTTACTTGCAAATCACTGGGTGTGTGCGTCCCTATTGTGTTACATCACATCTCAGACTATATGTCATTTTTAACCTGCTAATGTAACCTTTAATGTTTACTTTGTGTCTAAATCCACAGTGGGAGCTGGGGAGGCAGCCAATTTTGCTGCTTATGCGTTTGCCCCTGCAACTCTAGTCACTCCACTAGGGGCCCTCAGTGTGCTAGTCAGGTAAACTAATATTTATTCATTGCAGAGATGGCGAGTGAAGTCCCAAATGTGCTCCAGTAATTCAATAGTCACATGTTTCTAATTGGTGAGGGAAAAAGCCGTAGGTTATGTTTGGGTGCAATGCTGGTAATTAGAAGATTGTCCCAGTCACGAAGGCTCAGTAAGGTTTAATATGAAATGCCATAAACATTGGCATGATTTAGTTCAACTGCATTGTGGAAAAACTTTTTTTTGCAAATTGACTGACCCTATCCTGAAGAATGAAAGTGAATCAAAGTTTGAAGTTATTTTTTGAAGTCTATGAAGCATTCAGTTATTGATACCTTTATCTTAAGTTATTATTATGAATGTAACCTACATCTCCACATATTCACCATTGATGTATTTTTAATGGGCTGGGCAGAGTGACAGTAATGTTTGGTTGCAGCGCGGTGCTGTCTTCGTACTTCCTGATGGAGCGGTTAAACCTGCACGGGAAACTGGGCTGTCTGCTCTCCATCCTGGGCTCCACCACCATGGTCATCCATGCTCCTCAAGAGGAGGAGATCAACAGCCTGGAGGAGATGAGCCACAAGCTGGTCAACCCTGGTGCATAGTCACATTCTGTATTTTTTATGTGAATACATGTATGAGAATGATTTGTACCTTTTCCATTATTTACTGTAATTATTCATTCACCAACCTTCTAGTTGATGGATGAGCGCAAACCACTGAATCACTGATGTGTTTAATGCTTTTAAAATAGTAAAAAAAAAAAATAGAATTTTGTTCATGATTAAGAATTAAAATTAGGGTGTTTTTGAAAACGTCAATTTGATATTTCTCAGTTTTTAAAATAATCAGCCAACCAAATTTGTCAAGAAATGATTTCAAAAGATTTTGAATAATTTTGAATGATTGTTTATTTTTTCCCTTTTTTGCAGGTTTTGTAGTCTTTGCGACTCTGGTCATCATTGTGGCTTTGGTGTTCATTTTTGTGGTGGGCCCACGCCATGGCCAAACCAACATCCTGGTCTATATCACCATCTGCTCTGTCATTGGCTCTCTCTCCGTGTCCTGTGTCAAAGGTCTGGGGATCGCCATCAAGGAAGCCATCGCCGGGAAAAACGTGATCCGATTGCCCCTGGCCTGGCTCCTCCTCCTATCACTTATAGCTTGTGTTAGCACTCAGATTAACTATTTAAACAAGGCTCTGGACATTTTCAATACCTCCATAGTGACGCCAATCTACTATGTCTTCTTTACCACTTCAGTGCTCACCTGTTCTGCCATTTTGTTCAAGGAATGGGAGCACATGGGCACAGATGATGTTATTGGGACACTGAGTGGATTCCTTACAATTATTGTTGGCATTTTCTTACTGCACGCGTTCAAAGACGTTAACGTTAGCTGGTCAACTTTAGCCGTGTCAATCAGAAAAGAGGAGAAGGCTTTTCCGACCTCAAACGGCATGGCGTCTCACAGTAGCTACGACCTTCTGCACACCGAATCAACAGACGACATGGACAGAGAAGTGGGCTTGCCTTTTGACAGCGTCTCCAGAAGAAATGGAGCAATTATTTCATCATAAGGTGTTTTTGGGTGACTATAGCACCAATGCTAAGCTCATTAAGACAATCACCTACAAAACAGAGGTTCAGAAAGACCAGTGAATTGTATTGTATGTTTTAAATTTGCCTTACTTAAGACAACTCCCTTTCATTCCTCTGTAGCCTGTAAATATTTTTTAAAGAATTTTTTTTGTTTTGAGTAAAAGCATATCAATGCACTGATTTGTTTGTAAAATGATTTTTAACACCGCAACCCTGCTGATACATTTAACACTGATCAGCCAGAACTTTATGACCACTGACGGGTTAACTGGAAAGACAAATGCTCATCATTGGCTGTATGTGAAATGTTTTGTCCTCAATGTAGTAGGTTGGAATTAAAAGAATTATTAAGATTAGGTGGGGTTTTGTGATATTAAACGTATTTGAAGAATCTATGTGTCCAAAAGCATTTTATGATTTGAACCTCAGAGCTTGTGTAGATGCATGTTTCTCAAACTATTGGGTCTCTATAACCAGTCCGCACTGGTCAGTATTCATGGTACTACATACCAAGATCCCTGTATTACTGGCTTATGATGGTCTTGATGAAGATGTCAAAGTCAGTACATTGCAGTTTATTTATCAGGCGGTCATAATGTTATGGCTGATCGATGGAAGTCACTTGTGATACTTGAAATTTACCAACCAACCAAGAGATTAGTTACATATTTATTGAATTAAAATGATTTAAAACATCTGAACACAAGGCACATTGAATAAATGCTTAACAGGAGGATAAAGGTCTTATTTCTCGGGTATTATAAAATGTTTTAGCATGCAAAATCCAAAATGGACTTTCAAACCCTTAAAATACTTTTGCACCCATTATAATAAACCACTGCAACCCTTAAATATTTATCTGCTAAAACTAAGTCCCAAAATTACTTTCAGATTTCCAAGTATAAAATAGTTTACCAAAATATTGTATTAATTTATGATAATAAGGCACAAGTGAATACAAAATATCATTAACAATAAAAAGTGGCCCAACTTTTTGACTTGAATTCAATGGTCCTGCTATTGCAACCTGAAATAAATGATAAAGGAATATTTGTGGTACTATGGCAATGTGTTAGGAAGTATCACTGGTCCACAGTATTGTAGTTGAAATATTTGTAATAGGAGTAATACTTCAGCTGCTGGCGAGAGACTGGTGGATGGGAGGTTGGAAACACCTCACGTGTTCGACTGGCATGTTCTCACCATCCCCAGACTTCAGGTACTTGTTCAAAATGGCAAATATTTCATTGTTCAGCACCTGGAATTTGCGGATCCTGTCGACCATTTTTTTGAGAGGCTAAAATAAAAAAAAATTAAAAAACAGTTATCAGAAGGTAATAATGAAAATTTGTAAGAATGCATACTACTACAATTTTATAACAGTATACTGGACTGGATACATTTAAGATTTTATTGAGATTTTAACTGTGCTGCAACATTAATGAAGCATCCACATTTCATTCATACACTACATTATTAAGTCATATGTCCAGTATACTTCATGAAACAAGCTATATAAAGACTAACTACTTGTCTTCATCACCTTGTTAAGCAGCAAGTCATGTGACATATACTGGCCTTATATTGGATATCACTACTGAGTACTGACAAAAACCTTTCAATTCTGCCAAACAATGAATCAGGCTTGTTGTCCTTAGTATGCACTGTAGTCTAGACATCCTATAATGTAATGTGGTATGAGACTAGATTACAGTCATTCTAAATAAATTATAGTCCACCATGAAGTGCGTTTGTTTGAATCAATGAAATAGACACGCTAATGGCATCCCACATTCGCTTCTATTGTTGTTTTTAAACCAGCAGGAGCCCATTTTCTAGCTATTACCTTTAACACTGTTTTTGTGACACATTTTTCAAAGCGCACTCACCACACTCTTGATGACCTCGTCCTTGCCGTCGTGTTTCTGGACCTTGAGCAGGTGGTAGCTGAAGTCCAGGATGTCAAAGCGCCGCTGCTGCCCCAACAGAGCGATGATCATGCAGCCAGCCCAGTGTAGCCCGTCCCCAAAGCACTGTCTACACGCGGCACAGGGGAACACAATCAGAGCTTCAGGGATTCAAGCTTTCAGAAGATCCAAAAGGCAAATCTGTAAAAGTTCATACTGGTGCCTGCTCCATATCTCAGTTCAACATTACAGGCCTATATTAACCAGGTAAAAAGTAAACACATGCCACTGACCACAGTATGTGAGAGTTTAACAAAGCTTCAATGGTCCCGACTTGAAGAAAACTTATGTGCATGTTGTAATAAGGTTAATTTGTCTTCAAGGGGGGCTTAATTATAATTGCTGGCTTTTCTCTCACTGGTAAGGCAAGGTAAGGCAGACCTCATTATTCCCACAGGAAGTGTTACTACTACTACAATTTAAAAGGAACCTACATGTTTAAAAAACCTAGATTCAGAACCAAGATTATGGAGCGAAGCATCGCTGTGAAAGGAGTTCATTTATGGAATAGTCTTGAAAAAGATATCAAAGAATCAAGTACAATAATGGCATTTTAAAAATACATAAAATCCAGTGTAATGTCTATGTATGAAAAAGTAAACTAAGTTGTTGCACATAAAAATGAAGCTTTCTGTTCACAATTGATTCATAATTGTGATTGAAATGGAACGTATTGATGAAATGTTTTATAGTCACTATCGGTGTTAATGTGTGGAAAAGGGAAGAAGGGGGCAGATAGTTGCTGAAGACTTACTCAACAGTGAACTCATGAGCTCCCACGGGGATGCAGTAGACAAACTGCATGGCACTCCACAAACGGTGAAACTCCACACACTCGTCCACGTGCATCACTCCGTTACTTGGCAATGGGCCGCGCCAAATCGGGTCGTCGAGGAAAGCACGTACCCGGGTCAGGATCACCTCAAACATGGAGAGGCCACAGCACAGGCGCTCTTTGGTCAGGAGGTCCCCCTCACGGGCTATGGCTATTTGCTGCAAACAAAAAAAAGGACAAGACTTCAAACCAGAAAACCTTGTATACGTCTTTTCCATCATTTGCTCATAGAATATGGTTATGAATTGTTAATTCTCCATCACTTCAAACTTAAGGATACAATGCAGACTACCACATTGAAACACACAAACACTAAACTTAGCACCAAGTCATCATAGAGCCATCGAACCCATTATTTGTTAAACTTTGTGTTGAAAATGTGTGATATTGTATCCTCAAAGTCATGTATTAAGCAAAGTGCACTGTATTATCTGTAAATATTCAAAGACTATTTGAGATGAGAACAAGCCAATACAATTTAAAAGGAACCTACATGTTTAAAAAAAACTAGATTCAGAACCAAGATTATGGAGCGAAGCGTCGCTGTGAAAGGAGTTCATTTATGGAATAGTCTTGACAAAGAAATCAAAGAATCAAGTACAATAATGGCATTTTAAAAATACATAAAATCCAGTGTAATGTCTATATATGAAAAAGAAAACTAAGTTGTTGCGCATAAAAATGAAGATTTCTGTTTACAACTGATTAATAATTGTGACTGAAATGGAACTGATGAAATGTTTTATAGTCACCATCGGTGTTAATGTCTGGAAAAGGGAAGAGGGCAGATAACATGATTACACTTCTTTCTGCTCCCTTTCATTCAATTTTTTTGTATTGTTATCACACTGTTGATGTCTTTTTATACTTTATGAATGAAATAAACAAAACAAAAAAAACAACTTAGCACAATACTGGCATGGTCACAATATTGCAATTTGCTGCCCTATTACAGTACAGTATTCAAACTACGTTATCATGCAATTACTTAATCACTTACACTTGGGGTACCATGCCATGTACATTCTATTGTAAGTGTTTGTTTATTTGAGAGTGAATTTTTAACAATCTCAAGTAATAAAAATATTGAAATTCAAATCCGTGTTTTGATCCAGGAGCATTTGTGACTCATTTCCCTTGTTTTGTCAATGCTGCTGTTGTTTATTTGAACAGCGCACTACCTGAGGAGTCCCAAGGCGCTCGATCAGAGGGACCATGTGCAGAGCTGTGTATTTCGCCTCCAAACGCTTCATCTTTGCATCCAGACGTTCCCCCTCTAAAAACAGTAACAATCAACATTAGCATCTCAAAATCTAAATAACATTGTTGTGTCAGTTTCCTTCAATCAGGCTCTACAACTGCTTTGTAGTTTTAGATTGTTTTCAGAATAAATGATCGTGTTTCAAAAGTATGTACTGGAACTGTCAAATTCAATATTCAACACAATTTATGAACATGGCTATTTATTAGGTTCTGTATTGTCAATAAAAAATAGATTGAGAGAATAGTAGATGTAATTTGTAGTGACATGGGTAATGAGTAGTGACATTCTTTCATGTACCTTTGACATGGACTCTGGGCAGGATGTTCTGGAAAGGTGCGGCATGAAGTAAATCACAAACTTCCTCCTGGGACTGAACAGAGCAGATTTAGAGTCACACAAAACAATCCACAAACTGCAATTCTTTTTCTCAACATGCTTGGTTGCAGCCTTCCATCTCTTCAGGACCTGTCTGTTTGCACTGATCATTACCTGCACCTGTTACATTCTTGTAAATTTGTAAATTTTGTGTCATGGTATAGCTTATTGGTTTTCTACTTTATTTTATTCTATTTTATTTGCTGCATGTTAAGTGTTTGTTTAGTTTTTGCTCCAAGTACCGAAGCAATTTCCTAATGTTGTGTTATATGGCAATAAAACCTTTCTGATTCTGATTTTCTGCTCGGCCTGCCAAGGTTAAAAGCACTCATTGTGAACTCGAGTGGGGCTTAATTTCACCCAATAAAGCAACTCATTTATCAAGAGAAAAACAAGGGTCCGTTTAGTTAAATTCTCCACTATTAGATCAACAACTTGGTATGACAAGGTAAGATTAAGCAGTAGTAATTAAGTTATTTGGTCCTGCTTGGTTGGTTATGCTTAGGTCTATTTGACTTGCATGATTAATTCCTAAATTAAGTAAATATGAATGTGCCTCTATAAATTTAGTCAACTATAGATGCACAATTAGCTATTTTCTTAAGCAGTTATACAATTTTAATACCACTTAGTGTATATACAACATCTAGAAAAACTCAAACGTGTTTTGGCACATACCAGACTCTGCTCGCTCAGGAGGCAGAAAAGGAGAGCGTTGCCTACTTCTCGCAGGTTTTGAAAGCAGACGGTCTTGAGCTCTGCATACTCCACTATATCTTTGAGCTGGTGATGAAAAAACTCCAGGATACCTTTAGAAAATAATGCATTGAATAGTTATAATGCAGCAACAGCACTGCTCCAGCTTAGACTGCATCGGTTTGACTTTATTCAAATACTGCTAATTATATAAAATAATTAATTAAAGTGAAATGTGCCCTGGCCAGTGAGATGTGGTCAGTGGGATGTAGGTCTTTGGACAAAAAAATGATTTCAGGTTTTAAGATACTGTTTAGTATCTTGAGCCTGGTTTGGCCTTGCCTGGTTTACACCTGACCATATCACAAGTGATATATGGTCAGGGAGCCACCTTCGAAATATCTCGTAGCGGAGCTGTGGTTTACGATCGTTTATTGGGCGTTACGAATGTTTATCATTTGGCGTATACGTAGCCCATAGCCAATCATGTCAGTTGTCAGTTCAAACTACAAGCTTCTGTTTGTCACATAGTACGCGTCACCGTCTTTCCACCCCTCCCCGCTCTCTGATTGGCTCCCAGAATCGGGAGACCTCGCTTGCCATAGTTGCCAGGCTGTCTTTCAGATTGGAACGAACTAAAGCAGCCTGGGATTTCCCAGGTTAGGTTTGGCCCTGGTTTGGTGCTACTTTGAACCTCTATTGGCTTTATAAATTGTGTGGAAAGCTCTATACTCTCAGTCTAAACAAAATAACTTAAATATTTTCCTTATTTCTAAACTGTGCATTCACATTTCTTACCCGGAGAGCCGTACTCATGACGAGGGAGTCTGCAGATTTTGGGCATCACCTCCATCAGAGTTTTCACGTATTGCATGATGGTACCTTGAAGCTGGACAGGACAAGACAAGAACAGCACAATATTACACAATATGCCAAAGAAAGAAACATAGTACATCAAGTAAAATACAATGGTCTGCAAATCTTGCACATTATGTCAGATTTGAGATATTTTACTCTATGATATTACGGCGTTAAAACTGGATAGCTGCAGCACATGTCAAAGTTGTGACTAGGAATTTTAGTACTGCAATACTTCACATTAATACACATTTCTCATTGCTTGTTTTAAAACTTCTGTATTAAAGAATTTTGTATTAATCAATTAGTACATTAGTACAGTTGCCGTTTCATAAACATATACCTCTGTGTGATACTGACCAGGCTTTTGACCACTTTGAGCAGCTCCTCCATCACAACAGCAATGCCCTGGTAACCCAGAAGCCGACACATGACTTTGATATGAGGTGGACCCAGAAAGTTTCGGTATGATCCATAAATACTGCTGTAGGCCAAGTTCAATGTCTGCAAAGACAAAGTAAACAAAAAATCATCCAGATAATCAAATCAAACTGTTAAGTAAACTAAATAGTGAGCAAGAGCTAAGGTTGAAACAAGTTAAAGGTCCCATGGCATGAAATTTTCTGAGGCTTTTGAACGTTAATGTGAGCTAAAAGTTACGAAATGTGTAAACTGAGCATTTGCGGTCCTTTTCTGCATTTGAAAAAAAACACCGCTCAAACGGGTGATTCTGAACAAGGATGTCTACCCACCGTCTCTGGAAATCAAGGCCAGAGAGTTTGGACCGCGAATGAGCTACGCAATGCGAAATGCGTTTTTTTATTTGCCTGGAGGCACATTAGAGTGTTTCCAGGCTCGGAAGTCCTTTATCCGAGCCTCTGGACCTCTGAAACAGCATTGGTTTAATTTTATTTTCTGTGAAAATGTGTTTTTTTCATTGAAACGGCTCCTTTCTTCCTCCGCTCTTAAAACATGAAGTGGGGCCAGCACACAGCGCACCGCTAAAATAAGGAACCAGCGGAGCATTTGCCCCCCCCCCACCCGCTGCTCTGACCTATCTCTGTCCTTCTCATTTGCATTCAAGCAAAAACACCCAGAATGAGGTGTTCAGAGAGATTTTTTGACCATGTCTGTGTACAGGGGTCTTTCTCATGCACTGAGTGTTGATTTTCAAGGAGGATTCATTTACAGTATTAGGGAATCATTAAGATTTTACAAGAGATACTAGGCTAAAATACACAGATTAACATTCTTTACAGTCAATAAAGCTTGCATAATTCAGGTTAGAAAGCGTTTTCTCCTCTTTAAGGTTGAATAATGTTTCACAAATCCAGCACATTTCTGTAGTGATAAAGCTTATATTGATCTTGGTGAAAGCAAAGCAAGAATTCAGATATAGAAAATGTACAACTTGTAATTCTTATTCAGACATTTTATTTTAAACATACATTTTTTAAACACACATACCAAAATAAGCTTGTTGCAAATGTATTAAACTTTTATTCAGATCTCTTTCTCTCACACATGGGTTTTTTGACAGACAATAGCTAGTCTCTGCAAGGCTGCTAGAGGTGACATTGAAGAGTGTGAGGGGAAACTGCACTATTCTATTGACTCAAATTATCACTGATGTGCCTATTGGAAGCCTGTATACCTTGTCAATCCAGTCAATCATATTTAAGTAATTTTTAAGTGTGTCACTGATTACACATTTCTACAAACTCATCTAACCTTCACAGAGAATTGTAGCTCAGCGAGTGCTTGGTACATTGCATTGCTTCATCTGCCATGTCAACTGTGTTTTGATGAGTCAATTCTTTGTTTTGGCAATGAATACATGTTTTTGTTAACAGACATCTCCAAAGTAAACAGCAGCTCTGACAATAGTGCTACCATCATAGTTAGAGCTGGACAATTAATGGCAAAGAATTTAAATTACAAATCAGTTCCTGCTATTAAGGTAACAGAATGTCCCTTGCAAATGACAGTTTGCCAGGCAGGTCTAATCACAATTTCATTTTTTGAAATTTATGCAGCCTTATTAAAACTGTCAACATCAACATCAGGCTTGTAAATTTAACCACACATTTACATAATTTCCAAAATCCAGTTGACATTTCTGAACTTCTGCTCTGTAGCGCATCACTCTACCTGCCAGCTTGAATAATCAAAAACACTCCTGAACCGTTTCCCCAGCTATTATACAGTGTAAACAGATCAAATAGGACCCAGTGTACACATCTCTGTATAGAGGAAAAGCATGTAGTCTTTGCTGGCCAGACTAACTAGAGCCTGATGACTTGCGTTACGTTTAATTCACTTTTTAAAATTCAGGCAGGACACTTTTTTATACAAGTTTATCTTCACTATTTCAATTGAAGCACATGAATAACTTAATACGATAATGCCATACATTTGCCAAGTTAAATCTTGGAGGCTGTAAAATGCCCATAAATCCATCATAACTCAAAGATCATTAACACAGTGATGAGAGCACTGACACTTATAGACTAATCTGACTTAAATATAGAGATGGGCAATGTTGACGTCACTCAGTGCCATTTGTTACAATGATAACTATATATCTTCAGATCTCTCTCTGCCTCTTTCCCTTCTCTCTGTCTCTCTCCTTTTCTACACCACATCACTCTTATATGGGTAGAATTATGAAGCAGTCCTCTTTTTTTTCCACTCTCTCTCCCCTCGTCTCTCTCCTTCTCGGTAGTATTATGCTGTTGCTGCTCTAATCCACTTGTGTGGCAGGCAGCAGTGAAAGACACAGCATACTAACCAGACTATCCCAAAAATTTCCAAAATGAAGAGCTTTTATTTATGACGACGGCTAAAAGGCACTTCAAGAAATGTCCAACCCATCACAGCTGCTTTACTGGTAAGTCTTAATTCAAGCCTCAATATGAATGCATGACCAACAGTGATTCTGATTATTAAACAATAGAGTATGTTTGATAGCGTTATGTCATCACTGATGCACTATTACTGAAAAGAATATTAAGTAATGCTTTATCTTTTGGGTAATCAATACAGTTTTTCAAACATGCCATTTTGGATGGCATACTGTAAAATGCATTTACTGAAAACATCCAAAAGTACTTATTGGGTTTATGGTTATACATTAGTACTCACGTAATTTTGAACCTGATCATGATGCCTCAAAATATTTTTTGCTATATTTGTATACACTGCTCCAGATATTTTTGTATAGACCAATTGTATAATCTATTGCAGTGGATCCCAAAGTCATGAGACACTGAGCTTGGCGTTGTGATTTCAAGATGTAATTTCAATAATTTAAAAAATGATGTCCCTTTATTTAATTTGTTTTTAACAGAAAACAGTTAAATCTAGTGGAATCTAGTGGAAGTCAGAAACACAAAAACATGTCAAATAAACCATATTAAACTTGAACCTGAAAATATTACTGCTGTTAACTTTTGGTGGCAACCCCTGATACATTATGGCACACAATTATGCATTTTTTTGTTTAATATCTGCTTCAACAAAGTAACCGTCAATGATGATCACCTTTTAAAATGTGAATCCAATATAGATGGGCCAAAACATTGTACTGGTGCCAATTCCAGCCTGGATAATTGAGCTTGTGGTATGATCATAGATGGGTATGACATATAAATAAGCCAATAACAGTACAATCTAGAAAGCAAATGACTCATAATGGAGACCTTCAAAGAAAAATATTATCTGAAAGACTGAAATAAAGCCAATTCTAAATGTACTGTGCTAGTAAAGAAGATAAAACAAATAGTACCCCTCATTTACCAAATGCTACACAACTGCCATATACTATATACTGCTTAGTTGAACTGAAACTTTTACTGCGTAAGTATTTAAGATTTTTCCAATATCTTTAAACCCTACCAGTTTCCACACTAGAATTCCAGCTTATATAAAATGTGTTTAATGTTAGAGGGTTACATCTGTTCATCACAGTCAATGTGTGAATACAACTGTATGCTTTTATAGGAGCACCACAACTTTGTGTAATCATGAATATAGTATGTGGACACACAGGAGTGCAATAATCAGCAACAGTGTCACATATCAGTAAGTAGCCACAAATGTTTGTTTAAAGACTGTCAGTCAATTCATCTCACAAGGGTCTGCAGCTGTGGTCTAGTAGTCATTTAATCTGTAAATGGTGTTTTGGTTGACCAACTTTTTTTAATTACCATTTTCTAATGGATTAAATATTTATTTTACAACAGCACAAAGCATGGAGTTTGGGAGTGGCTGGACAGTCACTTATGAAGATGCCATTTACTAGTACTCTATACGGTTTTTATATTGTGTTTCTATGATCCTAATAATATTGAGAGATTTTGCCATGCATCACTCTGCCTTTTAGTCAATTAACTGATGCAAAATTACGTTTTTATTTGACAAAGAATTTAATCAGTTGACTGTAGCCCTACAATCATCAAAGAAATAATCTGTCTCCTCCTTTAAGATCATATGCCCTACTAGGATCTGTGTAGTCCAGGCGGCCTTGTAACTGAATAGCAAGGCTGACAATATAAACTTCACGGCGCTCCTTCGCGCCCACGTTCACCACCTCCACTCCGCAAGAGAAACCGAGTTTTGCGAAACCTTCACCCCAGACAATACGCTTTTCTCCATCTCCCGAACCGGTTCCCCTCGGCTGGACTTCTGACCCCTGCCCCCCTCCGCTGTCCCCACTGGGCCCTGTTGTCTAGACCTTCCCTGGACACTACATCGCCCTTGCTCCCCCCCAGACCCCCTTTCTGCACCTGGAACGAGCCCTTTGGTCCTCTGCACTCCCCATCCCCCGATGTGTCTTCTGAGTGTTTTGCGAATGTTATTGTGATGTCAAAATTTGTACCTTGTAGTAATAAAAGATTAAAAAAAACAAAAAAAAACAACATAATTTTACATCTACCAGTTTGGTCCCAGGTGTGCAGTTGCCAAATCACTACACTCAAATGAGTCATAAAGTAAACAGATTTATGCGGAAAATAGATTTTTAAAACATGGAGTATACCCGACTGATATTCAAAACAAACCAACCAAAATGCACATCTTTGACTGTTTTTCATTGTAACTGTATTTTCACATTCAAAATAAAGAAACAAAATAAAAAAGAACCAGTAAGAAGTGCAATAAACACCAACCAAGGACCAAGTGGTCTCAAATTTAATCCACAACTAGAGTAGGACTAGTCTACTTAAGGTAAATCGATTGCTAGAAGTTCATTCACCAGTGAATCCAAAGGAGTAACTGATTACTTGTGTTTGTCAGCACATAAGATGCAATTTATGACAAACCTTTCACAATAAATATGATACAGTACCACAGTATAAATGTTTATTCTTTTCAGCATAATTTCAGTATTTGTTATGAGCTTTCTGTCCTTAAATTTAGGTTTTCAGTGACGACAAAAAAGGACGATACTGAGACATTTTGAGACTTTTTCAACACAACACCGCATCACAAGAAAACAACAAAAGCAGAGTTGCATCATGGGAGTCGTAGTCTACAACATCTCGTCCACCTCTGCACGAGTGAGCTGGTCCAGGTCCCCGTACTGCCTGGACACTTTCTACAGTGTGATGTATGACCCCAACTGGAACAGCCTCCTAATGGGCTACAAGCGGAAGAGCTTCATGCATGAGGAGCGCATCCCCGTGAGCCAGACCTCCACACATCTCGCCAACCTGCACCCACAGACCGCCTACTTCCTGTGTGTCACGTGTCAGGCAGCCAATCCGGTTCGAGAACAATGTCAGGCATGTTTCATTTTGCCATTACCTGCATTCCATGGTCTAAAAACATGCTGGGTAGAAAAGTTGTTGTAACAAACTATCCCTCTTACTTCTTGATTAATACTTAACATGTAAAAGTGCAATACTGTATCTGTAGTTACTGTAGTTTCTGCAATAATCCATGGCAATCCCCGGAGCTCTAGAAAGAGAACACTTTGTAATGTTATGGTCTTGGCATTTGTCAATGTCAACAGAATTCCTCAATGAAAGCCTTTAAAATATGGTGTTCATATTAAAGTTCATATTTTGATGTGTTTTGACACTAATGTAAATGCATGTTATTTTAATACAACATAATAATTTTCAAAGTCTTATTTTTGTTTATTTTTTGTCTGCCAGGTTTTTAACACTTTGGGTGAGAGTGGTGACACCAGTGACCGGACGGGATGGGAGCTGGCGATGGGTGTGTGGCTGACTTGCTGCATCTTACTCCTGATCATCGCCGGGGTCCTCTTATGGGGCTGCCTCCACACTCTCTGCTCCTCTTTCCTCCCCAATCAAACCAACCCGGATCACGGGAGAGTTGCAGACCAAAACCACCAAGATAACTCCAGCAGCAGCGAGGACACCACCGAGGACACCACCAACAACAACCACAGGACTGTCAACCAAACTCCTCTGATACTACCACAAACTAATAATAGTAGTATCCTCATGCTAAACCAGGACCATGAGTTGAGGAGCCTTTCTAAGCTGTCTGGGAGCGAGTCAGCGTGAGCAGACTGGATTGAGGTCATTCCGGCATTGTTTTTGCCCGGGCACAATTGACAGTATTTTTTTATCCCTTGATTAAATCCCTTTTCATTCAGACAGTGGAGACAAAGCTTTAGACAAGCTTGGGACATTTTGAAATTCTCGAAATGACAATTTTGGAAAATTGTGGCTTGGGATGTCACACTGAATGTTTTACTTGTAAATAAAACTATGCTCCAGAGGATTCGTAATGTCTTACTATTTTACTAACAAAAGTGTCAACTTTTCTGACAATAGGATTTAAAACAACACTACAAACCTATTTGGAGGGGAGGAAAGGTTAGCCTGTTGTGTTGTTTTTTAGATTAAAGTTGCAATCATCTATAAGTACTCCCTCCAACTCCTCCAGGCAACCACCAAATAATGCATTGCAATGGATTATGGAATTGTTATTCTATTTGTAAGATACGCATTTTATTGTGTAGAATCCCTCAGTCGTCCAGATAGAATCCATGGCAAAAGGAGAAATTCATTTTGTCAACAGGACAAAAGTTTATTTGGTCGAATACATTCACAGCTCTTCCAAGCTGCTTCTTTAGTTCTCGACCAACATTCTCGATATTCTCCTTTATTCTCCTTTTTCCATAAGCATTTTATCTTATGGAGTTACAAAAATATGCAAGAAATATTGAAACCATTATGAGTTTGCAGTAGCATTTTAAAGAAGTTAGAAGGGGTAAAACAGGATCACTGCTGTATGTGTAGATGGTCTCAATAGCACAGTAGTGCACTCACTTAAATATAGGATTAGAGGTAAATAATACAGATGAAATTGCCTCACTTGTCAAAAGCATTAACATAACATCTACTGACCTTTGAGCCGTACAAGTACTGTGGCTGAGCGGTGGGTGGTTTGTCCCTTTGAAACTCCTGAGAGAAAGGCAGGATTGTGCGCACAAATCTAAAATCAACCAAAAACAAAATTTTATTTGCAGACAATATCGCATAATTTTCTATTTTTATACATTTTTTCAGTATTTAGTACAATAATTCTAAATGTCACCAGCATCACATGCACACTGTGTAAAGTCTGACTGGCAGATGGTGATAGGAGCTGTTAATCTGTATTGTGTTATTTTGAAAACAATCATCTCTATTTAATCCACGGATAAACTTCGGCATTTAGTTCTATCCACAAACTCAACTGCCAGTTTGATAAATGTAGCGGCCTAATGGATAAGGTAACTGTTGTCTTTCCACAGTGCTCCATGTAAACAAATATGGCATATACAGTCAATAAGTACAGTGGCACAATGTTAAAATAATTAAAATTAGAGAATTAAAATACTAATTACATGCTTGCTTTACAAAACAGTATGGAATTTCAGTCATTTTAGAAAGCTAAATGAATGTCTTATGCAAATAAGAGTGAAGAAGCATCTATTCATTCCTTCATACTTGCTCGTCATTAGGTACTATGACTAATATACTTATACTTGCTTATGTTATACTACTATACTGTACTTTTTTCTTAGCCATGCATTTAGCCTGACTTGGAACAATGAAAATATTGTAACAAGTAGCAGAACTAAACCACTTAAGTGCTTAATGAACACAAGTGCTAAAGACACTAAAATGAACCATCCCTATTAAGTTAGTCTCAGTCTAAACAGGAGGAAATCATCAGCATACCTGTTGGTGGAGCCATTGTAGCAGTAATTTGGCAGGAAATCGTAGTTGAGCTCCCAGAAGACGTGCAAAGTGATCCGACCATATGGAGCGGAGACGTTATGGTTGGCCTCTCTGAACATGGCGTCAAAACTGTCCAAGGTTAAAAACTTGCACAGCAGTTTGTGTGTCATCCGGTTAATCTCTAGCAGACCATCCAGCTCCTGTTAACCAGCAAATGCATGTTAAAAATAGTGCATAGTGTAGGGAGTGATTAAGCCAAATCTAATTGTCTGAAGTATAGTCATTTATCAGAACTGTTTCATCTTGTTATTGCATAGGATTCTTGTATTAGTTTAAGTAGCAGTTCATCTTTCAGTGTTTTTCACGGGTTAATGCTTTTGAAAAAAATGTGCATCTGAACTGAATTATCAAATATATTGCAAATGTAATCATAATATTAGTCTAAACTTGATCATATCTTTACTATACCATGATGGAGGTGAGGTCTTCACTCTCAAAGCGGTTAATGGCCAGCTCCATAGACCTGTACAGAGCAGCTGAAACCCTCTGCGTGATGAGTCGGTTTAGATCAATGGAGCGACCAAGAAGCTATAAACAAAAAAAATGGAAGATATGAAACAAACAAAACAAAAACAAAAAACAGGAAAGAAAATTTTGAAAGAATATAAAATTACGAATACCTGGACATGTTTCTGTTTGAGCAGAGTTTCATAGCGGTTGGAAGCAGGCCAGGGGATATTGGCTCCTTGAGATTTGCAGTCTGCTCTTAAGCGCTTATCAAGCAGCAGACTGTGAAATGGAGGAATAAAAAGTGAATCCAACTGTAAGTTTTAAAGTACCAAAACTTTAGACATCGAATAAATTGTGCTTAAATCATTTTGGGGTTTAACAATGTGGGCTGATTAAGCAGTTAAAATGTAATTTTACTAAACAAGACCGTATAATTAAGGGGCTGGTTAATTGAATATTGTGAATAAATCAAGGTAAAAATACACTAGTATTTTCATTTATTCAGATGAAAGATGAAAATTACTTGCCTTCCAGCTAGAATTTTGTAATAGGCGAATATCTGGTCAGCGAGCTTGTAGACGAATTGATCAAAGCACAGGTTTACCTAAAGAGACAAGAGAAGCAAACAATGTGCATTCTTTAAGAACATATTGTGCAGAGTATAAATATGCCTTAAAGAGAGGTTAAAGAAAGGTTAAGCATGGAAACAACTCAATAAGGAATTCTCAATTTGTTTTACCTCTGCCTCTATTTCATCGTACAGGAACTGCTTCTTGAATTTGGTCAGAGCGTAGTGTGCACTGTCGTTGTACAAGTCCAGAGAGTACAGCACATATCTGAAATTCAATTACATTCATTTAAAATTACTGACAATGTTAACAGTTATATATATATATATATATATATATATATATATATAGATATATATATATATACACTGTATATATATATAAATGCAAAGACATTATTTATTTAATAGACAGCTGTAGAGGAAGTGCTTAAGGGGTTACATAAAAGTTGTTGTTGGTCAGTATATACCTGCAGTGAACATCAAGAACACTTGAAACCATCTACAGTTTTTAGGGGATTACCCAGGATCCCTTCACTTTGAAGCTCAGAGGAAAGTATAGGGAAGATGTCTCCCTGACCAGATTTTTAGTATATGATCCCAAGCATTGCGATTTCTCAGGTTAAAATTACTGACTTATACCATGAACAAAACACAAGTGAAACTAATAACTTTTCACAAAATTTAAAGAGTACAGACTAAGATAGTGATGCTTTCTGTGATTCTCTGGATGTGACATTTATAAAAACGCTAAATAGTAAATGGTAAGGATTTGTTCCACTAACTCCATCATAGAGGCCTCTTTGGTCTCCAGGATATGGTCTGTGAGGATCCAGGGCATGGACATCTCAATGGGGAACTGGATCCTGCGCCCCATCGTCAGCTCCAGGAAAAACTCCCTGAACCAGAGCTGGGACAGGTCACAACAATGCTGGAGGGTCTCTACAAAAAGATACAGCAGTGACATATTTATGCAATAAAATACTATATCTATTTGAGGATTTGAATTTCATTTGAATTTTTTACCGCTAAAGTTGAGAAGGTGGGTGTAAAAGAAGGACTCGCGGTGAAACTTCTCAATGTCTAAAATGGTGGGTCCTTCTAAACTGCTGCGGAGAGTTTTCTTAGAGCCACTTCTGTCAGCAATCAAAGACTCCAGCATTGTACGCACCATGTAGAGCTGCAGACACAACAAAGTATGTTATTACTGGAGGCAAAATATATATTAGTGGACCTACCGTTTGTTGAAATGTTATGGTAAGTTACAATTAAAACAAGTTCAGCAGAGTTTCAGACCAACCTTCTTTGAAAAAGTTTAGGCCAAATCAATGTTAGATGTCCAAACAAGGACTAAGTCTGAAGACTGCATACCAGGACTAAACCAGAACTAAACCAGACCTAAACTAAAACCATATTACTGGATACATAAGTAAGGGGGTAAAAACTACTGTATATTACGAGTAGAATATAATGAATAATAGAGACTTAAGCGTAGCCTGAAGAAGGGGGGGGGGGGAGAAACAGGACATTTGTAGTGACTGGCTAACTATACTACCAAAAACATGAGCAAAATTTAAAAAGCTAATTCCATTGTATTTTTGCAATGACAGACTTCTCAAAAACAAGCATGCCATCTTACTTTCCTTTTTTTAATCCAGTAGTTGTATTCTAACCCTGTAATTAGATTGGCTTCTGCACTAACCTCACCCATAGAAGTTTATGGTCATATAAAGAGAACATAATGTGAAGGAAGAGATATGAATTGTAAGTGCATTATAATTCAGAGCTTCCACATATTGATTTAAAACTAGCACCACAAGGTCACACGGCTATGACCCTGCTGTAGGTGAGAGGTATAAAAAGTGAATGAGAGTGAATACAGATCAGGTTGGTGACATTTTGAAGCCCCACCAACTTATCCTTTTATCTCGGACTTAAATGAATTTTAGGTTTGAAATGCCTGTTACTATACTTCTACTTGTATAACTTCCACTTGGACCACACTTATTAGACTTTATTTATAAGTAGTAGTTGCTGTAACCTGTAGTACTAGTATTATAGAAGTCGTTACCAGAGTATGTTTTATCCTTCTTTTCGTCATAATTTCACTCAAGGCAATAATAAATGCATGAATATATGACTTTATTAAGACGTAATTTGTGTCCAATGCTGTGGCTAGTCACAACCTTCAGGGAGTACATGATGTAAAACTATGGCTAAACCAAAATGCAAACCTCCTCCTATTTTGTTCATCAGATGAGATGACCCAATAAGGTCAAATCCATCTAGATGAGGAGCGACGATATACAAGCTGAATGAGCATGAATACAAATCAGCTTGGTGACCATGTATTAGCCCTTGTGTCACTTTATTATTATGCCCACATTCAAAGACGGCGCAACTTTGACATGACGAGATGGAGACATAATCTCAGGAGCATATGACAGATTATGTGGATTGACAGTTGCAGTGAGGCAGGTACAGACAGTTTATACAGAGAGTTTATTTCCTCTTCAGGGTAGTAAACCCTGGGCAGTACAATGTAAAAATGGAGATTCTAAAATACCCAATGATTCTTTTGCAACTTTTTTTTTTTAATTGCATGCACGGTATTTCTTTATTACTATTAAGAGACAACTTTGGCAATTGAATTGCTCCTTGGTGAGATCAATGTCTTACGCAATTATGATTTCATAATTGCAAGAGACGCCAAGAGAAATTAGATAGAGCTATTGATCTCACCAAGGAGCAATTTCTCTTGTGTCTTAGTGTGTTTTAGAGTGGATACCTGTGTGCTGGAGGGCCCCACAGCTCTCCGAGGGACCTTGATATCAAAGCCCCCTTTTGGGTCTTTCTCTCCTCTGAGGGCTGGGTCATTGTGGGGCTCACGGCCAGTCTCCCAGTCACAAACAGTCTTCCTGATGGCCTGGAGGACACTATGAAAAGAGACAGATTTCATGTAGCAAATATTATGGTCAGTATTTGCAGATTAGGATTAGCACCCAATTATGTCAAATGACTAATAACCACACACACAAGCATATTGCTAGCATTAATCTGTAGCAAGGGAATCTCTCCAAAATGAGAGACCCTAATTACAGTGAAATGGCCTGTATAGCATAAAATAATTGTCTGACAAGATTTAAGTGAACATTTGTATATCAAAATCAAATAGGAGGTTTTGACTGAGTTTGATTGAATTGAGTTTTTATCTCAGCCAATTTTTCATCTTCTTTGTTCCTTTCTGTTTTGGAGCTGAAAGTCGGCTTCAAACAGAGCTTATGAAATACTTCAGTGATTTTTCATTAAAGACGACGACCATGAAAATGACTATGTGGAAGTATTTCAGACATTAATGAATTATGTATTAGACTTCTATGCTGACTGAATAAGTGTCTGCGATATTTCTCCTAACATAATCTAACAGCACTATGGTTTTATCTAGCCATACATTTTTGTTAATGTTCAAGTATAGAAAAGACATCAAGAAGCTAAAAATATGAAATGTTGAACTTTAGCTAAACTTTCTTTGTATCTTAATCTGTCCATTTTAAACAATAGACCCTTAAGACATTCCAGATAATTTCACATGAGCACACTGTATTGAACAACTGATACCTCTGTATGACGTTCTTCTTCTTCTTAATGGCCTGGCGCAGTGGGTCTCTCAGGGTGACCTGGGCGAAATCCTGAAGCGCTGAGTAAATGGTGTGACGAATGGCGTGATTAAATACACTCTCCATTCGTCCCATCAGCACCTGCAGCCCTTTTATCATTGCAATCACCTGGAAACGGAAACCATTTTAGCACAGATTATAGTTTAGGTTAGATGGGAAAGATGTGGCAATATAACCAGATAATATGGATTATTCTGAGGATTTCAAATAACCCTGAAACTCTCTAATGGCATAATAAAAATACTGAGATATTAATTAATGTCAATATTACCAATCTAGAAGCAGCACCATGTATTTTGGATTTAATCACTATCTGCAAATGTAATTATGAGTATGAGTAAGATTATGTAGTCCTCTGACTATCATTTTCAGTTAATACCTTAACCGATTTAGAATGAATGATCTTTGTTTTTTTTTATATAACCTTATTGTAGGCCAGATTTAGTTTCTGCTTAAAATGTGACAACTTTGTAAATCTAGTGAATATAAAGCATGGAAAAGGCTAAACTTACTTCCACAAGTGCAAACTTCTCCTCAGTGCTGTAATTATATCTCGTGGCTCTCTCATATTCCTCTGCATTGTCCGGACACTCTTTGTTGGAGTATTTGTCAGTGGGGTGAACCAGCTTCCAGGAATACTGCAACACACAAGTTTTGAATTGTATTACAACCATTTACCCAGGAAAATCTGGGCTTTTAAATGCTGAATATTTACATTTGGATTTTATGAAAAAAGCAATATTTTATAATCACAAAATTTACTGTGGCAGTGAAGTGAATTATGCCTCCAAAATTAGATGGATCTTTTGTTATGTAACCTCTAAACCACTGTGTACACCAGGCATACAGTATTTTCTATTCTTCCATTGTTGGTATTAAGAGAAGATCTTTTATTTGGGTAAGTCAGTGTTTGCGTTTGTGACTGTCATTTATTTTGGGAAGACAAAGGTACTTTCAGCTCCTCGTAGCAAAGGTATTAAAAGAGGTATTTAAGAGGAAAATAAATGTAAAGTTCAACTGCCACAAATTAATGCTATAAGATTCAATTTTATGATTGATTTATATTTTCACATAAGCTACTAAATGCCTTGTTCCTTACCACTTCCATGACATGGGCACTCCACTGGGAGAGCAGCTGCATACCCTGCAAAGCCAAATCAAACAGCTTTCTGTACTCAGAGTCTGTCTTCTGGGACTCCTGTCGACCAGACCCCGTCACAACCTAGAGGATAAAAGATTTAAAAAGAAATGAACCAATTTAAGAATGACCAATTCAAAAAACACTGTTGTTGCCTGCTATAAAGGCAACAAGAATTATGGTTTATTTCTCAAGTCTGAATGCACACAAAGTCCACAATTTTTTACACTTGTCTTTTCCCAACTGTTGTCTTTTCCCACTGTAAAAGGTCTACAGACTTAAACACCCAGTACTCAGGGGACACCACAGGAAAGAACTCCAATCATGAAGCATGAAGGAAAACTGCTATAAGGCATTTATAAGGCCATGAATGACGTAGTATGATGTAGTATTTTATTTTATAATTTTTTTCCACTTGTTATCTCTTTCACAGAGATAACAAGTGGAAAAAATTACTTTAGCCCTCCGACAGTTCCGGTTTGAAATTACCATCTGAAAGGCACAGAAATGTGACCCTAGAAAATCCATTGAGGCAAGATATCTGCTGCAAATCCCGTTACATCACTGCCGGGAATTCAAATATCCCTCACATGAGAAACTGCATCAGGACAGCACTGCATAAGCCCAGTTCATATTAACAAATAAATAAAAGTAAAAACAAAATTACTGACTTTATTAAATATTTTAAATAAATATTTACACTTTGAAAATAAGAGCTCATTGTTCACAAGTTTAATTGAATAATCTGGAGGTATAATGATGAAAACAATCGACTGCAATTACAATATTCTCAAGGACAGAAATAAGACAGCACAGTAATAAGTGGTGTGCCTGTGGGGTCTAGATTTTACCTCACTGTTGCTATAGCGAGCAAGCTCAGAGATAAAGCGCATGTGATCGTCGCGTATCTGAATCATCTGCTCACATATGTTGTACTGAGGGCTGCTGGAATTTGATGTGCAAGTCCACCTGTGGAGGAGAAGACAGACAACTAAATGAACTGAAGGAAATGAGTTGGACGATAATATCAGTATTAAGGGGCCACAATCAGCAAATGGGATCTCGAATGTTATTGGGTTGGGCTATGCAATCCATGGGTTTTTATTCTTAGTTAAACTTTCTGTTCCTCTTTTTTTTTTTTCCATTTTCTTCCGCTTTCTCCATATTTTCGGGTCGCAGGGCAACGGTTCAGGTCCACTGCCCAGATCACAGTGCACCGGCCGCCATGGATCCCCCCGCGGGTGGTGGCAGGACGGCCCCAGGTGATGGGGGCTCTTCCAGTGTGCAGACACTGGGGCGAGGTGGGGGTTAAGTGTCTTGCTCACTGACACAACGGCAGCACTCATCTGTGGGAGCTTGGGACGTGGGATCGCACCCCCAACCCGTCAGTGGATCTGACCACTACTTTTCCCCCAACAGTATTTTCTGTTCCCATCAGTTACAAAGTTTAAAGTTCAATAATCAAAGATTTGACCATACCAAAAAACTATTCTCTTTGGCTGACAATAGTTCTGAGAGTCTGTATATTGTGTAATGAGAAATACAATGATAATTTTTGTCAGACCTTGATTTGTTCTCTTCAAAGTGAGCACTTGTCTTGATGTAGCGGGACAACTCAATCTGCATGTCTCCAAACAGGGGGACCACCTGGAGTTGCTGTGAAGACGAGCAGAACAGAAATTAATTTGCAAATGGCTTCCAGGCATCTATGGCAATTTCATGCAGCCTCCTGCATAAAATTGAAGAGGAAAAAATATTTCTCATCAAGTTGGGATGTTAGAATATAGCGTGTAAGAGTAACAAGTGACACTTTATTGGGCACCATTACTATTACCTTATCGCCTACCTAATCACTCTGTTGTTGCTTTGACTAGTCCATCAATCAATTCATACTTGTCTTGGCTTCAAATTGCCACACAATGCCTATTGGGAGCATGGCTAAACAAACGACATAATTTATTAGCATTTAGGTTTTTGTATCCAATATTTCCCTCTTGTGTTTCATTGTCGTATGTCCCCTCATTCTTGTAGAAATCAGTCTTCTGCATTATTTTCATTTGTATTTGGAGATACTACAGGGACAATATCTTGACTTTTCTTGTGATTTTCCTTGGACGTGCATTTGCATGTGTTTGTCAGCTTTCATTGTAGAGGCTGTATAAAATCTGTTTGTTTCTGTCTTGGCACAAACTCGAAATAAATACGAATCAATCAATCAATTCTAGTGTATTTGTAAATAGGTAATAATATGATCCTGTTGTGGGTCAAAGAGCAAAATATTCACTGTAATAGGAGGATAAAGCTACATGTTAAATTTATTATTAGGTATAATTTAACATTCACAATATTTATTTTAATCTATACTGTAAAATTGTCACTCTTCAACAATACTCACTGATGACTGACTGTATATAGTACGGATTGCACAATGAAGGGGGGAGAGTCATACACTCAAATAACATCATTTCAGATAAATACCAGTTTATTTATTTGGGGATTATTCACTTCCAACCCACTTACCTTAAAAAACTTGTCAATCTTAGTCAGATTTATTCTCTTTTTCGCATCCAGTTTGTAGATGTTGCTGCTGTTGCCATCCATAAGGTACAAACCAAAGCCCATTACCTGGAGAAGAGGTATAATGTTATTCTAGAATGCCATTAAGGGAACAGGAGTGTTCCTGGAACAATTGTGACATTCATCAGAAATAAACAGATGTTGTACATTATAATTTACATACTAAGAACAAGGCTCCGATTATTGTGACAAGTATTTATCACAAATGTCAAAGAGGCTCAACTCAAGATGCCATCTGTAATTTGACTGACTCACTCGGGCGTGTTGTATTCTCACACATCACCACTAGATGCTATCCACAATGCTACAGTCTGATCTGTCCTGACAGAAGACTGGAAAGCACAGGTGAGACTGAACAAAGATCAGGCCTCATTCTGAAGCTCCTAGCTCCTTAATCCCCAACCAGATGTGTGTCACCATCTGCCATTATAAGGATTGTCCAAATAGTGCGCAGAGTTAAAAAGGAGCCAACATGCTTCCTTTCATAGCTCTTTTAGCATAGGAACCTCATAGGAGCTGGTTAACTTGTGATTGTGATGATAGTTTTACAAAGCTAAATAAAATCAGATTTTTTTTTTTAACACTAGATAGCAGATATGTTTGGTAAGTATAATAATGTAATAATATCAAGCACTGGCTGCATCAGGAGACACAGGCTTATTATCAGCTGTACATCATGGCACTCATGTAATTTGTGCAATGTATGTTCTGTAACAGTAAGGCTTTTATTTTTCATTTTATATTTAACATAATAAAATTTAAGAATGTGAGTTGCCAGTCAAGCTTGTGTTGGACTGAGCATAGACATGTAAAGAAACAGGTATTCTTTTTGGGTCAGGTTGCGCTCACTTTCAGTAACATGTGCTTCTCTCCTGGAGTCAGGTACATCTTGTTCTCATAGTAATCGACGCACAGATTCACAATGTCCGCCAGCAGTTCTTCATATCCATTAATGACTTCCAGCTGCTGCTGTAAAGACTGAGAGATGCAGAGGAAAAAGCAAACTCTTGATTTTTATAATGTACTAGTACTACAGTATTTAATTTTCTTATCTTGCCCAATATTCTACATTCTCCTAAACAAAAAATAAACATACAGTGTTCACTAAAGCATAAGTTGATCGTTGTTAAAGAATAAGCACAAAGGCAATAGTAATAGCAATAAAAATGCTATTATATAACCAAAGCTAGTGCTTGCATCATTTGTATCTAGTGGCCATCATTTGTATGTCTCCATGTCAACAGTTGCCATGTGTTATAACAGATGACTTCCTGTTTTGTCAGATTTATTTTAGGAAGCAGACATAAGCTCGTGCTACTACATCTTTAATCCTTACTCACAAAATTTTACCCAAAAGTACAAATATGAATAAAGTGCTGCACAAACCTGGGTAATTTTGTTGTGATTTGCCAAAAACATGGACAGGTTTTGGGACTCTTGGATAGAGGAAGGCTCTGACATTTTTCTGAGAAACTGTGCTGCTCTATACAGAAGAAATGTCAATAATTAATCATTTAAAACACACAACCATTTAAACTGAAACGTGAAAATGTGTACGCTTCAAGTTACTTCTGAACATTTAGACCTGGACACAAAGAAACAGTTTGATGTATAGAAACGTGGTGTCGTCAAGGATGTGAACACAGAAAAATAGCTCAATTTCTATAGTCTATTGATTTCAGCTGTACCCAGTATCACATCACAAGTCTAAGGATAATGAGCATATGGCGGCACGGTAGCTGAGTGGCTAGCGCTCTTGCTTCACAGCAAGAAGGTTCCGGGTTCGATCCCCGGGTCGCCCGAGCCTATCTGTGTGGAGTTTGCATGTTCTCCCCGTGTCTGGGTGGGTTTCCTCCGGTTTCCCCCACCAACCCAAAAAACATGCACCATAGGTACCTCCAGCTTGGGTCCTGACCAAGCCGAAGCAAGAAGATCATGGAGATGGTCCCCGGGCACCCTAATGTGTGTGCTGCCCACTGCTCCTAATATATATATATATATATATGGGTTAAAATGCAGAGAAGAATTTCTCCAGTGTGAGATCAATAAAGTTGACTTCTTCTTCATATAATACTACAGTCAGAACTAGTAACAGTGAAAAAAATTGTTCTGATAAAAAAAAACTGCACAACAAACCAAAAGCAAATATGTGTTATTTCCACCCCTAAATTGTGCAGTCCTACTCAAGGCTGACCATAAGAAATATATAAAACAGCTATTGGTGCCAATTGTAGTACCTTTTGTAGGCAGAGTGGTCGTTCTTAACACTGCACTTCATGTTTTTGAGTTCGTCCAAAACCGCAAACATGTTGATGAACTTTCCCAGAGTGAGGAGGTATGCTTCTGACACAAAGTCCTTCCGCCGCTCTGCGTGACACAGGCGCCGCACCTCTCCACAAAAACGGTCAATTGCAGTTCGCTAAAATGATGAATAAAGAATGCATGTTAAACAGGTCCAAAAGAAAAATACATAATGTGGACATTTCTTTACTCTTTATTATTTTTGTGTGCATTACCTGGAAGTACATGAAGTTCATGAGCTTGGTGACTTCAGGTTCAAGAACCTCCACTGTCTTCTCATATATCTCCACTCTGTTTGGCTGCTCATTGCATTTTACCTATGGAAATATAAAATAATATAAGATTGGACAGTTGTGAATCTTGTGTTCAACCATTTATCTACTGCTTATTCCCCATGTAACTATGGACAGAGTGAAGCATGACAATATCACACAAATTTGCACTGGTAGAGTCACAAAAAGTAAGGTAAGGCCAACCATTCTATTGAAAGCACACAATTTCAACATGGAAAGCTTGAACCCACAACTTCTCAAAATCATAGCACATGTTAATATAGGAAATGTTACCTGTGGTATTGCACGTGAGCAGCTCCTCCAGGTGTAAAGCATGACGGCATACTCCTGACCCTCCTCCAACATCTCGTTCTAATTCAAGGAAGGAAATTTATGACAAACATGTCAAGATACAACAAACACAAGGCACCATTTGTTCCTTTCATCAGTGGGGGGTAACAAGACTTTCAATCAGCCAGGACTCAATACAAAGTGCTTTTTGATACAGTCCCTGTGTAATTCTGTTTCAGTGATTAAACACAAAGGGCCCAGTTGGCATGTTAGATTCAGTCCATAGAATTCATTTGTGTCCCGTGGGAGGCCCTCTCAGTGTCTGACAGCTTCACAATAACAAAAACAGACTCGCCAGTTCAGGCCTCTTCAAGGGGCTCTACATTCTTTTTACATCTATTCACTTAAATATCTTATTTAAATTTAGCAATACATTTTCCATTGTATTTTAGTGTTTTATGATGTTTTATGTCTGTTAAAATGTTCAAACTTGCATCCATTTGTTTTTTTGACACCCACTTCACAATGCGTTATTCATTCACAATACTTTACGCCTGTAGTCACATCTGCCCTGGGACTGAATGACAGGGACATCACTGTTAAATGAAAAATAGCCAATGGGCTAATTCTAGGAAATGTATAAAAATCAATGTAAATCTTCCTTGTTAAATAAAATGGTTTAAAAAATAAGAATAAATGAAATGTGAATGGAAGACTGTACCATGCTGGAGTGGACTGTGGCCTGCTCAATGTACCGGGCAATCCCAGTGACAAAGGCATTTCTGTCTTCAAAGTTAGTGTTGAAGTTCGGCTGTGAACAGAGAATCATCCTCGAGTAAGACAAACTACACAAGCAAACAAATATAAGCGTAATTATTTCAGCTGAAGCGACTGGTTGTCAAGAAACACAATTGAGGTTATACATATTAATTCATACATATAAAGTGATTGGTGCAGCTCATAGCCAATTTTGGAAACAGGGAAATGCCAGAACCTTATGAACTGCAATAAACAATAGCATCCAAGAGCCAAGAAGTCAATCATGAATACTACACAAAGTAAATGACAATGCTTCAAGTCAACAAGGCCAAAACATTAGAAAATAAGTAACAAAACTGGATAAAATGTAAAAAATAAATAAATAAATAAATAAAAGTGATATATTGGTTATTTGTTAGATATCTTGCTATCTAACAAATAGATAGCAAAATTGGCTATGAGCTGCATCAATCACTTTATATGTATGAATTAATATGTATAACCTCAATTGTGTTTCTTGGCAACCAGAATGAAGCATGTTTTTGAGAGATGGAAGCAGTAGCAAACCTGGTACATGAGGGATGCAGGCAGAGGCTCGATGCAGGGCTGCTGGTCAGGGAGGGGGAGCTCCTCCAGCAGATCCACATTAGACAGAGCATCCTCTAAAGTCACTGCGGTCGTCATACTGAGGCTGAGGAGAGACAATGTGCATTCATTTAAACTGCATTATCAAAAAGAAATCACATTTAATAGAAAGTAACAAGTCAAATTTTTGTCCAAACTGTCCCTACCTGGAGCTACTGTGACAAGTAAATTTCTCCTGTGTGAGATCAATAAAGTCTTATCTTATCTTATCTTATCTTAAATCAAACTGAAATATACTGACTAATATTATCTTCCACAGAACTCTTAACACTTAAGTGGTCTGAGAGTTCACACTTCACTGTGAGTGGGTGGGGAAAAGGAGCTGAATTTCACAAAACAATAAGAGTGTAATGACCTTTCCATAATGATTGACTGTCAAAGGGTCACAAATGAATTTGATGGCGCTGCTCTGCTGGCGACATGGAGAAGGGCTCTGGTTGCACGTCATATTGTATGTCTTTTTGTCTGTACTGCAACCTTCCCTTATCTCCAAGTCAAATTTCTCCCTAGTGGAGACTAAAATAAAGAAACCTAACCTAACCTAATCATTTCATCAATTTCACCACTTTCGTAAATTTCTTTAATTCTTATACATTTTATTGATTTTATCAATTTTTAATAAACTATTTGAATTTGTGACATTAGTAAATGTCAAGAAATGTGAATCTGGACTCACTCACTTGGACATATTTTTGAGCATGTACTGACTGGTAGAGAATATCTACCATGTAAAATACTGGCCCCTTTAGGAAGCACGCAACCAAGCATACAATGTTAGAAAAGATAACGCTCACTGGAAAAGTAAGAACATCATTACTGTAAATCTTTCCATGGATTTTAAGACGACTTTGCTCTGCTGCTACTTTTGACTTTTGAAAGATCAGATATTCCACTGCAATTAGAATGGAGTGCATGATAATAAACTCAAACACACTGGAGTAAAAGTCCTCCTAGTAGGCACCCCCTCCACTATCTCCAAATCCCGCAGTTTCTCTATCCATGATTCCACTGTCCTTCCTTCCCCTCAGGTCAAGAGTCTGGGTGTCATCCTTGACAGCACACTTTCTTTCCAATCCCATATTAATAACATCACCCGCTCCGCCTACTTTCTGGCGGCACGGTGGCTGAGTGGGAAGCGCTCATGCTTCACAGCAAGAAGGTTCCGGGTTCGATCCCCGGGTTGCCCAGGCCTTTCTGTGTGGAGTTTGCATGTTCTCCCCGTGTCTGGGTGGGTTTCCTCGGGCACTCCGGTTTCCCCCACCAACCCAAAACATGCACCATAGGTAAATCCTCCAGCTTAGGTCCTGACCAAGCCGAAGCAAGAAGATCATGGAGATGGTCCTTTCTTTCACCTCCGCAATATCTCTCGTCTCCGCCCCTCTCTCACTGCTCACACTTCCCGGATCAACTACTGCAACTCCCTCCTCTTTGGTCTCCCTAACAAATCCCTCCTGAAACTGCAGCTTCTCCAAAATTCTGCTGCCCGCATCATCACCAGGACCCCCTCCTCCAACAATTACACTGGCTTCCCATAAAACAAAGAATTAACTTCCCATGACATGGTACTTCTTGATGCTTTTATATGGCTCCTTAATGGTTCCCTAATACTGTAAATGAATCCTTCTTCAAAATCAACACTCACTGCATGAGATATGACTCTGATAGTCTTCATGAGGCTAGATATGTGTCTAAAATGCTTTATTCTGAGTGTTGCTGCTTCAATGCAAATGAGAAGGACAGAGAGATTGGCTAAGGAGTGGGGGGGGGGCGGGTTTCCCCCGCTGGAAGCGCAGCTCTGCACTGCTGTCTGCTCGCTTCCGTGTTTAACACAGGAAGACAGATGGGAGACTTTGCAATGAAAAAAAGCATATTTACACAGAAAATAAAATTAAACCACTGGTATTTCAGAGGTCCAGAGGGTCGGGTAAGGGACTTGCGAGCCTAGAAACACTCGGACGTGCCTCCAGGCAAATAAAAAAACGCATTTCGCATTGCGTAGCGCATTCACAGTCCAAACTCTATGGGCGGGATATACAGGGACGCTGAGCGGAGACAGAGGGAGGGGCTGGAGCTGCATTTGCCGATCTGACGTCAAAAAGGTGCCTTGTCCGAACTCGCCCGTTTCAACACTGGTTTTGTGTAACGCAGAAAAGGACCGCAAATGCTCAGTTTAGACATTTCGCAACTTTTAGCCATGGGGGGGGGGCCTAAACAGGGTAGGGGAGCTCACATTAACGTTCAAAAACCTCAGAAAGTGAAAATTTCATGTCATGGGACCTTTAAAATTCTCCTAACCACCTTCAAAGCGATCCATAACCTGGCCCCATCTTATATCACTGACCTCCTCCACATCTCCATTCCTTCTCGCTCCCTCCGTTCGTCCTCCTCTCTCCAGCTCTCTGTCCTCTCTGCTCATCTCGTCACCATGGGGGGCAGAGCCTTCAGCCGCTCTGCTCCCCTGCTCTGGAACTCTCTCCCTCCTGACCTCCGCAATATTCACTCTCTTCCTCTTTTCAAATCCAGACTCAAAACACACCTGTTCAGACAATCCTACACCACATAACAGTCACTTTCACCATCTTCCAGTTTTTGTATCTCTGTTTTTATCTTTGTATTTTAAGTATTTTTATGTTTTTTAACTTTGTTTTGTACAGTGTCCTTGGGTGTCTTGAAAGGCACTTTTAAATAAAATGTATTATAATAAAAGCAGCTCACAGCAAAGTTAATAAAAATTAGGGATGTCAACAATTAATCGATTAACGATTAATTGTCGATTAAGACGTTAGTCGAACAAAATGCATTAATTGTAATTAATCGCTAATCGCGGACACGCGCACCCGCGTGGTCACGAAACAAGGCAACCGCGCACCGCGCTGTGCTCGACTCACAGCCGGCCGCAGGCACCAACGGCACTGCTCAGCAGCCCCGGGTGTATGCGCGAGGCGAGATCGAACCGCAGCGCCCAGGAATGCGCCGCTGCTGGTCCCGCGCGGCCCGCGGCCCCGAGCTTTGCGCGGCTGGCCCGTGGCTCGGGCCCCGAGCCACAAACCAGCCACATGAAACCAGCAGCGGCACGCAGCGGCCCAATCCTGGTTCAGTCCAGGTCCAGACCCGGTCGAGTCCCGGTCCAGTCCAGGTCCAGTCCAGGTTTAGACCTGGTCCAGACCTGGTTTAGCTCTGGTCTAGACCTGGTCCAGTCCACGTTTAGTCCTGGTCTAGTCTCTTAGCCAATCAGGACAGAACACAATGTTACACTATAAAAAAAATGTTACACTATAAAAAAATAAAATAAAATAAAATCTGCAAACCGCGACAGAGCGAGGGATTACTGTATTTTGTTATTCAGCATCAATACATTCGTCTGCTTTTTACTAAGGAATAATTCATTGAGGAATATACAATATAATAATACTATTATATATTTTTGACTCAGTGTTATGTTACTATAGCTTATATTCTTAAAGATCCTATTGAAACACTAAAATTCAGGTGAAAAACGCCGCTTATCAGTTAATCGTTAATCGATCAATAAGGTCAATCAACTATCAATTAATGAATTAATCGATAATTTGCATCCCTAATAAAAATAGAACAATCTAGTGTGTATGATTATTATTTTACTTCTTCCAGGGTACAACATAAAATGGGCAACAGAAATGGGCTTCGATGACAACTGTATATTTTGCGTTATAATATAAAAACAAGACTTGTGAAGTAATTATACTATATTTAATCCCTATTACAGGAACAGAACATGATATTACGTCATTACAGGAAAGGACAGGGGAAGTGAAGTTTTAATGATTCTCAACTTGTGGGTTTAAATGTCACACAGCACTTTAATTTAATCAGCTCTAAATACAGTTTGAAGGGGCTGTTTTCATGTAATGTTTAACAGCATTCTTAAGACTCAATAGTTTACATTGTGATGGAGTCTAGGTCAAACTTGATGGTAGAAAAGGCTTGATATTGATACCCATTTCTAAACCATAATGATATATAAAACCAATTTATACAGACATAGTGAAAGACAGAGAGACATAGGGGTCTGTATTCCCATTCTAAGGGTCGGAGAATTGGACCCAATATCAATTTATATTAAGATTAAGCCTTTATTGGTCTCACACACAATGACACACAGTGACACACGGGAGAAATTTGACTTCTGCATTTGACCCATCCTTTTCAGGAGCAGTGAGCAGCCATCTTTTTCGCCGCCCGGGGGGCAGTACCGTGAAGGGTCTTGCCCAAGGACCCACACTGGGGGGGGTTTGAGCCCACAACCCCCAGGGGGAAAGTCCATGACTTACCAGTTGAGCTAACCAGCCGTTTATATTAGAGAGACACCCAGATTTCTGCTGACAGGTGCAAAACAATAGTGATTTCTTTCATGTCATCATGTGGTCTTGTACAGAATAGATCAAAGAATGCCTAAAGTTGTCTTATTTATTTGATTTCATAGCAGTGACACTAGTTGAAAGAGTATTGTTTTTAATATTTACTATTGAATTTTACAATCATACATAATATTTAGTATTGCTATAATTGTTAACAGCACATCAGTTTTAACATTTACATTTCAAACATTAGAAATTTTAGGTTTGAAAATTTCTTTCAAAAATGTACCTAACCTATTTACCAATATTAGCCCCAGCTATCTGAACTTTTGATGCATTTTTAAAAACATTCCCTCCACCATCTCATCTGACACCTGATGCTTGTTTTGCAGTAAAAATAATAACACTAAATCTTGTTAATAGCAATTTGACATCCTTCAGCTCTGTGCAGCTATCACCGACTTCCGTCAAACTAACATTTGTGAAGTAAAAATAAGCGGTATGTTGTGAAATCTATCTGGTGAAAAAAAGAAGGAAGTCACTCAAGGCAAGACACTTAAAAGTTTCAGAACTTTTCATCAATTTTCATTTTACATTTCTTTCAAATCTTAAGTAAAAAGTCCATGAGCAAATAAAAACAAGCACCAAAAGAGGGAGGTTTGATGTGATACAACTGTAGTACAAAGTATTATTCCTCCTACAACCTTGAATTTAACACTCAAAGAAAGAAAGTGGTTTTGAATGGGTACTTTAGCCATGAAAGTCTGACAAGTGTATTGTGAAGAAAGTGGACAATATGTGGCGTCAAACAAAAGGGTTCCACTCAGTAGAGCTTTTGTTCAGTTTCTCTTATGAGAGATGAAAACAGGAACCCTATAGCTCAGTGCTCAGTTCCCTCTTAAGGTATTGCGTCGTCTGCAGACGTCTGACCCCATAGAGCTGTACAGGAGACTAATTGGAGAAGCACTTTCAAAGATTCAAGATTCAAAGCTTTTATCGTCATATGCACAGTAAAGAAACAGGTTTCCCTGTACAATGAAATTCATACTTTGCTGCCCACACTGGATGCCAAGAGTATGCAAAAATTAAAATAGATAAATAAGATGAAGAGAAGCATGTAAAAAAATATATAATCAAATACAAACAATCTTTACAGAATATACACTATGAAAAATATAGGCTAGGTGTTACGTACATATTTACTAGGGGTGTAAAGATTAAAGGAGAATTGACGTTTTTTACAATCTGACCCTTATTTCAGTAATAAAACAAGTTGTTTTACTCACCCATAGCACTTGGGTGTCATATGGAGCATTTCCGGAGATGTTTTAGATTTGGGATCTCCGTAATGTGAGTTCTCGGGGCAAATGTTTGCGGCCTCCAAATAACACAAACTTTAGCACTTTTCAAATCATAGAAGCTCAATGTCTTAGTCTACGCTTTCGTTTGAGTCAAAAGTGGCCTGTAATCCGAGATTTATCCATAGTTTCGAGTAGATGAGGAGGCCAGTGCGCATGTGCGGAATCACAGCTTATTTCGCTCTCAACTCTCAGGACTCAAACATGAAACGCAAAACTGTAAATTATGGCTAAATCTCGGATTACAGGCCACTTTTGACTCAAACGCGTTACGGATATCGCGAATCTAAAACATCTCCGGAAGTGCTCCATATGACACCAAAGTGCTATGGGTGAGTAAAACTACTTGTTTTATTACCGAAATAAGGCTCAGATTGTAAAAAACGTTAATTCTCCTTTAACCAATTTGGATCGGTTATCCGTCTGTAACCTCTGCGATCCGAGTGTACCCATCAACGGAGCCCGGATCGGTAAAAATGCACTACGAACGGTCCAATGGTCCGGATTTACGGCCAAGAATCGGTTTCCTAGCTCCTGAGACCATGAGCACTCACTCTCATAGACAGTAGAAGCGGCCCTGTGCGTGTGTTTGAACTCTCACGAGACTAGTGTTGACCTTTTACCTGTGACGTCGGCTGATGTTGTTGTAGTTGGAGCGCAGCGCGGGATACTTTCACTTTGCTATGGAACCGACTAACCCTGTCAGACAATGCGGATGTGGACGCGGATCACCTAACATCCAAGGTTCGGAAATCACACACGCGAACACGCGCGAACACACACGCAAGAACACGCATGAACACACTCGCGAACACACACACACGCGAACACGCGCGAACACACGCGAACGCACACGCGAACGCACACACGAGACTGAGGAAATGTCATGAGATGGAGAGAAAGTATTAGTTATTCAGAGTTAAGAGCTTTCTCTGATTTTCTTTTTTTGTTAAGAAAAGTTAATTACAGACATAAAGACATGTTGGATTTAACATGCTAGTGTGTTCTATAACTGCCTAGTAATGTCTATCTTCTTGTCAGTGATATGTTGAACTTTTACAGTTAATGAAACTCATATGAGTGACTGAAGCACAAAGCCCCACTGTAAGGCGCTTTGTGTTACATTTTGTATGAAAAGCAGCTTTATAAATATTGTTTGATTGATTAATCATTCTGATTCATTCTGATTTTTGCCTTTAATAGGCAACTTGCTTGTTTTATAATGCCTTTTTTATTTATAGTTTTTTGTTGCTTGAGGGAAGGAATGTATTGTATTTTAAGTATGAGCAGAGTTTTGCAAACCGGATTGCCAGTTTTTCAGTAGGCCTGGTGTATTGTCTGTTGGACACTGAATAAACAAAAGGATACTATTTTGAAATTTCATTTCTCTTTCTCTCTTTTTCTTCTCAATAACTTTAAAGCACTTGGGAATAAAGTTGTCAATTTGTATTGAATCGAAATTAACCGAACCGGATCGGATCAAGTCGAATCGTACTGGATCGTTTACTAATTTTATGAATCGTCCCTGAATGGAATCGTAGCCTGTGAATCGAGATTCGAATTCAACCATTTTGTGAGTGAAAGATTCACACCCCTAATATTTACAGATAATGTGCAACATTTTATCTTAATTCAGAATATCGGTTGCCTAGCGCTACATTGGTACAGCATGTGTTTGTTAACATTATAAGAAGATTAGCAATAAGATAGCCAGGGTGCGCCAAGACCTAACAACAGTGCAACATCTAGTTTTAAAGCTGAACAAATGGACCAAGAACTTGAGAACTGTATGACTACGGAAAACTATAGATTTAACATTACTCAAATAGTTAAGAATGACATGCATTTCAGAGCATGTAGAAGACAAAATTACAAGGTTGGCAGATTTAAATAACTGGACATTACCAGAATAATTGCATATGACGACCTCTGCCAATGCACAAGTCTCACAAATGTAAAAAAAAAAAAAAAAATCCAGAGCTCAGACATGAATTCAAAGATGTTAAAATTCTCTATGTAATGGGCCACAAAATCCTGCACATGTCGCAATGGCCGAGTCATTTTATACATCATTTATTATTTAAGTTAGTAAAGAGTCTATTCACTATTTCTTATCTATGTTATAATGTTGTTTTTTCATCGAAAACAAACTTCCTGGAGTTGTGTTTTGTTTCATTTTCACATATTTAACACATAAAACCTGCATATTTCAGCTGAGTTCTTCTCTCAAACAGAAAATTCTCCTTTTGATGTCATGTAGTAATACAGAAAGTGCTCCACTGTGTTTTTAAACTCCATACACTTTCATTACAATCATCTGAGGATTTCAGCCCTGGAATTGCCAATCTCTACTGAACTAAAGGTAACTAACACTACATGACATCACAAGGTGAAACAGAGCATTTTGAGCTTTGAAGATGTAAACAGACTCATAGTAAATCGTTACTCAAATGTGTGAATGAAACAAAACACAACTCCATGTTTTTCATGAGGTTACAACATTATAACATGGCTTAAAACACATAAATTCTCAAATTGTTTAAAGATGATTATAAAGCTCTTGAGTCTTAACAGGAGCACACGTCAAAACTTTAAAATTGAAGTAAATGCACGCTCCATGCTGTGTCATAGTCTCGTCTCTCAAAACGTTACCACATTTGACACCTACATATACAAACCTTAACCAGAGCATATGAACCAACCATTTTTGCATCAAACTTTGATTTCCTGAAAGTGGGTAAGGTGTGAAATTACACTTACAATAAAACACATGACAACATGACAATTGTACGCCCTATGTATTCTTTGTGAGACTTTTCTCACATTTTACTCACATTTTCATGAGGATCTGCTTTAAATCTCTGCTGAAGTCAATCTCAGACAGTAGAAGGTCAATTCTGCTGTATCTAAACAAACCCACTGCTTAGTTTCTGTGGCTTACCCTCTTTCTAAAATCAAGTATGTCATTCACCCAGGATTCTTCAAAGCAGAAAGAAACCACAACAATACTACAGCACTGAGCACACTATGGCATCTAATGTTATTATTTACATGACAAAACAAACAATGCAACACCAGTTTGGTAAGGTAAGGTAATTGCTTATGTCTTCCTCTTAATATACTTGGGGTCAACTTTCCAGCTTCCTGTCTGAACCTTTCAGGAACCTACTAGAACCTGATTACACTGACACACAGATACACAATCTACTGTCTTATTTATCATATTAAATATTGCATTCTTAGGAATCCAGACTTTAGGCTCACATCAGGAATTTCCTTTTTCCATTAAGTCATTACAGCCCATGCAACAGGGACAGGGTATGGGTGTAATAATGTTTATAAACATAACTTAAAACCACAAAAGACTTCTGATTGAGGATACACAAAGCACGGAAAAGGAACACGTTTTAGATTTTTGTCTAAATTATATTGCTTTTAGTTTAATATATGTTATAAAATTAAGCTTAGGTTTAGTTCAGGGCTGCATAATGTATTTTACAGTACCACCGCAATCACACCTGGACAACACCTGGTCAAGCTAAACCCCAACTAAACGCGATATAAATGAAAAAATGAAGGTTTTGAGTAAGATATAGGTAATACTCGGATGAAATGGCTGTGTTGTGTCTTGGTGTGACTTGTGGCCGGGGCATGGCTGTTGCTCCACGGCCTGAGATTAGTCACCGCTCGGGCCTGCGTGAGCGAGCTCCATTCTAGCCAATTATCTTCTTTTACCTTTGAAGATAGACTTGATTTAATAACTCCAATCTATATGTGGTCGTGTTAAGAAGTGTGCAGCCGCATCAGCTTTGTTTTGGTCTTTGTCGTGAGTTGTTAGCTTGGAATACAGTTGAAAGTAACTTCTTAATCTCTTACCAGGAGTTGTGGTTGCTTCGCTGGGAAAAGTTGAGCGTTCGTAGCAGGAGTTACAGCGCCATGAAGTCGGGTTGTTGATCACGCCACACGGCGAGTTTATAAAAAAAAAAAAAAAAAAAGTCCTTCAATTAGGACTTTTTTGCACTTTTAGTCGTCGGCCAAAGGAATCTCCTCTTCTCCTCGGTTGGTGTTATTATCATGGGCGGGGGAGAAGAGCAGGGAGTTCCTGTCCCTCAAACAGGGAAACGCGACAGGAAACTCGGCCGAGCTGCAGTACCGCGGCCCGCCGCTAGGGCTCTGGAGCAGTGGGATCAAAGTGAGGAAGGAATGTGCCCCAGAACCCTACCTGCCCCCGGCCATAGGGGGCAGCTGGGGGTGAAGCCCTGATGACTTTTATAACTGAATACAAAAGGGATTTCCATAATAGCCTGCATCTACTTTTGCAGCTTCAAAGCAAAGCATCTAATTAAGTTATTCTGTAAATTTTACCATGGATTGTGAGATGATTTCACCAAATGTAATTACATAACACAGACGCACTGTACAGGAAGGGCCAGAGTCGGCTCTATCTCCTGAGGAGACTACGGTCCTTTGGAGTGAGAGGGCCACTCCTGAAGACCTTCTATGACTCTGTGGTGGCATCAGCCATCCTGTACGGTGTGGTCTGCTGGAGCAGCAGCATCACAGAGAGGGAGAAGAAGAGGCTGGACAAGGTCATCAAGAAGTCCAGCTCTGTCCTGGGCTGTCCTCTGGACTCAGTGCAGGAGGTGGGGGACAAGAGGGTCCTGGCTAAGGTCACCTCTATGCTGGACCATGAGTCTCACCCCCTGCAGGACGCTCTGTCTGCTCTGGAGAGCAGCATCAGTGACAGACTGATTCACCCTCGCTGTGTGAGGGAGAGGTTTCGCAGGTCTTTCCTTCCTGCTGCTGTCAGACTGTACAACGAACACTGTTAACATGTCATTCAACTTATCTGCACTTACAAATATTGAACTATAATCCAGAGTCTATTTTTAGGTCTAGTTTTTAATTATCCTAGGCCATTATTTATTTATTTATTATATTGTTCTGTTGCATGTTACTTTTTCGTGCTGTTCTTGATCTGTGCGTTGCAACACTGGAATTTCCCCACTGTGGGACTAATAAAGGCATATCTTACATGTGAAAACAATGGCATATTTGGATATTGAATCAATTTTACTGTTAAATTATGTGAACAGGAGAGTATGCAAATTATTGCTACTTACTACTAATTAATTAATTATATGTTAATATTTTCAAATAAAATGCAAGATACCTTAGTAAAAAACAAAACATAATATACATTAACCATTGTGCAACATTTATTGTGCTTCATATTTACATTTAAAAACAATCAAGCCATAAGCCACTACTCCACATGCACTACAGGAATGCATCCAATCTAAAACCTAATCCAAGTTATCAGATAATGTGCTGAGATGACTTTATGGAAAATTATATATATATATATACTCTTATAGGCAGACCTGAAATCCTATTTATTCTAATTACAACAGCAGTATGCCACACTGAATTGAACCACCATCCTTGTCAGTAACAACTGTATCTTAGAAGCCTGGAATCTATTCAGACACATAGCTGTACAAGGCCGTGACTTAATGCTAGATGAGCGTTTCACATGCAAACAATGACTTCATGTTGCATGGAGAATCACAGCTGCACAAGGAGAAACAGGACACAGTACTCCACTCAGTGCTCAGCATTGCTCAAATCCAGCCATCAGAGACAGGGCCAAGGACTCCACTGTTCAAGAGGGAAGAAGCAATCAGCCAGAAGTCAACAAGAAAAGAGGCACTTAAAACACATGGCAAACACAATATGACCACCAGCCAGAACCGTGCAAATGATCACATTGCAAATAATATTACTTAAAACACATTACAAGAAAAAACTGATAATTTACATGATCATTTATACATTTTGTTTACATCTTGTTACATCATGACAACAAATGTGTTGAAGTGTGATATATTCACTGCGTGCACATGGACGAGTGTAATCCGATTGTAAACTGATTGGGATCGTATCGGATTCATGTGCACAGGCTAAGGGCAACAAAAGATTTTGAAAAGGTTTTCTGTTAATGCAATAAAAAAGGTACAAATGTTGATACTTACCCCCTCGCTCTCCAAAAATAGTATTTGCTTTAAGTGGTCATAACATTATGGTGTATCTATGTAAAATAATTGTAGAAAGAGCAATGATTTACTCACAATGAGGGAAAGATCCACGGCACACAGCTTTGTTCAGGATTGTCACCAGGAACATGTGACAGTTTTTAAAGTCAGACTCCATCTTGTCTATGGACTCAATCCTATAATATACATTATATATTTAAGCCTAGTAGTAAACAACATACTCTGACTGATAAGATATTCCAGAAAAAACAAGAGGCCTTACTTCCAGGCTCCAAACCCAGCTTGCCATCGGTCAGAAAAGATGAGCACAAGATTGAGGACCTTCATTATAGCTTCTTTGACAAAACTGACCTAAAAAAGAAACACTGCAACTTTAGCTAACTAGCTGTGAATATTCCAAAATCTTAGTTACATTACACATTTAGTCTTTTTACCTTCTCTCTGAGGAGACACCGGTCATGAATTGTTGCTAAATATTTATAATGGATTTTAATGAGCTGGTCCAAGTCTTTTGCTTCTTGAACTTGATGTTGAAACTCTAGTCCAGTGCTGTGTAGGATCTGGTATATTAAAAAAATAACCTTAGCATTTGCCATCAATACCCATACTCAATGCTTGATCATAATATGTATTAGTATGTTACCCTGGTCATGATGTAGTTGTGGAGGCTGTTGACAAAGTGCATGAGTTTGACTCGGAGCAGACACATTCGATGGATCTGCTGATTTACTGGTTCTTTGGGCTTTACCTCGTCAGATACGGCTCCCTCCACCTTTTTAACAACTTCAGTGAAATCTGGAAAAATCAAAGCAAAATGTAGGTTTTTTAATACAGACAATTTCACAAAAATGTAAGAAAATATATGTAAATCTGAAAGATTACCGCTAAATCGGAGCGTGTCTAAGCTGTACTTGGCCCATTTGATTTGCAGCAGTAGTAGAAACACTTGATTATAGATCTTCTGACACTCTGAGCTGATCACAATGTCAACAGGCCATGGCACCTACACCCAAATCCAGGTCATGTTTGTAACTAAGGTTCTAAACAGGTTCTCAAACATTTTAGTAGTGTTAAATAAACACACACAAACAAATACAATCATACATCTTTAATTACATGTAGTATTTCAAACATGAAATTAATAAAACTTACTTTGTAGCTTAAAGTAAGAACTTCTAGATTGTTCACAGGGTGCTTCTTCCTGGCAGGATCAATAGGCTCCAAAAATACTGACAGCCTAAATATAAATTTAAAAAAAATAATATTCAAATAATAAAAGTATAGTTATATTATACAAGTACAGTCCAGTTTAGTATGAGATGCAGTACCTGCTGCTGTCCTCAGGGTAGCGCTGTCCTACCGCTTCTTGCAGCTGTATATTGAGGAAAGAGGGCTGCTGCCAGCTCTCCTTCTCCTGCACTTTGTCAAATATTGCAGTATAGAAATCATACATTGTGTCTCCTGCCTCCAGAAGGAAGTAGTTCCTCATCGCCTGGAGGTACTCCAGCAGCCTATGGACATCAGCATACAGGAATGCAAGTAAATGCTTTGAACAATACAAAGTCATGCTGTGACCAAATGATGTGATGAAAGACAGACAGACCTGTAGTCTTTCTTCAGAGTCATCATGAGGTTCCCACAGCACTCAATGTACCTTCTCTCGATGTGTGGATACAGACAGGAGCGCAGCGTCAGCTCAAATGTCTGACAAGTGACAGACTGAGATGAACGGTCTACATTAAAATCCCCTCCAGAGAAACGCTCATGAAAGTCACTCTGCTCCAGGTACAGCCTGAGTCAAACAATACACACAGTCTGGGTTTTAGAAATCACAGTGATTCACTGAAGACTAAATGAACATATAAGAGATCAGAATAAAAACTGGAATTAATATTACTATTATTACATTACTATTATTGTAGCTAAATATGTTAATGTTATGCAACTGTAATATCCTATTCTATAACTTCGCTCTTTGTATGCTAGAATTCACTATACAATACAATTATTGTCAATAAAATTCTTGTTATTTTACAATGTAACATACTGATGATCATAATGTAAAGGGTAAAGTTTTCTTGCTCTAATTCTCAGATGGTGATGTAGTGAATGCTGTGATTAGTTTGAACCTGGCAAAGTTGATGGCGAGCAGTGGATCGTGAACATCGTCTATCTCCAAATGTTGAGCTACGATGGACTGCATTTTGACCAGGCTTCTGTTGGTGGCCTGCTGCTCTGTCACTGTGTCTGTGGGGGTTTGCTCCTGGCTGCAGAGGCGGGACTGCACTGACTCCAAAAATAGAGTGTATAAGCTTTTCCTCTCTGCATCTGTATTGTAAAATATATGCAAGTTTCAGTCTTTAACACTTATGGAGTCCATGGGGGTCATTATTTGCTTTAAATTTGTGTTGAATAAGGCTTTGCCTGAATAAGGCTGACCTCTGGATGACCTCTCCGACTGCTCCGAGTCCTTGCCGTCCAGGTTCTTTAGCAGCTGCATGGATTTCCCAGCCATAATGATCTGCTTCAGCACTGGTTTGAGGAAGGACACCATGGTGAGGTGCCTGTTGCCAGGGCCCTGTTCACCTCCAGAGCTGCCACTGGCAGAGTCATTCTGCTTCTCCTCACTCTCCACGGTCTCAGAGACGCTGTACAGAGTGTAGGTAGCATACCAGAAATCCCTGTGGTTCACCGGTACGTCCTTGTTCCTATAAAAATATAACTCTGTTTCTTACCACCAGTTTCAGGTGATATCACAACATACATGCAGTATTGTTTATGTAAAACAGGGTAGGTTTACAGTTTATAGAATATATATTGTTATATACTTCATTTTAGACATTTTAAAAGGAACTAGACAATTAAATCACAGTATGTAAACACTGAAGCTCTGGGACTGTAATGCACTAGCTGTATATAGCACTTTTCAAGACCCCTAAAGCTCTTAAATCATAGCATTTACTGCATTTTTAAATATCGCCATCCTCATACCATAACTGCCCAAGTATTTTTTTTTTTTTTGACCAAACTGAGCTTTCTGTCTTATTCTACTCTCCAGTTTCTGCTGCACCTTTAGGTGTCATTGGCTCTGTCTGATCAGAACATTTTTTCCAAAAACCTTGAAAATGTCTTGGGCATTTATGCAATGAGGCTAACAAATAACTTTTTTTTTTTTTTTTTTACCTCTGAATTATGAATTCTTTGGCTGGGTCAAACAGGTGCCCATGCACTATCCACTCATCTACTATCTCCAAATATGGTCTAACAGTCTCTGTCCATAGAGAGAAGAGAAGAGCTACCTAAAAGTAGACAATGAAACAGGAAGTATAAGACATTGAGTCATTTCCAGATTGTGAAAAGCTGTTCATAAGTAACAACAAACTCACAGCTTGTTCTGATGCTTCCCCGACACTGTCATACTCCAGAATGGCTTTGTACAAAGTGTTGAGCAGGTGGGACGCCCTGACCACATTAGGGGTGTGAGGGGGCACCTCTGCCACACCTGTACAGAATACTTTATGCAATACTTTTATCTGGACCAAGTGAGGGTTGATGCGCTCCAAAACACCAGAAAGGGTGATTGTTTCATCTGTGAAAGAAGACAAAACATACAAATATTTATGAAGTTTGACTGTAAAGAAAGTTCCCGTTCCATTTGTCTCTTTCCTCTTCTTCACCTAGATTCTAGTTTTTAGTTGTGGTCTATTAAAATGGTACCCTGTAAATTCTTCTTTATATTTGTTGTTTCTAATGCAAAAAAAGGCAGCTAAAGTTTATAGATTTATTATATTTATTCCCAAGGATGATAATCAAATAAATCAACCAAGAAATATGGTTGTTTTGAAGCTAAACTAACTTCCCCATTTCATTTGGTGCCAAGAAGTAACTTGGTTTGATTTGTTAATGGCATACCTAACTAAAAAGCACTAATTTAAAGCTTCTGTTACTCACCATTACATACAATTTCTTTCTCTATGGTAGTGAGCTCCTCCTTGAAGATGGTGAAGTATTTATTGAGAGCCCACACAAAGGCCTGGTATGTCCTGAATGGAGGCTCGGATCCCTTTTTGGAGGTAGTTCCTGGGGGTCCTGGATCTGTGCTGTACCCTGTCACCTCATCTATAAACTTCTGCAGTCTGGACACTGCCTGACCATAGACAGCAATGTGTTCCAGTATAGAGCGCAAGCAATTCTGTGCAACAAAGGAAAATCATAGTTACAAAATCAAAACATGTACATTATACAAAAATAAATCTTAAACAGATGTGTGTAAGTATAGAACAGTAATATTATTATATTCTATACAGCTAAGGTATTTCTGAGCAACAAGAGCACTTTGATGGGTACCCGAGTGTGGCACTACAGCGTCCATTGCTCCTGAGGGTGAGATGGGTCAAATGTAGAGGGCAAATTTCCCTAATAGGGCAATAAAGTGTACCTTAACCATTCTTGAGATACTGTGATCAACAAAACTCTGAATTGAAGCATAAACCTTGTCAAATGTCAATGCCTATATCTCAACTGTAACGTGCATGAATCACTGTTGCTACTGCATTCACACCATGTGTTCTGGAGTGATACTTTGATACAAAAAAATAAGGGCCGGTAAGGCAAATCTTTCTATGCCTAAAAATGTAAATGCACTTACACCGGTCAGATGTGTTACCACTACATTATTGCGAACGGTCACTTTTCCATCGTGGGTTTGAAAAATGAACTGCTTCTTGACTCCAGATAACAGCCTGCAATAAAATAACCACAAATGATGCAACTAATATGGCTCCTCAATAGTCTGATAAAAAAAACATTTAAGTTTACACAAAGAGGCCATAAAAAACACACAAAGATGAAAACATTATACGATTTGCAAGTTAAAGATGCAAGAGTAATCGATAAATGTCTTTGTCAGATTTAACAATAAACAACTGCATGATTATGCCATACCATAATGTCTCCCGAATTACTTGAGTTTCAGTGACAAAGGCCTTTTCTTCTGTGATATACAAAGGGTCTGTGTTATACAAGTGCTGGTCCCTACAAAAAAAGAGGAACATTCATATAATACATTTTTATAAATCCATCTTTTACCATATATTATTATTATATATGATCTATATATGTTTGGTCTCTCAAACATAAAAATTATAAAATCCTTGCTCGTCTTACCAAACATTTAGTAAGTTGGAATGTAGGTGCAGGCTGTGTGGAAAGCGGGAAGCATTTGGCACCCAATACGGCGTCACAATGTGCTGCTCAAGCCATGCCCGAGCATCAGGTTCTCCCACTGTTATAGCACAGGTGATCATCACTGTTTAAAACAAGTGAGCTTTAAATATTATTCCTCAAGTTATACCTGTCCATGTAACTGGTACTGGCTTATCATTTGCATTATCTTGATCTTCTTGTGGCGTCCTATCCAGTTGTATCCCAGAATCCTCTCTGCTGATTACCTGTTGGCTCTCATCCTCTTCACTTTCCTCCTCAGACCATTCCTGGAAACACTTACATTTAGTGCATCCGGAAAATGTTATCTTATTGTTACATTATGTTAATGCTTTACTCACTGGGGTGTCCGGATAAGGTCCAGTGTCTATGTCTTCACCCTCCATCAGATATTTACCCCAATCAAAGTTGTCCTTTTGTTCTGTGTCATTTCACAATAACATAATTATTAACTGGGAGCATTTTTAATATTTGAACTGCAAGACAAATGTTTGTTCACCTGCTTCTTTTAGCCTAGGTCTCTCAGTAAAGTTGGTGTTTGAAGGCGACCCAGACAGGAAGAGCAGCAGAGACAGAATACTAAAATGTGCATCTGTCTGGAAAAAACAAAACAAAAACAATGTTATTCATGATGCTAGCTAGAACAATATTGATGCACAATGCAAAATTAAACACATACCTTGGTTTCATCTGTGTTGGGTAATGGAGAATTTAGGAACTCCTCTGTCAGTTTCATCCAGCTTTGCGCTTTACTCACATCTGAGTGAACCATGAGCTTTTCATGGATGCTACAAAGAAAGGGGGTCTAAGTATGATGCAAGAATATGTATGCATGCAGCCTTGTACAGCGCATGAAATATTAGTAACTGTGCTGTAATAGCAATGTCTCAGTACAATACAGATCTAAAGAAGCTATATCATATTAATATTTACAAATATGTTTACCCATTAATGCTACGCTGCACTTTGTGGCTATCCACGTCCAGAAAGCGATGGAACCTGTCAAAACATTATTTTTATTATTATTATTAGCATGTTAGTCCTCTGGTACTTTTAGCAGCTAACTTGCTAGCACACAGCTTGCGTCAAAAGTAATAAACTTACTTGAAATTGGACCATGAAAATTTAAGTGCAAGCTGAAAATTCTGGTCGTCCTCATTTTCTATCCCAGTCATATGCGAAATCAGCTTCTTGGTTTCCTTTTCTGTCTCTTTCTCAAAAGTAGTCCAGTGTGCCATAGTGATGATGTTGCTGATGGCGGCTGCTGCTACTACTGAGGACTTTAAGTTTAGCTACATTTGACTACGTTATTGTCAGACATCATTTAGCGTAAGAAATCTGGAAGAAAAAAAATTATAATTTAAAAACCACTACATTTTGTTTTTGCACTGCCGCTCTGCACGTACAGGACAACAGCAGTGCGCATGCGTGCTTACACAGAGATTGTTTTGTGGAGGAGATTACAAACTACAAACATTAAGTAGTTTATAATAAGAACGCGAGAATGCAATAATACAAATAAAATAAGCACAATTCATGGTCATATATTTATTTTAACCAATACTGAATAAGCTAGTTTGAGAGCGCACGGCACGATGTTTGTGCATGTTACGTGCCACCAAGCGCCACTTAGCAATTCAGGACATCCTGTGGCCTTGTAAAAATAAAGCCCTTTGCATTTACCCACTACAAAACGGGCCTTATTGTAAAAAGATGGACAATGAATGCACAAACTCAAACTGCGCAGACGGCAGGCTGTACAGTCTGATTTTTAATTTGAGTATGGTAATTTGCAAATTAAGGCATTAACAACTTATACTTATACTTATAGCAGAATTGACAATAAAACTAATTTTGGTCTTTTGATAGTTGATCTTTACTACACATCGGTATAAGCAATTTATACAAAAATATACTATAGTAATAAAAACATATACTGTAGCTAAATTACATTTTCCCCATCATTTCCACGCTTTGTCCCACTTAAACAGTGCTGTCCCACATTTGGTTCATTTCCATCTGGCACCCTAAGAAAAGCCAGCTTCCTTTGCCCCTCCTTGATTTAATACAAAACAATTATTGGACCACTTTCCAAAACTACTCACAGATGCCTTCAGTGTTTATCAAGAAGAAACAGCGAGGATTTTCTATTGGGGCGTGCCCCACCACCCCCTCCCCACGCCACGCGCACGGAGCGGAGCCTCTGCTCGAGCATAACTTTGGAGAGCCTCAAACACATCGCACCGTTGCCTCCGGAGAAGCAGCCACAGCATTGGCCCCTCACGGCGAGAGGAGATGAAGAGGAGGGTGCACAAGAAATATTTGATACTGATTCTCGCGTACTCGGGTCTACTTCTGCTTGTGCCGTATGTGCTCGACTACCGGGACAAATCTGTTGAACACGGCAGACACGGACTGCCGCAGCAACAGTCGAGATGCCCGGATTTGGCGAACACGGTGGCGATGCTGTGGGATAATAACGGAGTGAACGGGAGCGACGCATCATCCACGGAGCCCACGGGGAATAGGAGTCAGTCTCGTATACACATCTACCTCCATGCCACTTGGAGAACTGGTTCGTCTTTTCTGGGGGAGCTTTTCAACCAACACCCCGATGTTTTCTACCTGTACGAGCCAATGTGGCACATCTGGCAAGCTTTGTACCCAGGGGACGCAGGGAGTCTTCAGGGCGCAGTAAGGGACATGTTGAACGCTTTGTATCGCTGCGATTTCTCCGTGCTGAAACTTTATGCAGGAACCCAAAACATAAGCACATCTTTTATATTTGGGTGGAAAATGAACAAAGTGATCTGCTCAGAGCCGCTCTGTGACGCACACAAAAGGCATGAGGTTGGGTTGGTGAGACAAGATCTGTGCGCAAAGTGCCAAAAGAAGGACATTCGGGAGCTAGAGAAGGAGTGTAAGAAGTACCCGGTGATGGTTATCAAAGGAGTGCGCGTCCTGGACCTTAGCACTCTGGTGCCTTTGGTGAAAGATCCCGCGATAAACCTCCAGATCGTGCAGCTCTTCAGGGATCCACGAGCCGTGCACAACTCCCGGCTCAAGTCCAAGCAGGCCCTGGTGAAGGAGAGCATCCAGGTGGCCCTTTATTCTGTTTTGGGTGGCCTAAAATGGGATTTAAAAACACAGAGAGATGGAATCATGTTATTCTGTTTTGACCATATAAAATATTATAAAATATAAAATGTTTAGAGGCTTCAGTTGTGTGCAAGAATACATTAGCATTCATTGTTGAAGGAATGTGAAGATGGGCCCATTGCATGACAATAGGAAGCAAATGCTAATGTGTAGTTAACGCTTAAGGTCTATAGGCTACAACTGGTTTACAACTGTTAAAGACACTTGCAAATCTTGCCCCATGTGCCTTTATGACATTGAGTGACCTGTCCCCTATCACTGTACAAGGTGTAGTGTTTCAAGTGTCAGTTATTCTGTATAAACCCTTCCTCGACATACAAGAAGAAAATAATGGTGAATTCAAATTCTTATACACCCACTCTTAAAGCGAGTAGGCTCAACTCAGAAGTCTTGATTTAGTTCAATGAATTGTTATTTCTTACTTGGTGGAGCATAGAAGTTTGAGTAAAGACAACTAATTCATCACAACTATCTGTCTATAATATAATAAGATAAGGCGTACATTCTCTCAGATTTCTCAGAAGTTTATTAATGCATTAATAACTATCTTAGTCTCATTCCATGACATGAGTAATTACCATAATAAGCATAAATGTGGAAATGTATGAAAATGCAATTGAGTTTATTGTTTTGTTTTTGTAATTGCCAAGAAATATGTGATACAACTTATTTTACAGGTGTTGAGGAGTAAGAAGCAAAATGACAAGTACAAGCGTCTTCTGGTACCAAACAGGGTAAATCGCGCAGAGAGCTATGTATCCAGCGCTATGGAGCTCATTTGCGATAACTGGCTTAACGACATGTTCCTGGTCACCAACTCTCCTCAGTGGCTTAAGCGAAACTACATCAAAATCCGCTACGAAGACCTGGTCATGCGCCCGATGGAAGAGCTTCAAAGACTGTATCGTTTCTCCAACCTGTCCAGCAATGCAGCTCTAGATAAGTTTGCTCTGAACATGACGCACGGACAGGGGTATTCCTCAGACAGGCCATTCTTGATTTCTTCAAGGGATGCAAAAGAAGCCATTTTTGCATGGAGAGAGAGGCTGAACATTGAGCAGATCAGTCAGGTGGAGGCGTTCTGTAGTGAAGTGATGAGGCACCTGGGCTATCAAAAGCACAGCACGGACAAGAAGACGTGAGCTGTCATCAGGTATGAATTTATCATTGTTTAATTGTAATCATTTGTCTATTGGAGTAGCACTGGTATGGCCTATATTTATCAAAAGAGCAATCAAAACGTACAATCGCATGTTTGCATGTTCTCCCCGTGTCTGGGTGGGTTTCCTCCGGGCACTCCGGTTTCCCCCACCAACCCAAAACATGCACCATAGGTACCTCCAGCTTAGGTCCTGACCAAGCCGAAGCAAGAAGATCATGTAGATGGTCCCCGGGCGCCCTAATGTGTGTGCTGCCCACTGCTCCTAATATATATAGGATGGGTTAAAATGCAGAGAAGAATTTCTCCAGTGTGAGATCAATAAAGTCACTTCTTCTTCTTCTTCTTCTTCTTCTTCTTCTTCTTCTTCTTCTTCTTCTTCTTCTTCTTCTTCTTCTTCTTCTTCTTCTTCTTCTTCTTCTTCTTCTTCTTCTTCTTCTTCAATCAGAGCAATAGTATGTCTTAGAAAGTGGACTCCTAACTCTACTGAATGACTGTATTACTTTTTTTATCTTAAGTAAGAAAATCTGAAGTTCCTTTGAAAGTTCTTGTATCAACAGGATGTTTGTGGTTAAGCCATGTGTCTGGTCTTGTGCTGCTCTGAGATTGATCTACTGACCTTTGCCCTTTGACTTGAATCATTTTAAAAATACAAGCTCCATCTGCAAAGCATTACACTTAACATCAGTTCACATACCAGACTATGTGTAATTTTGACTGTTAAAATATCCGTGAAGGAAAGAAACTTTTACAATGTGCAAAAACATACCAGCCCCATGTACTTCTTCAGCATCTGGAGCCTGCATTGCACATTGGAATTTACTCATGGTAAATTTACTCATGGTCCCTTTGGGGCTACTAAGCTCTTGTTACCAAATGAATTTAGTTATGCAATCATTTGTGAAATGTTTGCAATATACAGATATTGAATTATTTTATATCAGCATCCTGTCCCCTGGAGATTAAATATTAATTGCTTTTTATATCATTCAGACAGGTGAAAATACTCAACTTTTGGCATACATGGCTATGGATGAGATCTTATTTTGGAGTGCTCTAGTTTCTTTCAGTCTTTTTGGTATAAATGCAAAACCTTTTTTTGATACCTATTTCTGTAATTATCATTATCTAGAACAACAAAACAGATGAGTGTTCATGAATTCAATCCAATGACAATTTACCAGGCTTTAAAACCATTTTCCTCACTACTTTTTATATATATATTTTTTTCTGTGTACTTTTCCGCTGCCAACATGGTACCTTTCAACTACTATTATGCAACATTGCTTTGCAGCATTAAAACACTATTTTTTAAAGTGTAATACTGAACAAAGATTAAAGGAGCTTCTATCTAACTAAGGAGTCAATCCGATATTATTGAAAATACTACAGCTTTTTCTCTTTTGGATAATGGTAACATTTATACATTTTTGTGCAGTCATGAGGGTTGGAGAGAAATCAGGAGTCAAGAATATCAGTCCTCCATAAAGTATGAGTGATCTGAACCTTAATAGAGGGTGCATTGTGCTCCTCTTGGATCGCCTGAGAAGGGGGTTGTTGTCAACAGCAGTCCGTGATGGGATAAACCCGGCAGCCTGACACCACCAGCAGTGCCTGGAGGGGCCGGGGCAGCAAGACAAAAAAAATAATGTTTTTCATTTTGTTTTTTTCGGCAGTTAACTTCTCAGGGTTGTCAAAAAATTGTCAGGAGGAAATAAATAGTATATAGAAAATTAGTTGCAAATTAAAGAAATATTCATACTGAATAAGACAAAAATAATACAACACTAGTCAGTCAATTAATACAAATAATACATCCAACTTATGGATTTTTCAAGATTTTGAAGGAAAGTTAAGATATGATTTATTTGATTTATATGAGTTAAAATAAAACTGGAATTAATAGGTATTATAGAGTAATACAGTAACAGTATAGTGGTATTACAACTGAGGTTTTATAGGCTAATTACTATTTACACCTTACAGCTTCTTTTGTAATTAAGTTTTAAAGTTTAAAGTTTTATTCAATACTTCACCTTATATTGACAATATTTTTGAAGTAGACTATTAAGTATGAGATGTTTTATTTCACCTTCATCCAATCCAATAGTCCTGTCTCATGGATGTTTTATTGTTAATCCTATTCATTGTCTGTGTTGTCCATATGTTTGATTTAGCCTTATTGCTAAGAGCTTTACTGTAATGCTCTGATGCTCTCCTTTCATCTGTATATTGTACGTTATTATTAATACCATTATGTTTCTCTCTTCTTTACAGGGGCACACCAGTACAAAAGGCATGGACACATGTGAAAGAAGTTAATTTCTTCAGTGTTAAATTTATTGGACAATAATGTGGCTGGTATAACAGTGGAGATAGGGTTTGCTTTGTGCCACTGCTTTGGTCCTGCCTCTGTCCTTCTGTCCTTTTAGTAGCACTAATCCCTTTTTAAATCCGTTGTGGTTGAGGCCAGGAAAAACCCGGTATAGATTTTCCAGAAAACAACCCGGACTACTGATCCATCCAAAATGGAGCAACTGTGGTACTAGCACTGAATTCACTTACTATATTACATTACAATATGAACATTTTAATATGAAAATAACAAATCTACAAACTGCAATGATTATAGTGACTACATCAGTGGCTTTTACATCAGATGCCTCAGCTTATTTAGGCTTGGGACTGAAGCCTGTTGCAGATGATGCTTAGTGGCTGGATTAAACCATTACAGCTCTCTTAAAATTGGTCCCCTTCCTCCTACCACAATTCATCTGCCTCCTAATGTGCAGTGCTTTGCATAGCATTTAATGATAGAGGAGCACCATGTGGCCCTCAGTAGTCAAACTTTCTCCAAACATAGTCAATAATAAGCTGAAGAATAAATAAGAATAACTAATTATTATCTTTGCTTCTTCAGCTAACATGTGCATGTAAAAGTATTCAGTAAATGCTAAATAAAAGGTAATAAGTTACATTCACTATTAAATAGTATCAGCAGAAATCTATGGGAAAGCTGCACAGTTTATCCAGGTTTCGGACCAGCTCTGAAAGTAGAATAACTCAGTTACAGTTACAGTACAGTGTTTGAATGAAGTTCAAGAGTCTCTTTGGAGGAACTGCATTGTTTGGAAGCACACCTCCGGCCTCTGAGGAATCCAGACAGCTGCGGCACCCCACTGACAAAACACTCATGTGGGTGTAAAGTGTCCAACAAAAAGCTGCTCCTGTCCTCCAAGACTTTATAGACTGTGAAACTTTTTTTTAAATTAACGTTATGTAATATGTTTTTTTTTTATTTAATGATATGCTGTGAATGTGAGTCCCTCTGGTGTATGAAGTGTTGTGGAGGGGTCTCCCAGCATCAATGCTTTCAACTTTAGAAGTTGGCTCAGTAATGGTTCTGAAACCCAATGTGGTTCTCATGTTAAAAAAATGAAATAACTTTTAGACTATTTAAACTGACTTTAATAAATAAGTTGTCAACAAAGCGCATTGTATTTTTCTTCTTATTGATGTTTGCACAGTAAAAGACACATTTAATTGAATACACCAAAACCAAATACATTTAGAAACTGTATAGTGGTCCATGGCGTAGATGCAAAATATATATATATATTTATTCAACTTTACATTCCACTTGTTCCTCAGTAACTGGTTTGTGACTCCCTGCAAATGTGGGCATTTGGTGGGGTATACCTGGAATAACTATGACATATGTTAAAGAAAGTTTTATGTTCTTATCTCTGTGCAGCACTTTGGAAACGGCTACGTTTGTAAAATGTGCTATATAAATAAAGTGGATTTGGATTTGGATTTGAAGAAGAATTAACGCCTACTATTCCTATCATCACCCACATAAATGCATAAACATAAATGTGATCTTTTTTGGTATTCAGTGCATTATAGACCTCATGTCCTACAGTTACCAGAGTGCATTCCCTATTGAGGTGCTTGAGTTGGATTAGGCGGTAATATTAAAGGTAGCCATGCAGAAACCATTCTTCTCAGTTCTGACACTGTTATTTTGTTTTATTCTGCGTATTTTGCTCATATACAGTATATGTGAAGCAACTGGAGTTGGATTAGTACAGTACATCATAAAAACCAAGCTACAGCCACAAAGAGCATTGAAATGGTGTTACAGATTGAAAATAAACCACAGTGGGATGTTGATTTGGTTATAGCTTTGATAGATTTTACTGCTCCTGCTGACATGCAGAACAGTGCAGAGACAGGTGCACAAACTAAAATAACACTTCAGGCTCATGTTTCTCAGGTACAGCAAAAGCATGTAAATATAGTGGACACGTGTGAATAACCTTGGCCTGAGGTGAAGTGCCAAGGCTCTGTCCAAGTCAATAATCTTATTTTCACCTATAAAAATAAACTCCTTGGAAAGTTACAGTATACCAGAAGATCAATTCAGATGCCATAGAAACAAACATATCAATTACACTGATTTGGGCCACTCTAAAGCCATAATAAATTCAAATGCTGCCTTACAGGGCATCTGACTAACACTCAAAAAAGGAAAAAAACATAAACTGTCAGCAAAACTCACAGCTTTATGTATTGCACAACACAGAGGTGTCAAATTACTTTTTATATCATAGGGAATAACTGGGTTCTCACAGAATGTTTTGAGCCAAACAAAAGATGATGAAACTTCAGAACCCGTCCAACTGCAAGGGCTTGTTCAGATGAATGATAAAAAAACAAACAAAGTTGCATTACTTCTCACTGGAGCTTCACTGACAGTCATTATAACCCACAGTCTGTTACATAACTATATGGATTTCCCCTTTCAAGTCCTCACAGAAGCATATAGCTCTGTTCCTTCTGCTCTGAAGAAACCAGATTATTCCAACAGTATCCGGTCTGAACAACATCAGAAAATGCAGAATGGAAAGTGCATGAGAGAAATGTGTTGCTTGAATAAATGGAAATAAATGTGTTGTAATGAAATAATGCATATTAAAACGTTAATCTAAATTTTTTGTAATTTAATCCAAAGGGAGCCGTCTTTGAGTCACATTGATCCTTGAGGAACATTTTTTGTACTTTGACTATATGGCTTGAAGTTGTAATTGATCTTGTGTTTCAAAATGGTTTATCTAAACATTGTAAAATATTTATTTCTACTGCAAAAAAAAATCTATAAGAATATTTCAGATGTTCTAGCCGAGTTTCTAGTTTTGGATACTGGACATGTGAAATCTGTGCTCCCAGTAAAACATAAAGAAGTAGGCACTGGGTTAGTTGTGGCAGGACAAAATGGCAGCATGTGGCTCTGTGGTCAGTGGATTGTGGACTGCTTTAGACGTCTAGACTTGAGTCAATCTCACCACTGTTTCAGAGAGTGACTAAAATGTCTGGAGGGAGAAAATGTTTTGACCATTTCGCTTCCAAGCAACTGTCATATACATTTGAGCTATATGAGCTTGTTCAATGCATATAATTTAATAAGGCCTTTACAAAATGTACAAGGTTCATGCATGTTTTTACAAGAATCACAATTAAAAGTTATGGCTATATCTTACATATATCCACAACGACAATGCTGTATGTGAACTACATTATCATGACAGATAAAATGAAAAACTCACACTGGAGAAATTCTTCTCTGCATTTTAACCCATCCTATATATATATATATACATATATTAGGAGCAGTGGGCAGCACACATTAGGGCGCCCGGGGACCATCTCCATGATCTTCTTGCTTCAGCTTGGTCAGGACCTAAGCTGGATTACCTATGGTGCATGTTTTTGGGTTGGTGGGGGAAACCGGAGTGCCCGGAGGAAACCCACCCAGACACGGGGAGAACATGCAAACTCCACACAGAAAGGCTCGGGCGACCCGGGGATCGAACCCAGACCATGCATGCAAACTCCACACAGAACACACACGGAAAGGTCTGGGCGACCCGGGGATCGAACCCGGAACCTTCTTGCTGTGAAGCAAGAGCACTAACCACTCTGCTACCGTGCCGCCAAACAACAACAATCTGTCCTCAATTAGCATATGTTGTGATGCATTCCCAGTCTTGAGAGGTGGTCAAAGAAAGGAAGCTGTGAATGGTTGAATTATGAAAGAGTGAAGCCAGTAATTAACATACTGTATTAGATACATGTTCTCAGAATTAGAGGAATATTTTTGATCTACTACCAGTTAAATCATAGATTCATTACGTCACCACTAAACACATGAAACTTTTAGGGCTTGATTTGGTCATATGTGTAGTGCTTTTCCCCCTGCCCTCTGTACATTTCTGTATTCTACCTGCAGTGCTGCAGATTAAACCTATGAAAGCTCTGCAGCCTGTTCTTGTGAGATGTCAGCAGAGGGAGGCTCATGCTGAGAATCATATCGAAAGGATTTGAGTCGAACTTAAACCAATTATTAAACTGCTGCATGGCCATAACGGGAACTGGGTGACAGGTGACGCTACCTTGAAATGCAAGATTTGATATGGCAAATCAGAACTGTTCTATATACTGTATTCCAAAAGTGTTACTATAGCTGGGAATACAATGAGAAAAAGTGAATGTATTGATTCTGTGTGTTCATATGGGGATCTGATGGTCTTAGTCCTGGTTTAGTCTTAGTTGAAACTTGGACCCATGCAGCTATGGTTTAAGATTTCCTTTTGCAACTGTGAATTTGGAGTCTTTATCTCATAATCAAATCAAACAACAATTTAGCAAATAGCGTTCTCTATAATCTATGCAATATTAATCTTATCAAGATCATTCAAAAATAGTAAATCACATAGCTATGCTGTATAATCTAAAATAAATAAACTTGTTATTGGTATGATATCTGTGCAGAGGTAATTGTGGTTTAGATAAGATCTTATTACATTGTTGTAATGAAAGTATAAAATGAATTACCTATAATACAATACAAAATGATAGTTTTTCATTAGGAGTAGACAGAACAAATACAAATACAAAATAAGTGAATCATGCTATTGCATTGTCAAGGTAATTGTAAACGTATAGGCTATAGGCTATATGTTTTCTTTATTACTAAGCAGTCATACACCTTTGACCTTAACAGAGAACAGTGCTAACACAGCAGCAGGTTTAAAGACAAATCTGTTCAAATCTGAGCCCCAATATGTTCCCATTAAATGTTATTGGAGACTCAGGAAGTAGACTGGTCATGTTTCTTGTAATCCAAGCCTGTAGAGGATTGTATGGGGCCTTTCTCTCTGTTCACTGACTGCTCAATGTAAAAGTCAAGATTATTATAGCTGTACAAAGACACAGTCACACCAAGTGGCCTTTAAACCAAGCATCTGCATCTTAATCCAGGGAAACCTTAGAAAAGTCAAGCAGATACAGGCAAGCTACACTGATCAAGTGTAACATTATCATGACTGAGACGTGGAGTGAATACCACAGATTAGTGGGTGGGATTAGGGGAAAGTGAGCATTTGAGCAACTTTAGCATCTAACTGGGTCAAATCATTTTAGAAACTGCAACTTGTGTGAAGCGTTTCTTGTCTGCGGTGAACAGTATCAGTGTAAAGTGATTCACAGAAGAAACAGCTACAATCTGGTTGGTGGTGGTGGTTTTGATAGAAGGTAATCAGAAAAATCCATCACAATTTGTTGCACAAGCGGAGTGCATGAGGCAGCTGACCTTGTAATGTTGCCTGATTAGTGTATTGTGCTTTCAAAGTCTAAAACGAGAATAAGTCAAGGCTGAAGTCCATTAATTGGTTGTTTAAAAATTCTAAATTGTGATGATGTCATACTCTTCGATGGGGCAAGGGTCAGTATCCCTGCATCAATTATGGAAAAATGTCAAAATATGACTCTCTTGTGCCATGTTTGTGTACTAACGTGGTAAACATCCATAGAAACGCATTAGCCAAAATATATAAAAAACTAAACAAAATAGCGGTAAATTTAGAAAAATTACGATATTACTATGCAATCCCACTCTCTACAGTATTTCATTTCATAAAAAACAATCAAAAAATTGCTGTTTGGCCAAAGCATTTTATTAGTGACAAAGTCTAGTAATGTTTTTCTTCCACATTTAAAAAAAAAAAAAAATCAGAAAGTAATACTACCTGCTCTCATCTCAGTTAAACATAACATAACAGGTCTCTAAAATGCATAGAAACAGCAATTGCAAATATCAATGATTTTTTCACTGTCTGGTGGACAGAGCTTGTGTTAAATACAATCCTGAAGAGGCTATTAATATACCAACATTTCATGGTTGTTTAATCTCATGACGTGAATGGCAAATGCCCATGAGGCAGCATTCTCCATAAAAGCACACAACACTGCTTGGATGTAACAGATGCCCAAGAGGACACAATGAAAGACGAGACAGACATACAGTTTCTAACAGTCTGATGCTGCAGGGACAAAGCAGTGCATTGTGGTTATTTGCATGCTCAAGTATCCCCCTGCTATTTCATCCATGACAGTCTGTCATGGATGACAGTAAGTCTGCCGTGTCAAAGAGGCCAGAAGAATCTTAACCACACCTAACAAGGGTGTTTTTATTTGATATAGAGTTTAGCTACATTTCATTTCAAATAAATGTAGCAGTGCAATGCCTCTTCAGGGCATAAGAGATTTAAAGACTTATTACTGGCAATGGTGAAAAAAATACTTACATTTTAGTACTGGTGCAAATAATTTTTCATCGTGTACCATTAATTGTGGCTCAAAAAGATGCATTTTAAGTGTGTAGAATAAGAATGCTATAATACAATTCATTATTTCATTTTTTTTTCCAATAGTAGACTGAACACATACAATTCAAATGTGCAAAATTCTTCTCACAAGAGGATTTGCATATTAAGTTCTCCTAGTCCTGGATTGGAACTGTTTTAGCCAAGCCTAGATCAGTTTTGTCCAGGTTTAGTGCACACTTCTTTTATGAGAAATAAACTTCTTCACATCATCTTTTCCCCATAGACCTGGTTTTGTCTATGCAAAGTCTAGTTTTAATCACAGTTTACAAGTTTTGGCTACTCTTTTAGTTTACAAGGAGGGGCCCAGATGTATTTCCTTCCTATTACTACCCACTCAAAAGTCTTAAATGTCTTAGCAACCGATCAACCCCCCCCCAAACCACAAATGTGCAAACTCACGTAAGATGAGTCCATTCCCTCTAATTGTCCTGGTTTAGTCCCAACTCAAACTTGGTATATTTAGACTTCATCTGTTCAGTAATATTTTATTTTAGCCTTTCACATGGGGTGTCTTCATTGACACTGGATTTTATTGGGACATGCCCCATTCATTAGACAGATTGTTTTAGTCCTATTTTTAAGGAAGTGAACCAGGTCTAAGTCTAGGTCCTGGTTGGATTTTGAGCCAGATCCTAGTTGTCTTGCGTGGGGAAAAGTAATCTAATATCTACCCTTCAAGCCCCGGACACGTTTCCTGTATCCTTGGGCAAGACATTTTAGCAATTAGTTGTGTTATTTTGAATTAAATTAGTGTCTAGAAAGGTGCTACATAAGACTGGTGCATTTGGTTCAGTTTAGCAATCCTTCATTTTTTGGCTCTTTAGTCTTCCTTCAGTACTTGGACCAGTTCTTAGTCTAGATCGTGGGTTGGCTGTGGGTCAGATCATGGCTGGTCTTGTGTGGGGAAAACCAATCTAGTCCCTCGGCTCAGTAACTCCTGGTCTCTGGAGTCCAGGTCTCTCTCCAGTGCTTCCTCTGAGGTGCTGCCACTCCTCTTTCCGTTTACACTCCAGTTTGTTGCCCCAGCATGAGAGTCCTCCCTGGCACCGGACGTTCCATTAGCTGTGAGGGACGTGTCTTCGAACATAAAGGTCAGGTCCTGTTCGTTATGGATGAGGTCAGAGTCTGGTTCTCTCTGCTGATCATCGTCCTGGAAACACATTGACAACATGAGAGGGTCGGGGGAAGAGGGAGCTAGTGTCACTGTGATCCCCCTATAAATAAAATCTTTCTAGGGATGTAACAAAATTGTTGTAGAAATATTACTTTTATTCAGAAATGATGTCTTGTTTCATAAAATTTTCATTACAGGTTGAAATAAAGCAAAGCCACTGTCTCTCTGCTCTTTAAAAGTGCTGCTGCGATATAAACGCATTTAGGCAGGGGCTTGCTGTCTGATATATTACAACACTACGTGATATGCTATACCCCTTATGGAAGCAGCCATACTCCAGTATCTCAGTAGATCAAGGACGGTCATTAATTCCTTCTTTTTGCATGCTGTTTTTGTGTCCATGGGCAAGACTCTCACGTTATCTGTGTGTTAATATAATTATATGTTGTGTGAAGAATCCCTGTCGTCCAGGTAGAATCCATGACAAAAGGAGAAATGACTGAAATAGGTGTGATATTTTCATAGTAATTTCACTGCAGTTAGCTCCTCCCTGCAGCTAGTTATAAGCAGTGTCCACCAGCACTCTAGCCAGAACTGAAGAAGCAGCTTGGATGAGCTGCGAAATGTATTTGACCAAATAAACTTTGTCCAGTTGACAAATTGAATTTCTCCGTTTGCCATAATTATATGTTGTAGAAGCCTGAAAATGTCACGCCCATTTTAATGTCCCTGCACTGACTCCCGGTCTCTTATTGTATTGATTTTAAAATCCTTTCATTGGTTTTTATATTCCTTCATGGCTTTTTCCCACTCTATCTCTCCGACTTGCTTCAGCCCTATGTCCCTGCATGCTCACTCAGGTCGGCAGATCATTCTTTGTTAATGGTTCCAAAATCACAGAGAAAAGTTAAGGGCGAACTGCTCTTTTGCTGTTGTGGGTCCAAAACTCTGGAATGCACTGCCCCTGCACCTTAGACAGGCTAATGTCTAGTGTGTTTTCTTTGTCAATGTTTTTGCAATCTATGTTGTTTTATTGTTTTATATATTTATTGTATAATAATTGCACTTTGGTCTTTTGGACTTTTGAATTGGATGTCACTGATAAATCTTGGTTTAGGATAATAATGAATCCTACCCACCACAGAGGGTAACAGAAGAATATGGCACCAATAAGACATCATCCAAAGTGGGTTTGAATATTAAGATAGGGGATACACCATATTTCTAAAATGTGCAATGCATCATAATAGCCCACTATAACAGTACATCATAGGCAAATCAAATGAAGAACTACAACAACAATGTATGCATTATTCGATCAGCTTGACCCTTCTCCAAATTTGTCTGTGATGCAGATGAATTACATTATAATAAGGTGACTAAGGTCTTTCCATGACCCTGGAAACAACTGCAGCACTAGGAAATCAGAGCATCCAATACGGGATGCATAGTGCCAGCCTGTGAGGGGAACTGAGGTTCACACAGAAACAAAAGAACTAAAGCTTTGTTGCATGCACTGAATATTAACAAGCCCCCATTCAATGAAACAACAGTAAAACTTAGGCAGTAGACCTATAAAACCTACACAGCCAATTTGATACATATATATTGCACTGTGTTGATATATGGCCATATAAAATCTGTAGCATGGGTCCGTGTTTGCTGCTCTAATTGACTGAGGATCAATAAGCATGCCCACGGCAGTTTTAACACCAGGCTAGTGCCAGGATTACTGACATAAATAAATAAAAATGACATAACAAAGGCAGTGAGAATCATATTAGAATATGCATTTTGCAAGTGTCATTCATTATCTAAAAGGAAAAACATTTTCTGGGCTTAGTAGACCTTAACCATAACTTTAAAAACAGCAAATGTTTGTCTTTCTGTGTTAAATCACAAATTTGACTTTTGGGTATCTGGGTGCATAGATGTTTTATTTTTATACATAATACCTTGGGTAAACTGCAACAAGCTACAACAAGCTGATAATTAGGCTTTTCTTTTCTGGTAGTAGACTGGTCTTGAATATGAATAAGTAGTTGGTCATGTTGGTCAGGCCTGGCAAACAACATAATGCGGCAATCAAACAGTGATTAACTGTCACTTTACTGAACTTAAATCTAATTGAAGTTCCTCCATTTTGGGTATTCTTTTTAACAAAGAAAGTATCATTAAAGACTTATATTGGTACCATTTTCAAATGTGTTTCCTTATCTTATTAATCCTTATAACTACTTTTTTTTATTGTTGACTTTCGAGAAACTGTTTGCAGCTGCAATCCTTCCTCTTATTTCACGTTATGAGTCACTAAAATAATTTGTTCTTTTTTGTATAAACACAACAGTCTCCATTAACTTGTTTCAGAAAGTTATGGCAGCATCATTTTCATGGACTGTATTTGCCAAAGGGAACCGAACTGTGACTGGACTGCGACTGGATTTGAGTTGAAAATCTCAGTCCAGTGTCATTCAGCACAGTATCATCATTGAGACGGCTCTGAAAGGGGTCTTTGTGCCCCCTGAATATAAAAAGGCTTCTTGACCGTGCATTTTCTTCTCCCTCGCTCTAGGCCCCCTGCTTTGTACTCCTCTGGCAGCCATAGAAATACTTTATATTACAATTCTCCAGAGAGGGGTTCAGTATGCAGAGAGCACCTTCCTGCAGGCACTGCTCCTCCAAAACAAGACAAGCAACGTTTTGGAGAGAAAGACAGGAAAAGATTTTGTACACTAAACCAACTAAAGTGTCAAATATATATTTAATATATATATATTTATTACAATAAAACATTCCTATATGTATTATTTTTTGCCACAAAAGGACTGCCACAGGAATAATTGGCTTGTGATTCTTTGCATGGGAATAAAATTATATTAAAATAACCTAAATCAAAATAGATTTGCTAGGTGCTGATTGATATTCATATAATTTTAAATAAAAAAGGATTATATTTCGTTCCATAATGACATTCTATAATAGCAGCTGTTATGGACAACTGTAAATTCTTCAGATTAGTCATGCTTTTTTTTTTTAGTTTAGAGCCCTGTCAAAAGAGATCTCAGAGGCTGTGTGTAACAAACTACTAAATACACATTTTGAAAAAACAACTTGGGTAAAAAGGCCAATTAAGATAGTTTGTTTTGAAATTAAATGTGCCTTGATCGTGACTGACTCAGTTTATATGTAGACTTTGTTTGAAGTTAACAGAGAAAATGAAAGCATAGTTTGTACATGTTAACAGCAGAAGTCACTGACCTGGTAGGCCTGGGGGCTGGTGAGGCAGCTGGCCAGAGGTCCACAGTAACTGGGCAGACTGGAGGTGAGGGGCGGCCCGCTGTGGGTCAGGAGGGGCTTCAGATAACTAAAAACATGGCATTAAGGAGGACACAAACTGATCACATTAGAAATTAGCCTATAGGGAGAGGGGTGGCTGGTGGACAATTTAATAAACCGGATATGCCTTGAGAAGTTATTGTGTTTTGCTCAAAAAAATAGAATTCACAATACTATTAATCTTAAAGGTACAGAAATATGACTTCATGCCGGATCTCTACAATACAAAACATAAAGAAGAAAAACAATATTATCTTTAAGAATATGTCTCCCACTTCACAATTAGCACTTTTATGCTCTTTTGTTTTTGTCACTCTACCCGGAATACTGTGTAGTTTTACGTCACATTCCCAATATCTACGCACTAATTACAGTATTACGTGTGTTCATTAATGCTTCGGTGTTTCCGATCAAGCGTCATCCCTTCCTGCTTCAGTGAAAACATGGTAAACAAATGCAGGAAATGTGGAATGGGGCTTATGCAGAGAGGGTGACCCGGACATCTCTTCTGCTCTCTGTAATTACTCAGTACAGCTCTGGCCCTGTTTGTCAGGCCAGACTTTTCTAGAAACGTGACAGGGAGATGGCACAACATGCATCCAATTTAAAGTTGAGCCATCTATACATAAATATGTCATGCTCTGAGCTCATAGGTTTATGTCTTACAAGTGTTCCTTCCTTGCAGAGCAGCCAAAAATTCGTAAGTAAGAGTGTGATTACTTCACACAAAATATCATTGGGGTAGGAGTAAAAAGTATGCTGCTAGAAAAGTAAAAGAGAAAAGAAAAGTACAATTTCTTTTAAATACGTAGGGGTGGGACAAAACACTTTCCACAAGATGAGACAAGATGAGGTTTTAACATAATTCCAAATGCATACATTTCACAGTTGATTCCAGTACTGTCTTTTTGGATCTGTAAGATATTTAACTCACCAATACATATCCTTTTTTGTCCAATGCAAATGTAAACACTTGGGGAAAATCTCACAAGATAATTTTCCTCATGCGTGCACAGTCTTGCGGCAATTTTGTACCACAAGATCTTGCACCATCCCAAATAGTAAATATAACTGAGTAAATATGAGGAGAAGATAATGATGAATTTGAAATCTTGTATTTCTGGAAATTAGAATGAATGAATTTTGATTGTTTTAAATGTTTAATGATGAATTGGATAGTGGTTACTTTAAGGAGACACTGTTAATGATGAAATGTTGTAGCTAGAGTTGGTCTAATGTAGTTTGTTTAATGTATTTTGTACTCGGCCAAGGATTGCAGGTGGAAAGTAGCCTGTAGCTAAATCTGGCAGAGAGCATCTTTTCTCACTGAGATTAATGCCTTCTGTGCATTGTCCTTGTTTTAAATAAATAAATAAACAAAATGTCACTACCCTCTCTGTACACTTGCCAGTAAAACCAACAACAGGGTTACACTATATCATAAAAACACAAAATATCCCAACAACGATTTTCTTCTCTCTCTCTCTTTTCTACATTTCTCATCACGCATCATCTAAACAAATACCTAATTTCTCATGTGCATTTGGATTTGGCAGGGCTTTGTCTGCAGATGTCCGACCTTGTTTTCCTCGGTTGACTTTGGGAATAAGCGATTGCAGCCTTCATGTCTTACAAGTGTCACTGGGGAAAGCCTCTCCACTGTAAAAACACAGCTGGCCCTCTCCAAAACAAGCCACAATCAGCCGCCCGGGGAGACGGTTGTTACGAGGGGAGGACGAGGGAGCTGTGGGAGGGAGGTGCGGAGGTTAACCAGAGAAAGAGGCCAAGACATTGAAAAGGGAAATAGGCTTTGTCTTTCTTACCAGGAAACTGCATATAGAGAGTTTTATTTGATGTTACAGGTGACACCATGGCAAAATGCTTTGAATATGTATTTAAAGGTCCTATATTAACCAAAATTAAGCCATGTTACAATGGTGTTACCTCATTAAAACATACCGAGTTGTGTTTCATTCACACGTTTGAGTATCCTTTTATTATAACATCAGTCTACATCTACAAAGCTTAAAATGCTCTGTTCCAACTTGTGAAGTGGTACTTTTCATGTTAACAGCTACCTCTTACCTTTTATTTCATAGAGATAAAATCACAGGTCTGAAATCATCCAAATTATTCTAGTGAAGGTGTATGGCCTTTAAAAACACAGTGGAGCACTTTCACGTGACATCACAAGGCGGAACAGAGTACTATCTGTTTGAGAGAGGTACTTAAATATGCAGGTTTGTGTGTTAAACATGTGTGACAGAAACAAAACACAACTCCAGATATGTTTGTGATGAGGAAACAAATAAGAATAGATTAGAAAATAGCATAACATGAGCCTCTTCTATGGTCATGTTCTAATTTTCTAAAAGCAATTAAGTCCCGCTCCTACACAATATAGTCCAATTAGAAAAAAACTTCTTTTCTATAACTCACTGTTATTTCCATTCCTGATATAATGAGAAGTTGCAAATTATACAGCATCGATCTGTTTTATGACCAAATCAGTATCTCTGTATGAATTACCAAACTGCTGATTAAAGTAGTTACTCAGCCTGCCTTCTGCCTATCCAAAATGAAGCTTCAAAAAAGTACCTAACTAAAAAAAAGTACTTAACTAAAAAAAGTACCTATCTAACATCTTCATGTAAAAGAGTTAGTCTTGTCATTCTTTATAAATAAAGGGTTGTTAAAAATGATTTCTAACATATAAACTATAAATGAACATTTTATTTGCCAGTTGTTGTAATTACTGAGAAATATGACTTTGATACATTAAGAATAAAGGTCAGATATAAGGATACTTATGGTCAAAGGTATACCACAGTCGGAAGAACCAGGCACTTTCTTGTTTGGTCTTACTCTGGTCCTGGGCGCCGTCCTGGAAATACGAGAAATAAATAAATATAAATAAAAAAAATCAAATCAAATAAATCAAAACATCCTTCTGACATATTGGGTTTAAATGGGAGCAAGGACATCGCTGATTGTTTGGTGTAGTTCCATAATTACAGTGGGATGGTTCACTTTAATATTTTCTGTTCTATTTCCATCTGAGAGGCCATCACACAATTGGTTTAATCAGCTGAGAGCACAGTGGCAAAGGTACACATTGTAGAAAAAGACAATTGTTCTGATTGCCTGCCTGATTTAGCAGTGGATATTTTCTTTCTTAACCACCCCTAACAAAACCAAATCAGTTAACTCAGTATATCAGTCGATACTACATATCAAAAACCAATGGTATTGAAATGCTTAAAGGTGCATTGTGTAACTTTTCTGGTGGAGGGTCTGTCAAATTCTTGTTAATGCTTTGGCTGGAATGTTTCACAGTATGGTATTAAACCTTTTTATCTCAATGGAGACCAAACTAGACCAAGGTACAAGTCAGGTCTGAGGAGAGGTAACTCCACTCCCAGTCACAGATTTCTAGGTATTTTTGAGCTACAAAAGCACCAGTATCAATGACAATGGGTTGAGCGGTCAAATCCACTAACCCGCGGGTTGGCGGTGCAATCCCAGCTCACAGATCAGTGCTGCTGCTGCTGTGTCCGTGGGCAAGACACTTAATGCTACCTCGCCCCCAGTGTCCGTACACACTGGAAAAGCCCCCATGACACAAAGTACATCAAGGCCGGTTTCATCAAGCGACGTGGGGGGCAGTGGACCTGGGCCATTGCCCCCGAGACCCCGAAAATACAGTGGTACCTCACCTTACGAAATTAATTGGTTCCAGAAGTGGTTTTGTAACGTGAATTTTTCGTAAGTTGAGTAGCTATTTCAATGGAAAAAGCCTGATTCGTTCCAAGGCCCCGTTCCAAGTTTTTTTTTTATAGTGTAACTTTTTTTTTATAGTGTAACACTGTGTTCTGGGTCCTGATTGGCTAAGAGACTGTAGACCCAGGACTAAACGTGGACTATACCTGGTCTAGACCAAGGTCTAAACCTGGACTGGACCAGGACTAAACCTGGACTAAGCCATTACTGGACCAGGTGGATTAAACCATTACGTGCAGGTCTATTTCCTGGTTTCGTGCTAGCTCTGCTATTAGCAGCAGCACCGGTGTACCTCACGAGGCTGAGGCTGAGGCGAGCAGCGACTGCGTGCGTGGGGGGAAGGGGGAGGGCGGAGAAGTGTGCGCGCGGACATATGTGTGATAGCGCAGCATGACCCCGCGCGGGGCTGCGAGCACGAGACCCGTGCTCAAACCGTGCCTCCTCTAAACCAGGATTAAACCACCGCGTGCGGGTCTGTTTCCTGGTTTCGTGCTAGCTCTGCCGGTGTACCTCACGAGTCACGGCTGAGGCGAGCAGCGAGGAGGGGACCGCAGCGAGGAGGGGACCGCACGCAGTCCGAGCGCATGAACGAACGCAGGTAAGAGCCGCGGTGGTTTAATCCTGGTTTAGACCTGGTTTAGACCTGGTTTAGACCTGGTTTAGACCTGGTTCAGACCTGGTTTAGACCTGGTCTGAACCAGGTTTAGACCTGGTCTAGAGGAGGCACGGTTTAAGCACGGGTCTCGTGCTCGCAGCCCCGCGCCGGGTCATCACACACGTGTCCGCGCGCACACTTCTCCTCCCTCCCCCTTCCCCCCACGCTTCACTATTAATACATTTTGTTGAAAATTTGAAAGTTTGAAAGACAAATGTGAGAAAAGATTAAAACCAGTCTGAGAAAGTTGTATGTGTGTGGCTGAGCGCGAATCTGAGCGCACATTATTTGAATTTTTGAGATTTCGCGTTTCTTTCGTATCTAGAGACCAAAATTTAACGTGAAGGCGTTTCGTAACTTGGAATTTTCGTTTGTTGGGTCTTTCGGTCTTTCGTAAGGTGAGGTACCACTGTACGCAGAAAGCGGAAGAAAAAAAAAAAAAACACCAGTAATTCGCATTATCTTAATTAAATTAAGAAAAGGCAGCTGCTTAATGTCATACTGTGGAACATTCCAGGCAGACCAATGACATTTCCATGGAAACAAGCAGGTGATGGACCCCTCAACCAGAAAGTTAAATAGCGCACCTTTAAAGTACAGATTAGCAAAAGTTAATTTTAAAATCCAGAGCCATGAGAAACATAATTTCACAGTCAACTTGTTTTGGCCATTCACACATTGAATATTGCAATAATAAGAGCCGTTTCTCTTAGTTTGACTTAAGAAAAAAGCTCTGTTTGCTTCCATGCTATTTAACAGTGCATTCAGTGCAAAGAAATACTTCCATTGTACTAAAAATGAACCAATATAGGATAGTCGTCAAAGTGCCATAAGCTTACTTCAGCCCACATTGTTAAATTGGTGAAACTACTGTCTTAGTGTCACCTGTGAGTTAGGCACAAATCTATACCCCTTTTACACTGTCCCAATGGACTCATATGCCCTCAGGCTGGTGCAGTGTATTTCACTTTTACAGCCTACACAGGGATGAAAAGGGCAAGTCCAAACTTTTAACAAGCCTTATTCTTACTGATTTTTATGGCAGCACAGTAAGCAGAAACTTTGTGCACATTTTAAGTTAAGAAGATGCTATATCTAAAAAGAAAAAAATATTTTAGGATGTTCAGCTTTTAGATTTTCACTAGGTTTGCTTTTTAAATCTTTACAAGTTGGTCATTTGTCAAATATATTCAATAAGGTGTGGTTTAGTTTATGTTAGACATAACCTGAAATGAAACAGCAAAGATTTATTTCCAAAAGTCATTTTCTGCATCTTTCGAATCATAGACTGCCACACTAGTTACCCCCCTTTTAGCACCAGCAATGCTACAATAATATACAGCTCTGGAAAAAAATAAGAGACCACTGCATTTTTTTCTGAAACCTCTACATGTATTACAGCCATTCCATTCCAGCGTCTGTTGAATTCCAACACAAACACAAAGCTGAGCTACTTCAGTTCTTGCGCCAGGAGTGGAATAAAGTCACCCAAGAACAATGTGAAAGACTTGTGGAGAGCATGCCAAGACGCATGAAAGCTGTGATTAAAAATAAGGGTTATTGCACCAAATATTGATTTCTGAACTCTTCTTAAGTGTAAACATTAGTATTATGTTGTTTTAAAATGAATTTGATCTTGTTTCTTTGTATTGTTTGAGGTCTGAAAATATGTATCTTTTCTGTCATTTTGACCATTTGTCATTTTCTGCAAATAAATGCTCTAAATGATAATATTTTATTTGGAATTTGGGGGAAATGTTGTCAGTAGTTTATAGACTCAAACAAAAATGTTCCTTTTGCCCAAACACATACCTATAAGTAGTAAAATCAGAAAAACTGATCATTTTGCAGTGGTCTCTTATTTTTTTCTGTAGCTGTATGTACAGAGAGCCAGTGAAAAAACTGGGAGGTTCTGATCTTTTAAAAATAAGTTGTCCATAATTGACTGTAAAAATCACTCCAGATCCAGAATGTTCAATTTTACTACATAGAAAATTCATTTGATTGCACAAAGACTATACAAAACAGCTGTGTGTGATGCTTACGCCTTGCAATACTTGAAAGCTGTCTCCTGTCGGCTGGAAGTCTTGATCTGAATCCACACCAACCCTACAAGACAAGATTGAAGATGAAGAAATATCCCTATTAAAATTCAAAGCATGTCACAGAACCAATTTGCAGCATTATTCAAGATTTTTATTAAAATTTATCTTTAATATCTTTCCCTTTGACACAGAATTGTTCAGGGTTGTTTGCTCGCACTGCACCTGTCGAGCTGATTAACCTCTTTGCGTCTGGCTCAGTTTGACAGCTTAGCTAAAACATCAAAGGTCTGAAAGCAAAAGCTGAGCAATGCCGCAAATTAGCAATAGACAAAACAAGCACCGATAAAAGAAAAGCAAAGAGGTTCTATAGAAAAGAGAGATTATAAAATGTCTTTTCAACCAAATGACAAATCAAGCAGAGACAGTTCACAATTTGAATGATAGATTTTTATTCTAATAACACATCCAATTTAAGGGAACACTATGCAACTTCCAGGCTTGGAACTGACTAAATGGGAATTAAATATAAAGAGATATCTGATATTAGAGGGATATCCAAATTATTATTTTGATTACTGTTGCTATGATGAAGTAGATATGAAAAAAAAAATGCAACCAAATGCAGTTAAAGTATTAATTACTAAAGTATTAAGTACTAATTTAGGATTAATTTGAGAATGCAGTTATTGATGGTGAACATTTTAAAGCTTTGGGAATTACTTACTTCATGTGCAAATAGTACTATAGTATGCAGATCAGTGGATTATCAATAAAGATCTCTAGTGTTGAATATAATTAACACCTCTCCTGCATTTCCTGCACTCTAATTAACATATGAGTGTTACTGTCTTTAACTTTTATATGTAGTGTAAGTCTACTCACATGCACGCACAAAGCCATACTAAATTCTACTTTAAATACACCATATTATTAAGAAAAAAACTGTGTGCATTGTCCAAAACATCTGCTACACATAACCTTGTAACAGGGCGATTCCACTGAGCAGGAAATGAGAGCATACTGCAGAAAATTCACTGTGTGTGTCATTCAAATTAGAACCACATTTTTTTCATATGCACTACAAGACATACAAATGTATTTAAACAAGACACATTTATTTCACTATGCACAGCAAAGCACTGGAAACTGCTTTTGTTTGTGGATTTCTTTTTTTTAAATTGACACCCCAAGATCCATCTGATGTTTTTTTTGAAGCATAAGTAAGTATATTACACAATTCTATGCTCTATAGTGCTTCTCAAACAGCTAAACTAGAACTAAACCAGGTGTATACCAGAGTTAAACCAGAACTAAAAATGTACTTCAGACTAAATCACAAGAAGAAAGACAATAAAAAGTACCAAGAGTGAAACCAGGGTAGAGTGAGGGACTACAACATGGCCTATATCAGAGAGACAAAGATATGAACACTAATATGCTCATATGTTTTCAAACAATAGGTGTGTTAAAGAGTTGTTCCCCAGGATCAGTGCTTTCTGTAAATAAATTAACAGACTATTAATGCATAAACCTGACTAAATATAAAACTAGTCCCCTGAGGCAGACTTGGACATGCATTAAATACATTTATAGTACAAATATATCAGACTAAGCCAGCTTCTGTCAAACTCATACAGAGCTGTTGTGAGTCCTGCTGGTGTCTGTTACAGTGGAGAAGAATTAGGCCGAACACAGGCAGAATTTAAAAGGGTGCATTTAATTCTTATAAACCCCAACCTCTAATCCTTCTGGATGAAGGCCAAGGCGGACAAGTGAAGCCTGTCATGGTAAGGAACAGGCTATAGCTGCGTTACACTGAGGAAAATGACTTAAGAATGTCCTTTGTCATGGCCTAGTTAATGGTTTAAATCCACAAGCATTAGTTGTGTTGTATTTAATCAACAACAATGCACATCCTTGTCAGGGAAATTACAATGTCTCAATACCGTTAGTATCTTTTGCATTTTCTATGATAAATCAACATTATACAGCTCTGGAAAAAAATAAGAGACCACTGCAAAATTATCAGTTTTCCTGATTTTACTACTTATAGGTATGTGTTTGGAAAAAAGGAACATTTTTGTTCTATAAACTACTGACAACATTTCCTCCAAATTCCAAATAAAATATTATCGTTTAGAGCATTTATTTGCAAAAAAAAATGACAAATGGTCAAACAGAAAAGATACATGTGTTTCAGACCTCAAACAATGCAAAAAAAAAAGATCAAATTCATTTTAAAACAACATAATACTAATGTTTACACTTAAGAAGAATTCAGAAATCAATATTTGGTGCAGTAAGCCTTATTTTTAATCACAGCTTTCATGCGTCTTGGCATGCTCTCCACAAGTCTTTCACATTGTTCTTGGGTGAATTTATTCCACTCCTGGTGCAAGAACTGAAGTAGCTCAGCTTTGTGTTTGTGTTGGAATTCAACAGACGCTAGAATGGAATGGCTGTAATACATGTAGAGATGCTGATTTCAGAAAAAAACGCAGTGGTCTCTTATTTTTTCCAGAGCTGTATTGTGTTGGCCTAATAGTACCCAGAATGCTTTACTTTAATTCACACACTACACTACATCTTTGGGGATTGTAGGGTCCATGTGGAGATCAGAGAAAGCTGAAAAAACAAAGACACATTCAAAATGGGCGGGTCGAGACTGACCTGAGATTATGAAAAGAAATAGGCCATTACTGAAGGAGAAGGGGCCCCTGGATGAGCAAAGGACTAACCAATGTTTCCTGAAGTACTACTCCCACATGCAGTGAGTTACATACAGACTGTTGCACACGTCCAAACATTGTCCAGACTATTGAAATCCAAGACAGAAAGAACGCACGGAACATTTATAAATAATCCAATCAGTTGCTTTCACGTGGCATTTCCTGTTTAACTGTCAGGATGCAAAATTGTGATATTTCTGTAATGACTGGGCCTATCAATGTGAAACAAACACTGGCAAAGTTTAACGTCTTCTCTGTCAGTATAAACAAACAAAACTGAGATTGTTTTTTCACTACAAAGAAGTGAGTGTTGACCCATACCATCAGTATGAAATATGATGTCACAACTATACTTTTTAACATAAAGGATTTGATTGCACTTTATGTTCTTATGTACAGACCTCTGTTCATTTCATACACCTGATCAGACTAATCCTTTAATCCCATATAAGAAAAGCGAAGAAAATACAATGACAAAAACAATCTAAATCTGACAGCTGTGAATTTCAAATATAATACAGCTCTTAAATTGACAGCAAATAACCTTGTTTTTGACAGGCTTTCATTGGTTTTCTCGCCTTCATATTTTTTCTGATCACGTCACAGACCCCTGACAACAGCTTGAAGCCAGCACAGCCAATCACATTTTGATTTCTGTTCCCACACCACAGTAGCATTAACAATTGAGCTTTCGGCAAACAAACAATAGGGCGAAGTATGTTCCCACACACTCCCGAGTCTAATTTATTTTATTCTGACACCGATCTCCCATAGCCCATGTGCATCCAAAAACAAGCCCGTCACCGAGAAAAGCAGGTTTAAAAAAGCACCAGAGCCCTCTTGCGTCACCACTTACTGTCAAATACAGCACCTTGAGTAACTCTTCTTTCCATAGACACAATGCCGGGGTCTAAATCTGGCACAGCAAATAAAAATGACAAGTTACAACAGTAAAAGTTCATACTGATCACAAATGTTTCTTTCTTAGTTAGGATGGGTTTGGAAACTGCAACCGATTCATAACAAGCATAATGAATGAGTAATATCTGATGTCTGGTCAGAATATGCTTTATCAGAAACCTCAGAAAGATCTGGTACATTTTCTTTCATTCTTATTCAATCACTACAGATTGACAATAGCAAGTCTAAGTATCTAATTTGTTCATTTCAGCATTTAGACTAATTTGAATGGCTTTACAAATCACTAGAATTAAACAGAAGCTTAGTATTGCAGCCTGTACAAAAACAAACTTGATTACTGGCCTCAAAGGCAGCAGATTGTAAGACAAATTCTGTTAATATAAACTAGCTTCAGGTTGATTGGATGTTCAGTGGGAATTACAGTCATATGACAGACCACTTTGAGTAAAAACATTAATTGGCAGATGAATGGGTCAGACATGATCCCGTGTTATTTGGGGACATGCGCTAATCCTTGACCTAACAGATGTTCATGTGACAGACTGCTTAACATGTGCTAGATTTTTCCCACTTTGAATTAAAAAAGGTTTAGCTATACAACATGCATTCTTGTTATAAGCAGAGTCTCCTCTCTACATGGAGATAGTCAAAATCAACACTTTACTGTGAAACATTCCTGGCAAAACAATGACATCTCCATGGAAGTAAGCAGATGGTGGCCCAGAGGAAATAGGCAAGCCCAGGTGACCCGGGAGTTGAACCTTCTTACTGTGGAGCGTGTGTTCTAGCCAGATTTTTGATTCTTCATGATACAATTTGGGCTCAGAAATCTGTTTTATGTGTAGAATATGCCAAGGATATAAATATTCATCCATTTTATAAATCTTTCTTGCATTTTGTTTGTCTAAAATCTATGCAACAAACCCCACATGATCATAATTATTAATACCTAACGGTTTTATGTCCAAATTGCATCACAACCAGCTAAAAATAAAATACAAATGCAAGTGTAGTGTTGCCATCCTAACTATAGAATGACTGTGATGTAACAGCTTTATCGTTTTTATCCATCTTCACATCTTACACAAGCCTTGAAATTGTTCTCAAATTGTCCACCTCTTCTATGTGCGCAAAACCTACACAGCGCTGCAAACTGTTGGTATAATTTCATGGCTGTTTCCTATAGCAGCCTTCTCAGTTTATCATACCGCGTTATATAAGCGCACGTCATCGACAGTCTAAGATGAAAACCAGTGAACCTCCTCAACACCAGATGCCCATTATTCCAGGACAAGTCGTCTATCATGTACTAATTCACCCTCCATTTTCTCCAGAGCAACTCTCTCTTTATTTCTGTCAGACAAATGGCAACTTGCATGACATCTTCAGCGTGGAAATGAAGACAGATCATTTTTATAAGCTCTGAGTATTCCAAATAAGTGAGAGGTAATTTAAGATCTTGACAGAATAACAACTTTATTTTTCCTTTCTTAGCAAGCATCTGCTTCCCACCTGCAGTAGTTCATGTAACTGTATTTTTAAGCATATTTTGTCATATTTAATCCAGGTGATCTACCTAAGGCTCTTAGTAGATCTAAACCATTACTGCTGCTTGCTGATCTTGTTTATTAAGAAAAAAAAGCTTAAAGAGTAACTTTGTGTAAACCACTGGCTAAAGCATGATTATAAATATCCTAACCTCTAACCCTAACCCCTTAACCCTCATGACATAAAACGGTAACAATTACAAATTGAACATGTTTTCTCAACAATAAAAACAATAATCAATAAAATGTGCTGTTCCAAAGCTCCTGGATGGAGTTACACAAGAAGCAGAAAAAAGAAGTGGCTATCTTTTACCATTTAAGAGATATGAACTGTTATTTAAAACATGTGTCACTCGTCATGGATCAGTGGCCCATTTAATTTCACGTAAAGTTGAGACCTTAAGTTTGTTGTGAGAGTTGTGAGGGGATTGCTGAAAAGTTTTAAGTCTGTTGTTTTTCAGTAAAGAAAAAACATCTGAAAGATATTTCAATTTTAGAGGCTTTTTTATTCTACATGTGGAATTCAAGTTTTTTTTATTTTTTTTATTTTATATTTGATTATAGTGTATTGATTTTTGATTAAAGCAGGGATAGATTTTTGGATTTAGTCAAAAAAGTATTAAAAAATAGTAATCTATGGTCATTTTACAGCGGTTTTTGTAAGTGGACATTTATGTCCTGAAGCTTAACTAAGCAGTTACTAAGTCTGAATTCATGGTTCATAATGGAGGCTGTAAATATTGCAGTTATTATAGAGTTTCTCACTGTTTACTGTTTTTGACTATTCTGTGCCGTCCAATGGTCATATACATGCATGCAGCTTCAGCTATTTGTCAGCCTCTGTCACGCTCTCAGTGATTGAGTGCCAATAGCCAATCACCGTGAGGTGTAAAATCAAAGAAGCAGTCAGCATTAGTTATCGTCAAATTGAACCCTCACAGGACTAAAACAAATCCAAAAACTGAAAAAAAAATCAACTGAAAAATGACTCCTGTATACCAGAACTGACCCTCTCACAGTTTAAGAAGCTATAGTCCTTGGGAGTAAACTAAAATGTAAATCGGTGTAAATGTATTCATGCGTACGGAGGAGGGAGGGATCCACAAGTCACAAAGGGTTTTCCCTCATATCTGCCCTGTTGCCATAGCGCTGTGCTAAACAAGAGATTTCAGCAAAGCTTGTATTCCAAAAACACAATTGTTCTTGTTAGGACTGAGATGCATTACTCATATTAAACAGCTTGTCCAGTAACACACACACATTTAGAAAAACATAATCCTCTTTATCCAGACAAGTGGGAGCAATACATTATGGTCTGGGAAAACAAAAATACAGAGAGCAGCTCCAGCAAAAATGATCCACAGACGCTTGTGTATAACAGGCATTTATTCTGGGGGCTTAAAGAGAGTAAGAGTTACAGGGAATAAGAGGAGGCTTAAATGTTGGGGAGAAGGGGTGGAGGAATCTGGCGCCATCTACTGGATAATTACAGTGCAGTTTTGTGTAGGTATAGTAGCTTTATTTTTTAGTAAAAAAAATGGGTCTTTCCTGGTAAAATCACAACGCTTCCAATAGTTTATTCATCTTCTGCAAACCTTCTTTTTTATCTTTGTACAAGATTATTGTGAACAAAACATGTCTTTTCTTGTTTGAGAGAAACTATTCAAGAAATCTGAGGTCATGTACTGACATTTTTGAGAGATTAGTCATTTGAAAATGAAGCTATGAGCAAACAAATACGTCCTGTTGGTTTGTGGATTAAGTTATCTTTAAAAAAAATGTACAGACATTTGGTAAGAGATGTTGAGATAATTTAAACACACACACACACACACACACACACAAATTGCTGTATGCACTGCCATATCATACAGTTTTGTTTTATCCTTATTGGTTTGAACTAAAACTCGTGTTAAAAATGTCTCCTCAGTGGACATTACCTGATATGTAGCCAAGAAAGCATGGGCGTGGTCCCTCCTCCAAAGACCCACACAGTAGAGAAGACAATGAGCAGCGTCGTACTGAACATCATCTGCCGTGCATAGGTGGCTGTGTCTCTGATGGCCAGAGCAAACGCCATGGCCCCACGCAAACCTGCACCACAATCATGATAGTTTCACTTTTATTTCACCTTTTAGAAGTCAAAACTATGTAAACTATGTATGGAAAATATCTTCTTGACAATAGAATCATCAACAGTTCATTTTTGTACTTGTGCCAACTAAAGGAATACAGTAACTATGCAACTGCAATATTTGGACAAGGTGTCTGTCGCCCTCTGCTGGGGGAGTCAAGCTATTTACCCCATAATGCATAACGAGAGCTTCATTCTGAAGGCAATAAGCACTGAGATGATGCAAACATTTTAGGTAAAACATTACAAGACTATATTGTCAAAAAGGTTGACTTTTCAACCTTCAAGTAGACAGTGTCAATCAGCTGACTCGACTAAATTCAAAACGTATACCATTTATTTTAGGAGTATTTTTTACCTGCAAACATCATCATGTGCTGAAAGTTTCCTGTGATTTTGTGTCGTCGACCGAGGTTCAGCAAGAAGGAGAGCGGGTAAATATTCAAGGCTCGGCCAATAAATATAGCAATCTGATCAACAGGTTAAGAACATTTAAAACTAATACAATACAATACACTAAAGGTAATAGAATTTTTTGTTAATAGTTCTGCTCTCCTCTACGCTGTCGTCTGCTGGGCCCCGAGCAGCACAGAGCGGGACAGGAAGAGACTTAATAAGCTGGTCAGGAGGGCCAGCTCTCTCCTGGTCTGTCGTCTGGACTCTGTAGAGGAGGTGGCTGAGAGGAGGGTGTTGACCAAAAAACAATGGACATAAGTCCATCGTGGACGACACTTCTCACCCTCTGCACCGGACTATAGAGGAGCTGAGCAGCTCCTTCAGCAGCCGACTGAGGCACCCTCAGTGCAAGAAGGAGCGCTACCACAGATCTTTAATCCCCACCGCCATCAGACTGTATAACTCCACTGTATAGACCAGACGTGCAATATTTTCTATACTCTCTTTGTACTTATTAGGGGACAAGCACCGTAGGTGCTAGGCAACCTTATAGTGTTTGTACTGCGTTGCCTAGCGACGTTGCCTAGCAACCCTTTGATCATTCCTTGATGGGTTAAACCCTGACCCTGTCAGACCCTGTCAGACTCTGTTAGATCCTGTCAGACCTTGTTAGACCCTGTCAAATGGTGCTTGGCCCCTACATTGCTGCTTGCAGCTATATTTATTATTATTATTTATTCTCCTCAACATGGGAGTCTATGGCAACCCCTAGAACCGTCTGGTAAAAAGTTGTGAAATTTTGCATGCACCTTCCAGCCAGTCTCCTCATTACCCACAGCGATTTATAGGCCCCCAGCCCCAACCGTCTAGTGCCACCAGCAGGTCAAAGTTGCAGGAATTCTCAGGAATTGCCTAGCAACGCACCTAGCAACCGATCTGTCTTTGATCTGTTAAACCTTGTTAGACCCTGTTAAACCCTGTTAGACTCTATTAGACCCTGTCAGACCCTGTTAGACCCTGTCAGGGTCAGATTCTGTTAGACCCTGTCAGACCCTGTTAAACCCTGTCAGACTCTGTTAGATCCTGTTAGACTCTGTTAGATCCTGTCAGACCTTGTTAGACCCTGTCAGATTGTTAGACCCTGTTAAAACCTGTTTCTGAGTCTGACAGGGTCTAACTACCCTGTTAGACCCTGTCAGACTCTGTTAGACCCTGTCAGATCCTGTCAGACCCTGTTAAATCCTGTTAGACCCTGTTAAACCCTGTCAGACTCTGTCTATCTAAACCTCAGCACCTGCAACAAGGTTATTATAGTTTATGAAAACTGTCAGATCCTGTTAGACTCTGTTAGATCCTGTCAGACCTTGTTAGACCCTGTCAGATTGTTAGACCCTGTTAAACCCTGTTTCTGAGTCTGACAGGGTCTAACTACCCTGTTAGACCCTGTCAGACTCTGTTAGACCCTGTCAGACCCTGTTAAATCCTGTTAGACCCTGTTAAACCCTGTCAGACTCTGTCTATCTAAACCCCAGCACCTGCAACAAGGTTATTATAGTTTATGAAAACTGTCAGACCCTGTTAGACCCTGTCAGATTCTGTTAGACCCTGTCAGACTCTGTTAGACCCTGTCAGACTCTGTTAGACCCTGTCAGACCCTGTTAGACCCTGTCAGACCTTGTTAAACCCTGTCAGACTCTGTTAGACCCTGTCAGACGCTGTTAGACCCTGTCAGACCTTGTTAGACCCTGTCAGACTCTGTTAGACCCTGTCAGACCCTGTTAAACCTTGTTAGACCCTGTTAAACCCTGTTTCTGAGTCTGACAGGGTCTAACTACCCTGTTAGACCCTGTCAGCCTCTGTTAGACCCTGTCAGACCCTGCATGCGGCCTACATGCACCTTCGGTGCTTGGCCCCACATTGCTGCTTGCAGCTATATTTTTTATTATTATTACTATTTGTCTGCATGCACTTTCTGTTCAAACTTTCTTTTGCACTAAACTGCCTGGAGCTAATGTGGCAAGTGAATGCATTTCTCCTGTGTGAGATTAATAAAGTCTTATCTTATCTTAGTTAATAGCTGTATAGCTGTCCTTTTTACAACATTTAAAATAATTAACTATCTAATTAATGTTTTATAAATGCAAGAAAAATAATGCCTTTTCTATGTTAACAATAATAAGGACATTATTGAAGTATATTTTAAGGTTGATTCAAAGGATACAAAAGCTCCAATGATGAAGATTGGGCTGAAGATGTGGTTCTGGAAGGTGAACAGAGCCAGGCCCATGTACGAGAAGATGAAGTTCTCAGCCAGGAAATGTAGGACCTCAAACAACTGTGGAAAAGCAAACAACAGGTATTTAAATTCAAGAGAAAACCCAAAAGCTCAACAATTATATTCATACAACATTTGTCAAGTAAATAATTAAAGTCAAAGTTAATGTGAAAAGTCTACCCTTTATTATGCTATACTATGTGTTAACTTTATCAGACAAATTCAAATCTACTGTATTCCTTTAGTAATATATTTAATCTTAATGGCACTTAAAATAAAATAAAAATAAAATCAAAACAGGAGCATGGCCTGTAAATTTAGATGGAGTAATCGTCATGCTGTGTTATCTGTGGATTAATCTGCCCATCCTGAAGAACCCCGATGTTTGTAGAGGGCCGGCGGGACGTCCTGACACAGCCTGATTAAACTCACTGCAGGTGAATTGTTACAGCCATGTGGCACCAGGACAAGTGCCCTGTCTGTGATGTGAAGAGACTCAAGGCATGAGAACAGACCAGGGGTTCCCAAAGTATGAGGTATGCACAAGTGGTGTCCACTACAGAAGCCTCCTCAGGTAGAATATACTGTAGAGGGCTTTCGCTTATATGGTACAGTTTTAGCTATTTTTTACTGAGTGTAGTATCCCTCAGTCATCCAGGTAGAATCCATGGCAAAAGGAGAAATTCAATTTGTCAACTGGAAAAAAAGGTTTATTTGGTCAAATACGTTTCGCAGCTCATCCAAGGTGGTGCTGGTGGACACTGCCTATAACTATCTGCAGGGAGGAGCTAACTACAGTGAAATTACTCTGAAACTATCACACCTATTTGTTTTCAGTTTCTGTTAGTTAGGTAAGCCTATTTAATATGCAGTGGGGGATTGAGTGTGGGGTCTTGTTAGCAGAACCATTCAGGGCCATAATGGGTGTTTTCACACCTCTGGACCCGACCTGGCTCATCCTATTGTTTTCTTTGTTTGTTTTGATTTAGGTTTGAGGATAGAGTTATAGATGGGAGACAAATTATATCTGAGACCTCCATTTCTGTTTAAAGAACAATTCTCTTTTTTGACAAAAATAGCCTCTTTAACTCCCCTCTCAAACCAGTTCTTTTCTCTGGCTAAGATCTGTACCTCACTGTCCTCAAAGGAGTGGCCCCTGGCTTCTAGGTGGAGATGTACGGCAGATGATGGTCCACTCTGACTAGCCAGAGATCTTAGCCAAAGAAAAAAAGAACTGGCTTGACTAACAGAAACCATAAACAAATAGGTGTGATAGTTTCATAGTAATTCCATTGCAGTTAGCTCCTCCCTGCAGATAAGTTATAAGCAGTGTCCACCAGCACTCTAGCCAGAACTGAAGAAGCAGCTTGGATGAGCTGCAAAACGTATTCGACTAAATAAACTTTTGTCCAATTGACAAACTGAATTTCTCCTTTGCCATATTTTTTATTGAGTTTACATTATAATTATTTTAGATTTAGGCGTACTCTTCTGGTCCTCTTCTGTTCATCCTCTACCTCACTTCCCTTGACAAATTCATCCTCGATCATGGTCTACATTTTCACTGCTGCGCCGATGACATACAACTGTACATTTCCAACAAAGCCATCAACTCTGTCACTTACTCCACACTCACCTCTTGTCTATCTCAAATCAAAACTTGGCTCCAGCAAAAGTATGTCAAAGTAAATTGTGACAAAAATGATATAATCATAATTGGTCCCAAAAACACTTCCAAATCCACCCAAAACTTTGACTACACCATTTTTCTCCATCCCCAGTCCTTGGTTTTCTTTTTGCATTATTCCACATTTCAACATGGCTGTGTTCATCCTTGTCCTTCTCTGCTGAAACCCTGATCCAGGCCATTTTACTATAATTCATGAACTATCAAAGGTTATGACTAGGCTTTGTTCTGAGATTTAGTCCATCCCATTTCATTTTTAAATCAAACGGCAAACATAAAATTGAACTTGAAGGCCAAAAGTAGGTTGGAATTGGTGTGCAGTATTCTTTAAAGCGATACCTGCTTGGTGCGTTTGGTGGACTCTTCTGAGAGGTTGTTGTAGGTGTAATGAGCCTGGGTGATTCCACAGAACAGCACAGCTACAACACCTGCAAAAACATTGAGGAATACAATTATTACTGTAATTCTATTTGAAGTAATGACTGTTTAGCCTGAGTAATATGCAAATGTGCACTGCATCTGCTATAGAAACATTATACAGATTATCTTCACAACTGTTAAGATCATATTTATAATGGAATCTGCCGTATAATCTGTGCTCCAACCCTGTCAGCCTTACAGCTCTGGAAAAAATAAGAGACCACTGCATTTTTTTCTGAAATCAGCATCTCTACATGTATTAGGCCTACAGTCATTCCATTCCAGCATCTGTTGAATTCCAACACAAACCTGAGCTACTTCAGTTCTTGCACCAGGAGTGGAATAAAGTCACCCAAGAACAAGGTGAAAGACTTGTGGAGAACATGCCAAGATGCATGAAAACTGTGATTAAAAATAAGGGTTATTGCACCAATTATTGATTTCTGAACTCTTCTTAAGTGTAAACATTAGTATTATGTTGTTTTAAAATGAATTTGATCTTGTTTCTTTGGATTATTTGAGGTCTGAAAACATGTATATTTTTTGTTATTTTGACCATTTGTCATTTTCTGCAAATAAATGCTCTAAATGATAATATTTTATTTGGAATTTGGGGGAAATGTTGTCAGTAGTTTATAGACTCAAACAAAAATGTTCCTTTTGCACAAACACATAGTAAAATCAGAAAAACTGATAACTGATCAAAACTGATTTTGCAGTGGTCTCTTATTTTTTTTCCAGAGCTGTATATAAAGGGACTGGAGAGATACACTTTCCCCAATGCATTCATTTATGTACAGCATGTCTATATAATATAATATTAAATTAATATAATAAAATAATCTGTATTACTGCTACTAATAATAATTGGTCTAATACTGTGCTTTTCCAAATGCTGAAAGTTGCTCTACAATTTCACACATTATTCATTCATTCCACACGTGCTGGTGGTAAACTACTACTGTAGACACAGGGAGATATAATGTTGGATCTCACAAACTTGTTTGATACAATTGTTTGATATGATTTGATATTTTGGATCATGATTTATGATCCAGAGCTACATCTGTATCAAACACAATGTAATTGAAATTCTATGAAAGATTTTTCTGATCTTTCTCACCAGTGAAGCCACAAGCCTCTGCCAACAGGAAGGTGCTCCATGACATAAGGAAGAAAAGCGCAGTCTCCAGCAGGGGGAAGTAGTGAAGCTTAGTGAACTTTGTGACGTGGAAAATGCAATAAGAATAATAATTAAAACTATTCATTTAAATATTGGCATGAATTCAAATGAATGTGTATGATTATTGTCTGTGCCCTGTGCAGGTGCTGCTGGGAAGGGAACAGACAAGAACCAAGGAGCCACATACAGCCACAAACTGGCTCACTCCACTCCCAGGCCTTCACATACTGTATCATCTTAACAAAGTCAATGTCAAAATGTACTTTATTGTCAATTCACTATGTAACAGACATTACACAGAGGACTGAAATTTTGTTTCACCAGACACAAAATGTGCAATTTAGCTAAAAACACACACACAAGCGTGCACACACACACGCACGCACACACAAACACACACACGCACACACAAACACACAGCTACACTCATGGACATGAAGTGTACATCAACAATAAATAGACCTGAGACAAACAAGCAAGCATAAACTCTTCCAACAAGAAGGAAAGTAAACATATACTCTTCCAACAAAAAGGAAAGTTCAAGGTGGGATGAAATGTGCAATATGTAAGGTGCAAAAGTGAAGGTGCAATTTGTAAAGTGCAACCACATCATCTCCTGTATTATCATGGACCCACATCCTGGATGTTTTACACCTCATTGTTACCTTTTAAATTTTACAGAATAAATACTAATTTAATTGATATCATCTGTTGTTTGCCATATTTTTGGCTATAGCTTCAGTCCTCGAGCCGTGTTACAACATGACACCCAGGTCTAAAGGATATGAGAGCAGTGACGACTCCAGTGGCAGCTCCCATCACAAAGGAGCCGCTGAAGATCCCCAGAAAGACTCCTATTGATTTGAAAAGGGCTGAGGCGTCGAACTTGTGACTGTTCGCTCCACTCGGCTGGTAGGCAACTATAGACCTGCAGCAGAGAGCAAATAAGGTTATTTGGTAATCTTGGTATGAGTACCAGATACTAAAATGTAAAAGGAAAAATTGATCATTTTATAATCTCTTTAGTTAGAGTTACAACTGGGTTTTTGGTGGGGGTCTGTAATAGATGAATGTCAGGTCTAGAGGCTAGCTCAGCGAGGGTGGCTTAGCAGAGATTGAGAGATGTACATAGAATGTTTCCTAGAAAAACAATGAGGCACTCCAAAGTCTAATTTATCTATTAAAAATGTGTAGAAATAAAATGTTTCAAATAAGGACAGCCTATGAGGAAAGGTAAATCCATGGAGAACACTGACACCGATAAAGTGGGTCAATATTAAAAGGGTGCTCCATGTGTCCAGCAGAGGGACACAAAGCCCACCTGTCCACACATGAAAGTCAGCCATATGGTCTATGATGTCAGGAGAATGATGAAGAGAGGCCGTCTGAGGTGTACGGCCTCAGACGGCCTCTCTTCATCATTTGAATTGATTACATAATACAATATATGTAAAAGATTTTACTTACGATGACAAAACAATTGCAACTGCATCATTCATGACACTTTCTCCAAACAGCAGAGCATACAGGTCCCCGTCAGCGTGGAGGTCATTGAAGATCGCTAACACTGTTACTACACGCCCAACATAATAATAATAATCATCATCATCATAATAATAATAATCATAATAATCATCATCATCATCATCATCATCATCATTATTATTATTATTATTATTATTATTATTATTATTATTATTATTATTATTATTATTATTATTATTATTATTATTATTATTGAAATACTGTATACAATATGTTCTTTTGTAATGTTATGAATACCTGGGTCAGTAGCTGAAATAATGGCACCAAAGAAAAGACAATCTGTGTAGTAGAACTTGTCCATTAACTGTCCTGCTACTTGCATCAATTTGACCACTCCATACATTAGATTCCTTGACATAAAAAGCAAATATATATAGACAGGATTAAAACAAAACCTGTTAAATGGGAAGTTCAAAATTCTGAAGTTCCTTGTTTTGACTCACCCAATAACAAAACATGAGATGGCCGTACCAATGAAGGCATATGTTAAAATGGAGCCCAGATTTCTGAAAAAGTGTCTCTGAAAGATAAGGAAAAATTAAAATTTAACATTAAAATGTACCTTAAGACAAGTTAAAGAAAGTTTTGTGGAGTAAGGGTTTATTTAATATTTAATAGTTACTCCACAAAAGAAGTTAGCTTACACAAAAATGAACAACCTCTCTGTTTTAATTTCATCCTGCCCTGAAAGTCCTGCATTAGACCTGATCAAGACTGTTCATTCAAGGCATCTTAAGTTTTAAAACTGTCAGATTTTATCATTCAACCTAAAAATATCAATGCAATACGTTATGCAATATTCATTCTTTTCTTTACTACTGTATATGCTTTTTAGTAGGGATTTTATTGCGTAATAAAAAATAAATAAATAAATAAATTCAAATTAATGTGAATTTTGATAGCCCAATATTAAGCAATTGTCTCTTCCTGAGATAGCTAAGTTTACAATAAACCCATAACAAAAAAGAAATTCAATTTGTTAACTGGAAAAAAGTTTATTTGGTCCAAACTTTTGTCCAATTGACAAATTGAATTTCTCCTTTTGCCATGGATTCTACCTGGACGACTGAGGGATTATACACGCAATAAACCCATAATATAAACATCATCAGTTGATCAAATCCATTCCAGGAATTACATGTCGCTACAGTTATTTTTACACATCACTGTTCAAAGATTTAATTGATTAAATTTACTTAAGGGCTTGGTATTCATTAGTGCCAGTGAATGCCTGACAAACTGGAGGAGTAATGTCAACAGTGGCGTGTGCTTGTTTAACTGGTTACAAATCAAACATACAGAGCTATGCGGCGCTGCAACCTCTTCAAGAGCACTGCCAAGACTAGGGCTCATTCCACCCAGAAACAGAGAAATGCTGACTCAGACATTTAAAGGAAATAACCCCTCTACCCCAGAGGCCGCCAAAGGACTGCCAAGAGGGAGTTTATGAGCTGAAAATGTATTAGGACTAACACTGACCAGATCCTCTGTGGAAGTGGAGTTGTTTGAACTTCAGGTAGTAATAAGATAGTAGTCCTGTGTGTTTGTAGATTTGAGCTGACATAAATAAGCAAGAGGAGATTTTGAGATTCATGCAATGGAAAACCAGGCAATACCATTAAAAGACAATTTTTGATTAACCTAAACTGAAGACTGTTAGAGTAAAGTATTATGACTCTATTTGGCTGTAAACACATTTGTTTAAATACTAAACGTCAAGAGGGGAACTGAAAGACATCTGCTCTGGACTTCCCCTTGAAGGAGCCACTTGTTCCACTGAGTCTGAGCCTGTTACGTCTGTGCCACTGAAGGCTCACCTCAGTCAGCCATCTGTCCAATAAGACATCAAGTGGTGGCAGCACACAGTTTTTTTTGTTTTGTTTTTTTTAGTAAACTTTACAAAGATTTATAGACTGGAACCATATACTGTCTTCATGATTTTTTTTTTTACTTTTTATTTATGCTTTTCCAAAAACAAAGGTATAGAACAAAACTAATATTTTACAATCTCCCTCAGCCTTGCATCTACTCACCACTTCCCACCAGATCTTGAGAGTCATTTCACTTATAAAGTTGACATGATCTGGTCGCGGACTATTGTTTTCCACCAAGCCTTATTTGTGGTTGATGTGTACAGTAATTTAACTCAATTTGTTTCCATTTTGATTCATATTCTGGTGAACAATATACCACATATCTTAATTGAGCAGCCAGAAAATAATCTTTAAAATTTGGGAGAGGCAGCCCACCTTGTTTTTTCTCTCTAGCTGAAGTGTTTTAAATTTGATTCTCGAGTTTGTTCCCCTCCAACTAAATCTACTTACAAGTTTATCCCATTTCTTACATTGTTTATCTGGAACTCAGACTGGTAGGGAAAGGAATAAGTACAGTAATCTTGGTAGTATATTAATTTTTATGACCTCTATTCTAGAATTGAGATCCATAACCAAAGTTGCCCATGATGTCAAATCTTTTTGGATTGCGTCATTAATTTGACTATAATTCACCTCATACAGTAGGTTTGGACCTCTAGTCAGTAGTACTCCAAGATAATCAAGCTTATCTGAATCCCGTCTAAGTTTATATTTTTGTTTGAGTCCAAAAGGCTATAGTTAATACAAAGAACTTGAGTCTTTGAAATATTTAATTTATACCCAGAATTTTTTCCAAAATCTTGAAGTCTTCATGAATTTTGACAGGCCTGATTAACAGGTGGATTAAACAATCAGAGCATTACCTATTTGTGTCACAACAAACATTAAAAGGAAAGAAAAAATAACACACACTGAGGAACAGCACTAAATGCTCCAATCTGAAATCTAAAAAGTTATATATATTTTGTTCAGATTGTTGCAAGGATATCCAAGAGGATGAGAGGAGATTAGGAGGAGATCCTAAAAAAGGTATAACCAGGCTGAGCACACATAAGGTAAGGATAGTCTCCTGTCTCTCACCTTTTTAAGGCTGTATCCTGCATGGAAGATAATAGGAGGCAGCAATATATTGAAGAATACCTCTGGGTCAAAGGTCACCTGGAAACAAAAGTTATAATGAAGATATGAATGAGGAAAGTCAGGCATTAAGAAATACAGTATAAAGCTAAATTATAGTTAGCCATAGCAAATGGTTAGTAATAAATGTGACAAGAATGCATGAATGTATATTACACTGCATGCTCTGAATCCATGTAAATAATTATGGGGTGGTATATGTTGTGTATATGTTGTGTATTTTCTTCTTAAAAGTAGGGCCAAATATAGTGATCGAGTGCTTGATTAATTGGACTATTTGTATTTTCAACTAATTAAGAAATAACTAGCTCTATATGTATAGGCATGGGTAATAGTAGTTAAGGCCTATGTTCTCTGCACATCAGCATTAATCAATATACAGCTCTGGAAATAAATAAGTGACCACTGCATTTTTTTCTGAAATCAGCATCTCCACATGTATTACAGCCATTCCATTCCAGCATCTGTTGAATTCCAACACAAACACAAAGCTGAGCTACTTCAGTTCTTGCACCAAGAGTGGAATAAAGTCACCCAAGAACAATGTGAAAGACTGGAGAGCATGCCAAGACGCATGAAAGCTGTGATTAAAAATAAGGGTAATTGCACCAAATATTGATTTATGAACTCTTCTTAAAGATCCCATGACATGATAGAAGTATCATGTCATGATTGATGCTTTTATATGGCTCCTTAATGGTTCCCTAATACTGTAAATGAATCCTTCTTCAAAATCAACACTCAGTGCATGAGAAGACACATGTACAGAGTCAGAGTCATAATCTCTCTGTCTGAACAACTCATTCTGGGCCTTGTTGCTTGAATGCAAATGAGAAGAACACAGATTGGTAAGAGGAAGGGGGGGGGGGGGGGGGCAAATGCACCGCTGGTTCCTTGTTTTAGCGGTGCGCTGTGCCTGGCCCCACTTCCGCGTGTGTAAGCGCGAAGGAGGAAAGGACAGCCTTTTCAATGAAAAAAAACAAATTTTTACAGAAAATAAAATTAAACCACTGCTGTTTCAGAGATCCAGAGGGTTGGGTAAAGGACTTCCGAGCCTAGAAACACTCGCACGTGCCTCCAGGCAAATAAAAAAACGCATTTCGCATTGCGTACCTCCTCCGCAGTCCAAACTCTCTGGGCGTGATTTCCAGAGACAGGGGGTGGAGATCCAGACGGTAGTGGAACTGAATTTGCATTTCTTTTTTCGATCTGACGTCAATAAGGTGCCTTGTCCAGAATCGCCCATTTGAGCTGTGTTTTTTTCAAACGCAGAGAAGGATCGCAAATGCTCAGTTTAGACATTACGCAACTTTTAGCCATTGGGGGGCCCTAAACAGGGTAGGGGAGCTCACATTAACATTCAAAAACCTCAGAAAGTGAAAATTTCATGCCATGGGACCTTTAAGTGTAAACATTAGTATTATGTTGTTTTAAAATGAATTTGATCTTGTTTCTTTACATTGTTTGACGTCTGGAAACATGTATCTTTTTTGTTATTTTGACCATTTGTCATTTTCTGCAAATAAATGCTCTAAACGATAATAATTTTATTTGGAATTTGGGGGAAATGTTGTCAGTAGTTTATAGACTCAAACAAAAATGTTCCTTTTGCCCAAACACATACCTATAAGTAGTAAAATCAGAAAAACTGATCATTTTGGAGTGGTCTCTTATTTTTTTCCCAGAGCTGTATGTGAATGAAAGTAATCTATAGGCTATGTGTTCCAGGTGAAGATTTTTCATGGATGTATGTTAAGAATAATATTACCTTTAGTTCATGTATTATAAATTGAAAATAGCAATAAGGATAAGTGAGCGTGACAGGACTCGTTCTGACCGCTCACACTCACACATGCACCCTACAAACTTACATCTATTTCACTTCAAATAGTGAATGAAAATTACACACAATGCATGTAATATAACTGGTGTATTGTTACCAACCTTTCTGAGCATATCATTTTGTTCCACATTATGAATCTCTCTTAGGTTTATTTCCCCTTTGAGGCTGTACTCAAAGAACTTTCCACTGACGTTGAGCAGAAGGGTGCTAGCGGGACCCTCCTTCAGCGAGCAGCTCAGGGGGGTCTGGTTGTGATAACTGGTAGCTGGGATCCCGTAACGCAGAATCACTCCTACCAACAGACCTGAAGGTGAAAATACAAAAAAGCAAATGAACAATTAAGTTATAAGCACAATAACAACTTGTACAGTACTTTTTTCAATAACTAACACAGTACAGCAACACAGTTTTTCTCAAACAGGGGTACAAGGACAGGTATATGTGCATTAAGTGTTTAATATTACTTCTTTCAAAATAAAAGAGAGGGGATATTGACTACTCTGAATGATAAATAGCATATTTACTTTTGGTAATACAGCTCTGGAAAAAAATAAGAGACCACTGCATTTTTTTCTGAAATCAGAATCTCTACATGTATTACAGCCATTCCATTCCAGCATCTGTTGAATTCCAACACAAACACAAAGCTGAGCTACTTCAGTTCTTGCACTAGGAGTGGCATAAAGTCACCCCTAAACAACGTGAAAGACTTGTGGAGAGCATGCCAAGACACATGAAAGCTGTGATTAAAAATAAGGGTTACTGCACCAAATATTGATTTCTGAACTCTTCTTAAGTGTGTGAAAAGTCCCTCAGTCGTCCAGGTAGAATCCATGATAAAAAGAGAAGTTCAATTTGTCAACTAGACAAAGTTTGTTTGGTTGAAAACGTTTCGCCGCTCATCCGAGAGGCTTCGTCAGCTCTGGCCCTCATGCTGGTTAGACCCCGTTTATATCTAGCTGCAAGGGAGGAGCTACCTACCCTGAACAAAGCTCTGAACCTATCCCAGCTACTCTCTTTTGTTTTACGAATTCCTCTGGCGTCTGAAATAGCTCTGAAACTATCAACTAATCTGTCTCTTTGTATTTCAAATTTCTCTGGCGTCCAATTCCCTATTCAAGACAACGACCCCAAAGAGACAGATTAGTTGATCGTTTCAGAGCTATTTCAGTATAGTGAGCGCCGCCTAGGGCTTATAGATATGCGAATGCTAGACGCCAGAGGAATTCGTAAAACAAAAGAGAGTAGCTGGGATAGGTTCAGAGCTTTGTTCAGGGTAGGTAGCTCCTCCCTTGCAGCTAGATATAAACGGGGTCTAACCAGCATGAGGGCCAGAGCTGACGAAGCCTCTCGGATGAGCGGCGAAACGTTTTCAACCAAACAAACTTTGTCCAGTTGACAAATTGAACTTCTCCTTTTATCACTCTTCTTAAGTGTAAACATTAGTATTATGTTGTTTTAAAATGAATTTGATCTTGTTTCTTTGCATTGTTTGAGGTCTGAAAACATGCATCTTTTTTGTTATTTTGACCATTTGTCATTTTCAAATAAATGCTCTGATAATATTTTTATTTGGAATTTGGGGGAAATGTTGTCAGTAGTTTAGACTTAAACAAAAATGTTCCTTTTGCACAAACACATTTACCTGGCCAGCCAAATGATATCTCTCTGTATTTCCTATACACCGCGGTACAGCGATGAGTCATGGATTCTTCCAGGCAACAAACACATACCTATAAGTAGTAAAATCAGAAAAACTGATAATTTTGCAGAGGTCTCTTATTTTTTCCAGAGCTTTATAAGAGTTTGGAAAAACTGAGAAGAGTTATCAAATATATATCGTTTAAGGTGCACAAAAACTTTTCTAGTGGAGGGTCCGCCACCTGCTTGTCTCCATGGAGATATTATTGCTTTGTCTGGAATGTTCCATGGTATGACATAAACGTATCCATCTCACACTTATTCATTACAAGTGTTTCTATTGCTCAAAAACACAATAATTCCTTCTGTGAACAGAGGTGACTGATAATAAGTTTAATCTATCCTGTGGAACATTCTTGACAAAGCAATAATAATACTTCCATGGAGACAAGCAGGTGGCGGACCCTCCACTATAAATGTTATGCAGTGCACCTTTATTTGACCACTTTTCAAGGAACTAATCTTCTTCCACTTAACAATTGCTTGCTACTCTGGACCTAAACATGATAAAGGACACAGCCACTCAATCTACACTTTCTATGGGCAATTTAGTGGACTAGTGCATTTGCATGTCTTAAATGTTGTTTATGCTTTATATCTGTTTGTTTGTGCAAAGATATTCGTAAGTGTTATCTAACTTTATAGCTTTATCTAAAAATATGTATGATTAATTTACTCAGTCAGAATCTCATTTGTTGTTCAAGGCCACAGTATCAGGTGCAGAGAGAGAGAGAGGGAGAGAGGGAGAAAGAGAGAAAGAGAGACAGAGAGAGAGAGAGAGAAAGAGAAAAAGAAAGAGAGCAAGAGAGTGAGAGAGAGAAACAGAGAGAGAAAGAGAGAGACAGAGAGAGAGAAAGAGAGACAGAGAGAGAGAGAAAGAGAAAGAGAGAGGGAGAGAGAGAAAGAGAGAGACAGAGAAAGAGAGAGGGAGAGCGAGAGAGAGAAAGAGAGAGAAAGAAAGAGAGAGAGAGAAAAAGAAAGAGGGAGAGAGAGAGAGAAAGAGAGAGAGAAACAAAGAGAGAGAGAGAGAGAGAGGGAGAGTGAGAGAGAGAGAACGAGAGAGGGGGAGAGCGAGAGAGAGAGAGAGAGAGAGAGAGAAAGAGAGAAAGAAAGAGAGAGAGAGGGAGAGCGAGAGAGAGAGAAGAAAGAGAAAGAGTGAGAGAGAGAGAGAGAGAGAAAGAGAGAGACAAAGAGAGAGAGAGGGAGAGGGAGAGAGAGAAAGAGAGAGAGGGAGAGCGAGAGAGAGAGAAAGAGAGAGAAAGAGACAGACAGAGAGAGAGAGAGAGAGAGAGAGAGAAAGAGAGAACGACGGAGAGAAAGAGAGAAAGAGAGAGAGAGAGAGAGACAGAGAGAGAGAGAGAGAGAAAGAAAGACAAAGCTGGGATGAAAAATGGGGGTAAAATGCAGGGACAGCAGAGAAGCTAAATCCTGGAGCAAGGCATAATATGAGGCATATTATGAGGCAGCCTCTTAGCAAACATAAATCCTCCAAACAGACGACACAGATCTGCAGGGGGCAGAGCTGGCACTGCTGCATCCACACACTAGTTTAAAAGAGTTAATGCCCCTCTATAATGCAAGGTTGTCTGGTGACAGTTTGAAGATGAGTCACACAGGGGGTGCAAAGAATCATGTCTGTTAACAATATAAAACAAAATATAAACTACATAAACAACATAAATAAAAACAACATATTCTGCAATCCTCCTGGATTTTCCATTCAGAGGAAACCATCTACACATAAAAAGGCAGCACCTACACAATTGTGAATAATACTTTTGAAAGAAAACACACACACAAAAGCATATACAAAACCAAAAAAGTATATATAAAAGCATAGATTAAGCATATACTGTATATAAAACTCAAATTTTTGATCTAGTTTAGACCAGCATGTTTAGACATTTTTGTGTATAGTATTATTATAATTTACAGCTTTGTAAAGATATTGATTGGTTAAACATTATAGCATAATTTTAAAGGGGTGGGATTGACGAGTGACATCAACAGAGCATGTTTGGGTTCAACAGTTTTGAGTTTCAAGGACACAAACAGCAGATGAATTAAAAACATATCAGGGAACAGAAACAGTTTTACACTAAATAATATCAGTGACTGTAAGTATGTGTGAGTAAAATCTATTATTTTAGCATTTTTATTTTCATTGAACCAAGTAGCTATGACATTGTCACGCTGTGTAAAATTTTAGTCAAATTTGTGACGATTCAGCTGTACAAACAAAAATGGTAACACAACATTCTCTAACTGAAACATCTCTACCATCTGCATATTTTCAATAGGCCTATCCTTAGGCTCTGTTGAGGCTAAAACCAAATGTCTAGGGTCACAGGAGGTTATAGTAAGAGAGTAAAGCAACAAATCAAAGTCTGTAAGTCAATAGTTAATGAGTGACATTCCATGATAGAATTTTGTCTTTGAATCTGTATGTGCTACTTTGGGCATGATGTCATTACCAATAAAAACGCACCTTTTTTCATTGGCCTTTACTCCGAGTTAGGAAGAGACACCTTGGCACCTTCTTGCTGTTGATGTTGTTGTTGTTTTATTATTATTATTATTTTATTATTGTCACCATTGTTATTATTGTTGTTATTTTAACTCTATCTGATTTTTATGTCACCTTTAATGTTGTTCAGCACTTTGGTAAGCTTTGGCTGTTTTAAATGTGCTATATAAATAAAATTGATTGATTGATTGATTGATTGAATGGGCAAGACTATGTCCTGATTACATGATTCTTAGTGCTTTAATTCATCTGTATAGCTTGTATAGCTCTCAATAATACTGCACTAAAGTACTTTTCATAACGCATATGTTTACTGCTGCTGCTCTATATGAATGTATCATGTATGCCACTGCCTCACTGTAAACTACTGTTACCTATGCAATATCCTGCTTCATAACCCACATGCAATACTTATACTACACTATATAATGTGCAATACGAAATCCACGTGCAATACTTGTACTAATATTATATTATGTGCAATACGAAATTCATTTGAGCAGTATTATCACTTGTGAAACACTCTACTTACACCTTATTTAATCCTACATGTACCTCTGTATTTTATTATAGGCCTATTTTATTACATATTTTTATTATATTGTTTACTTTTTCCCTCATTGCATTGTTGACCTTGTGTTGATCCTGCATATGACAAGAAGTAAACAATCTTGAATCTTGAAATTAAGAATTGAGAGCAAGCTAAAGTAAACTATTGTAGCCTGGCAGTGTGTAAGCTGCTGCATTTGAAGAGGTAGACGCCAGAAAGAACCAAATCTGCAGCACCAAGAAGCAGAGGTGAGACATTTAGCTACTGCCCATTGCATCAGAAAGTAGGCTATAATTATGAATCCATTCAAGAAGCCCTTTTCTGTGTTTTTGAGCCCCCACGTGACTTGTAAGCTTACCGTAAATCATTGCTAACCCGGTCTCGTGTAGGAACCGGACTCGTCTGTGCTTGAAGAGCCATATGGTCAGGATGGTCAAAGTCAGCAGCAAAATAAACGTCAGCAAATTAACGCTGTCCTGGCGGTGACTTTCCTCTGCCTCTTTCTCCGTGGCAAGTTCCTCCATGACATCGCTGGCTTTTACCCCGGATAACCTGATAATCCCTGCCGCAGACGTGAGCCAGACCACGAGCATCAATCGTAGAGCGCCGCGGTAGCCTCCTCGGAACGCATCCATAGCTCACGAAGGATGCTGACGCTAAACCGGGTAAAGAAGACGCACGAACGTTCACCGCTGATGCACCATGTCTCTCTCACGGCAGATCCGACTGGACAAACGAGTCTGCATTACCGATAAACCGCAGTTCAACCTTTTAAAGACACACACCGCGTCGTCTTGAGATGGAGTAGGTGATATTGCGCGCCGATCAGCTCCTAGTTGGATCAAGTTGCATCGTACGTAAAAAAAAAAAAACCTTTCGCTCCGCAGCCCCAGTTGACTCACGGTCCTCACAATGCCAGTGATGATCTTGCAGCTCAAGCGTGGAGATTCGTTAAAAACAGGAAATTCACGAGTACTGCATCGGGAATGAAGAGTCAGCGTTTAACCCAAAAAAAGTTGAAGCATGCATCCGTTGTAGAGGGGTGATATGGAGAAATGTGACCAGCTGTAGTTTTACAAGCCTTATTTTGAACATATGTTATTTTAAGGTATAAGCAGATAGATATGCAACTATAACAAAATATAGATTGTAATAGCAAGATGGTCCAATTTGGGGACCCAGTGTAGGCTATGCAATGGCAGTTGTTAGCTCTGGAAAAAATAAGAGACCACTGCAAAATTATCAGTTTTTCTAATATTACTACTTATAGGTATGTTCCAAATAAATGTTATCGTTTTTGAGCATTTATTTGCAGAAAATGGCCTCAAACAATGCAAAGAAACAAGATCAAATTCATTTTTAAAACATAATAACATAATACTAATGTTTACACCAGTATTTCTGAAGAGTTCAGGAATCAATATTTGGTGCAATAACCCTTATTTTTAATCACAGCTTTCATGCGTCTTGGCATGCTCTCCACAAGTCTTTCACATTGTTCTTGGGTGACTTTATTCCACTCCTGGTGCAAGAACTGAAGTAGCTCAGCTTTGTGTTTGTGTTGGAATTCCAACAGACGCTGGAATGCAATGGCTGTAATACATGTAGAGATGCTGATTTCAGAAAAAAAATGCAGTGGTCTCTTATTTTTTTTCCAGAGCTATATATCTTTTTGTATCAGTGTGACCGAATGGAAATTAGGACTACTGGCACTAACCAGACAACGCCACCTATGGGGGGTTGGCCCACAGGAATAAATAAGTAAACCCTTTAAGAAGTATTTAGGCAACACAAGTTCGCACATTACACGAGACAGAGACGTGAGTTCAACCAAATTATATTTATTTGCTAGTGACCAAAATAGGACAGAGAAAACATTAGACCTATAGCATAGACTGGAGCCAGCCCAGATCTGGCTCAGCAACCCCGAGCCGTAGACACGCCGAGCTGCAAATCCACACAGTTGAGTGACAACTACTCGTCACTGATAGCGGCTAGGCAGAGAGCAGACACGACCACCGTCGGTAGGAGCAGTCTGCAGCAAATAAAAGAAATAATTAACTTGAGATCCCCGAGTTCTTCTCCAGACAGCAGCACGAGGGGGAGACTCACCGCTCCGAGGCATTCGACCCAGCGCAGCCCCACGCACACAGCACGCTGCTCCAATTACCAACACCTGGCGATCTACAGAGCAAAGAACCGCGGATGTAACAAACCCAATCAACGAACGCATAAAAGACGCAACACTCACCCAGTCTGAGCGCACGTTCGCCCCAATGCAGCCCAAAGCAGCAGACCCGTGTCACCAACACAACAACCGGCCATACGGAAGAGGAGAGGAGGAAGTAGTCGCGTTGGCTACTTAAATACCCCACGCCCAGATCCACCACCCAATCACCGCACCCAGCGGGCAGAGACGCAAACGTGACACCAATCATCCAATCTGTCACATTATACCCCCCTTTTCTTTTTCGGCGCCCCGATGAAAAATATAAATAAAATTGGCCAACATCCCACTGGCCAATTCTAACCATCCAGCTGCGCTGCTGGGGGAGCCTCCGCAGCATTGACCTCACTGCCAGCAGGCCGTGGAAGGTGGTGGATGTTAGTATGTATGCCTGCCGTGGCCCGGCCCGTTCGGCGCGGTACTGGCTGCCTAGGACTCAAGGCCCCCGCACCAGAAGGGACAGACAACGCTCCTGACCCAGGGTCCGGGGCTAGACCACCCGTGGCAGCGGGTGTCATCTAAGAGGGGGTACCACTCGCCGCCCCAAGCCTACCGGGTTCGTGTATAGGTGGAGGCACTGGAGCATTAGGAACAAGCAGCCACCAGTCCACCTCGGAGTCAGGTGCATCCATGGAACATCCAGGGGCAGGGAGTTCACAGGCCACTGCTTCGCGCTCTGATGGGGGGGGGGGGGTGACTTGTACCTTCAACATGTCGCGATGAACTCTCCTTGCCCGGCCTAAATCATCTGCTGGGGCGACGGTGTACACTACACCATCACTATCTGGGACCTCCAGTACCTGATGGACTACAGAACTCCAGAGGTCTTGAATTTTATGCCGGCCTCTTGCAGCATGATCCCGAAGGTAAACCAACTGGCCTACTTGCAAGGGTGCCTCCCGAACCCCCTGATCGTGACGATCCTTACGGCGCTGTGCAGCAGCGAACAACCGCTCCCGTGCCCCTTCAAAGGCCAACTTGAGCTGGGCCTGATGTTCCGCCATCCAATCCTGTACAGTACCTGGCACCGGGTCCTGGACACGGCCCAGGAGAAAATCAACTGGGAGCCTAGGTTCCTGTCCAAACATCAAAAAGAATGGTGATTCCCCCGTACTTTGGTGGGGGGTGGTGTTGTAGCAATAGACCACCTGTGGCAGACAGGAGGTCCAGTTGCGCTTCTGGGGCACGGGCAATGTCCTCAGAAGGTTGTGCAGCGTCCTATTAAAACGCTCGCACTGCCCATTCCCTGCGGGGTGATACGGTGTAGTGCGCGATTTCTTTACCCCATACAGGCAGCAGAGCTGGTCGATTAGGGAGCTCTCAAAGCTTCTACCTTGATCGGAATGAATGCGACCCGGCACCCCAAATCGGTAGAACCATTCGTACAAAAGGACCTGTGCCACAGTTATTGCCCGCTGGTCCCTAGTGGGAATTGCCTGGGTATACTTACTGAAAACGTCTGTAATTACCAGAACGTTTTCCAGTCCATTCTGGGATGGTTCGAGGAGGGTGAAGTCGATAGCAATGACTTCATTCGGTCTAGATGCTGATAAGTGACCCATAAAACTGTGGGACACAGGCCGGGGGTCTTTTGCCACCTGACACTGCTCACACTGCTGACACCACTGGAGGATGTCAGTAGCCATTCCTGGCCAATAGCAGCGACGCCGTATTAGCTCTGAAGTTCTCTCCACCCCCTGGTGACCATGGTCCTGATGCAACTGTTTCAAGGTTTCCTTCTTAAGGACGGTGGGCAGGAGAAGCTGAAGACATTCTTCCCTCCCGTCCGGGCGGAAGACTCGGCGGTACAATACACCCTCCTTTTCCACCAACCGACCCCACTGTCGCAACAGCATCACTGCCAATTTTGGGAGCCGTTGACACTCCTCCGCCGTAGGCCGTACTTGCCTCCTCCAAAACCCCAAGATGTCTCGCAGGAGGGGGTCAGCCTCCTGCAATGAGCAAATCTCAGCAAGAGAATGCCCCGGCAGTACAGCCATCACGGACTGGGTGGCAAGAGTTACCGCACTTGACTCGGGGGCCTGCTGCAAAGATAGAGGCACCGAAGTACCTGGGAGAGCATACTCCGCCAAGCTGGAACTTGACAAGTACTGCCTAGAGAGCGCATCGGCATTTTTGTTTTGGCGACCCGAGCGATACTTGATTTCAAAATCAAAGGACGCCAACTGAGCTGCCCATCGATGTTCGGTGGCCCCAAGCTTCGCCGTATGGAGGTAGCTGAGCGGGTTGTTGTCAGTGAAAACAACACATTTATGGCCCAGCAAGTACTCCCGAAATTTCTCGGTCATGGCCCACTTGAGCGCAAGGAACTCCAGCTTCATTGAGCTGTAATTCTTCATATTGCGCTCCGTGGGCCTAAGTCCCCGGCTAGCGTAAGCCACCGGCTTGACCACTCCATCAAACTCCTGCGACAAAACCGCCCCTAGCCCACTATAGCTGGCATCCACTTCCAGTATAAATGGCCTACAGAAATCAGCATAAGCCAAAACTGGGGAGGACACCAGTTTGGCCTTCAAAGCCTCAAAACTATCCTCACATTGAGGTGTCCATGCAGCACCTAGGTCGTGGCTGGCTCTTCTTCCCTTTGCGGCAGCAAGGTCAGCCACCAGCTTATGCAGAGGACTTGCCAATTTCGCAAAGCCCGCCACAAAACGCCTGTAATAACTGGCGAACCCCAGAAAGGATCGCAACTCTGAGATATGGCGTGGTCGCTGCCACTTGGCCACAGCGTCAATCTTAGATGGATCAGTGGAGACCCCTTGGCTTGAGATGACATGCCCTAGGTAGCCGACCTGCCGTTTGAAGAAGGCACACTTTCCCAATTTTGCCTTCAAACCTTCCCGTTGAAGGCGACTGAGAACTACCTCCAACCGCTGAAGGTGCTGGGTGACGGATGATGAAAATACCACAATATCATCAAGGTAAAGTAGAAGTGACTGACACTGTTGGTCCCCAAAAAGCCGCTGCATAAGGCGCTGGAATGTGCTAGGGGCATTGCACAATCCGAACGGCATTCGGTTCCACTCAAAGAGGCCGAAGGGAGTACAAAAAGCTGTTTTAGGTTTATCCTGTTCGGCAACTGGGACCTGATTATAGCCACTAGCAAGGTCCAACGTCGAGAACCACTGGGCACCCGCCAAGGCATCCAGACTTTCCTCAATGCGAGGAAGAGGAAAAGCGTCCTTGCGCGTCTTTCGGTTCAGAAGGCGGTAGTCCACGCACATGCGTAGACTCCCATCCTTCTTTTTCACCAGGACAATTGGTGAGGCGTAAGGGCTAGTACTTTCCCTGATTACCTGGGCCTCAAGAAGCTGGTTAATGTGGGCCTTAACCTCCTCATATTCCGACGGCGGAATGCGCCGGTAGCGCTGTCGGATAGGTGTATCATCCACCAGTGGAATGTCATGGGAAAGCAGCTGGGTACAACCCAAGTCAGCATCATGTGCTGCGAACACGGAACTGTACCGCTGCAATAGACCTCGAACCTCTGCCTGGTCAGGCTCTGACAAAGCCGATAGGTCGAGAGCGTCAACTCTGTCCTGCACAGAACTCACAGCAGTCTGAGAGAAGTCTGAGCAGGAGACCTCACCTCGGTGATTCCAGCTGGCAAGCTGACGACCTGGGCGGCGGTTAAGGAGCCCAGGCAAACACGGGGATAGAGAAGAGCTTCTGTCAGTCCAACATTGATGATGGGAACATATGCAGTACCTCTCATCACCTGAACCAGACATGGTGAGGCCAGCAGTCCCGCTGGTAGACCACCCTGTGGCGGTTCAAACAGGGCTATCTGCCCAGAGAGCTGTTCTGAACACGTACTGGCCACGAATTTCATTGTGCCACCCGGTACCCGTACTGCTCGGGAACCCCGCACCCTAGCAGTGCCCATAAAGGTCTGGTCCTGCACGGATGACTGATGGCACTGCTGTAGGGCCTCAATAACAGGACTCGGTGCCTCCGAGACGGAGGTAGAATGGAAGAGGGAGGGGCCATGGGCCCCAAACAATTCCTGATAGCAACGGCGAATGACGTTCATCCCCAACACTCCAGGGGTTGAAGGTAAGGCACCAACGGGATCCCGAACTATTAAAATACCGCAACGGGGCATTACCTTACCACAAAGGACCACATCCAACTCCAGATACCCGATATAAGGGATCGCCAACCCATTGGCTGCCCTCAGCTGCAGCCAATGGCATGACTGGAGACGTTCCTGGCCCCACGGCTCAAACTGCTGTAGGAAGAAGCTCTCAGTTACCGTGGAGACCATAGATCCAGTATCGAGCAGACAAGAAACATTAACTCCCCCAATGGATACGTCAATCTTGGGACAAGACGACATAAGTGACCCCACCTGTGAGCCAGTAGGTGCCCCCACTGAACTGTGACTCCGCAGTTCAATGGGCATCAGTTTTCCGACAGGTCGGAAGAGTGGGATGGCCCAGCGGTCTGTGAGTGCATGCCAGAGATGGAATTAGCTCGAGGACGGGACAGAACCCGTTCTCCATCACATTCTCTGGCAAAATGGCCAGGTCGTTGGCACCGAAGGCAGACCACAGGACCACCTCGACGCGGCCTATTATTGGTGGAGGAGCCCTGTAAAGAGGCTACGGTCTGAGTGAGCTGATTCAGTTGGTCCTGCTGCCGCTTCAACAGTTCTTTAAGTTCCCCCAGCTCACTCCCTTGAGAAGGCACCGTCTGGGCGGAGCAAGGGCGACCCTGCATCCCATATTGGAGGCCATATGCGGATGGGAGGGAGAAACTACGACCACGCGCACCGCCTGGGAGCCCCTCCTGCTCCCACCTAATAGCTTCCTTTCGGATGTCGAGCAAGGTAGCAGTAGGCTGGCGCCGAACAAACTGTTTCAATTCCCTGCGCAGAGCATTATCCAAGACATGTTCAGCAAATTGATCTCTGAGGAGGACCTCAGCATTGGGGATACCATCAGGCGCGCGCTGTTTGACCTGCTCCATTAGCGCCATTAAGCCCAAAGAAAACTCCTGCAGAGTCTCTCCCTCCTGCTGCTGTCTGGAGAAGAAGGCTTGTTGCAACGTTACATAAGACTGAGTACAACCATACAGCTCCGTCAGAATATCCAGAGTCTTTTCCGGATGCTTTCCGTTCTACGCTAGGACGATATTTAATTTCTCTCTTCGCCTCGCCCTCCAAATGATCAAAGATAAAGAAAGCCTGGTCGGCACCCGTAAGGTGGCGGGCTCGCGCGCCTGCACGTACTTCTTCTACCCACTCCACTATGCCCATGCCAGTTTTACCATTAAACATGGGGCACTTGCGGTCTCTTGGTATTACTACCAGACGCTCCGCAACCATGGCACCAGCTGCTGCAGATGGCCCCAAGTTTGCTTCGCCCGCAGTTGTAGCAGCTGCATCAGGGCCAGACTGGGAAGCATTCTGCCCCTGACGAAGGCGCTCATTATCGACCTTAAGCTGCTGCACTAAATCCTTAAGTAGTTGTAGCTCCTCCTCCATAGTCGCCATAGCCAAATTGAAAGTTGGATGACTGAGGCTGCTGTTTTGTTCACCACACTCTTACAAATAACCACACCAACACCCTTGTCCTAGGTCACAATAATCCTACAGAACTCACGTCTCCACCATTGAGAATGAAATCCTGCCAACAACGCCAAATGTGACCGAATGGAAATTAGGACTACTGGCACTAACCAGACAACGCCACCTATGGGGGGTTGGCCCACAGGAATAAATAAGTAAACCCTTTAAGAAGTATTTAGGCAACACAAGTTCGCACATTACACGAGACAGAGACGTGAGTTCAACCAAATTATATTTATTTGCTAGTGACCAAAATAGGACAGAGAAAACATTAGACCTATAGCATAGACTGGAGCCAGCCCAGATCTGGCTCAGCAACCCCGAGCCGTAGACACGCCGAGCTGCAAATCCACACAGTTGAGTGACAACTACTCGTCACTGATAGCGGCTAGGCAGAGAGCAGACACGACCACCGTCGGTAGGAGCAGTCTGCAGCAAATAAAAGAAATAATTAACTTGAGATCCCCGAGTTCTTCTCCAGACAGCAGCACGAGGGGGAGACTCACCGCTCCGAGGCATTCGACCCAGCGCAGCCCCACGCACACAGCACGCTGCTCCAATTACCAACACCTGGCGATCTACAGAGCAAAGAACCGCGGATGTAACAAACCCAATCAACGAACGCATAAAAGACGCAACACTCACCCAGTCTGAGCGCACGTTCGCCCCAATGCAGCCCAAAGCAGCAGACCCGTGTCACCAACACAACAACCGGCCATACGGAAGAGGAGAGGAGGAAGTAGTCGCGTTGGCTACTTAAATACCCCACGCCCAGATCCACCACCCAATCACCGCACCCAGCGGGCAGAGATGCAAACGTGACACCAATCATCCAATCTGTCACATCAGCATGATAAATTCATCATCAAAACAAAAGTACCCTCTTTAATGTAAGATAAGTCTACTTTGAAACAAGTAGGCTAGTAGTCAACTCTATAACATTAGGACTAGCCTAGCCTATAGCCTAATTTATTTCAGTCTATAGGCCAACCTACAAGCCATCTTTAATATGAATCAAGGAATTAATAATAATAATAATAATAATAATAATAATAATAATAATAATAATAATAATAATAATAATAATAATAATAATAAAAAATAAATAAAGTCTGATAACATGTTTTGGCTGCCTTTACTGGAGATTTTGTGGTTAAAAAAAACAATAATGGTTTGAGTTCCAGGGTTTATTTGCCAATGCCATATACTGAAAAATTAAGCAGTGTAATTTGAGAGGATCTGCCTGGATCAATAGGTCTAAATGATCATATGGTTGTGGCATTTTCGGTCGGGTTCAAATTTAGATTCTTCATATGCCTTGGGCAGGGATATACAAAAAATCATGTCAAGGTTTTTGGAGAGATTTTTATTTTGATTAGCTTACATTTCATGCAGTTATTAGGTGTATATTCCCATTATGAAGGAACTAAAGCCATCTGCTAATTCCAACTGTCACAGAGGTTGAACAATAGAAGTGGGAAAAATGTTCGAGCTGCACAGAAAAACATTATACAATAGGACCATATCACCTAATAGCATCACATGGATCCGATTTATTTTTTATCTCCACTACACAGACCTTGGCCAGCAGTGGCTCAATCACATATTCTAGCATTAAACACTTTATTGTGATGAATGAGTGTGTGTTTGAGAACTGAATAACTAACTCATTAATCCACATACATCAGGCCTATTTATGCTGACAAAATAAAATAATTAGACCCCATAAGCCTAAATTTAAAGTTTGAAATAGTTTTATATAGGTTTGGCATGTTATTTATTTGTATATCTGTATTGTCTACAAACTAAATTATTTTATCCATTGTTAAGTGCAGATCAGTCTCTGTGGCATGAGGGGCTGATCGGCCCAAGCAGGTTATTCTGGCTAATCTTTGCACAGTGCTCTGAATAGTTTCACTAATTTCCAGGAAAGATTTCTGGTTAAATCAATGCTGTGTATTGCATTGTGTGACATCATGTAGCATTATTAGGCTTTTTCCACTTTTTCCACAAGTGATACATTGTTTTGACTTCTAAGCCTAACTTGACTACAAGTTTTAGTTATACTATACTCTTCTAACTGTGAGTCTAGCAATAATTAGGCCTAATTAATTAAACAAATAGTTATACTGTAACTACTCAGGTATTTCTGTAAATATTTTATTTTTTACTGAAATTTGGATTATTGGATACTCTCCTCCACTTCTGAAAGATGGTGTTATGTAGTTTCTAGATATTTTCCTATAGGCCTACAAATACCCTCAAATACTTAAAGGTGCATTATGTAACTTTTAGGTTGGGGTCCGTCACCTTCTTGTTTCTATGCATATGTCATTGCTCTGCTTTGAATGTTCCACAATATGACATTAAACAGATCTGCTTTACATTTATTAAATTATGGGAGTAAAAGCACAAAAAATACCTAGAACAACAGGCGTTTGGACTGTGAGTGTGATTGCCTCTTCACAGATCTGACCAGTGACTTGGCCTGGTTTGGTCAGTGTCTCAGCTTTTCTATATTTTCTGAAAGTAGTTTGCCAGTTGTGTTTTGGTAGCCTCACCTGTTGTATCATGATTGTTGCCTGAACACACATCTATCACTGCAAAATAAATGTCAATAGCAATCAGAATGTGTTTTAGTTAATATTTTAATGTCGCCATATCCTCCTGAGACCCGGCCCATTCATTTGTGTCCTTTATAGTGGACATTGAGTTAACCAGTCTGTCTTTTAAGTGTTTAGAGATACACTCTAGTTTGTGGCTGCACTATGATAAATAAACTAGGACTAAACCAGAACTGAACCAGGTCTCAACTAGGACTAAACCAGGACTAATCCAGGACTAAACCAGGACTAAATCAGAACCAAATCAGGCAAAACAGGACTAAACCAGGAGAAAATCAGGACTAAACCAGGTCTAAGTCAGGACTAAACAGCATCTAAACCATGACTAAAAGAGGTCTAAATTAGGTCTAAGCCAGTTTTAAACCAGGTCTGAACCAAATTTGAGTCAGGTTTAAACCAGATCTAAACCATGACTAAAAGAGGTCTAAACCAGATCAATCAATCAATCAATCAATCAATCAATCAATAAATAAATAAATAAATAAATAAATAAATAAATAAATAAATAAATAAATAAATAAATAAATAAATAAATAAATAAATAAATACATTTTTTGAAATACACTTTTTTCTTCAGGTCCCAGGAGGATATAATGTTTTGAAACCCAAAATACACCCACGCTTCCCCGCCGCACACCTCTTGAGCGTGACTACAGTACGTAAGCTTTTGAGCGCTCTGATTGGTCAGAGTCAGGGCGGCCGCGGCGCTCATTGGCTGTAAAACGGGAAGCTTAAAAAAAAATCTTGTCAACTGAAGCGTACGTAAGCTACTGCCTCACGTCTTTCCTGAACACTCATTCTGCGACACTCATATACAAGTGTTTTTATATCGGGGCGGATTAGAAGCCAAAATGGGGTGCTTCTTTTCGAAAAAATCCAAAAGAAAGTCTGAAGGAAAAGAGGAACCTACGCCAACGACGACAACTGTCGAAACCACAAGCAACGCGGTTCCCCTTGGCAACAACACCGAAGAGCCCCAGAAACAGTACAGCTGGGACAAACGGGATAAGGTACCACGATTAACAATACACTGACAAAATAACCGCTGGAAATGTGCTTTTATTTGCATTTAGTAGAGCAAGACATGGAGACAAACTGATGAAGATATTACAATCACAATTAATCAATCTGAATACACCTAGTGAAGCATTATGATTGTGTTAAACAGCGACAGACGACCAGGGTAAAGCCGATATAACAGAGAGTTTGTGACTGCTTTCTTTCTTCTTGGTGTCTATGTATATTAGTCATTTAAGGCATAATCCCTCCCTTCCTGTTATCATTGTAACTCATCAAGATTAAGTTTAGCTCCACCATTTGTTACTCTGTGTTGCTTTTGTATGCGCTCGCAACGCTGCTACATTTAGATTTAGCGTTGAGGCTCTCCATGTTTCCAACTTTATCTTATTATCGGATTATTACACGGCACACACAGCAAAGCACAGGGGCCGCCAGCTGACTCTGCTCTTAGCAGGGTTTACTCGACTAAAACAAGGTGAAACTTCCGGTTTGGTGAAGTAAATGATCTACTAATTTGATATATGATAGTATGTAGCGATAAGTCTAAATTTGCTTGATTAGCTGTTTGTTTATGTGCAGCAGCTGTGTGTCACTTCCCAGTTTGCACTAAACATAACATTGTTTTCCATTGCACAGGTCGACCCTAAGGACTTTATGCTCACTGGGCTCAAAGATGTCACTGTGGGGAGGCTACCTGGGAAACTGAACGGACAACAGTTCGTAATCCAAGAGTGTGAAAACTGCAACATCTACGTGTTTGACCACTCTGCCACCATTACAATTGATGACTGTGTGAACTGCCGTATCTTCCTTGGACCTGCCAAAGGCAGTGTGTTTTTTAGGGACTGTAAGGACATCAAGTGTGTGGTGGCCTGTCAGCAGTTTAGAACCAGGGACTGTAAAAAGATGGAGGTGTTTCTTTGCTGTGCCACTCAGCCCATAATTGAGTCCTCCACTGGGATGAAGTTCAGTTGCTTCCAATACTACTACCCAGAGCTGGCCTATCACTTCCAGGATGCAGGGCTCAGTATTTTCAACAACAACTGGAGCAATATTCATGACTTTACACCCGTGTCTGGGGAGAATAATTGGAGCTTGTTGCCAGAGTCTGCTGCAGTTTTGGACTATGTTCCGTTACCAGATCCAGAGTCTGAGTTCAAATCGGTTCGGATCTTCACTGAACCCGGGCGAAGTATTGTGCCTCTAACAAAGGGAGGTAGACGAAAAGAAAGTGATGAGTCCTGTCTATTTGTGTTTTTCGCCGGAGAGTACACAACTCCAAATGCACGTAAACTCATTGATGAGGTAAGAAAGCATTCAAGTCATAAGGTTTCGCAATGTCCTGTACAAATAGGGAAACAAAAATAACACAGTTTTTATGTGGCTGAAACTGGGCAGGAAGTAGACTAAAAGTTCAGAGATGTATTGCTTCACTAGAAAAGTGAGATACTTTTTTTTTCTTTTCATTTACATATACTGTAGTAAGAATACAGTATTGAGAGGCTATGGTTTAAACATTGCCAAAATATGCATTGTGTCATCAGTGAGGTATGAACTCTATGTCGCTGTTATAACATGTGCTTCCTGTTTAGGCCATGGCAAAAGGTTTTGTGCTCATCCAGACCAAAGAGGTGTCAATGCGGCCTGAAGACGTGAAGAGGGTTTTCCAGAGCAATGCAGAGGAGCTGGTGGAGTGCATCACAAAAGGTACTACTAACATTTACCTATGCATTTCTTTGCATTCATTTTCGCCTCTGTGAGATCACAATTATTATCTTAAAGAGTATTTTCAATACCCCAAGTAAATAGTAAATTGTTTATATGCAGCAGTAAGGTAATCCTTTTGTTGAATTGCAGGCAGCCAAGATGAAGGAATTTTTCAGTCTTTTGAAATATTATATTTTTAGAGAAAACTTCTACAATAATGCAATCCTCTCCACAATATCAATATCACAACAGCCTTATAGTAAAATATTTTTAGTTGGAGGGTTCGAACCTTTCATTTCTCCATGAAGATGGTCATACTTTGGCAAACAGAACAGCATGTATGTCTAAAATCTCCATCTCCTTGGACACAAGCAAGTGAAAAAACAAGTATTTTGGAGAGAAAAAGCCTGTAATTTAATACATGCTAGAAAATCGTACAAATGTCCATAGTGCTTTTCTGCCTCTGTGGTTTCTATACATTATAGAGTTTTTGGCTGCTCAATAACTTCCAACAATTTATAATGATGAGAATTTTTAACCTCACACTTTCTGGTACAATCTCTTAAGCTGTTGCTGACTTGGAGTGTAATGACAAAATACTGTATATATTCAGATATTCAGTTTAAATTATTATGTTGTTATTCAAAATTATGGATTTACACATTTTGTATGTAGTTCTACTTTTGGGTGAAATCACAGGTTTGCTGGAAAACATTTGTCACGCATGATAGTTTTGCAACAAAGAAGAGATTTTCCTTTGCAGTGTTGTGCAGAACCTCTCTAAAATTGTTTAATACTTCTCTTTAGGTCCAGTTATTGCAATGGAGCTCAATGGGGATGGGGTTGTTGAAGGCTGCAAGAGCATTGCCAACGAAGTGTTCAGTGGCACCAAGGTATTTCATCTTCTATGCAGTGTTTTCTACTAATAGAGAACACAATGATGGGCCATCGTTGTAAAATAAGCAGGGTCGGGTAGTACTAAAATTAAAAGAACATGTTAAGTAATCTCGTTACTGATTTGGAAAGTCCCTATGACTGGTCAGACTGGTCAATTGTTCCAACCACTGGTGGTTTGAGCCCAAATCCAAAAGCAGAAACTGTACAAGATGATTCCTGTAATCTTGGAATTCAGGTAAACAAATGATCATAACTTAAATTAAATTGCAACTGAGAACATACATTTACAGCACAATATATGTATAATTTTGTGCTTTGGTCATTTGGTCAAGAGTTATCCCAGAGAAATATCTTCAGCTTAAGCTAAGTAACTTGACTAAATTAATGTGAATTCCAGTGGGCCTATCTACTATTGGGTTACATGCATAGTATTACTTTACTAGCTCCGTAAACAAAATTTAACACATTTTATTTTCTGTAGGTTTTTGTATCTGATAACAAAAACACTTCATCTCGGGATGTGGACAATTTCTTCAACTTCGCTGACATGCAGATGGGATTGTGAGCAACAAGTTTCAACATGAGCCAATCAGATTCCTTGCAGTGTGTTCCGGTTATTATAGTGACGAACAGAGCATGACTTTGATTTTTATTTGTTCAGTTCAATGATATAAAGCACACATAGCACAATTTAAAAGACACTGGGTGAAATAGCTAAGCATTTTATTTAGTAGTCATAATTCATAGTTGGAAATTTTATTACACAAATTAAACAGAAGCTTGTTTTCACTTTAAGGTATTCTTACTGAAAACTATTTTATGTTAATTTTCCGAAAATAGTTATGTAATTGATGTGATTTATTTTTTTAATAATTAGAAGAATATATTATGTTGTGGGTTTTAAAATGCTTGCATTCAAAAGGCTGTCCAAGAGACACCTACATGCTATAAATGAACATTCATTCACTAAGAGTGCTGTAATATTTATTTTCTATGAATGTATTTTTTTATTGTACTTTTTCATGTAACTAAGGTACAGTTTAGCCTGTTTTGTTCAATATTTTGATGTACCATTGCTGTTTTAACAATGTCTGAAGCAATCTGCCTAAGAGAAATGTTTTATATTTTAATTTAAATCATAATTTTGCTTTTGATTTATCTGTAATTATGGTTTAGGTAAATGCCTTTGCGTATGTGAATGTAATGTGCAAGTTCTTGGTATCTAGAGTTGATATCAGTTAGGCCAAAGCTGGATTTTCAAAAGAGTTTAGCATTCTCATTGCTGTTTGTTTTAGAAGACATGTAAAGTTTTCTATTTCTGGGTGATTTATGTAGTAAATATATGTAACACATTTTTTACATCTTTGTATAGAACAAAACAATGGGTAATCCATAAAATACTTTTTAGTAAAATGTATTTGTGTCAGAAAGCTTGTGTTTTGACTTTATTCATCACATTTTAACAATGTGCTTGCATTATATTCTGCAGAACATGGTTGTTTGACTGAATATTACTGTTTAGTGTGTGGAGAACAGTGAGTATGCTGCTCTATGGTCGTTCCCACTCGCCAAGACAAAACCACATCAGATTATAAAAGTTGCAGGTGCAGCGAGAGAGAGAGTCGCTTCATGGACAGTCAGGCTGGTTGGTACAGGATTGGGCAGGGGGCAGGAGAGAAAACAAATACCATAATTCTAACCCTTTGCTGCTGTCCCTGGAGTCTTCAGAGCGTCGTATCAGTGTGACTGTGCCACCTTCACCAGCTCCTGTGGATTGACAAACTCATTCCACACTGCCAGCACAACCTCCTCCATGACCCACTTCATTTGGTCCAAGGAGATGCTGTGGTCTCCATGCAGGAAACAATCCCTGAAACATTACATCTTTTACTTTCTTCATAAACTCTTTTCTTCCTCTCTTCTCCTGCCTGTCCTTGTCCCTCTGACAGACCCTTGTCTCATGTTCAGTGTTTAAGACTGTAGGGGGCACATGACATGTCCTCAGCTCTCTCACCTGTTCCACTGTGAGTGACATGTCTTGGGTGATGTAGAACAAACCTTTGAGCTGGTAGACTGTGGACTCCCGAGTAGGGATGGGCATTCGGTGAAGTTTTCTTCGTCGATTATCGGGAGAATTCATGAGTAATAATCGGTTAATCGTTAACATATTTTGTATTAAAAAGACAACAACCATTCACTCAAGTGCGTCCGCTTTTACTATGTCTGCTGAGGCTGTGGGAACAGGCGCTTCTCCACGGGAAAGTAAATCTGCAAATCAACATGCGTAGAGGTGGTGTTGGTACCCGATGTGGGCGGAAGTACCTGATGTGGGCTCTGTGTTCGCACATGTGCAGTTTGTGTATTGTTGTACGGGTTTCACGACAGTGCCCGATTCATTCCTTGCAGTTGGTTTACGGCTCTGTCTGCAGATTACCTCAGGGTGGTTGTCTCGTGTGATTTATCTATCTTTTTTTATCTATCTTTTTGTATCTTTATCTATCTTTTTTATACATTTTATCATTATTATTATTATTATTATTATTATTATTATTATTATTATTTTGTATTTGGAGGTAAATTAACACCTTAGCATTTGCATTTTGTAAATTTTATTTTTATTCCTCATGTTGTAACATGTCCTCTGTAATGGACGTCGGGGACATTTTGGTGTTAAATCCACGTGAAGTTAACAACCTAACAAAAACATTTTTTTTAAGGTTCTACAGTTGCCTCAAAAAGTTCTTGGACTCACTTTTAATTTCTTATTTATTTATTTTTTTATATATTATGTATTTTTAAATATATAATATAATACATTAATTTATTTATTTGAGTATTTATTGACATACTTATTTTTATTTTTGATGTATTATTTATTTATTATTTATTTATTTATTACATTTTAAATTTTTTTTTTATCTATCTATCTATCATGCCGAAAATTGCCTTCGTTGTCAAAATACGTGTCTGTCGTAAATAAAATATTTTTTTTTATTTTTTAAAAAGCCCGAATCGGGCAGATAAACCCTCCTGCTTCCTGATACGTCATGATACGTCATTATACGTCATTGTGCACATGTGCAGAACACACAGAGCCCACATCGGGTACTTCCGCCCACATCGGGCACCCACAGGTGGATTAAAGCGAGGCGACACGCATCCTGCAGCCTCTGCTAGCGTGCTCGGAGTTAGCCGCTTTGGGATCCAAGCTAACCGCTGCTAGCCCGCTGTCTCTGTCCTACCTCCTCCACACAACCCAGCCGTATCTGCAGCAATATTTTATTAAGTCGTGAAAACCTTTGCCCTCCACGGCACTGTCTGTTTCGATCATCTTCGCTATCAGTTCGGTGACCTTCTCCTGGTCCGTGCTAGCACCGAGTCCAGGCTAGCCTGTGAACCGCCGCCACCTTCTTTTACCAGACTTGTATGCACGGTGTTCAAATGATAAATCATTTGTGTTGTCGATGAGGTATATTTGTATGCTGCATTGCAGTGCTTACAGTGCGCTTGGTCATTTTCTAAATGAAAGTGGTCCCACACAACACTTCTCCGCGACCTCTTCATGTTTTGGCAATTGACCTACCGAAGCTCGCATAATATCAACTGAGGCGACTGTTTTTTTGTTGTTGTTTTTTTTTTTATCGGTTTGTTGACGAAAATTAACTTGCTCGGTGAAATTCTTAATGATCAATTATCGGTTAATCGATTAATTATGCCCATCCCTACTCCCGAGTGTCATCCATGGAGTCAGACCTATTGTCTGTCTGGTCCTCGTCCACAGTCATCTTATCTTACACATATATCTGATCTTATCCATATCTCATACCTTATCCATTTGAGCTACTCCCGCCTGTAGCTGTTATCTTTGTCAACTTCCCCTATTTTCAATCTGCATCCTCTGCATTACCATGCATTCAGAAGTTAACAGTAGGAGTCATCTCTTCATTGAAAAAGTCTCTTTCTCTGGACCTGCAGCTCTCTTTTCAGTAGGATTGGTGGGGCTGATGCCAGAGGAGCTTTTGTGCTCAGGAGTGCTGTTTCTTCTTTATCCACTTTCCACTTTTGAGGATAGTCCAGAAGAGCATGTTGAAGATGTAAGAGTACTAGTGGATGATCCATATTCACAATAACAGTCTATGCCAGGTCTTTTTGTCTACAGACAGGGCTCTGTTCCTCTGATTCTTTATGTACACCTAAAACATTTTCTCCATATTCATCCTTAGTACCTTCCTTTGTTTGCTCTTCAAGTACTTCCTCTCCTCCTGCTCCACAGTCCCCTCACCTCTCCCTCTTGTACTTCTGGCCCTGATCTGTTGTTCTGCTGGAGTCTGTCCAGGGCCAATATGGCTGCTTTAAATAAAGCTTCTCTTATAGTGGAAGTCTCCCCTATTATCTCCACAACCCGGACAATGCACATAACTTCAGACTCTAACTGCAGCTGGTGTGCTGTAGAAAAGTGAGTCAGAGCCTGGATGGGTCCCCAAATCTCATGATGGGAATATTGAGTGGTGGAGAAGTGGCATATAGTGGCAAATAAATTTCCCATGTGGATCAATAAAGTCTAAGCCTAGTTATATTTGTCTAACTAATTATATTTGTCTAACTGCTTTAAGTTTAAGTTTCTTGTTGTTTTATTCTATTTTATATCTTTTTAACAGGAACTAGAGCCAAACAGCCAAAAGTTATATTGTATATGTATATTGTAAAATGATATAGAAATACTAACTACGACTAATATTGATCAAATCTGATTTTTGGTGTATGTTCACATGTCCAAAAAAAAAAAAAAAATCAAAATCTGGTGACATGTGTCAAATTGAATGAATTTTAACATATTTAATATTCTATACAATATATGTAATAATTCGTTTTTTGTCTGTCACATCAATTTGCCCCTTTACGCACATTTATTTTCCTTTTTAAAAAAAAAGAGAAAGAGGAAAAAAGAAAAAAAAAAGAACATAAAATAACACAGTTGCTAAGATTCCATTTCAATAATTTAAGAATTTAGGTCTAAAGATAGGATTTTTGGTGTGTATGTAAACGTTGCCACTGATTCAAACAAAGTAAACAAAGCATACTACGGGCCATTAGTTCCCCTTAGTTCCCCTTTTCAAATCAGAAGAGTGTAATGTAGACGCTTCGGTGCTGCAGACCGGACACACGTACAGGTGTCCCGTCGAAATGGGCCGCCCCGTCAGAATGAGCTCCAAGCGCTACTGCGCATGCGCGCGCATGCGCAAACCACCCCTGAGTGTTGTTCCCTTTAAATGCCATCGAGCTTGGCTCCAGAGGCAGAAGTTGAGTTGCTGCTATTGTTTGATTGATTGATTGATTGATATTTTTGTAAATATAAATATATTTGTAAATGTTTCTTCTGTTGTCCCTTTTCCTGTCCTCATAAATCATGAATAAGAGACAAGCCTTATTTGACAGATAATATAAGCGTGTCAGAATGAGCTCTGTACAGTCAGAGCCTAATTTGACAGATAATATAAGCGTGTCGAAATGAACTGTCCATGCCCATTATAAAAGAGTTGGAATTTTACATACTAAAGACACCGTATGCAAACAGCAAACAGCATACAACTCTCTAATCCTATCTAATCTAAAACTGCAGACGTATTTGTCGTAGTACGTATTTGTCAAGTACAAACGCCACAATTTTGGATGTCATTGAGTGCAATGTTCAAAATGTGCACAAAACTGTTATAATTTTTAAAATGTTTCGGTAACACTTTATAATAACGGTCGCTTATAAAGCATTAGTAACACTTAGTAAATAATGAACTAATTATTACTAATTATTTTACAAAACATTTACAAATATGTTAAAAAATATTTGTTAATGAGTAACAAATACTACACTAATAGCATTAGTAACACTTAGTAAATAATGAACTAATTATTTTACAAAACATTTACAAATATTTGTTCATGAGTAAGAAATACTTAGTAAATAATGAACAAATTATTTTACAAAACATTTACAAATATTTGTTCATGAGTAAGAAATACTTAGTAAATAATGAACTAATTATTTTACAAAACATTTACAAATATTTGTTAATGAGTTAGAAATATATTAAATATTTGTTAATGAGTAAGAAATAATCAATTTAATCTCGCCAGAAAGACCCATTGAAAGGAGATATTATGACACGCATGGTCCCTCCCACTCAACCAATCCTAAAAATACAAATAATTATCTATAATTATTTGTATTTTTACAAATAATTAGCTTTGAATCTATACAACTGTAAACAACTCAACCAATCCTAAAAATACAAATAATTATCTATAATTATTTGTATTTTTACAAATAATTAGCTTTGAATCTATACAACTGTAAACAACTCACGCATACAACTGTAAACGAAAAACGGCGTATTTCGACGTAAGGCGGCCTATTTCGACGGGGGGGCGTAACCCGATAGACATCGCCGTCAAAATAGGTCAGTGGTGGGCTCATTCTGACGAGGCGGCCCATATCGACAGTACCTCTGTCCTCTCGTTCCTCTCGTGCTCCTGCACCTGTGGCACCCCCTCCCCAACCAGGGAGCTCCGATGAACGAGAGCCGTGTGTGGAGCTCTGATGAACGAGAGCCGTGTGTGGAGCTCTGATGAACGAGAGCCGTGCGTGGGTTACCATGAGGTGGCAGTAGAGGAGCCTACATCTGGGACAGAACGATATCTCTGAGAAGTTAAGTCTGGCGTAGTAGTTACGTATAAATATTGCAGAATAATCAAGATATGAGCATGGCATTATTAAAATCAACTGCTTTATTTGTAAGGTGTAATGTTTACTTTTACGAGTGACGACTGCGTAAGAATCGAGCGCACCCTGTGGTAGGCGCTTCGGTGGAGTTTAGGACCCGGCGGCAGGCGCGGTACAATAGCGCTGTTGTGCTGTGTGTGTGTTTGTGTGTAGTGCTGTGTGTATGTGTGTAGTGGTGTATGGTAGTGGACAAGCACCAGCGACCCTGGAGCTCCTCTGTATAGATTTACAAACACTCCCAAGACCCACCAAGGAACAGCCACACGTGGACCCTCTTCCCCGCGTTAGGGCTTCATTCGCGGCTGCTCTCTGAAGGTAAGGGGCAGTGGACATGGACAATATGCTGTGCCTGGGTTTGCCATGAATGTGGAGGTAGGCCACGGTCTATTTCTCCAGTCTTTTAACCATTTTAGACCGATTTTCGTAACACGAGAGACTTATCTTTGGCGCTATATTTGCTTAAATTACGCACGACTTTGGTTAAATCTGTGTAAAAGTGTCTGTATGTAGGAAGTGACATTATTAAAGGTGGCGCCCATGTTTGATTCCAACATAGCCTGGTGTATAACGTGGATTTGGCGCCAATACATTGTTATTTCGGGCTTTACTGCAAGTTCTACGCATTGATTTTGTGACGCTTTAATACTTTACACTTTTACATATCAAAATGTGTAATAATCCATGTGGTACGATGTTGAAGCGTGGATTACTGGACGCTTTATAGTCGTTTTTCCCTCCGTGGCTCCACATTGTAATCCCCACGTCACATCCGCTCCCTGTGCAGCCGCCCAGCCCCCACTGCTCTGTTTGTCGTAGATGGTTGTGCACAATCATGGCATTCCTGTATATTATTCGCTACCTTTTGTTTTTGTTATTGTAGAATAAAGTTGCAGAATGAATGTAAAAAGCATGCAATTGTGTTATTTTAGAAACATTGATGCCCACTTTAGATACTAGCCTGTAGTTGTCACATTGTTCTTGTTCTTCATCGAGCTGCAACTTCCATACGTATAAGGCCATCTTGCTGACTGTTATATCTACTAACAATGTTGAAACGAGTTGAATGAATGTGCAGCTAAAGCTAGTCTCTCACACTACAATTTATATTCAAAGGTTTTCTGTAGAGCTTGATATTATAGTGTTTCTTACTACTTTTGTTTGTTGTTTACTCTGCCATGTGCTTTCCTCTATGCTCTTGGCAGGTGTTAGGTTGGCATTAACCTTTTGATGCAAAGAGCCAATTGTTATACTAGAAATTTTCTCCTGATTTTGCAAAAGAGAATCTGACAGTAACCAGTTGTGAGTTTTGCACCATAGCACACTTCACAATGATAATTCACTGATGACTTCATGGTGAAAATGTAACTTTTACATTGACATCACAGCATGCAAAACACATAGGAACAACCCTCCTTGCCAAGTGTGGTAATAAAAGCTTGTAATATTAGACCTTTTTGAGTATCACAGTTTTGTTTACTTTTAGAAATGAAACTTAATGTATATAAAATTTGCCCTGTCTTATGGTATGGGCAGGATATCTTTCATGTCTCCCCCTTCGTGCCCTCCTTCCTCATGGGGAATGTAAGGCATGTCCTGTCTGTTGAAGCAGAGCACTGTATTCACGGCTAGAAACATAATGCTAAGTTTGAGCCAGTGGTTCAGTAGGCCAATGCAACATGATGTGTCACATTTTTAATATTATTCTGCCCCTGTCTATAGCCGTGTACTTTAACCTGTCTGTCCTAATATGTTTTTGCAGGTATGAAACTACGCAGATGAAAACTGATTGAAAACTCTACTAGCATGCTCTTCTATTTGAAATTTATGGTGAGGAATCACACTAGAAGAGTGGTTTTATTTACCAAAACAAATCTTTAACTTCTATTTAGTTTCTTTCTGTTAACACTGTATCTTTTCTGCAGGATGATACAGGATGAAACGCATCAGGTCCTCCAGCAGTAGTGACAGTTCTGACAATGAGAGTAAGTCTACTATGGTAACTAGGGGTGGGTATTGGCAAAGAAGTCACGATTCAATTCGAATCACGATTCATATGCCACGATGCGATACTATCACGATGCATCACGATACTTGAATTATTGCGATGCATTGCAATATATTCGACATGCTTCAGTGAAAATGTACCCAAAAAAAAAGAGGATAATTTAAAGGGACAGTGTGTAGGATTCGTGGCGCATAGGTGGTTACTAGCTATTCCACTTCCTCTTTTGGCTATGGCAAACCTCGAGGGTCACCCGGACGCGACGTACCGCCGACATCGCGCGTGCCCGCGCACGAACCGCGCACCGCTGTATACACCGCTGTCCCCCGTTCACTTTTTTTTTTTTCTTTTCGCATGAAAACACACAATCCCGATCATGATTCATGACAATCTACACATCAAATGAAACCTTACAGTCTCCTCTTTTTGACTATGCAATTCATTTCCCTGCAAAACAATCACTCCCCGAGCACATGGGGCTTTTATACAGAAAAGCACAAAACTTAGCTTACTTAGCTTACCTTTGAAGGCTTTGCACAGGTCAAACTCTGTATTTCATCATAAACTTGGTCTCAATCTGTCCATAAGGATCCAGCGAATAAAATCCAGTAAAACAATTTAGTCCAAAATACGTGTTATATCCATTACGATGTGTGATCCAGCAGCATGCTCCCCCCTTCCCCCCTTTCTCTCCTTCGCTCCTGGCTGCATATGGGAGCAGAGGAACGAAGGAGAGAAGGGGAAGGGGAGGGGGGAAGGGGGGAGCCATATGCAGCGCGGCTAAGCAGCTGTTAGCAGGAGCCGAGGCAAAGGATGAGCCCAAATGTCCTTCTGCGGCTCTCGTATTCAAAATGGCTGCCTCTATATGGGGAAGATCCCCCTTTTATGTGACTATATCTAAGTCCAAAAGAATACTTTGATTTCATGATGGAAGTGAAAAGGCTTGGAAAACAATGTATTTTTGAATGGGTATCTTCAATTTCAGTAATTAACAGGTAAAAATCTTACACACTGTCCCTTTAAATATCAGTGGCTGTGTATCTGGGTAGTGTCTTCAATTGATGCATAACTCTGAGAAACTCAATTCATAACTGAATTTATTGAATAACAAAAACAAATAAACCAAACCAATAACAAAAAAAGTGCATAGGATTTTTTCTAAAACAAAAAATGTTCAAACATTTGCCATTTTGAAGGTAGCTACCATCATAACAAACAATACCCTTTCACAAAGAAAAATAGTGCATAGGATTTATAAAAAAAAAAAAAATCATAATTAATAAATTATTAATAATAATCGATTTTTGGCATCAAGAATCGATGCAGTATATTGTGAAAGTTAGTATCACGATGCATTGTCATGACGATTATTTTGCACACCCCTAATGGTAACAAAATATTATACAGCTTTCAAAGAAAACTGATTATTTACTTTTTGTCTAGGTCCCTCAACGTCCTTCTGCTCTTCAAACAAATATGGCAGTAAACCGGGAACCCCCGCCTCTAGCCAGAAGAAACCTGCTGAAGTGAGAATACAGCTTATGGTCAATATTTTAGAAATGGAATAAACTTTGGGATATATAGCAGTATTGAGTTACACAATTTTGGTGAAAACCTTTACTATGTACTTTTTTATAAATTCTGCAGCAACATTATACAAAGCGGGAACTACTACAAGAATTCCTATAAAAGGATTATTAATTGTTACATTTTTTTATTTGTGGGTTTGTAGTACAAACTGGTTTAGAGTTGTCTCAGATTGGTTGGTTGGTTGATATGACTCAAAATAAGAGATAGTTACAACTTTCCCTTGATGTTTCACATGCTTAAGAGCATCACAGCTTTTATCAAATAATGGACAAAAAAAGTCCAAAAATAGCTGTGAAATGGAGAGCAGAAACACCAGAGACCCTAAAATCAGAATTGGGAATCAATCTCACAACTTCAAGATTGGCAATGTGCCATGTGTGCTGCAACCAAGCTGTTGCTTGCAAGGCCATTGTGCAGCGACAGCTCTGTGGGTTTCTATGACATTTTTCTTATTTTACTTTTAGGTGTTCAGAAAAGACTTGATCAGTGCCATGAAGTTGCCGGACTCTCACCACATTAACTCTGAAGACTTCTACCTTTTGGCCGACTCATGGAAGCAGGAGTGGGAGAAGGGTGTACAGGTTCTGGTCAGTCCAGACACAATTCTGCAGCCCACAGTCAGGTAGGCTCTCAGAGATATATATAGAGGAAAACTACTGTATATTAGAGAGTTCATTATTATTGTGAAATATTGCAATATTTATGATGTGAAGCTAGGAAATTTATTTTGGGAAGATGTCATTCTTCAACGTAAATTCAGTCCCCTTCTACTAATATAACTGTAGATATTTCACAATGCTTTTTTTCAGCTTTTTAGTCTCCTCAGTGCCACTTTATTTTTTTCTGAGGAACAAAAACATTCATTGCATTTCACATAAAATGTTTTTTTTTATTTCAACATAAAAGAATTAGTATATTAAGGTTGTGAATGCAACTTACATGCATCATTCTAGATTTTTTTTTATTGTAGTCACTTAATTTTCTTTTTCAATTACAGAGTTGTTGCAGACAAATCTAAAGAGGTGCTTTACACTCATAAGAAGAAGTACATTCAGTGCTCAAACCCAGACCTGACGGAGCCGGGGTACGTGAACATCCGCGAGCTTGCAGAGTCTATGTGTCGTTATGATCTGGACGAGATGGACCTGCACTGGCTCCACAACCTCAACAAAGAGCTAGCACACATGGGTGAGTTAAAAGTACTATGTTGTATAATTAAAAACAGACAGGGCTTTAAACATGTGTTTTTCAAGCCAATGCATTTTCATAATTTCAAGCCTTGTTTTAAACTAAAATCTGAGGTGCGTGAAAAGTCCCTCAGTCGTCCAGGTAGAATCCATGATAACAGGAGAAGTTCAATTTGTCAACTGGACAAAGTTTGTTTGGTTGAAAACGTTTCGCCGCTCATCCGAGAGGCTTCGTCAGCTCTAATAAGAAGTCTTACCAGTATTCTTATTAGAGCTGACGAAGCCTCTCGGATGAGCGGCGAAACGTTTTCAACCAAACAAACTTTGTCCAGTTGACAAATTGAACTTCTCCTGTTATCATAAAATCTGAGGTGTTAAAGAACTCGCAGTCTACCTGTTAGCTACCGGTTAGTGGCCCAATAAACAATGTGAATATGTGAATATTTTGTTCTAAAACTGATCTTTCTGAAACAGGCTAAGGGCAGGATATATCTAATATATGACATGGGCCAGAATTGTGACAGTTAACAAAATGATTAGAAGGAATATTTCCAGTTTATATATTGCATAAAAAAGAAAGCATTTTGGTTTGACTGTATTTCAGGGGAGGAGCCGATAGATGAACTGACAATGGAGCGCACCCTAGAGGCGCTGGAGCGGCAATGTCACGACAACATGAATCATGCGATCGAGACGGTGGAGGGCCTGGGCATCGAGTATGACGAGGACGTGATCTGTGACGTGTGCCGCTCGCCTGACAGTGAAGAGGGCAACGACATGGTCTTCTGTGACAAGTGTAACATCTGTGTGCACCAGGTCAGCTCATGAGTTCTCTATAATGATCAACAACAGCTTAGTGGCTAGCACTCTCCTCTCACAGCAAGAAGGTCTCAGCTTCTCACTATGTCAATTACACCATAATGAAACAAAACCTAGCTTTAATGAATTTCTTACTATACAGAAGTCCTCACTTCTGTTTTACACTACACACAAAATCAATGTGATTTACCTGACACCACTACATATTTTTGTGCATTGTGTTCTGATCACCCTTTCTGCTTTAGGCCTGTTATGGGATTGTTAAAGTGCCTGTTGGGAACTGGCTCTGTCGGACCTGTGTCCTGGGCATCGACCCTCAGTGTCTGCTGTGTCCCAAGAAAGGAGGCGCCATGAAGGCCACGCGGGCTGGGACCAAGTGGGGCCATGTGAGCTGTGCACTGTGGATACCAGAGGTCCGTCATCTACTAACATATTTTAACATGATCACCTCTTGTCTTAGTACTGTAACATCCATAGCTGCCAAGCTATTGATTCACCCTTTTTTAATCTTTATCTTTTCTGTTTCACAGGTGAGCATTGCTTGTCCTGAGAGGATGGAGCCCATTACAAAGGTGTCCCATATTCCCCCGAGTCGCTGGTCTCTCATCTGCAGCCTGTGCAAAATAAAAACGGGAGCATGTATACAAGTGAGTGTATACGAAAATGCTCCTGACATGATGCTGTAGTCAGCATACAGCCTCTTGACTTAGTTTCCATATATTTATGTTTTTTCCTCCTTTGTGTTCCATGTGTCGCTAGTGCTCTGTGAAGAACTGCACCATCCCCTTCCATGTGACGTGTGCGTTTGAGCACAGCCTCGAGATGAAAACCATTTTGGATGAAGGGGATGAGGTCAAATTCAAATCCTTCTGCCTCAAACACAGCAAGCCTAAGTGTGGGGAGCCAGGTCTGAGCCCAGTCCGGTCCAAACCCAGTGGGGAGGCTGTGAAGGGCGGGCAGCGCGCTCAGAGGCTGCAGGAGTTGGAGGAGGAGTTCTACACACTCATTCAACCAGATGACTTAGCCAAAACCCTCAGCCTGTCTGAATGCAGGGTGGACTTCATCTATCAGTACTGGAAACTCAAGAGGAAAAACAACTTCAACAAAGCATTGCTGCCCCCTGCAGAGGAGGAGGAGAGTCTGATGCTGCAGCCACAGGAGGACAGTATCCACACGCGCATGAGGATGTTCATGCACCTCAGGCAGGACCTGGAGAGGGTGAGCCATATCCACTCTGCCATTTGTTTATATCAGGGGTGCCCAGTCACTTTACACTCTAAACTCACAGGAAGCAAGGTAGCGGCTTGTGGTTCACTTATGTGGCTCGTCAGACATTCAGTGTGTTTATCACCTGTCACTTGTACCAGACAATAAACTTCATATGGATAGACAGAGCTTTGGAATCCATGCCAAAGACTGGTGTCCAATGGCTTTGTCAAGATAAGATTTGCATTTTCAACTGAAGAAAATTAATTGAGTTTTTGAGCATTCTTTATCCGTTGCATTACAGTTTTAATTTGCCCAATTTTCAGACACATCCATGGCTCAAGTTGGTTAATTTTCCCAATATATATTTTTACCTAATTTTTACCAAATTTCAGATATATATGATGTTTTAATGTTAGCTGTTGTTAGACCTTTTAAAAAATATATCCTGATTTATTAATTTATAGAATGGAGACCAACTTAACATATTTATTAAGCTACCAGTAGAATGAAAATTCTATCAATGAACACAGTATCTATTCAGACATTTAAACTGTGTTGTGGTTTTCAGGTGAGGAATCTGTGCTACATGGTGAGTCGTCGAGAGAAGCTGAAGCTGCTGCAGAGTAAGGCCCAGGAGCAGATGTTTAGTCTTCACGTTAAACTCATGGACCAGGAGTTCTCAGCAGGTGAGAAAATGATCAAAAATTACATTGATGATAGGCCAGCACAATTAATTATATATATATATATATATATATATATATATATATATATATATATATATATATAACTTTGATATTCCTTACTCTACTTATGCACATCTACAGGTCTTCCGGCGTCATTCCCTGTGGAGAATACACTCTTTCACCCTCCTCCTCGGATAACACTGAAGCTCAAAATGCCCAAATCAACAAGTCAAAATGGAAACTTGAGTAATAAATCAGCCAACGGTCCGTTGTGCCTGGACAACAGCTTAAATGTCACCGATCAAGCATCTGGAGAGGGGCTGGGACAGGGCAAACCTCTGCTCCACCCCCGAAACCAGAAAGAGGAGCGCTCCAATGGCAGCTTGCCTTCATCAAACAAAAAAGTGAAACCGTCTGGTAAACCTTTAGCGCTGCACGCTGCTCTTCAAGGCCACTCATCCAATGGAAAACATAACAAGGACAGTAAAGGGCGCGAGACAAAACTGAATGGGGTTTTGGAGAAATATGTTGCACAAATGGACAACTCTTGCCAGACAAAAAGCGACGCGGAAGCAAATAAAGCACTGGAGAAGGCTAATTTCCGGAAAGTTGCAATAGAGCATTTTGGGAAGTCATTCAAAGAGGCTACAATCAGTTTAGTCCGGGCAACCGAAGACATGAACATTGAAAAACTGTCAAAAAAAGGACTATGTGCAAAGGCAATTTCAGTTAAAGGCACACGAGACAGCGATGGCTACTGTCCCGACTTAGAGCTTAGTGATTCAGAGACCGAGGCAAAAGGTAGACACAAGCAGCAGAGGATACGGTCACTGGACGGGCCCAAAGTAAACACTGGGAAGGGCTTAAGCAGAGGCAAGCAGGCATTTAACTCTAGACAGACCAGGCAGAGGTGACAACTGCTGGGGTAGTCCTGGGTCTTCCAAAAGAGTCCTACAAATTGCCACCAGAGGGCAACTCACTCCAAAAAAATATTTAATACGGTTAATTCCTGACTAGATCCTGGACTTAAAAGTCTGTCCACAAGATTCTCTCTAAAACATTGTTCCATTGAGTCTAAATAGTCATTGCTGCCTTTTCCTCCCAAAACAAATGTCTTGGGAGTCTAGACTATAATGAGACTTAAAACTCTTTCCAAAAACACCTAAACATAAATTGGGCAGTACCCTGTTCAAATTGTACCCTTTTATTAGCAAGTAATTAAATCTGCCTTAAAAGATACTGCTGTATATAGTGTTGAACTTATCTGAAGTATTTTTACAAGTTGTTCGCCTGAAATTTTGTACGCATTTTTCTACAGATGGTGAATGACTTTTTCATGTTTTGTGTTGGTTTCAAAACGCAAATGCCTTTTTATGCATACCATTGAAGCAGACCTGCCAACATGTATGGATTTTGCGTAGCAGGCACGCATTTTGACCGCCTTGTACGCTTGTATGATGATTTGTTTTAAATTATGCATACAATTTGTACGATTTATGCAAATAAATTGCACAAATGCGTAATTTAGAACAACATATCGTACAAGCATACAAGGCAGTCAAAATGCGTGCCCGCTACACAAAATCCGTACATGTTGGCAGGTCTGTTGAAGATTATTGTTACATTCAGGGTGTTGAAGGCCAAATTTAACATATTCACACAAACGGCATTTTGTGGATGTGAAAACTAATCATATTTGAAAGTTTTAAATTCCTTCCTTTTCCTGTTGTTATAAGTAATAATTTCCAGGCAGCACAAACCACAATAATAAAATAAAATAATATATCAACTAAAACCTGAGCCAAAACGATATTGTGATTAAACGGTATTTTCTATTTTAAGCACATGAGTTTCTTACGCAACAAATTATTTGGCTTCCATAGTATAATCTCCAATAGGATAAAAAAAATAATTGAAGCAGTTGGCTTAAAAAAATGTTTTTGTACTATGAAAACCCAGTTTAAGAAATGGACCATTACTTGGCTGAACTGAAATCAAGACGAAACCAGATCTGACTCGGTGCTCTTAATGAGGGCTTCAACAGTAAAAGGCTCTATGGCATTTGCCTTTTTAAAGCACTACACCGAAGCACTAGTCCCCTTAAACCTGCTGAACCGATCTTACTAAAGGCTAAGGCGATCTTGCTAAAAGCTAGATTTAATGCTTCATTTTGTGCTGGCTACTTGTTCGTCTAGTTTAAGTTATTCCTGCCAAACATTTCTCTGTTCTGTTCATGTTTTTATTGTTGTGACTGTAGGATGACTGAGGTCTGTATGGTGCTTTACCAGTTTACAAAGTCCACAAAGCCATTTCATGTTATACTTCTCCTTATGGACATTTTAAAAATAAAAAATTTCAAATCAAAAGTTTTTGGTCATTGTGCTGATGATTGTACATGAAAGTATAATATAATGGCAAATGAAATGGGATGTTATCGTTGTAACGCCAAACCGGCTGTAGGGGGCAGCACTTCATAATAGTACTTTGAATGTCATGAAGATGTTCTCATGGTCATCTCAGTCTTAATACTATCTATACTAACAATGTGAAATGGGCTCAATTACATAGCCAACACTAGTCCTATACAGTCCCAAGTCGTGGTTGCATGGTCTAGTTGTGATTCCCTGATTTTAGTTGTTCTCCCTGCACTGGCCAGTCCTCTTTCAGGGTTTATTGACCTGCTGAAGAAGCTAAGTAAAACTAAATGAAGCTCTAATCAATAGCCACTAGAGTCAGTTATTCCTGGGCTCCACACACAATCTATTATCCACAAAACCACATAAGCACTTTTAAAGAAGACTAGTTAAATGCAGATAGAAAAAGTAACTTAAAACGTGCTCATGTACTTGGGCATTTTATAGGCTAATACTTGCACTTTTGAGGGTTTCCAGGGCACAGCAGACATATTATTGGGAATTTTCCTAAATTTTCCCTCTATTACTGTAAAGCTTATGACATAAAGAATACTTGCTGATTATAATAGATTGAAATAGTCAAATATGTATTGTTCTTCTGAAATGAGCCTTCAGACTCCGTGGGTGCACAATGTTGTGGCTGTATTGACATGTTTATGGTTAATTGTAGGCCTATAAGCGTGAACTGTGAAGCTGGGGGGAGAATGTAGAAATTTGCATGCAGTTTTCCTGTTTGAGCTCGATGCGCCCGGGTCCTTTAAGAGAAGCGCCTCGCAGGGTCTCTGCTGATCTGTGCAGTTCCGCCTTTTCTTTTGTAAAATTGCAGCAGCTCAGGACAGACGCATCTCGCTAAAACACCGGGACTGTCCTGACAGCGCGCCACACCTGGCCACGGCGACAACTAACCAGGACTAACCACACCACGTTTCCGTAAAAAAGGATGCTGACGTTTATGACCGGCGTCAGCAGCGTCCGGACGGAGACAGGTGGAGGAGATGAGGGGAGGACAGCCAAGCGCATCGGCCAAATATGTTTGAGAGAGCCGTGGTGAGGTCTGGAGAAGCGCTCGGATGGGGCACTTTGCGGAGCGCACGGTTTAAAGTGTAATCATCATCGCATTCCCCTGATCGGCTCTATCGGCTGATTCAGGACGGAGTTAACGCAGCAAGTAAGTGTGTCTGCAATGGGACAGTGGAGGACAAGCTCTCCTCATCCCTGTGTTTAGTCTGATCACAAAGTGAGTGATAAATTCTGTTACAACTGCATACTATATGCCTTCTAAAAGAATAACAAATAACTTAAGAATATCATCTTAACTCAGATAATTTCAGAAAATACAGTGTGTGCAGATAGTAGGATATTATCACTGCAACATTGATCATTGCCTCCATATCATTCGTTCGTATCATTATTTTTTAATTTGCCTAAAATCCCAACAAATATTAGAAGGGATTCAGTGACAAAATTAGACAAATTGTTATGCCACATTGTTTTCTCCAATAGTCTTTATTATGTACAGTCTGCTCTCTGCAGAAATCCATTTAAAGCCCTATTGCAGAGCTTTACCCAAGCTCGTCCTTGGTCTTTCCCTGTTTCCGGGGCATCTTCTTGGTGCTGCTGTCCTCCAGCTCTTTGCTCTTGTAATAATGAGGAGCCACTTCCAACAGCCAGCTTGCCTGGTTTATACCTGACCATATCACAAGTGATATATGGTCTGGGAGCCACCTTCGAAATATCTCGTAACGGAGGTGTGGTTTACGATCGTTTATTGGGCGTTACGAATGTCTATCATTTGGCGTATACGTAGCCCATAGCCAATCATGTCAGTTGTCAGTTCAAACTATAAGCTTCCGTTTGTCACGTAGTACATGTCACCGTCTTGCCACCCCTCACCGCTCTCTGATTGGCTCCCAGAATCGGGAGAGCTTGCTTGCCATAGTTGCCAGGCTGTCTTTCAGATCGGAACGAACGAAAGCAGCCTGGGATTTCCCAGGTTAACAGCCAGCTGCTGTTGATCTCAATCATCTGTCTCATGAACTCCTTGGTGGTGAAGACGAGCTCATGGTAGATCAACCATCTTGGTTGCTTCTCAAACAGGCAGCTGTTGGGGTGCAAGTACACGGTCTGCTGGTGCAGTTTTGTATCCTCCTTTACTGAGACGCGCCGTGTGGTAGAAGTATCCTGCTGTGACCGCCTTACGAATGGGCATGCAGTTTCCCTGGGCGCTCACCACCTCCACCTCAATGCGCTCCATCAGACCCTCGAGCTGATCGCGGACATCTCGCGCTCGTCTCATTGAGTGAAACTGGATGAAGTTTTCGTACCGCCACTGTGTGGAGAAGCCACTCTTCACCCACTGGTTGTACACATTGAGCAGTACTAGATGGTCTCCTCTGGGCACAGTGAAGTTCATGTGAGCGTTATCAGCGTGCACCACTTTGTCTTTGGGCCGATAGAAGATGGAGTTATTCACAGACAACATGGCGGCCATGGACAGGATCTCCTCTGAGCACTTGTACTGCTCTGAGGCAAGGACCATTTTACTGAGCATGGGGTCCACGGGCAGCTCAGCCATCCAACGCCCCAACTTGGTGAGCTCCCCCAGGTGGTTGAGTGCTCCCAGTGCGTACAGCTGTTCCAGGGCCAGCACCAGAGTCTCATGAGGCGGAGGGTCCATGAAGTCAAAGTGAATCAGGTAATTTATGCCTAAGCTCTTGAGCAGCAGCAACACGTTGCCCAGGTTGGTCCTCTGTATCTCTGGGACTGGGGTCTCCTCCATCTCATGTTTGAAGGCCCAGGCCGTGTACAGCCTGAAGCACTTCCCTGCTGCGACTCGCCCTGCTCAGCCTGCTCGCTGGTTAGCTGAGGCCCGTGAACATGGCGCGACGATGAGCGATTCCATCCTTGTCCGAGCGTTGTAACTCTTCTGTTTACAAAAGCCAGGGTCAATCACATAAATGATGCCATCTATGGTCAGGGAGGTCTCTGCTATGTTCGTGGCCACTACGACCTTGCGGGCCCCTGGGGAAGTGGGGTTTAAGATCTTGGCCTGCTTGTCCAAAGGCAGATTGGCGTAAAGTGGAAGAATCATCAGCTCAGATCCTTTAAATCCCAGACGCCGACATTGCTCCTGCAACAGCTCACAGCACGCTTCAATCTCCTCCTGACCAGTGAGGAAGACCAGGATGTCCCCTGGAGATTGAGTGACATGGATCTGAAGAACAGACACCACACACACCTCAAGGTAATCTGCCTCTGGAGCCTTGGTGTAGTAGATGTCCACAGGGAATCTTCTCCCTGGGATCCTGAAGACTGGTGCATCATCGAAGAAGCAGGAAAAGCGCTCGGTGTCCAGGGTGGCACTAGCGACGAGGACTTTGAGGTCAGGTCTGAAGCGGGCGATGTCTTTAATCAAACCAAACAGGATGACTGTGTGGAGACTGCGCTCATGGGCCTCATCAATGATCACCACACTGTAGCTGGATAGGTCCGGCTCAGTCAGGAACTTTCTCAGTAACATCCCATCAGTCATGTATTTAAGCACAGTCCTCTCTGATGTGCAGACCTCAAAACGAATACTGTACCCCACCTCGTTTCCCAGTTTGACGGTGGTTTCCTGAGCAACTCGAGCTGCCACAGGCATAGCCGCCACTCTACGAGGCTGAGTGCATCCAATCTTCATCCCTCCTTTAGTGTATCCTCCATGAGATACTGTGGGATCTGGGTGGTTTTCCCTGAGCCCGTCTCTCCTTCGATGATGAGGATCTGGTGCTCTGTGATGGCCTGCAGCAGGTCCTCTCTGTACGGGAAGATGGGCAGACTACAGCGCACCTCCTGCATCGACTGCTTCTTCAGATCGGCCTGGGACAGACTGGGCTCCTCCTGCTCCTTCTCTGTGAGCGTTCCCTTCATGGTGATGGCTGTACTGACAAAACTGATCATCTCGTCTTCCTCTAGGACAGCGCTTCTCAATTATTTTCTGTGACGCACCCCCTAGGAAGAAGAAAAAATTTCACTCCCCCTCCCTGCGTGCGACTATAAATAGTATTATTTGTCTATAAAATTGTTATTAGTACACCTCTGCATAACATTTTATCCTTTTATTAACATTAAAAACAAAAAAAAGAAAGAAACTTCCAACAAAGACTGCACTGTCTTTTTGCACTGAGGACTCAAATGTTGATGTGTTTTTAATGCAGCTTTGCCACATTTGTTTACGTTTTACAGAAACGAAACTTAAAACCACATGGCTTATTTGCATAAACTAAAAGCTCTGAAAAAAAAAAAAGCTCTCTCCTTGTGCCGCTGATGCATCAGCTTCTGTCGGACTAAAGGACACGACTCAGTGGAATATCCGTGTTTTTTCTGTGACAGAGGATGTTCTGCTGATGGTGAGTCTGTTCTGTGCGTGTAACGCGTATTTAAGGTTGCCGACCCCTGCCCCAGAGCGACAATGAGAGCGCCACTGCCAACTACTGTTGTTGATGTGCTATTACACTTAGTTCTAGTACAGTAAGGCATGTTTCCCAGGGTCACACGCCCCCCCTGGCATCACACCATGCCCCCCCAGGGGGGCCCGCCCCACTATTTGAGAAGCACTGCTCTAGGATGAGTTAGATGAGTCTCCTGCTCCAGTTGGAGCAGGAGAAGAGCCCTCTCTCGCTCTTCGCCCCAAAACTAAGTGCTGCGGTGCACAGTCGCTCCTCCTCCCACCGGCTCTGCTCCCCTCCAAGCTCCATGGGCATGTTCTCCAGCTCCAATTCCCTCTGGGGAACATCCTTGCTCCTCTTCTCCTCTGGCATGTAGTATCTGTTCTTCCTCTCCTCCCTTGCGCCGGCTTTCTTATACTCTTTGGCCAGGTCTCTCAGCATTCGCTTGTAATCCAGGTCTTTCCTCCCGCACTCCATCAGATTATCAGAAGAAAACAGGTACTCTTCATCCTTAATCTCATTTTTCAGGTCCTCTAGTTTCTCCTCCTCACGTTTCTTTAGGTACTCCCAGCGTGAGTGCTTTCGCAGCTCTGGCAACATGTTTCTCTGGTCATCCTCGGCCATCTTCAGTCTCTTCTGAGCCTCTTCATAGGCCTTCTTATACGTGCGCTCAGCGATGTTCCGTGTTTTATCTTTATCCTTCTGTCTGACTCTCTCTGCAAAGGAATCTCTCTCCTCCATGTCGTGTAGCCTCTCTCTCTCCTCTTTCTCCCACTCCTCCTGCTTTATTCTTTTCTGATCTGAGACACGCTTTTTGGCCGGTTCTTCTTCACTGGACGACTCGCTGTACTTCTTCTGCCTGATGTTCCTCTCCCGCTTTTGTTTGGTCTTTTTGGGTTTGGTCTCTCTGGCTCCGCCCCCATCGCTGTCGCTGTCCTCCAGCAGAGTCTGATACTTCCTCTGCATCTCCAACACCTGCCGCTCCAGAGCCCATGCCGGCTTCTCCACAACCACTTTCTGAAGGATCTTTGCATAGAGCTCATGAGCAAAGCTTGTCACACTCTGGTCTATAGCGATGTTTCCTGTTTGTTGGAGTCTGGTGACGAAGTTGTCAGCGCTGGAGGACTTTCACGCTAAACCAATCATGAACTGAGACACGTATTGGTCACTCAGACCCAGGACGTCATGGAGACGGTCACTCACCCACTGCTCCAACCCCGCCATTGCTCTCACTCCACCTGGACTCCCGTCCAACAAGAAGACACCCGGGACCCGATCCTGCAGCAAGTTGTCAGTCTGCCGGAGAGATCGTTACAAGTAGCAGTGTTTAGTAGAGCGGACTATTAATACCTGCCTTTCGCATTTGCTGTACTCTGACTGTGTGCTTTGTGTGCATCTTATGCAAGTATTTGTGTGATTTGTGTAATCGAGAGTGTCATTGCATTGTATTTATATGTTCTTGGCTGTGCTAAGGATTAGCTTTGAAAGTCAGCTTTGATCTTTGATCATTGATCGATGTGAATGCACAGTGTGTCGCCACTTCTAATGGAACCCATGGTCATGTTCAAACTTCAAAGAAAGCTTTGAGCTTTGAACTGGATGTTACACTGAGAGCGCCCTCTTCAGGTTTGGAGCACAACGTAGTAAAATCGAAAGATTTTACGTTGTGCACCCCTCGGCCACCGTAGATTATGTCCAACCACACACACACGCACATACTCAATCAGACAGCATTTAATAAAGATTCTTCAGCCAAGTGAAACATCGCAGTGATTCTGACCCATCACCTGCTGTGGGTTCCACCTTTAACGATCCAATAAGTAAATTGAGTCCTCACAAAGTGGTCCTTCGAGGCAGATCTGGAGCTTGCAGCAGAAGATGTCTACATCGTTGCAGCCCAGTGTGCGTGTCAGGAGGTCCAGAGCCCTCCCCGCATACCTGCAGGAGGAAGGATGTGGTTCCTAACTCAAACAGAGAAAGAGATTTTTGATGGCAAAATACATTTTTTATTTACAAATATAAGAAATATAACTACAGTGGTACCTCACCTTACGAAATTAATTCGTTCCAAAAGTGGTTTCGTAACGTGAAAAATTCGTAAGTTGAGTAGCTATTTCAATGGAAAAAGCCTGATTCGTTCCAAGGCCCCGATCCAAGTTTTTTTTTTTTATAGTGTAACTTTTTTTATAGTGTAACATTGTGTTCTGCGTCCTGCGTCCTTTTCTCACATTTGTCTCTCGTTTAAACACTCAAACTTTCATAGATTTTCAACAAAATTATTAATAGTGAAGTGTGGGGGGAAGGAGGAGGGGGGAGAAGAGTGCGCTCTGACACGTGTGTGATAGCGCACATGACCCGGCGCGGAGCTGACAGCAGGTCTAGACCAAGGTCTAAACCAGGTCTAGACCAAGGTCTAAACCAGGACTAGACCAGGACTAGACCAGGACTAGACCAGGACTAGACCAGGACTAGACCAGGTGGATTAAAGCGCCGCGCGTGGGTCTGTTTCCTGGTTCCGGCGCGGAGCTGACAGCAGGTCTAGACCAAGGTCTAAACCAGATCTAGACCAAGGTCTAAACCAGGACTAAACCAGGAATAAACCAGGACTAGACCAGGTGGATTAAAGCGCTGCGCGTGGGTCTATTTCCTGGTTTCGTTTCGAGTCACAGCTGAGGCGAGCCGCTGCTCTAGACCTGCCCGCGTAAGGTGCTCACAGAGCGGCATGGACAGAACCGTGAGGTCGGCCTCTTCAAGACCTCCAGGCCGGTGACCGGGACAATCCCCGGACCCATGCCCGCTTAGGGAGCTCTTAAGGCGGGCTGGCAGTGTCCCCCTGAGTCCCTGGATGTCTGGGGCTCTGTGCCTGGAGGGGCTCTGGAGAGCAGATCTAGACCGCGGCTCTTGCATGCGAGCAGCTGCTCGCCTCAGCTGTGACTCGAAACAAAACCAGGAAATAGACCCACGCGCGGCGCTTTAATCCACCTGGTCTAGTCCTGGTCTAGTCCTGGTCTAGTCCAGGTCTAGTCCAGGTCTAGACCTGCTGGCAGCGCCGGGTCAGCTGTCACACATGCCGCTATCACACGTGTCAGAGCGCAGTTTTCTCCCCCCTCCCCCTTCCCCCCACACGCTTCACTATTAATAATTTTGTTGAAAATCTATGAAAGTTTGAGAGTGTTAAATGAGAAACAAATGTGAGAAAAGTTTAAAACCAGTCTGAGAAAAGCGTATAATGTGTGTGACTGAGCGCATTATTTGAATTTTTGAGATTTCGCGTTTCGTAACTTGAAATTTCATTCTTATCTAGAGACCAATATTTACCGTGAAGGCGTTTCGTAACTTGAAATTTTCATTTGTTGGGTCATTCGTAAGGTGAGGTACCACTGTATATACAAATTGACAACAATCTCTGAGAACAATCTTTGCGAACAATCTCTCAGAACAATGTGTGCACGAGTCCACGTGTGGGGTGTGTGTGCGTGCATGCGTGTGCATGTGTGTATGTGTGTGTGTTTCAACCCCCAACAGAAGTTTCTCTTTGTGATGCACTCCCTGTAAATGATAGAAATATACAACATTACCTAATTGTAATTTTTTTTTTTTGTATTGCTGCGATGTGGAGAATACTTTTTTTTTTTACCTTTCTTTGCTTTGCGAGCAGAAGTGGGCATAGGTCCTCTGCTGGATGAAGGCTCTGTGAATTGAAAATTCCTTCATATCAATAGTGGCAAGAGATGTTACAGGATATAATAATATCTTTTCATATAGAATAGAACTTTGTCACTTCACAACAAAATTGAGGCATGCTCAGAGTACAGACCCATAATAAAAACTAATATATATATAAATAACTAATTATATATATATATATATATATATACAGTGCCGTGAAAAAGTATTTGCCCCCTTCCTGATTTCTGTGTTTTTTGCATATTTATCACTCAAAACATTGTCAGATCATCAAACCAATTTTAATATCACACAGAAACAACCCAAGGAAAGACAAAATTCAGTTTTTGAATGATGATTCCATTTATTAGTGCACAAAAAAAATCTAAACCTATCTGGCCCTATGTGAAAAAGTAATTGCCCCCTTAATCTAATAGCCAGTTGAGCCTCCTTTGACAGCAATAACTGTAACCAAACGTTTGCGATAATTGGTGATGAGTCTTTCACACCGCTGGGGAGGGATTTTGGCCCACTCTTCTATGCAGAATTGTTTCAATTCTGCCATATTGGAGGGTTTTCTTGTATGAACTGCCCGTTTAAGGTCACACCACAGCATCTCAATCGGATTTAAATCCGGACTTTGACTTGGCCACTCCAAAACCTTAATTTTGTTTTCTTTGAGCCATTCAGAGGTGGACTTGCTGGTGTGTTTTGGATCATTGTCCTGTTGCATGATCCAAGAGCGCTTGAGTTTGAGGGCACGAACTGATGGCCGGACATTCTCCTTCAGGATCTTCTGGTAAACAGCAGAATTCATTTTTCCGTCAATCACAGCAAGTTGTCCTGGTCCTGAGGCAGCAAAGCAGGCCCAGACCATCACACTGCCACCACCATGCTTTACTGTGGGCACCATGTTCTTTTTATCAAATGCTGTGCCATTTTTACGCCAGATGAAACGGGCTGCAGACCTTCCAAAAAGTTCAATTTTAGACTCATCGGTCCACAAAATGTTTCTCCAAAAGTCTTGAGGGTCATCAAGGTGCTTTTTGGCAAAGGTGAGACGAGCCTTTGTGTTCTTTTGTGAAAGCAGTGGTTTTCTCCTGGGAACTCTTCCATGGATGCCATTTTTGGCCAGTGTTTTTCTAATGGTGGAGTCATGAACACTGACCTTAACTGAGGCCAACGAGGCCTGTAGTTCTTTCGATGTGCGTCTAGGTTCTTTTGTGACTTCCTGAATGAGCCGTCGTCGCACTCTTGGAGTAATCTTAGTTGGTCGACCACTCCTGGGAAGGGTTGCAACTGTTCCCAGTTTCCTCCATTTTTGAATAATGGCTCTGACAGTGGTTCGCTGGAGCCCCAGAGCTTTGGGAATGGCTTTGTAACCTTTTCCTGAATTATAGACTTCTATCACTTTTTTTCTCATTTGTTCTTGAATTTCTTTGGATCGTGGCATGATGTGTTTGTTCTTGAGATGTTGTAGCCAACTTCACTTTGTTTGACAGGAACTATTTAAGTGATTTCTTGATTCAACACAGGTGGTGACAATCAGGTGTGGGTGTGGCATGTAGAACTGAACTAAGTTTTCTCAAAACTGTGGTTAGTCACAGTTAGTTTGTGATTTAACAAGGGGGGGCAATTACTTTTTCACATAGGGCCAGATAGGTTTAGATTTTTTTTGTGCACTAATAAATGGAATCATCATTCAAAAACTGAATTTTGTCTTTCCTTGGGTTGTTTCTGTGTGATATTAAAATTGGTTTGATGATCTGACAATGTTTTGAGTGATAAATATGCAAAAAACACAGAAATCAGGAAGGGGGCAAATACTTTTTCACGGCACTGTATATATATATATATATATATATATATATATATATATATATATAATATACACACACACACATATATATACACACACACGCGCGCGCGCACACACACACACTACTTAATTCATTACAATTACCACACAGCAGCATCATGTAAACTTAATTCTTCTTACCTCATGCCTCTCTGGAGACAAGGATCTACTGTTCCCAGTCCCAGCCACTCATCAGATGAATCAGTGTCTGGTTCACTGATCAGCGTGCCTAACACCGGACGATTCCCCTGCCTTGGGCAGACCAGATCTCTGTCCCGACATACCTGCCTGATCCGACGTGTCTCCGCGATCCTGTGATCCGGGATCCTGGGTCCCAAGACCACTCTGACCGCTCCAGAGACACTGATCAAGAGTCATCTGCTTGTACGCGTTCGGGCTACTCGCCATCTTGCTTCTCTCGCCACTACACATTATAGCTGTGTCCCAATTCCCAGAGTGCATGGTTTGGAGTGTGGTTTTAAGAGGGCTCAGACTGCAGTCAAGTCTGTGCATACTTGCTCAGGCCTGAGTGCAGTCCATGGACCGCATGGCCGTCAGCGAAATGGGACAGGTCTCGCAACTACGGGGAGCAGCCACCGACTCCATTTTCTCCCATAGAAGTAGTAGTATATCCCAGCATGCACAGTGCATGCTGGGATATAAGAGTGCGCGAAGCGTGCATTTTCACGCGCTTGGTCCACGCCCCGATTTCCATGGAAATGACTGCAGTCTTCGGACCGCGTGTTAACTGTGCATGTTAGGTAGGAAACTTCACTGAATCGGACTGTATGCACTGGTTCGGGTTTAAAGCTGTCACTGCCCTGGGGTGTCGGCCAGAACACCTCTTAAAGCCCAGATGAATCCAGACAGGAGGAGACAATAAGGAGACTAGTGCTGATGGTTAGCGTTTGTATTGAACATTAGGGTTTACACACAGGTACAGAGTGATGGGGGCTGAGCATAGGCAGGCTGTTGGGCATGTGTGGTCTCTGAAAATAAACAGAAACAAACCATCCAGTCACTAATTGTCCACAATAGATACAGGAAACACATAACTCTATACCAACATACATTACTTAGTCCCCCTCTAACATAACATACATAACATACAGTTCAACAGTAACAATAAACCAAGATACTATAGCCTAAACAACCGCATGGAAACAAGAATTAGCTTAGCTCATGCTAACTATGCAGACCACAGGCTAACAAGAATCAAAGGTGAAATCAGAAACATAAAGAACACATATAACATCATTACAGGCAAAAACTTATTGCTGTCATGAACGCACACTCTTGTAAACAATGACAATCTGTAGGTATAAAACTACAATTGCAGGAACACGTTCTTTTCCAGTCACCATCAACACAAAGTGGGAGGGATGAGCACCCCCAAGTGGACACTCCACAGACTACAACCAAACCAGGCACAACTCAGAACAAATACAACACTACAAGAACATAAAAATCAAAAGGGCCTTTTGTACAGCCGCCCCCAAATGTATGAAGTACATTTGCTCACAACGAAAGGCAACTACCAATTACTTACTCTCATCTCAGGGTGACAGTCCTTTGTCTTCATCCGGGAGGGCTGGCAGGATCACCAGCCTCGCGACAGGTCGGGTAAATGTTCTGTCCTTCACTTTGATGTCAGCAGACCTGATGTGTCCGTCAGGGCTGGGGTGGACCTTAGAGATGCGGCCCACAAGCCAGGAAGCCCGAGGCAGCTGCGGGTCCACAATCATTGCTACAGAACCTTCTGTGATGTCTGTGGATGATGACTGCCATTTCTGTAGGGACTGCAGACTAGGGAGATACAGTCGTATGAAGCGAGACCAGAAGTGATCGGCAAGCACTTGAGAATGCTTCCACCTCTGGCGACTCAGAAGCTCCTCTTTAGGGTAGACCACTTGGGGATGTAATCCATCTGGCCGCCCCATCAAAAGGCAGTTGGGGGTGACTGGATCAGGATCACTAACGTCCGATGGGACATAGCCCAATGGTTTGGAATTCAGGATGCCCTCCACCTCCACTAGGACTGTCCGGAGGACTTCTTCTTGCAGGGGTTGGGCTCCAACTGTAGTGTGGAGAGCAGTCTTGACCGATCTAATCTCCCGCTCCCACACTCCTCCGAAATGAGGAGCTGCTGGAGGATTGAAGTGGAAGTGGAGCTAGGAGCCTTTGTAAATAGGAGGTCATGTACATGAAGGCTGCTTGGAGTTCACTCTCTCCACCGCGAAAGTTGGTGCCTTGATCTGAATACAGCTCAGTCGGAGTTCATCTCCTGGCAATGAACCGCTGGAGCGCCATGAGGAAGGAGTCAGTATCACTGGAGGTGAGGACATCAAGATGGACAGCTCTGACAGTAAGGCACTTAAAGATTATACCCCACCTCTTCTCCAAACGACGACCTATCTTGACTTCAAAAGGTCCAAAGCAGTCCATACCTGTCGAGTAAAAGGCTGGCTTGTACAGGCAGAAGCGGGCAACTGGCAAATCAGCCATCTTGGGGATAGTGGGTTGAGATCTCCATTTACGACACTCAGGACAAGTTCTCTGAAAGTGTCGAATGGCTTCCCGACCTCTCAGAATACAATAGGAACGCTGGATCTCTGCAAAGACCCTCTCTGGTCCTGGGTGACGCAGGCAACTATCAAAGTCCTGGATAAGCAGGCGGCTGATGGAGTGAACTGGATCCAAGACTATAGGATGAAGATTGGAGAAGGCAAGATCTTCAGAGCGATGAAGACGCCCACCTACTCGGATGACTTCATTCTCATAGTCGAACTCAGGGGCAAGTGCGATAAGACGACTGCTGCGGCTGATAGGTTTGCCAGACTTGAGGAGACGATATTCTTCTGGAAAGACCTGCTGAACTCCTCTCAGGACAAAGATCTCTGCTTGACGGTAGTCTTCAGCAGACGGTTGTCTGTCTCTGGTAGCCGCCCCATTTAGCTGCAGGATTGTAGCTTCCATCAGCTGCATCCAGGTGTTATACTCACTGAAGCTTGGGGTGGCAGGGTTGGCTGTGGTAGAAACTCCACAGAAGGCTTCTTTGCAGAGCTCGGCAGGGTCCGGAGACTCTGTGCAGGTACTGCTCGGGTCTGAGGGCCACTCATCTTGGGGTAAAAGCAGAAAGGGAGGACCTTGGCTCCATGTGTTAGGTCTGCTCTTCTCCAGGAGAGACCTTCCCCGGGTTATGTCGTCAGCAGGATTTTGGGCTGAGTCAACATAGCACCAGGAGTGAGGGTGGGTCAGCTCCTGGATCTCCGCTATGCAAGTGCCAACGAAGACCTTGAAGCGACATGACTCAGACCTCAGCCAGGTAAGTACTGTGGTGGAGTCAGACCACAGCACGGTTATCTTGATGTCCAGGGTGAGCTAATTTCCAAGGAGACTGGAGAGATGTGCTCCGGAAAGAGCGCCGCACAGCTCGAGTCTAGGCATGGACAACACACGCTTGGGGGAAACTCGAGAGCGAGCCATCAGGAATACTAGATGTTAGCTGCCATCACTCATCACTGTTCGCATATAGACGACTGCGCCATAGGCCTGTTCGGATGCATCACAAAATATATGAATCTCTCTTTCCCTTACAGACTCCGTTAGGTGCTTCGGCAGATAAGGACGGGAAAGCAGGACTTGGGGGAGGAACTGCAACTCTTCTTCCCACGTTCTCCATTGCTGCAGTAGTTCTGGTGGTAGCTGAGGGTCGTCCCAGTCTCTTTGTCGGTCCCAGAGGCGTCTCACCAGCATTTTAGCCCGGGTGGTGTAGGGCAGGATAAAACCCAGAGGGTCATACTGACTTGCTAGAACTTTATAAATGATCCGCATGGTGGGGGCTCCATAACTGATAGGATGGTGTTTGTAACCTACCGTATCAGTGGGGAAGTGCCAGCTAAGGCCCAGAGTTGCCTCAGAAGTATCTGCTTTGTCCTGAGCAAGCCACAATTCCGCACTTGTAGATCGGAGGTCTTCAGGTAGGTGGTCAATAACCTCGGGCTCATTACTAGCCCACTGGCGAAGGACAAATCCAGCAGTGGACAAGAGGGCTCTCAGCTTGTCCACCAGGTCCCGAGCTTCTTCTGGACTTGGCACACTCTGAAGAAGGTTGTCGACATAAAAGCACTGTCCCACAGAGTGGCGGAGCCGTTCATCAGCTTGGGCATTATCTCTTGTGTGGCGCTGCAAGGCGTAGGTCGTACAACACAGGCTACAAGTTGTGCCAAAGGGGAGAACCTGCCATTCAAAGACTGCTGCCGGTTCGTCTGGGTGCAGGTCACGCCACACAAAGCACAAGAGAGCGCGGTCCTCAGGTAGAAGGCGAATCTGGTGGAACATGCCTTTTATATCACCACTGACTGCCACTGCATGCTCTCGAAACCGGAGGAGGACACCGAGGAGGGACGGCCCTAAGGTTGGGCCACGGAGGAGATATTCATTAAGGGTCTGGCCCTGAAACTGGAACGAACAGTTAAACACAAGGCGATGCTTGCCATTGTGGCTAACAAGGTGGTGCGGGATATACCAAGTCTCATGTGATTGGGTAACCTCAGATGGAGACAACTTAATTACAAAACCAGCCTGGACTAACTTCTCCATCTCAGCACAGTAGATCTGAGCTCGCTCCGGATCCTTCTGGAGCCTCCTCTCCACCCCCCTTAAACTGGGCATTACAGCAGCGGGGGTAGCCTTGAGACATGGCATGCCCTTGCGACGGAGCAGAGGGGTGGCGTAGCGGTGTATGCCTTCTACCACTATGCGATCTGTCTTCAGCTCAAGCAGATTAATGGCATGGTTATCCTCTCTTGAGTGTGTAACTACTTTCCCTTCTTTCACTGGAATAACGTCTGCCTGCCTCTACATGTTTCAGTAGTTCACTCACCTGAGGGGCGGTGGTGGTGGTGACCAGGCACTGTTGCGGCAGGGAAGATGATGAGACTGGAGGGGCCCTGTAATGTCCAACCTAACCTGGTGTGCATTGCCGCAGGACCACCTGGTGGACCCAGGCGAACAGCTTCCGTTGGAGTTCCGTTGGGGATGGTCACTGCCGATGAGTAGCAGAGGTTTTACCTTCTTAAAGGAGCGCATTGGCAGGCCTTTAAGGTGTTTATACTTCCTCTGAAGCAACTCCACTGGGTAACTGTGTTCAGCTAGGTCGATACGAGCGGCAGTGAAAGCATTGTTCACCCTGTACTTTAGCTTGGGTTTGCCACTAGGGGAGATGTCAAACGTAACACAAGCACCGTGTAGGTTCTGCACATCTTGTCTTATGGTGCGCAAAGGAAGTGTCTCTGGGACCCCTTGGAGATCAAGCTTTTGGGCAGCGGTGGGCAGCAGCATGGTCCTTTCTGACCCATCGTCCAATACTGCATGAGTGCTCAGGGTCTTACCGTTATGGTGAAGGATGACTGGAACGACTTTCAGCAGGACTCGACCACTCTCTGTAGGTCGGTCAAAATAGAGGACACCAGTAGAATTCTCATCTTCCTGTGCAGAAACCGTAGCTGGGGCAGGCGCCTTTGGGGGCTTAGAGTTAACCCGGTGAAGGACCTGTAGGTGGCGACCCTGACACAGGTTACAGGGTTTCTTGAGAGTGCACTGAGCTGCTTGATGGGAGCGTGCGCAGCGTCAACATCTCTTATTAGTCTTTATCCACTCAGTCAGTTGTTCTTGACTAAGCTTGATAATGTCTGGACACTGACTCAGGTGATGAGCTCTATTATCACAGTAAGGCTGCGGCTTTGGTTTGTTAGGGGAGCTACCTGGAGTGCTTTCTGCACCATGGAGCACAGTGGTAGAGCGCTTACTGGGTCTGACATCAGGCTTCTCTCTAGCACCCCTTGTAGTGGGCAGGCCATCAAAATCTTGACACCAGGACTCATACTTTAACCACGTGGCCAGATCATCTAGGGAGTAAGTCTGGCCAGGACGATTAAACATAAAACCGTCGAAACTCAGCTCTCTGCTCTGAAGGAAGCTTACTCAGGAGTCGAGCCACATGGGAGCCACAATGGAGCCACAATGGAGCTCAACCTCACCATCAGGGCCTAAAGTCTTTAGCATGCCAAGAAGTGACTGTATCTGGAGGGCAATTCGCTCAAACGCCACCACATCCCCTCTGCGAATGTCTGGTGAGTCCATTACAGCTGCGATTCTTCTGAGGACAAGCTGGTGGGGCTGGCCAAGCTTGTCATTGAGGGCATTCATGGCGTCACTAAAGGGTGTGGTGGAGTGAAGGTAAGCATCAGCTATCAACTTTGCCTCCTCTAGGTGTAGGTGATCCAACAAAACTTGGTACTTGAATAACTCTGTACTCTCGAGGGGCAAGAGGTTCTCAAGGGCCATCTTCAGGAGTCCAAATTCCCCAGGATCCCTTCGTGTGAGTTTAGGAATGCTCGGGCGAGGCCCCCTGTAAGTAAACTCTGGAGCTGCTACTATGCTCGGGGGTCTCTGGACTGGTACTGTGCCCCATGATGGATCAGGAGGAGGTGGCAATGATGCATCTGGCAGAGGGTGTGCTCTAGGAGGTGGCATTGGAGGTACAGACTTAGGCCGTGAAGTAGTGAGAACTGGATTGGGTGCAAATGGTTCTGCTGCTCAGCCACGGTCTCTCTCTTCAGGTTCTGAAGTGCATTCATCATTGCATCAAGGCGGTCAATCACAGGACTGTCCAGGGGCCGGTTCCTCCTTAAACTCAATTGGGGGAGGGGGTAGAGGCCAGTCCTCTTCTTCTTTGACAGGCTCTGGTATTCAATGGACTGGAGTGCCTGCTGGTGCTGGGGTGAGCTGCAGACTCTCAACCTGGTTCAGCAGCTGCAGCATACTGGCATGTATAGCCTGAAAATCAGCCAACCCTGCTCTCATCTGCTCCTGGGATTGCTGACACAGGAGCCTCTCTCTTTGCATCTCCTCCAGCTCTGCCCTCATTGGTGTAATGTACCCCTGGGAGCGTTCTTCATAATGTTCAAACATGGGATGGGAAAGGGAAGCAGTAGCGCCAACTAGTGGTGGTATTGTCTCTCTGTCCTCGGGGTAGCGCCCATCAAGTCTCGGAAAGTTACTGTCATAATCTTCATAACGGAGGGGCCGCTGTACGTTGCGGCAGGGGTGCGCTCCAAGGGTCAAGAAGTTCTGCATATCATCCATCTTGTTAGGGCAGAGACAGCTTAGCCGGCTCGAAGGACCATTAATGTTGGGTATGAAACTTCACTGAATCGGACTGTATGCACTGGTTCGGGTTTAAAGCTGTCACTGCCCTGGGGTGTCGGCCAGAACACCTCTTAATAGTCCGCGCTACTAAACTCTGCTACTTGTAACGATCTCTCCGACAGACTAACAACTTGCTGCGGGATAGGGTCCAAGGCATCTTCTGATTGGACAATAGTCCAGGTGGAGTGAGGTACATGGCAAGTGAGGAGAGAGCAGGGGTGGGCAAACATTTGACTCGTAGGCCACAAAGGGTTCTAAAATTTAACAGAAGGGCCGGACCAGGAGCAGGTGGATTTAGTGTTTTGGTAAAAACACTAAAAATAACATGGGATATGTTACCTGGCCAGCCAAATGATATCTCTCTGTATTTCCTATACAGCGCGATACCATTTGGACACCCTCGCTCCACTCTCGCTCCTCCGGTTAAAAACGGACTCCGCGATTCTGATTCGTTCAAAGATGGTGACGTCAGTGCACCCGCCTTTGCCCGCAAAGTCACTCTTAGGCAGCGGAAGTTCATCCTCAGTTTTGAATCAAGATGGCGCAATCTCTGATTGGTTCACTTAGCTGTCTGTCTACGCGCAACTGCAGCGCTTTCTGGACCAAGCGTTACCAGACTCACTCGCTGGTACAGCGATGAGTCATGGATTCTTCCAGGCAATGGGATATGTAGAAAACGTGCTTTATTTCAATTAAAAATTTTAAAAAAGCATTACAACAAAATGTCCATTTTTCAAGTTCCACGGTATTTAGCTATTTATTGAAATGACTCTTAAAACACAGGAAATTTTATTAATAAAATACAGCTTTTTTATTACTAACAGTTACTATTTTAATGCACTGAAAGTTTTGTTATCCTTCAGGTTCTTTCATTCTTTCGTTGACTGCTTGTTAGCGTGTTTTGTAGCAAAGTGACAGCTGATATTATATTCTTTAAAAACCGCTACAGTCTCTTGGGATATCAGACATACAGCAGCTGATAAGTATTCGGTGAAAAAATATTTAATTGTCCACTCCTTATTAAACACTTGACATTCTCTGTCCACTTTTCTTTTCTTAGCTCCGCTCATCTTTACAGGAGGGCTGAGGAGTCAAAGAGTAAAGCAGAAACGTGGAGCAAAACGCCAGCTGTTGGAAAATGCCAGAATTGCAGGGAAATTAAAACATTAACCAGGTTTATTAATATAATTTCTTCAAGTTCGACGGGCCGGATTAAGAAGCTTAACGGGCCGCATGTGGCCCCCGGGCCGTAGTTTGCCCATGTCTGGGAGAGAGAGTTAGTGTGAAAGTCGGTGGCTCCCAGCGGCTACAAGCAGCTTGCCTGTGTAGGTCTGCAAGAGACAGTGCACGTCAGTTGCAGAAAGATCATGATTGAGTGAGTGAAAAGTCAAAATCAAAATGTCATATACAAGGTACAAATGTGTCTCCAGGATTATGTCATCCGTGCTGATGTCTGGGATGAGTGAGTGGAGTCTGGCTGAACTGCCCATGGACAGATGGATGTCCCTCCTGCCCCCTCCTCTGTGGGACATCCCGCTGTATCACCTTGCTATCCCAGGTACACTGTTCCTGTTTTAAGAATCTAATTTTTATTACGTGAAAAGTCCCTCAGTCGTCCAGGTAGAATCCATGATAAAAGGAGTTCAAAAGTTCAATTTGTCAACTGGACAAAGTTAGTTTGGTTGAAAACGTTTCGCCTCCTGGCAGTGAGATATAAGCAGTGTCTAACCAGTACAATAACCAGAGCTGACGAAGCCTCTCGGATGAGCGGCGAAACGTTTTCAACCAAACTAACTTTGTCCAGTTGACAAATTGAACTTCTCCTTTTATCTAATTTTTATTACGTTTTATTACCTTATTAGTTTTGAACCTTTATTAAACAGGGATGACCAGAAGCCCCTTTACAAAAGAGTATTACTGTACTTATAAAAATGTGAACATTTGTCATAATGTTCACATTTTTATAAGTACAGTAATACTCTTTTGTATTTTTGTATTACAAATGTTGTCAATAAACCATTAGGCTATTAATAGTGTGGATCTACTGACAACATTTGTCATGTTTCTGATTCAGGCAGCCACAATGCCATCACCTACTGCCTGGACATGAATGACCGCTCCCCGATGGACCTGCTGCAGCCGGACATGCTCCAAAAGCTGGACAAATACATGAAGCCCCTCATCAGGCCTTTTGTCTACAAGTGGGCTGTAGCTCAGGTAATAGTTATAAAAAATATCCTTGGTAATAAAGTAAAATAAACTAGTACTTAAAGTGGTGGTGAGGCAGCGGATGCTGTCTAGCAAAGCTATTTGACTGATACAAGTTCATTTACAATCCGAAGTGTGCTTTACATGTTAGACAACAAAATTACCAACTTTAACCAAATTACTAGGAGCAACAGTGAATTGCGATAGTAGTTGTCTAGGGCAGTGTTTCCCAACCTTTTTTGTCTTGTGTACCCCCTGAGCCTTTTTGTCTTACCTCGAGTACAGATTATTAAATGAAAATCATTTCATTTCATCTCCTTAATTTGAAAATTTAATTCTCAGGCATTTTCTCTCTTTTCTTTAAAGGTCCCATGGCATGAAATTTTCACTTTCTGAGGTTTTTGAACGTTAATGTGAGCTCCCCTACCCTGTTTAGGCCCCCCCCCATGGTTAAAAGTTGCGAAATGTCTAAACTGAGCATTTGCGGTCCTTTTCTGCGTTACACAAACCCAGTTTTGAAATGGGCGAGTTCAGACAAGGCACCTTATTGACGTCAGATCGGCAAATGCAGCTCCAGCCCCTCCCTCTGTCTCCGCTCAGCGTCCTTGTATATCCCGCCCATAGAGTTTGGACTGTGAATGCGCTACGCAATGCGAAATGCGTTTTTTTATTTGCCTGGAGGCACCTGCGAGTGTTTCTAGGCTAGCAGGTCCCTTACCCGACCCTCTGGACCTCTGAAATACCAGTGGTTTAATTTTATTTTCTGTGTAAATATGCTTTTTTTCATTGCTAAGTCTCTCATCTGTCTCTCACGGAAGGGCAGACACAGCGGAGCCGTGAGGAGCCGAGCTGCGCTAAGCTGCGGGGGAAACCCGCCATCCCCCCCGCTCCTCAGCCAATCTCTCTGTACTTCTCATTTGCAGTGAAGAAGCAACACCCACAATAAAGCATTCTAGACACATATCTACACATATCTCACATATCTAGCCTCATGAAGACTGTCAGAGTCATATCTCATGCAGTGAGTGTTGATTTTGAAGAAGGATTCATTTACAGTATTAGGGAACCATTAAGGAGCCATATAAAAGCATCAAGAAGTACCATGTCATGGGACCTTTAACTCAAATTTACTCAAATTAGAATTTAAAAAATTTAAAAAAATCTCCCCCTGCGCCTGGCAGCGACACTGCCGAGTACCCCATGCAGAGTGCTCACGTACCCCTAGGGGTACTTGTACCCCTGGTTGGGAAACACTGGTCTAGGGAGTAGACAGTTTATATTGGAGTGGGCCTCATGTGAGACTTCTTATCCCGGGACCCTTAAATGTGGGTCTATTAGAAAAATCTATTATAATATATGTAGCTACCCTGGTTTTCTTCCCAATAAAAGGACTTTACGGTCCATACATACATGTGCGTCAATATTTATTCTCTTTGTCTTCAACTTCATTAACTTAACCTTAACCTTGATCACAGATCACCGATCACAGATCACTGTGAAAACTAAAATAAAGACAGACAGAGAAAACAGCTCAACCTTACATACAAACATACTCAAAATAAATATACAATACAAAACAATACGTCACCGTGTTCACCTATATGCCACCAGCGGTAACTAAACAGCACTTTGAAGTTTAGAGTATTTTCTTCATGCTTTACTGCTTTCTCTCTATAGTTCACTCTTTGGCAGCTACTCTCCCACTCTAACCACTTCCAGGGCAAGGTAAAGGTCACATGACTTAAAAGCAAACATTGGACAAGTAAAATATATAAAAACAACAGTGGTGTTCCCACACATCTCAACAACAGTAAAACAATAACTTCAGGACTTGATGCCATGAAAACATAAATACTGACATCAACGTCAGCTACACTATAGTACAGTACATCTTAAAGATCCCATGACATGGTACTTCTTGATGCTTTTATATGGCGGCTTAATGGTTCCCTAATACTGTAAATGAATCCTTCTTCAAAGCCTCAGTGCATGAGATAGCCTCATGAAGACAGTCAGAGTCATAAAAATGTCTCTGAAACGCTTTATTCTGGACGTTGTTGCATGAATGCAAATGAGGAGGTGCAGCGGGTGGGTTGTGGCCAAATACGCCACTGTTTCCTGGATTAGCGGTGCTCTGTGCGCTGTCACCCACTTCCATGTTTTTAGCGTGGAGAAAGATATGAGACACGTTGCATTAAAAAAACACAATTCCACAGAAAATAAAATTAAACCACTGCTGTTTCAGAGCTTCGGAGGCTCGGATAAAGGACATCCGAACCTGGAAACACTCACATGCCTCCAGGCAAATAAAAAACCCGCATCTCGCATTTCGTAGCTCGTTTGCAATCCAAACTCTCTGGGCGTGATTTCCAGAGACGGTGGGTAGACACAGACGGGAGGTGGAAACCTTTCCGTGAGTGTGACGTCAGAAAGTTCCCTTGTTCAGAATTGCCCTTTTGGGCTGTCTTTTTTACAAACGCGGAAAAGGATTGCAAATGCTCAGTTTACACATTTCACAACTTTTAGCCATGGGGGGGCTAAACAGGGTAGGGGAGCTCACATTAATGTTCAAAAACCTCAGAAAGTGAAAATTTCATGCCATGGGACCTTTAATAGTACTTCAATTACCAGCCGTGTTAAAAGATACAAAGATATGTATTCATTTATTCTTATATTTAGGAGTACAACATAAAGCAGCAGCTGGACTGTGGAATCCGATACTGTGACCTCAGAATTGCGCATCGACCTAATGACCCCTCAACTGACCTTTACTTCTACCACGGAGTCTACACCACCATCACTGTACAGGTAATGCCCATTACCCCCACCGTCCAAGACCACACCCACTGATGTACTAGACCACACCCACCATTGTACAAGACCACACCGACCACTGTGCTAGACTGAACCCACCATTGTACAAGACCACACCCACTGCTGTACTAGACCACACCCACCACTGTACAAGACCACACCTACTGATGTACTAGACCACACCCACTGATATACTAGACCACACCCACCACTGTGCTAGAACACACTCACTACTGTGCTAGAACACACCCACCATTGTACAAGACCACACCCACTGATGTACAAGACTACACCCACCACTGTACAAGACCACACCCACCACTGTGCTAGAACACACCCACTACTGTGCTAGAACACACCCACCATTGTACAAGACCACACCCACTGCTGTACTAGACTACACCCACCACTGTACAAGACCACATCCACCACTGTTTGAAGGATGGGCCAAATGCAAAGGGAATCGTGCACCTGTTTGTTGTTAATGTACGCTGCTTTATTTGTCAGACTGTTTTGCTGGAGATCAGGGAGTGGTTGGACACTCATCCCAGTGAGGTGGTGATTCTATCCTTCAGTCACTTCCTGGGATTGAGCCAGGAGCTGCACATGCTGCTGTTGACCACCATTTGCAACACCTTTACCTCCAAGATCTGCCCCAAAATGGTCAGAAATTATATTTTGCATTCACAGCTGGCAAAGCAAAAGTGTTGTAATTTTATAATCATATAATCATATTAGTGTAGGTTTTATACCACTTCTCATCCCTCAGAATTAAGATTTCCTCAGAATGTAGCTGGTTTACAATTTGCCCACAAATGTACTGTTGTCTTTGAGCCAGACTCCCACAATACTCACTCCAGTTATGCGTGAAGAGTCCCTCAGTCGTCCAGGTAGAATCCATGATAAAAGGAGAAATTCAATTTGTCAACTGGACAAAGTTTGTTTGGTCGAAAACGTTTCGCCGCTCATCCGAGAGGCTTCGTCAGTTCTGGTTCTAGTGCTGGTTAGACCCTGCTTATATCTAGCTGCAGGGAGGAGCTCACTACACTGAAATAGTTCTGAAACTATCTCAACTAATTTGTTTCTTTTGTTTTTCGAATTTCTCTAGTGTCTAGATTAGCATACCTATTCAGCCCTAGGAGGAGCTCACTACACTGAAATAGTTCTGAAACTATCTCAACTAATTTGTTTCTTTTGTTTTTTCGAATTTCTCTGGCGTCTAGTTTAGCATACCTATTCACCCTAACGACCGTCTCCACACCTCTGACCCTGACTTGTCTGCCCTATTGTTTCTTTTGTCTGTTTTGACTTGGTTTGAGAATCGAATTATAAATGGGAGGCAAGTTATGTCTAACTCCCCCATTTCTGTTTGGCGTTCTTAGATTGTGCAGTAACGATAGGAGGAGACCGGCGACTCCAAGTAGAAGTCTTCAGGAAGCCTACACACACAGACCAATACCTGCTTTTTGATTCACACTACCCACTGCAGCACAAACTGGGTGTTATTCGGACATTACAACACAGGGCCCAAGTGGTTCCCACAAGCACAGAGGGTAAGGAGAAAGAAGAACAACATGTGCAGGAAGCCCTCTCTGTGTGTGGATATCCTAAATGGGCTGTCAACAAAACCAAGAGAGACAAGGTCAAGAAACAAGACAACAGAGAATCCGAACCCAGGAGGAAAGGGGTAGCGATTCCGTACCTGGCCGGCGTTTCGGAAAAACTACAGAGGATTTTCAGACAGTATGAAATTCCAGTTTATTTCAAACCCACAAACACTTTAAGACAAAAACTCGTCCACCCAAAGGACAAAACACCGAGCCACAAACAAAGCAATGTGGTCTACTCCATTCAGTGTAGTGAAGACTGCAGTGAACGCTACATTGGAGAAACAAAACAGCCACTTCACAAGAGGATGTACCAACACAGGCAGGCCTGCCAGAGTGGACCGTCATCTGCCGTACATCTTCACCTAGAAGCCACGGGCCATTCGTTTGAGGACAGTGAGGTTCAGATCTTAGCCAGGGAAAAGAACAGGTTTGAGAGGGGAGTTAAAGAGGCAATTTTTGTCAAAAAAGAGAATCCTTTGTTGAACAAAAATGGGGGAGTTAGACATAACTTGTCTCCCATTTATGATTCGATTCTCAAACCAAGTCAAAACAGACAAAAGAAACATTAGGGCAGACAAGTCAGGGTTAGAGGTGTGGAGACGGTCGTTAGGGTGAATAGGTATGCTAAACTAGACGCCAGAGAAATTCGAAAAAACAAAAGAAACAAATTAGTTGAGATAGTTAAAGAACTATTTCAGTGTAGTGAGCTCCTCCTAGGGCTGAATAGGTATGCTAAACTAGACGCCAGGGAAATTCGAAAAACAAAATAAACAAATTAGTTGAGATAGTTTCAGAACTATTTCAGTGTAGTGAGCTCCTCCCTGCAGCTAGATATAAGCAGGGTCTAACCAGCACTAGAACCAGAACTGACGAAGCCTCTCGGATGAGCGGCGAAACGTTTTCGACCAAACAAACTTTGTCCAGTTGACAAATTGAATTTCTCCTTTTATCACAGTTATGTTTTAGAATATCTGTGTGTTAACTTTGTTCTCATATTATATAAATCTGAAAGTATAGTATACAGTACATAACATCTCTACAATAACACATTACATTGTGTATATCCATATGGTGCCCCATCTGTTCCAATTACTTCACTGACCTTTCCAGGGATTACCACATTTCTCATATGAACGCCTTTGGTCCAGATAAAACAGTTTACATACTGAACTGCAAAAAAGCTACATTAGAACAGATAATATATGTCATTGTAAGCAGTTTTATATATATATATATTTTTTTATTAACAAGTCAGTAAGGTCATAAGAATTACATAATTTAACTTGCTGAATTAATTTGTAATTTCTGTTTTGAATACATATTATGTTGAAATTTGAAAGAATATACGCAAATGGGGGAAAAAAACTTCTACACTTAAATCAAGTGCAGTTTAGAACAATAAGCAAATACACTATTCAAAACAGAGCATTGCAGGATAAATTTTGAGAGTTGAGATGTCTCATACCAAGTTTTTGCTTTCACCTTTTTTGTTTCCAACATGGAACCTTCAAATAACTGTCAGTTTCTTTGGGGGTATATTAACACATGTATGTATGACGTGTATGTCTGAATTGCATTTAATTCCAGGAGCAGTTAACCCTTCGAACCCTGTGGTCGATGGGATACCAGGTGATTGTGTCCTATGAACATAACATGTCTGGCTGTCACTCTGAGCTGTGGCCTCATATACCTTATTGGTGGGCCAATAAGTGCAAGGCGGAGTCACTCATCGAAGTGTTTGAACTGAAGAAACAGCATGGGCGCCCAGGTAGACGTCACTGCCTTTGCATCTGCTTTTACTATTTATGCTGCTGCTGCTACTACTATTACTACGCACTATAACTTATTGCCATTTGTTACACAAGGCTACAATTTGTACTCACAATACTACAGTACACTCTTATTTTTGCATATTTTGCTTTAGAATCTAAAGTTTAAATGAACTACTACTATCTCTACACTTATGTAAAGCAATATGACATCTAATATCTACTATAATTATTTAGCTTTTTATGATATATATTTTACTGTAAATGCAAATTCCTTCACTATAGATACATTACATAGAGAAGAGTAGATAATATACAGCTCTGGAAAAAATAAGAGACCACTACATTTTTTTCTGAAATCAGCATCTCGACATGTATTACAGCCATTCCATTCCAGCGTCTGTTGAATTCCAACACAAACACAAAGCTGAGCTACTTCAGTTCTTGCACCAGTAGTGGAATAAAGTCACCCGAGAACAATGTGAAAGACTTGTGGAGAGCATGCCAAGACACATGAAAGCTGTGATTAAAAATAAGGGTTATTGCACCAAATATTGATTTCTGAACTCTTCTTAAGTGTAAACATTAGTATTATGTTGTTTTAAAATGAATTTGATCTTGTTTCTTTGCATTGTTTGAGGTCTGAAAATATGTATCTTTTTTGTCATTTTGACCATTTGTCATTTTCTGCAAATAAATGCTCTAAATGATAATATTTTATTTGGAATTTGGGGGAAATGTTGTCAGTAGTTTATAGACTCAAACAAAAATGTTCCTTTTGCCCAAACACATACCTATAAGTAGTAAAATCAGAAAAACTGATAATTTTGCAGTGGTCTCTTATTTTTTTCCAGAGCTGTACATTATTTTAGGTACTAGTACTACTACCAGTATCCTAACATATCACACTGCCCCCCCCTTCCCCCCAGAAGGTTTCTTTGTGACTGGAATCAATCTAACAGAGGATTTGAAGTACATCTGCACTCACCCAACTGAGACACTGAAGGATTTGGTCATGTCCACATACCCCACACTGCTGGACTGGGTCAAAGAGCAAACGCCAGGAGCCAAACCAGGGGCCCTCAACATCATTGCTGGGGACTTTATCACAGAGTGCCACTTTGTACCCTCTGTGGTTAGACTGAATGAGAAGCTTCTCAAGTGGTCCTGCTGACTCTGGACGTTGAATGGACACTGAACACAAAATGTGAATTTTAGCATGAAAAATACACATGCTTGCTGCTTGGACAAAAAAAATATTTGAGTACTTGAATTAAACTGGACACTTTATTTTGTATATTAGCTAAGAACCAAAACATGTACAATTGGTTTATCCTCCATACTTAGCTCTTGACACAAGTTCTGGAGGAAGTTTTCAAGGTTCCGAAGTGCTCTAGCCCACTACTCCTAACAGGTTGCCCCAATAACTTTGAAAGATTGATTGATTGATTGATTCATTCATTCATTCATTCATTCATTGCATTTATACAGCACCTTTCATCATGACACCCAAAGCACTTTACAGATGGGTCAAATGCCAAAAACAGAAACGTCTCTAAAAGCATGAAAATAAAGCATGAATATGGCATGTGAGTATTTAAGAAATAACGGTTCTCTCTGGAATAAAAAAAAACTGTAATGCATAGTTGAGAGAATTATCAGTTGAAAGTTTAAACTATTCGGTACTGGAAGACTAAGGTACAGGTTATAGGCAAATTTGTTGCACTGACACATTCTTCAGGGCAGAGTAACAAGTCACAACTGGGCAACTTCAGTGCAACCTCAAGGACCCTTCTCCAGATCTTCAATCAGAATCTTAAGCTGGAGGTTTAGCTAATAGTGCATGTTTTAATTAATCTTAGTCTGGTGAGGTTAACATAAGAAAGCGTTCCTACTAAAGTGGCTAGTGAGTTTATTTTGTTAAATAGAAAAATGCACTTCTTTTAGACAGTGAATTGTAAGTATCTGACTACAGAAATATAGCTTTTACTTGCACTTGTTTACATTTCGCTATATCACTACCATTATCATTTTCAGCCATTCAGGCCATTTTGTATGTTGAGTTCACGAAAGCAATAATGAAATACGTTTTAGTAATTTCACTATTATGAATTAATATGCATTTTTAGAAAAGCACAACTATGGATACATAAAAAAGCACATGATTGTCAAGGCACATGCTTTGGAATAATTTAACAGAGATGGAAATGTTACTAGATATTTGTACTCAAGTACCCTTTTCTTCCAAAGCCATATCTTGGCAAAGTGGGTCTTGGTAGTAACAGAAATAGCAAAAATAATAGTATATCACTGTTATAGAAAAAGCAGCTGGTGTAATATTACAAACTTTATTTTAGAATACTTTAAAACACTTTACGACAAATTGTATATCACATCAGATGCCCTCCTTGACACAACTCCATTTATCCAGGCCTGGGGCTGACTCTTGCTGAATTTGTCAAGTTCAAAAGTTCAAGTTCAAAGTCAGCTTTATTATCAATTCTGCCATATGTGTTCGACATACAGTGAATCGAAATTTCGTTTCTCTCTGGCCAGGTAGTGCAAAAAGACAGTATACAAAATACAGTATAAAGACAATACAAAAAAACTATCTAAGACATAATCTAAAATCTTAATATTTAAAAGCAGTGCAAAGAATTAGTAAATACTTAACCCTAGTAAGTGCTGACTTGCTTGCTTACTGATGCAATTCTTCTTATCAGTTGTTTTAATAGATGGTAGCCTAAATTGGATTTTTACTTGAGTACACATTTTAAGTGCTTTCCGTATCTGTGTGGAAAAATAATGATTGGAACCCACAGCAGTGAAAGATGACACTTGAGGCACAATGCATGGAAAACCCATATTTGCATGAGCCAGCCTTGACTGTTCACATAACTTAAGCTAACACTACACGCAATGTGTGATCCTGCACCACTGTGCCTGTCTGTGGATACTGCTAACACTTATTTAGTTTGACAGATATCTAGGTAAGTGACTGATAAAAATAATAATTTAAAAACACATGCTTTTATACGAATGTTGCATCAGTAGCACATACCGTATTTTTTGGACTATAAGTCGCTGTTTTTTTTTCATAGTTTGGTCATGGGTGCGACTTATACTCCGGAGCGACTTATGTGTGAAAAATTACATGTGAAATGATATTATTATATCATTTCACATGTAATTTTCACACTAAACCGCAAGAGGGCGCCATAGGCCTGTGTTGATAATTATATCATTTCACATGTTATTTTCACACCAAACCGCAAGATGGCGCGCTAGGCCTGTGTTGATAATTTCAACACCGCCGTTCTAAATACAACTAGGGCTAAACAGGGCTAAACAAGGGCTAAACAAAAATGGCACTGAAAAGAAAGTCATATTCTGATAGTTTGGTAAACTTGTTAGCATGTTCTTTATGCTAGAGTTATCTGAATAACTCTTAATATGTTACGTCGTTACTGACATTACCAGGCATGTCTGTCATGTAACGTTAGTATTCCATACACTTATTCAGCCTGTTGTTCTCTATTTTAATTTTAATTTTAATTTTAAAATAAATAAATAAAGATGACATGTATGTTTTTGGTGTTGGATTTTATCAAATAAATTTCCCCCAAAGTGCGACTTATACTCTTATATATGTTTTTTTCTTCTTAATTATGCATTTTTTGGCTGGTGCGACTTATAGTCCGAAAAATACGGTACTCAATTTGTCTGCAAACCTCATTAGCCTACTGATACATCTATTCTTTTATCATGACTGTATCAAAAATAAGCATTGAGTTAGATCTTTTTTATTTTTATTTCATTGGTAAGTTTGATACCAAGCAGGGTGCATGTATTAATAGCAATATTTTCTGCTTTAAGCTTAGGCTATGTATTTAAAACTCTTTATACTTCACTGATTGTAAATGACATATGTGAATAAAATAGCATTGCTCTTGTTCACTGAGTTAATCCAATGAGTCTCTGCGTAATTTAATCATGCGTTCCACTTAAGATTCATCAAGTAACAAGAGGAGGTACTATAGGGCAGAGGCCTACTGTATAGTGTGTCCACTCTACTCACAGATACTGGGCAATAATTAGAAATAAAATTAATCTCTTTAACTACATTTAAGTATACAAATAGCCTTCACAACACAAATATGACTTGATTTAAATAAATTATATGTTTCTATAGGCCTACTATCACTAAGCAATTTTATTTCTTATTAAAATGGGAATTCATTGTTGGTAGGAAGGCTACAATACATTTATAACAATTAACCTTAGAGCACTATCGCCGGGTGATTTTCACCCGAGCAAAAGTATTTACATGATTTTCAATATGTTGCATTTTTGGGGAACTGTAATGCTTTTATAACAAAAAGTCCATATTATCATTCAATAATTCAATCATGCACAGGATAATATGTTACACAGTCTTGGTTTAGTCCTGGTTTAGTCCTGGTTTAGACCTGGTTTAGACCTGTTTTAGTCCTGGCTTAGTCTTGGTTTAGACCTGGTTTAGTTTTGGTTTAGTCCCGGTTTAGTCCTGGTTTAGACCCGGTTTAGATCTGGTTTAGTCTTGGCTTAGTCCTGGTTTAGTCCTAGTTTAGACCTGGTTTAGTCCTGGTTTAGTGCTGGTTTAGACCTGGTTTAGATCTGATTTAGACCCGGTTTAGATCTGGTTTAGTCTTGGTTTAGTCCTGGTTTAGTGCCGGGTTAGTCCCGGTTTAGTCCTGTTTTAGACCTGGTTTAGTCCTGGTTTAGACCTGGTTTAGTCTTGGCTTAGTCTTGGTTTAGACCTGGTTTAGTCTTGGTTTAGTCCTGGTTTAGTCCCAGTTTAATCCTGGTTTAGACCCGGTTTAGTCCTGGTTTAGTCTTGGCTTAGTCCTGGTTTAGACCTGGTTTAGTCCTGGTTTAGTCCTGGTTTAGACCTGGTTTAGTCCTGTTTTAGTCCTGGCTTAGTCTTGGTTTAGACCTGCTTTAGTTTTGGTTTAGTTTTGGTTTAGTCCTGGTTTAGTCCTGATTTAGACCTGGTTTAGATCTGGTTTAGTCTTGGCTTAGTCCTGGTTTAGACCTGGTTTAGACCTGTTTTAGTCCTGGCTTAGTCTTGGTTTAGACCTGGTTTAGTTTTGGTTTAGTCCCGGTTCAGTCCTGGCTTAGTCCTGGTTTAGACCTGGTTTAGTCCTAGTTTAGACCTGGTTTAGTCCTGATTTAGTGCTGGTTTAGACCCGGTTTAGATCTGGTTTAGTCTTGGCTTAGTCCTGGTTTAGACCTGGTTTAGACCTGGTTTAGTCCTGGTTTAGTGCCGGGTTAGTCCCGGTTTAGTCCTGTTTTAGACCTGGTTTAGTCCTGGTTTAGACCTGGTTTAGTCTTGGCTTAGTCTTGGTTTAGACCTGGTTTAGTCGTGGTTTAGTCCCAGTTTAATCCTGGTTTAGACCCGGTTTAGTCCTGGTTTAGTCTTGGCTTAGTCCTGGTTTAGAACTGGCTGGTTTAGTCCTGGTTTAGTTCTGGTTTAGTTCTGGTTTAGTCCTGGTTCTGTCCTGGTTTAGACCTGGTTTAGTTCTGCTTTAGTCCCGGTTTAGTCCTGGCTTAGTCCTGGTTTAGACCTGGTTTAGTCCTGTCTTAGTCTTGGTTTAGACCTGGTTTAGTTTTGGTTTAGTCCTGGTTTAGTCCCAGTTTAGTCCTGGTTTAGACCCGGTTTAGATCTGGTTTAGTCTTGGCTTAGTCCTGGTTTAGACCTGGTTTAGTCCTGGTTTAGACCTGGTTCAGTCCTGGTTTAGTGCCGGGTTAGTCCTGGTTTAGTCCTGGTTTAGACCTGGTTTAGTCCTGGTTTAGACCTGGTTTAGTCTTGACTTAGTCTTGGTTTAGACCTGGTTTAGTCTTGGTTTAGTCCTGGTTTAGTCCCAGTTTAATCCTGGTTTAGACCCGGTTTAGTCTTGGTTTAGTCTTTGCTTAGTCCTGGTTTAGACCTGGTTTAGTCCTGGTTTAGTCCCGGTTTAGTCCTGGTGTAGACCCGGTTTAGATCTGGTTTAGTCTTGGCTTAGTCCTGGTTTAGACCCGGTTTAGTCCTGGTTTAGACCTGGTTTAGTCCTGGTTTAGTCCTGGTTTAGACCTGGTTTAGTCTTGGCTTAGTCTTGGTTTAGTCCTGGTTTAGACCCAGTTTAATCCTGGTTTAGACCCGGTTTAGTCCTGGTTTAGTCTTGGCTTAGTCCTGGTTTAGATCTGGTTTAAACCTGGTTTAGTCTTGGCTTAGTCCTGGTTTAGATCTGGTTTAAACCTGGTTTAGTCTTGGTCTAGTCCTGGTTTAGTGACGAAATAGATGCAGAAATAATCTGATAATATGACTCACCCATAAGAACGCGGTCACTCCCGATAGTTTGCGTATCGTATAGTTTGCATATGTATGCACGTGTCACGGTCTTTAATAATCCGGAGCTCCAGAGAAAAGGACATATCCCAAACTTATCCCGTGTCCCGAGGCGAGAGATCCTTCTTACGTAGCATTAACCTAGCAAGTTAAGGATTCTTAGTCTCTTGAAAATGCCGTGTAAATATCACGTGGCTCGCTCACAGCTGATCAGCGAACAGGCGCAAACGCAACAGCGGTAATCGTCATGATTGGCGGGAGCGCGATCGATGCGTGATTATGCTGCAGCATGATTGGAAGCTGGAGCGCAGTTCAGCCTATGATTGGCTCTTGGCACTGGCTATTTTGACTTAAAGACGGCAAATTTCGCCTAAAGGTGAGGGATTTTCATGCCTGATTAATAAAATGCCACAAGGGATGGAAGAAGGGATGACTGTTTTAGAAGAGGGATGATTTTGACTATTTTTTCCCACAGGGGGGATGCCACCCCCCCCATCCCGCCTCAACTCGAGTACTGGTGTGCGAGTGACTTTTTTTCGCTGAAAACACGCGGTGCCTGCATTAACTTACCGATTTTCTGGGCACAGAAGCGCTGTGAACAGTGGCTACAGTTTTGAATTGCTTAAAAAAAATTCAGCGTGAGAAAGACCATGTGTGGCGTGTGAACACGTCGAATTGCGTGTGTCACACTCTCAAAGCGTGAGACTTGATTTTAGTCAACTGGTCATTTTTACCCACTGAATAAATACTATTTTTTGTTCCTCTCTCCTGCAACTATTCGTGTGTCAAGGAGTCTGTGTCCTCACCAGGGAAGTCTCACATGTCCCAGGAATGGGTGGACCAAACACCAAGTTTCCAGTAGCATTATTTATTTATTTATTTATTTTTAGGAATTTTTTTGTTCTCAAATTCCTAATTTTTCAGTAATTTTGGAGCATGTCCCCCCCTTCCCCCCCATTTTGTTACACATACCATCACATTTGAAAGTAAAAGAAAACCACTCTAATTTATCATGTGTTGTCATATTTTGATATTGATTTTGATATTTTACTTTTTGTTGGGTATATTATATCGGGTACAAAAGTGATGGTGTTACTTTTTATAGCGAAAGTGTTCTAGCGTTAATGTAATATTTTTGTTATATTTTTGTATTACTTCTTTTTGTATTTACTTCCTTGTTTGCCCAAAGCCCCGCCCCCTATCAGTGACGCACGTGGATGTTTTTAAATGGGATTTTTTTCCGCATGGCACAAACCTTTAAGTACGACCTTAGTAAGATATTTGTAGACTACTATGGCCTGCGTCACAAAAAACAAGGGTATTTAAAGCTTTTGTCGTTTTTAATGTGATGGTTTTATCATGTTAAGCTCGGTACGTGGGGTTTAGGCAGTTTTGGAGAGTCCCAGAAAAGGTCTGATCGCGATCAGGATGAACTGTGAGAACTGGATGTCCACTTTACCCGAAGAGATATGGGACGTCCCGCTCACCCACTTGGCCATACCTGGTACAGTACAGTGCATTTATGTTTATACTCTATTTATCTGACTGAGTGGAGTTACAACACTTATTTTTAGATTAGACTACATCTATTACAAACAGTAAAATTAATATTCATTAGCAATATTTCCTTCAGATTATGTTTTTGTATACATTTGCATGCATTTTCAGATTTCAGTGCTATAACCAATCCAAATACAGTGGTCTACAAGCAAAATGCTTCCGGAACAAAAGTAGTGATTTTATTTTTTGGTTTAAGTCACTAATAAAGAAAAAGTAAGTCAGAAGTGCTGATTGGCTATAGTTTCCAAGATATAATATTGGGTCAAAATAGGAAATTTATGCAAAATAAGGCAAAAATTGTAGTTTATCAGAAGGTACAGTGTGTCTACAAGCAACCAGTTCTGAAAGACTGTCTGCACATTCCAATACATTCATTTTAATGTCTACAGTTTTAACATATATCAACATATATCAATATATATATTATTATTATATCATTAAATATTTTGAATACATTAGCTAACCAGCACAGTTATCAATTGATTTTCAGTTCATCTTATCAATATAAATGAGATTTAGCCACTTTTATCTCCGAAGCAGATCGAATCCAAAAATTTGTAGACCAGTGTAATAGGAAAATATAGAGTAAACCTGTGGTCTGAGCCAGACAAGAATTTGTACAGTAAAATATGGTTTCATCAAATATCAAATATTTTTTGATTTCACATAAGAGAGATGCCTCGAAATTGTGTGCACCTGATGTCTTAAGATATTTCTTGTTTATTTCTTGACGGATAAACTAGTGCAATTTAAATATTTTCAAAATATAAATATTATTTTTAAGCAAATGCGATTTTCATGTACAATATCAAACAATATCATTAAATAATTTGAATACATTAGCTAACCAGCACAGTTATCAATTGATTTTCAGTTCATCTTATCAATATAAATGAGATTTAGCCACTTTTATCTCAGAAGCAGATCGAGTCCAAAAATTTGTAGACCAGTGATATTAGCCACTTAAAATGGATTAGCATTGATTCCCTTGTGCCTTTTCATGTTTATTCCATTTTCTTGATTAATATTTTATTTTTATAAGTATCACTAAAATGTCACACAGGAAGCCACGATGCCATGAGCTACTGTCTGGACATCAGTTCTCCTCTGGTCCGCTCTGAATCGGACTGCCTCAGGGTCCTGGACGCAGTCTGCTGCTGCTTCACTAGACACGTCATCTTCAAATGGGCCACAACTCAGGTATGTGCAGTATGCAGAAAGATAATCTGATGATGCAGGTTACAGGATGTGCTAGAATGTCCTTCCTGGATGTATTTTAGCTACAAGTATTCTTCGTTTCTAGATTGAATTTAACGTTTCGTGCCAGTTTAAAGAAACTGTGTCATAGAATGCTTCCCATATTTAGAAATAGATTCATAACAATTTGCAACAATGCTCTTAAAACCAAGTATTTTACCCTTTAATTCTTAATGATAATACATGCATTATTTAATTTGATTTTCTCTACTTCTCTTTATTTTATATTTAGGATAAAAGTATTGAGGAACAACTCTCTTTGGGCGTCCGATACTTTGACCTGAGAATCGCTCACAAACAAATCGACCCCAGTCCTGACCTGTACTTCACCCATGTACTGTACACACATCTCACTGTCCTGGTGAGTCAATCAACCAATCATCAGTTACATTTATCAATAAAACAGTTTATCTTTAAGCAGATATTCTCTGAAACAGGAAACTCTGATGTCAGTCGCTGGATGGCTCAAATCTCACCCAAAAGAAGTGGTCATTCTCGATTGTAGCCATTTTGAGGGGATCAGCGAAAAACTTCATGAAGCCTTTATTTTTTCCATTAAGAAAATATTTGGATCCAAACTCTGCCCAAAAAAGGTACATTTTCTACATTTTTACATTTTCTATTCTATAAAGTATTTTGTTTTTTTGGTTGAATTTTGAGGAACTTACTTATGCAGGAGGCCAATATTTCTTTGAGGAATCTTTGGACATCTGGATACCAAGTTATTCTGTCCTATGAAGACCAAATCGCAGTGAGACATCCAGAGATGTGGCCGGACATCCCGTACTGGTGGGCCAATCAGAAAACAGCAACAGAAGTCATAAGATACTTGAACTGGAAGAAGGAGCTTGGACGACCAGGTAAGATCAATCACCCCTATTACATTTCTTTTAGATCTGTCAAATCCTATCATCAGGGAGGAATGCATCATAAACAACAATATAATTTATTAGCTGGGCCTGAATTACATAACGTTACATAGGGTTAGACATTAAAGATCCCATGACATGATAAAAGGAGAAGTTCAAATTTGTCAACTGGACAAAGTATGTTTGGTCCAGGTATCATGGATTCTACCTGGACGACTGAGGGACTTTTCACGCATCCCATGACATGGTACTTCTTGATGCTTTTTTATGGCTCCTTAATGGTTCCCTAATACAGTGGTACCTCACCTTATGAAAGACCCTACATACGAAAAATCCAAGTTACAAAACGCCCTCACGTTAAATTTTCGTCTCTAGATACGAAAGAAAATTCAAGTTACGAAACGCGAAATCTCAAAAATTCGAATAATGGGCGCTCAGATGCATGCCCCGCTGTTATCCCCGCTCAAAAAGCACCTTTCTCGGCCTCTTAGCTCAAGCGCCGAACACGCAAGATTTTCAACAAAATGTATTAAATAGTGAAGCGTGGGGGGAGACACGACTCCGGAAGCAGCGCGGAGACATGAACGCACCGCGCGGCGAGGAGCACGCACCAGCTGGTTTGTGGCTCGGGCCACAAACCAGCCGGGCACGCACCGCACCGCGCGAGGAGTACCCCTAGTCCTGGTCTGCATGACCGGCACCGGGGCTGCGAGGACGAGATAGAACCGCGGCGCCCGGACCGCGTCCTCTGGAGCCCGAGCCACAAACCAGCTGCACGAAACCAGCAAAGAGCGGCACGTGGTAGTTTAATCCTGGTCCAGTTCTGGTTTAGTCCAGGTCCAGTCCAGGTTTAGACCTGGTCTAGACCTGGTTTAGTTCTGGTCTAGACCTGGTCTAGTCTCTTAGACAATCAGGACGCAGAACCAATGTTACACTATTAAAAAAAGAAAAGTTACACTAGAAAAAAAACAACAACCTTGGAACGAATCAGGCCTTTTCCATTGAAATAGCTACTCAACTTACAAAAAAATTCACGTTACGAAACCACTTCTGGAACGAATTAATTTCGTAAGGTGAGGTACCACTGTACTGTAAATGAATCCTTCTTCAAAATCAAGACTCAGTGCATGAGAAAGAGAGATAAGATGAGAAAGAGTCATAAATATCTCTCTGGAACACTCCATTATGGGCGTTGTTGCTTGAATGCAAATGAGGAGGACAGAGATAGGCCAGAGCAGCGGGTGGGGGCGTGGCCAAACTCTCCAGTCTTTCCTCTTTAGCGGTGCGATGTTCGCTGGCCCCACTTCCGCGTTTTTGTGCGGAGGAAGAGATGAGAAGCGTTCCATTGAAAAATAAACACATTTCCACAGAAAATAAAATTAAACCACTGCTGTTTCAGAGGTTCGGAGGGTCGGATAAAGGACATCCGAGCCTGGAAACACTCTCATGTGCCTCCAGGCAAATAAAAAAAACGCATCTCGCATTGCGTAGCTCGTTCGCAGTCCAAACTCTCTGGGCGTGATTTACAGAGAGTGTAAGAAACACAGACGGGCAGTGGAACTGCATTTGCATTTTTTCTTCAATGTGACGTCACATAGTTTCCTTGTTCAGAATCGCCCGTTTGAGCTGTCTTTTTTTCAAACGCAGAAAAGCATCGCAAATGCTCAGTTTACACATTTCGCAACTTTTAGCCATGGGGGGGGGGCTAAACAGGGTAGGGGAGCTCACATCAACGTTCAAAAACCTCAGAAAGTGAAAATTTCATGCCATGGGACCTTTAAGTGGTTCACTCTAGATAGATAGCATGTTATATAGATAGAATGTTTGTTAGCCTCTGATTTTGAGTTTTTTCTGCAGAGGGTTTCTTTGTGTCTGGCCTAAACCTGACAGCTGACAGGTATTATTACATCTCCACTCACTTGAGGGACTCGCTGCGCACCTTGACTATGAAGAACTGGGAGTGCCTGAGGTCCTGGCTGGAAGAACAGGTTCCTGGATCTCAGCGCCATAGCGTAAACATAATCGCTGGGGACTTTGTTGGTCCCATCCCCCTCTGCCCAATTATTATAGGACTCAACCAAAAGCTACTCAGAAAAAACAGCAAAAATGGCATTCACTAGCTTGTAATATATTTTTAAATGGTAATATGAATACCTTCCATACACTGTGATTGAACTTTCCTTTTTCCCTTAATAATTACAGTTGATCAAAAGGGTTTTTCTAAAAGGGTCTTTCCGATTCAGCAGTTATATGCATGCTAGTCAGGGATCAATGGTTTTGTGCCAGATGTCCATCATTAGGTTCTGGTTCATCCTAAACAACTCAAAAAACACAGTTGTTCATGAGGAATTTACCTAAAAGTTAAACAGTGGTGTTCGGTGGTGGGGGGTGTTCAGTAGCATTTTCTCTGTTACCGTAGATGGTTGTTATGCTCTGAGCCATATTTCTCCATGACAAGACGAAATAAAAGAAAGCCTGAAATCTGAAACCTTCCTAGTTTACTTTATATCAGTGTTTTCAGGGTTTTATGCATTCCCTTTTCTGCATTTATTGGGTTTGGCACTGGCATGTTGTCAGTATTACCTAATTGTGGCTGAAAATAGCAATAAATAGCATTATGGGTTACTTTGTTATTTTATATCTGCAACTGTGAATTAATTAAGCATTGACGTGCAAATTGTCTGCCTCATAGTGTGTAGTGATCTTAAAGGTGTTACAGCATCACACCAGATGCCCTACCTTGTCCCATCTGGTTTGTTGTACCTTTTCTTCCTAACCTTTTCTTCAGTCCATCTCAGATTAAAAAATAATAATAATAAAGTTTTGAACAAGCGTAATCTGTGTCCCCCATTTTATATTTTTGACTTTTTAAGCATATTTGGGAACATTTTAGGCTCTATTTGACAGTTCAGTATGGCAGGGAAAAACCTTCAGAAACTGTTTGGACCACAGTGCAGGGGCAGACTTGCTCCTTGTACCCGGGTTCAAAGCATATTATTTGTGTCCTATTTGTATTCGGCTTTTTCAATTGATGGTCTTTTAATACATTTTATTTTAAATAGTTATATGGGTACGTTACTATGCACCGAATAACGGTATCTATGCAATAATCTTAGGTGAAATACTTTTTGTACAATTTGGAATAAAGGATGAATGAAATAAATCAACTTGTGCCAAAAATTGTTTTATACATTTATTTTACAAAGAATATATTTCCTTAATGTACAGTTTTCATACAATTGTATTCATTTGGTTGCTCCCCTCGTCATTAAAACAAACCAGTAGCGTTTAGATGCATTTGGTTAATCCAACATTCATCAAATGACACTGGTCTATAAAAATTTTTTTTTTGCGCTCGGACACGTGCGCACGGTCACGAAACAAGGCAAAGATTTAATCCCGGTTTAGACCTGACCTAGTCCTGGTTTAGTCCTGGCCTAGTCCTGGTTTAGTCCTGGCTTAGTCCTGGTTTAGTCCTGGTTTAGTCCTGGTTTAGTCCTGGTTTAGTCCTGGTTTAGTCCTGGTCTAGTTCTGGTCTAGTTCTGGTCTAGTCCTGGTTTTACAATTATTCTACATGTTTTAAGGTTAAAAACGCCACACACACACATTTTCTCACATTTTTCTCTTGTTTAAACACTCAAACTTTTGTAGATTTTCAACAAAATGTATTAATAGTGACGCGTGGGGGGAGACCCGGAAGCCCCGCCGGACGTGCGAGGAGCACTGCCACGTCCCTGGACGCGATGCAACGTGTGCCAACCCCTTGAAGAAGCTCCACACGTGCACCCCTCATCGTGGACAAATCCGTGACAGAGAAACGTGACCGGCGCGACGCCGCAAGCACGAGATAGAACCGCCGCGCCCGGACCGCGTGCTCTCAGCCCGAGCCACAAAACAGCCGCACGAAACCAGCAAAGAGCGGTTTAGTTCTGGTCTAGTCCCGGTTTAGTCCACGTTTAGTCCTGGTCTAGTCTCTTAGCCAATCAGGACGCAGGACACAATGTTGCACTGTAAAAAAAAATGTTACACTATAAAAAAATTGAAAAAAACAAAAAAAATTGAAAAAAAAAATCTGCGAAACAGCGAGGCCGCGAAAAGTGAACCGCGATAGAGCGAGGGTTCACTGTATTGATATACACTCAACAAAAATATAAATGCAACACTTTTGTTTTTGCTCCCATTTTTCCTGAGATGGACCCAAAGATCCAAAATTCACTCCAGATACTGTACACAACACTACCATTTCTCTCAAACATTGTTCACAAATCTGCCCAAATGTGTGACAGCGAGCACCTCTGCCCCGCCGAGACAATCCACCCCACCTCACAGGTGCGCCACATCAAGATGCCGATCCGACATCATGACCAGTGCACAGGTGCGCCCCAGACTGCCCACAATAAAAGGCCACCTCGAAATGTGCATTTTTTTTTCGCTTTATTGGGGGTCTGGGGACTCAGAACCAGTCAGTATCTGGTGTGACCACCATTTGCCTCATGCAGTGCAACACATCTTCTTCGCATAGAGTTTATCAGATTGTCAATTGTGGCCTGTGGAATGTTGGTCCACTCCTCTTCAAAGGCTGTTATGGACGAAGAACAAAGGTGCATTTTATTGATGGCATTTTGAATGCACAGAGATACCGTGATGAGATCCTGAGGCACATTGTTGTGCCATACATCCATGAACATCACCTCACCAGATAATGCACGGCCCCATGTTGCAAGGATCTGTACACAATTCTTGGAAGCTGAAAATGTCCCAGTTCTTGCATGGCCAGCATACTCACCGGACATGTCACCCATTGAGCATGTTTGGGATGTGCTTGACTGGCGTATACGACAGCGTGTACGAGCTCCCACTAATATCCAGCAACTTCGCACAGCCATTGAAGAGGAGTGGACCAACATTCCACAGGCCACAATTGACAATCTGATAAACTCTATGCAAAGAAGATGTGTTGCACTGCATGAGGCAAATGGTGGTTACACCAGATACTGACTGGTTCTGAGTCCCCAGACCCCCAATAAAGCAAAAAAAAAAAAATGCACATTTCGGGGTGGCCTTTTATTGTGGGCAGTCTGGGGCGCACCTGTGCACTGGTCATGATGTCGGTTCGGCATCTTGATGTGGCGCACCTGTGAGGTGGGGTGGATTGTCTCGGCGGGGCAGAGGTGCTCGCTGTCACACATTTGGACAGATTTGTGAACAATGTTTGAGAGAAATGGTAGTGTTGTGTATCTGGAGTGAATTTTGGATCTTTGGGTCCATCTCAGGAAAAATGGGAGCAAAAACAAAAGTGTTGCGTTTATATTTTTGTTGAGTATATGTTAAACAGACATTCAAATGAATGTATTGGAATGTGCAGGCAGGCTTTCAGATAGAACTGGTTGCTTGTAGACAAACTTTACCTTCTGATAAACTACGGTTTTTGCCTTATTTAGAATAAATTTCCTATAGACTAGTTTCAAAGCTACGTCATCACTGAAAGCGCGCGCAGTTCCGACTCAAAAAAAGCCACTGCTGCCATAAAACCCCCAGCGAAGATATAGAAGAGAAGAACTCAAATAAAGAGAAACAGATGGAATAAATGATAGTTCATACCATTCAACTGACATACACATGTGAACACCTGCTGCTTGTTTAGGGTAATTTGCCCAGGTGTTCAATGGTGTTTAATCATGCTGATTAACTAGCAAGCACAGGACATCGCAAAGACATTAACCGGGTAACCTCTACGACAGACACATGTAAACGAACACGAATAACTTTGTTAAAATGCATGATAAGTTTTCGCATGCCCATCATAAATGGCATTTGACATGACTGAGATCACATCTGTGACTCGTGAATTAAGTCGTAGTATGTTACTTACCCCGTAACGCAAGTGCAGTTGGCGATCAGAACGTAGCTTGTTGATGATAGCCCAAGCATTGTACATGGTCGTATGTGTGGCGAGCTCCGCTAGGGCTGTCTTTGTTTGGTGTTTTTTTTTCGTTTTTTCTTTGAACTTTTAAAATTATTTTGGCTTTTCCCCTCCTCCCGGTATCCCGGCTGAGGGGGGGACGCTTTCTCTCTTCCCCGCGAGCTTTGCTCATCCCCGGGTGGACGGCGCAATGTCAGCACCCACGGGGCCCCAGGCCGCGGCGGAGAAGCCGACTGGGAAAGCCGGTAGTAGGAAGGAAGATACTACAGAGAAACTCCCCATCGATATCGTGGTATTTTACCTCCTGTACAGGGCCACACACGGCAAACTGGTAGGCATCCATGGATTTGTATGCGTGCACTTTCTCTCTTGTATACACGCTGGGCTTCTCCACTAAATAACAGTGGATATCTGGCCACTGTAAATCTGGCCACTTTCTGCGGTCGTACTGCCACTCCGTGATCGCATAAGGATCTGGTAGTCGAACCCCGTTGCTCAACGTGAGCTCTTGAATGTAGCTTTCCCTATAGTTCAGATACTCCGCTATGGTCCACCATGGTTGCTTCTGAGTCGGACATGCGCGCGCCTGCCAGTGACGTCACGTTTGTTTACTAACAGTAAAGGGGTCTATTTTGACCCAATACTATATCTTGGAAACTATCGCCAATCAGCACTTCTGACTTACTTTTTCTTTCTTAGTGACCTAAACTAAGAAAAATTTCACTACTTTTGTTCCGGAAGCATTTTGCTTGTAGACCAGTGTGATCAGGCAAAAGGTTTTCACCTCTGACAAGTGAATATCTGTATCTCTTCATCAAGGCACCTGTTACATTATTGTATTGTGCAATGTGTAATGTAACAATAATATTCTAGGCTGGAGGACTGCGCATCTTTTTCACGTATTAACATTTGAACAATGCCTTACACAGCCACAATGTAAATCAGAGAGGATTTTTGATTTGTTTCTTTACCTATCTGCCATCTTTGAACAGTTTCTTGTAGCGTCCATAAGCAGCATTAGATATGATGACTTTGACAACAGCAGAGCCTTCATCTGCGATCACCTCCACATCCTGAACTGTGGCTTCCTTATACAACCAACTGAGAATAAAGGATAATAAAATAACAGACATTTAAAAAGGTATAAGATTGTAAATTACCTAGGGCTGGGCAATATACCGGGGCACACCGAATACCGGTGTTTTTTGTTTTTTTTTTACGGTAAGAATTTTTCATTTACCGCAGTACCGGTGAGTGTGTCCGTACAGAACGTCGGGAACGCGGAACATCGGGAACGCGGAACGTCGCGCAGCGAGATATTGTTTGAGGGGGGACTGTTTCGCAGTGGTACCAAACAAACTGCATGTGGCTGCATGAGAGCGGTGAAAGCAGTGTGTGTTGAGCATTGACCATGCATGTTACACAATCAGAGGAACTTGTACCGAAAAGAGGAGCCGTGTCCATTGTTTGGAGGTAATTCGGGTTTAAAATATCTGACGCCGATCAAACAACAATATTCTGTAAGAGTTGTTGGGCTAAAGTTGTAGCCGCAGGAGGCAACACGAACAATTTGCTTCACCACCTCTGTCACAATCATTTACTCGAATATGAAGAATGCATGAAACTAAGACCTGCTGCCTCTTCCACGTCTGCGGGTAGCATTAAAGTTGGCACTGCAGCACAAAACGCGAATCAGCTGGCACTCAAAGACGCGTTTGCTAAGGGTAGCGCCTACGACAATAAAAGCAAACGGTGGATTGATATTACAAACGCTATTAGTGTTCACATAGCCAAAGACATGGTACCACTTAGTACTGCTGAGAAAAGTGGCTTCAAGCAGATGATTAAAGCTCTGGATCCCAGATATACGTTACCAAGTCGAAATTACTTCAGCCGAACAGCAATCCCTAATTTGTACCGAAAGCACAGAGCCAAGATAGAAGCAGACTTGGCTACCGTTCGCCACTTCTCAGCAACAACTGATTTATGGACTAGTCGCAGCATGGAGCCATACCTAAGCCTCACTGCTCACTTTATAAGTGAAGACTGGGTGTTACAAAGTCATTGTCTGCAAACAAGCTTTTCCCCCGATGATCACACTGGCGAGTTTCTAGCAGCAGGCTTGCAAGAGGCACTTGATTCCTGGGGGCCATCACAACAGACAGTGGAGCCAACATCATTAAGGCTGTCGAGCTGAATAATTGGACAAGACTCCAGTGCTTCGGTCACAGGCTTCACATAGCCATTGGTAAGAACTAGTTTTTTTTTTTTTTACATTGTAGCCAACTTAAATATGTTTTAAAGTTGCAAAACTTGCACAATAAAGCTTTCCATATTTTGATTTCTTCTCATTACTGTTATGAGTGCCACACTGTCACCTTTGTGAACAGCAGAATTTTGTGGGACCATTTAAAATTTGGGTTAATACTAGTCTGGTCATTCTAAGCCAATTTACTGCAGTAATTATTCTCTAAATTATTAGGAAATGGGGTTATTCATGCATGAAAAAAAGAAAAATACCGTCAAATACCGTGATACCGATAAAATGTTGAAAAATACCATGATATGAATTTTTGGTCATACCGCCCAGCTCTAAAATTACCTAATATGCTTACCTAAGCTGCAGAGTGCTGAGGTCCACTTTCAGATTCAAAATATGTTTTCCAGTTGTGTTCAAAATCTCCTCCTCCACAACTTTTTTCAGCTGAGTCAGTCCATGTTCCTTTAAAGCAGATACCGGCAAAACTTTGGGCTCAGTGGCCTCATAGCTATAAACAAAACATAACTGGTTACTCATATGGTGCATACATTTTTATATTCTCTTGAAATTGCAAATGCCTCTGTATTTGAGAATGTTGACTCCAATATTCACTTATCTGGACATTAGTCCAGATAAGTGAATTGCGTGAGAAATGCCGTGTGAGCGTGTGAACACGTCGAATTGCGTGCTGAGAGCCCTGTTTGTCTAAAGAGCAAACTTAAACTACAAAGCAACTAATGAGAGTTATATAAATGAAGTTATTACCTGATGGTTCTCAGTTTGTTTTATCATCACTGCACTTTGTCAGTGCGCGCTGAGAGGGGCAGGGAGGAGGGAGCGGGGCGGGGGGGAGCGGGACATTTTTAACGGATTGATGTAAGAGTCTGGTTAATGCACCGGGCCCGCGTCTCACCGCGGGCAGTTCGGCTCTGGGCCGCGCGTATGCCGCGCGTAAGCCGTCGGGGGGGACACGTTACGCACAGACGGAGACACGGGGACCGGAGTCGGTGCGTCTCAGAGGAGACGTGGCACCGGGACTGAGGCTCAGGACGTGCCCGCGCCGTCCCCCCCTCCCCCTGCTCCCCCGGAGCTCTCCCGGAGCACGGGGAGGGGGCGAATTGCGTGTGTCACACTCTCAAGCGTGAGCCTTGAGAGCCCTGCTTAATAGTGAAACCAGTTTGTTGGAAGTATGAGGAAATGAAGACAACTCAGGTTACTATTTTGCCTCAGGTGAAGTTGTCTTGTGTATTTTGCATTAATTTTTTCATACATTTTGTGTTGTTTTGTTCAATTGAAAAGTGCATAGGCCAAAACCTCATTATTCTATACCCAAATCTACATATTAACAGAAAATATTTTTCTTCCTGTCCCTTGTTTTAAATGAAGTTGAGTGAAGCCACAGCAATAGACTATTAATAAATACATATAAGATACAATTGCATTGAACATAAAAATAAACTACTCATTTGCAGAAAAGCCCTTATATGCTGAATATTTTAACGCATAAAAATCCTTGTTGCTAATATAGTTTTTTGAGATGAGATTTAATTATGTGAAAGGTAGTGTAAGAGTAGGCTGCAGTGGATGGTTAGATAGAGTTACAACACTCCATATAAGAATAAAAATAAGTTAATTTAATTACTTCTCAATGAGGTCGATCTTATTGTGGACCTCAATCATGGAGTTCATCAGAGTATCTGGGATATGAAGGTTTTTTAACACACTCAATACATTGGCCTTCTGGTTTACAGTCTCTGGGTGGCTGATATCTCTGACATGAATGAGAAGATCCTGTAAAATGTCAAAATGACAACTGATTCAGTGCATACATCAATCAGGCATTACATTATGATTATAAATGGTCTTTCAATCAACACAAGCCATGAAGGTCTTGTGCTCTGCTAAACTTTTAGAAATGTTACAATGTTGTTTCATTCACGTTTGAGTAGTTCTTTATATTTCTGTACTCTCTAAAACTCAAAACACTTGGCTTCACTTTATAATGTAATTAAGCAGTAAAGAAAAAAGATCTGTAACAATACTATTGTTGAAAGGGCCATTCGTTTAGTCCAGTCTTTGCCAGTGTCAACCAGGGTTAAGGGATGGGGGTACATGAGCACTTACCAAGGGATACTTTGATTGATTTCTGGTTTAAAAGCAGATACTGAATAGAATTTGGATTTAGCTAATGAGTACTTGGAACAAAATGAAATGATCTACAGTTAGTACATAAATAGTAATATTATATCCAATTATGAACCCAAACATTTGTGATAATGACTTTTGATTGACACATTGATCAAGGAGTAGTAACTTACAGAGTGCTTTATATCCTCGAGTGTGGCAGAGAAGGAGTCTATGAGCTGATGGGGCAGTTGGGACAGGAAACCAATAGTGTCCACGTACAGGACAGTCATGCGGCTCGGTAACTGTCCCGCATGAACCGTGACGTCCAGAGTTGCAAACAGCTGATTTCTGGGCTGAAGACCGGTGTCACCTGTCAATGCTTTAATCAGGGTGGTTTTTCCTAAAGATAATAAAAGAGATGCACATGTAATGTTTTAAAACTGGAAAGAAAAGGATTATTGCAGTTAAAAAGTACATGCTCATAAGTGCAAATATCCCTGATTTAAATTAAGTCAAAGTCAAAGTCAACTTTATTGTCATTTCTGCCATATGTGTTCGACATACAGTGAATCAAAATTCCCCCTGGCCAAGCAGTGCAAAAAAGACAGTGTACAAAATACAATATAAAGACAATACAAAAACTATTTAAAATTGTATACAAAGAAAAAATCTGTATCTGAAACTACTTGTGTGATATAGATAACAATAAGTTCTTAAAGTTTCCTTACCACAGTTTGTGTATCCTAGAACAGACACTACAGGGAACTCTTTGTGTTTTCTCTGGGAGCGCAGCAGGTGCCTCTTCCTCTGCAGTTTGTCCAGAGCAGAGCGGATCTTCAGCTCTCGCTCCTTTAACAGTCTGTGCTGGACCTCATACAGAGTCTCACCTGGAAACACACAACCAGCCTGTTAAAGCAGTGCACACATTCAGGAAGAACAGTATGCGCTTTATAAATATTGTTTGATTGATTGATTGATATGGATATTCTGAGAATTTGAGCCCAGAAAATCATGAACTCTAATAGCTACTGCGAAATGCAGTTTTATCGTCACTTTTGTCAGTTACATTTATTAAATGATTTCAATGGATAAAGTAAGTATGACTCATTTCTGGGTCAGGAATGGGTCATGTAAAGTGTGTCATAAAGCGTCATAAAAAGGTAAAACAGTCTTTAATTAGAAAATGAATTGTGTATACAGACAGCAAGGCACAATGACTTCTTTGACATATGGATATTGCAGTTGGTCATAATGTAATAAAAGATTAAATCAGTTGTGCAGACTCATTATTTCTAAGTTCACTAGTTTCACTAATACTGTGGTCATTACCTGAACCACCAATGTACCTTGACCCTCCACCTTGCTGATCCAAGTTTGCCATTTCATTCTTTAGTCGAGATCTAGAAACATATCAACACATTATGCATCAAATAAGTAAATAAAGTAAATACTACAGAGTAATACCTTAACAGAGGGATTTCTGCCAGAGAGATCTGTAGCTTTGCCTCTTTTGTTTTGGCGTTGCAGCGGAAGATGTGCAGGACAATCGAGTATCTATCAAACACTTTCACTCCCCAGGCTTCCTCCAGATCCCGCTGATGATACACATAAGAATACATTTAAATGTATGATGGCATGACACCAACCTAATGTACAAACAAAATAAGGAGATAAACTCACTTCGGAAGTAGGAGAGAGGCGCTCAACATTGACAAAAACTGCAGATAATCCTGGAGTTTGTCTAATTTTCTCTAACCAAAAAGAGCAAATGAAATATCAATAAATGCTATAGTACATACAGTATAAGTAAATAGACTAGATTAATTATTTGTGCTGTCAATGCGACACACATTTCTGTAACATAATTTTCATGAAAGTAGTAATTTTTACCCCCTTGGTGCATGCATTTCATTTTTAAATTTCTATACACTATGAATTTGTTTGAAGCTCCTGGTTTGATTGCTTTATGAATAAAACTTCACAAATAGAGAGTGCGCATACCTGTGAGGACCTGGAAGTTCCCTTTTCCAAATATTCTCTTCTTTTCTGGAGTTTTGGTTGAGAGAATGATCTTATCCACAACCCGCCAGTTCTCTAAAGTGCTCACAAGTCCCTCCGCCTCTGCCATCATCAGTTCAGCTAATAAATGATAAATAAAATATGACCTTGCCAAGTCAATTATAACTTTGTTTCATGTTCTGTGCAGATAGCTTCAAAGTGTTCTTCATTTCAGATATGAACTGATGATCAGCCCTAATAGGTGACATAAATGCATAAACACAGAAGTTGAATCTACGATGTTGCGTTCCTCTTATGTCTCAGATCATTGTGATTTACCTGTGGTAAGATGCTGTTTTCTGCTGCCCCACTTCACATCGGGGTGGACAATAAAGACCCGGTGGTGACTGTCCCCCAAACCCAGGGGCCCCTGGGTCTGGAACAGCTCCTCCACTTCACTGTCCGGGAGGAAATCTTCCTCCTCCTTTTCCTCCAGCCCGAAGATACCCCCATCACTGTTCTTCAGGGCGGGCACGGACCGGCCAAAGAGTCTAGTCTGCACATTTAACCGCCCTGTTAAATTTAGACGTGTCTTCTTTAGGATGCTAGTGATAGGAAGTGATGAGTGGGGAGTCCAGTAGATTGAAAGAACGCAACAACTCCGTCTTTGCAGGAGATTTGTGCAAATCCTCACTAACGCAGACATTCTGGACAAGGAAGTGTGCTAGGAGCGGGTTTACGTTTTAAAATGCTATTTATCTTACACATTTACGTGCATTTAGCCGCTTCCATGGTTCACACGCGGTTTGTAAACAGACAGCTCCAATGTTTACGTCTAAACTTCTTCGCTGAAAGCTTAACGGGGGAGAAATTTAAAAACGCGCACTGCCACCTAGCGTAAGTTTGGAGTAGCACCACCTCCCGTCTGATTGGTTAAATTACACTAGTGCTACAAAACTGCGCATGGGCTGTAGTTCAGGTGTATTTCTCCAAGTGCAACCTACATGTTCTTAATTTGGTTCACTATCGTTAAATTTGATTAATTTTAGTTTTGATATATGTACGTTGTACATATATCAACAGTCTATGTACGTGTACGTTGTACACGTACATAGACTGTACGTGTATGGTTTTGATAGGCCATGACCTTTTCTTAAAAATATGTAATTTCTGTCTTTTTGGGCTAATTTGTTAATATTGATAGAACACACAACAGTAATGCTCAAGTCTCACGCTTTGAGAGTGTGACACACGCAAATCGACGTGTTCACACGGTCACACATGGTATTTCTCACGCTGCAATTCGGAAATTACGCAGTCTCACGCACGACCCCGCTCAAAATGCAAACAGACTGTGCACGCCTGCAACTTACTAAACACCACTATTACCTTATTGGCCTACGTGAACGTGTAGCCTAATGACCTGAAGACCCAGTTTTGTTCATGTGCTCATCCCTCCAGCCTCTACGTGTAGGTGTGGAGCTGCCAGGAGCACGGCCCATTGTGGGAAAAGAAGTCAGACTGGTTTCAAACCTGCCGCCAGCGCGGGACCGCAGTGGATGGCACCAGGATAAGCCTAATGTTTACAGGTAAATCATCTGGAGTTATATTTTTAACACTGAAATAACCTGTCCATAACGCTGCCCATGAGGCTCCAGTGGACGCAGGAGAAACCGGTAAGGCGCACCGACAAGCCGCGACATGAATGACAGAGAACAAATTCCTTATTTGTGAGTAACTAAAACAATGTCCAAAACGAGGAAGTGAAGTAAAGCTAATTTTTCCACAAAAGTGTTGATTTGTGATGGCACTCCATATGTATTCACGGTTCATGAATAAGAGTTTTTATTTATTTATTGTTTTTACGCAAAGTTACAGTCGGTCATGCTGGTGGCACTGTGGAGCATTGGGCTGTTCTTCAGTTTCTTCACATACTGTTCTTCTACAGGTGAGTCCTGCCTACCAGCTACGCACTTTATTCACAAGGAAAACATCAGCTTATACAAAGAGTTAATATACAGCGATAGAAAGCAGCTTAATTCCATGCAGTAGCCTAGTTGGTTATAGCCTGATCACTTGGTACTTATACATTATTTGGGTCATTTTATGTCCCTATCTCACTTTTACCTTAATAGCTTATTGTGAATTAGGAATTTGTTTTTGTAGTATGAGTAACAGGCACAGTGGCAGAAGTAAGTCTTTATAGTGTAGTAAAATGAGATATTTCTACATATTTTAGTGCTTCTCCTTACCTCCTTTATGGAACCCTAAGCACTTCAAGAAACCGCCCACATTCATTTTTCAGTGTAAATAAACACTGGAGGCAAGGGAAGATTGAGTGTCTTGCACTAAGACACAACAGCAGTATGTACTAATAAAAAGGGATTGAATCGACCACTCAGTAGTAGCAGTACAGTAACAGCACTAAGTCACAGTCAACGGATATTTCAGTATAGCAGCAGATGTAGTAGTAAAACAAAATACTTAAGTTAAAAAACTTTGCACTCTTGAAACCACACATGCAGTCAAATGGTGCAGCACTTAGACTCAAGCACAGAATTAGACTTCAACCAACTTTTCCACAAAGGAAATGACTTGGATACAGTAGGTCACACAACACATTATATTATAATAACAAAGAGAAAAAATATAAATTAATTTTACCCTTTTCCCTGCCCAAAGCACACATATTTTCATCATCATTTTGATAATTCTACGTTGTATTTTTTGTGTTTTCTCAGATGAGGACTGTATCATCGGTATTGTGAGCCATGCTGTGTTGCTGCCCTGTTATCACCAGAATGAACTCTTAAGTTTTCATAATTTATCAGTTGAGTGGAGGAGAGGCAATGAACTGGTTTTAAAAGCTAAATGGGAGGAGGATGGAGATGTGGTCATTTGGAGTCTGAACCATGCCACAATCCCACGCCATGCGCCTTTCACCGGAAACTTCTCCCTCGAGCTCCCAAAAGTCAGTGCAAAAGAAGACCAAATGGAATATAGTCTGTTTGTGACCTCAGAGGAAAATGGCAGTGTCCCACTCTGCTCCGTCTGTCTCCGGACAGCAGGTTGGTAACAACATTATCATTTAAATTCTGAACAACGCCAAAGCACCTGTTAATGGCTTTCTGAAAATTTTGGGTTTTGTGCGAGAAATTTGACCACAGCTACTCAGACTAATCAGCCATGGTCTGTATTTGAACCTGAAGGGTGAGGGATGTGCAGAGGGAAGGGAACCAAATATCAAACTATGTTGGATGCTTTGATTGCCCGTACAGAAATATGACAAACAGGAGTGTGTGTGTGTGTGTCAGTTTTGTGAGAAGCAGAAAATCAGTGTGACTGAATGCACTCTTACTGTGGTGGAATAGACTCTTTTGCCAATTATCATTATAATTATTTTGCCAATTACTGCACCTGCATTCCATTGTGCTTTAGATGGGTCACATTGTTGTTTCATAGACATGCCCAACCAGACATGTTTAAACATGAAGCAACTGTTCTGTGTTCGTAATATGCAACACCTGGAATCAACAGGCAAGACATATTACAAGGGTTTCCTCTGCTAGTTTGTCAGGGAGTTAAAAGTACAGTGTGCATGACTAAATACATTTTCAGTATATTAATTTAGAAAACGTAGCTATGATTTATCATTAATATTCTTTAAAATATGTTTAAGTCCATGATGTAATTCATTAAGCAGGTAAGCGTGAACACCCCAGGTATATTGTCATGTTGTGGTGTACTAAACTATATTTCCATTGTTGATTGCAGCCCGGTTCAGCTCCCCCCTCCTCCAAAAAGATGAAACAGGGGACAGTAACAGGACAGTGTTCCTATGCCAGTCAAGTGGAGGTTTCCCAAAGCCCGAAGTGTACTGGCTCATAAATGACACAGAGCAGCCCCCAGAGGACTCTGTTAGGACGAACGTCATGCCCCTCCCGGACTCAAGCCTTTACAACGTGACCAGTCTCCTCACCGTTAACATCTCCACAGACGACAGCGTGTCCTGCTCCATTCAGAACCAGTGGATGAACGAGACACTCACCTCAAAAAGCAGTGAGTTTGGTTCATTTCAAGTCTGTCAACAGAGTTATATGTTTGAGAGCATTTACCTCCATCAGTATTAGTTTGACATTTCTCTGTGGTGCCTTTTTTTTACATTTCTGCATGGAATTCAACCAATTATTATTCTGCAATAAGCATAATAATATTTTAGTGGGCAAGAAAGTGAAAAAATGAAATGTGATCATTCATTCTGATCTATATACTATAACATTCGTATAATTGTAAGATCCTCAGTGCTTGTGCAAGTATCGTGCCGTTGACTTATCTGTAGATGGTGTAAGAGACAACACCATTCGAGGGCGAGCGTCTGAGGGGATGTGGATGTTCAGCACAGGGTTGTGTGTAGCAGTGGGGATCATGGTGGGGGCTGGCGTGGCCTATCAGATTCACCTGGATCGCATCAGTAAGAAGAGGAGGGTCCTGTATGAATCTACGAAAGGTCAAAGAGGTAAGCGTGTGTGCACCAAAACATTTATTATGACTCATTTGTTGGGCATAGTTCTAAAAGGCCTTGACTGAGAGAAGTTTACAATAAAAGTCAAAATTTTCTTAGTTATTCATCAGTCATCAAAACAATGATATAGTCCACTGTTCTACCATGTAAAAGAGTAATTGGTAGGAATTGAGTACCTATGAAGACAGCCCTTTTTATTTAAAATGTTGAAGTTGGTATACCTTTAATGCAATATTATATAGGTTATTTTGTGCATATTGCGCTTTAGTTTTTGGTTGTCTTCATTACAGGATACAAAAAGCATCAGTTCCTAGAAGAAACACAGGAAGAAGCACTGACGTCAAAGGAGACCTGTGTCTGACAATAAGGACTTTAAAAAGATATCACTCATATCACTATAACACTCACTTTAAATCACTCTCAAACTGGATACTTTTGTATTTCACTGGATTTGACTCATTTCTATAAACATGACTGCTGTTTATTGTTGTAAATTAAAATGATATTTTCCTTGTAGTTATGCTGTTCACTTGTTTTCCAACTTATTGTTCAGTGTCCAAATGATCATAAGAAATCATCACATCATTAATACAATAATTATCAACCATCAAACAATGAAACGCACTAATGTTCTTAAGTTTGTAGGTTTTTCAGAGTTGGAATCTGCCATGTTTGATGCCTCCCATTGTCTCAGTGCTGGTAACTGTCCCTCTGCACTGCTCCGTCCGGTTTGGAGATGATCAGCCCGTTGACTCTGGGACTGTGGTGACAGTGTAGAGGTCATTTCGCCGCTGAGTAGTGATAGGGATCTGCTGTCGTATATCAGCTAAATACTGCAGATCTGAGGTAGTAAAAAAGTAAAAAGTACATTTAGTTTTGATTTCTATTAAGATTTTCAAAATGTTTATGAATTATTTTCGTTTCAAAACTCACCAATATCTGCATAAATAACACCCTCTTCAGGGCCAGCTTTTGAGATGACCTCTCCCCTGAAATGGCAAATGAAAAATGTGTCACATAAATAATTAATTAGAGTAACTAACAACATGTGTGAACACTTTATATTTTAAGTAATGAATCAAGAATTATTTTAGTTATAAATCATGCTTTATCCAACACAGATACTCATCTTAGAGAAGACTGTCTGTTCTTTTGGGGGTAACAGTGGCTCAGTGGTTAGAGCACTGGCCTCATACATTTGCCCGCAGATCTTAAGTTTGGAAGTTTGATCTGGACTCTGAGTCTGACCAGGGCATACTATTGTGTCCTTGGGCAAGACCTTTCATACACCTTGCCAATTTGGTGTGTGAGTGATTAGTGCTGGTTGGATGGGCCGTAGGTGCAGATTGGCAGCCATGTTTTAAATCTAGGGCAACTGTGGCTACAGAAGCCTGTCATATAAGTCTAATTTAAGTATTATTATTATTATTATTATTATTATTGTTATTATTATTATTAGTAGTATTAATATCTTACCATGGATTCACAACTGTGCTGTGACCCCAAGCCACATAAGACGCCGTTTCATCTCTGGCCGGTGATGCTGTCGCCACATAAACCTGATTATCTACAGCCCTGTTCAACCACAACAGTGACAATAAATACACAGTTCATATTTCGCAGGTGTGGTGCACTGAATTGTAGAAACTCAGACCTGGCCCTCTGTAGGAGTTCCCAATGTGCTGGACCAGTCGTCATGTTAAAGGCTCCAGGATAAACCAAGAGCTGGCAACCTAAAGACAGCAGAATGACCTGATGAAATGTTGTCAAAAATACAACCAAATGAATACTTTTTTTTGTTTTTTTTTTACCTTTCCTGCTATAAAGCTGTGCCAATTCTGCAAACCTCATGTCATAGCAGATGCCAACACCAACTTTACAAAATGCTACAAAAATACACACACACACACACACACACACACACACACATCAAAATAACAATATACCCAAGAACAACAAAGAAAATTTTAAATAACACCCTCACGTGTGTCAAACATTGATAAACTATTTCCTGGACTGAGTGTCTCTGATTCCTGAAAGTGGATTTTTCCCGGGACACTGATGTCAAAGAGATGAATCTAAAATCAAACGTAAATCAAGAATAAAAAATAAACTTGTGGTCATTGCATTAATGGTGGTTAAAGACCTTTCTGTGTTTGAGAAGCATCTGTCCTTCTGGGTCAAACACTGCACAGCTGTTATAAAACTTCCCACCATCTTCTTCAGGAATGGAGCCTGTAAAAAATAAGAGTCAAGAGTTTATGAGTATACCATGACAGCTTAGTATCAAAAGGTGTGAAAGCATGGAAGGTATACTGTATGTTGAACCATTTCCATTGGTGGAATATTACAAATATTATTCAGTAAAATCAAAATAAAATTCATAAAGTAAATTAAAAAAACAATACACTATCGCTTATCATCATCTTTCCGTACAAAACAAATGCATAAAACCATTGCTTGAAAAGGTACAAGTTCAACTTGAGAAGAAAAAGTGTCAGTTGTTTCTACCTCTCTTATAAGGTTACTTGGATCCTTTTCATGCTTTGTCATTTTCTATTTGTAGTTAAATTATAGTTAAAAAGTGACATATTCTTACCTCCCACCAAATACACTTTGTTTTCTTTGGCAATTTCTGATAGCACCTGAGTGGACTCTCCTGGGATCCTCTCTGCATATGCAGAGAAAAAACTGGTTCCATATGGAGAGTTGAAGCACTCCTGTAATGAAAAAAAATAAAAAAATAAAATAAATATATATATATATATATATATATATATATATAAATATATAAATATATAAATATAAATATATATATAAATGTATAATGCAAAGTTAAAGGTGCTCTAACATTTCTGATAGGGGATTCACCACATGCTTGTCTCAGTGGAGATGTTATTGCTTTGACTGTCTCACTTGGTCCTCCCGTGGACCTACCACCTGCAGGAGGATCCATAGTGGGCGGCTGCAGAGAGATTTGGGCGGCAGTCGAAGGCCGGGGCCTCAACGACTGGATCTCTGGACATGGAGACTAGCTCTGGGAACATGGACCTGGAACCTCCCTCGGGAAGTGTTCCGGGCATGTCCCACCAGGAGGAGGCCCTGGGGAAGACCCAGGATACGCTGGAGGGACTATGTCTCTCGGCTGGCCTGGGAACGCCTTGGGGTCCCCCCGGAGGAGCTGGGGGAAGTGTCCGGGGAGAGGGATGTCTTGGAGTCCCAGCTTAGAGTGTTGCCCCCACGACTCAGCCCAGGATAAGTGGAAGAAAATGGATGGATGGATGTCTAACTTGGATAATTAAACGTATTTGCAACATTTCGACTACAAGTCATAACATTATTCGTTTTACATGAATGATTACAGTTCTTTACCTTCTGGTGAGACTACATGTACTATTTCAGCTACACACCTCCTTCCTCAAATACAGTATGGTAAGCAATTCAATTACAATGTGTACTTTTTGTATATAGGCTAAAAATGGAAGAGTCTGTGACATATAGATGTAAAGCAGTGTGCAGAAATGTTTGCATGTACTATCTTGAATTACTTTTTGGCTAAAGATTGGTATTTGCTGTCATAAAGGCTACTTAAAGTATGCCTCTTCCACACTGGCTCACCGGTAGCAGCACCACCTTGCCCCCCTGTCCCGCCGCCTCCTTCACCAGTCTCCGGGCTCGGCTCAAGTTGTCCGCTTTCACACCGGTTACCTGCAGCTGGACCACGGCCAAACGAAACTCTACGGGTACAGAAATGTCAGTCCTCCAAACGAAACTGTACGGATACAGAAATGTCAATCCTCCTGAACCCAAACCCCGTAATAATAATTAACAAGGATCGCACACATGTAAACAAAACAGACTGTCTGATATTTCAAACAATTCATGCTGTAATTTTGACATGCAAATAAACACAGATAAAAACTAACACGATATGAACATTATACTCACTCGACATTGCTTTAGTTAGCGCTGACATGTCATTTATAAACTAACTTCAGACTAAAGGTTTAAAGAGTGGACAATTCAGCCATGAGCGCAGACAAGCGGAAATGCATGGTACTTCAAAATAAAAGTCTTAAGTACGATTCTCGGATACAAATTTACACATTTTAAAGATTTTAGTTGCGTTTTTTTATATAGTGGTGTACTAAAACATGAAGTGAAATTTTTCAATATGTTTGGTATAATTTAGGCTAATTGCTAGGGCTGATATACAAATACATTATTATTCTGAAAGGAAAAGTATATTCAAGGGAGGCTCTTCAACAACCAATGAACTTTACTGGTGTCCAAAGTGCGGTGCGCTGTCTGGATATGGATATTAATTAAGCTAAAATCTTATGTTCTTATTATATTCTTATTATTCTGGGTCCAAAGGTTACCAAGCTAACACAACATTTTATAATCTTTGAGTTTTGGTTTGGGATGGCAGTAATACTTCACCTGAATCAATTTGGTTTTAGTTTTTTCCTTTTCAGTTGCATTTTGTATTATCCTACCTATATGTACTGACTCGGCCAACATGTCTCACATATTGCCAAAACATTTTTTTAATTCCAATGAAAAATCTAGACTAAATAAATAACTGGTCCAGTCAATAATGTCCATTTATTAAAAACAGAAATGCTTAGAAAATAACAGCAAAACATTAAGGTGCAAATTACACATCTGACATGTTGCATTTTGAGTGGTGACATCCTTTACCCAGTGATGATACAGTAATGTTAATGTTAAATTCTCTCAGTAAGTAAATACTGAACAGGTTCAGATGAATGGGTTACATAAGAATGATGAGACTGAATACACTGTGGTGCTGCTGCCCATATTATAATCAGTCACACTAGGAGTCCAGATGTTGATAATAATTTAACACAAGTTAGAAAAACAGGTCCAGTGTGTTCAACTGTGTCTACTGGAATATTTGAACATCAGATCAAGTCAAGGGGGCTATGTTTACCTACTGGTACTAGCAAATATAATATTAAATGAGCTGGAAAAGTATCAAAGTAATGAGAGAAGTTGCCACTATGATTTGAAGAATAGATTTCATTTCACAGGCATGAGGCTAAAGGCAACAGTGGCAAGCTATAACTAAATAAGTGTTGCGTTAGATTAGTTACAATGGACAAGACAAAACACAAATATATTAATAATTCATAATCATTTCCTTACAAATGCCTAACACAAAACCTCTCAACTTGCTTTACAGCAGTCCATTCATTCACAATGGCCAATACAAGGACTTTGTTAATATGGGAAAATACAACATAAATCTATTATAATGGAATGAGCGAGGTGTTACTGTACAAACCCTGGACTTGTAAAAGGATGTTGCTTAAATCAGAGCTACATCAAACTGCTATGAGATGAGGTTAGCTTTTTACATTTCAAAAGCTGAAAATAAATGATATCCCAAGCTGCTGTAAAGATCCGTGCTAAATATATATAGGTTTAAACATTATGTACAATACAGTTATGAAGTTGTCACTTTTGTTGGTGTTAAGGCTCCTTTTTTGAAAAAACAAAGAACTGAAAGATGTTACACAGAACTCAGAAATGTAGTTCCTATGTTTGGGGAAAACTGGATGGAGGGGCAGTTCCAGAGGAAACATGATAACGCAACTAAAAATAGCTCAAATGTCAACTGAACATAATATAAAGGACTTATCACCCCCACAAAAATGCCTGTATAAAACTTCCTGCATCTCCTTTGCCATCTTAAGACACACTTCGCTGACCCAGGCTCAAGGTTGGGTCTGGCAAGAAATCAACACTTGCTGGTTAGCCCAACAATAAGCAGCGATAGCTTGAATTCTGTCATAGCAGAACGGTTGAATAGTAGACAACACTTTGTAAGGATACGCAAAGATGAGATTTTCAGTAAATCCAAGAAAGAGATAATACACAAGTCAATTTGACTTGAAAAGATGATTGGATCTTACTCTGAAGTGTGGGGGAAAACTTCAAAAGAAGATTATCCAAAAACAGCCAGTAAAGTTTGGTCTTAAAAACAATGAAAAGAGTGAATTTTATGATTAAAAAGGCTTGCCACTGGGGGGGTCAAAACACTACCATAAGGCCTGAAGTTAAGTGTTACTGCCACAGACTTCCAGATTTAATTTAGGGTATTTTTGGATGACAGCGGAGCACCTTACAACACATACAGTCAATCCTGTAAGTTTTGGTCAAGTCCCCAAAACAGACATACTTCATAGGGCTTCACAGTCAACACTGCAGGGGCCTGTCCAGGAGGGAGGAGGCGGCCGGGGGAGAATGGGATACAACTTTAAACTCCCCAAAGACAAAAAACACATCACCCAGTCTGTTTGACAGCTAGCCTTCATCTAGTGTTTTACGAGCTCTCCAAAGCATCCAGAACTTTCATGATCTGCTGCTTGATCACTTTTGTAGCATCACCGGCATTGGGTATAAGATATCTATGAGGAAAACAAGAAACGCAAGTGTCAGATATAATCTAAAAGGTACCAAATAAAGACACATGTTGTGACTGAAAGTGTATGTAAAACAAAGGTACCTCTCCACAGCTGAGATCTCCACTCCGGCAGAGTTGTTGGTGCCAAACTTGAAAGTGATGAGTTCTGGGTGCTTCTTTTTTGAGGTGATTTTGACGACAGAGTTCAATGCTTGTCTGGACTGGATGTAAGCGAAACCTTTCCGAGAGGCGATTTCTCTGAGGCAGTACATGTGAGTGGCTGTAATCAACAGGTGGCTGAAAAATGAAAAAAAGAGTGTTAGTGAACTTGATTGATGATTTAATTTTATTTGTGTCAATATACATTTTTTTCATTATACAGGCTTTTCATTAAATTAAAAAAAAAAATCAATGGAGGACTGTCCCAATGGTGATTTTGTTGTTCTTGGTGTTATGCAAACAATAGAGTACAAAAGCACAATTCATTTCTACTTTCAGTTGTTTTACCATTTCCTAAAACAACTGAAAAAAGTAAAACTTACTTCACTAACTGCAGTGGTTTGAATTTTACATAACTTCACTGAACTAAAGAGCACAGTCAGCACATTTAAGAAACACATTTTTCAACTTCTGCTCTAGTGTAAAAGAAGAACAATGAACAGTACTTTGAATACATTTTCCACTACATTTTCAATTGCACCGTCCCACCTTAGTAAAACAAAAAACAAAAACAAAGAGGCAGGTGATTTCGGCTACCACCTGTTCCAAGGACCTACTAAGGAACAAGCTTTAATAATGACTACATTTAAATTAGTGACTGACTAAAGGCTGTCAGCAACATGTTTTTGATTTTAAAAGTCAAGAACAGGCTCATAAAAGATTGATATGTACAGAACATTGCAACATTTACAAAGGCCTAGAATTTATGGTGAAATTCATAAGGGATGACATAATCACTGTCAGAAAATCTCTTTGTAGTGCAATATGTGCAAATAAGAAAAAAGGTGTGTCTGTATTATTAAATATGTGCTTGTTTGGACAGAGCATGTAATAAATGCACTCACCTCGGAAACATGTGCCCAGTTTCCTTCACCTCGTTGCAGGGAATGTGGTGCTTCACATCGGGTTTGTTGATCCAAGTCTGAATATTTACAATCTCTTTCCTGTCGTCATCAGACATGGACGAGCTGTCAATCTCATCTAAAAACACAACATTACATTAGTATGAAAACATGAATAAATAAAAAAATCATTTATAAACAGTAACTTTTATTGGCAGGGAATTGTAGAAATGCATTTGAGTGTTTATAATGAATAAAAATAAAAAAATGTATTCAATTTAGGGATGTCCTGATCAGGATTTTTGGCCCTCCGAACCGATTCCGATCATTTGATTTTGAGTATCTGCCGATACCGAGTCCCGATCCGATATTTACATAAAAAAGTACACTTATAATTAATAATAATAATTTCTACTGTAATAATAATAATAATAATAATAATAATAATAATAATAATAATAATAATAATAATAATAATAATAATAATAATAATAATAATAATAATAATAATAATAAATAATAAGTACATAATAATAATAATATTATCTTTCTGGGTGTCATGGATGAACTCCAGATGTCTGCGGTGAACGAAACATGGGGTAACGAGCTGCAGAGCTTTCTCTGTGAAATAGTGGCGAGATGGCACTTCAAATCGAGGTTCAACGTGCTCTATAAGCATAAGAAATCCAGGGTTCTCTACAAAGTCAAATGGTAGGTCACTCATTGCGATCATTTGTGCTATCCTGGCTGTGGTCTCCTGTGCCTTAGCGCTGTCAAGGGGCATTTTTTCCTCTCCATTTATTTATTGTGCAGCGTTCCTGTGCCTTACAGTGTTGTGTTTTTTAGGCTGTACATACTTATTATTATCTTAATTTTTGATGCATGCTCTTTTTTCCAACTGTTTCTGAAACTTGCGTTGTGACACTGCAATTTCCCCATTGTGGGACAAATAAAGGGTTATCTTATCTTATCTTTTCAAACTCTCCTGCAGCGTGAGCTGACTCGTCTTTGGGTGTTTGTTTTTGAGGTGCCGTATCGGTTTGTTGTGTTAAATGTAGCCCTTTCCTTTCCACCCCTTGCAATCCCAAGTTTATATATCCCACAGTTTGTTATGGCAATGTTGTTGTCATCAACTTTATAGTATTTCCAGAAGCAAGCTGCCTGCGTCTGACCAATAGCGTGTCATGCCGCACGCGTTGATGTTTCTGTGAGACTCACCGCATAACCATAGATCTCATCTAGGATATGTTAAAAAATAATAAGTATATATACACACTTGTATATCCGATACTGATCAGGAGGTAACGTCCGATTCCGATCTGAAACCACGTGATTGGGGCCGATTTCCAATCGCGTGATCGGATCGGGACATCCCTGATTCAATATTTTATAATGTACCTGTGTCATATTCCTCCTCGTCACCGATACTAAAAACAGGCTTGACTCCTCTGTATGGTTTACCAACTCGGTCACTGCTGCTCACATGCCTAGGTACAGGACAAAGACGTCAAAATACTGTATTAATTTGTCAAAGGAATCCATGACATGAATGTATCCAGAAAGCTGCAAGAAAAGCCCATATTAATGCTGTTATAAAGAATGAGGTTAGGTGAGATGCAACTATAATTATGTAACATATTAGTTACAGTATGCTGACCAGGACTTCTTCCCAATTTAATTCAAAATGTGGCTCCAAATATTACTTAAGTTGATACAAGTTGGGATAGCCCTGATGAGCATATGAAACAATGACATGGAAAAAGATGGCTGTGTACAGTCAAGTATAAACCAATGACTATAGGCAACAGTGAGTCGTAAGCTTCTCTTTACCACTAATAAGCATCTGAATGTTAGTGAAGCATGAGGACAGTGCTGTGTAGTTTTAACATGAGTGAAAAGTGCATGCGCTGCAGCAGGGGGCTGATGTGAGTCTACAGCTGACGACATGCTGTGACCAACAACTCGAGGTCTTACCGATCAGGAACCACCTTCTCTGGCCAAGGCAGATTGAAAGATATTCTAGTGTGAAATAAGGCAAATAAGGATTTGTGAACGTGAAACCTGCAATAGCATTTATGTTTGTCATCTTATACCTATCAATACCAAGTAACACAGCTAGCTATGGCCGAGTTTAATTAAAGAGCCATTTAAAAATTTAGTCAGTCTACAGCCCTGCAAAACATTTTTTACATCTGTGTTTCACACCAAAAACATATATGCCGTCACATACAGTATTTTACTGTATTCACTCAACAATTTACTTGCTTTTTTGTTGTTAAGCCAAGTTAAATGTGTTCCATTAACAACCATGAAACCTGTTGTTTCAGGTATATTTCTTAATTAGAAACCAGGAGTGACAAAGTGCACATACTTGTCAACTGGGGCTGAAGTATTCTCAATAAAACTAATCATCTTCTCCTTGACATTCACAGACTTGGACTTGAGAGCAAATGTCATTTTGTTCATCAAAGACTTGACCCCTTTGCTGTCTCCAGGACTGCACAGTTCCCCCTGTGGAGAGTCACAGGGACATATGTCAAAATGTAAATCAATGTATAATATGTAAAATAAAACAAAATTACAAAATAGTGCTTACGTCTACAGAGCTCAGGCTGCTGTGAGACCCTGAGGTGCTAACGATCCAGTTTAGATAAGACGAGTCCAAGCCTTCAACGTTCATGTCGACCAGGTGCTTCTGGAGAGCTGTAGGGGGGGAAAAAAACAAAAACAAACCTTAGTTACCAACATTTAACAATCCAAACAACAATTACAACTGTCACTCACCCATGAAGCCTCCTTTGGCTATACTGACATACTCTTTGTTTTTCTGAAACACAAGCGACAGGTACACTTGATAAGCGAGACAAAAAAAAAACAAAAAAAAACACATTGGTTGGCCAATATAAAACAAACAAAAGACATGAAGCATTGTCATAGCACACCAATAAAACACTGGACACAAACATAAAAACTGACAAATCATTAAAATAAAATTCCATGAATCAAAGAAAAATTATCTAATAATTCCATATTATAATATCCTTTGGGCAGAACATGGTTAGAACATTTCTGAAAAATGTGTTGAGAACTTTTGCTATGCTATTTGTCTAAATGTCTACATTTCTAAAGTAAAATACCTCGGAATACTTGAAGTCAACTTACTGTTTCATCATCTCAGCCTGTTTATGGTGGGGGCTTCTTAATTTTGTTATTCTGTTTGTATTTTTGTATTGTATACGTTTTTTAAATAAATATATTAAAACCAGTCACTCTGTCAGTCTCTCACCTGTAAGAAATGTGCCAGCACCATGTTCATGTACATGTCCTCCTCCTCGCGGCCGCTGCCCATGAAGCATAAATGCTCTCCGCTGGCAATGGACCCTGACTCCAGGGACTGTTTCTGCGCCTCCAACAGAGACTTTACCGAGAGGGCGAACTCTGAGGGGTTCTGCAGCATCTGAAAGAAAACAAAACAATGGTAAGGGGGGGAGGGGGGGAGGTTGCTTCAATAAACTGTGCAGCAACTCACCAAGTCAGAGTCCAGGTGAAACGCTGTGGATAAGTGACCAGAATTGTACTGTTCAGCCGGCCGACAGTCCACGACAAAAAAACGCACTCCATCCTATGGAGCAAAAACCTTCAGTTGAACATGCAATTTCATAAAGTGAAGATGTGCCAAGATGTTGCCTTATTCATTCACTGTTAGTTAAACACAGTGGTTTCTCCTTAATGTTCCTGTAGTAAAAGTTTGTCCTCTGCTCTTGACCCTTTTGATCCTAGATTTTGAGCTAGGTTCATGGTCAGGTGTACCAAATGGAGGATTGGCCTGTTGTACACATTTTAGGTTAATAGGAAAAGTTGATTACGTAGAATAAACCCATCCAGACACAGGAAGAACATGCAAACTGCACACTGACAGGTCCCACATGGTCCAGAAGTCCCAACACAGACAGAAACAAATGAAGTCAATAATTGTCTCCAGCGTATTAAACAGACTGACCTGCTGCAGTTGGTTGGCCTGCAGGATTTCAGGCACAGACACAGGGAGACACAGGGCTTGGCTGAGGTCCGTCTCCTCCTCCTTTAGGGCCACCAGGCTGCTCCCAAACAGATTCTGGTTCATCTGAAACAAACAAGTGGCACTTGCATTTTTATGGAGTAAGTTTATAAATATATGCTAAAAAATGTATTGGTCAATGTCAAGGTCAGGTGTGTGTAAGCAAATTTAATTACATAAAATAAAGTACTTCTACCAATAAACCAATAAAGTACTTCTGTAGAAGGGACATAAAAGTTTTTAGGATGGTGTATATTACTCTTACTCTATTTTATTATTCATTTTTATAGCACTTAATTATCGTTTCATATACTGAAATTATATTACCTTTCTGAGGGACAAAGGGGTTTTTGTCTGGTAATACTGGGCCAAAGCAAACAGGTCTTCAGTGTCTTCACTTTCCAGAAGAGAAGGTGATTCCTCAAGCATTTCTGTGAGAAAGGAATGCTTTGTTAAACTGCAGGTTCTTCAAGTAGTAACGGTACATTATTAAAAAACAACTTACTTATGATGTCCTCTTTGCCATCTGCTTCCTGCGCAAGTATGGATTCTCTGAGGGGACAAACAACAGATTGAGGGACACAAGAAAAAAAAAAAAAGCACGTTTAAATTTTGACCATTTTGCTACATACTTGGCATTGACAAGAATAACGAGCATGAGAAAAAATATCAGGAAGGGGTCCGTTTGCTGGAAGTAGTTGTCCCACAAGGTCCGTGTCACATCAGGAAGGCAGTGGCTGGAGAACAGGCTGCCCAGCTAAACAGACAAAGACTTTATGACTTTATACCGTTTACAAAATGATTGATGATTAAAGAAAATGTATAAAGATGTTTGGGGTTTAAAATGTATAGTTTTCTTTATAATGTTATTTATTTTTACTAGGGCTGGGAATATTAACGCGATAATCGCGATTAGATTAATGTAAGTTATGATCGCGAACAATTTTTTTAATCAGAGTTTGCCAGCATTTTCCGCAATTCTACCATCCATATGCAGCTCATTTGGTTGTATTAATTAAACTCATTGTCGGTTAAACGCGCTATTTGGAGTTTGCTAGTATTTTGTTCCTTCTACGCATCCGTAGGCAGCTCGAGCGGGCTTCAATCATTTATTTACAATTTCTCAAAGTAAGCATTATTACTGGTTCATTGTTACTTTTTCCTTTCTCTGCACTTTTTTGAAATAAAAAAAATGGTGAGAAATACTTTGCATTGTGAGTTTAACTTTAGATTCGAACGGTCTTACTGCAAGATATCAATTTTAAACATGCAAAATAAATCACAATTAATCGCGATTAACTATGAAATTTCTGAGATTAGTTGCGATTAAGAAAATTAATCGTTTGACAGCCCTAATTTTTACACATACAGAGAAGTAATAGTAAAAAGGCAGATTAAACATTCCAGTCACTCCTAAAACTTCAGCTAATTTACTCCAAGCCTTCTCTTTTCTGTGCTTTTCTCATACTCATTAAAACACTACTTAGCCAACAAAAAAGTGAATTAACACACTGCCCAATCACTAAATAGTGCCCCATGATCCCTTTGTTACATTGCAACCAACCTGAAGAAAAATAATCATTTTTTTTTAAATGTGATAATGATGTCAATGGGAGTATTTTCAGGGAATAAGTACATTTTAGATTTGTTTAACCTTACTGTATTAACAGATTTGGATCTAGTTGCGTCCCTGTATACTACATACCCAGCTCATTGCGTAAGAGTCTGGTGTGATTTTCTTAGTGTCCAGGAAGGAGCAGAGTTCAGGCTCATGGTACTGCAGCAATAATCTGAACAGGTGGAAGGGTCGGCCTTTAGGCACACAGTCTCTGCAACAATAACAACAACAAAAAAAACATGTGACGTTTCTTTCTATTTGGCATTTCAGGCAAAAGACAGCTCATATTACATACCTGGGGATATATTTGTTCATAAGAGCGTAAAAGCAGTTGTAGAGGTCGCTGCGAGGAAGTTTCAGACTCAACAGTGGTTTGAGCAGGTGAGGAAAACTCAAGTCTGTGTTGAAAGTAACGTTACGAGATTTACAGTAAAAAGTGATGATGGCCTCAACATCAGCCTCCATATCTGCCCTCTCCTCCTCCGATACACCCAGCTGACCTTTACACAAGAAAATGTATACATTTGTTATTAGTACAGTGTGCAAAATCTACCAAATCTACAAAACATTTTAAAAGGAAGTGTGCAACCATGCAACCCTACACAACTTCATAATTTTTACATGTTGTAACTAAACTCAACACACTAAATATGCACTCATTATGTATGCAGATATTGGAGGCAAGGCAGGTGAAGTATGTATTGCCAGTAGTAGGGGCAGGGGCCAACTTTTAAGTAATACCCATCCCCATCTGACAAAGGCAGGTGTTTCATTGAGCTTACTGATGTCTCCTGATATTTTGGGACAGATTCATCCTCTGAGGACAACTATTTTAGGCCAAACTTGATCCTGTCCTGCTTTTCCTGTCTTTGTTTGAAATCTAATCCAATCTAACCTGTTCTTGTGATGCCCTTCATCTTCAATAGGAAAGTCTACCATCAGCATAATCAAAATAATCCCCTTTTACTCTTCTAATTTTCTGTATAACACAATATCCCAGAGCTTTATAAGCATGTAAGAAAGACAATGGAAAAACACTTCAATTCACCAAGAAAAACATTGGTAAACTCCATTCATTGGATTCATTCTTGTCATTTTTTTCCTGGTACAATGGTATTGACTCACCAATCAGCTGCTGACTGCGGTTGTGAATGAGCGTCTGTTCTGGTAAATCCAGAACACCGTCCCAATTTGACAAACTGTCCCCTTTTCCAGAGACATTTAAAGCAATCTGAAAAAGAAAAACAGAGGGAAAAATTGTATAAGAACACAATTCTCTTCTGGGATTATGCAATGTATGAAGAGTAGATTTAGACATTCATAACAGTGTATTTAAATGGCAGATAAATAGCACAATAGTTGTGCAGACACATTTCTATAGAAAATTCATCTCAAATACCAATGTGTGATGCAGCATCAAAATAAGCAAACTACTACAGTGGTACCTCACCTTACGAATGACCCAACAAACGAAAATTTCAAGTTACGAAACACCTTCACGGTCTCTAGATACGAATGAAATTTCAAGTTACGAAACGGGAGGAAGCGGGGGGAAGCGGGAGGGGGGAGAAGACTGTGCGCGGACATGTGTGATAGCGCAGCATGACCCGGCGCGGAGCTGCCAGCAGGGCCAGACCAAGGTCTAAACCTGGACAGGACCAGGACTAAACCTGGACCAAACCTGGACCAAACCCGGACCAAACCAGGACCAAACCAGGACCAAACCAGGACCAAACCAGGACCAAACCAGGACCAAACCAGGACTAGACCAGGTGGATTAAAGCGTTGCGCGCGGTCTATTTCCTGGTTTCGTTTCGAGTCACAGCTGAGGGGAGCAGCGAGTAGGACAGCACGCAGTCTGGGCGCATGAACACATGAACGAGACCCATGCAAGAGCCGCGGTGGTCTGGACTAAACCAGGACTAGACCAGGACTAGACCAGGTGGACCAAAGCGCAGCGCACCCGTCCACCCCCTGGCCTCGCCTCGAGCCATAGCTGAGGCGAGCCGCCGCTCGCACGCAAGAGCCGCGGCGGTCCAGACCCGCTCCAGACCTGCCCGCGTAAGGTGCTCACAGAGCGGCCTGGATAGAACCGTGAGGTCGGCCTCTTCAAGACCTCCAGGCCGGTGACCGGGACAATCCTCTGAGCTATGCCCGTGTAAGGTGCTCACAGAGCAGCCTGGATAGAACCGTGAGGTTGGCCTCTTCAAGACCTCCAGGCCGATGACCGGGACAATCCCCGGACCCATGCCCACTTAGGGAGCTCTTAAGGCGGGCTGGCAGTGTCCCCCTGGGTCCCTGGAAGTCTGGGGCTCCGTGCCTGGCAGGTCTAGAGCAGGTCCAGACCACACTATAAAAAAAGTTATACTATAAAATAAAAATAAAAAAAATTGGATCGGGGCCTTGGAACGAATCAGGCTTTTTCCATTGAAACAGCTACTCAACTTACGAATTTTTCACGTTACGAAACCACTTCTGGAACGAATTAATTTCGTAAGGTGAGGTACCACTGTACTAACAATGAAATGTGTTTCAAAAGGTTATTTTTGGGGAAATATCCAACAAGTGGGTGTGGCCCTGACTGCAAATAAAACATAAAATATTCACGTCATTACAACCTAGGCATGCCTGCCTTTCCAGTCTAACTTCTGTTGTCAGTTGTCATCTTGTCACTTTATGCATACTGTACAATACGGATACTAAAAATAGATACCATCTTTAGTAATATATGCATGAACTTAGACATTACTACCTGGAAAAGTAAATTTACCTTCCACATCTGGGCTCTGTGTTGAGGAGAGGAGTCCTCTTCTTGTGTAAATCCTCGGTCCATCTCCAGGTCTGACCCAGAGTCCAAAGCCTCTGCCAAATCCTGGCTCCTACGTCAGAGTACATACATCACATTTTTCAAATGACAGATGGCACCCTCAATTGACCCTGATGGCTGATGATTAGTTATGGTCTAGTATCTCTCATAGCTTTGACTGTAATTAGACAACAACATAAAAAGAGAAATGCTTACATTTAGAAAGACAAGTTGACTTGTATAAAATAGTATTTCAAAAACTATAAAAGTAATGTTCATGAGGAAACGTTCAAACGCTCGGGTTCAGCACAGTTTAAAGGGAAACTCTTTGGCTAGTTTTGTTAGCTTTTGAGCTAACTAAAATTACCCACTGACGTCCGCAATAGAAAACAAAAATAATGGCCATATTACAGAAGACAGAAGCGTTTCAGGTCTTCTTATTGTAAACAAACATAACATTGTCAGCTCGGTAAAGTAGCGTTAATAGAGATTAGCAGGTTAGATATTCAACAGCATCGTACATTTCTCTGGGATTTAACATCTACTTTCTGTGCTCTCGCTGCCAGATGTTAAGAAGCATATCAAAAACCGGCTCAATTATGAACTGTTAAGTGGTTTATTGGCGACGTAAACGTGTGTATCTGTCTGTCTAGTGAAATTATAATCTCGATCAGAATGTTCTCACCAGCTCCTGCTGATCCGGGCTTCCTCTGCGGACTCCGCCATTGTTGTCAAGTGCCGTCAAACGTCTCAAGTGTCGCGAACTAAATACAAATACATGCAACAAACCATTTTATATCTTACAATAAGATACTAAAATAAGTCAGAAAATTAAGACAATGTTCCAGAGGACAATTTCAAGGAATTATATAACTTTATTAGGACTTTATATTCTTTCTTTTGGTCACCATACATATAATGAATAAAGAATGCCAGGGCTGTGAAATCTCAGTGGGTGATTAAAATATTTCTGAATTAATAAACAGCAGAAATGTATTACTTGGATATGTGGAATAATGGTATTTCAAAGTTATTTTGCCACTACAGCTAAATATCACGTCAAATTTCACTCTTAGCAATAGTGTCAGGATATGTGTTTTGTGATTATGTACCAAATGAAACAGATGCTCAGGGCTGTGTCAAACCTGGGTCAAACATAGACTGAAAAAGTAAACAGAATGTATTAATATGAACCAGATGTTTCATAAAAATATACATTTTACAATAAAGTAACAAATAAATCATGTTCAGTTGTTTAAGTGAGCTTGGATAAACTAGAGCCATCCAACCCCCGGTGACTTTTTCTGACGGGGAAAACATTTCTAAAATAACTAAGACACTTAGCATTTCGAATCAAATCTTTTACCTCAGACAGTCTTCTAGTGTTTTGAACAAGCATAGCATTTATATTGAGTGTGAACATGCCGCAGAAATAGTCATTAAAATAAACCAGAACATTCTGAACATAACACAACTTCAGGCACCTAGAGCACACTAACCTCCTGTAGGTATCTTATAAATGGGATCAAATCCAGCATTACAATCACAGACACAACTGACCATTACTTTTGCTTGCATTGGACTTGTGTTACAAATATGGAAGTATATGGACAAAACACTTTGAGTTGAGCATAAATTGAGTGAACAGTCCAGTATATAAAGCTCTCACAGTATTTCCTGTAAATAGATTTGTCTCACAAAAGCCCTCTTCAAACTGGCTCTAAAAGAAATTCTTGAAGACATACTATGCAAGATTTCAAGATTATTGTTAGTTGGTCATGTAAAATTAAGTGCTTAATGGTTTGAAAAGTTTCAATGTATAAAAAAAAAAAAAGGGAATTCTTCTACGATTTGTGTTGCAAGCATACCTGCACTAAAGTTTATAACTTGCAGATTTGATTGCTTCAAAAAAAATAAAAAATAAAAAAAATGGGGTGGCACATATGCAAGTTTGTTTTGTTCTGTTACTTGATTGGCAAAGTGCTACTTTGTTTCCATGTAAATAAAAAAGAAAAAAAAATGACACAAGGAAAACATTTACTTAATTTATCATTTAACCACAAATAGCTTATAGAGTAAACCATGCTTAGGTGGATCTATTCTTTTTACTGAAATCTTGCATATTATATCCACACTACTGAGAGTATGCATTGCAATATATGTCACTCATTACAAAATCTCTCAGTCCTTTTCCAAGCAAAACATGGCTCTACTATTCAGCTGAGAAATCTTCACAATTACTTTTCTTACAGTGAGCCATTTATTACACTGTAAACACTGTAGGCATTTTTCTCCTCTTATTCAGTATCCATCACAATTTTCATTTAACAAAGCAAGTTCAGGCAGTTGCATTTTTACTTTAACACAGTTACGTTCAGCAATGAAGACTGGAGACTGGCATTCGCTTGGCAGACAGACTTTACAGAGTAGGAGGTTTCAGACCGTACTTCCGGGCCACTTCTGTTTGGGCATACGCTGCGTCACATAGTGAATACAAATGGGCCATTTCCATTTCAGACTTTGCTAGGTTTATGGCCTTGTTGAACATGTCTATAGCCTTGTCCAGATTACCCCTGAAATAATAGGCAAATTGTTAGGAAGAAAAAGAAAAAGGAAGACATTGTATAAAAATAGGCACCAAGAGGGAAACACTATTGATTACACAAACAAGGTCCTATACCTGAACTAGTTCATTTTAAATATTTAGCAATGATCCAAATACTTGCAATGGTTATTCCACAATTGTCTTTTGAGCATCCTAATTATTCATGGCGATGAGTTTATAAGCACTTTTCACCATTCTGAGACCAGATTTTAGTTTTGCCATGATGGTAAAGTAGCTAACAAAAACTAGCATCCCACAAGCACATCCTGATTATCACACGAAATGCTGCTGAAATGCAAATGCAAACCTCAAGAGCTTATTATACAATATATCTATACTTGGGCAAGTCTTTTTCATCTTCTAGAAGTTATTTATGCAGATGTGTAGATTTTATTTACACCTGGGGCCTTCTTCCCATCACAGATTGCTCCATTTGTGCATGCTTGGGACTAACAAGCGACTCAATGGCTTGTGACCCATTTTTCGTCATAAAGGGTTAATAAACACCTTTCTCTGAATCTATATGATCAGTTTTACTTTATATATAACAAAATTTTAGCAATTCATCATATTCAAATTGGCTCAAGATTGCTTTTTTTAACCAAGAATAATGACAAATGTTATTCTCACCTTTGTACTTCAATAGTTCCCATGGTTTCATAGGCAAAATCACATTTGTTGTCAATTTCAATGGCCTTACTGATGAGGTCTAGGCCTAAATCCAGGTCCTGCTTCCACTGAAGCTGTAATAAACTACATTCAAACAAACAATTATTGACCGACCGTCTTTATCTATTTAATACACATGTATATACATACCCTTTGTGGACATATGTAGTAGCATTGTCAGGTTCAAGCTCAATACATTTGTCATACATCTCGTCGGCTTTCCCGAACTGCTGCTGATCAGTCAAAGCCTAAAAGTGAAATCGGTGTTTTAGTTGCAATACAAAAAAAAACAAAAAACAAAAAAAAAACATCTGTAGTTCAGTTTCAGTGTACACTTGGCATCAGTTTAAATCAAGATAATGATTAATGAAGGATTATAACTTATTAACACTTGCCATAGTACATAGTGCAATTGTGAAATATACAGTACAGTGCCTAGGCAGACAACACCAAACACTTTTACAATACTTTTACAAAGACGTTTGGGTCTGAAACCATATCCAGTCTCCCTACTGTCAAATGTGCATGATTGACAGGAAGATTAACCAATCAGAGAAGCGTTAGTGTCAAAACCAATACGAGGAAAACAAAGAGGACTGATTCTGAAGCTACAAAATCAACGACTGAACTGATGTAAAAGAAGTATACAACAAATACAAACTTTGTCCAGTTGACAAATTGAACTTCTCCTTTTATTAAAAGTATACATATTTTGTTCTAAATGATGAGAACATTTGAGATGTCTTAAGCGTTTGAGAAACACATGCTACAAACTAGTTAGATAGAAATGAGCTCTGAGCTACATCAGGTGTATTTACAGAACTTGCTGCCCACGAATACATGGTGTCCCAATAAAATACATAAAACTACACTAGCAGCTGTAATTTACACATCAAATCTCAGCTGCTGTTTGATGCCCTTTATGGTTTGGTTTCAAACCCTTCTGCATTTGAACAGGAAGCACAAAGGACTGGCTGGTCAGGCAAGTGAAAAGTATATTCTAATAAAGAGCAGATCTGAAGCCTAGTGTGCCACATGATTTAGCGTTTACCTGAGCATACAGAGCGTATCCTTCAGCACATTTGGGAAATCTTTTGATGACATCCTCAAAACCGTCCATGGCTGTCTGTACTTGTGCAGGGTTATTTCCAGTATAAGCTTGTCTATACTGAAAAGCACACAAAAAAAATCGACCTTTCTCATTATATTCAGGTCAAAAAGGATAAAAATCAAAGTTAAAACTACAGATATTTTCATTGCTAATATTTGGTGTATTAAAGCCTACATAAAAATATGAAAATGTATATTCTTACAAGAGCAAAACATTTTTGTGCTTGTGCCAGTGCAGAGTCAGGTCTAAGAAGAATGCACTCATCAAAGTCTCCAACAGCCTCATCCACCTGGTCCAGCAAGATCTTCAACTACAAGAAAACCCCAAAATCTTTTTAGTATAAGAGGATCAAAACTTAATTTAAAAAAATAAAGGTCCTCATACAGGTCATCACTTACCTGCCCCCTGTGGTGATAAACATCTGGGTTTCGTGTATCAATCTCAGCGGCCATGTTGAAGTCTTGTGTGGAGAGATGAGGCTGCTGCTGCTGCATGTACATACTTCCTCGTTTGATTAAAGCGTTGGCTCTTAGCTGTCACACAATAATATCATTATTAAGTAATTATTGTTTGTTTATTTATTTACTAGTTCTCCATTTAGTGCAGCCATCACAGCTCGTCATTCCTCTTAAAGCTTAATGTAGTAAGCTGCGGCTAGCAGGCTCAAAACAGCATTTTCTCATTAGCTACAACAACTGTTAAAGGTCCCATGGCATGAAATTTTCACTTTCTGAGGTTTTTGAACGTTAATGTGAGCTTCCCTACCCTGTTTAGCCCCCCACCAAATGGCTAAAAGTTGCGAAATGTCTAAACTGAGCATTTGCGGTCCTTTTCTGCGTTTGAAAAAAAACACAGCTCAAACGGGCGATTCTGAACAAGGCACCTTTGTTACGCAAGATCGAAAAAAGAAATGCAAATGCAGTTCCACCACCATCTGGATCTCCACCCCCTGTCTCTGGAAATCATGCCCAGAGAGTTTGGACCGCGAAGGAGCTACGCAATGCGAAATGCGTTTTTTTATTTGCCTGGAGGCACGTGTGAGTGTTTCTAGGCTTGGAAGTCCTTTACCCGACCCTCTGGACCTCTGAAACAGCAGTGGTTTAATTTTATTTTCTGTGAAAATGTGTTTTTTTCATTGAAATTCCTCTCCTTTCTCCCTCCGCGCTTAAAACGCGGAAGTGGGAGACAGCTGCACAGAGCAGCGCTCCAGCAAGGACTGAATGATTGAAAAAGAATTGCAAACGCAATAGTAATCTGCACCAGCTACAAGGCTACCAGGGTGTATAGCCCAGTGGGATCAAGTTTCTCCTCTGAAGAGAACCAACTAGTTACAACCTTTGCAAATTTCTTAAAGGTCCCATGGCATGAAATTTTCACTTTCTGAGGTTTTTGAACGTTAATGTGAGCTCCCCTACCCTGTTTAGGCCCCCCCCCCATGGCTAAAAGTTGCGAAATGTCTAAACTGAGCATTTGCGGTCCTTTTCTGCGTTACACAAACCCAGTGTTGAAACGGGCGAGTTCAGACAAGGCACCTTTTTGACGTCAGATCGGCAAATGCAGCTCCAGCCCCTCCCTCTGTCTCCGCTCAGCATCCCTGTATATCCCGCCCATAGAGTTTGGACTGTGAATGCGCTACGCAATGCGAAATGCGTTTTTTTATTTGCCTGGAGGCACCTGCGAGTGTTTCTAGGCTCGCAGGTCCCTTACCCGACCCTCTGGACCTCTGAAATACCAGTGGTTTAATTTTATTTTCTGTGTAAATATGCTTTTTTTCATTGCAAAGTCTCCCATCTGTCTCTCACGGAAGAGTAGACAGAGCGGAGCCAAGCTGCGCTAAGATGCGGGGGAAACCCGCCCCCCCGCTCCTCAGCCAATCTCTCTGTCCTTCTCATTTGCAGTGAAGAAGCAACACCCACAATAAAGAATTTTAGACACATATCTAGCCTCATGAAGACTGTCAGAGTCATATCTCATGCAGTGAGTGTTGATTTTGAAGAAGGATTCATTTACAGCATTAGGGAACCATTAAGGAGCCATATAAAAGCATCAAGAAGTACCATGTCATGGGACCTTTAAGTATCAATTTCATTTAAATTGCAGTTTCATTGTGCTGTACCCACTCCTCAAGCAGTTTTAAGTGAGTCTGATGAGCAGTTTGTTCACCTTGACATTGGCCTCCTTCATGTTGATTACCCGGTCCAGATCAGGCTGAGCAGCTGTAGCGTTCCCAATCAGGAGGTAAAACGTTGCACGCAGCAACAAGGCCTCAGCTGTGTACCGGCCCTCTGACTCAATCTCCTTTGTGCATTCACTGATGATTTTATCGTAGTTCTCCTCTTCCATGTAATGTTTTGCTTTCAGGTAGCCCGAGCTGAGGCTGCACACAGGCAAGTTAAGTAGGTGTTTCAACAATAATTCATAGAAGTGACAACACTGGTCTACAAGTAAAATGCTTCCGGAACAAAAGTAGTGAAATTTTTCTTGGTTTAGGTCACTAAGAAAGAAAAAGTAAGTCAGAAGTTCTGACTGACTATAGTTTCTAAGATATAATATTGGGTCAAAATAGGAAATTTATGCAAAATAAAGCAAAAACGGTAGTTTATCAGAAAGTACAGTGTGTCTACAAGCAACCAGTTCTATCTGAAAGCCTGTCTGCACATTCCAATACATTCATTTTAATGTCTAGAGCAGTGTTTCCCAACCTTTTTGTCTTGTGTACCCCTTGAGCCTTTGTCATAGCTCAAGTACCCTCTGACTCATATGTGTTGATAATTCTCCAAAAGAAGAATGTGACACAACGGATTATTAAATGAAAATAATTTCATTTAATCTCCTTAATTTGAAAATTTAATTCTCAGGCATTTTCTCTTTTCTTTAACTCAAATTTACTCAAATTAGAATTTTAAAAAAATCAAAAAAACTCTCCCCCTGCACTTGGCAGTGACACTGCCGACTACCCCCTGCAGTGTGCTCGCGTACCCCTAGGGGTACTTGTACCCCTGGTTGGGAAACACTGGTCTAGAGTTTTAACATATATCTATATATATAATATATATATTATTATTACATCATTACATATCTTGAATACATTAGCTAACCAGCACAGTTATCAATTGATTTTCAGTTCATCTTATCAATATAAATGAGATTTAGCCACTTTTATCTCAGAAGCAGATCAAGTCCAAACATTTGTAGACCAGTGTAATAGGAAAATATAATGTATATCTAGCCAGACAAAGATAAAATTTGTACAGTAAAATATGGATTCTCTCACCTCTCTGAGACCTCAGCTGCTTCGCCCTCTTTATCCTTGTCTTCATCTTTTTTTTCACCCTTTTGTAGAGGCTGTGAGATGATGTCATCCGTAAAAGAACTAAAGTATGACTTGATAAATTGAGGAGAAGGCATCATGGGTTCCCGATTCTGCACCAGAACGACACAATTATCAATACGTTGGACTGACATTTTAGAGGGGCATGAGGGTCAACGGACCAATATAAATCAATGGGTGATCATTTCTGAAAGGAATCTCTAAACATAAAAACGTCTACACATTTTCAGCTTTATTATTTTTGTGAAGCCAAGAGAATTTAAAGCTGTAGCAAAAACTTACAACTTCACCTTTTGTTTGTGTCATTTTACTTTGCACCACTTTTAATGTTATGTGGATAGACACAGTAAACACAGATATATTAACCATAACACCTCCATTTTAAACTATGGGTTGTTCAGACCAGGATACAGAAACGTAATACTACCTTGTACTTTTCTTTGGCCTTCTCTTTGCCCAGTTGTTTGAGGACTTTGTCTGCCAGGAGCATGCTCTGTTGGTTTTGGAATGCCTCAAGAATACAGACTGCTGTGACATCTGAAATTCGACAAATTAACAACCTTATCAGACAAAAATATTGAGTTTTGTATCATAACAGTAAAATTCTAGAAATTTGTAATATGTACTACAGATAATTCAGTGAATTTGTCATTTTTTTTATTGACCACAAAATGAAAAAAAAATTGAAGCAGCCAATATTAGAGAACATCACTGTCAGACATGCAGCACAGGAACAACACAATCAAACCATTGATAGTATTGTTGTAAATCATCAGTAAGACAAAGATGGTAAAATACATCAAAATAAAACTGCACTTCATATAAATAATACACTATAATAATACAATAATAATACTACACTTACCCTCAAGACACTCTTTTTTGTTATCCAGTTTCTCCAGAGCTTTGGCCCTCCTGAATAAGGCCTTAATATAGCGTGGATTCAACTCAACTGCTTTAGAACAGTCCTGGACCACCTCTGTCCATTTGCTCTGAAAGGAAAGAAGGGAAATCTAATGACACTGCATTGGACATACAGTATACATGCCTTCTTTATTAAAAACCCCATTGAAGCTAAAGTTATTAAACTAAGATAAACTTAACAAGCAGAAAGTATAGTCAAAAGGTTTAAAATTAAATAAAATATTAATATTAGTAAGTGAACAGTGATGATGTTTCAATTTAGCTAGCTCCCCCATTTGATCTCTGGTTCTTGGATAACTCCTCCATCAATTCATTCTTTCCTCAGTCAGAAAACTTGGCAGAGATCATGTTTAGAACTTTTTTTTGTCACTAGGAACAAGTAGGAATATGGATATGTAGCATCCTTTCTACTCTTAATTACCACAATCACATATCTAAAATAAGACACTTGGTTAGATTTTCAGTTGTTGTGAAAAGTGTTATTATGATTATTATAATCATAATAACCCCCCCCCCCCAGGTTTGGACTCTTCTCAGGTTTATATGGTTTTCAGTTTGAATTATGTGTCTGCATTTTTAATACAAATGGATATCAGTCTGGTCACCACTGATTGATTGTGTCCATCTTTTGACTTCAGATATCTGAATGAACTCCTTCAGCTTCAGCAAATATACATGTTTGTCCTGACTCTTATTCTTTGGATTTCACACTGAACTCATGTTGAAGCTAGTAGTATTTCCATTTTAGCATGGAGTTACTTCTCTAGCATAATGTTTTCTTTTTAACAGTGTAGATCTTTCTGCTAGAATAAGCAACCATTATTATTTCACACAGAATTGCTTCATCAAATAAACACTCAGAAATGGGCATCACTAAACTAGCCCAGAGGAGGACATATGACTGGTCCAACTGTATTAGTGGTCCTTGCTCACTAAAGCCATGACTCTGCAGTAGCTTCCACTGTTTGGAGTAGGGATGCAAATTATCGATTAATTCATTATTTGATAGTTGATTGACCTTATCGATCGATTAACGATTAACTGATAAGCGGCGTTTTTCACCTGAATTTTAGTGTTTCAATAGGGTCTTTAAGAATATAAGCTATAGTATACATAACACTGAGTCATAAATATATCAGTAGTATTGTATATTCCTCAATTAATTATTCCTTAGTAAAAAGCAGACAAATGTATTGATGCTGAATAACAAAATACAGCAATCCCTCGCTCTATCGCGGTTTTATTTTTTTTTAATTTAAACTTTTTTTTTTTATAGTGTAACATTTTTTTTATAGTGTAACATTGTGTTCTGTCCTGATTGGCTAAGAGACTAGACCAGAACTAAACCAGGTCTGGACCTGGACTGGACCTGGACTGGACCGGGACTCGACCGGGTCTGGACCTGGACTAAACCAGGATTGGGCCGCTGCGTGCCGCTGCTGGTTTCGTGCGGGTGGTTTGTGGCTCGGGGCCCGGGCCGCAGGCCGCAGGCCAGCCGCGCGAAGCTCGGGGCCTGGGCCGCGGGCCGGCCGCGTGGGACCAGCAGCGGCACGTTGCGGCGCATTCCTGGGCGCCGCGGTTCGATCTCGCCTCGCGCGTACACCCGGGGCTGCTGAGCAGTGCTGTTGGCGCCTGCGGCCGGCTGTGAGTCGAGCGCAGCGCGGTGCGCGGTTGCCTTGTTTCGTGACCACGCGATTAGCGATTAATTACAATTAATGCATTTTGTTCGACTAACACCTTAATCGAGAATTAATCGTTAATCGATTAATTGTTGACATCCCTAGTTTGGAGGTGTCCCACTCACCAGCTGTTCGTAGGCTGCGGCTCTGTTTTGGTAAAATGTGGACAGGTCACTCTTCTGCTCTGTTGGACAGAGACTGATGGCTTCTGTGTAGCACTGGATGGCATTCTCATACTTTCCAGCTTTGAAGTATTTATTTCCCTTGTTCTTTGCTGCCTGGGCTTTATCCAATGGGCTCTGTGTATACAGATGTCATTAGTCAACAGCAACAGTAAAAACAACAACAATGCCTCAAGCTTGATTTCAATACTAAGGAAAAGGCTCAATATGCTTCTTCATGAAGTCTCCTGAAATGGTTTTCACTTCAAAAGTGTGCTGTGTCAAAAGTGTAAAAGTAAATGGATGTCTTTTTTTATGCATTCAGTGAGAATGATCAATGCAAATAATCGCTCTGGTAGTGTATATCAAGACCATTAAATATATTAATCGAAAGGTCAAAATGTTGTCTAATTGGGTCTTGAATGATTTGTCAATTTCTGAGAAATAGGAAGACTTTCCTGTATGTATGTCCATCCAGAAATGTATTGCTAAAGATACAGTATATCATAGTTTGTTTACAGAACAGCAATAAATCAAAAATGCATGTAAAAAATGAAAGACAAACTGTAGCTCCAATATTACCTCTCCCACTGACACGCCTCTTTTGGTTTATTTGCTTGACCCTTGACTCACAACATTCTAACACGTGTAGACTTAAATATAGGCACAAACAGGGTATGAAAATGTCTATAATATACTACCGCCGGTAATAAAAACCCTATCTTTATAGCAAATTAACATTTGCTCATCCAGGAGCACAGACCGGTGGCTAATGGCCTCGCACTCGGGCAGCTCAGTGACTGACAGCGGCGTGTCCTTGAGTGAACGCGTGAACGTCAAACACGCGTGTTTTACTTAACCCTTTCCCCAGACACACACGTGTCACTGCGCATAACATTGAGCACAAATGCGCAGGTAAACATGTGCTATAGAGCCGGCTATTACCAGGTTCTCGTGCTCTTGGTTGGCTTTTGCTGCGCCGTCTTGGCCCTGCACAGGACTGGCGCTGCCTTCTGGAGTCTTCCGCTCTCCGCTGCCTTTGGCCCGTTTCTCTTTCGCTCTGCTGCGGTTCCATAAGTATACGGCTCCCACACCGAGCACTATGGGAGTCCCGACTAACAGGGCCAGCTGCCAGCGGGGCAGGCCCGTCCCGGACTGCGGCTCGACGGGCTTAGAAGCAGCCATGGTCAAAAGTGGACACAAGAGAGAGCCCCGGAGCGTGCGCACGTACTCTTCTTCTACTGAGGCACAGCAGCAAGGAATCATGGGATACTCCACACTCGCTGGAGGTACAAGACCGCGGTCGGATATTCGCAGACTGTTTGACCGATATCTTTGGCATTTTTTGCTAGAATAACACGAAAGTTGGCACTGCACACACCGTAACATGAGATCAGATGAGTGGTTCGAGAGTTCCTTTAATGATAGATGTGATGTCTAAATGAATGCACAATGCTTAGGCTACATGGGAATAGTAAGACACATCGTTTTTTGGCCCCTTCAATGTATATCCAGATCAAATTAAAATGCCATTGTTTTCCATTGGGAAAACTTTTTTTTCAATAGGTTTCACATAAAGCGACCTTGGGACCCAAAACCTTGCAGAATTGGTAGCGTTCAAAACGCAATATCTTTGTGGAAAGTCGTGATGTGTTAAATGCAAAGGCAACATTTTTGTGACGTGCACTGTGTGCTCTGGTGTGCTGTGTAATCACAAGGGAGAAAAAGGATATTCTTATTTCTATTATAATTTATTGGGATTTTAGCCCATTAACACCATTGGTTTTACGTAGTAAAATTGGGTTTTGTAACGATCTTTCTCATCTTTCTGTCACAAGAGGGCGACTAACAACCAGGGACCTTGATAATGCTCATCTCACTGTGCACGGCAGGGTCAGGGTTGTCAGATGAGCACGTGTATGAGCGCCAAAACATAATCCTGCCCTCAAGTGGACACTCTGAGCCAGTGTCAGTGTTTCTCTGTGCTGCTTGGTTGGAGTCTATGTTGTGCCCTAAAACTGCCAACACAGTCCATTTTTCAAATTCTAATTTTAGCTGATTTGAAGATATTTGTCTTGGAAAATCTACTGACCAAGTATTTCCCTGTTGCTTGTTAGAGGCAGACTGCACTTTTTTATTTAAACAAAATGAATGTATTTTTAAATATTATGTATTTATTAACAGCCTGTAAATGTTGTTGAACCATACGACTATGTCTACAGGTACCAATGTTTGTGAGTATTTCCTTACTAAATGGGTCATTGTGTTGCTAAATTTGGCCTGAGCAGCTATCTGTGGCTTACTGTGAGAGTGTCTGATCCAAGATTCAAGCTTGTTGATTCAAGCTATTCTTAAACTATGGCAAAAGAAGAAATTAAATTTGTCAAGTTGACATATTTAATTACATCAGAGTAAGATGTAATTGTTTATTTCAATATATTATTTGATGTTTGCATATCCCAATACATCCTATCTGCTTCTAAAATAGCTTATAAATCAAACCTTCCCACTCAGTTACTCAGCGGTAGCATTTTTAATGTGTTGCATTTTAGTATTTGTGTTTTGTTTTCTCTTGCAAGTCAACCTGATGTCAACTTTAGAAAAACACAACTCACTCTAATCTTCTTGTGGGACATTATCCTTAGCTACATGGTCAACACAAGCATCTCACAACACAGGTCTAATTGAGGATCTTAATCACACTGCTTGAAGTTAAACTAAAAATCTAGCTAATCCAACTGTGTGAAACTCAAATAGTGCAAGAGGGCTTTTAGTACAGTCACACCAAAGTAAGTAATCATGTCTGGGCATGATCCTTCACAAAATGTGACTTGTAAGAGCTATCAGTAGACTTAATGGGCTCAATCTTGCAATGGTTCTTTAAAAAATTGTAAAGATGCTGAACACCCTGCACCAAGTCTCATTGACTCTCACATATCCTGCAATGCTGTAATGTTTACCTTTAAGGACCAGAATGATTTTATGTCTGTGACACTTGTATAATTACATAAAATACATAATTGGAAGTTGTTTAGACAATGGTCAACTGGTTATAAATCTTTTAATATCACTCAACTAATGTTTTAGTGGATCATATGAACTATGACATAATTTATTAAAAGTATACACACCAGTTTCTACAAACCTTTTGAACTGTGAATCATAAAAATATCCTGAAATCACTATTCCCATTACTATCTGATAAATAGGAGGTGTTTTGCTCTGTGTGGCTAATCCCAGCCCTGGGTCCATAGCGGCACACAGGGCACTCCATAATTATTGACAGCTTTGATGAACCCAGCGAGTGGAAAGTATGGAGTTTTCTGATGTGTTCCCTCGGGCTCACCAATGTAATGGAAAGATAAAAAACACATAGTCACATTACCTCCTGCAGTGCTCCTCAAAGTTTTTACAACTACTACAAGCATGTTTTTATGTTCAAGTAACATTATTACTAAGCTAAAATATTTATAAATGTGAACTTTATTAGGTCTGAAATGTACTTCTAAAACAAGTGAGAGAGAAAAATGCACTGCAAAAATGTGATTCTGAATATTATTCAAAATCAGAATGATATTTCTTTCTTAGAATAGTAACTAGATTATATGTTTTATAGTTTGGAGTAGTTTGGAATACTGCTGCCTGTCCAGGTAACAGTCTCAAGACTAAATGTGTTTGACTCCAGGACTACACCAGGACCAAGGAGAGCACAGGATTGAATCTGGAGCTGGATCTGAATTCTGTGACCATCACAAATGAATTAAATGGCTCTAAATGAAGCAAAATTTGGATCTCTACTTGACCTGTGTCCTCAGTAGTACTTATCCCACATTGTGAGAAACTGTACTATAGCGGTCCTTCACCAACTCCCCGCCTCCAGGTTTATTCCCATCACTAACCACTATTTTTACTTTCACCCAGCAGTGGAGCTAACTAGATTATAAAAAGGATTCCCTGATGTAAGGGCTTTATCAAAAGCTTTAACCAGCTATTTTTGGCCATCAGTCCAAGAATAACACAGCAAGTGCAAAAGGATCTAATTTAAGTAATTTACCTCTTGACTTGTGTATAGTAGTAGTAGAAGCAGCTGCACCAGCAGGCAGAGGCTTAGTAGGTCAATCTTTCTCTCTCACTCTGCTAGACTGCAAAAGGCAGGGCTTTTTAATCACTTGTTACCAGGAGTTTGAGGGTGCCACTACAATGTCTCTGAGGCTGCTTCCCGCTATCACCATGGACAATGACGAAGATGATGATGGAAATTTCACCAAATGGATGAGCAGTTATTGGGGTCACGGAGCAGAAAGTGGTCATTCCAGAGACCGAAAGAGGAGCTTCAGGCGACCTGCAAGATCACAGACAGACAGACGTGGGTCACTACCCACTGTGGTAAGGCACAACTGCACTGGTAAATGCACAAAACTGAATAGGCATATTCTTTTCTTTCTTCTTCTTTTGTACATTTTGATTCAGTAATGGCAATAATTGTATTATTTTACTCTGCATGCTTCTTCTTAGTATTATACTTAGTGCAAGATCATTTTAAGCAATCTTTTTTGTAATTTAATCTGTATTTTACCACAAGTTTCATTCAGATTCAGGGGATACAGGTGAATCCTGGTCCATGAGGGGACTGCATTGTACCCCTTTGCACCAAATGATAAATTAACTCACATGGCAAGAAACATGAGAAAACATAATGCATATCCCTATTATGAGATTTATTCTAGTCTAGATATGCAACAGCTAAGAATATATGTTGAAATGGTGTTAACATAATTCAACTATGCAAAGACAAATACATATTTGAATTTCACTGATCTAATAAACTGCATATATATTGTTTTGTTGTTGTGCATGTATTTGAATATTACCTTTTTACTTTATTATACCACTGCCATCAGTACATTTAAACACTGTATTTGCCAGTGCTATACATGCACAACACAGCAGGAATCCAGTAACAGATGTTTATTTAGTATCTTCAAGTAACCTACATTTATCATCTTTAACTGAGTATTCTTGTTGATAAATTAACACGATTATGTGCAAGCCATAGTGGAGCCATAAATAGATGTTATGTCCCAGCACAGAAAAGCCCACTGTCACGGACACTGTTGGAAGCTGTAATTTAGGACGTCAATCTGTACCACATCAATAATGTCTGCTGTGTAACCCACTCACACATGTATACAATAACACAGGCAAAAGGACCTATACTTGGCTTCATATAGTGAGAATTAGCTTGTATAATTATAAATTACTCATGTTCGAACAGTTGTAATGGTTTGCTGAACACCAGAGCTCATAAACAACAAGTGGAAAAATTTCTAGTTTAAACATTCGCACAAACATTTGTCTATTTATGGCTAAGTCAAAGGTTAATAATAACTTTTTTGAGGCAAACAATCTGAAAATAATATACGGCTTATAGTTTCATTTTGATGGCTTAAATCCCAGAATTGTATCATGTGTTTTATTTTACATTAAAGTCATAGTGGTGGGCAATATTGTACATGGTCTTTTAGGTTAATTTTCAGATATTAAGCAATTGACTACACAGATTATACATTTTTTGTATTTATGAAATATTTGAGAAATACAAGCACATTTAACAAATAACTATTAAATTTAACTAACTATTAAATTTAATAAATGTTCTTTTGCATCTCATCTACATTATGTTTAATAGCCATGAATGTGGCAGTTACTTTGCCCAAAAGTAGCTAGAGGGTATAACAACACGCGCATGAGACTGGCCTTTTGCACTGGAGCAGCACAAATCAAATTTTATCCAAACTTTGATCAATAATACAATTAGCTGCAACTAATCACAGTGCACCGTAACATTTGAGAGAAGGCTGAAATAATAACTAAAATTGTTATACAGGAGTGTAAGTATTTGTAGAGAGGAATACATTGCCTTTATTTAAGTTACATAACACTTTAAATGTAGTCAGAAGTAATGTTTGTTATAACTGTATGGATTGCAGTTGATGCTAAGCTGAGCGCATGCTCTTTGCCTTTTTACATCATGGCCAGAGGACTACAAATGAAAACTAGCCTTCTGGCTAATTCTGGCTTTTTTTTTTTTTAACCACGTGTAATCATGTGTTTTATGAAATTGCACTGTCCCCTTTTAAATAAGCCAAACCTAAACCTAAATGACCCTATACAAGTCACTATGCTAATGTGTTACTTAACAACATTAGCAGTGATTAGTGTAACACTCTCACAGGGTGCAGCTAAGGTCACTTGGCACTGTTTGTAGAGCTAAAGGAAAACAATTCTATAACTTTTCTGCATTGGAACCAAATTAAAAAATGAAATAATCATGGACTTAATGTAAGGTTTTTGTTCATGCCTTGTTTTCTTTAGTGTAATTATTTAAAATGTATATTTAGGGGCCAAGCACCATAGGTGCTAGGCACCCTATAGTGTTGCCTAGCGACGTTGCCTAGCAACCCTTTGATCTTTCCTTTGATGTGTCTGGTCTCCTGATTCTTATTCTTCTTATTATTTTATATTCCTTTCACCATGGGAGTCTATGGCAACCCCTAGAACCGTCTGGTAAAAAGTTGTGAAATTTTGCATGCACATTCCAGCCAGGCTCCTCATTACCCACAGCGATTTATATGCTCCCAGCCCCAACCGTCTAGTGCCACCAGCAGGTCAAAGTTGCAGGAATTTTCTGGAAGGGTCTAACAGAGTCTGACCCTGTCAGACTCTGTTAGACCCTGTCAGACCCTGTTAGACCCTGCTAAACCCTGTCAGACTCTATCTAAACCCCAGCACCTGCAACAAGTTTATTATAGTTTATGAAAACTGTCAGACTCTGTTAGACCCTGTCAGACCCTGTTAGACCCTGTCAGATTCTGTTAGACCCTGTCAGACCCTGTTAGACCCTGTCAGACTCTGTTAGACCCTGTCAGACTCTGTTAGACCCTGTCAGACCCTGTTAGACCCTGTCAGATTCTGTTAGACCCTGTCAGACCCTGTTAGACCCTGTCAGACCCTGTTAGACCCTGTCAGATTCTGTTAGACCCTGTCAGACCTTGTTAGACCCTGTCAGACTCTGTTAGACCCTGTCAGCTTCTGTTAGACCCTGTCAGACCTTGTTAGACCCTGTCAGACTCTGTCAGACCCTGTTAAACCTTGTTAGACCCTGTTAAACTCTGTTTCTGAGTCTGACAGGGTCTAATTATCCTGTTAGACCCTGTCAGACCCTGCATGCGGCCTACATGCTGAGGCCTACATGCACCTTCGGTGCTTGGCCCCACATTGCTGCTATATTATTTATAGCTTTTTAAAAAATGTTTGTGGAAAAAAGGGCTGTGGGTGAATTTGAAGTAAATTTAAATCACATAATTTGGGGAAAATAATCAAAATCGATGTTACATACTGGCCCAAAAATATCAACCCAAAATATCCTCAGAGCTTATTGGCCATCAGCAGCTCAAACAATGAGCATCGGCCATGAAAAGACCCATATTGGTTGGTCTCTATTTATGCAACACCACAAACTAGTAATAAATTATTAAATAAGGATTGTTGTCATAGCAATAAACAACTCAAAACATATTTCTTCTTTCTTCTGAATGGGGTCCAGGAAAATGTAATGTGACTGAAAGCCTTTGACTATGCCAACTTTAGGAAACCTTTGTCACTATGAGCTGCAACAGATGTAATTATAAATGCGATTACAATAGAACAGTTGTCTCCTCTCTGTGAATTTACAGTCACAGTTAGACGCCATGAAGCTGAATAAGCTCCATGCAGCGACGATGGCCCCTAGTCCCAGTCACCTGAAAATGAGAGAAGAGTTTTTGGAAGTACGACCTCACCCCAGGGCTCGTCGCACTTCTTCTGATGACGGGCGGCCCAAAACAGCCATCCCAGAAGCACGCATCAGCACCATCCCCGAAATCACAGGGTCCCTGGAAAAGAGGCTCCAGAGCATCTCTCTGGTGAGCTACTGTTTTGGGAAAAAAAGTTATTATACATCCTTATTTTCTTTTGGCTGTAACACTAACACAAATCATTTTATCAATGGTGCCCACCAACACACACTCTATTAACAATAGCAGAAGTATCAAGTCTGTACAAATTTGGGACAAAATAATAATATTTTTTTTAATATACAGAATGAGGACAACAGGTTGTGCCTGATCTGTTATGAAGACATGAGAAAGAACGGAGCTGGCACACAGGAGCTGCACTGCACACACCGCTTCCATAAAGAGGTAAAACTCTCTCTTTGTCCGCTGCATGTCCACAAATATCAACGTCTCATTTCACTTGTTCAGTGCATGAGACTTATCAAACCCAACATTCCTGTACATGCATGGTGTGGGCTGGTATGAAAACAGACTTTAAGACTTTAAGAGTTTAAGACTTTTATTACATTATATCCGCATGAAACAAGCCTGGGGCATTTACTGACTGTGTTGGTCTGAAGGCGATGCACAGGTTAGATCAGCTGCGCCGGAGCAGTGAGGCGGGACACATCCACACACAGACAGAGGAGAGGAGGAAGTCTGCAGACGGACACATTTCCAATGAGAAGGATCCACCCTTTCACCGCCAACTCTCCCTGCGCAAACACCGCTGAGCTCAGGGCCGAGGAGTCAGATGAATATAAGGCAACATTTCAAAAATGCAAAAGAATAAATAATGGAGAAAAGTACCATGGCTGTTCATTACAGCACCACGTTTTTGAAGGGGGGAAAAAATTGCATTTAAAAAAATAATATTTATATTTATATTTAATATTTATAATACGACTGTATTATAAAACCAAACCAAAACATACTAAACTGAGAAACTGATATGTAAATAATGTATTTATTGGATTGATCTATGAACCAATAAAAACCTTTGGGAAATACTGCCAAATCCTGGCAAACCCCCTTGTGCTCCCACCTGAAATAAATTAGCATTAAAATTGCCATGGACTTAAAATATACTTTTTAAGTGTCACTTGCAGAGGTTTTGTGCAGTATATGAAGCAGAGGACAAGGAGTTTGCATCTCCACAATGTATAAATATATACTGTATACAGTATATAATTTAATTTTTTTGAGTTTAAGATTCATTTTTGGGTATAGCTAAAATATATGTCATATAATATTATATAATATATAATATATATAATATGTATATGTTAAACTGCATAACTAGCTCATTCTGTAAAGCTTTTTCTTGCATACACAATTGCACTTTTTATGGTGTTGTAATGTTTGACAATGTTGTCTTTTATGTCACATAATAAATACTTCAGGTGATTAAAATTTTCCCAAGTGTTATATTACGCACATTCCCATGTTTTATATTATAGCCTACACGTGATATAGTGGCAACAGGATACAAAAGTCAATGCTAGACCTTGTTGTAAACATGAAATCCTATTTTCAAAGTTCACAGTATTAGACATTTGACCTTTTACAATAGCAAATGTAAGCTCCTGGGCCCATTTGCGTTGCCACAGTATGGCCAAAAGCAAAGAAACTACCAGACCAATGTTCAACTTGATGGTTTCCTACATGAGGAAACTTCTAACTCACGAAAAGCCACATGATAATATTTAAATAAAAATGGCACTATCAGTAACAGTACTATAAAACTGAACATTGTCTAGTTAACAGTGATAAAAATGTTACTCAAATATAATAACATTAACATTACCCCTTCCAAACTGTCTGCATCAATATATTTAGATTTGTTGTTTTTTTTCAAATCTTAGAAACTCTTTTGAAAAATATTAGGACAAATTAAATTATTTCTTAAGTTAATGTATGAGAGACTCAAAATTAGTAGTGCAATTGTTCATTTGCTTAAAATATTGAAAGCAAAAAGCTTACAGTGAAAGGAACCAAAGTAACTCAATTGTGTATTGTGAGGTTAAATCTTTTAGGAATATAGAGAAGGTTCCATTGGTGGTCATTTGGACAGGTTTTTGTGGTCAAGACTTTTCGGCTATCATCCTTCAGCTGCTCCCTTTGGAACTGGATTAATTTACTCAGAGTAGAATAATCTCCCTGTGCTTCAAGCCAGTTACATCAGTACAGGTGACCACTGGTGAAACCTTCTCTACGTTGAACCACTCTTGGACGAATTAAGGATTATTTTTGAATATGTTTCAGTGTATGGAGCAGTGGCTGTGGAGGAAGCAGACGTGTCCAACCTGTCGCATGTGTGTGTCTTTGGCCAAACCTCTCTACTGGACCTCCTCTTGAACCTCCGTCCCATAACACTCCTGTCCCACTGCATGCCTCACCCTCGAACGTGACTCTCCACCTGTCACAGAAAAAAACTGCATGAATTTATGGCTATTTATCTATGCATTCACTATTCATCCAGCCAAGATATAAATGAAAATAAGACAGTCTTTGTTCTTTTATGTCATGTTTGCATCTTATCTGAAATGTTATTTGAATATACAAGAGGCCGTTTCCAAATTTACTTTATTAGCGTTATCATCCTAAATACATGTAGGTTTACTTGGTTATGATTTTATGTTTAAGGTCAAATTTGTCATATTATGTTCCTTTTCGAAGTTTGTTGGATAGTCCATTAGCCCTTTTTCTTATGATTTTATTTCTTTATAGCCATGTTTTCAACATATTTGTTCTTCATTTGTGCCTCCTTTAATCTATTTATTAAACATGCCAACTATCTGACTGTGAACAATTTGTAGATCATACTTTTAATCTAATAAATATGCTTCTTCAAGTCACCTGGATGAAGTTAAATGTCGAATGTAGCGGTGCATGGCGTTAAAAATTAACCATAGGCTACAGATTTGCATTTGGCTTCCACTCTCCCCTGTTTATGACCTTTTTGGAGACTCATCTAAATCTTTTTTGGTTTTACCCATGGATTTACTGTCACGTACATCAGTCTACGCTTTAAAGTTAAAGTTAAGTTAACGCCCAGAGCTTTTAAACTTCTAGTGCCACACAGACACACACTTAAAACCTGCACAGAGCAAGTCAAACTCTCCCGCTTGGCCTACGTGCTCAGAGTCTTGTGGGTTGATCTTCTGGTCTTAGGAGAAAATAGAGGTCTCCTCCGTCTCCTCCTGAAGGGGGCAGAGTGCACACGTGGACACGGATGATTGACGTGAGCTTGAGCCAATCACAGCGCTCCGTGATGACGCGACTGCTTTCTCTCGACCAATGGGAGCGACCAATGGGAGCGTCCACACTCGGACGGAAAATTTAGAAAAAAAAGAGACTTGTAAAACATCTGGCGGAGACAGAGGAGCGACTGAGAAGAAAATAGCGGATCATTTCTTAGTGTTTTAATATAATAATAATAGTGTGAAGTGTGAAGATCACTGCCTTTTCAGCGGAAATGGAACTTATGTGATAAAAACCTGGAGATGCTCTGATTATCTACGGAAAGTAGACTTCGCCTACTTCTAAGAACAAATTTGGATCTCCAGCAAATTTGGATAAGGTAACCCTCAACCCTTTCTTCAACCACTTTTTTAGCATTCAAAGTTTACTACTACTTACTTTTGTCGCATTTTCTGATTATAGGTTAGCAGACAATTATTTGGGGTTAAAGGCCTAATAAGTCTGATTACATTATTTAATTCAATTATGCTTTATTCTTATTCTAAGAATTATGCGTATGATTAATATGGCGCCTGATCACAAGGTGCAAAAATGGTGCATTATAACTTAAATAACAATTTAAATTGCACCATAAAAAGGTTATTGTGATAAAATATATTAATTGCATGGGTTCCTTAGCCATAGACTTTTTAACCAATCCACACAGTCCCTTACGTTTGCTTTAGCCTCTGAAACCAAAGGTGGTGACAGTTATTTCAAAGGGGTTGTTTTTGAAACCACAGTATGTATAATTATTGTGTATACTTTTGACACTAGGGCCTGTAAGTCTATCATTAAGAGTCAATGAAAGTGCATCTAGTAGAATCTGTCTGGATTTGGTTTGTGCCTGAAATATCTTTCTCCAAAAAAACACACACACAAAAACCCCACAAAAAAAACAGTTTAGATTTCCTTTAAACACAACATTTAAACCTTCAAACTCAAAACTAAAAAGAATAGGCTACAAACAAATCTTTCCAGTAATTACTATATAATAATTAAAATGGCTGTAGCTAACCATATATTAAAATTGTAAATCGTAAATCTGTAAATTATAAAATTGTCAATCAGTAGGCCCCCATTCCTTTTAATGTCTTTAAGGCACAACAGGATTTTACAATTTATTTGTTGATTTAAAAGTGTGTGAATGTAGCCTGCTCGCAGATCTTGTTGTTGATTTTGGGGGTTGGAGCACCTCTTTTCAGTAACACTTCAGTGGCATCAGGGAGACATTACCATGGAGACTCTAGTGTTTTCCTTCAAGTGGAGAGGGTGCACATTGATGAACCAATTCTAACAACATCCAGCTTAAAACATTTAATATTTGTTTTGTACCAATGTGCAAATTAGAGTTCTTGTTTTTTTTGTTGCCGGGCAGAAGATTGTACTTAATCTACATGACAAAAGGGTTTAGTCATACAACACATTAACATCACTATCGATTTTTTAAATGGGAAATAAAGGGGCATAGGCCTAGTGTACTGTAACATCCAAACAAATAAAACAAATTATATTACAGTTGTTCGTACTTATAAAAGACATATAAAAGCAAACTATTACATCATATGAGGCCGTCTTTGAAAATGTGTTGATTATTTATCTCTTTATTGGGGGGTCTGCACTTTGCTCTCATTTAAATAGGAGGCGGCTGGCTGCACACATCACGTGTCACTGGCACAAAACATTCATCACTTATCACTTTGGATCATAAGGATGCAAAGAGAAAGCATGACACTTAAAATGTTAAAATTATGTTGTGTGTGATAAAACAACATACATTTTACATTATGAAAACACAGTGAAAGCACAAAGCAGTTGATGTTATTTATAAGTCTTTGTCTAGACACAAAAGCACTTCTTCAACACATGCTTATTAACTTTCGCTCCACTTTGGCAGCACTTTCCCTGCCCTTTTAGGGGGTACATGTCACTGCTGCACTGTACACGCAGCTCATCAGCTTCCAGAAATGTTTGTATTCAGGCTTAGGACCAACTCAAACTGTAGCCGAGGTTTTAACTCAAGGACTGCAACAAAATTTGATAATTTTGCATATTGAATCCATTTTTTTTTTTTTTTTAATCAGTCGACTAGTCATTAAATTGGAAAAAGCCTCATTCAGAATCATGAAAATTCCCTGAGCTTATGGTAGATTTTGGTGTCTGACCAGATAATAAATATGATATGATTGCTAAATTATTAATTGATTAGTTGCAGTTAATTGATAAACTAGTGTAAACCCAATTTCAGTCCTCTTATTAAATAATAATACTGGCAGAAATGTGTTTTCTTGTGTCATAATATATATGGATACATTTTTTTCATTTTAGAGTTATTTGCTGACCAATGGGGAGTTTTGGTGGTCATGCACTCCCCGGGAGTTTCTTCCTGTTTTTGGGACTGTGGTGGGGGATGAAGTCCTCACTTTGGCATTTGACCCGGAGGAACAAGAGTACAGGATCAAGTCGACTCCCATCCAGAGTGGCCCAAAGAAGACTGGAGATCATAGAGAGCTCTGCCATAGTATTTGGTTCTGTTGTTGGTAAGGTAGTAGGTCAATAACTTACTGTGTATATTATTTTTTTATTCTCTATCATCAAATTTCAATCAAACTGGAGATGACTAATGTGGTGAGACCAGTGGTGGGCTGGACAAAAAAAATGTATCACTATTGTTTTGCTCATATTGATTTACCTCAATCTTCAATTATTTAGTCTTATTAAAATAAATAAAAATGCAATAGTAATTTATCTAGTCTACAAGATAGTTAATAACTGCTATTTAAACCTACCATCCGTAAGTTATTTTTTTTTACCAGTAGATGGCAGATGCCCCAGCTCCTCTCGCTTGGCCTTCGTTCAGGCTCACCTGTGCTCTCTGGTCTTCTGTCAGGCCAAAAATGGCAAACTATAAGATAGCAATAATGTAGATAGCATCTAGTGGTTTGAGGTGAGAATAAAACAGTGCCAGTTTAATTACAAATGGTATCTTAAATGGATTGATTAAAATAAAATGTATTGCACAGCCCTAAGACAAGTGATCATTAACTTATTGTTTTTGCAGGGATTTTAGCAGAACAGTTTGCAGCAAACGGCCCAAAGCTGCAGCTGTATGACACCTCAGAAAACCACTGGAAGGACATGATGAACTGGCAGCACTCTACTATGTACATGCTTTTTGGTTTGATGGGGGCAGTGTCTCTGATTGTCCACACCAGTGCTGCCGCTCCTCTCTCTTTGGATAGACTCATGCTATGTCTGGCTTTCTTTAATGAAGGTACATGCAAAATATACTCATACCAAGTATCGCCCATGATAAATTTAGGCTAAACCCATACTATATAATGCCTATACTAAGACAAAATGACCCTAAACAGTGGATAATATAATGTGGAAATGATGATTAACTCAAGGAAAGTCAAAACTCAGACTGTAGAGTAATATCACATGCATGGCACACAGTTTGAGAAACACTGACATAGGGAATTTAATTTGAGTATAGATAAACAATGGTAACTAGAAAATAAAGTCTTATAGTTTTTCACACAAAAAAATCACATGTAGCAATGTAAATGAATATTGCAGTACAAACAAGCTGATTATGTTCTAGCTTTTTGAATTTGAAAGATTTTTTTTTTCAAATCTTTCTCTTTCTGTAGGATTTCTTTTCCTCTACCATCTACACGGCAGAACAATGCTGGATGTCATAGTGCATCAGCTTTTGCTTTATGCCATTTTTGGACAGGCTCTGATTGCATTTCTGGAGATTTTTCACAGAGGAAATGTCATCCTTGAACTTATGCGATCTGCTCTAACCATCCTACAAGGGAGCTGGTTCTGGCAGGTAAACTAGAAAAATAAAAAAACATGGTACTTCTAATGGTACCTTGTAATATATTGCATGTGATGTGTTGTAACAGGTTGATTAAGGTTGCTACATCACCTGGAATAGTCTTTGCTCAGATCTGTTTTAGAACTAATTTGATGCCTCTGTTTTGGCACAGATTGGGTTCGTCCTGTACCCTCCTCGGGGGCCACAATGGGACTTGAGCGACCATAGCAATGTGATGTTTGTGGTCATGTGCTTCTCCTGGCACCTGATGTTTGCACTGCTCTTTACTGGATTGGTCTATAGCACTGTCAGCTGGTAAGAGTTCATGTTAACCTCATATTCCTAGATAGCAGAGGACATCACGCCATTTTATAATATTATGTTCATGTGATGTTAAATATTGTTGAAGTAATTTTTAAACCGTTTTGGTGATTTAGTGAAGAAATGTTTTAGTGCCACCCAGTGGACATTGGTTGGAACCGATGATGTGCTACATGCTCTTGACAAGTTCACCCTTCCTTTGTTAAAACTGTACTTTCTATTTATACTTTTGTGCTACTATTTATATATTATAATTGGGTGTTTTGGTTCTGAATATGATTATCCAATTAGAAAACAGAATGAGTTTCTCATTTCTGTTGAAAGATTCTGTGCTGAAATTCAGTTGGCTTAAAGGGATATTCCAGGATTTTTGACATGGGGGCTCATTTCCGAGTTAGCCAGAGTGTTGCAGAGATGTTAGCCTGGGAATTCCCAGGCCGCTTCCGTTCGTTTCGAACTGGAAGGCGGCCTGGAAACTCGTCCAAGCGAGAGTCCTAGATTTAGGGCCCCAATCAGAGAGCGGGGGAGGTGTGGCAAGACTGTGACGCGTACTACATGACAAACGGAAGCTTGTAGTTTGAACTGACAACTGACATGATTGGCTATGGACTTACGTATACGCTCAATGATAGACATTCATAAGCCCAATAAACGGCCGTTGGCAATCGCTAACCACACCTCCGCTACGGGATTTTTCGAAGCGAGTTTCCAGACCCATATCTCACTTGTGATATGGTCAGGTGTTAACCAGACTAGCAGAGATGTTACTTTTTAGCGAATTTCATGCAGTCCTTCCAGTTGCTAGGCTAGCGCAAGCCAATGGTAAATGGTAGCCTGATTTTAATCAGGCTTACCCACACCAAAGGACACTCGAGGCCAGTCAACTATAACGCCAGACTGTCGATGTAAATGTCTGTGTTGATGGAACAATTTTAGAAATATAATCAACCTTGTACTTTAAAGGATTTATGTCCTTATGCAACAGCACGTTTTTTTTTTATCAAGCTAGGCATGGGCGGAGTGATATCACCTTGCAGCTAGGTTTCCAGCTGTTTTTTGTTTACCTTCAGCTGTCATCGTTAGCCGTAGAGTACAGTAGCCTGCCCTGTTCTACAATCCAGACATGGCCACGTTTGGAGGTCTCCCCGATGCTTTTGAAAACGATGCTGAGCAATTTGCTTTCTCCACTAAACCGTACCTGTACGAGCCGGAATATACAGACGAATGTTCACGGGCTAGCAACAACTTTATGAGCGTGCATGCCTTTTCTGTCAGCCGGGTAGACTACAAGAGTGAAGCAAAAGCTTTAGCACAGTCTTCATCAACTGACCAGCAGGCTAACATAACGACAGGAGCAAGCTTGGGTAAAAAAGGTACAAACCTGTTCTTCATCACGGGAAAGACAGATGGTATTGCAGTGGTTGTCAGACTAGGCTTTCCAAGGGATTTGGTGTAGTCGTCTGGTCCGAAATGATCACTGCAAATCTTCTGTTTATGTAGCGTCTCCACCGGTGTGTTGATGTCTAAGCCAGCAGCTACAAGCCACATTTGAGTCCTTTCTCGATTGCGCACTGGAAAGCTGTGAAAACTTTGTGGTGTCCACCTGCGGGCTTTATTTGTACATTTTCGAAATGCACACTGAAACACCATATTGCCCGGTAGTTCTTTTAAAATTCACCTCTTCACTCTGTGCTCTTCCCTACTACGACTTTTCTCGCGTCTCTGTTTACGTGATTGGTCACTTCACAACCAACTAGAGTAAAGTAAAATTCCGCTGCTGCTGCGAAGCTAGTCCCTCAAATATGGAATGATTCATGCTATTCGCAGTCAGTTTTACTTCAAAAATTACTCAATCAACATATATTTACATCGACAGTCTGCCGTTATAATTGACTTGTCTTGAGTGCACTATGGAGTGGGTAAGCCTGATTAAAATCAGGCTACCATTTACCATTGACTTGCGCTAGCCTAGCAACTGAAAACTGTGCAGCTGGAAGGACTGCATGAAATTCGCTAAAAAGTGTCTCCACATCTCTGCAACACTCTGGCTAACTCGGAAATGAGCCCCATGTCAAAAATCCTGGAATATCCCTTTAAATCTAAACTAATTGTCTCGCCTGCAGCCAACCATTAAAGAGATATGCCACCCCCAGGTAAAATTTGGGCATCTCCCCACAGTCCAGAGACTAAAATAAGTGGTGGAAAGCGTTTTCCTGCTCACCCAGCCATTGTCCGAGTCTGTCGCCACTGACCGCCGCGGTATCTGCAGCTCCTCCGCGTTAGACTGGAGTCTAACGTCGCCAGAGAAAGATTTCGGCCAAAAGGAATTAATTTGCTCGATGCGTTTTCCAATTACTTTCTGTGTAGTGCGCATTCATATCGAGTGCAAATAAATGTGCAAATCAACACGGAGAGCTTGCCTTGGTCATTTTGGGTGGGAACTATTTTCCAGTGCGGAAGAATACAGCCGAATCACGCACCACGTTGTGCAACAGGGGAACTCCCTTCCCGGTGCGTAACTGGGATTCCCCTGGCAGCGTGCTGCGTGATACGGCTGTATTCTTCCGCACTGGAAAATAGTTCCCACCCAAAATGACCAAGGCAAGCTCTCCGTGTTGATTTGCACATTTATTTGCACTCGATATGAATGCGCACTACACAGAAAGTAATTGGGAAACGCATCGAGCAAATTAATTCCTTTTGGCCGAAATCTTTCTCTGGCGACGTTAGACTCCAGTCTAAGGCGGAGGAGCTGCAGATACCGCGGCGGTCAGTGGCGACAGACTCGGACAATGGCTGGGTGAGCAGGAAAACGCTTTCCATCACTTATTTTAGTCTCTGGACTGTGGGGAGATGCCCAAATTTGACCTGGGGGTGGCATATCCCTTTAATCACTGCCAGTGCAGCCTCTGAGCGAATTCTGGATAATTGCATTATCATGAGAAAAACTTGTATGTGTCTGTTAGAGATTAGATTCAGACCACCAGAATTTATCCACTTTTAAGAATGGAGACGCAACAATCAATTTTAAATGTTAAAGAGTGTGTGACACTGATGTACGGTAATCCCACTGTGCACATGTCAGGTTAAAACACTGGCACCCCATGTTCAGTTTTGATTGTAGTACCTTTTTTAAACTACATAAGTTCCTTTTAAATTTGTGTATCTTAGGCTGAATTTAACTTCTTTACACTAGAAAATATTGTGAAACAGCCTAAAGCCTCCAACAAACTGTTATCCCATTAACTCTCAATGGAATTCTTCATCTTAACAAATAATAACAAATCATGTTGTTACTTGGTTTATTGTTATTATATGTTTTGTTTTGTTTTTTTCAGTGCCGTTCGGGTCAGACTAAAGAGGACTCCACCTATGGAGATGGGACTTCTATCCAAACCCAGAGAACGAGATGCAGAGTCAGAGGATGAAGCTTTTTGATGAGACAATTTTTGTTGAATATATTTTGAAGTTCAGTGCAAAAATACACCTTTGGGGAGTGGTACAAAAAACAAACTACTTATTTTATTTAAGACATGTCTCTTCCTCTGTCATCTTCCTTTGTCCAATATTATTTTATCCCAAGTGTTTATTTATTTCATTATTTGCATGAGGGCTCCAGTGCCAACCTTATACATTTGTACAAACTTAATTGTTCTGCCTCCACGTGTTTTTTTTCTGTCTAAAACTAAAGCTGCAACAACAACTGATAATAATTAATGACTTGATCTGACCATGATCTGGGGTCAGTCACTGCTCCTGATAGGTTGCCAGAGTAGCAATAGAAAGGGAATGGGAATGGGAATAAATGGTTCAAATACAGAGAACTCATTTACCTACAGGTGTAAAAAATAAATACGCAGTACTTTGGACTCAATGTATTTCAGTTTATTCTCTGGTTTATATACGGCTATGTTGTTTATTTTATATCTATAAATAACATAGCCGTCTGCCTCTTATCATTTTACTTCAAATGTCTCCCTTAGAATTACTTAAATTATTTGAAGAAAGTTATTTGAAACATAGTGAACATTTCTTAGGTCATATAATTTTTATTTTAATTCATAATTTTTAAAAGACCTCTTAAGAATTCCTGGACACTGTAAAGATAAGATGTACAAATCCCAGACGCATCATAAATGATTGCTCATTTTACTATCGTTTTACTTGCTGACTTTTAACCTCTGTCGCCCCTATTAACATAAGGTGCGGTCTTTGTGTGACCATTTATCTTAATTTTAGCTTTTTAGGCTGTATTTATGCATTTATTTTCTCATGGACCTAGAATTGTTTACTTTACTATTATACTTATTGAACATTACTTATTTCAAGACAAATTATTTGCCAGTGGGTTTATAAAAGGTTTGCTTATTCAGTCAGATAAAACTATCAAAGCAAAGCAAAACTATCAAATTAGGGCTGTCTGAAACACTGCCTATATAGTAGAACAACTATTCTGAAGAAAAATGGCCATCCCATTGAAATTTTAAGTGTCTAGTACTTTTTTCTTTAAAAAGTAACATTCAGAGATTATTTGTACCAAATGTCATGCTTGAACACCAGCTGAACAAATATTCCACTTATCTGCTACACTATACAGTATGATCCGGCCTCCAGACCATAAGTTGCCTACAACTGCAAGTGAAGATCCTTTTTCTCCTGCTGGAGAAAGGCCTGAACAAAACCAGCCCAGCAAGTTTTCACAAATGAAATGTCAACAGAATTCAACATAAAGGACATACAGAGCTCTCTAAAGGTGCATACTCTCATCCAGGGTTTTAAATGTGAGATTGTAGCATACTGCACCATTCTTTGGCTTTGTGACATTCAGCATTTTTAAGGATCCTTCAGATTACTAGTAAGACAAACTTTGCAATTATATGACTGATTAGAATTGTTTCTTACATTTTTATATTTTTGCACTGAAGGTCTATAATGGGGAGTTTTGCAGGACATGCACTCCCAGGTGGAATGCTGCTGTTCTTGGGACTTTGGTGGGGGATAAAGTTCTCAATGTTACATTTAACCCAGAAGAACAAGAAAAGACAAAGGCAACTAATTTCTAGATCCACCCAAAAAAGACTGGAGATATTTGAGGGATTCATCTTGATTGTCTTTGCATCTGTTGGTAAGAGTCTTCTTTTTTGTTCACATTCATTCACACACAAATTGTCATTTTACTGTAAGAATGTCTCGCTCCAACGCCGTGAGTGGATTTTTTATATTCTGTGTGGAGTTTTCTTTGATGGGACTCCTATGGATGCACCAGTAGTAGCCTATCAAATCCTCCAGATAAATAATTCTGACCAAGTGCCTAAATGTGTGTTCATATGTAATTCCTAATAACAAAGACTATAGTATATGAACACTTAGACAAACTTTATTGATCCACAAGGGAATGGGAATGGTCACATCTTTTATATAGCGCTTTTCCACCCAACAAGGAACCAATCACCCATTCACACACACATTCACACACCAGTGTACGCAGACACTGGGGGCGAGGTGGGTTAAGTGTCTTGCCCAAGGACACAACAGCAGCATTCATCTGTGGGAGCTGGAATCGTACCAACCAACCTGTGGGTCAGTGGATCTGACCGCTCAACCACTGATGTTTCTTATGTCAAGAGCGGGATTTGAACCGCCAACCTTTTGATCAGTGGACAAATGCTCTACCAACTGAGCTACTGCCGCCCAGTAGCCAGTAGTGGCTACAGTAGCTCACTCATCAAATATAATATGCAATATAAAACAGAGGGTAAAAGAACAAAAAGAAAAATAGATGGAAAAGCACCAAAGAGCAATAGACCTATGTCAGATGAGACACAATTATATGCATAAGACAATAAATATATATGTATAATCAAATTTAAATAGAAAAGTAATAGTCAAATAATACAGTATCAAATATGATGTTCAGTACCAGCTGTCTACAGTTGTAGGGAGTATTATCTGTTACATAAGGGTGAGTTGTTGTACAGTTGTAGGGAGTATTATCTGTTACATAAGGGTGAGTTGTTGTACAGTTGTATGGAGTATGGTATGAATGTAGTCCTGTATCTCTCACTGTTTGAGCGGAGCTGTAGGAGCCTGTTGGAGAATGAGCTCCTCTCTCCCTCTATGGTCTGGTGCAGTGGGTGAGAAGGAGTGTCCATGATGGAGAGCAGTTTGTCCAGTGTCCTCTTGTCCCTCACTGTGACAAATGTCACCAGCTCACAGCCAATCACGTGACCAGCTTTGCGGATCAGTTTGTCAATCCATCCGATGTCTCTTTTACTGGTGCTGCTCCCCCAGCAGACTACAGCAGAGTACAGGGCGCTGGCAACCACAGACTGGTAGAAGATCTCCAGTAACTTACTGTACACATACAGACCTGAGCTTCCTGAGGAAGTAGAGTCTGCTCATGCCCTTCTTGCACACAGCATTACAGTTGTCCCTCCAGTCCAGCCTGTTGTTCACATGAACGCCCAGGTACTTGTAGCAGTCCACGATCTCCACCTTGTGACCCTTGATGTTAATAGGCTCCACAGGTGACCTCATCCTCCTGAAGTCAATCACCAGTTCCTTGGTTTTGTCTAAGTTCAGGAGCAGATGGTTTGCCTGGGACCACTCCACAAAATGTGCAATCAGTGTCACCAACTTTGCTATTATTTTTGCAGGGGTTGTGTCCATGCAGGTAGCAGGTGCAAAACTACCACTGTACGACTATACAGAGAATCACTGGAGTGACATGATGAACTGGCAGCACTGCACCATGTTTATGTTCTTTGAATTGGCAGGAGCAATGGCTCTTCTTGTTCACACCACTGAGGCTGTCCCTCTTGCTTTGGACAGACTCGTGCTTGGTCTGGCTTTCTTAAATAAAGGTATGTTTGTGGGTCCTGGCAATCATTTTTGCTCTCTTGGCCATTTTCTTCTATCTTGTTCTGTCACGTACAGTTAGAGCATATTGACCAAAAATACATATAAATACATTTATTTCAATAAATACACACATTTGGGTGTATTTATTGAACTTTCAGATCTAAGCTTCAAAGATAGACTTATATAAACTTATTAGAGCCAAAAAAAAAAATTGGTCATGGGGATGTCAGCATTAATTGATCAACCAATAATGACTATGAACGTGACTTTTAATTTCATTATGAATGACAGTTACTAGAACAGAGATCGCTAAACCTAATCTCAGTGATAAGGGTAATACAGTTAGTTTTTTTTTTTATTTTTTTTTTATCAAATTTAATTTAAAGAAGCATGGAGATGTCATTACTTTGTCTGGAATGTTCCACAGTGACCTTTCTCACAGTAAGAATGCATGTTTTTAGGTATTCTTCAGCAATAAAATATCCATATAATAATAAATAAATGCTGCTTTTAATAATACTGAACTGTGGAACATTTATTGCATAATAACATCTGCGGATACAAGTGGGTTTAGGACCCCCACACCATTAGAGTTACAAAGTGCACCTGTAAACTTAACTATAACTTGTAATGTATCTTCTCTCCTTTCTTAGGTTTACTCATATCGTTCCATATACACGGCCGGCTCATGGTAGATGTCACAGTACATGAACTCCTGGTCTACACCATCTATGCAGATGCTCTGATCCTTTTTCTGGAAGTTTTCTACAGAGGGAATATTACCCTTGAACTGATACGTTCCGCTGTCTCTATTGTCCAAGGGTTCTGGTATTGGCAGGTATAAGAAGGTTTATACGTCCAGGTTTAGGTCTAGGTTAACACACTTTATTTTTAGTTTAGTCTTGGTTTATGACTAAACCTTCTAGATTTTGAAGTTAATTTCGGACAATTTGATATTTATTTTCTACCACACAGATTGGGTTTGTCCTGTACCCTCCCTGGGGGCCACAATGGGACTTGAGCGACCACAGCAATATGATGTTTGTGGTCATGTGCTTCTCCTGGCACCTGATGTCTGCACTGCTCGTTACCGGTTTGGTCTATTTCACCGTTAGCTGGTAAGACCACACATATAGGCCTATATACATGGGGAAATACAGTATTTATTTATTATTGTAGAATGTATTAATGTCATAAGGATGGTAGTATTACTGTTCCTGTATCAAGCAGCATATTTAAATGGCAATATGCCGAGACTGAGAAAAATGTGTCTGTTACAGAGTAGGTTCAGACCACCAGTATTTTTCCACTTTTAAGAATGGAGACGCAACAATCAATTCTAAATGTTGAAGGGTGTGTGACACTGATGCAATCCCATGGTGCACATGTCATATATATTCAGGTTAAGAATGTTCCCTGGAATATTGCACAGTGACCTTGTTCACAGTAAGAATGCATATTTTTAGGTATTCTTCAGCAATAAAATCTCCATGTTAAATAAATGCAAGATAGGTGCTTTTAATAATGCTGTACTGTGGAACATTTATTGCATAATGTCACAAAAGTGCCAGTATTACTATTCCTGTAGCAAGTATATGGCATATTTAAATGGCAAGATTTTTTTTTCAATCATTTATTTGAGAGAAGATACATCACATATCACAGTGACTATAATCTCCCCCATCCCAAATAAAAGTTGTGTTTAAGGGTGTAATTTACTTTGTTTTATTTATAGTGTGGTCCGTGCTAAACTCCAGTGGTCTTCACCAATGGAAATGGGACTCCTAGAAAAAAGACCAGAGTCAGAGGATGAAGGTTAAAGACCATGTGGTACAAAAGTACACAAACACAGAGAATAAAAGATGTTTTTTTTGGGGTTTTTTTTGGTGAAACTTACAAAAAGACCACTTTTGTCATTTTACTTTTCCTTTTTAGCCTGTAGGTCTATACTTTCAGTGTTGCAACTTTATTTATTATAATTTTTATGTTAGGCTAGATTTTCTTTTGGAATTTATTTATAATAAAAATAATTAAATACAAATTTTGGCTGGGTTAGGCTACATGTTGGCCAGGCCTGAACAAATATTTACTTTTGTAGTTTCTCCCAGTAGTATGAGAGGTATAGAGGTCTTCAAGATTCAAGATTCAAGATTGTTTATTTGTCATATGCAGAATCAACACAGGGACAACAATGCAATGAAATGCTTAGGATAAGAAGAACCGTTGACTCGCTAAGATAGTCAGAAGTACTAATAACATGCAATCATAGTACATGGTAAAAAAGTGTTGCAAAAGTGCAAGGGAAGAAGTAAACAATATAATAAAAATATGTAATAAAAGGTCTTATTACTAGACCTACCATTTCATTGATGTGCATTTGTCTTTCCAGGCTAACAATTGTGAGTAGGCCTAATAAATAATAAATGATCACTACTACAACCAGTGTGCAGCACGTATTTCTCTCCAGTGCGCTTAATGTTCGGAGTGAGACCTCTTTCCGTGTTACCTGCCGTGCGTCATTGCGTCAGGTGTGTCACATGCGTCATCTGCGTCACCTGTGGTGACGTTAATGCGCTCCGATTGGAAGAAAGCCACACATCTCAGTCATTAAAGTGGTAAACAAAGAAAACATAGCTGAGCATCTTTTTACTTCTTACCACCATGGACAAATTAAAGTCTGTGTTAAGTGGCGAAGAGTCGCGGAGGGAGGATCGCACCGTTTTGGAGGTAAAAATCATACCTAAGGTGCCACCTGCATCTAACACAATAAGCCGCTCATCAATAAACCAAATACTGAACGCAGACGGTGAACGAGGCCTCCACACTGAGCTGGGCGACCCGTATCAGAGGATTCATCGTGTGTTTTATTATTGGAGTGGGATGCACCGTTTTGGTAAGTAAAATTCGCCACCATTAGGCTTATTATGCCAGTTTCTGTCGCCAATCTGTGCGCTATAAGGAAGACTTCAGGAGCCTGGGCGAATGTTGCCAGACAAGTTGTTCGAGCTTTGAGGAATGTTTAGAGCCACCATTCACTTTATGTTCATTTAAGGAAATTCTACTCTTAAAGTATTTAATCAGCATTATTGTATAGCCTACACATGGACCAAAAGCCAGGAGTACTAGGCTAAGGTATTTTCTAAAAGCACCACTTCTATTGTTTCAGCTGTACTATAGCCCACTTCTACCCACTTACAATTCACATACGCCTTTAAAATGTACTGAACCTACTTGACAGAAATCAGTTTGGAAACCATTGCTGTATAGTACATTTTCCCCTTGGCTTTATGGATTACACTTAAATTGATAAAAGGAGAAATTCAATTTGTCAACTGGACAAAGTTTGTTTGGTCGAAAACGTTTCGCCGCTCATCCGAGAGGCTTCGTCAGCCTTAAATTGCATTTATTCTCCAGCCACAAGGTCATACAGTCACAAATATCTATAAATACTTGTCTTAATGGATGTTAAATTCTGTGTCTTTGCAGGGAGTTGCGTGTCTCTTTCTCCCCAAAATTGGAATCACTCTTTTTATTGTTTTCTACACATTTGGGAACATATGTACTCTTGGAAGGTTAGTGCCACAAAAAAATTAAAATAAAATAAATAAAACAAAATAAAATAAACTTCATATATCTCCATACCTCATATCTTCTTATCTTCTTACCCTTCTTACCATTCTTTCATAATTGAATAAATAAACATATCCCTGGTCCAAAAAATCTCCTTTTTGTTTTTTAAAGGCCACCAGCCTGGCAGACATAACCTGCATATTCCCCTTACGTTCACATTTAAATTTCTAATCCTTGTAATGAACAACAAGAATGTTAAAGGTGTAGTATGTAACTTCTGTTGGAGAGTCTGCTACCTTTTTTGTTATTGCTTTGCCTGGAATTATTCAGTTAAAATTCAACATATAGATTTTGTATTTCTTAAACTTAAACATGTTTTTTTTTTCTATTACTCAACAAGATTGGCCTCTCCACACATCTGCTCTGTAACTTGGTCTCACGGCGTCACCAGCTTGTCGCCAGAGAGATAGAGGTTTAATGTCATAGTGTGGAACATTACTGGCAAAACAATGACCTCTCCGCAGAGACACACAGGTGGTGGATGCTCTATGGGAAGTTAAACAGCAACCCTTTAAAAGTCTTGAATATGGCTACAGAGTGCAATCTTTAAACCCCCACAACATGTAACCTCTACTGTTGTACCTGTTTTTCTTTTACAAAAAGATAATAATATTTCTTATGTGTATACTATATTAGCACCATGTTTCTAATGGGACCCATGAAGCAACTGAAGAGGATGTGCGACAAAACAAGAGCGCTGGCCACCACGATTATGCTTGTAAGAAAATTTGACCAATAATAGGGAAAACACACTAAATGACTAGGATCATTCTGGACCATAATTCATGCTTTCTGTAATTAACACCAAATTCATTCAGAAATTAAAACAAATAAATAATTCATTGCTATTGTGCAAAGGTTTTATTTTTATTTTATTTGCCTGCCTTGTTGCAGACTTGTCTCGTGTTGACTCTTTGTGCAGCATTTTGGGTAAGATATTTACATTCATTTTTGTATATCTGTATAGATGCAAGTGGGACAATTAACAATACTTCTTTTACAGTGGAAAAACTTTGGGCTTGCTTTGCTGTTTGTCATCTTGCAGGTGTTGTCATTTGCTTGGTAAGTCACCTTCCTCTTATAACTTCTGACAGATGTAATTGATAGATCATCTCTTGATCATAGCACATAGTGGGTGTAGTGTGTAAGCTGGAAGTGAACAATCTGTGGCAAAAGGAGAAATTCAGTTTGTCAACTGGACAAAAGTTTATTTGGTTGAATACGTTTTCGCAGCTCATCCAAGCTGCTTCTTCAGTTCTGGTCAGACACTGATGGACATTGTCTCTAGCTGCCTGAAGGGAGGAGCTAACTACAATTAAATTATTCTGAGACTAACACACCTATTTGTTTACAGTTTCTGTTAGTTAGGTGAGCCTATTAGATGTGCACTGAGTGTGGGATCTTGTTGGCAGAACCATTCAGGGCCATAATGGGTGTTTTCACACCTCTGGACCTGACCTGCTGCCCTATTGTTTTGTTTGTTTGTTTGTTTTGATTTAGGTTTGAGGATAGAGGTATAGAAGGGAGACAAATGATGTTTGAGACCTCTATTTCTGTTCAAGGAAGGATTCTCTTTCTTGATAAAGGCGTATTTGACCAAATAAACTTTTGTCAATTGACAAATGTAATTTCTCATTTTGCCATGGATTCTACCTGGATGATTTTGCAGGGATTTTACACACATCAAGTGAACAATCTGTTTTATATTGGAGGAAAAAGAATCCAGATACATTGGGCCAAATTGTGATGGCTGATGGCTGATAGCTGGATAGAACAAAACAAAACTGTGATGTGTCAGTCAGTGTGTTTGTAGAGTGATCATTCACTACATATTAGTCATTCTGTCAGATTGCATAGAATAAATTATAAAAAGTTGTTATTGATGTATACTTAAAATTAACTGTCTTCATATACTTGAAATGAACCGTTTTCCTTTAGGTACAGCCTGTCCTATATTCCCTGTGTGAGGTGAGTATTTGTAATAAACCTTTTGTTTTGGATGTTGCCTTCAAAGACGCTTCTAATCATAATGTCCATTTTAAGGGAAGCCATTTGGAAGCTGGTGTCTATCTTTATAAAGTGAACCAAGCCCATGGTGACTCATCAAGACACTTTAATGATATTTTTGTTATGAAGTCCTTTTACTAAAATCCTGCTGCTACCATTTTTTTTATTGTGTAAATATTTTAAGTGCTGACTTTCTGTTTGAAAGTTATTTTTATCTGCAAAGGTCAATTACGTCAGTGTCAAATTAATGTATTCCAAATTGCTTCCATTTTGCAACTTTTTATGTAATTTTATGCATTCATATGATGACACTGTAATAAAAATATTTAACAGAACATTTTGTGATTATATCAATATGAATATATTATATAAGCAAGATTATTAGCTATATTCATTCATCATTGCTTCTGTATAACATGTTTTGAATTAGGTAAGATGTTGTCATCCTCATCCATCAAATTCATTCACTCATTCATCTCTGTATTCAAGTTACTTTCTCTTATAAATGGATGGGGAGGTTCCCTAATCATAGAAGTTTTCTACCAATCATATTAGAGCAGTCCATTATTTAAGAAAGTGGTTTGTAACAAGCCCCTCCTTGAGCTGCCACTTTAACGTGGTGGAGGGGTTTGAGTGCCCGAATGATCCCGGGAGCTATGTTGTCAGGGGCTTTATGCCCCTGGTAGGGTCACCCAAGGCAAACAGGTCCTGGGGGACGGGTCAGACTAAGAGCGGTTCAGAAGCCCATTATGATGAGTAATGGATCGAGGCCAGTTATGTCGCCCGGATTGGCGTCACCGGGGCCCCACCCTGGAGCCAGGCCTGGGGTGGGAGCTCGCCAATGAGCGCCTGGTGGCCGGGCCTTTCCCCATGGGGCCCAACCGGGCTCAGCCCGAAGGAGCGACGTGGGGTCGTCCTCCCGTGGACTCGCCACCCGCAGGACAATCCATAAGGGACTGGTGCAGAGAGATCTGGGCGGCAGCTGAAAGCGGGGGCCTAGGCGACCAGATCTCCGTACATGGAGACTAGCTCTGGGGACATGGAATGTCACCTCGCTGGGGGGGAAGGAGCCTGAGCTTGTGCGGGAGGTTGAGCGCTATCGACTAGATATAGTCTGCCTGACCTCCACGCACAGCTTGGGCTCTGGAAGCCAACTTCTTGAAGGGGGCTGGACTCTCCATTTCTCTGGCATTGCCCGCGGGGAACGGTGGCGGGCTGGTGTGGGCCTGCTCATTGCCCCACAGCTTAGCCGCCAAGTGTTGGAGTTCACCCCGGTGAAACACGAGAGGGTCGTGTCCCTGCGCCTTCGGATCGGGGACAAGTCTCTCACTGTTTTGTCGGCCTACGGGCCGAACAGCAGTGCAGAGTACCCGGCCTTCTTGGAGTGCCTGGGAGGGGTACTGGACAGTGCACCGCCCAGGGACTCCGTTGTTCTCCTGGGGGACTTCAACGCCCACGTGGGCAACGACAGTGACACCTGGAGAGGGGTGATTGGGAGGAACGGCCTCCCTGATCTGAACCCGAGCGGTGTTCTGTTATTGAACTTCTGTGCTATGCGCAGTTTGTCCATAACGAACAGTTGAGTTGGGTCCGCTGGCGGGGGAGGAAGCCAGAAAGACCTGGCAGGCCCAAGCGTGTAGTGAAGGTCTGTTGGAAACGTCTGGCAGATCCCTCTGTCAGGGGCACCTTCAACTCACACCTCCGGGAGAGCTTCTCCCGGATTCCGGGGGAGGCTGGGGACATAGAGTCTGAATGGGCTCTGTTCTCGGCCTCTATTGTCGATGCGGCTGCCCGTAGCTGTGGTCGTAAGGTCTGTGGTGCCTGTCGCGGCGGCAATCCCCGAACCCGGTGGTGGACACCGGAAGTAAGGGATGCCGTCATGCTGAAGAAGGAGTCTCCTGAGGCAGCCGACGGGTACCAGCGGGCCAAGCGTGCTGCAGCCCGGGCGGTCGCAGAGGCAAAAACTCGGGTTTGGGAGGAGTTCGGAGATGCCATGGAGGAGGACTATCGGACGGCCTCAAAGAAATTCTGGCAAACCGTCCGGCGCCTCAGAAGGGGGAAGCAGTGCTTCACCAACACTGTTTACAGTGTGGGTGGGGAGCTGTTGACCTCAACTAGGGATGTTACTGGACGGTGGAAGGAATACTTTGAGGATCTCCTCAATCCCGCTGTCACGTCTTCCGAGGAGGAAGCAGAGGCTGGAGACTCGGAGGCGGACTCACTCATCACCCTGGCTGAAGTCACTGAGGTGGTTGGAAAGCTCCTCGGCGGCAAGGCCCCGGGGGTGGATGAGATCCGTCCTGAGTATCTCGGGTCTCTGGATGTTGTAGGGCTGTCTTGGCTGACACGTCTCTGCATTGCTTTAGGAGGTCGCGTGGCGGTCGGGGACAGTACCTCTGGACTGGCAGACCGGGGTGGTGGTCCCTCTGTTTAAGAAGGGGGACCGGAGGGTGTGTTCCAACTATCAGGGAATCACACTCCTCAGCCTTCCCGGTAAGGTCTATTCCAGGGTGCTGGAGAGGAGAATTCGACCGATAGTCGAACCTCGGATTCAGGAGGAGCAGTGTGGTTTTCGTCCCGGCTGGGGAACACTGGACCAGCTCTATACTCTCCATCGGGTGCTCGAGGGTGCATCGGGTGCACTGGTTTGCCCAACCAGTCCACATGTGCTTTGTGGATCTGGAGAAGGCATTCGACCGTGTCCCTCGTGGGGTCCTGTGGAGAGTGCTCTGGGAGTACGGGGTTCGGGGGCCTTTGCTAAAGGTCCCATGCATGAAATTTTCACTTTCTGAGGTTTTTGAACGTTAATGTTAATGCCATTAACGTTAACGTTAATGGCTAAAAGTTGCGAAATGTCTAAACTGAGCATTTGCGGTCCTTTTCTGCATTAGAAAAAAACACAGCTCAAACAGGCGATTCTGAACAAGACACCTCTGTTACGTCAGATCGAAAAAAGAAATGCAAATGCAGTTCCACCTCCATCTGGATGTCCACCCCCTGTGTCTGGAAATCACGCCCAGAGAGTTTGGACCGCGAAGGAGCTACGCAATGCGAAATGCGTTTTTTTATTTGCCTGGAGGCACGTGCAAGTGTTTCTAGGCTCGGAAGTCCTTTACCCGACCCTCTGAACCTCTGAAACAGCAGTGGTTTAATTTTATTTTCTGTGAAAATGTGTGTTTTTCATTGAAATGCCTCTCATTTCTGCCTTCGTGCTTAAAACGCGGAAGTGGCAGACAGCGCACAGCGCTGTCTCCCAGCGGCGCATCCCTATCTGTGTCCTTCTCATTTGCATTCAAGCAACAAGGCCCAGAATGAGTCGTTCAGAGAGAGGGATTATGACTCTGACTGTGTACATGTGTCTTTCTCATGCACTGAATGTTGATTTTGAAGAAGGATTCATATACAGTATTAGGGAACCATTAAGGCACCATATAAAAGCATCAAGAAGTACCATGGGACCTTTTGCTAAGGGCTGTTCGGTCCCTGTATGACCGGAGCAGGAGCTGTGTTCGCATTGCCGGTAGTAAGTCGGACCTGTTCCCGGTGCATGTTGGACTCCGCCAGGGCTGCCCTTTGTCACCGGTTCTGTTCATTATATTTATGGACAGAATTTCTAGGCGCAGTCAGGGGCCGGAGGGGATCCGGTTTGGGAACCACAGGATCTCATCTCTGCTGTTTGCAGATGATGTTGTCCTGATGGCTTCATTGAACCGGGACCTCCAATGTGCACTGGGGTGGTTTGCAGCCGAGTGTGAAGCGGCTGGGATGAGGATCAGCTCTTCCAAATCCGAGGCCATGGTTCTCGACTGGAAAAAGGTGGCTTGCCCTCTCCGGGTGCGTGGGGAGTCCTTGCCTTAAGTGGAGGAGTTCAAGTATCTCGGGGTCTTGTTCACGAGTGAGGGGAGGATGGAGCGTGAGATTGACAGGCGGATCGGTGCAGCGTCGGCAGTGATGCGGTCGTTGTACCTGACCGTTGTGGTGAAGAGGGAGCTGAGCTAAAAGGCGAAGCTCTCAATTTACCGGTCAATCTACGTTCCTACTCTCACCTATGGTCATGAGCTTTGGGTAATGACCGAAAGGACGAGATCGCGGATACAAGCGGCCGAAATGAGTTTCCTCCGCAGAGTGGCTGGGCGCACCCTTAGAGATAGGGTGAGGAGCTCAGTCACACGGGAGGGGCTCGGAGTAGAGACGCTGCTTCTCCACGTTGAGAGGAGCCAGCTGAGGTGGCTCGGGCATCTGTTCCGGATGTCTCCTGGTCGCCTCCCTCAGGAGGTGTTCCAGGCATGTCCCACCGGGAGGAGGCCCCGGGGAAGACCCAGAACACGCTGGAGGGACTATGTGTCCCGGCTGGCCTGGGAACGCCTTGGGCTCCCCCCGGAGGAGCTGGAGGAAGTGTCCAGAGTGAAGGAAGTCTGGGAGTCCCTGCTTAGACTGTTGCCCCCGTGACCCGGCCCCGGATAAGCGGAAGAAAATGGATGGATGGATGGAAGATCATTTTCCTTAAAGCAAAGCAAGAGAAATATTTTTTTCTATTCTGATTCTGATTTTCCATGATGGAAAAAACAGAAGTTCTGGCTATGATATTTGTAAGTACCTCATGCCATTTTTATGTCACATTCATGTTTCATGTTTTTGCATTACTTGCATTTTTCAATTATAGAATGTAATTTCTAAAAATACCTTGCAAAAACATCTTGGATTGGATTGTGACTAGCACTCTCCCCTCACAGCCAGAAGGTTCCAGGTTCACCTTCTCTCCATAGAGTTTATCATCATACTGTAGAACATAATAGAGAACACAATTAACATTTCCAAGGAAACCACCACTTCCATTAGTGTACTTTTAATAAAATCACTTTACTTTAACATGTATTATTATTACATATATTTATAATATATTATAATTTTATATTGTCATTTTCTTGCAGGTCTGTTTTGTCCTGGCATTCTTTGTGGCGTTTTGGGTGAGCTATCTAGATGGAAATATTGGAAATATGAATATAGTGTGTCAACAATGTATTTTGTGTTTTCTTAATATAGACTGACAGTTTTATCCTCACGTTGGTGGTGTGTGGTCTCCAAGTTGGAGCTAGTGCCTGGCTTGTTACCCTCTGGGATTTTAAATGGGGCGCCACAAAAAATCCTGGGTTTAATTTGTGTTTTGTCTTCGGCTTTGGATGCAAAGTACTGGTAAGTATGCGTGAAAAGTCCCTCAGTCGTCCAGGTAGAATCCATGATAACAGGAGAAGTTCAATTTGTCAACTGGACAAAGTTTGTTTGGTTGAAAACGTTTCGCCGCTCATCCGAGAGGCTTCGTCAGCTCTAATAAGAATACAGGTAAGACACTTGCTTATATCTTGCTGTAGGGAGGAGCCACCTAGCTAACTACTTTCCGGAAATATCTCATTGGTTTCCGTCTTTTGTTTCTCTGGCGTCTAGCTAACGATCCCTATTCATCCCTACACGCCTGTTTTTTCACACCTCTGGCCCTGACCTGGCTAGCCCTATTGTTTCCCTGTTTGCTTGATCTAGGCTTGGTAAGTATCCAGGCCTGGTAAGTATCCAACTCCACGTCTTGCTGTGAAAGAAAAAGAGTGTATTCTACATTGAATTCCATCACTTTCAATTTAAATTTAGGGGACAGGTTAGACAGGTTGGGAAAAATGATTTATTATCTATTTCCTCATAGATTGAGATGTCATTTCTTTTTTTTATTTCAAGGAGTGCTTCTATTTCCGCTTATTGGATTCAGCATTTTCAGTTCATTTTACACTGTTGGAACCATATGCACCCTGGGGAGGTTAGTGTCATTAACAAATCACAAATATGACAATATGACAAAATCAAGTTTTGAATTGAGGCACTCGAGTGAAGTGAGACTAATCACTAATCAGTGGTGTACTAATCACCATATTTCTGTTGATACCCTGACTGCACCAGTATAGGCTGCAAATGCAAATTGGCCTTTGTTGTTGAATAAAAGTTCTACAAACTAATGAATTGTGCTTTCACTGCAATGCATATCCCACGTGCACAGATCATTGGCATAGAGAGCGAAGTGACACATACTCTATGCTCCAGTTCATTGCATCTCGGGGATGACATAGATTTGCAGTTATGCGTTTACTCCCCTTTTCAAAGTTTAATTATTGTTAGCCCTACATCTGAATATGTCAAAACAGACTAGACTGCATCAGCTGTACCAAAAACTTTCAGCTTAATTTTTCTGATGGAGCACTCAGTGCAAATGAAGATCATTGCAATGGTCGAAGCAAAAGTTTAAACTTTTGTGAATGTAAGTACAGACTGATGAATTTATGATACTCATCAAAAAATTAAACTAAATACTTGTATTCAATTTAGGATGCCTCAGCACAGGTTACGAGACTATCTGAATGGTTGGAGAATGTTTGCAATAGTTATATGGTAAAAACTGATTCATTGACTGTTCATTTTCATGATGCTATCAAGATTTGTTTTTTCCCCCACTAAAACAAAGCTTATATTTAATATGCTGATATTTTGAAAGGATGAATCTAAGTGGGGGACATACACTGAATGGTACAGTGATTTTGGAGGTATTGCACAGGTGAGATAATAATTTAGAATTGAAAAAGAAAAAACAATGAATGCATAAGATTGCAGATCTTACGTCAAAATATATGGAAGAAAAAAGTTGCAGCAGAAAATATGATTTTGGAATTGTTTACTAATCCAAATCCTTTCTTGCAGTGTCTATGCGTACTGCTTTTTCCCAAACTTGGAGTCCTTCTCTTGGCTCTTAATGCAGCATTGGATGTAGGAGTGAGAACACAAGCAGGTGTTGATGTTGTGGTTCTGGGAGCTGTAGGGGGAATGGGAGTGCTAATTCTTGTAGGTCTAGCTGGGTTAGGAGGACTGGCTCTGGGTTGTCTGTGAGGGGTTGCAGCTCTGACTATGGGGGGTCTGGGTGGACTTGGTGCTCGGGTTTTTGGAGAACTAGATGGACTTGTGTTTCTGACTCTGGAGGTTTTGGGTGGACTGGCAGCTCTTAGTATGGGTGGACCAGGTGGTCTTTGTGCATTGGCTATAGGCAGCCTGGGTGGACTTGGAACTCTCATCATAGGGAGACTAGGTGAGCATAGAGGTAAGGGAAAAAAGAACTTTATTCATCCCCATAGGGAAATTATTTCTCTGCATTTGACCCATCCATCAGGAGCAGTGAGCAGCTCATCTTTCAGGCGCCCGGGGACCCATCTCCATGATCTTATTGCTCGGCTTGGTCAGGACCTAAGCTGGAGGATTTTACCTGGAGCAAGAAACCCAAGGGCAGAAAGAAACGGTATCAAATGGATGGAAAAAGTAACAAACTTGAGGACAAAGTTAAACACAAGCTTATGAAGGTAAGTGCAGGCTAAATAAACAGGAAAAAATGTATAGTATACATTTAACTTTAATTTAACTTGCAACATGATAAAGCAGCAGTGACCAACCTTTTTTCTCATAAGGACCAGTTATAAACATACACTTCAGGGACCAGTGGAGGTGGGCGTGGGCCAGTAATAATGGCACAAAATGCTTATAACTCTTAACCATAGTTTGGAAAAAAAAAAAGAAAATAATAATCATGTTAGCTGTACACCTGTAGAAATAATGCATTGGCACAGGAATTGACTACTTGGTGCTCATTGTATTGAAGTTTTATTCAAAAAATATGACAGAACTGACAATAGAGACATGAGCTGGCATTTTATACATTTTGATTGCTATCATCAAAGGCCAAGGTTAATATTGTTTGCATTTTATTAACTAATAGTGTTAAATAGCACTTAGCAATTTATACATTTTATTTCCATTTTCTATCATTGTAGGCTTTGCATTATGTAATCCTTGCTGCAGTGCTATGGGTAAGCAGTGTCCGCTTTTCAGATACCTCAACCTGCATTCCTGTGATGTTAATAATATGAAACTATTTTAATGTTTCAGTTCTGGGTACCAGCTTTGATGCATCTTAGTCTAGAATTGCTTGTGTGGGCGCTTTTTTTACATTCTCCGCCACTGTCCTAAACCTATTTTGGCCATTCTTTGCTTCATCTTTGGAGCTGGATGCAGCATTATGGTAAAATAATAAAAAGTAAATGTGAAACGTTAATGCTAACATGGTAAATATAAAATCACTGATGCAATATTAATGCATTGTGCAGGCAGTGTATCTGCGATTTCTGCCTGGTTTCGCAATGTTATTGTTCAGTATCTTTTACACTGTGGGCAAGGTTTGCATGTTGGAAAGGTGTGTATAAAAGAAATATAATTTTATGAGGTGATGTGGAGCTCAGCGGATTTTTTTTTTCTGACAGCACTCTGCACTTCGAAGACTTCTCTAAACAGCGAATGATGATGTTTGACAATACTAGGGTAGCAGTTACATCGGTATTGCTTGTAAGTAAGGTTTTATTGACACAAATTCTGAAAATCAAATTGGACTGAATTGTATTACCCAAGTGCAAAAATATCACACAAGTTTAGTTATGTACGCACAAAAAGTACTGTTGTACTATTTTTTGTTTATTATTGTTTCAGAGTTGTTTTGTGCTGACCCTGCTGGCAATATTCTGGGTAAGCTCCAGTAATAGACAGTTACATAGATCAGCTGCATTTATAATGACAAATTACTTTTCTCTACAGTGGCAGAACTTTGGTCTGTCTTTGATGTTTTGCATTTTGTACATTTCAGCAAATGCCTGGTGCGTATCTCTTCAATCATAGGTCACTGAGTGACATACTGGTGTAATGAAGCATGCATTTTTCCTGCAGGTATTGCCTAACTTTGTGGGGTATGAAAATGCCTTGGGTTTGCTCCTGGTCATCTGTGAAGAATAAATAAATAATAAATAAAAGAAAAAAATAAGTCATAATAACAATCCTTACTTTTAAATGATACATGATACTCAATTAAAACTGTATACTGCTGGAAAAGTCGTAAAGACTGGTCTTTTTTTAACATTATTGGAATAAAATTATGTGGACGATATAGCCTTTAATTGTTAAATATCATCTTACCCAAACTATATTCAACCATATAAATATTTGTTTATTGTAGTATAAAATAGACTACAATACATTTTTAAGATATTTGTATTTTTGTAGCTCGTCAAGACCGCCACATGACCACATTACTGGTAAGAGCCTAAACCAGGCATGGGCAAACTACGGCCCGGGGGCCATATGCGGCCCGTTAAGCTTTTTAATCCGGCCCACTGAACTTGGAAAAAAAAAAAAAAGGGGGGGGGGGGGGGGCTGCGAGTGAACAATTTTTCCCGTCGTGCTCTGAGTGCCTTTAAACAAATAAAACATTCTATTATTTTTACATACGTGAAAAGTCCATGAGGAACTTTAATACATGTGTCAATTTAAACAGGCTACAGCTGTAGGCCAAATATCGGATACCTATTGATTACAAAAATTCATCTACATAGAATACCAAGACTAAGCCAGGACTAAACCAAGACTAAACCAGGACTAAACCAAGACTAAACCAGGACTAAACAAAGACTAGACCAGGACTAAACCAAGACTAAACCAGGACTAAACAAAGACTAAACCAGGACTAAACCAAACCAAGACTAAATCAGGACTAGACCAAGACTAAACTAGGACTAAACAAAGACTAAACCAGGACTAAACCAAACCAAGACTAAACCAGGACTAGACCAAGACTAAACCAGGACTAAACAAGGACTAAACCAGGACTAGATCAGGACCAAACCAGGACCGGTCCGGGGAGTGACTCACCTGTTCGGAGCTGCAGGTCGCTCCGTGTGTCCTCAGCACAGCCGGTACAGTACACTGGGCTCCGAGCGCCTTTCCCGGCTCACCGCGGGCTGAGGGTCCGCTGACAGACCGGGGGAGAGGAGGAGACAGCGGGGGAGACAGAGGAGGAGACACAGGGACACCCGCTAACTGAGACAGACCGATTTTCTGGGCACCAAAACAAAACAAACAAACAAAAAAATCAGCGTGAGAAATGCCATGTGTGGCGTGTGAGCGTGTGAACACGTCGAATTGCGTGTGTCACACTCTCAATGCGTGAGACTTGAGAGCCCTGTGTCTAATCAATTCTAATTTGGAGAAAAAAGGAGAACAAACTGTTTGATTAGCACTAGTCCTGGTCTAGTCCTGGTCTAGTCCTGGTCTAGTCCAGGTTTAGTGCACAGTCTAATGTTGACACAAGCCGCTGCTTTTACCTAATATCTCCATTTGATGCAGAAATAATATGATAATAATATGGAACTGATCTGCATCTCCTTCTGTTTTTGAAAAACACAGTCAGGAGGAGAGTGGTGATGATAAAAACCTGAAGGAGAACAGAACTTTCCGTGCTTTAAAATAGTAACTATTAGTAATTTTAAAAAAGCTGTATTTTATTAATTAAATTTTCTGTGTTTTAAGTCATTTTAATAAATAGCTAAACACTGTGTTGTAATGCTTGTAATGTTGTAATGCTTTTGTTTATTTTTAATTGAAATATCCCATGTTATTTTTTGCTCTTATGAGGTGGATTACCAAAACACTAAATCCACCTGCTCCTGGTCCGGCCCTTCTGTCAAATTTTAGAACCCCTTATGGCCCAGGAGTCAAAAAGTTTGCCCACCCCTGGCCTAAACTAACGGTAAATCGAAAGTGAAACCTGTTATATAATTACAGCCTGCACTACAGCCACTTTCACAGGGCACTGGGCAGAAGAAACGGTCACCACCTCGTCATGGCTGTTGCAGCGGGATTGCTGTTTTTGGTTGTGAGTATCGTCAGATTGTAAAGTTAAACTAGGCTTGGGTGAATTACACATTAGTTCATGATTGTACATGAACAATAGCAGCAGGCATATAGCGGTTAATATGTAAGTAGTAACATGCACGCTTCCTTCTCCTTGATTCCTCTCGTCGAGCCTTTATTCGTCAGCCTGCTGCCTCCCTCCTCTGCTCCATTTTTCCTTTCAGATGTTTTTATAACATTAATAAGATATTGTAGACCCTGTGCACGTGAGAAAATGCTACTTCCGGTTGTAACGCCGCTCTTGGGTGACTCGTTTCCGGTTTGCTCTGCGCGCAGTTTAAATGCGGGAGGAGACTTCTGTCTCTCACTTGTATTTGCAGCTTAATATGTGTCATTAGGGATGGGCGATACCAGTTATTTTTGTTTCGATACGATACCAAGTAATACCAGGGTTAGAATCGCGATATCGATACTGATACCGATACTTTCATACATTTTTTAATACTACAGAAAAACACTAACCTGGCTCTAACTAGATACCTTGGCTTCGCAAAGCTCCACCAGGGGGCTTAGGTCCACACATTCTAACACCAGATATCTGAAAAAAAAATCTTTGATGAAATGAAAATGGCAATGCAGACATCAAATGTGACCACTAGACTTTTGTTTGTGCTGCTTGTATTGTATGTTGTATTTTTATGTATTTGCCTGCCTAGGGACTGCGGATGAAAACTAGCTTTGTAGCTAAAATTCGGCATATTTACATTTGTTTTATACTTATGTTCATTAATGTGCATTGTCCCTATCAAATAAATAAATAAATAAAATAAATAAATCTATTGTAAGTTGGGCACTTGCAGCCTATGAAAAAAGACAACAAATGAAGTATCACTATTGTCACTCTCACATACACTACTCTTAGTCTTCTACATGGTTGATGGTTCCCTGGATTCTCCCTCTCTCAAATGCCTCAGCAACTGTCCTCTGTCGTACTGCTGTTGCTGCTGTGCTGGAGGGAGCTGACTGACTAGCCTCCTGTCGTCGTTTGGTCAGTAGCATTTCGTCATGCTGAGGTTTATGATTTATGATCAAGTGTTTATTTAAAATTTGTGGTATTGTCAGAATATCGGATCATTTTTTGGCACAAACTGCACTTCGCAACATTGTCGTCCACGGTGTGGAAGTAACTCCACACCACACTACACTTCGCTTGCGGTCTCCCATGGCTCCTGCGCCGCTTTGACTGAAATCTCACAGCAGTGAGTCTATCGCGGGATGACGTACTACCCCACGTTTGGTGAGAACGCGGAAGGAAAAGTAGTGCCTGACAAGTGGCAATGGTTGAATAATGAACAAAACACATATGCATTTGAACTAAATAAACTGAAAGTTAAGTCAGTAAGAAAACATGACTTGGTATCGATATTTTAATACCAGGATCGATGCATATTCAATACCCCATCAGGATCGATATATCGATACTTTGGTATCGATCCGCCCATCACTATGTGTCATTAGTCTTCATAGAAGCAACAACCGCATCGTAATAGAGAAAGGAACCGCACCGTCCTCAAATATGAAAGTGCCATCTCAAAATATCAGCGAAATCACAAGGTAAGCCTGACGTTCACACACTTGTTCGTGAATGGGGTGGTTTGATTTTCATACTAAATGTATGCAATGTCTAAAACAATTTTAATCTGTCTGAAATATTAATTTTGTTTTTATGTATAAACTACATTTTAAGGGAGTATATTTCTATTTTAAGAGTTAATGACCCTCTGGTTGCAGTTAGTTGTAAGTGTCTTAAACTGACTTTAGGCTTTACCTTTTGAACGTGTTCAGGTGCACTGTTATTTAATTGTAGATTACTTTGTGTTTATCCTAGATTAATATGGAATTGTAGCAATATCAACCACCACAGTAGTTTTAGCACTTTTATTTAACAGTGCTGCTGCCACAAAAATACTACTAAAATGTATTTTAAAAAAGGGAAATCTTTCCTATAAGTATAAAAAAAATTATTCATGAATTGTTTATTCACTGGTGTTGTGTCCCTTCAGTGTGATCTTCCATCTGCTGCGGTGCTGAAGGACAGTGCTGGACCAGTCCAAAGAAATGGTGAGTCAGAAGAATGCAATTTATAAAACTGCTTTCTTGGTGTATTAAAATTATAATCCAGTCTAGGTTCCATCTGTTACTCACATGGACACATACATGTCCTTGTCTTCATCACTACTAAACAAGACTCCAGGATAACAAGGGGAGTAAGATCATTGCTTATTACTGATAATATCAATGCTGTCATATTGCTGAATATTTTGAAACAATTATGATTTACACAATTGAAACAATTATTATTTACAGGAACACGGTACAAAATCCACTGAAGATGCTCCTCTGATCTGTCTGTCAAGAAGAAGATGGATTTATAGCAATGCACTAATATCATTGGAGTAAAAATAACACTTACTGCTTCCACCCATCACAGCTGGACTGATTATTTCTGTGTTTATGATAGTAGAAGATAAAGTCATATTTGTTCAGACATTTTTGTTTAGCTTGTTTTTGTCAATACTGAGGTTTATTTTACAGAACAGAACTATTGAAATGGGTGCTAACACATGCATGTCACAAAATATGATTTAGATTTTAATGTGACACAATGTTCAAGTATAATCTGCTCTTATAGTGTCTTATTTCAGATTACACAGGTTAATTTACTGAGGTATTTTGTTACATGAACGCATGAAATATTATGTTTGAATATGTGTGGATACATGTGCTCATTCCATTAGTGAAATAAAGTGATCAAATTAGTTTTTGTGATCATGCTTAATGACACTCTTGTACCTGTAGTGGTTCATTGACAGTGGTTCAAGTGAAGTGACTACAAATACTAGTGAAATATCAATAAGACAATCTGAGCCAGCTAGAGCCTATTTACACATGACAAATAACTAGAATGGACAGGTACTATGATGGTGGAAAAAATACAATATCTCATAAACAAGTCTTAAAACAAGTGTTTAGTATATTCAGTATGGGTGCAATGATTTTGTGCAAGTCTTTTCACACAGTTATTACATAATTTAAAATGTACCTGGTAAATGGTTTTACTATTTGCTCCATATTATAAACAATCACAAAATCACATGGATAAAGTCGGCAGCAGTGTATTTTTCATTCAAACTAACCATGCCACAAATCGCCTCCGAAGGATTTATTTCTATTTATTTAAACAGTTTATTTCCAAAGAGCTGGTAAGGTAGGTTGATACGCAACTAAAACTAAACAAACACATGATTTGACTAATACCTTAACTTAAAAAGATTATATATTTAGCCTTTCATCTGCTGTCTAAAATAGCCACACGAAATGGCAACTGGATGCTAATAACTCAATGTCCGGTCAGGAATCCTGAAGTGAGCATTTTCCCGTGCACCTAGTCTATAGGTTATTTTAATAGATCCATACTATAGGCATAGTCCTATATAATAATCTAATCGCCCCTTTATTTCCATGTCTTCTGCCTGGGTCTGAACACCAAGCTAACTCGTTCAATAAAGCCTACTGATACTTTCGCTTTGTGTCTTTCTCTCCAGGTTGAAATAAGTTAATGTCCTAACCCTAGAATAGGCTAGTAGGCAATGTTTAATACCTTTTGTAAACTAATGTCTGAAGTCAAATTTGAGCACACTTTATTCCTTGCAGAGCTTTTGTTGGATGACTCTCTATGCAGCATTCTGGGTAAGCTGCTATTCCCTTATCATTGTTTCATTATTAACCTGTTGTTTCTCCACCAATCCAATGATTAGTATTTTGTCTTTACAGTGGGACAGCTTCATGTGGTCATTGGTGTTTTGCTTCATGCATGTCCTGTCTCTTGCCAAGCTACATTCTCAGTTTAAACGTTACAGTGATAACTTCGGGCCTTCTTTCTTTTATGGTCTTGGTTCAGTTTGCACTTTTCTGGTAAGTATTAGGTTAATGGGGCAGAACATGTGCTTATAGTGTTCCAGATGTTTATTTGGCTACTGTCTGTTGCAGGGAGTATTTCTCTTTCTTATTCCTGAAATAGGGTATGATCTCTTCAGGGTTTTTTTTAATATTGGAGCCATTAGTGCACTGGGAAGGTAAACAATGCAACAACTGTTGAACATGGCATGTACAAATATGCTAATTTATGTTTAAATTTTTTCAGCATCCTGTTTTTGTTCTTGGAGAAAACATTTGACGAAGTTGTACATGGGACATGTAATGCAATATTTGTACGTAATGCATGAATTAAACTTGGAGACATTTGCACATTTACCCAGAAGCTAGTTAAATTTTGTCATGTACATTTAGAAGTAGTATTTTTCCCTTCAGTTAGCTAATGCTAAGCTTTATCTACACACACTTTACTGGGACTCACTCAAGTGTGAGTGACAGGTCTCTGACCATAAGGAGGAGTTTCAGAGTTTTAGCAAAACAAAAACCAAAAAAAAAAAGCTTTAAACAAAAAATGTAAAATCCAAATATGGCCATCACCAAAATGACATATCATCACAGGAATAAGATCACTATTACATTTTATGTATTAAATATATAATATTTAAATGTGTGCACATATTAGCATCTCGACTTAAGTAGGTCTAATGTTGCATACTAAAGATGAGTTCTATAGTTTTTTTTTATAACCCTTTATCTTTCACTCTGATTTTAAAGGAAGCCTTAAGGCACAATGAAACACTGAATGAAATCCTATTTACTGTTTTGGTAAGGACTAGTAATTTTGTCATATCTATGTAAATTGTGACAGAGTTGTTTAACATTTGCATTGAACTTTTTCAAGGCTGGATTTTTCTTGGGACTGATTGCTTTCTTAAGACCAGAGCCACGTTGTCAGTCATCTCAAATTTATGCCAGTGATCGTGAATTAATGAGAAAACAGACAAAGGAGCAGCAAAAGGAAATGGCAAAGAGATTGGACAAAGTTAAGAATGCAGGGATGACCGTGAGTGTAATCATTTTAATTTGTGATATTTAAATCATCTCTTGCAAAACCTTTTCTTCTACAATTGAACTGTTGATGTACTCATACCTAAATATTATGACTTGTTTCATTTCAGCTGACTATTTGTATGGTCGTTGGCAAATTACTCTGGGTAAAATTTCCTGAATAAGTCTTTAAATTATAATGTACTCATGGTAGTGAGTAGTGCCCTGAATTTATTTGATCTCTTACAGGAAACTGGTGTGTTGTTTTGGATTATTCATGCATACTATTCAGATGTCATCCTTTTCATTGGAGTCTTTATCCTTGGAGCTGGAAGCTCATTTGTAGTAAGAAACGAACACCTTGCTACAAACCATTACTTGTATCTAAAATAACTTTAAAAAAAAATGTCTAGATAGTAAAACCTGGTTTCAGCTGCTCATATTGTACTGGATATTTTAGTACCAGCATCTTACAGCTGTGTGAGCATTTATACTGAGCATAATTTGTTAACAATCTGGTTCAGACTTCAGAGTTGTATTTTGTGTGATTCTTGCATCATTGAGTAATCCCACATAATTACTCTTTGGAAAAAAAAAAAAAGACTATCATACATGTAGGATACATTATGTTGGTAGCTGTGTAAGATGCCCCAGTCTCTTCGTGCCAGTGTGTTATCATTTCCAGTTTGCCCAGTTTGTTTTTCTGGAGGAGGCACATCACTTGCATGATTCCATGGAAATAGAAAGTTAAAACCATACTTTGGAACTTTTTATTGTGTGGATAAAAAAATTACATAATGTGGCTAATCATGCAAAAAATGATTTTATTTCCCAGTTAATATAATTTTTATAGTAGAAGGTTAATTTGTGAACTTTTCTATTATTTAACATACATTTGTTGGCGTTACCTATTAATTTTAAAATTGTAATATATTGGCATTAGAAAGTATTGGTTACTGGCCACAATAGTAAGAAAAAAAAGTTATATCAATATTGACTCAAGAAATCCATATTAGACCATCTCTAACATTGTGTAACTATTTTTGAAAAACTAAAATATCATAATCAGCTGATTGCTACATTTTGATTAAGTTGTTTAACTGAGATCAGTAGTGTTGTCTACAATTAACAGAATATAAAGTAATAAAATGCTATTATTTTTATTTTGACCACAGGGCATTTGGCTGCGTAATTTCACAGCATTTGGCCTCACTCCTTTTGTAGTGGGGAACGTGTTTCTTATGATCAGGTCAGAGTCAGACTGAAGTTTATTCTGGACAGATGAAAACAGTTTTGATTTAAATTATATTTCTTGTCTTCACACAGCACCTTGTCTCTCAAAGGACCCTCTGAGCAGCTGGAAAAGATGTTTGATGACACCAGAGGACCTTCTGCCACTTGGATGATTGTAAGTAACTGAGTGTTTGTGTCTGATAAGAGATAAGCGATAAGATAAGACTTTATTGATCTCACATAGGAGAAATTCACTTGCCACAACAGCTCCAGGCAGTTTAGTGCAAGAGAAAGTTTGAGCAAGAAAGTGCATGCAGGCAAAAAAATAAAATAACTAATAAGTAAGTCTGTGTCATCTCTCCTCAATCCAGCCATGTCCCATAATCAAGAGAATCTTTTTGGCCGTATCCTGACCTTACTAAATTTTCAAATATCCTGGACTAATTAATATTTGTCCATCCATCCATTTTCTTCCGCTTTCTTCTGCTTATCTGGGATCACAGGGGCAACAACCTAAGCACTGCACCAGCCCGCTATGGATCCTCCTGCGGGTGGTGGGTTCATGGGAGGACGGCCCCATGTCGCTCCTTCGGGCCGTGGGGGCCACCAGACGCTTGCCGTCAAGCACCCACCCCAGGCCTGGCTCCAGAGTGGGGCCCCGGTGAAGCCAATCTGGTCGATGTAGCTGGCCTTGCTGTTTCTCATCATGGGGGCTTCTGAACCGCTCTTAGTCTGACCCGTCCCCCAGGACCTGTTTGCCTTGGGTGACCCTACCAGGGGTTAATTAACATTTGTCTGTTATAATATTTGTGAAGTGCAGATTTCCACTCCCCTCCACAGACAAGAAAGTTTTATTGTGAAGAAATGTCAAAATTAATATTTATTTTCAACTATTTGATGCTTTATGCTCTGGTACTGTATATAATTTGTTTTTTCAGATTGGCTTTGTGCTGACTCAGACAACAGTATTCTGGGTAAGGTTTCAGAGATTAAACCATATGCATGTTTGCATGTCTGTCAAATAAGTAACACATTTTAAGTTTATAATCATCTTTATGTCATCAACCTACTGCTAGTTTTAACACTGCAGAGTAATTCAGGACTTTCTATGTTGTGTCTCTTCTAATTACAGTAAAATATAACTTATTGTTCTTTGCTGAGTCTTATGTTATTTTACATCACAGTGGGACAGTTTTGTTGTGGCTTCATTTTGTTGCATTCTGTACATCGGGTCAATGTTCTGGTATGTCTCCCTCAGTCAATTATCCTTTAATGTAAATTATCACTGTAACTCACATCAAGTATATTTCTACAGGTACTGCTTGTCCTATGTCCACTACGGAAGGTACTTTTCAGTTACTCTTTTACCATATTTCTTAACACATTCAAAAAATAATATATGTGCACAATTTGTGACTTTCCAGGTATGCGGCAGAGAAGGTGCTCTCCGGCTAATTATTGTCCACAGTTTCAAAGTTGTTTCACAGTTGTTTTACTTGCCAACTATTGTGTCATAGGATCCTGGATAAAGGATCATTTATTTTCTTAAGTCCTAAATTGTTAGTTTTCAAGTTTAAGTTTTAATTAAGATTATCCTTCTGTTTATAAATCGACCCTTTCTCTTTGTAACAGAAGAGCGAGTATAGTATTATATAGTAGATCTATTTTGCTTTTCACTTCTGGGATATAAGCAAATTCCTAACTGGTGCCATATTACCTATATCCTTTTGGTTATTAAAGGTTTTTTGTTTGTTTGTTTTTTTATAAAGAATTACCTGACTTAAGGAAATTAACTCATAATATGTGACCACAAATCAGACTTAAGATTAAGATTTACTAAGATTTATGCTTAAATTGAGTGACTTTAGTGAAAATTTTCCTTGAATTTTAACCATTGTGTGTGTCATGTATATGATAGATTTGTGTGCTGTTTTATCAATTATTGTTTAGAAATATTTATATTAGACTATTGTTTCTGTCAGATTACATCAGTATTAATCAGGATTAATGGAGTATGATAAAAGGAGAAATTCAATTTGTCAACTGGACAAAGTTTGTTTGGTCGAAAACGTTTCGCTGCTCATCCGAGAGGCTTCGTCAGCTCTGGTTCTCATGTTGGTTAGACCCTGTTTATATCTAGCTGCAGGGAGGAGCTCCCTACACTGAAAAAAGCCCTGAAACTATCCCTGAGGGACTCTTCACGCATTAATGGAGTATGTAGTTTTGATGAACACTTAAATCCAAGTTTAACTCCTAATTCTAGTGATGTGATGCTCAGAGTCGAGTCTTCGAAGCGTGTGCCGAATAGGTGGTGTTTCCGCAATGCGCGATTCGAGGCTTGCTTCGTTCAGGGGAGGAGCCAAAAACAATGACAGCCGAAGGCTCGCGCTCCGGCGGAATCAGTCACGTGGTACAGCCGAAGCTTCGCGCGCCGGCTCTACCAGGTGACTGATTTAGGAAGGAATTCGAATTTTTTTTTGCGAGTTTTGACAGCTATTTAAACCCTTGGCGCGCTATTCAATATGTGGGTGTTTGATGGAGAGTTGCAGTTAGTGAGAGTTTGGAGACAGGTTGGAGATAGAAAAGTGAGGAGAGACCGCCAGGAAAGAATGGAGCCAGCTAGAAAGAGAAGGGTGTCCCCTGTGTGGGAACACTTTGATCTCATTGCTCCCAACAAAGTATGTACAATAATGTTTCTATAGAATATTTGTTTTGCATTTACAATAAATATTGATTTTGCAATGCAATTTCTCTTCATCTGTCTGTACTTTTGTACAAGGTGAAGTGTTTGTTATGTGCCAGGGAACTGGGCTATAACAACAACACCTCATCCATGCTTAGGCATTACAGAGCTCTGCATGAGAATAAAGATAGGAGTGAATGTGGCCTAGCACCAGGTGAGTCATCAAAAATGCAATGACAAAAGCAATCAGTGTGACACTAAATATTATACAAGTGCAATAACCTGAGAGTGATATTTATGTTTGTACTTTGTTTTATTTTTCCTCAGGAGAAGAATCTCAAATAAATGAAGACCTGGTTAGGATGGTGATTGAGGACACCCAGCCTTTCAGTATTGTGGAGGACAAAGGATTCAAAAGATTTGTTAAATCTTTAAATCCTACCTATGTTCTCCCCACTAAGAAGGTTATAAAAAGATTAAACATGGTGTTTTTACTGAATTAAACCATTAACATCATAGACTGTAGGAGTGAGGCTCTAACTATCAGTCACAGCCACACGACACACTGCATCAGCTACTCACTTTAAACTTCATGTTTTTTCTTCAGGCTCTAAAGGCCATGGTGGAAGCCAGGTACCAGGACATGAAGGAGAAAGCCAAGGCCAGCATTGAGAAAGCAGCGACTGTGAGTCTGACCTCCGACATGTGGACCTCTATTAATACAGAGGCCTATCTTGCTGTTACCTGCCATTTTGTGGATGAATCAAGTGCATTGAATGCGGTTGTTTTTGGAGTGCAACACTTTACCAAGACACACACCGCTGAGAATATTGCACAAGTGAAAGGTTCACTGATGAGAGAATGGGGCATTACAGAAAAAGTTACATGCATTGCAACAGATGGGGCTGCCAATATGGGGGCTTGTGTAAGAGAGCTACGGCTAAAACACGCATTATGTGTAGCTCATCTCCTAAACTTGGTGGTGAAAAAGGCCCTTGACCAGACCCCTGAGCTCTCTGATATCCGAGCCAAGTCCAGGAAGATTGTGGGATATTTCAGGAGCAGTTCCACTGCAAAGGTAAGTCCTATCGTTTAACTACATGGTCTTTAGTGCTACTTTTGTTTATGGTTGTCCTGCCTTGATGATGTTAATGACAATGTTTTTTTTAATTGTGTTTTGTAAGGAGAGGCTTTCGGTGGTGCAAGACCAATTGGGGAAGCCTCAACTAAAGCTTATCCAGGAGGTGGAAACCCGGTGGAACAGCACCTACAATATGCTCCAAAGACTGTTTGAGCAGAGAGAGCCAGTAGGTGCTGCACTGGCAAGTCTCTCAACAGACATTCCACCCATTTTCTCTGAGGAATATGCTATGATCTCTGACAGTCTAAATGTACTCGCACCATTTAATAATGCTACTACAGAGTTATCAGAAGAAAAAAGAAAGAAAGAATAAAGAAAGAAAGATGTCCTACTAGAGCAAACGAGGCTTCGAGGGGCTTTGCGCTGAGGTGAACCAATTTGATGAAAGGCTTCAACGCTTCATAAAGCTTCATCTGCACATCCTTATTCTGTTTGTGAGTATTGTTGTTTTTAAAGATCCCATGACATGGTACTTCTTGATGCTTTTATATGGCTCCTTAATGGTTCCCTAATACTGTAAATGAATCCTTCAAAATCAACACTCAGTGCATGAGAAACAGATAAGATGAGAGAGTATTTTTTCTCCCTCAGAACAGGTCATAATGGGCGTTGTTGCTTGAATGCAAATGAGGAGAAAAGAGCTGGTCAATAGTAGAGGGTGAGGGCGTGGCCAAACTCTCCGCTCTCCCTCAGAGCTCTCAGCTGATCCATTTACGTGTTTTTGCACGGGGGGGGAGAGATTTGAAGCGTTCCATTGAAAAATAAACACATTTCCACAGAAAATAAAATTAAACCACTGCTGTTCAAAGGTCCAGAGGCTCAGATAAAGGACTTCCGAGCCTAGAAACACTCGGACGTGCCTCCAGGCAAATAAAAAAACGCATTTCGCCTTGCTTAGCGCATTCGCAGTCCAAACTCTTTGGGTGTGATTTACAGAGACGCTGAGTTCAGACAGATGGGGGTGGAACTGCATTTGCATTTCTTTTTTCGATCTGACGTCAATCAGGTGCCTTGTTCAATATCGCCATGGTAAACTGGGACGCCGCCCGCCTCGTCCTGTCCATGGCCAGATATTCTATCTTCGTAGCACGAAACCACCACCTCCACGGCGGCCGCGCAGCAGAGCACTGGCCCCTCTTCACAGCGCTCCTTCGCGCCCACGTTTGCCATCTCCACTCCGCAAGAGAAACTGAGTTTTGCAACACCTTCACCCCAGACAATACGCTTTTCTCCATCTCGCGAACTGGCTCCCCTCGGTTGGACTTCTGATCCTGTGCCCACATCCCCCGATGTGTCTTCTGAGTGCTTTGCGAATGTTATTGTGGTGTTAAAATATGTATTATTATGTACCTAAAGTATGTGTTATTATGTACCTTGAAATAATAAAAGATAAAAAAAAAAATACTGTGGATATTTTCAATAAAGACACAAAGACCATTTATTTCATGTAGTAAACATAACTGAACTTTATTTAAATAAACATGTTTGTGTCACATTTCTCTCTTTTTTTAAACTGTTAAAATAAAAGGTATTCCATATAATTTAATATTTATTGGTCACAACAACGCAGATTAATCAGAACAGAGGTGAAAGCAGGCAGTGACAATTCTGTAATCCTTGAGAATCTATTGGCTGATCAATGGTACTTCCTCCAGCGGTCATGTTTGAGGTGATCATATTCCCACATATAGCTGAGGGCTACATATCCAACAAGCAGCATAGCCACACCACCGATGCCTCCTTTCTTTACATTGATGTACTTGTAGTATCTGCCGTGGCCTCTTTGGAGAGATGCAATAATTCCATTAGGAGTGAAGTCTCTGCCTCCAATCCAGGTCCCCCAGTTCACCAAGCTTCACCTCCATCAGTCGCTTCTCAACAATGGGAACTGGTCTGTCCGCCATCTTCACTAGTTCGGAGAGCAGAAAGCCCACATTTCTCTTTTTTATTTGAAGAATAACACACCACAGTACACACACACAAGAAAAACATGGACAAAAAGAAAAAACATAAGGCACAGTGCAATAAACGTGGCAGGCTGTATACAATACATGAGTTAGTGTGCAATATAGAATAAACTCTTTATAACTTTATGGGCTTATAATTAAGTGATGCAGATTTGTGGATTTTGTATAACATAGGTGGGGAGAATCTTATGGAACTCCAGTGAAAGGAAAACATGGAGAACAGTGACTCAAACTCTGTATTCTTATACCATCTTACGGCTACGTTCACACTGCAGGGCTTAATGCTCAATTCCGATTTTTTTTGAGAAATCCGATTTTTTTGCGAGGCCGTTCACATTTCCAGTTAAATGCGAATTGTATGTGATCTCCAGTGTGAACGCTAAACTCCCCAAAAGTGTCCCGCATGCGCCTTGGAGGACACGATGACGTCACACGCAGCGAACGCGCTCAATGTTTACGGAAGTAGCCTAAAGTTGCTTTCGTACCGGAGCCAAAACATGTACAGCTTATTTGTTTTAAGGAGGAGACGGAGAAGGAGAAGGACAAGGCAGCGTTTTGCGGGGCAGTGGCAGCAACGTCTGCAGAAAGGAACATGTGGGTGCGGAGTCACAGCCAGGAGGGGTGGGATTGCTACGTGCTTCGCCGCTTCACTGAATCGAGTTTATATACTATTTTCGCATGACGAGAAGAACGTTTGTGCACATTTGTGAACGCCTACTTGTACCACTCTCATTGGAGGAAACACACTCAGGTCGGATGAATGCGACCTGGCCGTTCAGACTGAAGTCGCATGTCAAAAGATCGGATATGTATCGGATTTAGGACCACATATCCAAGTGGCCTGGATCGCATTTGAAAAAATGTCGTTCACACTGTCATTAGAAGATCAGATACAGGTCGCATAGAGGCAAAAAAATCGGATTTGGGTCGTTTCAGGCTGCAGTGTGAACGTAGCCTTGGATATGTGGTCCTAAATCCGATACATATCCGATCTTTTGACATGCGACTTCAGTCTGAACGGCCAGGTCGCATTCATCCGACCTGAGTGTGTTTCCTCCAATGAGAGTGGTACAAGTAGGCGTTCACAAATGTGCACAAACGTTCTTCTCGTCATGCGAAAATAGTATATAAACTCGATTCAGTGAAGCGGCGAAGCACGTAGCAATCCCACCCCTCCTGGCTGTGACTCCGCACCCACATGTTCCTTTCTGCAGACGTTGCTGCCACTGCCCCGCAAAACGCTGCCTTGTCCTTCTCCTTCTCCGTCTCCTCCTTAAAACAAATAAGCTGTACATGTTTTGGCTCCGGTACGAAAGCAACTTTAGGCTACTTCCGTAAACATTGAGCGCGTTCGCTGCGTGTGACGTCATCGTGTCCTCCAGGGCGCATGCGGGACACTTTTGGGGAGTTTAGCGTTCACACTGGAGATCACATACAATTCGCATTTAACTGGAAATGTGAACGGCCTCGCAAAAAAATCGGATTTCTCAAAAAAATCGGAATTGAGCATTAAGCCCTGCAGTGTGAACGTAGCCCAAGTGGCCTGGATCGCATTTGAAAAAATCGGATCTGTGTCGTTCACACTGTCATTAGAAGATCAGATACAGGTCGCATAGAGGCAAAAAAATCGGATTTGGGTCGTTTCAGGCTGCAGTGTGAACGTAGCCCAAGTGGCCTGGATCGCATTTGAAAAAATCGGATCTGTGTCGTTCACACTGTCATTAGAAGATCAGATACAGGTCGCATAGAGGCAAAAAAATCGGATTTGGGTCGTTTCAGGCTGCAGTGTGAACGTGCTGCTTGAATTTGCTACGTTAATGTGTTAAACAAACAAGCAACACGGATGCTTGATGTTCTTTACATCTTCACTTTGAATGACATTCAGATGAAAAGAAACAAATGTGCGTTGTGATATGTGACAAAAACACGATGCCTAGTTTTGCAGTATTTAACTTACTCTAAGCAGTCATTGAAATAAAAGCTATTCCTGTGTGGCGTTTCCCGAAAGCATAGTTGTTAACTTAGCAACTTTGTTGGTTTCAATGCAATTTCCATGCAAATGCCAACCAATTAAGTTACTAAGTATGTGTACTACTACCGGCTGGTTAGCTCAACTGGTAAGTCATGGACTTTCCCCCTGGGGGTTGTGGGTTGAAATCCCCCCCGGGCAATGAGCTAACCAGTGTGGGTCCTTGGGCAAGACCCTTCACGGTACTGCCCCCCGGGCGCCGAAAAAGATGGCTGCTCACTGCTCCTGAAACGGATGGGTCAAATGCAGAAGTCAAATTTCTCCCGTGTGTCACTGTGTGTCATTGTGTGTGAGACCAATAAAGGCTTAAGCCTAAGATTAATCTTAATCTTACTAAAACATAAACATAAACCCCTGTCTAGATGTAGAACTACAGCTATGCAGCCTATCAATAGCTCCGTCAAGTCTCTTGCCAGGCTATCGCTAACCAACTTGTTAACTTGGTGCTTTCGTTGTCACCGGAGAGGGTCTAATCACATTGTTGACAATGGTTATGAGCTTTTAACATGACGCTGGAATTACTCAAACTGTACAAATTAATGATACTTACAGACATAATCTACGGTGCCCGAGGGGTGCAAACACGTAGCAAAACCAACAACGCGCTGCAAATAGATAAACGATGCAAAACTCAAAATGATGAAAACCAGAAAACACCTGCAAATGAAAAACGATGCATAATCACCACAAGACAACGGAAGTGCTCCAAACCTGAAGAGGGCGCTCTCAATGTAACATTGATCAAAGATCAAAGATCAACGTCAGCTTTATTAGCCATTTCCCAATTCAGCGAGTGCACGGTTCGGAGTGTGGTCTCAGCCTGCAGTCGAGGCGGTGCATACTCGCTCAGCCCTGAGTGCAGTCCGTGGATCGCATGGCCGTCCGCAAAGTGGAACAGGTCCCACCTCAGCTCAATGAGCCGAGTGGTCTGCTCCTTGTTCCCTAAAGACAAAAATATTATTCTATTGCGACTAGTAATACTTTGAATTGGGACATGGCTATACTGTAGAATATCCAGCATTACAACAGCAAAGGAAATATAGAAGTGGAAGGGAAAAACCATGTGAACGGTAATACAGGTGCCATGAACTATGCCGTTACGGCTACCGTCACATGTTTAGCGTAGTTTATGAAGAGTTTCATGTAGCATAGTTGTAGGTGAGGTGAACCAGTACACACATTTTATAATGAAGTCGCAACTGTCACATGGTGATGTTGCTGGCGAGTCCATCTTTGTAGTTATATATCCTGCCGCGCTGTGCATGCTGGGGCCTTTAAGTGTGCGAAGCGTGCATGTTTGGATGTTTGGTCCACGCCCCGATTTCCATGGAAACTACTGTGCTGTTCGGACCGCGTCTTAACTGTGCATGGGACAAAAATGAAATGGAACAGCAGTTGTCGTGCCGGATATGACGCACATCCCCCTCCAAGCACGCTCCGAACCGTGCACTCGCTGAATTGGGAAACGGCTATGGTTATTGTTATATACCCCTTGGCCACCGTACAGAATTGACAATAAGCCAGGGCTCTCAAGTTTTGAGCGGGGTCGTGCGTGAGACTGCGTAATTTCCGAGGAGCGGGGGGGTTCCTTGTGTTCAGTCGCTGTCCTTATCACTGACAGTGCAGTGCGTGCTTAGCAGCTGAAACTACACTCTACGGCCTGCCCACTCTACAGTCTGCCCAACAACAGAACAATCTATTTTCTGATTGGCTGAAAAGGGCGCGGCGCCTGATAACTGAGATTTTTTTCTGGGGAGCGGGGCGGGGAGGAGGGGGGGAGTTTTTTTTCGCTGAAAACGTGCGGTGCCTGCATAAACTGAGCCACACAGACCGATTTTCTGGGCACAAAAAAAAAAATTCAGCGTGAGAAATGCCATGTGTGGTGTGTGAGCGTGTGAACACGTCGAATTGCGTGTGTCACACTCTCAATGCGTGAGACTTGAGAGCCCTGCAATAAGCTGACTTTGATCTTTGATCCCAATGATCAGTGTTACACTGAGAGCACCCTCTTCAGGTTTGGAGAGTTCCTGACTGGTTGATTAAACGCTACAGGAAATGCCCATTGGGGAGTTTCTGTGGCACGTCTAGAACGCTCACGCTGCAGACCGACCGACCCTCCTCGTCTTACAGAGTTTCTGTCTCTAAACAAATAAGTGACATTTTGAATCTCCATTGGGTTGTAAACATGACGGATTTTCTGTTGAAGATAAAGAAGATAAAGAAGATAAAGAAGCGTATTCCCGACAAAAAGAAGAGGTTTTTGTCTCAAAGTGATCTCCAGAAATGGGGTTTAACAGGTGGGATACTTCTCCATAGAAACTTTTTTTTTAAAAGCAGGGCTCTCAAGTTTTTTTTTTTTTTTTTTTTTTTTTTTTTGGGGGGGGGGGGGGATTTAATTAGATGCATATCTGAGTGATATGAAACACATAGAAAATAAATAATTATCAGCAATTTATTTTTAATACAAAATAACAAAATGAACAGAATAAAAGAAATATCTGTCCTGCTTAACTTAATACTGTATAAATTAATATAAACAGGGATGAAAGTGACCGGTAATGGAAAAAGCTGAAAGTCACCGAAAAGCTAGGGGGGTCCGGGGGCATGCCCGAAATTTTTTTTACTGTAGATGCTCTGAGATGCAATCTGGGGTCATTTCAGCCACTTTGCACTAACTTCTCACAAAATGTGACTTGGACTGGATGGAATCAGCTCCGGATGCATAGTCTGGACAGTAGCTGCTGACAGCCAGACTCAAGCACATTTCTAAATGATCATCAGTCATAGTGGAACAGTACTTAATGATCTTCATGTGGGAAAAGGCTGACTCACATAAATAAGTTTTCATAAATCTATCTCCATTTTATCTGATACATGTTCATTTTAATCTTAAAATAAGCTAAGCAAACTGTACTGCACTTAAACACTTTGTGCCCCGTTTTTGGACCCTCACCCACAGTTTGAGACCCGAAAACTTCTCACATTTCAGACTCAAAAACGGATGAGTTGTTTTTATTAACACGCGAGAATAACACGCGCTGCGTTAGAACACAAAAGCGTGTCAAACGTCACGCCTTTTTTAAAGGGACCGCACTATTATCAGAATCAATGACATTATAACCAAGTGCTTAACCAAGAACTGAGCAAAACCCGCATGGCAAAGCTGTAACAACACAGTTAAGAAGGTGAATTATGCATACATTCACGAGTGCACTACACTGGCGACAATATGCAGTTGCCTCTGCTCCTCCACAGTGCCGCTGTTATCTCTCGACGGGTAGGATGTTTCACCAGAACACCGCCACCGTCTGCATGCACGTTTTACACACAGCCTCGTTGACATTTCCCGGCTCTCCCTTGTCATTTGGCCGAAATCCGAAATGCTGCCAAATTGCAGATGTTGTGTTTTTCTTTGGGACCAACTCAGCGCGGTCTGTCATGTTGTCTTTTCCTTCTCCCTTCTGAGCGGTAATGTCACGTGACGACGCAACACCCAGGAACTTCATCGAGCGTCATCTCTCGGATAGTAATATTAGTTTTAAACTGTAATAGTATTAAATTAACAAACACAACCACACATACATAGGTGCTGGACAAACACTCTTTATTTAGGCATTAAGTTAATATTATATTAGGGCAAGATTTTTTTTTTTTTTATTACGGTAATGAATCTGATACGTTGCTATTTTTAGATACCGCAGTATACCGTATTACCGTATTACCGCCCAACCCTACTGGGCACAGAAGCGCTGTGCGCTGCGCTTGAATTGCGTAACTACATTTCAGCGTGAGAAATGCCATGTGTGGCGTGTGAGCGTCTGAACACGTTGAATTGCGTGTGTCACACTCTCAAAGCGTGAGACTTGAGTGTGCGTTATTTAAATGTTTATCTCTTTGCTGCATACTGACCTGTATCTTCATATGTGATGTCTTCTGCATGTATATACACAATGTAGAACGTAGTAAACTATGCCTAGTTGAGATTGTTTTCATATACTATAGAAATCTGTTATACATATGCATATACATAAAGATATTTTATTCCTTTTGACAGGAATACAGCTGAGACAGTACCAGCTGGATGGTGTGCACTGGCTCACACAGTGCCTTAAAAACCAAGAAGGATGCATCTTAGGGGATGAAATGGGGCTGGGCAAAACATGCCAGGTAAACATAAATTCTAAAAAATAAAATGCCATTGTCATTATCGAAATATTTAGATATTTGGTCTTTCTTACAGACCATCTCTTTGCTCTTATACATCTCAAGAGAGTGTGGAAAGAAGGGTCCATTTTTAGTTGTGAGCCCACTGTCTGTCATGGAAAACTGGAGAAAAGAGATGCAAAGGTAACAGATGTATTATTAATTTAGAAAAGGAAAACTTTTTATCTGGAAGATGGACTATACAGGCAATTCACTGTCTTTGAAAGAAATACCCAGGGATAAAGTTGTCAAATGTTGGTCCAGATTTATCATTTTTGTAAAGAATTTGGGGACACAAACTTCATATCTTGAAGTTCAGTAAGTGCCGTAGATACAGCACAGAAATGGAATTTGTCTACCACCTAGATTACGAAAACTGTGATTGATCAATATGAAGAACAAAGAATGATTAAATTTATTTCCGCTTTTATAATTATACTACATGTCTCACAGTAATTGAGACAAAAAGTAGACTCTGGAATATTATTTCACTTCCTTTATTTGATCTTTATATTAATTTATTTTTATTCACAGTTTTGCTCCTTCTTTAAAAATTCTTTGCTACCAAGGAGACAAAGAAAGACGCACCGAAATTCAGCAGGAGGCCAAGACCAAAAAGTTTGATGTCCTGCTTACAACATATGAGGTTAGTAAACATCCTCAAATAAACAACTGCACATTTATCCAGTCTAACATGTTCATCTTTACCAGATGTGTCTCAGAGATGCTTCATTTTTCAAAAAGTAAGTTCATTTGTGTGTAATAGTATTTTATTTGACTGTAGTAAATATGAAGTACCACTTTTTCTTGTGTTAGGTGGAAATGGGAAGCACTGGTTGTAGATGAGGCTCATCGACTGAAGAATCAAAACTCACTTCTGTATCAAACTCTTATAGAGGTGTGTATTTTGGTGTGAATTGGTTATTTCTCATTTGACTTCTACAGCCATTTAATCTTAGTATATACTTGTATATATTAATATACTTAATGAGTGTCATAATAATAATAACTGACTGACTGAGTGTGCTTAGTGGTAAACAACATCATGATAAGAGGCAAATTCATGGCTGTGCGATGGGCTCACCGGTCTCCCCTATCATGGCTAATTTATACATGGAACAATTTGAACAGAGTGCCTTAGCTTCATATCCAGGCACTCCTCCCACACACTGGTTTCGTTATGTTGATGATAATTTTACAAAAATCAAAATGCAAGATTTGGAACCTTTTACTGCACATATCAATTCTGTAGATCCTAATATCAAATTCACCCGTGAAGATGCCAAGAATAACACATTGGCGTTCTTAGATTGTGCAGTAACGATAGGAGGAGACCGGGGACTCCAAGTAGAAGTCTTCAGGAAGCCCACACACACAGACCAATACCTGCTTTTTGATTCACACCACCCACTGCAGCACAAACTGGGTGTTATTCGGACATTACAACACAGGGCCCAAGTGGTTCCCACAAGCACAGAGGGTAAGGAAAAAGAAGAACAACATGTGCAGGAAGCCCTCTCTGTTTGTGGTTATCCCAAATGGGCTGTTAACAAAACCAAGAGAGACAAGGGCAAGAAACAAGATAATAGAGAATCCGAACCCAGGAGGAAAGGGGTAGCGATTCCGTACCTGGCCGGCGTGTCGGAAAAACTACAGAGGATTTTCAGACAATATGAAATCCCAGTTTATTTCAAACCCACAAACACTTTAAGACAAAAACTCGTCCACCCAAAGGACAAAACACCGAGCCACAAACAAAGCAATGTGGTCTACTCCATTCAGTGTAGTGAAGACTGCAGTGAGCGCTATATTGGAGAAACCAAGCAGCCACTTCACAAGAGGATGTACCAACACAGACGGGCGTGCCAGAGTGGACCGTCTTCTGCCGTATATCTTCACCTAGAAGCCACGGGTCATTCATTTGAGGACAGTGAGGTTCAGATCTTAGCCAGGGAAAAGAATTGGTTTGAGAGGGGAGTTAAAGAGGCTATTTTTGTCAAAAAGAGAATCCTTCTCTGAACAGAAATGGTGGAGTCAGACATAATTTGCATCCCATCTACAATTCCATTGTTAAGCCTAGATCAAGCAAACAGGGAAACAATAGGGCTAGCCAGGTCAGGGCCAGAGGTGTGAAAAACAGGCGTGTAGGGATGAATAGGGACCGTTAGCTAGACGCCAGAGAAACAAAAGACGGAAACCAATGAGATAGTTCCGGAAAGTAGTTAGCTAGGTAGCTCCTCCCTACAGCAAGATATAAGCAAGTGTCTTACCAGTATTCTTATTAGAGCTGACGAAGCCTCTCGGATGAGCGGCGAAACGTTTTCAACCAAACAAACTTTGTCCAGTTGACAAATTGAACTTCTCCTGTTATCATGATAAGAGTGATAAAGCTGGCTTTGGGCAAAGAAAAATTCCTTTATGGAAATTAAATAGTTAAATTGGAATTAACTGTTAAATTAAATTATTTTCTAGTTGTCGATTAATGGTGCATAGTACTGATAAAGACAAGACTTCTGTATATTTGTTGTGTGTATTTTTGTATCAGTTCTCGTCGGGGTTCAGGGTGTTGCTGACCGGGACTCCGATCCAAAACAACCTGCATGAGCTCTACTCCCTGTTGAGCTTCATTCAGCCCAGTGTCTTCACAGCAGACGATGCTGACAACTTCCTCAGCTCCTACGGCAATGTCCAAAAAGAACCAGAGTTGGGTGAGACTTCTATGTTATCATTAAATAATACACTATAAGACACTCATGATACCCAAAACAATTAATAATTCTAATTCTAATAAAACCTTTTCATGACCCTAAAGAAAAAGAATAGGAATGTGCATATTTAGGGACAATATTTTTAAAATTTCACCTTGGATCAGAAATGTTAAGTTAGTACTAATCTCATACCAAATAAATAAATAATATTAAATACATTGGTCAGTGCTTTCTATCCAGGCATGGATGTTACATTACATGGAGGAGGTTCCCAAGACGTTTTTAATTTGAACTTTTTCTGATACTATGACGTAATCCCAATTGTTCCCCTGATACTGCAATTTGGTCCACTCAGCTCTTGCTTAGTGCCTTCATTCCAAAGATTTTAAAGCATTCTGTTTACAAACTTAAAGGGTCTTTAGTTACCAAGCTAATATTTTGCTCACATTAACTAAACTGTTAAACAGAGTGATGTGACTCTTGTGTTTAAAGCTGCTGAGCTCCAGAGGATCTTGGAGCCTTTTCTTTTGCGCCGAGTGAAGTCGGAGGTGGCCCTGGATCTACCAAAGAAAACTGAGCTGGTGTTGTACCATGGCATGACGGCACTCCAGAAGGAGTACTACAAAGCCATTCTCACAAAGGACCTGGGTGAGGTGCTAAGGAAAAAGTTCTATACATCATATGTGTTTTCACATCATGACTATGTCTCACCAGTGAATAGTAAATTGACAGCCGTTATCTTAGTTTGTCTTATATTTTCTAGAGGCTTTTGGGAATAAACAAGGCAATAAGACACGTTTGCTGAACATTCTGATGCAACTGAGGAAGTGCGTGATCCACCCGTATCTTTTTGACGGTATTGTATTGAGAAGAACAAAACATTAACCTAACAAAGAAGTGAAATAACTACTTTAAAATGATGTGCATGGTAGGTGTAGAGCCAGAGCCGTTTGTGATGGGGGAGCATTTGGTTGAAACCAGTGGGAAGTTCTGCCTCTTGGACAGCATGTTGAGCCATCTCCACAAAGGGTTGGTCTATTTACTGATGACTTATCGCCCTCTGCTGGACAGTTGTGTGTGTCTGCTGTGAAAATAAATGGAATGTTGGGAGTTTTGGAAATGTGAAAAACCAATTTGTAATGTATGGTATCACATCAAAAATATGTTAACAGTGCATATGTTACATTTTACATTAATATTTGAGGGAAGACTAAAATATTAACAACTAAACTAAGAGAATCAAGAATCCCATGCTTTTCTGAATATGTATAGGTCTATTTTTTTTCCATACAAGCACTGAACGTTCTAATTATGATTATAATAACTGTGCAGCCTTACTCTGAGATGTTCTATAAATTTAAACTTTTTGTTTTTAGGGGCCATAGAATCCTACTGTTTTCTCAGATGACAAGGACTTTGGACATACTCCAGGACTACATGGAGTACAGAGGTGACAATGAGAAAGACAGCAGTGCCATTATTTTTATTTTGTACATTTATTTTATGTATGTATTTAATTTGAACTGTAATATGTAATACTTAAAATTAATTTATATTTTCAGGTTATAGCTATGAGCGACTGGACGGGTCAGTTCGAGGAAAGGAGCGAAACTTGGCTGTGAAAAGCTTCAGTACCAACAACATCTTTGTTTTTCTGCTCAGCACTAAAGCAGGTAATTTGTGTGAACTTGTATCAAATGGTTTAAATATTTTATTTATTTTATTATTATCTCAGTGTGCAAGCATATACCAGAATGTTTTACTAAATTGCAGTCCAAATTTGGCTCCAGAACTATTAGTACATTCTGCTAGTATAGACTGAAGGGCTAAAGGTCAGGGACAAAAGGATTAGTTGTGTGTGTTTTTTTTATTGGTTTATTTGACAGGGACAGTGTACATTCATTAACATATCTGTAAATGTACCAGAATTCGCCAAAAGGCTATTTTTCATCTGTACAACATTTTCATCTTTACATCATTTTAGAATCATTACACGGTTTAGGCACCATTTCAACTGAATAACCAAACCAGAAATCAACAGATATTTTAACCTTGTCACCTTATTGCGCCTGACTTTAATGCCACCACTTTCTAAACAATAATGGTGAGAGATGTATGGTGAGTTTTTTTGTTTCCTGTGGGTAGGCATTTTGACTGCAAAAGATAGAAATCTGATTTGCTCTCTTTCTCAGTTTTAAACTATGGGCACTGTAGAATGTTGTGATATCATGTTATCATGTTGTGGCCATACCTGCCTGTCAAAGCCTGATCCCGTCAGATCTCAGAAGCTAAGCAAGGCAGGGCCTGGTTAGTACTTGGATGGGAGACCGCTGGGAATTCCAGGTGCCACAGTGGGGTGCCAGTTGCAAAAAAAACTGTTGCTGTGTCCTTAGGCAAGACACTTTACCCACATTTGCCTAGTATGAAAGTGGAGTGTGCATGAGTGTTGGAGGTGGTCGGAGGGGCCGATGGCGCAGATTGGCAGCCTCGCTTCCGTCAGTCTGCCCCAGGGCAACTGTGGCTACAGAAAGTAGCTTACCACCACCAAGTGTGGAGTGAATGAACAATGAACTGTAACGCGCTTTGGGTGTCATGAAAAGGCGCTATATAAATGCAATGAATTATTATTATTATTATTATCATGTGAATCCAAATTTACCAGCACATTAAATCCAATACTGCCCTGAGCTACACAGATGTATTTTTATCCATGTTATGGCTTCCAAGATAAAGAATAGACTTTATTCAAAATTAGTGCGAGCAGACCTGTTAGTTTCCTGTCTAAATGGAAGAAACTCTTGAGAGGAAAAAGAGAGATGAGCGATAAGGACTGGGGTGCTGCATATGTAACCAAACTCACTTCCTTTCCCTCATGTTTTTTTTACATTCTTGGTTTACATTGGGCTGTTTTCGTTTTAGGTGGTGTGGGCATGAACCTGACTGCAGCAGACACTGTCATTTTCATGGACACAGATTTTAACCCTCAGAATGACCTCCAGGCAGCCGCTCGCTGCCACAGGATTGGTCAAAACAGGTGAAGCACTGAATTGAATAGCACCATCAGTATTCTAAAACACATTATAAAACTATACTATATTATAGTATAGTTAATTTGCAGTGTTTTTTGATGTAGGGAACAATTAATTGATTAAAATACCTTTACAAGAATATGCAACCCATAATTAAGTAATAAAATGTTATTGATAGAAGAATTTGCACCCATCGCAGAGAGTGACTTCATATTTTATAATTTGAGTACCACTATTGGATTTATTGCTATATTTGTTATTTCTCAGGCCTGTGAAAATAATTCGCCTTCTAGCCCGGGACACAGTGGAGGAGATCATGTACTCCAGGGCAATGTCGAAGCTGCACCTCACCAACACTGTCATAGAAGAAGGACGCTTCTCTCTCCTGGACCAGGCACAGGCCGCTGCCGGATTCGAGGTCTGTGAAATCCTTTTGCTCAGTGTGTAGTTTTGCACCAAACTCCACTCACTCGCACCATTTGTCACCAATAGCTCACTGAGATCCTGAAGTTTGGGATCGATAAACTTCTCTCTTCAGATGAGAGCTCAGTCCAGGAAATAAAGCTAGACAAGATTCTGGGTTTGTCAGAAAACGGTCAGTGGTTGGATGACGAAGAGTCTGCTGCTGGTAAAGGCACTGAGGACGAAGAGAGCAGTTCAGCGTTTGAGGGGCAGAGTAAGTTTTATACCTAGATTATGTAATCACATCAGTAGCACATAAATGCTGTAGTATATGCTTTGAACAGGAAAAATACCTTTTATAAAACTAAATTGTTACCCCCCCCCCCATCTTCCTCCCTTCCTTCCTTCAAAGATCACATGTACTGCTTTGAGGGCAGAGACTATAGTAAGAACCCGAGTTCTGAGGACCAGCAACGTTTTGAGCATCTGAGGGAGGAGCAGCTCACTGACCTACAGAAAACAGGAGAGTTGCGCGCCATGAGACCCAAAACCACTGTAAGACATAACACTCAAATTTGTCACATAAAATCCTTTGCCTGTTACATCCAGACTCCTCGTATGTCCATTTATCAAAACAACCTTTTGCTTCATTTCTAGATTTCACTGTCTTTAGTCCTTCCCACAAGGAAGCGCCGGGCCCTCACTGAGGCAGAGCTCAAACACAGAAAAGAGCCTGCAGCCAAACGGGCCAAAATGCAGGAGGACCTCAAGAAGAAACGGCAAGGGAAGAAATACAGTGGTCCCTCGCTCTATCTCGGTTCACTTTTCACGGCCTCGCTCTTTCGCGGATTTTTTTTATTTTATTTTATTTTATTATTTTTTTTTATTTCAAATTTTTTTTTATAGTGTATCAACATTGTGTTCTGCGGGTCGCAGCAGGGCGCACCGCGCTCATCCCACAGCACTGCCACGTCTTGGGACGCGCAGGTTCTGAATTGTAGTGGGAACGCATCCGTGCGTTCTCAGGACTGGTTCCGCCGCCTGGACTCCAGGTTCCACCAGTTCGTTCTGCGGAAACAGACCGTGTTTCTTATCGGGACTGCGGCCTTGGTCTCATACTCGTAGCCCCAGGTGAGGCGCACGGATTTGACCACGATGAAGTGCACGTATCCACACGTACACATACACGTAGCGGCAGTGTTTCCGCAGAACGAACTGGTGGAACCTGGAGTCCAGGCGGCGGAACCAGTCCTGAGAGGGCACGGATGCGTTTCCACTTCAGTTCAGAACATGCGCGTCCCAAGACGTGGCAGTGCTGTGGGATGAGCGCGGTGCGCCCTGCTCGTCCCTCTGGAGCCCCGGAGCCGCACCGGGCTCCGGGGCCGCCCGCTTTCAGCCACAGTGCGTCCTTCTCTTCTTAGATTCTTTATTCCAATATTTTTTTTATAGTGTATCAACGCTTGTGTTCTGCGTCCTGATTGGATAAGGAAGAACCCGCGCATTGTGTTCTAGCGCATTGTGTTCTGTGTCTACTGTACAGTGTACAGCACAGCTTGCTAGCAGATTTATGTAAATGTTCGATTGCGATCACGAGCAGTGTTACTCCCCAACAAGTTTTCTCCCCGACAAATCCACAATGTCAACGAAACGTTCTGCACAAAAGAAGGCACCTGCGGTTGCACCCAAAAGGCAGAGGAAGATGCTAACCATCGCACAAAAAGTTGAACTTCTGGATATGCTGAAGGAAGGAAGAAGCTACGCGGCTGTAGGGCACCATTACCGAATAAATTAATCTTCGGTTCGTTACATACAGAAGGAAGAAAACAACATAAGGACGACAGCAGCAATAAGTTTTAACAAGGATGCAAAAAGGGTTGTAACAGTCCGCAGCAAAACCATCGTAAGAATGGAGTCTGTTTTATCTTTGTGGATCAGTGACTGCAGAAAAAAGAACATTATGCTGGATACCAACATCATCTGCACAGAAGCTAAAAAGCTTTATGATACCTTTGCTGACAGCAGGAAGCAAGATGATGTAGTCTGGTTAACACCTGACCATATCACAAGTGAGATATGGGTCTGGAAACTCGCTTCGAAAAATCCCGTAGCGGAGGTGTGGTTAGCGATTGCCAACGGCCGTTTATTGGGCGTTATGAATGTCTATCATTGAGCGTATACGTAAGTCCATAGCCAATCATGTCAGTTGTCAGTTCAAACTACAAGCTTCCGTTTGTCATGTAGTACGCGTCACCGTCTTGCCACACCTCCCCCGCTCTCTGATTGGGGCCCTAAATCTGGGACTCTCGCTTGGACGAGTTTCCAGGCCGCCTTCCAGTTCGAAACGAACGGAAGCGGCCTGGGAATTCCCAGGCTAAGATGATGCAGAGCCCGAGCCAAAGACGAGTGCTGAGCAGATTGATGCGGAGCCTGGGCCATTGACGAGTGCAGTACCAAGCCCATTTAATGCCAGCAAGGGCTGGTTTGACAAATTTCAGAAACGCTTTGGACTTAAAAGTGTTTCTCTACACGGAGAGGCTGCCTCTACAAATACCGCTGGAGCAGAAGCATACATGAACCACACATTTAAAGCGATCATCGAGAAAGGGGGATATAAGCCTGAACAAGTTTTTAATATGGATGAGACCGGCTTATTCTGGAGACAACTGCCCTCTCGCACCTTTATAATGCAGCGCCAGGATTTAAGACCCAAAAAGATTGTGTGACTCTGGTTATGTGTGGAAATGCTGCAGGCTTTATGATAAAACCAGGGCTTATTTATAGGTCAAAAAAATCCCAGAGCCCTAAAAAACAAAAATAAGAAAGCGTTGCCCGTTTACTGGATGCACAATGCAAAGGCTTGGATGACAAAAGCGCTCAATCAGGATTGGTTCAAACAGTGTTTCATCCCGGAGGTCAAGCGTTATTTGAGAGGAGGAGGACTAGACTTTAAAGTGCTTCTGCTCGCAGACAATGCCGGAGGCCACGCTGATGATTTGTCGTATGATGGTGTGCAAATCAAATTTCTGCCACCAAACACCACATCGCTTATTCAGCCCATGGACCGAGGCATTGCGTGTTCAAGGCTCTCTATACGCGCAACACCCTGCAGCATCTTGTCGAGGCTATGGACTCGTGTCAAGATTTCTCACTAAAGGCCTACTGGCGTGAATACATTATGCATCATGTCTCCAAAATATTCAGAGGGCCATTCAGGAGATGAAACCCGAAACTTTAAATGCCTGCTGTAAAAAACTGTGGCCAGAGGCAGTGCGCAACCCTACCGGATGCTCTCTTGATGAAATCCACCACTCTGCAGTAGATACAGCTGTGAATCTGGCTAAACAGCTTGGGGGAGATGGCTTTAATAATGATATGACTCCTGATGACTTTAATGCCCTGATTGATGCCCACTCACCGCTGACTGATGAAGACCTGGCAGAGATGACAAAGCCACCAAGCGAGGATGAGGAAGAAGAGGACACAGGTGCTGATGAAGTCGAGGAGGATGGACACTTGATCGCTTGGCAACCATTGTGAGAATGGCCAGTGAACTTCAGCGAGCTGCACAATGGGACCCTTTGATGTTTCGTTCATTACAGTTCTCAAATATAATCGAAGGTAGCCTGTCTGTTTATAAGAATCTTCTCGCTCAAAAGAAAAAAGAGCGCCAACAACTCCCCATAACCATGTTCTTAACTCAGAAAAAGACACCTGCACCGAGGCCTTCACTGGAAAAAGACGCGACTGTGGAGCCGCGCAAGGACGATGAGGCACGGTTAGAGGAACTTTAAAAAACACGTGAGTCACTATTAATAATTTCTTATGTGTCCATGCTCGCAGGTTGATCATTAAAGTTTAATTTGTTGTTTCTAAAAGCTATCATATTATTTTTTTATATAGGAAAACGATTCTCAAACAAAACAAATATGTTTAGGGCCTGAAAACAGGTTTGGATCTTTGGTTTCATACAGTATCATTATAATACAATGCTGTGCTTTTATTTTGTTGAAAATCTACGAAAGTTTGAGTGTTTAAACAAGAGAGAAATGTGATAAAATGTGTGTGTGTGTGTGTGTGAGGCGTTTACATGTTGAATAATTGTAAAACCGGGACTAGACCAGGACTAAACGTGGACTAAACCAGGACTAAACCAGGACTAGACCAGGTCTAAACAAACTTCACTATTAATACACTTTATTGAAAATCTACGAAAGTTTGAGTGTTTAAACAAGAGAGAAATGTGAGAAAATGTTAATTCCAGTCTGAGAAAAGTGTATAATGTATGTGGTGTGGCGTTTACAGCCTTAAAACATGGAGAATAATTGTAAAATATAAAGTTGTCCTACTTCGCGGATTTCACTTATTACGGGTTATTTCTGGAACCTAACCCGCGATAAACGAGGGACCACTGTACAAGAAAAAGTACCAGAGCCGTCAGGCGATTAAAAAAAATAATCTAATTAATTACAGGATTTGTAGTTAATTAATCTAATTAATCGAATTTTAAGAGTGTGAGAGAGAGGGAGGGAGAGATTGAGAGATTGAAAGAGGGAGAGAGAGGAAGAGATAGAGGGAGAGATAGAGAGTTTGAGGGAGAGAGATAGAGAGAGAGGGAGAGATAGAGGGGGAGATTGAGAGGGAGAGATTGAGGGAGAGAGAGATTGAGAGAGAGAGATAGTGAGTGAGCAAACCCACTTTGCGATTGAGTTTGTCAGTTTTTCTGCAGTCATTTTGCTCATTCGTTTCCCAAATTCTGCAGCGTGGTTTGTTGAAGTGCGCTCACGCTATCACCGGTAACAATGGAACTTGTCCGGACGTGTTTATCGTTCAAATGATCCGTCAGGCTGGAGCAGCTTCGGTGATCAGAAAATTATTTTTGACAAAAGCACCAAATCACCGCCTTCTTGTTGTTGATCTTTGTTCTTTTTATAAATAAACTTGCCGTTCAAAGGCCCGAGCAGCGATTTGCTCACCGCACGCCAAATTTAAAATGCGCGCGCATTGAATTGCCGCTCATAATTAATTGCGTACATTTTTATAGCGCGTTAATTTGCAGCGTAATCAATTAATCTAATTAACACCTTAAACAGCCCTAAAACGTACATAAATTTTTTACTTTTAAAGGAGAATTAACGTTTTTTACAATCTGAGCCTTATTTCGGTAATAAAACAGGTTGTTTTACTCACCCAAAGCATTCTGGTGTCTGTTGTGGCTTCCAAACTCAAACCTTTTAGCCGCCGAGAATATGAGGTTGGGTCCTATGGCTCGCAGATTTGTGACGCGCAAAGAGGAGGCTATGGTGACAGATACGCTGAGATCCAGATATGTGTTTTGTGCATTTATTACAAAAAGAGCGCACACAGCTATGACAGCGCAGCAGGATGAAATGGAACTCATGAAAACCAGCAGGATGAACAGATTAACGTGAAAGATGAATGAATGGTTTGCGGTCAACAAAAAATACGGCTACACCCCAACCCTGACTCTCTCCTCTGTGTGACAGGTGAGCGCGCACTTTTACACACTTCCGTACGTGCACACACCCACACTCACGTGAACCACCGCCTCTGCCGCATACACACACACAAACGCACCGTGCACCTCATCTCAGTTATGTCTCCTACAGTGTCATTTGGAACACTTCCGGAGATTTTTTAGATTTGCGATATCCATAACGTGAGTTCTCGGGGCATAGGTTTGCGGTCTCCAAATAACACAAACTTTAGCACTTTTAAAATCATCGAAGCTTGATGTCTTAGTCTACACTTTCGTTTGAATCAAAAGTGGCCTGTAATCCGAGATTTATCCATAATTTCGAGTAGATGAGGAGGCCAGTGCGCATGTGCGCAGTCACAGTTTATTTCGCTCTCAGCTCTCGGGACCCAAACATGAAACGCAAAGCTGTAAGACGTTTGGACCAACGTCAGTCAGTCAGGACGATTTTTTACCAGCAAAGGAAAAGAAAGAAGGCCAGCGGATTCAGCGTACAATTCTGAGAAGTAATGCGAAACCGATGGCTGTTCTCTGCATTGCTCCTCAAACTGTCTCTGCTTCATTTTTCCGTATCCATTCTGTCTCCTCATCCGTATACTCCTCTTCAGTCCTCAGTCCTCCATAAATCCTCTTCAGCCTCAAAGTCCAAATCTTCTGCCATGTGTCGCTCGCAATAGAAAAGTTGCGTCTTCTTATCTGCAAAACAGCTGTGACTTCACGCATACGCACTGTCCTCTATGATGACATCATCAAATGAAACTGAAATAGCTGGATATCGGGTTTCAGGCCGCTTTTGACTCCACTTAAAGTCTACACTGACACAGCGTGCTTCTGTGATTTGAAAAGTGCTAAAGTTTGTGTTATTTGGAGACCACAAACCTATGCCCCGAGAACTCACATTACGGATATCGCAAATCTAAAACATCTCCGTAAGTGTCCCAAATGACACCAAAGTGCTATGGGTGAGTAAAACAACTTGTTTTATTACCGAAATAAGGCTCAGATTGTAAAAAACGTTAATTCTCCTTTAAGAATTAAATGTGATGAGATTTGGGAGGAAAATGCGATAATGTTGTGTTGTAATCAAATGTCTTTGTCTCAATTTTATCATGGAATTTTAAATTTGTTTCTTTTGCCTACTTAAGTGGTATAAAGCTGAGTTATCTATGTGGACCATGATCCCTTGCTTGTTATAATTAGATATTGTTTTTTTTTTTATATTAAAAATGTTGTTTTTTCAGAATGGCATGGTGGGAGTCAAGTGGTGCATTGATGTGCCATCCTGGATGAGCTGCACTACCTGAGCCACTTGTGTGGGTTGTAGACTCCGTCTCATGCTACCAGTAGAGTGAAAGCACCACCAGCAATCAAAAGTGACCAAAACATCAGCCAGAAAGCATCAGAACTGAGAAGTGGTCTGTGGTCACCACCGACAGAACCACTTTTTTATTGGGTGTGTCTTGGCAATTGCTTATTTCCACCTGTTGTCTATTCCATTTGCACAACAGCATGTGAAATTGATTGTCAATCAGTGTTGCTTCCTAAGTGGACAGTTCGATTTCAAAGAAGTGTGGTTGACTTGGAGTTACATTGTGTTGTATAAGTGTTCCCTTTATTTTTTTGAGCAGTGTAGATCTCTTTGCCTCCCATTGGTTGAAAGTGAAGAGGAGGAAGAGGAGGAGGAGGACAGTGACAACATCAGTTCCACAGACTCTGAAGCCAATGTCATTCACTACATTTTGGGAGACGTCACACACCCTCAGGCTGCTAAAGAAGACGCCATCATTGTGCACTGTGTTGGTATGATCCACTTTCTTTTCAACTATGCCACAACATTTCAGATGACGTCACATTATTGGGTGGTTAAATGTGAGAAACTAACATCTGAAAGGAAAATGCACAAATATTGAATCAGATCGTTCAGGGTAATGGTGATAATGCCCTTGGACTCCCTGTATTTTATATATAGAGAGAGAATATTGAATATGAATACATAAATAGGATTTACCATATAGAAAGAGTTTTTGTGAAGACCGTAATCATTAAAGGAATACTGAGAGAGTGCTGTATATTTTTTTGTTTTTAGATGATTCAGGACGATGGGGCAGAGGAGGCTTGTTCACTGCTCTTGAGGTCAGATCAGATGAGCCGAAGAAACAATACAAGTTGGCTGGTAAAATGAAAGGCAAGATTTTGGAAGGATTACACGTGTTTGTAGTTAAATATTGTAAGCCTTTGCTTAAAGATCCCATGACATGGTACTTCTTGATGCTTTTATATGGCGCCTTAGTGCTTCCCTAATACTGTATATGAATCCTTCTCCAAAATCAAGCCTCAGTGCATGAGAGAGACTCCTGAAGACAGTCAGTCATAAAAATGTCTCTGAAACGCTTTATTCTGGGCGTTGTTGCTTGAATGCAAATGAGGAGGACAGAGACAGGCCAGTGCAGCGGATGGGGGTGTGGCCAAATACGCCACTGTTTCCTGGATTAGCGGTGCGCTGGTGCGCTGGCCTCACTTCCCTCACTTCCGTGTTTTAAGCGCGGAGGAAGATAGGAGACGTGTCCCATGGAAAAAAAAAACAACACATTTCCACAGAAAATAAAATTAAACCACTGCTGTTTCAGAGGCGCGGATAAAGGACATCTGAGACTGGAAACACTCTCACGTCTCAAAAAAAACACAAAAAACACATCTCGCATTTCGTAGCTCGTTTGCGGTCCAAACTCTCTGGGCGTGATTTCCAGAGACGGGGTGGACGTCCAGACAGGGGGTGGAAACCTTTCCCCGAGTGTGACGTCAGAAATTTCCCTTGTTCAGAATCGCCCGTTTGAGCTGTCTTTTTTTCAAACGCGGAAAAGGATCGCAAATGCTCAGTTTACACATTTCACAACCTTTAGCCATGGGGGGGAAGGGGGGGGGGGGGGGCAACAGGGTAGGGGAGCTCACATTAACGTTCAAAAAGCTCTGAAAGTGAAAATTTCATGCCATGGGACCTTTTAAAGAAGTGATCTAACAGGTTAAAGTGTTATTTATTTAATTGCAGATTTGGAGCTTGGAAATGTGCTGCTTTTCTCCATTGATGATAAACAGTGCAGACTAGATGGTCAGGATCAGGTTGGTACCACTTTGTGTGTTTTTTGGGCTCTGCATGTTTTTGTTCAAAACCCTTGGGCCTCATTCATGAAACGTTCTTATGGACAAATTTATTAAGGACTTCTTACCAACCGCCGGGGGCGGCAATAGCTCAGTTGGTAGAGTGTTTGTCCACTGATCCAAAGGTTGGCGGTTCAAATCATAAGAAACATCAGTGGTTGAGCGGTCAGATCCACTGACCCACAGGTTGGCAGGTATGATTCCAGCTCCCACAGATGAATGCTGCCATTGTGTCCTTGGGCAAGACACTTAACCCACCTCGCCCCCAGTGTCTGCGTACACTGGTGTGTGAATTTGTGTGTGAATGGGTGAGTGGTTCCTTGTTGTGAAGCGCTTTGGGTGCTTTGAAGGTGGAAAAGCGCTATATAAATATGTGGCCATTTACCATAACATTTTTGGCATTCACAAGACTTTTCCTCTGAAAATGTTCTTCTGGAAGAACAAATCCTATGAACAGTCAGGAGCACTCGTAAGAACAAAAATTCTACTCTGTTTGAATATTATTACTCTGATAATACTTTTGTAAACAAAAAATCAAATGATCTCCATGATTATTATTCAGACATCCCAAGTCTCCTGGAAGTTCCGGGAGTCTCCCGGATAATTATAGTGGCTCCCTGATGCCTGCGAGTCGGATAAAATATCCTGGATTTTAGACAATGTGAGTTTTTTGTTTGTTTGTTTGTTTGTTTTTTTGGACTGTGCAGAGCGTGCACGCAAGATAATAACTCTTGTATCATCACGGACTACGCAAACGGAATGCGCACGAGAGAGAGAGGAGAGAATTTGCACTTGTGGAACCTGCGTGCGCGTGTGTGCTTAAACCAGCTCTGGCCAGAGAACGCGCTGATTGGTTACACTCAGCAAAACTAGCCAATCAGCTTTCAGTGTGGGCGGGCTTCAATTTACTCTGCGGCGGTCACAGAAGTTATAATTTAGTGCAGCGAGATGTGATGCGGAGAGAGCATTTAGTTTGGTGGGTCATATCAAAACAGAATTCAGGTGTCAGATGTCTCACCAAACTCTTGTGAACCTGATGTCTTGTAAAATAAACAAATTCAATGACACAGAGTGCTATGACCTTGAAATGTCAGGGAAATTGCTGAAGTCTGCAAAGCAAGCAGCATCTACATATAATGAAACCCTGCAAAAGTCCCAGGAAAAATAGGCTGGTCACAGGTGTTTTATGCAAACATGCACATATATTTGAAATGTTTAAACACAAATAACATATTTAATTTTATGTTTTAATGTAATTTTAATATTTCATAATTGAATGTTTAATTTAATTTTAAGTTTATGTTTAATTTTAATCTTAAAATGTCCCATGGCATGAAATTTTTACTTTCTGAGGTTTTTGAACGTTAATGTGAGCTCCCCTACCCTGTTTAGCCCCCCCCCCCCCCATGGCTAAAAGTTGCGAAATGTCTAAACTGAGCATTTGCGGTCCTTTTCTGTGTTAGAAAAAATCAGAGCTGAAATGGGCGATTCTGAACAAGGCACCTAATTGACGTCAGATCGAAAAAAGAAATGCAAATGCAGTTCCACCCCCGTCTGTCTGTACTCAGCGTCTGTGTAAATCACGCCCAGAGAGTTTGGACTGCGGAGGAGCTACGCAATGCGAAATGCGTTTTTTTATTTGCCTGAAGGCACTTGTGAGTGTTTCTAGGCTCGGAAGTCCTTTATCTGAGCCTGTGGATATCTGAAACAGCAGTGGTTTAATTTTATTTTCTGTGTAAATGTGTTTATTTTTCAATGGAACACTTCTCATCTCTCCCCTCGTGCAAAAACACGGAAGTGGGTCACAGAGCGGAGCGGAGAGCTTGGCCACGCCCCCACCCCCTACTATAGGCCATCTCTGTCCTCCTCATCTGCATTCAAGCAACAACGCCCATAATGGATTGTTCCAGAGTGACATCAAGAAAAAGCATCAAGAAGTACCATGTCATGGGACCTTTAATGTTTAAGAACTCAGTTAAGTTAATAAAAAGTTGGGGGGGGGGGGGGGGGGCATCTCCCTGAAATGAGTTTTTGGAACTTGGGAGGTCTGTTATATATTTTCTTAAATTATTCCTAAAAAACATTTACAAATACATATTGATTAATAAATGAAATATAACGTGGAGGTGTTCGTAGCTGGGTGTTGGCGCAAATGTCAATCTTAAGATTGCTGTGTTAATCTGGAGTTTTCTCAGCATCTTCTTAAGTGGAAGTTACGAACATTTTTTAAGAAAAGATTCATGAATTGCTCAATTATAGCTATGTAATGTATACTAACAGGCAATAAGAGTGCCCATTCTACTGCTGCTATCATTTGAATTGAATCATTGGCAATGCTAAGTGCTAACTGTTAGGCTAAAATATAGCTTTGTTTGCTGCAGCCCAAAGAGCGAGCTAATGTCTGAAGAGGAGTTTACTCGATTACAAACCTACTGTAATGATCTGGAGCAGATTATTTTCCAACTGTCTTTGAATGTTTAAGCTAATGAGAGCAAGTTTTTTTTGTTTGTTTATTTTTCACGTGTGAAGTTGCATGTGAAGAATTACCACGCAGCCGTGCTTTCACCTCACTGATTTTTTCTTTTAACCTCAGTTCTAATCAAACATATTGTATTTTTCTTTGGTTTTGCACTTTCTTTGACAGTGTAATATTGGTCTGCACCAGATTCTTGGCTAGACTCTTCATATTGTATTGAATTCTAAAATACATGTTATTGCATTAAAATGCATACGTATGACACATGATCAATTGTGTCATCTGTGTACCTTGTAGACATTTTAAAATTTATATACTTAAACTTTTTTTTCTCTGTCTGTTTCTTTGTCCTCTCCAGTGAAAATGGAGCTGATAGAACAAGACCCGAGCCAGCTGTCGGACCCTGGACCAAATATCAAGAAAGTGCTTGTTTCAATGTTCTGTATTGTACTAAGCCTAGATTAAGGTTATTTTTTTATGATTTTTTAAGGCAATGTTAAATATTTGAGCCTGTTGATATATTGCATGTACAGAAAAATAAACATTTTTTCTACTTGCATCTTCATCTTTTTTATATTGATGAACTTTGTGGAATGACACATGTTTGTGTTGGTAGCTGGAATTCTGAGCAACACATTAATGTGTAAATAGCATTTTAACACATAACTGTGTTCACAGTAACACATTAATACACATCCTCGTGTCAGTATATTTACACATCAGCTGTGTCACAATTAACACAAGTTGTTTCCCAAATAGAACTCATTGATGTGTTGAAATTCAACACATGTTGTGGCGTTTTTAACACATTCATATTTAAGTGCACAAATGCATCTGTTTGTCACGACATGCATTTGGTAAATGTGCAGAAGTAAATCCCACTGCAAAATCAATAAGAGAATGTGACTCCAAGTAGGAAGTTGAAAAAACAGGTAAAAAAAAACAGTGTTTAAGTGCAGTACAGTTTGCTTGGCTTATTTTAAGATTAAAATTAACATTTATCAGATAAAATGGAGATAGAGTTATGAAAACTTATTTATGTGAGTCAGCCTTTTCCCACATGAAGATCATTAAGCCCAAGTACCATTCCACCATGACTGACGATCATTTAGAAGTGAGCTTGAGGCTGTCAGCAGCTGCTGTCCAGACTACAAATCCTGAGCTGATTCCATCCAGTGCAAGTGAAATTTTGTGAGAAGGTAGTGCAAAGTGGGATCATCAAGAGGGGAAAGGGAATTTTCCCCCCCAGAATGGGTGGTTGACATCTTAGTTTTTATTGGCTGGAATGACCCCAGATTGCATCTCAGAGTATCTAGAGTTCAAAAATTTGCCCCCGGACCCCCCTAGCTTTTCGGTGACTTTCAGATTTTTTCATTACTGGTCACTTTTTCATATTAATTTATACAATTTTAAGTTAAGCAGGACAGATATTTATTTTATTCTGTTAATTTAGTTATTTTGTATTAACAATAAATTGCTGATAATTATTTATTTTCTATGTTTCATATAACTCAAATATGCATCTAATTCAATTCAGGTTTGAGTCAAATAGTTAAAAATTCGCTTCACACATAAAAAAAAGGGCTAAAAAGATTCACTACACCACGAAGGGTGAAGGCAATCGGGCTGGCCGGTCCTGCCAATGAGGTGTCCCTTATTTATTTTTCACGGAGTTGGCGACCCTAGAAGAAAATGAGACCAAAGAATATCTCTTATGCATTCAAAAGTTTTGTTGAGTAATAACCACAGAAACAACTGCCAGCTGGGCTAACAGTTCAATTAACAATCCAATTAAACATGTTCTTCAACCATAGTTCATAATAGCTAAAGCACCTTTAATTTGACTTTAAATAGATGAGAGGGTTATTCTTTCTCAGTGTAACTAATTACGCTGGTGTAACGCCTTTATAATTAGCTGCTGTAATAAGTTAGTTTATCTGGTGATTAGAGGTAAAACCTTAAACTATAATTACTTTTTCGTGACAGTTTTTGTTTCTCGTCACGTGCCTCAGGGGTTAAAAAGCGCGCGGCCCGTTCACAGGGCGTCACGTGACTTTCCCGGACGGGAACACCTCCCGTTTCTTCTCTTTCCACGCGGAACTGTCAACATCCGGTCTCGGTCTACATGTCAAAATAAGAGTGCGTTGCTCCGAGTAGAAAAGCAAGATGCTCAAACTGTACAAATTAATGATACTTCCAGACATAATCTACGGTGGCCGAGGGGTGCAAAAGCGTAGCAAAACCGAAAACGCGCAGAAATAGATAAACGATGCAAAACTCAAAATGATGAAAACCAGAAAACACCTGCAAATGAAAAACGATGCATAATCACCACAAGACAACGGAAGTACTCCAAACCTGAAGAGGGCGCTCTCAGTGTAACATTGAGATCAAGATCAAAGATCAAAGATCAAAAGTCAACGTTATTGTTATTGTTATATACCCCTCGGCCAACGTGCAGAATTGACAATAATCTGACTTTGATCTTTGATCCTAGTCTTTGATCTTTGATCAATGTTACACTGAGAGCGCCCTCTTCAGGTTTGGAGAGTTCCTGACTGGTTGATTAAACGCAACAGGAAATGCCCATTGAGGAGTTTCTGTGGCACGTCTAGAACGCTCACGCTGCAGACCGACCCTCCTCCTCCTCTTACCGAGTTTGTCTCTAAACAAATAAGTGACATTTTGAACCTCCATTGGGTTGTAAACATGACGGATTTTCTGTTGAAGATAAAGAAGCGTATTCCCGACAAAAAGAAGAGGTCTTTGTCTCAAAGTGATCTCCAGAAATGGGGTTTAACAGGTGGGATACTTCTCCATAGAAACTTAAAAAAAATAAAAATAAAGCAAAGTGTGTGAGTTATTTAAATGTTTATCTCTGTGCTGCATAATGACCTGTATCTTCATATGTGATGTCTTCTGCATGTATATACACAATGTAGAACGTAGTAAACTATGCCTACTTGAGATTGTTTTCACATACTATAGAAATCTGTTATACATATGCATATAAATAAAGATATTTTATTCCTTTTGACAGGAATACAGTTGAGACAGTACCAGCTGGATGGTGTGCACTGGCTCACACAGTGCCTTAAAAACCAAGAAGGATGCATCTTGGGGGATGAAATGGGGCTGGGCAAAACATGCCAGGTAAACGTAAATTCTAAAAAATAAAATGCCATTGTCATTATTGAAATAATTAGATATTTGGTCTTTCTTACAGACCATCTCTTTGCTCTTATACATCTCAGGAGAGTGTGGAAAGAAGGGTCCATTTTTAGTTGTGAGCCCACTGTCTGTCATGGAAAACTGGAGAAAAGAGATGCATAGGTAACAGATGTATTATTAATTTAGTAAAGGAACTATACAGGCAATTCACTGTCTTTGAAAGAAGTACCCAGGGATAAAGTTGTCAAATGATGATCCAGATTTATCATTTTTGTAAAGAATTTGGGAACACAAACTTCATATCTTGAAGTTAGTTCAGTAAGTGCTGTAGGTACAGCACAGAAATGGAATTTGTCTAACACCTAGATTACGGAAACTGTGATTGATCAATATGAAAAACAAACAATGATTAAATGTATTTCCGCTTTTATAATTATACTACATGTCTCACAGTAATTGAGACAAAAGTAGACTCTGGAATATTATTTCACTTCCTTTATTTGATCTTTATATTAATTTATTTTTATTCACAGTTTTGCTCCTTCTTTAAAAATTCTTTGCTACCAAGGAGACAAAGAAAGACGCACCGAAATTCAGCAGGAGGCCAAGACCAAAGGGTTTGATGTCCTGCTTACAACATATGAGGTTAGTAAACATCCTCAAATAAACAACTGCACATTTATCCAGTCTAACATGTTCATCTTTACCAGATGTGTCTCAGAGATGCTTCATTTTTCAAAAAGTAAGTTCATTTGTGTGCAATTGTATTTTATTTGATTGTAGTAAATATGAAGTACCACTTTTTTTTGTGTTAGGTGGAAATGGGAAGCACTGGTTGTAGATGAGGCTCATCGACTGAAGAATCAAAACTCACTTCTGTATCAAACTCTTATAGAGGTGTGTATTTTGGTGTGAATTGGTTATTTCTCATTTTACTTCTACAGCCATTTAATCTTAGTATATACTTGTATATATTAATATACTTAATGAGTGTCATAATAATAATAACTGACTGACTGAGTGTGCTTAGTCGTAAACAACATCATGATAAGAGTGATAAAGCTGGCTTTGGGCAAAGAAAAATTCCTTTATGGAAATGAAACTGTTAAATTGGAATTAACTGTTAAATTAAATTATTTTCTAGTTGTCGATTAATGGTGCATAGTACTGATAAAGACAAGACTTCTGTATATTTGTTGTGTGTATTTTTGTATCAGTTCTCGTCGGGGTTCAGGGTGTTGCTGACCGGGACACCGATCCAAAACAACCTGCATGAGCTCTACTCCCTGTTGAGCTTCATTCAGCCCAGTGTCTTCACAGCAGACGATGCTGACAACTTCCTCAGCTCCTATGGCAATGTCCAAAAAGAACCAGAGTTGGGTGAGACTTCTATGTTATCATTAAATAATACACTATAAGACACTCATGATACCCAAAACAATTAATCTTTCTAATTCTCATAAAACCTTTTCATGACCCTAAAGAAAAAGAATAGGAATGTAGCATATTTAGGGACAATATTTTAAAAATTTCACCTTGGATCAGAAATGTTAAGTTAGTACTAATCTCATACCAAATAAATAAATAACATTAAATACATTGGTCAGTGCTTTCTATCCAGGCATGGATGTTACATTACATGGAGGAGGTTCCCAAGACGTTTTTAATTTGAACTTTTTCTGATACTATGACGTAATCCCAATTGTTCCCCTGATACTGCAATTTGGTCCACTCAGCTCTTGCATAGTGCCTTCATTCCAAAGATTTTAAAGCATTCTGTTTACAAACTTAAAGGGTCTTTAGTTAGTGACCACTGTAAGGCGCTTTGTGCTACAATTTTGTATGAAAAGCGCCTTATAAATGTTTGATTGATTGATTGATTGATAGTTACCAAGCTAATATTTTGCTCACATTAACTAAACTGTTAAACAGAGTGATGTGACTCTTGTGTTTAAAGCTGCTGAGCTCCAGAGGATCTTGGAGCCTTTTCTTTTGCGCCGAGTGAAGTCGGAGGTGGCCCTGGATCTACCAAAGAAAACTGAGCTGGTGTTGTACCATGGCATGACGGCACTCCAGAAGGAGTACTACAAAGCCATTCTCACAAAGGACCTGGGTGAGGTGCTAAGGAAAAAGTTCTATACATCATATGTGTTTTCACATCATGACTATGTCTCACCAGTGAATAGTAAATTGACAGCCGTTATCTTAGTTTGTCTTATATTTTCTAGAGGCTTTTGGGAATGAACAAGGCAATAAGACACGTTTGCTGAATATTCTGATGCAACTGAGGAAGTGCGTGATCCACCCGTATCTTTTTGACGGTATTGTATTGAGAAGAACAAAACATTAACCTAACAAAGAAGTGAAATAACTACTTTAAAATGATGTGCATGGTAGGTGTGGAGCCAGAGCCGTTTGTGATGGGGGAGCATTTGGTTGAAGCCAGTGGGAAGTTCTGCCTCTTGGACAGCATGTTGAGCCATCTCCACAAAGGGTTGGTCTATTTACTGATGATTTATCGCCCTCTGCTGGACAGTTGTGTGTGTCTGCTGTGAAAATACAGTGGTACCTCACCTTACGAATGACCCAACAAACGAAAATTTCAAGTTACGAAACGCCTTCACGGTAAATTTTGGTCTCTAGATACGAATTAATTTTCAAGTTACGAAACGCGAAATCTCTAATCCAATCCAATCCAACTTTATTTATAAAGCACTTTAAAAACAACAAATCTCAAAAATTCAATTAATGCGCGCTCATATGCACGCCCCGAAACGTAAATACACTTTATCAACACACACGGGGTTAGGTTCCAGAGGTGGCCCGCGGTGGGAGAGGTCCACGAGGTAGGACAACTTTGTATTTTGCAATTGTTCTACATGTTTTAGGGCTGTAAATGCCTCACCACACATTCTACACTTTTCTCGTATTTCTCTCTTGTTTAAACACTCGAACTTTCATGCGTGGGGGGGGGCACGGCTCAATATAGGGGAGCGGAGACACAACACATCATCAGTATGGTAAAACTCACCTGTCTCACGACGGTCTAAACCCCGCTCACGTTCCATATTAGTGAGTGAACAATCCAACGCTTGGTGAATTCTGCTTCACAATGATAGGAAGAGCCGACATCGAAGGATCAAAAAGCGACACGGCGCGGGATGGAGCCGCTGGCCCGCGCGGCTCACAGCTCACAGTGTCAGCCTCCCCGCTCTGGAAGTCACATAGAAGCAGAGCCCGCCCCGCCCCGCTCTTATTCCCGCTGAAAGAGCGTCTGTCTTTAGGTAAATCTTCCAGCTGAGGTCCTGACCAAACCGAAGCAAGAAGATCATGGAGATGGTCCCCGGGCGCAGTAATGTGCTGCTCACTGCTCCTGATAACAGGATGGGTTAAATGCAGAACTGGAATTTCCCCACTGTGGGACTAATAAAGGCATAGCTTTCTTTCTTTCTTTCTCGGCCTCTTAGCTCTAGCGCGGAATGTGCAAGGAGACAGGAGCACCGCGCTCCTCCAACGGCACTGCCATGTCCCGGGATAATCCTGGTTTAGTCCAGGTCCAGTCCAGGTTTAGACCTGGTTTAGTTCTGGTCTAGGTTTATTCCAATCAGGACGCAGAACACAAATGTTACACTATAAAAAAAAGTTACACTATAAAAAAAAAACCTTGGAACGGATCAGGCCTTTTCCATTGAAATAGCTACTCAACTTACGAATTTTTCACGTTACGAAACCACTTCTGGAACGAATTCATTTCGTAAGGTGAGGTACCACTGTAAATGGAATGTTGGGAGTTTTGGAAATGTGAAAAACAAATTTGCAATTTGTAATGTATGGTATCACATCAAAAATATGTTAACAGTGCATATGTTACATTTTACATTAATATTTGAGGAAAGACTAAAATATTAACAACTAAATTAAGAGAATCAAGAATCCCATGCTTTTCTGAATATGTATAGGTTTACATTTTTTTCCATACAAGCACTGAACGTTCTAATTATGATTATAATAACTGTGCAGCCTTACTCTGAGATGTTCTATAAATTTAAACTTTTTGTTTTTAGGGGCCATAGAATCCTACTGTTTTCTCAGATGACAAGGACTTTGGACATACTCCAGGACTACATGGAGTACAGAGGTGACAATGAGAAAGACAGCAGTGCCATTATTTTTATTTTGTACATTTATTTTATGTATGTATTTAATTTGAACTGTAATATGTAATATTTAAAATTATTTTATATTTTCAGGTTATAGCTATGAGCGACTGGACGGGTCAGTTCGAGGAGAGGAGCGAAACTTGGCTGTGAAAAGCTTCAGTACCAACAACATCTTTGTTTTTCTGCTCAGCACTAAAGCAGGTCATTTGTGTGAACATGTATCAAATGGTTTAAATATTTTATATATTTTATTATTATCAGAGTGTGCAAGCATATACCAGAATGTTTTACTAAAATGCAGCCCAAATTTGGCTCCAGAACTATTAGTACATTCTGCTAGTATAGACTGAAGGGCTAAAGGTCAGGGACAAAAGGATTAGTTGCGTTTTTTATTTTTTATTTTATTGGTTTATTTGACAGGGACAGTGTACATTAATTAACATATCTGTAAATGTACCAGAATTAGCCAAAAGGCTATTTTTCATCTGTACAACATTTTCATCTTTACATCATTTTAGAATCATTACATGGTTTAGGCACCATTTCAACTGAATAACCAAACCAGAAATCAACAGATATTTTAACCTTGTCACCTTATTGCGCCTGACTTTAATGCCACCACTTTCTAAACAATAATGGTGAGAGATGTATGGTGAGTTTTTTTGTTTCATGTGGGTAGGCATTTTGACTGCAAAAGATAGAAATCTGATTTGCTCTCTTTCTCAGTTTTAAACTATGGGCACTGTAGAATGTCGTGATATCATGTGAATCCAAATTTACTAGCACATTAAATCCAATACTGCCCTGAGCTACACAGGTGTGTTTTTATCCATGTTATGGCTTCCAAGATAAAGAATAGACTTTATTCAAAATTTGTGCGAGCAGACCTGTTAGTTTCCTGTCTAAATGGAAGAAACTCTTGAGAGGAAAAAGAGAGATGAGCGATAAGGACTGGGGTGCTGCATATGTAACCAAACTCACTTCCTTTCCCTCATGTTTTTTTACATTCTTGGTTTACATTGGGCTGTTTTCGTTTTAGGTGGTGTGGGCATGAACCTGACTGCAGCAGACACTGTCATTTTCATGGACACAGATTTTAATCCTCAGAATGACCTCCAGGCAGCCGCTCGATGCCACAGGATTGGTCAGAACAGGTGAAGCACTGAATTGAATAGCACCATCAGTATTCTAAAACACATTATAAAACTATACTATATTATCCATCTATCCATCCATTTTCTTCCGCTTATTCGGGGCTAGGTCGCGGGGGCAGCAGTCTAAGCAGGGACTCCCAGGCTTCCTTCACCCCGGACACTTCCTGCAGCTCCTCCGGGGGGATCCCAAGGCATTCCCAGGCCAACCGGGAAACATAGTCCCTCTAGCGTGTCCTGGGTCTTCCCCGGGGCCTCTTTCCGGTGGGACATGCCCGGAACACCTCCCGAGGGAGGCGTCCAGGAGGCATCCGGAACAGATACCCGAGCCACCTCAGCTAGCTCCTCTCAACGTGGAGAAGCAGTGGCTCTACTCCGAGCTCCTCCCGTGTGACTGAGCTCCTCACCCTATCTCTAAGGGTGCGACCCAGCCACTCTGCGGAGGAAACTCATTTCAGCCGCTTGTATCCGCGATCTTGTCCTTTCGGTCATTGCCCAAAGCTCATTACCATAGGTGAGGGTAGGCACGTAGATTGACTGGTAAATAGAGAGCTTCGCCTTTTGGCTCAGCTCCCTCTTCACCACAACGGTCCGGTACAACGACCGCATCACTGCCAACGCTGCACCGATCCGCCTGTCAATCTCAGGCTCCATCCTCCCCTCACTCGGGAGTCCCATGAGCCAACAAGGCCCGATAGGACTCCTTCTTCAGCCTGACGGCATCCCTTACTTCTGGGGCCTGACAGGCACCACAGACCTTACGACCACAGCTACGGGCGGCCGCATCGACAATAGAGGGCGAGAACAGAGCCCATTCGGACTCTATGTCCCCAGCCTCCCCCGGAATCCGGGAGAAGCTCTCCCGGAGGTGCAAGTTGAAGGTGCCCCTGACAGAGGGATCTGCCAGACGTTCCCAACAGACCTTCACTACACGCTTGGGCCTGCCAGGTCTTGGGCCTGCCAGGCTTCCTCCCCCTGCCAGCGGACCCAACTCACAACCAGGTGGTGATCAGTTGACAGCTCTGCCCCTCTCTTCAGCCGAGTGTCCAAGACACACGGCCGGAGGTCAGATGACACGTCAACAAAGTCGATCATCGACCTCCGTCCTAGGGTGTCCTGGTGCCACGTGCACTGGTGAACACCCTTGTGCTCGAACATGGTGTTCGTTATGGACAAACCATGGCTAGCACAGAAGTCCAATAACAGAGCACCGCTCAGGTTCAGTTCAGGGAGGCCGTAGCTCCCAATCACCCCTCTCCAGGTGTCACTGTCGTTGCCCACGTGGGCGTTGAAGTCCCCCAGGAGAACAACGGAGTCCCCGGTTGGTGCAGTATCCGGTACCCCTCCCAGGCACTCCAAGAAGGCCGTGTACTCTGCACTGCTGTTCAGCCCGTAGGCCGACACAACAGTGAGAGACCTGTCCCCGACCCGAAGGCGCAGGGGCGCGACCCTCTCGTTCACCGGGGTGAACTCCAACACACAGCGGCTGAGCTGTGGCGCAATGAGCAGGCCCACACCAGCCCGCCGCCGCTCCCTGCGGGCAACGCCAGAGAAATGGAGAGACCAGCCCCCTTCAAGGAGTTGGGTTCCAGAGCCCAAGCTGTGAATGGAGGTGAGGCCGACTATATCTAGTCGGTAACACTCAACCTCCCGTTCAGGCTCCTTCCCCCCCAGCGAGGTGACATTCCATGTCCCCAGTGCTAGTCTCCATGTCCGGAGATCTGGTTGCCGAGGCCCCTGCCTACGGCTGCCGCCCAGGTCTCTCTGCACCGGCCCCTTATGGATCCTCCTGCGGGTGGTGGGTCCACGGGAGGACGGCCCCACGTCATTCCTTCGGGCTGAGCCCGGCCGGGCCCCATGGGGGAAGGCCCGGCCACCAGGCGCTCGTTGGCGTGCACCCACCCCAGGCTTAGCTCCAGGGTGGGGCCCCGGTTACCCCAATCCGGGCGACGTAACTGGCCTCGATCTATTCTTCGTCATAATGGGCTTGTGAACCGCTCTTGGTCTGACCCATCCCCCAGGACCTGTTTGCCTTGGGTGACCCTACCAGGGGCATAAAGCCCCCGACAACATAGCTCCCGGGATCATTCGGGCACTCAAACCTCTCCACCACGTTAAGGTGGCGGCTCAAGGAGGGGTATACTATATTATAGTATAGTTAATTTGCAGTGTTTTTGATGTAGGGAACAATTAATTGATTAAAATACCTTTACAAGAATGTGCAACCCATAATTAAGTAATAAAATGTTATTGATAGAAGAATTTGCACCCATCGCAGAGAGTGACTTCATCATATTTTATAATTTGAATACCACTATTGGATTTATTTGGGGCCAAGCACCGAAGGTGCTAGGCACCATAGTGTTTCTACTGATTCTTATTATACATTATGTTACTCATCATGGGAGTCTATGGCAACCCCTAGAACCGTCTGGTAAAAAGTTGTGAAATTTTGCATGCACATTCCAGCCAGTCTCCTCATTACCCACAGCAATTTATAGGCCCCCCACTATAGGCGTCTAGTGCCACCAGCAGGTCAAAGTTGCAGAAATTTTCAGGAATTTTCTGCGTTGCTAGGCAACGTACCTAGCAACCTTTGGTCTGTCTTTGATGTGTCTTTGATCTGTTAAACCTTGTTAGACCCTATTAAACCCTGTTAGACCTTGTTATACCCTGTTAGACCCTGTCAGACTCTGTTAAACCCTGTCAGACCCTGTCAGACCCTGTCAGACCCTGTCAGACCCTGTCAGACCCTGTTAAACCCTGTTAAACCCTGTTAAACCCTGTTAGACCCTGTTAGACCCTGTCAGACCCTGCATGCTGAGGCCTACATGCACCTTCGGTGCTTGGCCCCACATTGCTGCTTACAGCTATATTTGCTATATTTGTTATTTCTCAGGCCTGTGAAAATAATTCGCCTTCTAGCCCGGGACACAGTGGAGGAGATCATGTACTCCAGGGCAATGTCGAAGCTGCACCTCACCAACACTGTCATAGAAGAAGGACGCTTCTCTCTCCTGGACCAGGCACAGGCCGCTGCCGGATTCGAGGTCTGTGAAATCCTATTGCTTATTGTGTAGTTTTGCACCAAACTCCACTCACTCGCACCTTTTGTCGCCAACAGCTCACTGAGATCCTGAAGTTTGGGATCGATAAACTTCTCTCTTCAGATGAGAGCTCAGTCCAGGAAATAAAGCTAGACAAGATTCTGGGTTTGTCAGAAAACGGTCAGTGGTTGGATGACGAAGAGTCTGCTGCTGGTAAAGGCACTGAGGACGAAGAGAGCAGTTCAGCGTTTGAGGGGCAGAGTAAGTTTTATACCTAGATTATGTAATCACATCAGTAGCACATAAATGCTGTAGTATATGCTATGAACAGGAAAAATACCTTTTATAAAACTAAATTGTTACTAGATCAGATCAAAGCTGTTTTCATGGCTCGTCACATTTATATTCATTCACCCCCTCCCCCCCTCCCACCTCCCTCCCTCCCTCCCTTCCTTCCTTCAAAGATCACATGTACTGCTTCGAGGGCAGAGACTATAGTAAGAACCCGAGTTCTGAGGACCAGCAACATTTTGAGCGTCTGAGGGAGGAGCAGCTCATTGAGCTACAGAAAACAGGAGAGGGGCGCGCCCTGAGATACAAAACCACTGTAAGACATAACACTCATATTTGTTACATAAAATCCTTTGCCTGGTACATCCAGACTACTCGTATGTCCGTTTATCAAAACAACCTTTTGCTTCATTTCCAGATTTCATTGTCTTTAGTCCTTCCCACAAGGAAGCGCCGGGCCCTCACTGAGGCAGAGCTCGAACTCAGGCGTCAACACAGAAAAGAGGCTGCAGCCAAACGGGCCAAAATGCAGGAGGACCTCAAGAAGAAACAGCAAGAGGAGAAATACAAGAAAAAGTACTAGTGCCGTTAGGCGATTAAAAAAAAAATCTAATTAATTACAGGATTTGTAGTTAATTAATCTAATTAATCGCATTTTAAGAGTGTGAGAGAGAGATTGAGAGAGGGAGATTAAGAGAGGGAGAGATAGAGAGACAGAGATAGAGAGAGGGAGATTGAGAGATAGAAAGAGGGAGAGATAGAGAGGGAGAGATTGACAGAGGGAGAGATAGAGAGAGATTGAGAGGGAGAGGAAGAGAGATTGAGAGGGAGAGGTTGAGAGAGGGAGAGATTGAGAGAGAGATTGAGAGAGAGAGGGAGAGAGATTGAGAGAGGGAGAGATTGAGAGAGGGAGAGAGAGGAGAGATTGAGGGAGAGATTGAGGGGGAGAGGGAGATTGTGAGTGAGCGAACCCACTTTGCGATTGAGTATGTCAGTTTTTCTGCAGTCACTTCGCTCATTCGTTTCCCAAATTCTGCAGTGTGGTTTGGTGGTTTGTTGAAGTGCGCTCACGCTCGCTCTATCACCGGTAACAATGGAACTTGTCCGGATGTGTTTATTGTTCAAATGATCTGTCAGGTTGGAGCAGCTTCGGTGATCAGAAAATTATTTTTGACAAAAGCTACAAATCACCACCTTCCTGTTGATCTTGTTGATTTAAATTGCACACGCATTGAATTGCCGCTCATAATTAATTGCGTAAATTTTTATAACGCGTTTGCAGTGTAATCAATTAATCTAATTAACGCCTTAAACTGACAGCCCTAAAACTTACATAAATTTTTTACTTTTAAGAATTAAATGTGATGAGATTTGGGAGGAAAATGCAATAACATTGTGTTGTAATCAAATGTCTTTGTCTCAATTTTATCATGGGATTTTAAATTTGTTTTTTTGCCTACTTAATTGGTATAAAGCTGAGTTACTGTATCTATGTGGACCATGATCCCTTGCTTGGTTATAATTAGACGTTGTTTTTTTTATATTAAATTTTTTTTTTTTTCAGAATGGCATGGTGGGAGTCAAGTGGTTATAGATCTCTTTGCCTCCCATTGGTTGAAAGTGAAGAGGAGGAAGAGGAGGAGGACAGTGACAGCATCAGTTCCACAGACTCTGAAGCCAATGCCATTCACTACATTTTGGGAGACGTCACACACCCTCAGGCTGCTAAAGAAGACGCCATCATTGTGCACTGTGTTGGTACGATCCACTTTCTTTTCAACTATGCCACAACATTTCAGATGACGTCACATTATTGGGTGGTTAAATGTGAGATAGACATTTTTGAAAACTAACATCTGAAAGGAAAATGCACAAATATTGAATCAGATCGTTCAGTATAATGGTGATAATGTTCTTGGACTCCCTGTATTTTATATATATAGAGAGAATATTGAATATGAATACATAAATAGGATTTACCATATAGAAAGAGTTTTTGTGAAGACCGTAATCATTAAAGGAATACTGAGAGAGTGCTGTATATTTTTTTGTTTTTAGATGATTCAGGACGATGGGGCAGAGGAGGCTTGTTCACTGCTCTTGAGGTCAGATCAGATGAGCCGAAGAAACAATACGAGTTGGCTGGTAAAATGAAAGGCAAGATTTTGGAAGGATTACACATGTTTGTAGTTAAATATTGTAAGACTTTGCTTAAAGATCCCATGACATGGTACTTCTTGATGCTTTTATATGGCGCCTTAGTGCTTCCCTAATACTGTATATGAATCCTTCTCCAAAATCAAGCCTCAGTGCATGAGAGAGACTCCTGAAGACAGTCAGTCATAAAAATGTCTCTGAAACGCTTTATTCTGGGCGTTGTTGCTTGAATGCAAATGAGGAGGACAGAGACAGGCCAGTGCAGCGGATGGGGGTGTGGCCAAATACGCCACTGTTTCCTGGATTAGCAGTGCGCTGGTGCGCTGGCCTCACTTCCGTGTTTTAAAGGGACAGTGTGTAAGATTTTTACCCGTTAATTACTGAAATTGAAGATACCCATTCAAAAATACATTGTTTTCCAAGCCTTTTCACTTCCATCATGAAATCAAAGTATTCTTTTGGACTTAGATATAGTCACATAAAAGGGGGATCTTCCCCATATAGAGGCAGCCATTTTGAATACGAGAGCCGCAGAAGGACATTTGGGCTCATCCTTCGCCGAGGCTCCTGCTAACAGCTGCTCAGCCGCGCTGCATATGGGAGCAGAGGAGCGAAGGAGAGAAGGGGAAGGGGAGAGGGGAAGGGGGAGCCTCGTGTAAACAAGCATGCTGCTGTATCACACATCGTAATGGATATAACACGTATTTTGGACTAAATTGTTTTACTGGATTTTATTCGCTGGATCCTTATGGACAGATTGAGACCAAGTTTATGGTGAAATACAGAGTTTGACCTGTGCAGAGCCTTCAAAGGTAAGCTAACAAACCTCGTTTTGTGCTTTTCTGTATAAAAGCCCCATGTGCTCGGGGAGTGATTGTTTTGCAGGGAAATGAATTGCATAGTCAAAAAGAGGAGACTGTAAGGTTTCATTTGATGTGTAGATTGTCATGAATCATGATCGGGATTGTGTGTTTTCATGCGAAAAGAAAAAAAAAAAAGTGAACGGGGGACGGTTTTATGTATACAGCGGTTCGTGCACGCGAGCTGTCGGCGCTACGGCGCGCCCGGGTGACCCTCGTGGTCTGCCATAGCCAAAAGAGGAAGTGGAATAGCTACTAACCACCTATGCGCCACGAATCCTACACACTGTCCCTTTAAGCACGGAGGAAGATATGAGACGTGTCCCATGAAAAAAAAACACATTTCCACAGAAAATAAAATTAAACCACTGCTGTTTCAGAGGCTCGGATAAAGGACATCTGAGCCTGGAAACACTCACGTCTCCAAAAAAAAAAACGCATCTCGCATTTCGTAGCTCGTTTGCGGTCCAAACTCTCTGGGCGTGATTTCCAGAGACGGGGTGGACGTCCAGACAGGGGGTGGAAACCTTTCCCCGAGTGTGACATCAGAAATTTCCCTTGTTCAGAATCGCCCGTTTGAGCTGTCTTTTTTTCAAACGCGGACAAGGATCGCAAATGCTCAGTTTACACATTTCACAACTTTTAGCCATGGGGGGGCAACATGGTAGGGGAGCTCACATTAACGTTCAAAAAGCTCTGAAAGTGAAAATTTCATGCCATGGGACCTTTTAAAGAAGTGATCTAACAGGTTAAAGTGTTATTTATTTAATTGCAGATTTGGAGCTTGGAAATGTGCTGCTTTTCTCCATTGATGATAAACAGTGCAGACTAGATGGTCAGGATCAGGTTGGTACCACTTTGTGTGTTTTTTGGGCTCTGCATGTTTTTGTTCAAAACCCTTGGGCCTCATTCATGAAACGTTCTTATGGACAAATTTATTAAGGCCTTCTTACCAACATTTTTGGCATTAACAAGACTTTTCCTTAACTGAAAATGTTCTCCTGGAAGAACAAATCCTATGAACAGTCGGGAGCACTCGTAAGAACAAAAATTCTACTCTGTTAGAATATTATTACTCTGATAATACAAAAAAGGGGGTGGCAGTAGATCAGTTGGTAGAGCGTTTGTCTAGTGATCCAGGGGTTGGCGGTTCGAATCCCGCTCTTGATGGGTTGACCGCGTGTGATCCCAGCTCCCACAGATGAGTGCTGCCGTAGTGTCCCTGGGCAAGACACTTAACCCCACCTTGCCCCCAGTGTCTGCGGACACTGGTAGCCCCCATGGCAGAAGATACATCAAGGCCTGTTGTGATGTGAGCCATCCTGTGGACCCACCACCCACGGGAGGATTCATGGGGGCTGGTGCATTGTGTTCTGGGCAGCAGATCTGCTTGGACTGCTGCTCCCGCGACCCAGAGAGTGGAAAAGCGGAAGAAGATGAATGAATGAAAGAATGAATGAATGATAATACAAAAAAACTAAAAATTCAAATTCCTCCATGATTGTAAGTTATATATTTTCTTAAATTATTTCCTAAAAACATTTACAAATACATATTAATTAATAATAAATTAAATATAACGTGGAGGTGTTGGTAGCTGGGTGTTGGCGCAAATGTCAAGCTTAAGATTGCTGTGTTAATCTGGAGTTTTCTCAGCATCTTCTTAAGTGGAAGTTACAAACATTTTTTAAGAAAAGATTCATGAATTTCTCAATTATAATTTAAATGTTGACAAGCTATTGAATGTATACTAACAGGCAATAAGAGTGTCCATTCTACTGCTGCTATCATTTGAATTCTTCTTAACAAACCTAAGGGATATTTTTCAGCCAAACAAAATTGAGAATGTTTTAGTCATTCTTGTTAGTGTTGTAGTAATTCTGGAGTATAGTGTGAGACTTTGTAAAATGTGCTGTGCACAGGATGTTGTCTTGTAACCTTGCTGTAGCAGGCCAGATACAGATGTGATAAGATGGATTAAGCTGATTGTGTCTGGTTTCTCTACAACAGTTGGCTATAATTGTGGCTCAGCAGAGAGATAAAGCAAACAACTTATCAGGCATCTTACTAACTGCACTGGAGGAAGGCTTAAAGAAAATCTACACAGCCGCCAAAAGAAAAAAGGGTATGTATGTAGATTCTGATCAGATGAACTTGATGAATTAAAAACAAACAACTAAATAATTTAAGCTATTAGAACTGCGCAATAAATCAGTTGTAAATGTCATTCCAATTATATCTCCAATTTAAAAAAACAAACAAACGCTAATTAAATTATATTCTGTGATGCCCATACTGCCATTCAAAACTGGAACAAAGGTGCTTGTCTAGTGACCTATTGCTTACTTAATATCTTCTTGTGCCTTTGTTGGCACATACGGCGGAGCGTCCTTCAGTGGACCCTGGCACTGGTCTCCTGCTCCAGCTAATGATCCATAGTGGGATTTAAAATATGAAAGAGAAAAAATTCTTATAACTATAAGTAAGTTTATTCTTCAAGCCTTTTGACAGTATTTTTTTTTTTTTTTAATAATCAGGATGTCAATAATGACCTTGATTATTTATATCTATAATTTAACAGTCCTACCAGCTTAGAATTCGGGGCGGCAGTAGCTCAGTTGGTAGAGCGTTTGTCCACTGATCCAAAGGTTGGCGGTTCAAATCCCGCTCTTGAGAAACATCAGTGGTTGAGCGGTCAGATCCACTGACCCACAGGTTGGTTGGTACGATTCCAGCTCCCACAGATGAATGCTGCCGTTGTGTCCTTGGGCAAGACACTTAACACTCCTCGCCCCCAGTGTCTGTGTACACTGGTATGTGAATGTGTGTGTTAGTGGTGAGTGGTGAGTGTGTGAGTGGTTGTAAAGTCCTTGTTGTAAAGCGCCTTGAAGGTGGAAAAGTGGATAAAGATGTGACCATTTACCATTTAGAATTCTAGAAGAAAATGTCATGTCATGTCATGTCAAAATGTCAATGAATGTTTCAAGATTAAAGAAATTCAACAAATTTGCCATAGATTTGATAGACTGTGCAAAATGACAAGGAAATGAAACTATGTATGTTTCTGAGATTAATATATCAAAGTTCAAGTTCAAAGTTCAAAGTCAGCTTTATTGTCAATTCTGCCATATGTGTTCAACATACAGTGAATCGAAATTTCGTTTCTCTCTGGCCAGGTAGTGCAAAAAGACAGTGTACAAAATACAATATGAAGACAAAACACAACAAAAACTATCTAAGACAGAGATCTAAGTTAAAACTAAAGTCTACGGTCTAAAATCTTAAAACAGTGCAACATAATAAATAACAAATAACCTATACTATATACAGATTTCCAAAGTGTGCAGTGTGCATCAAAATGTGCAATGGAAGATACAGCAGTGAATTGGTCATGTGCAGTAGAATGTGCATTGGAGTTAAGATAAATAAAAATAAGTGTGCAACAGTAGTAATTCTAGTGCAACAGGAGTAAACAACAGTACTAAGAATTCCAGTAGTAAATGTAAGTGTGCAATAACAGTAGTAAACAACAGTGCAACAGGAGTAAAATCCAGTAGTAAATGTAAATATGCAACAGTGCAACAGTCGTCCTTAGCAGCAGTTTTTTAAAGTGTCTAGAGTGATATGTCTTTTATGGAATACAGGTTATGCCAATATGGGGGGTGGGGGATGGGAGATGGGTAAGGTGGGAGTTCGGGTGTGAGTTCAGCCTCCTGACAGCCTGGTGGATGAAGCTGTTTGAAAGCCTGGTGGAGTGGGCCCGGAGACTCCGGTACCTTCTCCCCGAGGGCAGGAGGCTGAACAGGCTATGTGCGGGGTGGCTCGGGTCACCCACAATGCTGGACGCTCTGCGGGTGAGCCGGGTGTTAAAAATGTCTAGGAGGGAGGGGAGAGAGACACCAGCGATCCTCCCAGCTGCATTCACTATGCGCTGCAGAGCTTTCCTGTTCTGTTCAGTGCAGCTCCCGTACCACACAGTGATGCAGCTGGTCAGGACGCTCTCAATGGTGCCTCGGTAGAAGGTGGTCATAATGGGTGGAGGGGCTCCAGCTCTCCTCAGTTTGCGGAGGAAATAGAGGCGCTTCTGAGCCCTCTTTGCCAGTGATACAGTATTCACTGTCCAGGAGAGGTCCTCACTGATGTGCACCCCCAGGAATTTGGTGCTGCTCACCCTCTCTACAGCAGCACCATTGATGGACAGTGGGGGGTGCTGGGTGGGGCCTCTCCGGAAGTCAATAACAATCTCCTTGGTCTTTTCAACATTAAGAAGGAGATTGTTATTGCTGCACCACTGGGTCAGAAGGCTCACCTCACTCCTGTAGTTTGTCTCATCGTTATTAGAGATGAGACCCACCACAGTCGTATCGTCCGCAAACTTCACTATGTGATTGGTGCTGAACGCTGGTGAGCAGTCGTGGGTCAGCAGAGTGAAGAGCATCGGACTGAGCACACAGCCCTGGGGGGCTCCTGTGGCCTCTCACTGAGGAAGTCCAGCAGCCAATTACAGAGTGAGGTCTGAAGCCCCAGGTGGTCTAGTTTAGTGATGAGCTGCTGTGGGATTATAGTGTTGAATGCTGAACTGAAATCTATGAACAGCATTCTCACATATGAGTCTTTATTGTCTAGGTGGGTGAGAGCCGGGTGAAGTGCAGAACAGATTGCATCCTCGGTAGAGCGGTTGGCCCGGTATGCAAACTGGTATGGGTCTAGGGTGGGGGGGAGGATGGATTTGATGTGTGCCATGACTAGCCGTTCAAAGCACTTCATGATGATGGGGGTCAGTGCAACAGGGCGATAGTCATTAAAAGTGGCCGGAGTGGGCTTCTTTGGCACGGGAACGATGGTAGTGGTTTTGAGGCAGGAGGGAACGACAGCCTGGCTCAGAGAAGCATTAAAGATGTCTGTGAGGACATCCTTGAGCTCCTCTGCACAGTCTTTCAACACACGACCAGGAATGTTGTCCGGGCCTGCAGCCTTGCGGGTGTTGATCCTGGAGAGTGTCCTCTTCACGCTGGCTGCAGACACACACAGGGGCTGGTCGTGGGGAGGTGGTGGAGTTTTTTGGGGCCGGGTGTCATTTCCTGCCTCAAACCGTGCAAAGAAGCTGTTGAGGTCATTGAGCAGGGTGATATTATTATATTATTATATATGATTATTTTGAAATATTCTGAAAAGTTCAGACTTTTATTTCCATTGCAGCCTTAATGTAAATAATAAATAGCAAAGATAAGATTATGTACACTGCCTGACATAAGTATTAGGACGATAGTCCTAGTCTACTCCTGGTTTAGACCCGAGTTAGACCTACACTGCGATGAGTCCCCATTTTTGCAATAATATGCCTTTACACATGATGAAATTTGCTTTAATACATCAATAAATTGATTTGTTGTCATTACCAATACGTCTTGTTATCATTATGACTATGAAAGTTCAGAAATACACAATCGTCCTAATACTTTTGTCAGGCAGTGTAAATGGTGTGAGTAATTATGGCTTGACTTGCTTGACAAGATTTGCTAGATGTGTCATTTTGAAGAAGCTATCACATGTACAAAACATTTGTCTAATAATAGATAATGTTACTTAAATTTAATTATAAGCTGTCTTGATTTGCTGATTTCAAAACAATTACTTGCCCAACTGAAATTGAGCTCCAGACTAAGAAAAACAAGATGGCATTTTCTTTCTTGCAATAACCTGCAAGCAACATTTTTTTTATTCAAGTGTGGCTGTAGTTGTAGTAGCTGTAAACAAACTTTAAAATTGATAAAGATGCTGATTAATCAAAAATGCTAGCAGTGATTTAGTGATTATAGAAGTGGCATGCTTCCAATCTCTCATACTCCACTATTGTGTCTGCATTCATACCAACTTTAACATGCATATCTGCTCATAACACATTTTAAATACCATATACCTGTGTAAATATTGGATAAGTGTCCTTAAATTATATTCATCCTTCTCCAAAAACAGCAAGTGTTCATCTGCCCCGGATCGGCCATTCCACAAAAGGATTTAACTGGTACGGCACGGAGAGACTGATCAGAAAACACCTGGCCATACGGGGCATCCCGACATACATGTAATATTTTTAATATGTAATATGGAGTACAGTAATAAAAAGTTAACTTGAAGGACAGTAGTGGTACACGCTTCTAATTACAAGGTAAACTTGGAGAGTTTTTGCAATAGCACAGTCCCAGTGCGATGGTAACAGATTTACTTATTTAGAGTTACCGTCATTACAACTGTTTTAAGATACCATCTGTCATTTTTATTTATTTAACCGGGATGTGAAACCTGTTCCCCTCTCCCTTTATTTGGCCCTTACACTGTCATACAGCAGTAACATAAATAGCATCTAGTGGTGATATGTGAGAATGCAGCAGGGTTGGACAATCTAATAACAAATTGAGACTTTAAAGGAGAATTAATGTTTTTTACAATCTACAAAAGTTGTTTTACTCACCCATAGCACTTTGGTGTCTCATGGAGCACTTCCAGAGATGTTTTAGATTTGCGATAGCCGTAGCGCGAGTTCTCGGGGCATATAATATATGCCCCGAGCATGTAATATATGCCCCGTGCGGTCTCCAAATAACAGAAACTTAAGCACTTTTCAAATCATAGAAGCTCGATGTCTTAGTCTACACTTTTGTTTGAGTCAAAAGTGGCCTGTAATCCGAGATTTATCCATAGTTTCGAGTAGATGAGGACGCCAGTGCGCATGTGCAGAGTCAGTTTATTTCACTCTCAGCTCCCGGGACCCAAATATGAAACGCAAAGCTGTAAATTATGGATAAATCTCAGATTACAAGCCACTTTTGACTCAAACGAAAGCGTAAACTAAGACACCGAGCTTCTATGATTTGAAAAGTGCTAAAGTTTGTGTTATTTGAAGACCGCACGGGGCATATAATACATGCTCAGGGAATATATTCTATGCCCCGAGAACTCGCGCTACGGCTATCGCTAATCTAAAACATCTCTGGAAGTGCTCCATATGATACCAAAGTGCTATGGGTGAGTAAAACAACTTGTTTTATTACCGAAATAAGGCTCAGATTGTAAAAAAAACGTTAATTCTCCTTTAAAGGGTCTTATCTTTAGCTATACTGTATTGGCTTTTTTAGCTACCATTGTTCACTAGTATAAATCAAACTCCTCTTCGTTTTTGGAGTTCACAGTATCACTACGCATTACATTAGTGCTTAATTGCCTTTTGTTATGCACCTTATCGACTTGGAACAGTGTCTCATTTATAAGGGCTCAAATACAGCCCAAATGTTTAAATGGAAATGCTTGCATGAAAATATAATCTATACATTATCTACTACTTAAGTTTCCTTTGTCGTTATAAGAAGCTTTTTATAACTCACACATTTCTCTGTTATTCCATACCTACTTACGTATAACAGCTATTTTTATCCCAAAATTTCAGATACTATCACAACCGCTCTGCCAAGAACCCCTCCGCCCTTCCCCAAATATCACCGCCTCCTACTACGTCCACTTCCTGTCGGGACCTAGAGCGAGGTAATGCTGTCTCAGATGACTCTCTAACAGAAGCCCCCAGCCCCTCCACCACAAAGCCCCCTTGTAGCCACTCGGGGCTGCCCAGCTTCATGAGTGGAGTACGTGTGTTCTTCTACAACCTGCTTGCGTCAGACAGGAAGAGGCTTGCACGTTACCTCATCACATATCCTTCACAAGAAAGCAATTAATGAGTCTGAGGTGATGTCATATCATGTGTCAACTGATAAAGATCTGTTGCTGTCATACATTTTGAGTTTTTGATTGGGTCGTGGAGGCCACAACTTTGCCATGATGGTGATTAACAGTTCACTTGTGTGGAGATTAACAGTGGCTCACATTACTACCAAACATAACCATTGGGCAAAAGTCCTCAAAATATCATCTATAAACAAACTGAAACCCTTAGTCCTGTGCAGTCGAATTCATAAGGGAGAAGAGCTGGGTAATATGGTGATCTGATTCCTATGATGGATCTGTTATTTCTGCCATTGCAATGTTGTAATTGACAAATATTCTCCCAAATGCAGCCTTATGCTTAAAAACACCCACAGCTCTTATTGGTCAGCCTGAGTGTGTGACAGTAGGATTTCACTGAAGTGTGAATTTTCAGAAAATGCAGATGACTTTAATAACCTCTTTAAGACAATGCAAAAATACATGTTGTAGAAATGGTACTGTTTTGTGTGTGTGTGTTTTTAATGCATCTTCTGTATCAAAAATATGCTGTGTTTCTGCCTTAATGTCTTCTCACATATGATGGTGATGAGGAGGACATCATGAGCTCAGAGGTTACACACATTGTTGCAGAGGTGGACAACTCAATTCATTTACAGGTTAATAATCTGAATTTTACTCTGTGTTATGTAATACGTGATTTAAAACGTGCTTAAGTGTGATTATTTTTGTGGTCCAGGAGCTGAAGGAGATGAAGGAGCAGTATGATCAGGCAGTTCCAGTGGAGAAGTCATGGCTTGACTCCTGTTTCTCCAAACAGAAAAGGGTCGACACAGAACAGTTTCTGCTGCTAAAATAGACATTTGCTTTTAATATTTTTTTATAAGATAAACTGATTAATACAAAATGCACTGAATGTTTAGTACTATACACCGGTTGACCGAAATACAAAAAGAATGCTGTTGTAATCAATTGAGTGCTGTGTAGTAATTTAAGCAGATGTGCTTAAGTTGAATAAATTAAAGAAGTAGCATCATTATTTAATGGATTAGTGAGATATATTGCTATACTACAGATGGAAATTAGCATTCTTGCTATAATCTGGCATATTTACACTGCAATGCTGCAAATGTTCATTAATATGCACTGTCCCTATTAAATAAAGAATAAATAAAAATATAATTTCTTGTTTAGTCTTTATTTGAAGGGGCAATGTACAGAGACGTTAAGAAACATAAAAACAGATGTTCTGCACTAGATTATAGCTAAATAGCTTTCCATTTGCAGTAACAAAAAAACAGATTACGGAATGCAATTTCATCATTTCCAAACTGCCTTCTCTCTGACCCATATACACTTACACAATAACATGTACAATACAGCCACACATCTCAACAATAAGCATTAAATATTTACAAAATCATGAGCTAGCTTCATCTTATAAAATGCAACCTAACATCAATCCATAGATGGTCTTTAGTGGATCATTACAAATAAAGTTAGGGATGCCTTTCTTCTTATTCCTAAAAATGTGCAAGTCACATTTTAACAAATACCCCTCTAAAGAAAGCCTCATTGTATTTTTTTCACTAGAGAAGCCCCCATTCAAGTCAAGTGATGACTGCCCACCTCTGATATGCAGCTTCTCTGGAGGGTAAAGGTGGAGCGTCCCGGGTGGGCGGAGCTTACGCGCTTAACTCTGAAGCAATTCTTCTATTTGTCTTACAGGACGGACTAGTCACAGTCAGTCAACATCTTGCAGGAATACTTTAGTTCATACTTCAAAATATGTCGTTTGTTTATGGCATTTAAATCCTCACAATTACTTTGGAAGAAGCGCCCTGAAGTTACCTGTGGAGAACTGGCGCGCACAACTTAAAGGTGAGTCGCACAAAGTTTTTTTTTTTTTTTTAGGATGGAAAGCATTCGCTTCTTGAAAACAACATCCTATACAAACAAAGGACAAATACACAGTCATCATCATGTTTAATCGGTGTAAAAAATATTTTAAATTTCTAAGGGGAAAAACAAGATTTTATTTTAATGTTTTTCCTTTCGCGAAGGCCAATGCCGAAGGCGTATCTGAGCCATCTTATGTTACAACGAGCCTCATAGATCCTGTTTATGAATATGTCATGTAGTAAGCCACAAATATACAACTTTTATGCAAAAATCTGAGGTGCTTATTAATAATAATAATAATAATAATAATAATAATAATAATAATAATGTAAATAATAATAATAAATAAAAGTTTAGGCCAATGTGTGTGATTTATAGGCTAATGAAATATGCTTTGATATGCACACGTAGCCAAGCCAAATTTTACATTTTAAACTCGTTAGAGTAGAGGTGTGTTGTGCCTTGGGAAGTTTTGTGGTCAGAAATGTCATCATCTTTGCCTCTTTGAACGATAAGAAAACAATAGACTGTCGTTAGCCAGTAACTGTCGTTAGCAATAACTGAGCAGCCGAGAAAGTCCCGTGTGTGGGAGAGCAGTGCTCTACGTGGGCTTGTGCTTTAGGGAAAGCAGCAGAGTGGAAATAAACCCAACCTTTGAAGATGAAAAAAGAAATCCCTTTTGCGTTCACATGTCGGCCCCTTTTCTCTTCTCCAGACACTCAGGGATGTGAGGAGAAGGAGGTCCAGGGATGCTACCCACTCCTGTCTACGCTACTAATGTGTTCAGGTCAGACAATCTAGCCTACTCAAATACTGCACCTACCCAGGAAAGCAATATTGTTCAGTATTATAATATTTTACCTGCATATTTTTTCTGTTATCATATTCTTTATTAGTAATGTACTGATACTATTTCCACACCCACTGCTGTACAACATTGCCACATTGACTTAAAACTAGGTAAAACTGTCATAATAGAGCTACATAGAACATAAAATCACAGAATCACAAATGAACAAAATACAGTGTTTAAGTGAAGTTCCCTCTCAGTCGTTTCAGTCAGTTGGGCCGATGTCTGAGCCAACACTGTAATACGCCAGAAGAGGACGACGAGACCATGAGCACACAACACCCGCCTACAGATCCCCCCACTGACAACTCAGACTTTCAGGGTCCAGAATCTGCACAGGCCCTGTTCAGAAGACTAGACCAGGACCCCAGACACTCTGAGATGGCCCAGTCGAGCCACTTTGACCCCTATGCTCCCAACCATGGTGGTCCAACGCCCTTCCACAGCCAGGCAGATGAATCCTGGATCCAAAGCCACAGTACCACAAGCTGTTGTTCCTACTCGGGATCCCACCAACACCACCGCAGCCTGCCCTCGCGCCTGAGCCTAAAAGAGCGCCCGTCGTGTTCAGAGGAGAGCTGCCTGTCCTGCCACAAGTCCCTCAGCTCACTCCCCAGTGCCCACAGCAGCGTCATGTGGAGCCTGGAGCAGCCCCTCTCTCTCCACTCCCTGCCCCCTTCGTCTGAGTTTAGACACCACACACTGTCGCCTTACTCCTGCTTACCACAGGAGGTGCCGTGCTGGGCCCAGTGCCCCCCAGAACAGTTCAACAGGGGGGCAACAGTCAACCAACCAGCATGGCCTCAGTACCATCCAGGACCTAGGCCGAATTGTGAGTCTGCAAATCCATATAATTGTATACTAATACTGAAAAAATATATGTATAAAGAAAAGTTTAAATTTGCAATTTAATTCTCCAGTTCACAATGTAAACTTTAAACACACGTAATATGAACTGAACCAATGCTAGAATGACATGTTTTAGAGGTCTCAACTACAGTGTTAACATATTTGCATAATTAGACCACAGACACTGGATAGTTTTTTTGTTTGTTTAGAGAACATTGCACATTACAGCAGCTATCAGCTCTTTCCAACATAATTGCAATTAATCTTCCAGCACTACATTTGCTATATATACAGATTTCAGTTGAGAATAACCAAGAATAAACAAATTTGCTGCTTTTAAAATGTGTAATAACTGGTTACTAAATGGGTTATTAATGACTAATTAGTTAATATTTTTGTATATTTGCCACAGATCCTGGTGATTTCCGCCACCCTGCTCCTGCACACATGTGAGTGCCACTGTTATTTAATATGAATCAAGCAACTTCTTAAAGTAATTAGAATAAGTACTTTGAGCATCTATCTTAATCTTGTTTCAATACAGTGGAAGCAACTTTTCAGGCCAAAGAGGATCTTCATTGACTGCACCACTGTCACTGGAACAGCGTAAGTATTAGGCATTATTATATTTAAAAAACAAACAAACAAATGGTTAAAATGATAAATCATTAAGATGTGAAAACCTGTACTTAATCAATGGGGAGGTAGAGATGTCTTTGAGGTGATACTATGCCTCCCTATGGGCTAGACTCTGGTGCAAGAAGAGGAGGAGATTGAGCTCTGAGGTGGCTGATGGTTCTGCTGCTGCAGTTGGGGATGATGCAGAGGGTTCAAACAGATTTTATAGCACATGTCCAGCTGACTTCCTGCTGGCAGAGCTTATTTTTTGAAGTGTATTTTTGGTGGCACGCAGCATGCCATGTTCACTTCTCTAGAGCTCCTTTAACCTCTCCCAGGGTGAACAGTTCAGGTCTTGACGAACCTGAAGTGTTTCTTACTGTATATTAGTCATTGTGATTGTGTCAATGTACCATGTTAGTATAATATAAGTAATATAAGTTAGTATAATAATTTAATTGTTACTCAAGTTAGTGTTCACTGATGCCATTTTGTACTAGTGTTTTGCAGAATGGTGACGTTATTTCTGTGACGATATGCAATTTTATTCATGAAATTGTCATATTGTGATTCACAAATGACACATTTCTCCACCCTCACCTATTGTTCAGTCTTTATATGTTTTGAGAAAGTGACAGGTGAATGTAACCACTGCTTCTGAAGAACAATATATAGACACAAGATGCCTGTGAATCGAGATCAAATCCTAGTTGTGGTCTGAATATTTTTGGTATATCAACCACGACTATATAATACCTTACCTAGCAGTCAAAAAATAGTCGTCCCTTGGCTGTCTTGTTTACTTTTCACACAGTATCAACTTATAACATGGCAGATTTATTCCGTATCATTAGTTTTTTGTCCCTGTATGTTTCAGGGAGAGTCTTTGTGACCTATGAGGCCGACAGTGACAAACATGTCAACGAGGTCATCAGCTTTGTGGCTCTGCTGCGGCACAACGGCTTTGATACTCACGTATGTACTGTTCCAGTTTGACAAATTACTTCAGACATTTGTGTAATGATGTATTATTAATTAATTGCAATTTGTTAAACATTTTGTAACTATTCTAAAGGCATTGTCTAATGTTCAAAGACAAATTTAAATTTATCAGGTTGCCGATGGCCATCTTAACACATGCTTGATTGTAGTCATTTCATTTTTTTGTACGTTTTTACCTAGAATCATGACGAGTTACTATGAAAACCTAGAAATTGAACTAACGTGGATTTGATAACATTTAAAGGCCGAAGGGTCTCTCTGATTTGATTGAATAAAGCGTTATGAGTGGACTTTGTCACTTCGCCCTATTTGGGAAACCCTACCACTGTAACATTATCCTGCGGAGAATGCACATAGTCAATAATATTTGGGAACTTTGTGCAAAATGTGCTCAGAAAGTTATTTGTTTTTTTTTCCCCCCAGATTGACATGTTTGAGCAGCATTTCAGGAGCATAAGCAAAATTGACTTCATGGAACGTTATCTCAGTGAGGTAAATTACACCTTATTTAATCCTACCTGTACCTTTATATTTTATTCTATTTTATTACATATTTTTTATTATATTGTTTACCTTTTCCCCTGCACTTTTTTGCAACACTTTTTTACCGTGTACTATTATTGCATGCTATTAGTACTTCTTGACTATCTTAGCGAGTCAACGGTTCTTCTGATCCTGAGCATTTCATTGCATTGTTGACCTTGTGTTGATCCTGCACATGACAAATAAACAATCTTGAATCTTGAATCCAGTGAATATCTGTATATTTGCCGATCACTTTCTATACTATTATACAAGCACATTCATACACCAAAAGTCAACACTTTATACTGTATTCATGACAAAATAAGTATCTTCAGTGTGCAATATTAGGCATGCTTTTACAGTAGATGTGCTATGACAACAATGAGCCTTGTTACAGTGAAGACAACTCATTTTGTTTATGTTTGTTTTGTTTCTATAGAAAGAATACCTGATCATCATCATCATCAGCCCCAAGTACTACAGCACAGTGACAGCTCCCCCTATGGGTCATGAGTACGATGAGCGCACCATCAATACAGTATACATCCACAAACAGGTATCATAAAACACCAGCATGATACAAGATACAGTCATTACTACAGCTGCTACTACTACTGCTATTACTATCACTAATTCAATTGGTAAAATATACTTCAAATGGCTGGCTCTCAGCAAAAATCAAACCTAACTAATGTGATATTGAAAGTGCCAAACCTCAAAAGGCTTTATTTCATCTTTTCTGTATTTTCTGTATTTCTTTATGTATTTCAAAAGAGAAATCTTGCACATTTAATGCACATTTTGACTCTGTTTCTAATAATGAATGTGTGTGTTTAAAATTAAGATATTACAAATTGCAAATACTTCAAACATTTAATGGGTCCTTGACTGTTGATTTCAGCTACAAAATGAATTCATCCAGAATGGGAGCAAGAATTTCCGCTTCATTCCAATTTTGTTTCCTGGAGCTAAAAGGGTAAGGAGCAGCAGATGGTTTGAACACAATTAACAGAACATTAATGAAGACATGTATGCTCATGTGTTGTGTGTCCTCATGTCAGTGTCACGTCCCAGCCTGGCTTCAAAACACAAATGTTTACTCTTGGCCCCGAGATCGCGATGACATCCTGCGAAGGCTTATGAGAGTGGAGAAGTACAATCCACCTCCTATTGGAGATCTTCCCACCATCATCTCTATCCACATTTAGACGCAACAGTTTTGGACTATCCACATTATGTATTGGATTCTTTGATTGGTACATTTTTGTGGGGAGGAACTTCTGTCGTTGACCACCATCGAGGACTTCAGCTATAATGGGAAAAGTAATCTGCTATATACAGTATTGAGCTACTCATCTGTGTTCAGAATGGGCAGTTCAGAGAATATTACTTATCCTGGATACTAGCACAATGCAGCAATGTATTTAATGTCACCTGATTGTGTAAATGCAGAAAATGTCTTGGTCTGGAAACTTGAAACATGTGACAATCCTGCTACCTATGGTTTATCAGTACTGTGTGTTGTGGTGCATTCAGTTTAGCTTTACTTTTAATAAATATATACAATTCATTTTTCAATGTAGTATTATGTGTTTCTGTATGATTATGAACTGTAAAGCGTTTTGGGTGTCTTGAAAGGTGCAATTAATTATTATTATTATTATTATTATTATCACAAGTGCTTGCTTGTTTTTTGTCATGTTATTGTAGAAATATATGGAAAACAGATGAACTCATGCTTGAAATATCTGAACTCATTTTATTACTACTTTTATGGAACATTTATTGTAAATATTTTCCCAATGACAGGGAACTAAAACAAGATTTATATTGTAGCTACACCTTGTACCTTTTGAGTAACCACTAAAGTAAGTGGCATCGTCTCTTACCTACTTTTAAAACAAAAACTTCCTACTGACATAAAAGTTTCAAAGGCACAATATAACACAAATTTAGCCAGTATAAGATAATGAAATGTGTTTTTAACTTGTCAAAAACATCTGTTATTTATGAGTTTGAGGCATGCACAGACAGTATGGTTCTACCTTGAGGGTTGTGGCTGCATTTTTTACATAGTGATCTTTTTGTACTGGGCTGTGACAGGGAGACATGGCAGTGTGTATAACAACTTTATTACTATTGCGTGTTCTACCACCTCAACTTAGTTTTATAGCTTACTCTGGAGAAAATACAAGGCGTAATCAAGGTGTGAAACAGGATGTTATTCTGAAGAAGTGGTAGCAACTTCTGAAGAATCTGTTCTCAAAATGGGTCACAAAAACTGCTTGTGGTTTGTGATAATCACGTGTTTGTGTACGATGACATACTTCTACAGTAATAGGAGGAGACACAGGCCAGTTGAAATACCAGTAATGTGCAGGTGTGGAAATTTAAATTTTTTTTGTAAATATACATCTTTTTGATCATTATATGGGCACTATCAAGTGGTTTTGCCCATATAGTTAAGGGTATGTCTAACATTTCATTTATTAGTTAGAAATTTACACATTTCAATGAAATTGATTCACTATATATCACATAGAGTCCATTATGAACTGGTCACTCAAAAGTAAATTTAATGCAATTGGACAATTTGAAGATAAACTATTAAGGGTGAGGTCATTGGGTCTATATTACATGAAAAAAGGCCAGTAATAAAGCAAGGACAAATTTGCATTCTGTACAATATTACGACAGGTATTATATATAATGGTATAACTTTTCTCACTAAATAAATAAACAAATACATAAATGCATAAATAAATACATAGTTTAAGTAGATATTAAAGATTGTAATATATATTTTGGGTTCTACATGAACATATAGATTTTAAGTTGAGTCATGTGGACTATAGTGAAAGTTGACGACTTTCCCATAGTGAGATAGGACCAGTACCCAAGTAGAGGTCTCTACAAGTACATCTAGAGTTTTTGTATGGTAAATTAGTATATATTGATGGTGCAATTCACCAATATCAGCACATTAACAATAAAAAAAAAAAAAAAAAAAATAAAATATATATATATATATATGGTAATTGGACATAAAACGGGTGACAACTGTGATATTTCATTTGTTTATCTTCACAAAGAGGTAACACTGCAGAGAGTTCATACAGACATTTAAAAAATCTGAAACAGTGTCTCATATATTCATTCATATATTGAATAGTACATGAAATAATATTAATTTTAATACATAATAACAAAAGACAACATTTTGTAATAAAAGTGGATTACAAAGTGACATTTGTTGAAATAAAAGTTTTTTTAAGAATTAGGAAACAGAAATTAGACGATAATTTTGTAAAAACACTGAAGTGCTATTTGTTCAAAGCTAAAAAATACACTTAAAAAGCCAGAAGCGTTTTCAATTTCCTTCAAGGAAAAGTACTATACAATAAGTTACAGTACAGTGAATTTGTCCAAACCGACTTTTGTTCCCGTCTTCCAGCCTTTCCTTAAGAAATTTCCCCAAAAAGGAGCTGAACAGTCAGCTTGTTGTCAGTACTGTGTGTAACATGTTTTTGAGCAAAGCTAACACTAGAGAATGTCACATCTGCGTTGAGTTGTAGGACATTTGTACTTCATGTGCTCAGAAAAATACTTCATGTTTGTCAAGATGCACTTCACACGTCATCTGCCGGTAGTGGAGGTATGTTGAACCTTGGTCTGGTGAAGAAAGCCATCTTCTCTCTGTTGACATAAACGCATGACATTACCTCAATAGCTGCGTTTTTTTCTTGACCAAAGGCTTTTTGGACATGACAGCTGTAGTGAGAGGGTTGAGAAATTTTACGAATGGTTGTGGCCGAGAACAAACCCCACAACGCCAAGATGTGACTACCAAAAGGCCTTAAACCACTACTACACCAACAGTGAGCACTCATTCACTGGATTTCCAATGACATCACAACATTCATTATGCTGAAAATACATAATGGAAATGAGGGGCAGGTATTGTTGCTGTTTTTAAGTTGTGAGAATCTGTAGCCGCTTGTCACATCCACATTACAGCCATATTTAACACACAAACATGGCATTTTTAGGCTGTGTTCTTCTCTTAAACAGAAAACACTGATGTTATGTGGTAATATAGGATGTGCGCTACTGTTTTTAAACTCATTACATCTTCACTACGATCATTTGAGTAATTTCAGCCCTAGAATTAACAGTCTCTACTGAACTAAGGGTAAAATGCAGCTGTTAACATAAAAAACTACCACTACATGACATCACAAAGTGACACAGAGCATTTTGAGCTTTGGAGATGTAGACAGACAGATTACTCAAAGGTGTGAAAGAAACAAAACACAACTCCAGGTATGTTTTTGAGGAGGTAACAGCAGTATAACATGGCTTAAAGCTCATAAGAATCAATTTTGTGTAATATAGGACCTTTAAGTTATGTATCTGGGAAACTCATTTGTTTCTGTTTATACTGTAACACACCTGAAGGTCTGGACGGGCAGTGGCTCCTTGCTCTGCCCTCTCATCTGCAGCACCTCTTTGGACGCCTTCCTCAACCGCCGCTCTGCCGCCTCCTCCTGTCGCTGCTCCTGTTTGCTTTGGCTTGCCTTCAGTGCAAACATGTGGTGTGATGACAATAGGGAAAACAAAGCATATTTTACAATTGATCTCAACTGCTGGCTTTGGTGACAAGATTATTGCTATGCTTGGCTAACCTTGCGTATAAAAATGCTACATTGCCACATTTATCTGGAACATAAATATAATATAGGGCAGTGGTTTTAGTAGTTTCCATACAAGAAATATTTGGCCTAAACTATGTTGGCAACAGGACTACTAAATAGGACTAAACCAAATCTAAAATAGGTACAAACCAGGTCTAAACATTTGAACATACAGTATTTGAAGCAAAGGGCCATGAGCCAGTGGTCTAAACACAAGAATTAGGCTATAGTTAGTCACTCATCCATGTGTCAGTGGCCTTGTTCACATGCACACCACAATCTGATTCTAATCTGATTTCTGCACCTTTAACAGTACTTAAGTGACATGTAAACTGCAAAATCTCATGTGAGTGATCAGAGGAATCATGATTAGAAACAAATGAGATGATTAACTAATCTTAAAACACCAAAAATCTGATATTAATCTGATGTTGAGTGTGTCAGCCCTTTTTTGTGAAAGCAACCTCTAGCTAATATCAAGTTTTTGCAAACCATGCAAAATTTGTATTCCAAAGCAAAGGACATATGCTCAATATGAATAGTGCCCCTTAGTAAACCCCCTACCCTCCCATCCCCTCACAAAAATCAACAATTGAAGAGTTAAAATGCAATAACTTTGAAGTATTATATTATTGGCTGAATTTAGTACATTTTCACATTTTTTCCCCTTGTCAAGCCAAAACTCTAATATGCAGCCTATAATGTAATACTTTATAATGTAATTATTATAAGTATTACATTACATGGCGGCACGGTAGCTGAATGGGTAGCGCTCATGCTTCACAGCAAGAAGGTTCCGGGTTCGATCCCCGGGTCACCCAGGCCTTTCCGTGTGTGTTGCATGCATGGTCTGGGTTCGATCCCCGGGTCGCCTGGGCCTTTCTGTGTGGAGTTTGCATGTTCTCCCCGTGTCTGGGTGGGTTTCCTCCCGTGTCTGGGTGGGTTTCCTCCGGGCACTCCGGTTTCCCCCACCAACCCAAAACATGAACCATAGGTAAATCCTCCAGCTTAGGTCCTGACCAAGCCAAAGCAAGAAGATCATGGAGATGGTCCCCGGGCGCAGTAATGTGCTGCTCACTGCTCCTAATAACAGGATGGGTCAAATGCAGAACTGGAATTTCCCCACTGTGGGACTAATAAAGGCATAGCTTTCTTTCTTATTGGTCATTATGACATTAAGTTATTATATTATTGGCCATTTTTTACATTATGGGCTTATTACTTTAAAATTGTCCAAAATGTCTTCATAGAGCTTAACCCAGTTGCTGTTAGTGTCATACACATTATACCTATGGGGTCTGTACCTGTCTGTGTGCCTCTCGTAGCAGTCGTCTAAAGCGCTCGTCGCGTAGCGCCCAGTGTGGCAGCTCGGACGTGTCCCGGCTCTGAGGCTCCTCCAGTCTCAGCTTGAGCTCCCGCAGCGCGCTCAGCTCCTCCAGTAGCTGCCTCTGGCGCACTCTGCAGGCCTGGAGGTCCAGCTCCAGATCCAGAGAGGTGCGAGTGGGCTGCTCTGCCAGGGACGAACGGTAAGACTGCTGCTGACAGAAAGGTATTATTAGGCTCAAAGCCTTCATTATGACTGAGATTTTAACTTGAGAGCTTAACTTTACCTGCTTATATCGTAATGTTCTCCTCTCCACTGTGTTTCGAATAAAAGGAGTTTTCTTTGGTAAAGTTGAGCTGTCACTGTCACTGCGATACAGCTGCAAGATCAAAGCACATGTTTATTAGTAAACATATAAGTGTCTAACATTTTTTCTTTTGAGCTCATACCCGGCAGACATATTGGCTGCGAGCCCCAGGAGAGAAGGTCTGTGAGCGGACAATGGTGCTGCCCCTCATGAACGGGGAGTGGCTCCAGCGCCCCCCTCTGTCTTTAGGGCGTACTCGCACCAGCTCTGGAAAGGGTCCCTCAGTCATAGTCGCCTTCTCCACCTGACAGTAGCAATCATAAAAAATTATGAAATGAAGACATACAAGGGCAGACAGTTAGGCTTACTAACATCACAAAATCAGTTTGCATAAAATAAAACAATTTACTGGACAAATTCCCCACTACTTCAGAGTCACTAGTACCTTGACTGCAGGCATTTTGATAGGAGTGATGTCACAGCGCCCTCCAGTGGTGAGGTATGTCCCGTCAGTACAGAGCCCTTCAGAGCACAGGGCAGTGAAGGCGGTGCTATTACTGCAGCCACTGTCCACTGACTCAGCCTGCCAGTTCCTATAACATAGAGTCAGATCTCCGTGAAGATAGAACAGGGACAATAAATCTAAACATATTTATAACTTTTATATTAAACTTCACCTCTCAGGTGGTCCCTCTCTCTGCTCTTCACTCTTATGCCGCAGCGTCTCCAGTTCACTGCTGTCCTGATGTGAGTTGTTGCGGGACAGAAGACTACAGACCTTGTCCTGAAATGCCACAAAGATCCATAGTTCCACATAATAATAATATTTTACGGGACTTATATTAAATTGAGATGGCAGCAGACAAAATCACTATCAAAGTTAGCATATTTGTGTTTTGGATAGTTCTAATAAACATACAATATACAGGAATTTACAGGCATACTGGCTTGTAATACTATAGAACTGCACTGACAGATGAAGGTACAGCATGACTATTTTGTGGATTACTCACCGCACACCTGCACACTGTTAGCTATGTGACAGTTTTAGAAAGAATTCTCCTGAAGCTAAACTGGGACATTTTTGCACATATGATAATAATAAGTGAATGTTATGTAATTATTTTCTTAAGACTGTATGAGAAAGCAATTAAAAAGGGCATGAACTTGAGTCTGTAATTAATGCAATTCAATCTTAAATTTCCCATATTATTGAAAACCTAATATGTTGCTGTTGTTACTGGCTGATTAGCCATTTCAAGAGGCTCCCAATGCAATCACCTCCCATGCCTCAACTCACCCAAACCTCACAGTGTTTTTGCAATGGGTGTATTTACCAGGACCCTGGGCCTCTCCTCAAGACCGTCCTGCTGCCGACGCAGGGTCTTGGCTTCAGGTCTAAGCTCTGGGCTCACCATCTGCAGCTGAAGAGAGTGGTACAACATCTCCACACTCCTCTCACAGTCTGACAGGCCCACCTGTGCTTTACCCTGTCCACACAAAACAACAGAAACATCACTGACAGGGGCAATAACAGCTATAGCCTATACTGCAACAATACCATAAAGTGGCTATTAAAGTGGTCGCAGTGTGATCAAAATAATAATCTGAATGGTCAAATCGAAAATCCTAAAGGCTGCCATCGTTTAATTTACTAAAACCTCAAATATTTAGTGAGACTGCCAACCCTGTAAGTTGGACCTGCTAAGACTAGTAGTACAAATTTCAGTCTTTTCTCAAACATAATTAATGGTCCTGAATGTATTTAAAATGTGCAATGTGAATTAAATGGTTGTCAGAAGAAAAAAAAAATCACAATTAAGTATTTTCCAAAATCCTATTCTACTATTCTTCATCAGTTAGAACTAACACAACTGTGAAGACATTCAATTCGACAAAAAAGAAATCAAAATAAAAAAAAACATATGATGAGGAATAATCTTGCCAAGAAGTAAACATCTACAGCTTATTCATGTACAGTCATTCAAATTAAAAATATAGGTATTTCTCTATGGGAGCAGAGAAGTTGTTGAATGAAATATAAGATAAGATTGTATTGATCTCACATAGGAGAAATTTACATTACATTATAATGCTGTGATCTTTGAACTGACATACTGTGTGCAAAATTATTAGGCAAGTGGATATTTTGACCATATGATTTTTACGCATATTCTCCAGCTCCAAGCTGTATAAACATGAATTCTTGTTGGATTTAAGGATATCAGGTGAAGTGTATTGTCTAACAAGGGAGGGTGTGGCCTAAGGATCAACCCCCTATATCAAGGTGTGTAGAATTATTAGGCAGCTTCTTTTCCTCAGGCAAAATGGGCCAAAAAAGAGATTTAACCGACTCTGAAAAATCTAAATTTCAGAGGGATGCAGCACTCTTGAAATTGCAAAGATATTAGCGTGTGATCCCAGAACCATCAAATGTCAACAGTGTGCTGAGAAAAAATAAAAATAATGGCAAGAGATTTGAGAAGAATCTAACATGAAGCTACCAGGAACCCATTATCCTCCAGCGCTGTCATATTCCAGAACTGAAACCTACCTGGAGTGTCCAGAAGTACAAGGTGTTCAGTACTCAGAGACATGGCCAAGGTTGGGCTGAAACCACCACTGAAACATAAGCTGAAACTTCAAGACTGGACCAAAAAATATTTGAAGACTGATTTTTCAAAGGTTTGAAAGGTTTGGTATGGACTGAGGAGATGAGAGTGACTCTTGAGGGCCTGTGGCTGGATCAGTAATGGGCACAGAGCTCCACTTCGACTCAGATGCCAGCAAGGTGGAGGTAGGGTACTGGTATGGGCTGATATTATTAAAGATGAGCTTCTTGGACATTTTTGGGTTAAGGATGGTCTCAAAACGAACTCCAAACTTACTGCCAGTTTTTAGATGACACTTTCTTCAAGCAGTGGTGCAGGAAAAAGTCTGCATCTTTCAAGAGGACAATGATTTTTATGCAGGACAATGCTCCATCGCATGCATCGAAGTAGTAAAGGCCTTAAAGATGAAAAAATAATGACATGGCTACCTTTCTCACCTGACCTAAACTCTATTGAGAACTTGTGGGCCCTTAATAAATTAAAAGGCTAAAATTAAAGGCTTATGATCATTATTGGGAAGATATGAAGAGATGAAAAGAAACAAGTGAGAAATGAAAATGTTAATTTTTAGTTACATAAATATTCTGCACATTAATAGTTGCCTAACAATTGTGCATACATAGTTGTAGTTGTTCAATTATAAAATTATTCCTCATAAATACAACTTAACAAATAATTATGCACTGTACCAGCATTGTACCAGAAATATGGCTAAAAACATCTGTACTGTTTTTACCTTAAGGAGGATCAAATTTAACTTTTTGCCATTTTGTTCCAGATATATAAATTTAACTACACATATACGTAAGGAGACGCAGACCCACCAGCAGCTCGTCCTGTGCCAGTGGTCCCAGGGCACACACAGAGAGCTGCAGAGCACTCAGGGCCAAAGCATTGGGCGGGACAGGGATCCGGAACCCCTCATTAAAACTCAGGTTAGACTGAGGCTCCAGTGCTGTGCAGCAATAAAACGCACAGGCTCGAGATGCATCCAGGGGAACCAAGTGCACCTTCACATACCTGAAGTCACACACAGACAAATGAAAATCAATGACACCTCTCACATGTTCTAAACAGGGGTTAGAGCTGTACAATTAGTCACATTACAGTTGTGTTTGTACTGTACTAATAATCTAATGACCAATGTGAGTTTTGTAGCTTTGTTGATCAGTCAAATCTAGGTGTTGTCATTTTGTTAGGCAGTCCACGTATTAACAAAGATTATAATTATTATATCAGAACAGTACTCACACTTTATAACTGTCTTTAACCAGAGACTTGTTCAGATTCTTGAGCTGCAGCAGATGCAGCCGCAGAGACTGAGAAGCAGATTCCCACCTGATCACAAGGAAACAATGTCAAAACAAATAATACAGATGACCCAAGATTGATTTTAAAAAGAAAGTTTACTTAAATATGGCTATACTGAGAAATTATTCCAAACACAGATTGCATTAAATCAAGGTATTTTCTTACAGCAGTCCGAGCTGGATCACGGTGGGCTCATTCACAGGCTGCAGCTCTTTAATGTAAGACATGTCCTCAGCATCTTCAACCCTGTCCAAAAATGTTCCTCAGCCATTTAGTTTGAATGTCATGGATGTTTGCCTACATTGAAGCATTGTACTGCAATCTTCATTTGTAACACTAGGGGGAGCATTTGTTGTGTCCTTACCTCCTGCCCCAGGCTTCAAACACACCACTGTCCGTGGCCAGGGCGTCCTCTGACACCCCTGCTGAGACCCTCCTGGTTCTTCTGCCACTTCTGTTGGCACTGTTGCCCCGAAGAGTCACCCCTGAACAGTTATATGAAGACTTTAAAACTATTGTGCGTGACAACATATCCTTGATAAATACAACATGAAAAACACATTAACAAAACAGGTGTTAAGTGTTACCTGTGGAGGTGAAGCTGGGCTGTGCTGGATTATGACTCTTGGCCTCTCCCTGAGGTCCTGCGTCGTCAGACCCCAACATTGCGACGGCTGAGTGGGCATGACTTTGGGACTGTGCCCTGATCTCCTCTAGCAACCCCCTTCCTGCCTGCTCCATATACTCTTCTGTCATCTGCGTCAAAGGACAGTCCTGGGGTGCAGAGTGGTAGGGTGTATCCATGGGTGAGCTGGGAGGGGAGAGGGAGGAGAGAGAAGAGCGGGACGACAGCGAGGCTAAGGATTGCGGTGTATCATGGGATCGTTTGGTCTTGCTCTGGGACAGAGGATCTGGGGGGAACATGCCGGTGTCCTGGGATAGGAGGTATCGCAGGTGGGGGTCCAGAGGCTCCCCTTCATGGCGCTCAAACTGGGGCAGACCGTAGATGTCGCTGAAGCTGATGGAGCTGAGCGAGCCACGACTAGAGGCCAAAGACCCTCGACTCGAGGCTAGAGAGCCCCGACTGCTGCTGGAGGAGACCGTCAGTGAACTGGCTGACAGACTGCACAGAAAGGGAATAATATGTGTGTTAAAACAATATGACAAGAGACATTAGCAGCAACACTCACATACATAAAGTGCATGTACCTCTTGAGTTGGGAGTGCAGATAAGTTGTGATGCGAGTTGCTTCCTCTAGCTGTCTCAGCAGAAGATTCCTCTTCTCCTGCTGCAGGACTCTATGTGCAGTCACAAGAAGGGGTAGATTTAATATTTTAGGGTTAACTATGAGGCCGAATGTTTGGTCATGGTTTATTTCTGGTCTAGTCTCTACAGAGTTTATTCTGCAGATAGAGTTATCTGATGTCATTCATTGTGGAGCTGTACCTCTGGTTGGCGCCCTGGCTCTGGGAACTGTGTGCCCGCTGCACTTCGTCCTCCAGGCGGCTGCGCTCCTGCTCCAGTCTCAGTAGAGTGTCCTGGGACACTGGCTGCTGTTTGCTGAGCAGAGTGTCCTGGGACGGCTGCTGTTTGCTGAGCAGAGTCAGCTCCTGCAGCAGAGCCTCCTTCTCCTTCAGCAGCTGCAGAAAGTCTCTGTCGGCCTCAGCGCGGCCGCTCCAGCTCTCACTGTCCAGCTGTGCGAGCTGGTGCTGGATACTCTGCACCCTGAGGCCACACAGAGGGACAAACAGGGAACACAGGTTTAACCAAAGGGGTCCCCAGTCATTGCACTATGGTTGCCTTTCTCCTAACAGGCTGCCTCAGTAGCATTGACAAAAGGGTCAAATGCAAAAGATAAAATGTCGTTGGATGTCAATTAAATGAACATTAACTGTCGCTTTATAAAACAAGAGAATAATTTATAGACTGATGCAATAGAAATACCTGTATACTTTACTTCACCTTTCAGTTTCACACACAAACACACACAAACCACAGTGCATCAACTGGTAAGTTATACTGATATTTATGCTTCAACTACAGTTGTATGTAATGACAGAATTTCGAGCTGAATTAGTACCTGCAGCTGTACAGGGGACAGAGGTGTACACAGATGAAGTCAGCGGCTCGTGTTAAATAACTGTGTTTATGTGTCCTACTGCTCAGACCGGTGACTCAGGGACCGAGCATTTGAGTTTCCACAGACCCCTCTTCTCTCCTGAGGTCATGGCTGGCACTGCTGCAGCCAAAACTACAAGATGAGCTAAAACTAATTATTTATTAATTTTATTACTTGCGTATAATTGTTTAATATTACTATGCTCTTTAAACAGGGTAATTGCTAAACATTGTAACTGCCAAACTCTACACTTTTATGCATGAGACTTGACACCTGCACCTGTGTATGAGGATGAGCTGCACTGTTTATTTTGTCTATTTTAAATCCCTGTTCTTTGTATTGCACTAATGTTTACTCTTCAAATAAACAACTCAACAGCAACACTTTTTCTTTTGCTCCTGTCCATCATATATTATGCTGTCTTTAATGTGCTTAATCAGTGCTTAAGCACTCCTTGTGTTAACCCTGCAATGGTCAGTATCAAATGTTGTCCATATGTAAAATACACAATTGTTAATGCAATAAGTCAATACAATGTTTTGATAGAGAGATGATGTCATAATACAGTTTGTTGTGTATGAGGCTGACATAAAATAACTGATAACAGGCATATATACTGGTTTTACGGTTAAATTAAATCATAAAACCATAAAAAAAGAATGAAGATGTGTTATGTCTCCATGTATAATGCCCATGTATTTATCTGATTTGCCAACAAGGAACTCCCTAACTACTAACTACTAACTAACTCTAACTACCTTTTACTTTGTCTGCTAGCCCTAATCCAGTGTTGCTAGGAATGTACATGTAGTGTGTAAATGACAGCAATATTCTGAACTACAATAATTTGGCTACCACCTCATACAAGTTCTGAAAGGTCCTTGACATTAAGTTGGTCTTTACAGTATAATTTATTCTGTCCCTATATTTAACTGCACAGAGCAGTGTGTATGGAGCACCTTGTGGAGTGGAGGGTGTGGGTGCTCACACAAAGGCGGCTCACAGTCACAAGAATGTGACCACCCAGCTCATTCCTGCACCAGCCACTAGCAAAAATACTATCAAAGGGCTGGTCCCGGCCTGAGCTCACGGACGGGGCGACAAGGGGGGAGGAGTGTGTCAGTACTGCACAGATAAATAACAAAATAACAAACATACTTTTTCTTGGCCTCCTCGTACTGCCAGTTCAGTTTCACTTTGTCTACCAAATGGGCAGAGTCTTGGGAGCCATACTAGAAACACAAGACACATTATAAGCATCAACAGTGGATTGTTCATTTCTTTATAAATATCACAACGAATATCTTTCATATACAGGACGTAATTCAGTTTGCCTTTTTTGTGACTTATTTAGCTTATTTTCAGTTTTTGTTGATTTAATGGTTTTCTGAAAGACAATTTCGTCAATAAGAATTGTTTTTAAATGTGATTTAGCCTAAAATATGATACATTTTGTTAGTTATCCAGTGTTACCTCCCCCAGTGGCTCAGTCTGGCAGCCCGTGTCACAGTACTGCTGCAGCACATAGTCAGAGCTCCCGCTGTGGTTCACGTCTCCACTTGAGTCCCCGATCGACAGGCTGCTCTGGAAGTTCACTGTCAGCTTTGCCAGGCTCTGAAATAAACGTGCAATGGTAAATGGACGGTATATCATTTGTATTATTATTATTTTTTATATAACTGAAACATGTATTAATGTTTTCATTCAAAACAAAATAAGAAACTAAAAACAAGAAAAACAAAAACAGTGTGTGGCATACAGTAATGTCACACAGTAACACATCTGTATGATTCAATGCAAAGTTAAAACCATTGCTGGCTTTCAAAAGACATCACAACATTCTATAGTAATGAATACAGATGGGGAGTAGCTAAAATGAATATTGTTAAAATGCATGTAATACAGTGAGTTCTTGAGTGTAGATAAAAACTGAAAACACCAGGTTCAACATTTGCAAATTTACCTTTTGGATATTTCACGGCAGAGTACAATGTAATCAAAAGAAAAATCTGGCTCTAGCCCCCATCTGGGAGTATGACATCATCACACCATTCTCCAGGGAGATAAAATACAGTTTATGCCATACTGTGAAATACTATAGCCAAAGTAACAACAGCTCCATGGAGAGAAGCAGGAAGAGACCATCCTCCAGGCCAAATAAGAATTAGGTATGTGCTCACAGTAAGGAGGCATGTTTTTTTTTCTTTTTTTAGAGCATTAAAAATATGAAAAAACTAAAATAACAATCTTATTTTAGTCAAATGTAGCTTTAAGGTACGCAATGGGGTTTTAACAGAACTGACACAGCAACTTAATCATCTGTCTCATTGCTTAGTCAACTAGTCCTCCCTTGCATTTACCCCCCATCATCTTCTCACACGTAGCCTTATCCTTCATTCTATTCAACATTTTCAGTGTAATATTCTTATTCTTTATGTTAAGAGACAGTAAGTCAAGTTAATATGCATTTTGCTATTGGTGAACACATTATTGTCATGAAGGTTAATCCACTTAAATCAGCAGCAGCCTGACAATGATAACAAAGAAGAAATGAATTATTAATCATTGTACAGTACTACATACTTGCATTACAGGTTGAACAAAAATGCAGTTTGTTGTGAAAGATAAAAGGCATCACAGTCTTGTTACAGTCGAAAGAGATGGTGCTTTATATTAACCACAAAGATGTGGCAGTGATTCAGATGTCTGCAAATCTGGACAATATCTCCCTGTAGTTTAGTCATACGACAGTGGTAAGACACAAAGAGTTAACTGTAGAACTGTCCTCTCTACCCAGAAAGACGTAACAATAATGCAATAGTCAGTATCACTTTATGACAGCTACACTTTAATTAGCTTTAATAAAGCATGAACAAAGATATAGCACATAATGAACAATGAGAATGATCTAGGCTTAGTAACTATTTAATGAATGCCCTAACTTTTAAATCCTAGCACAATTTAATAGTTAGTAAGCCTGAATCATTGTTTTAACAATAATCTGTTCATTATGAAATAAGTCTTTATTCAGGCTTTATTAAGGCTAAGTAAGGTGTAGTTATTATAAAGTGGGACCTATTAAGTCTTATATAGCACTTCACAATATTACACATGATATGATCTGACCATTTGTAGCAGAACTTTATAATTGTAAATATACATTATTTCCTCCCTCACCACGCTGGGACCATAGCCTGTGCTGTGTATCACCTGTATGAGGTCCTGCCTCTCCTTCTCGCCGGAGCTGATGGCCTTCTTGATGCTGCGCAGTTCATTGAAAATGGCCTGAGCCTCGTCCAGTTTGTAGTTGGTCTGACTGCTCGACATCTTCCTGTCGATTCTGGGGACAACAAATACAGTTATTTATAATTGTGCTGGATTATGATAGAATGCTTTTGGTAAATTGTATGTGGAGTGACAATATCAACAGAAAAATAGATTTTTTTATATTCTGTATTATACAGAAAAGCACCAGTTTTAAAGTGGCTTAACTGCAAGTACGCAGTACTCACTCACTGCACGGTTATTTAAAAACTGTAAACAATACCATACATGTAACATATTTTAGAGTCAATTTAGCTAAAAACTTGTTTTATCATAAGATGCTGGGGAAATGCTGAGGAATATATGTACCTCTATGAACCACTTAAGTTTTAGTATTGGTCACATCAGTACAATATTGTGTACTCAGTTAAGAGTTACTCTTAAAAAACAGCTACAAAGGTTATGTTGTACATTTCATAAAGTTATTGTGTTTGAAAACAATACAGCACAGAGTAATAAGGTAATTTTTGAACATGCTGACAAAACAATAATCCCCAATGATTTAAAGTCAAAGTATTTAGTGTGGGAATGAGGAGACATGTTCTACTTTTAGCCTATGGTCACTAATCTTCATCTTTGACAGTGAAATCTGTGCTATTGATGTTTAATCGTATTTTTTTTCTGTTGTGTCATATAAAAACTATGAAGTTAGTTACTGCCCCTCCCTCTCTCTCTCTCTCCTCCCAAAAAGCCTTCAACACCAGGTACTGTTCATTCAGACTGACCTCTTCCTCCCAAAACAAGTCCTCCTTTGTCCCCCACCCCACCACTAGACCTGCAGTTTAAGTTTAGAAAAAAAAAAGGAAATGTTGTGCCCACCCCTCTATGCCTGCTGGGCTCAGCCCACACCCAAAATGAAATTTGCCACCTCTGCTAATATTTACTGTTTTATAAAATAATACAACAAATAGCTCATTTTGAAAGTGGGCGAATATACGAAGATTTGTTAAGCTTTGATCCCACGTAATGTCCTCATAAATGTACATTATACCTTCTATTTCCACTAGACCCAATGCTGGCTGGTTTTGTGTTATTGTGTCCTTGGGCAAGACACTTCCTCTAGCCTGTCTAAATTGTGTTATTGTGATTGTGTTGGAGAAGCCAGAGTGACCAATGTCCAGACCAGTATTTATTCAAGCTAGATAAGGCATTTGAAATCTTTTATTGGATTTTATTATCTTTGACCTTTTTTATACTACATTACAATATTTTTTCTACACTTAGGTCTTAACGCTGATCAGAAAGATAAACCTGGTCGTAGACTTTTCCAGTTAAATTTAGTATAAGAACTTACTGAAATTTAGAGGAAAAACAATAGAATACAAATATTAAAAAACTGGTTGAATGCAAGAATCGTCTCTATTCTTATGACTGAACAGATAAAGTTTTGGCCCAGAAGGAGGAGGTTTTGGGCAGTGACGATGTAAGTGGCGCTTTATCAGATGAGACGTGTTGCGCAGAACAATTAGACAAACTGCTGACGAGGGCACAGATCTAAACAAACAGCCTCAGGGTCAGTGTTGATCAGGACAGAACTCACTCCAAAACAATGGGACACACACAGAGGTAAAACAAAGGCACCCATGCACCCCTGGGACAAGGGCACACACACACAATCCAGGAGGATGCTGCCACCTCCGAGCAGTGCTTCTGTCTATTCTGGGAATCACTCGAGTTGTATATTATCTCTGAGATAAGGCTCTGCCAGGCCTCAGGAAGTGCAGAGGAATGTGGGGCGATATCGGCGTGTTTTTAAAGTGCCCCCCCCTCTCTTTCCCCTCCCTCCCCCTCCTCCCCCATCCTGGTCAGAGTGGTTTCCTGTTGGGCCTAGGCTCCACTGGTGCATCCTGAGGAGGAGAGGAGGAGCTTCTATTTAAATCTGTAGTCTCTCAGTAAAGTTTTCAAAAAAAGATAGTATAATTCAAGTTATAGTTAGAGCTATAGTTCAATTACTAGCAGAGGAAATTATACACAATAATGTTCTGTAACAATTTAGATTAAAGTCCATTAAATTAGCACCATAATCTTAAATTACTAATGTAATTTATTATACAATTACATTGTAATTACAGGTGTGCGTTAATATACACTCCCCGTATTAAGTAAATAATAAATAGATAATAAAGTACTGTCTTACTTTAAAAAAGGATATACTTCCCCAAACGATATTCCTCACTTTCATAATTTAAAAGACTATACCCTTGATAAATGTGCTATTGTTGCAGTATTGAAAATAAGGTCTAATTTAGCTTTTTTGTCATACTATCCAGCCCCATGCAGTGTTGCCCTGGATTATGTAAAGTAAAAGTGCTGAAACAAAGAAATGATTAAATAGGAAGTGGAATAGGAAAAGGTGTGGGTTGGAGCAGGGGGTCAAGCAGAGAGGACGGGCCCAGAGAGGAAGGGTGGTCCTGGGACACTCACTCCTGCAGCGTCTCCACTCCCATCTCCTTAAACTGCAGCTCCTGCTTCACCTGGGCCAGCTCGTGCTTCAGTCGGGACAGCTGCCGGGACACAGAGCACAGGGTTACAATGGACGCCTCTCTGTGCAGAGCTGAGTCATCATTATTCACAGTATGCTGGAATGTACGAAGGTTTGGAGGGGGCAAGAGTGAACAAGGACATGCACAACCACTCAGACCGGCTACAAATTACACGAAACTTCAGGATTTAATACATGCACTAAATGTATTGACTCATCACTCTCTGCAGAGACAAAAGAAAAGATGGCAAATATCTTTTGTTGTTAATAAGCAAGTAAAAGTGTGTTCTACAGTATTATTTAATTTTAATACTTAAAATATATAAAATGACTATGACTTCAGCTTGTTAAATATACGCTACATGCAGTAATGTTGCACATAGCATAATAATAAATGTTTTAATTTGTACATTGGTTTTGTTTCAGGTTTAGGTCATATGGAATAATGTTGGATCACGATGCCAAGTTTCAGGATGTTTGCCACACATCTGTTACTTGCTTCCATCAGCTAAGTCTTCTGTGCGTAACATCGTGTATCCAAACAATGTTACATCGTCTATCATGTACCACCCCCTCATAAGAATTGAGAGGGCTGACAGGGCCCTCCTACAAGCTTTAAAGATCCCATGACATGGTACTTCTTGATGCTTTTATATGGTGCCTTAATGGTTCCCTAATACTGTAAATGAATCCTTCTTCAAAATCAACATTCAGTGCATGAGAAATACACGTGTACACAGTCAGAGTCATTTTCTCTCTATCTGAACAGCTCATTCTGGGCCTTGTTGCTTGAATGCAAATGAGAAGGACACAGAGATAGGCTCCTCGGCGCTGATGCAGCGCCGTCTCCCCTCTTCCGTGTTTTAAGCATGAAGAGGCAGAGATGAGAGGCTTTTCAATGAAAAAACACATTTTCACAGAAAATAAAATTAAACCACTGCTCTTTCAGAGGTCCAGAGGGTCAGGTAAAGGACTTCCGAGCCTAGAAACACTTGCACGTGCCTCCAAGCAAATAAAAAAACACATTTCGCATTGCGTAGCTCCTTCGCGGTCCAAACTCTCTGGGCGTGATTTCCAGAGACAGGCGGTGGACACCCAGACAAGGGTGGAACTGCATTTGCATTTCTTTTTTCGAGCCGACGTCAACAAGGTGCCTTGTCCAGAATCGCCCGTTTGGGTTGTCTTTTTTTCAAATGCAGAAAAGGACCGCAAATGCTCAGTTTTGACATTTCGCAACTTTTAGCCATGGAGGGGGCCCTAAACAGGGTAGGGGAGCTCACATTAACGTTCAAAAGCCTCAGAAAGTGAAAATTTCATGCCATGGGACCTTTAACAGATCAAACCTACACAAGGCTGAATCATGCATTTTTGTCATATCACGCACTGGGGGTTATCTATCCATGTCTGATGTTTTGGTTCAGGAAAACAAACACTGTGATTGCACAATGATATCAGTTGCAAGGCTTTTGACCTGGTGTAGTCCGAGTTTAGCAACAAATGTAGGTGGTTAAGTAAGACATTATTTAAAGACAAAATGGGACAAATCAGCTACAGGGTAACTACCACTAAAACACTGAAACTACTAAAATGTCCATCTGTGGGTCAGGTGACAGCGCAATACAGTGGTCCCTCGCTATACAGTGGTCCCTCGTTAATCGCGGGGGTTAGGTTCCAGAAATAACCCGTAATGAGTGAAAATCCACGAAGTAGGACAACTTTATATTTTGCAATTATTATACATGTTTTAAGGCTGTAAACGTCTTAAAACACTGGAATTAACGTTTTCTCACATTTCTCTCTCGTTTAAACACTCAAACTTTCGACGCGACGCGCACCAACCCCTTGGAGAAGTGTGCGACACGTGCACCCGCTCATTGTGGTAAAATCCGTGAGCGCTGCACGACGGGCGCGAGGCCGCACGTACACTGGGGCTGCGAGCAGGAGATCGAACCGCGGTGCCCGGACCATGCCTCCCCCTCAGGACCGCGTCCTCACAGCCCGAGCCACAAACCGAACACGCACAAACGAACGCAAGAACCGCACGAAACCAGCAAAGAGCTGCACGGGGTGATTTAATCCTGGTCCAGTCCTGGTTTAGTCCGGGTCTAGACGTGGTCCAGTCCTGGTTTAGTCCAGGACCAGTCCAGGTTTAGACCTGGTCTAGTCCTGGTTTAGTTCTGATCTAGACCTAGTTTAGTCCACGTTTAGTCCTGGTCTAGTCCCGGTCTAGTCCCGGTTCCCCGCGTCCCCCATCTATCAATCGGCAAAGGTCTACAGTCTCTTAGCCAATCAGGATGCAGAACACAATGTTACACTATAAAAAAATTTACACTATAAAAAAAAAATAAATAAATGTTTTAAAAATCTGCGAAACAGCGAGGCCGCGAACAGTGAACCGCGATAGAGCGAGGGACCACTGTATCACGGTTCACTTTTTGCGGCCTCGCTGTTTCGCAGATTTTATTCCAATTTTTTTATAGTGTATCAACGCGTGTTGTGTTCTGCGTCCTGATTGGCTAAAGCAGGGGTCTTCAACGTTTTTCAGGCCAGAGAACCCCAAACAGATGGCGAACTGGGCCAGGGACCCCCTACTATATATATGGAATAGCATGATGCGTTTGCCTTTATTTCTCCATTCGCCATGTACGCATTAATGTGCATTTTAAGACATCAAAGAGGGTGGAGGGACAAGGGAGAAATTGATTGGGGAAAAATTAAAAAATATATTGTTTTTAAAAATATTAAAATATAAAATTATATTATTTTAAAGTGAAATCAAAAGATTTCGCGACCCCCCGTTGAAGACCTCTGGGCTAAAGGACTGTAGACCTTTGCCGATTTGTTAGTCATTCCCCTCCGTGTCTCCTGTACAGTACAGAATGTTTTCTCCCCGACAACACAATGTCGACGAAACGTTCTCAAATATAATCAAAGGTGGCATGTCTGTTTATAAGAATCTTCTCGCCCAAAAGAAAAAAAGAGTGCACTCGGAAAAAGACGCCTGCACCAAGGAGCGGCGCCAGGGCGAAGAGGCACGGTCAGAGGAACTGTGAAATACACGCGTCACTATTAATACATTTTTTTTGTTGAAAATCTACGAAAGTTTGAGTGTTTAAACGAGGGAGAAATGTGAGAAAATGTTAATGCCAGTCTGAGAAAAGTGTATAATGTGTGTGGTGAGGCATTTACAGCCTTAAAGTGATACTCCGGGATTTTTGACATAGGGTCCAATTTTCTAGTTAGCCAGCGTGTAGGATATGTGTAGAGAAAGTTATTTTGCGATTTCATGCAGTCTTTGTAAAATCTGAGTTGGCTGTTGCTAAGCTAGCGAAAGTGAACGTCCTGCAGCTAGCCAGCCACTAAAATAGACATACCCAGTACAAAACAAACACCCAAACAAATCAGTTATTATGCCAGGGTATCGATTTAAATATCTGTGTTGATATAATAAGATTTTGAACGAAACGGACCTTGCTTCAAACGACTTAATTGACGCATATTGGGGGACTAGTTTCTAAGCAGCGGCGGAATTTTACTTCTCCCTCGTCAATTCATCAGCAGCAGTTGTCATTATTACAAAGAGTAGAGACTGGAGGCATGCATTACACACGTTGGTGAGTAACAGAAACAGGAGGCCTAACTTAGAAGATGTGAGTATAATCATCTCACTGATTTTGCAACTGGCCAAACGCTCCTACATTCAACATTTTTTTCTGGCACACCACTTACCGCATTGATAACTGGCCATTAGGTCCAGCAGGTCTAGGTCGTTTCTTCCAATTTATCTTTTCGACGCAGAAGAATGTCTCCAGTACGCCACGATTGAGATGGGGCAAGAAGTCCTGGTGCTCTGTTATGCAGACATCATTGGAAGTGCTATGGCCACCAGACACATCTAGACTTCGAAACGAAGTATCTAGCTCCAGCTCTTGCATTTGTGGGATAACTAAGTCCCACTCCCTGCAGCAAAAACATTCATCCTCGTTCTCCATAACTTCGCAATTTCGGCACTGACACCACCAATCCCCGGTTCTTCTGTCCCGGCTTTCTGCTGCAGCTTCGGCGGCGGCTGCATTTGCAGACGCGCTCTCTTGTTCTCTTGCTCTTTGTAAATCCATCTCTTTCAATTCTTCGTCCGTATACTCCGGCTCATACAAGTATGGTTCACTGGAAAAATGCAACTGCTCTTCCTCCTCATCAAAATAATCGGGCTCGCCAAACATTGCCATACTTTGAACAGGCTCCGTGTGCTCACTTTTACAGTTGCGAGGTTGCTAGTAAACAAACTATTAGAGCCGGTCGGATTGGGACATGCGGGTGATATCAATCCGCGGCTGTCAAGCTTTCAATGAGGAAGTACGAATTGCTGATGATGATCAAAGGAATACATGCTTGGTTTACTTCCTTAATCATTCTATCAACACAGATATGTACATCGATACCCTGGCATAATAACTGATTTGTTTGGGTGCTTGTTTTGTACTGGGTATGTCTATTTTAGTGGCTGGCTAGCTGCAGGACGTTCACTTTCGCTAGCTTAGCAACAGCCAACTCAGATTTTACAAAGACTGCATGAAATCGCAAAATAACTTTCTCTACACATATCCTACACGCTGGCTAACTAGAAAATTGGACCCTATGTCAAAAATCCCGGAGTATCACTTTAAAACATGTAGAATATTTGTAAAATATAAAGCTGTCCTACTTCATGGATTTCACTTATCGCGGGTTATTTTTAGAACGTAACCACCGCGATAAACGATTCTGTTTAATTGAACGCATCAGGCGCTGAAGTTTTCGAGAGCAAATCTGCTGATCAGGTGTGGTTGAATAAATATAGATTTAAGATAAGATAAGATATGCCTTTATTAGTCCCTCAGTGGGGAAATTCCATTGTTGCAACGCACAGATCACAGCACGAAAAAGTAACGTCGTCGGCCTCTGCGCGTCCTCCGCGTCCGACCTCCTCCGCACATAGCAACGCACATAGCAACGGTGAAAAAGTTAAAATCCAGAGAAAACAGAGGTCAAAATGGAGCAGAAACATCGCGCATCTGCATATTATAAGGCTAAGGATCGACATTTGCCGATTTACGCTTTGGATATTTCTAATCAAAATACCGTTTATATTATTCATGCCCCGATCTGAGAGTATAACGTCATAAAACATCAGAGTCCTTGGATGAGTGCGGTACCCCACAAGCATGTCCCAGTTGGCGCCGTGTTAGTCACTATAGCCTCTGCCTGACCCTCTGCTGATGACCTCATCCTCACGGGGTCCCAGGACAGAGCCACAGTATCCTGTAGGGGCCACACCCGGGCCCCTGCTCCGCTCCACTCAGCCCTTCACCAAAGCCCATTGTTCTGCCTCATAATGACTTACCCGCTCGCGTCTACAAGCCACTTCCACTTTGATTTGGTCAGGGTCGTATTTCACATTCGATGAGGAGCTGGAGTGAGCTGTGAGCAGAAGAAAGCATACAGTATTTAGCTGAAACAATATTAAAATATAACTATGCAATGAGTATATGATATTTTCATTTCATTTTTACTACGGCCGAAGATATAATGTATTGTTTTTGAATATCAACAAATGCAAATACTTAAAGGGACAGTGTGTAAGATTTTTACCTGTTAATTACTGAAATTGAAGATACCCATTCAAAAATACATTGTTTTCCAAGCCTTTTCACTTCCATCATGAAATCAAAGTATTCTTTTGGACTTAGATATAGTCACATAAAAGGGGGATCTTCCCCATGCAGAGGCAGCCATTTTGAATACGAGAGCCGCAGAAGGACATTTGGGCTCCGCCTTCGGCAAGGCTCGTGGTTTTGGGTAAACAACACAAGCATGCTGCCGATCAGACGTCGTAATGGATCTAACACGTGTTTTGGACTAAAATGATTTACTGGATTTTATTCGCTGGATCCTTACGGACAAATTGAGAGCAAGTTTATGGTGAAATACAGAGTTTGACCTGTGCAAAGCATTCTAAGGTAAGCTAACCTTGTTTTGTGCTTTTCCGTATAAAAGCCCCATGTGCTCGGGGAGTGTTTGTTGTGCAGGGGAATGAATTGCATAGTCAAAAAGAGGAGACTGTAAGGTTTCATTTGATGTGTAGTGTCATGGTACATGATCAGGAATGTGTGTTTTCATGAGAAAAGAAAAAAATAAAATAACCGGGACCGCGTGGCGCGCGGCTCGTGCGCGCGCCCGGGTGACCCTCGAGGTCTGCCGTAGCTAAAACAGAAAGTGCAATAGCACCATCCACCTATGCGCCACGAATCCTACACACTGGGGCTTTAAAGAAATATTAACTAATATTAACTAATAACTGAAGTAACTAACAAAAGTTTTGAAGCTATAATTATTGTCCAGGATTTGTGACCAAATAAAACTAATGAAAATGTTCACTTATTATTTTGTCCTAGATTATTTTGAAATTTGGAATACTGTAACAATACTACATGAAGAGACAATATAGATAATGATATATGGATATTGGACCAAACTAAGAACTAAACCAAGTATTAAAATGTATATTTCATTTGCAAATAAGTAAAATGTCAGTACTCAGTTAATATTATTAAGTTTTAATGAAACTTCTTTCGATGCAGATCTGCTGGTACCACATTCATTGCAGCCTTAGTTCAAAAGTGAAGCGGTCTTGTGTTTTCAAAGCCCCTGGGCTCTGTGTGGAACAGGTCTGAGGTGAGGGGACCTGGAGGGACCTGGGTGGAGCTGGACACAGACTGGATAGGGCTTTGAGGGTTTTGGGAGATTTTCTTTAGATCTGACACCAGCGGTTCCTCAGGGGGACACAATCATTGTTCAGGGATTTTAGAGTAAATAATACAGACGTTTAGGTTCATCGGAGGTCAGTCAGTGGACTTAGATAGCTTCTTTGATGTTCACAGAAAGACCAAAATTAGTATTTATATGATATAAGTTATTATGTGATGTAATCACTGTATGTATATTTATTGTAAAAAGTATAAAAAATTTTTTTTATCAAAACCAGATCATTATTTGTCCAGGTATCAACACCTCATTCTTAATTCCTTTCAGAAGTAGTTTAAAGGACAAGTAACGTTTTTACAATCTGGACCTTATTTTGGTGATAAAACAACATAATTTACTCACCCATTGTACTTTTGTGTCATGTGGAGTATTTCTGGAGATTTCGGAGTTTGGCGATATCTGTTTAACGTGAGTGGTCGCGGCACGCTATTGCAGTCATCAAATAACACAAACTTTATCACTTTTCAAATGACAAAAGTACAATGTGTTAGTTTACACTTTCATTTGAGTCAAAAGTGGCCTGTAATCCAATATCCAGCCATGGTTTCGATTGGATGATGTCATCAACAAGGACCACGCGCATGCGCGCATTCACAGCTGACTCACGTTAAACGGAGATCGCCAAACTCCAAAATCTCCGGAAATACTTCAAATGACACCAAAGTACAATGGGTGAGTAAATGACGTTGTTTTATCACCGAAATAAGGTCCAGATTGTAAAAACGTTACTTGTCCTTTAACCACATGGTAACCACATGGTAACATTTAAGAAACTAAATGTACTATCAAAATAGGTTAAAAATGCTGAAACACTAATTTACAATCATAACAAAATGGCAATTAATGTCAATAGACAGATTTTAGCTATGGGTTCTGTTCACTCATCCACTTAGGATAAGCAGTAACCAACTGTGCAAGTGCATAAATAGCTGCAAGTTTAGACTAATTAATTTTGATTTACACACATCTTTCTCTATACTGAGTAACATATAAATAGTGTTTTCTATTTCCTGCAGTGGTGCTTTGAATAGTGAGCATATGAGCCTCAGTTATGACCATGACTAAGGTCTTAAGACGTGAGTGCCAAGGTCTTACTGCTGGTGAGTGAACGATTGTCCTCAGAGAGCTCCCTGAAGAGTAGCATCTCCTGCTGGGCCAGCTCCAGTCGCTGCTGCTTGATCTGGTACATCTCCTTCTTGGCCTCTAGCGCCTCCTGGGCCACCACCAAGTACTCCTTTAGCATGCGCTCCTGCTCCTGTCGCCATTGTGTGCGGGGGTTCTCTATCTGGGTAGTTTCTGTCAGCAAAACAAATCAATTTAAAATGTTTTATCAGTGCCAGAGAGAGCATCAACACTGTGTAACAGAATCAAGGTGCACTATGTGAACTTTTCTGGTGGAGCCTGCTTGTCTCCATGGAGATGGTAAAAGGAGAAATTCAATTTGTCAACTGGACAAAGTTTATTTGGTTCGAAAACGTTTCGCAGCTCATCCGAGTTGCTTCGTCAGTTCCATGGTGATAGCTACTTTTTTTTTTTTTTTTACATTTTAAACAAAGCGAAAACTCAGGCAAAGAGACTCCATGGAGAACAGCCAATAGACTCAAGAAAACTTACTCAATGTGTTATTTTTGCCTAGAATGTTCCACAACATGGCTTTAAATTTAGCCATCATCAGGCTAAGTTACAGATCAGGTCTGTGGAGAAGTAACCCTACTCGCAGCAAAAATGTTTTTTCAGCTACACAAACATCAGTATTTGAATACAGTGGTACCTCACCTTACGAAATTAATTCGTTCCAGAAGTGGTTTCGTAACGTGAATTTTTCGTAAGTTGAGTAGCTATTTCAATGGAAAAAGCCTGATTCGTTCCAAGGTCCCGTTCCAAGTTTTTTTTTTTATAGTGTAACTTTTTTTTATAGTGTAAGACTGTGTTCTGCGTCCTGATTGGCTAAGAGACTGTAGAGCCAGGACTAAACGTGGAATAAACCAGGACTGGACCAGGTGGATTAAATCGCTGCGGCGGGTCCATTTCCTGGTTTCGTGCTAGCTCTGCCGGTGTACCTCATGAGTCACGGCTGAGGCGAGCAGCGAGGAGGGGAGGTGCCTCCCCGCACGCAGTCCTAGCTCATGAATGAACGCATGCAAGAGCCGCGGTGGTTTAATCCTGGTTTATACCTGGTTTAGAGGAGGCACGGTTTGAGCACGGGTCTCGTGCTCACAGCCCCGCGCCGAGTCATGCTGCGCCATCACACACGTGTCTGCGCGCACACTTCTCCGCCCTCTCCCTTCCCCCCACGCTTCACTATTAATATATTTTGGTGAAAATCTATGAAAGTTTGAGTGTTTAAACGAGAGACAAATGTGAGAAAAGTTTAAATCCAGTCTGAGAAAAGCGTATAATGTGTGTGGCTGAGCGTGCATTATTTGAATTTTTGAGATTTGGCGTTTCGTAACTTGAATTTTCTTTCGTATCTAGAGACCAAAATTTAACGTGAAGGCGTTTCGTAACTTGGAATTTTCGTTTGTTGGGTCTTTCGTAAGGTGAGGTACCACTCTACATGCAAGACAAACAGATAAGTTTAATGCAATACTGTGGAACATTTCAGGCTAAGAGATAATGTCTTTATAGACAAGTTTGTGTCATTGTGTCATCCTCCAACAGAAACTTTGCACAGTGCACTTTGAAATTAAAAATATGTTGTAGTTTTGTCAATGTGAAGAGTTCCTCACTGTTGATGTGGTCAATGTAGTAGACTCCGACTTGTTGGTCGTAAACCTCCTCCCACCCAAGAGGCAGCTCATCCCCGACACAGTCAGCGAATGTCAGTGGCTTTGTGATCCTGGAAAAATGAGAAACAAAGAATGAACTTTCTTAGACTGTCAGAGAAACTAAATTTTGCAACACTGCTCCAAGGGAAGATTCATTAACAACATTATTTATGTCACTCTTCTCATTTGGAGGCACTGAAATCTCACATTTTGTGCAGTACATTTCCTGTATGAACAAATACTGTTATGTAACTGTGCTTTTTCTTTACCACCTCAGGTTTTGTGCATAGCTCTACTGACATATTAGCGTTGGCTTTGTTGACAGTGCGGTCCCATCAGCATGGTTAAAGACCTGTGACCACAGTGACCCAGTGCAGCTGAAAATGACAGAGACCGGTCTGCTGTGGCTGAGGTATGTGGACAACGAGCAGCTCAAATTTTTCACACATTCCTCCCACCGAAGCAGCAGCGCTTCACAAACTGTCACTAAAGACATGATTCAACACCACACAAAATACACTCGATAAAACCTAAAAAACAACTATGTAATTACTCATAGACTCCATCTGTGACAAAAGATTTTGAAAGCTTCAGTTGACGCCAACGTTGGTGCTAAACAAATAACGTTACCATCTTCAAACCTCCTCATAGCTTGCTTCCTCTATTTACATCGTACATAATGTACATTTCACTTCTTTTGGAAGCTATTGTTGGAAAGTATTTATTGGCTAACATGGATACAAGCAACCAGAATCACTGAATCACACTATGATAATATGAAATGCATACTGTATCATTTACAGGAATGTATTGTTCATATACACTACCACACAGTAGTTTTAGTGTATTTAGATGTATTTTTTAAATCTGCATATTTTGATCTCTATTTAGATAAGATTTTATGACTTTTTGGCATCCTTAATGTATTATTTTCAGTTTGCCAACACTGCAGTTTCACCAAGTGGGAAACATTTCAATTATCATTGTTTGTGTAGAGTTATTTTTTTCTTTATTAAAATCTAAATGTTTTGTGCTATAGTGTAATTTGTGTTTCTTTTGAAGGCTTAGAAAAATGAAAATGCAACAGCTACCTAAATACAATTGACAAAGAATTTCCAAACAGAGGAACAAAGCAAACAGAGACCCGCTGCCCGCTCACTTCAATGTTTGCAGAGGATCAACAAACGTTCAGACGCCCTCTGCTCTTCAAAATACTTAAAAGCCACTTACAGACAAGCCAACCGTATCAGAGCTGTCATGTTTATGAGAAAATCATCAAAAAGGCCATAAAGACGTAAAAGGTGCAGTCAAAAAATATTTACAAGTCAGCTGCAGAGAATTGCTGATTTATGCCATATTCAGTCACAGGGGTTGTAAAAATATAGTGGAAGCTACAGGAGGCGCTGGACAGAAAGTCTTGTGACATTAGCATTTAAAGCCTGTGTTGAACTTTGACCTAAAGAGAGAAAATATGGCAGCTCATAGATTTTAGCACAGTGAGTGTACAGTGGGAAAAGAGACTTAGACAACACCAGACGATCCTGAATTTGAGGATCCAGTTACACAAGGAAATGCAAACATTTCCATATGGGCTTAACAACATCAAAATGATTTATAGAATTTCATTTATTATTGATTTATGAAATAATTCATTTTAGTAATTGAGTACATAGTTTGTTTGAATTGTGCAGATAACCATAATGTGGGATAGCAAATTTCCATCTGAATGAGTCTTACAATAGTCTAGCTGTTCTTTTGAAACTTTTTTTTACTTTTAGTAAAAAAGCTAAACCAAAAATACAGAATAACTGACCGACAAAAAAGTTATGATTGGAGAAAAGTTTTTGCCACATCCACCATGAATCCAGGAAAATTGTAAATATTTTCAGTGGAGCTATATCACTATCACGAATACATCAGGGATTTTTGTTCACAAACTCCTATTTTAGATAAACTTACACAGTCCCAGTGATAATTATGCTAAAAACTACTACTACTACCTCAAGCAACATGGTTCAGTTTTAGTCTTCTCTGATGTGGTGGTAATGATTTATGGAGGACCATTAACTTCTACCTTGTGATCATGTAGATATACAAGCAAACAGTAGCAAAAAGTCTAAATTATGACTGTATCATAAATAACCTAGATGTACAATAATATTCCACAGGCTTAGGCTATAGTCATTGTCCTACTTTATTCTTATTTTGAGCAGATTTAGCCTTAGTTTCTTAGTATCCTATCAGAGACCATATTGTGGTACACAAAAAGACAAAAGGAAATGTTTTGAGTACCACCGATAAACTGAAATAACAATTTTGAATAGTTAACAAATCAGTAGTAACCCTAACAATTATTTATATGGGCAAGTATATAATTTTGTTGTACATACTGCAATAACAAGTTTTTTTTAATCCTTATTCTCTGCAAAACACCAAAATATCAATAATAATAGTTATTTTTAGGTAACCCTTTAGATCTATAAAAGCAAGTTCTAAAATGGGATGTTTGTACTTTAAAACAATCATCCAGTCCTACCATATAATTCCATCTGAAGGATTAAAGTAACATATGCACGTTATTAATGACAAAAGTGAATTATCCGAAAATGTTCAGAGATCCACTTTCAATCGGAGAACTCCAAAATAAGACAGAGATGTGAAATACAAAAAGAGGCTGTCAGAATGAGAGGCATGTCCAGCTGTGGGCCCCTTCCCAACATACGCTCTCTAAACACAGAACAGTATATTTAGGGTTAAAGACATTGGCTAATTCTAGAATAATCTGTGGGTCTATGGGGTATTTCTGAGTGGAGGAGACGTTTTGCCCGGTGACGGCTGCACTGCCCCGGCTCCATGGGAAAGGCATGTGCCCCCTGTCTGCTCCACACATCCCAGCACAAGACCAAGCCCTGTGACCATCAATAAACATTTTCATGAATAAACTGCATCTGTTACTGTGGGCATGCTTTAAATGATTAGGTGCACAGAATAGCACAGACAGTTACTCTAGCAGAATAAATGCCAGCACATGTTTTTGTCTTGCTTAAGGTTTGTGCAGTTTGAATGACAGCTAACTGAACTTCAATACTGTGGTTGAGGAAGAGCTTATTTGATACACTTTGCAATGCGCTAATTCATAGCAATGTCAACATCCTCACAAAACAGTAATGATGAGTAATACAAAAGTGATTCTGACAAATGTCTACCAAATAGTCTGACATTACCAGGTTCTGAAAACAATTACTAACCACACATATTTAAAAAAAAATGTGTTGACAATTTTAGAAATTTTGAAACAACCTTATACTACATTATATAATATGTATAATATAATCTGCATAAAACAGACAGTTAGTCCTCTTGACCAAGTTTAGCTAGGGTTTCAAGCACTGTTCTGCTGTCATAAATGACTCTTGACAGGTCACCCATGTGGCATTGAAGGATGTCACATGGGTGACCTGTCAACAGTAATTTATGACAGCAGGACAGTAAAGAATATATTGACTTTAACCTTAATACACTGCATAAACCTCATGCATAAATAAACCACATACTAATGTAGCTAAACTCCCTTTGCAGAAAAATCTCAGATTGATCTGTCTGCTCCAGTCTTATTATCCCAGCTGCTGAAGCCCACAGAAACCAACCAGGGCAAGACCCTTGACCTAAACATATCAATAATGGGATGACATGCAGCAGATAACATACTGACACTGTAAAATTATGCCCCATTGCTCTTCTGTTTAGTTTTTAATATAAACCCAGAAAATAAACAAAACTCAGTGTGGGAAGGAAAGATTGAAAATATTTAGTCAACTCATTTAATTTTTGACTGACACGGGATAAATAACCCCCCCCAAAAGGATCATGGCTGTTGCAATAATTGCCATAGTAGCAGTATTATAAGGAGTTGTTCATAATGTAATAATTATTAATAGCAACAAGCATATTCTAAGTTGCTTAATACAGCGGTATCCAAACTATGGCCTGGGGGCCAAATGCAGCTCTCAAACCAAATGTTGTTAACCCTCGAGCCTCCTGCTGAATTAGCCCAAATGAAGATAAGATGGACAGCAAATTTGTTCTACCTCCATAACCAATAACATCTTATTGTATTATGATGATGACGACCTAAGATATACCTCATAAAAAGTACAGTCCAATATGTGTCAATATGCATCCGTCTGTGAAAACTTCCCTGGCTTAACATAAAGGAGAAATGATATGCAAACTCAACATTTATGTGTGTATTAGTGGCCATCATCACATAATAATAATATGACGTGTTATGATATGTTTGAGTAATCCAGTATTCGCTGCAATTGAGGACCGAGTGCTCAGAAAATTTGAGTTTTCCCATAGCCCCTATGCCTGCCTACATCCTGTTACTTAGAGGCGATTATTTGGGAAAAAATAGACTCCAAATCACACACATAGTGTTCAAAAGTATTGTGTAGCATTTTTTCCAAGAATGAAAACGTATCTGCTTTCTACAGTGAAATTCCCCTTCTCAGCTCTGCAGCCTTAAACAGGAAGTAAATTCTAGATTCTATTCTTTTAGATCAATATTGTGGTTCACAATAAAGAAAATGTAAAACGATTATCCACTTATGTTATAGTTCAATACTATACCAGAAGCATAAAGCATGTTCTTTTTACCACAGCAATATTTTACCTGAACTATTGTCTCTTCAAGCATAACTGAAACAGCCTGTGCCTTCATTCTCACAGTTTGTTTGTTACTGGTCACTGACAGAGAAAAGAGGCCACAAGTGTCGTTGGTCTAAAAATTCCTTTCTGAGTTAAAAAAGAAAACAACTTTGGGAGGAATGTGACTCCTGTCCAGCCTTTAGGGAGGGCCATGGGAGCAGCTGCCCCACAGACATAATGTGTTGAATCTCATAGAAATAGGGTCCTATAAGTAGCTGGCCCCTCCATCGCTGGACACTTTTAGTTGGTCTGGGACGTCTGGGATGGGTTTGTCCCGATGGGTGTGGAGCGATGTGGGGTCAGCACCTCTCAAGCGGACCATCAGTGAAGCTTTTATTTATCACATGTGCTGAAATATACAACTGAGCTGACCAGAGTGGATTGTGAGTGTTGGGAAATAGTTTAGCTTGAAAAATGTATGTAATTAGCTGTTCTAGAAACCCTAAAACCATTTTGCTGGAAAAAGCAGAAGATTAATGAATGTGAAAGTGTGAAAAATAACTTTTTCAATACTGTCAGTCTAATAGAAGGTACACAATAAACCCGAACGTTCAAAGTAATTAAATACATTAAGTTGTGTATACTCTTTTAGAATTAGTCTTACTAACTTAATTATGTTAAGTTACTGTAACAAGTTCTTCTTTTGGAGTAATTTTAACCCACTAGCTAATTAACTAACTAATTTTAAGGTAACTATTGTAGGTATAAGTGAGCATAACTTAAAAACATAGCTGAGGTACAACTTAGTAGAATTAAGTAATTAAATGCTGAGAATGTCCTATTAGAAAACTCACAATTTTAAGTCATAATAAATAGGGGTGTGCAAAATAATCGTCATGACAATGCATCGTGATACTAACTTTCACAATATACTGCATCGATTCTTGATGCCAAAAATCGATTATTATTAATTAATAATTTATTACTTAAAGGTACAGTGTGTAGGATTCGTGGCGCATAGGTAGTTAGTAGCTATTCCACTTCCTCTTTTGGCTATGGCAGACCTCGAGGGTCACCCGGGCGCGCCGTAGCGCCGACAGCTCGCGTGCCCGCGCACCGCTGTATACATAAAACGCGGTCCCCGTTCACTTTTTTTTTTTCTTTTCGCATGAAAACACACAATCCCGATCATGATTCATGACAATCTACACATCAAATGAAACCTTACAGTCTCCTCTTTTTGACTATGCAATTCATTTCCCGGCACAGCAATCTCTGCCCGAGCACATGGGGCTTTTATACGGAAAAGCACAAAACGGAAAAGCACAAAGCTTACCTTTGAAGGCTCTGGACAGGTCAAACTCTGTATTTCACCATAAACTTGGTCTCAATCTGTCCATAAGGATCCAGCGAATAAAATCCAGTAAAACAATTTAGTCCAAAATACGTCTTAGATCCATTACGAGTGTGATACAGCAGCATGCTTGTTTACATGAGGCTCCCCCCTTCCCCCCTCCCCTTCCCCTTCTCTCCTTCGCTCCTCCGCTCCCTGATGCAGCGCGGCTGAGCAGCTGCTAGCAGGAGCCGAGGCGAAGGATGAGCCCAAATGTCCTTCTGCGGCTCTCGTATTCAAAATGGCTGCCTCTATATGGGGAAGATGCACTTTTTTTGTTATTGGTTTGGTTTATTTGTTTTTGTTATTCAATAAATACAGTTATGAATTGAGTTGCTCAGAGTTATGTATCAATTGAAGACACTACCCAGATACACAGCCCCTGATATTTAAGTTATCCTCTTTTTTTGGGTACATTTTCACTGAAGTATGTTGAATATATTGCAATGCATCGCAATAATTCAAGTAGCGTGATGCATCGTGATAGTATCGCATCGTGGCATATGAATCGTGATTCGAACTGAATCGTGACTTCCTTGCCAATACCCACCCCTAATAATAAATGAAAATAATTTAGTTGCCTTAACAGAAAACTGTGAGTCATATTAAGTGCAAACATTTGAGTTGAGTTAAATGAGCACTTTTAATTCAGCTGTTATCAAAAGGTATAAGTAGCAAGCCATTCAACCTTTTAAGTTCTGGAAGAGTGTGACTTTTAAGTACATCAACTTAAAATAACTGAGGCAACTGAGGCAAGTGCTGGTAACTTATTCGGGTTTACAGACTGTAATCAACTAAAGAAATCCTTGGTTGAATAACTGCCCTGTGCATTGATTAATCAACTAAAAGGGGACATGGTGTAGCTCTGGCAAAAGTTCCCAAAATAATTAGGCTCTTATGCAAAAAATACTATGTACTAGTTAACAGAATTAAACATTCCAGTCACTCCCAAAACTCCTAAAAACTGACTCCAGGCTTTCTCCTTTCTGCTGTTTTGCATATATATCCTTATAATTTCAATAAAATACTTCCTTATTGTGTACAGCACAAAAGTACAAGAACATGCAACATAACAAAAGCATTCAAGATAAGGATAAAAAAGGCAAATGTTAATAAAGCTAAACATATTTAACTATAATACTATATTGCATAATATGAATGGTAAATGAAGGTAACAAAAACATCAGCGCTGAAAGTTTTAGTGTGTAGTATTTATTCTGTGTATACTTTACTCCATTGGTGGGTTTCCTGAATGAACAATTTAGTGCATTCTCTCCCAGATATCCTGCCTTTCTCTCCTGTGTGAACCAAAACAAAGCCAAAAGTACATACTAAAGCCAGAGTGAACACATTCTTTATTGCTTTCAAGATATCAAGATTCAGTGCTCAATGAAATACCCTACTTTCAATCTGTGACCGGACACTAAATTTTAGTGTTAACAATACAGCATATTAAAGGGATATTCCAGGATTTTTGACATGGGGCCTCATTTCATTTTTTTTTTCATGGGGCCTCACTTCATTTCCGAGCCAGAGTGCTGCAGAGATGTGGAGACACTTTTTAGCGAATTTCATGCAGTCCTTTCAGCTGCAGAGTTGTCAGATGCTAGGCTAGCGCAAGTCAATGGTAAATGGTAGCCGGATTTAAATCAGGGTTATCCACTCCATAGTGCATCCAAAACAAGTCAATTATAACGGCAGACTGTCGATGTAAATATATGTTGATTGAGTAATTTTTTAAATAAAACTGATTGCGAATAGCATGAATCATTCCATATCTGAGGGACTAGCTTCGCAGCAGCAGCGGAATTTTACTTTGCTCTAGTTGGTTGTGAAGTGACCAATCACGTAAACAGAGAAGCGAGAAAATTCGTAGTAGGGAAGACCACAGAGTGAAGAGGTGAATTTTAAAAGAACTAGTGGGCAACATGGTGTTTCAGTGTGCATTTCGAAAATGTACAAATAAAGCGCACAGGTGGGCACCACAAAGTTTTCACAGCTTTCCAGTGCACGATCGAGAAAGGACTCGACTGTGGCTTGTAGCTGCTGGCTTAGACATCAACACACCGGTGGAGACGCTACATAAACAGTGATCATTTCGGACCAGACTACTACAGACTACTACTACTACAGTCTGACAACCACTGCAGTACCATCTGTCTTTCCAAGCGCAAGATCCCGTGATGAAGAACAGGTTTGTACCTTTTTTACCAAGCTTGCTCCTGTCGTTATGTTAGCCTGCTGGTCGATTGATGAAGACTGTGCAAGAGCTTTTGCTTCACTCTTGTAGTCTACCCAGCTGACAGAAAAGGCATGCACGCTCATAAAGTTGTTGCTAGCCCGTGAACATTCATGTAAAGGTAACGCTATGTGTTATAGCTTGGCAGAGTGGAATAATAGGCTCAAGCTCACATGCGCATGCAATGCAATGCAAATTTATATGTCGTTTCACAGTGACGCGATTTACAGAAGAGATGTTTACACTATTGAGCACGGAACTGAAAAGACAGCCCCGCATTGATCGTTCATTCCAACGAACAATGCAACAACACGGTTTTCTGTAGCTGTAGCGGGGGCTAACTCACCGACACTCTCTCGCGTTCTGCCCTTTCAACATCCATCTCTCTCAACTCTTCGTCTGTATATTCCAAGCATCGGGGAGACCTCCAAACATGGCCATGTCTGAATTGTAGAACAGGGCAGGCTACTGTACTCTACGGCTAACGATGACAGCTGAAGGTAAACAAATATCAGCTGGAAACCTAATTGCAAGGTGATATCACTCCGCCCATGCCTAGCTAGATCGGGGGGAAAAACGCGCTGTTGCATAAGGACATAAATCCTTTAAAGTACAAGGTTGATTATATTTCTAAAATTGTTCCATCAACACAGACATTTGCATCGACAGTCTGGCGTTATAGTTGACTTGTTTTGGGTGCACTATGGAGTGGGTAAGCCTGATTAAAATCAGGCTACCATTTACCATTGACTTGCGCTAGCCTAGCAACTGAAACCTCTGCAGCTAGAAGGACTGCATGAAATTCGCTAAAAAGTGTCTCCAGGTCTCTGCAGCACTCTGGCTAACTCGGAAGCCCCCACATGAGCCCCCATGTCAAAAATCCTGGAATATCCCTTTAACTGCAAATTACTGTAGTATTCAGTCATCTGCAGTCACAGTGTCTAGTTGGCACAAAGAGAACAGCGTGATTCCCATAGGCTGTATTTTTTTATTGAGCCAAGTAGTAGTATTATAATTTATAACAATTTATAACTCAAATCATTAATTCAAATCATTTTACAGTGGTACCTCACCTTACGAAAGACCCTACATACGAAAAATCCAAGTTACGAAACGCCCTCACGTTAAATTTTAGTCTCTAGATACGAAAGAAAATTCAAGTTACGAAACGCGAAATCTCAAAAATTCAAATAATGCGTGCTCAGATGCACGCCCCGCTGTTATCCCCGCTCAAAGAGCACCTTTCTCGGCCTCTTATCTCTAGCGCAGAACACGCAAGATTTTCAAAATGTATTAAATAGTGAAGCGTGGGAGGAGACACGACTCCGGAAGCAGCGCGGAGACATGAACGCACCGCGCGGCGAGGAGCACGGCACCGCGCGGCGAGGAGCACGGCACCGCGCGGCGAGGAGCGCGGCGAGGAGCACGGCACCGCGCGGCGAGGAGCACGGCACCGCGCGGCAAGGAGCACGGCACCGCGCGGCGAGCACCCCTAGTCCTGGTCTGCACGACCGGCACCGGGGCTGCGAGCACGACATAGAACCGCGGCGCCTGGACCGCGTCCTCTGGAGCCCGAGCCACAAACCAGCTGCACGAAACCGGCAAAGAGCGGCACGTGGTAGTTTAATCCTGGTCCAGTTCTGGGTTAGTCCAGGTCCACTCCAGGTTTAGACCTGGTTTAGTTCTGGCCTAGACCTGGTTTAGTTCTGGTTTAGACCTGGTTTAGTTCTGGTCTAGACCTGGTTTAGTTTAGACCTGGTTTAGTCCACGTTTAGTCCTGGTCTAGTTTCTTAGCCAATCAGGATGCAGAACCAATGTTACACTATAAAAAAAAAGTTACACTAGAAGACCTTTAATCTGGCCCTCGACTGATTTTCTATTAAAATACAGTGGTACCTCACCTTACAAAATTAATTCGTTCCAGAAGTGGTTTCGTAACGTGAATTTTTTGTAAGTTGAGTAGCTATTTCAATGGAAAAGGCCTGATCCGTTCCAAGGTTTTTTTTTTATAGTGTAACATTTTTTTAATAGTGTAACATTTGTGTTCTGCGTTGCTCGTGTCTCCGCGCTCCATGCGCGTTCCGCGCTAGAGCTAAGAGGCCAAGAAAGACGCTCTTTCAGCGGGAATAAGAGTGGGGCGGAGCGGGCTCTGGTTCTATCTGACCTCCAGAGCCGGGGCGCCGACACTGTGAGCCAAGAGGCCGAGAAAGGTGCTCTATCGGCGGGCAAGACCGCGGGGTCTCGCTCGGGGCGGGCTCTGGTTCTATGTGACTTCCAGGTCTAGACCAGAACTAAACCAGGTCTAAACCTGAACTGGACCTGGACTAAACCAGGACCGGACCAGGTCCAGACCCAGACCAAACCGGGACCAGACCAGCATTAAATCGGCCCGCGTGTGCTCGGCCCCAAGGGAGAGGCACAGCCACGGCTAATTCCTATTTGTTCATGGAGGTGAATGGGAAACCTATATGCTTGTGTTGAAATTGCATTTTTCTTTAAGTTTCAGGTTGTCATTTCATTCATTTAATTTAATTTCATTTATTTATTCATTTCGAGCAGGTCAACACAAGGAAATAAATACATGTATCCAATATACAGTCAAATACATTTGTTTTTTGCTTGAAAAGGAGTGGGAAGAAGAAAACTTATTGAATCCCACCCCTGTGTTGTTGTTCATAATATTATAATATTTTGTAAAAGAAAGAGTTAATCAAATAAAAAAGACTTCTGTAACAGATTTGTGTTTCTCTGCACAAATATTTGGACTTTTTGCTATTTTTGGGGTATTTTTGCCATGAGTTTTCTGATCTGGCCCCTTTGGGATCAAAGTAGGTTGGATACAGCCCCCGGACCAAAATGAGTTTGACACCCCTGGTATACAAGATAAGATTTAAATTTTTAATGTGTATAGATGTACGTCTGTAATATCCAAAAATTCTATGAGGTGCAAAATAAATTGATTAAAACCACCCATTCATATCATATAAGTGATACTTAAACCTCAGCCAAGACATTTTAGCATGTTTCTGATGAAAAATATGATCTGACTGTCATCATTGAAAAAGTTTTAACAAATCTGATAACCTTTTTTTGTCATTAGTAGTTTTTATTGCTTTTTCATGAATCAGACTGGCCTACAGCTAGTTGATCCTCCTCATAACAGTAAACAGCTTGGTTAAGTAGAGTGTTTCAAAGCACTCATTTGCAGATACAGCACATTAAAGCTTAAACGTGTGCAATTAGGCACCTGAGTCAGCAGCTCCTTGGCCCTGAGCTCAAACTGTGATGACAGAAAGCTCCATGGAGAAAGTCAGGCACACTAGAGGAGCCAGTGTCAAAGACTGGCCTCCTCTTCCTCTCTAAATGCATGAAGAATGATGCAGAAAGCAGCAAAAACAATGGTGGCCAACAGCTTGAGGTTGGCATGTCCTGTTTAGGTTGCTCTCTGCACAATATGGACATAAGAGAGGGAAAGAGAAGAAGAAAGAGAAAGAAAGAGGTGGAATGGAGAGAGAAAGAGAGAGGAAATGGAGAGAGGTCTGAGGGCGGGTGAATACCATTTCTGTTCCCACAAACAACAGACAGACCAAGTGTTGCTGAGAGGACATCAGCAGGGGCTACCAATCATTGGGTTTAATGTCACTAATCAAGACTAAGATTGATTATTCACCAAGACTAGACCAATTATGCTGGTCCACAAATTTTTGGACTCGATCTGCTTCCAAGATAAAAGTGGCTAAATCTCATTTATATTGATAAGATGAACTGAAAATCAATCGGTAACTGTGCTGGTTAGCTTATGTATTCAAGATATTTAATGATATTGTTTTACATCAAAGTCGCATCTGTTTATACAATAGATTTAGGCATTTTTGCTTAAAAATAATATTTATATTTTGAAAATATTTAACTTGCACTTCTTTATCTGTCAAGAAATAAACAAGACGTCAGACGTCAGGTGCACACAATTTCAAGGCATCTCTCTTATGTGAAATCAAAAAATATTTTATGTTAAAACTCCAAACATATTAAAATGAATGTATTGGAATGTGCAGACTGGCTTTCAGATAGAAGTGGTTGACCGGGACACTGTACCTTCTGATAAACACACTTTTTGCCTTATTTTGCATAAATTTCCTATTTTGACCCAATATTATATGTTGGAGACTATAGCCAATCAGCACTTCTGACTTACTTTTTCTTTATTAGTGACCTAAACCAAGAAAAAATTCACTACTTTTGTTCCGGAAGCATTTTGCTTGTAGACCAGTGCTATCGATTGTTGTTGTCAGAGCTATAAACAGACCAAACATGATCTGTGATGAAAAATACTAATCTTTATCTCACGGTCTTAAACCAGCATATTTCAATTCATACCTTAAACATGTTGCCTTAACCAATTAAATGTTGATTGAACAAGTACTTAATTTTCTTGTGTCATTTGGGCGAAGGGACTAGGTTCCCAAAATCCCAAAAAGTGTATTATCAAAAAAAAAAAAAAAAAAACAGTTGGAGGTTGGCATGTCCTGTTTCAGAGCCCTCCACACAAACTGAAAAAAGTTAAAGTGCATTGGAGCCAGTGCTAGTGACCAGAATGGCACATGTCAGAATTTATTTTAAGATCAGTGTAAGATTAAAAAAAATACAAATTCTGTGTGTATTCATCATACATGCTACTGTACACAACATTACAAAACATTTTGAAAATCAAGGTCATGTTTAGTCCTCTGCTTTGGCGTTCAGACTTAAACATACTGTCCATTTGTTTAAAAGACACAGGCCAAATGACACGGGATCAAGCGATGGCATGTTCACCAGGCCCCTGCTCCGAAAGACAAAAAGAGGCAACATAAAGAAAGCACTGGGGAAGCAGAATGCCAGCGGGGTCCTGCACATGTGAATAACCTCTCCATGCTGGAAACACGGCTCGCTCTTTCCAGAATAATTGAATTTGTTTTGCTTTGTGCCCAAATATAAAGAGACCCCTTTGCTGAGCGGCAGGCCGGGCTATGGGTGTTGCATAACAGAGCTAATAACAGAGGGCTCAGGAGCAGAAAGGGGGGAGACACGTGGGAACTTCCCCCTGTTCGGCTGCTGTGTCTGAGGCCGCAAGCGCGTACTCAGCCCCTGGGCATTAGCGGAGGCATGCCTGACATAACAGTCATACCACCACAGCAAAAAACACACAGCAAAGAAGCGCTTATCTGCTTCAGGACCGGGGCTGTCCCCAAGGAATCCCTGTCCAATGTCCACTAACACTCAAACAACAGAAGACAGCATATGTTTACCTGACTAGACTAGACTAGACTGCAGACTAGACTGCAGCTATGTTGAAATTAGTTGAAGAAAACAGTTTAACTACAGCTATTGAGATTTACATTTCAGCATTGTCCAAAATATAAAGGTTCAACTGTATGGTTCAAATGTGTGACAATGAAAAGAATTAAGTATACTGTATACAGGGTTACAAATGTCTCTCCACACTAGGGCTGCAAAATAGCACAATTTGAGTTGGCACAAACATCAAATTGCAAGGACTGCAAATATTTAGGCAACAAAAAACAAAATATATTTTTTGTATTGAAAGATCCTGTAGCTGTAGCTCAGACCTCTACAAACATGTTCTGAAATGCATGGGATTCTTGTGTTAGTTTATCTGTTACTGCTCCCGGAGAGTTGTTTACAATGTGCACTAAACGCAAACTTAATCACAAATGCAATGCAATGTAATACTCAGAAAAAAAAAAATTAGATTTTTTCCCAAAATTGTGCAGCCCTGCTATCTTTGTCAGAGGAAAGGTAATGATTATCCTTGGTTTATTTAGATATGCATATTGTTTATGATGGCTATATGTGCTGCTCCATGCTGTAGTTGAATGGTACCAGTGTTTAAGTGATTAGAGTTTAATCCTGTGGGACACGCCTCCTGTAGGTCAGCAGACCTGAGGCTGGTCACAGATGCCCCCCCCTGGGCAGGTCCACACCCCTCATCATGGGACAGGGGTACCTGGGCTCAGGGGGTACAAGGACGCTTCAGGACATACACACAAACTGGGCCTTTTTCTGAGGCGCGTCAGGTGGGGCCTCAGCAACCACACAAATATCAGTTTAGTTCAGTCTTAGATCTTACTATACATGAACTAGGACCATAAGATAAATTACAATTACGTAATTAACTCAAGACTCAAGTCAGCTCCTTCTTATCCACTTGTTTATTCCTACTAATTCATTAATTTGTTAAAAAAGAAGAAAGAAACCAATAATTTTTATGTTGCTAATCAAAGAAAGGGTTTAATAAATAGTAATAAAATGACAACAAAAAGAGTAAATTCCTCATAATTTAATTAGATATGAGAATCCAAATTCAGTTTCACTGGAGTGTGTGAACTACGCTACTACTATTATTACCATTACAAACCTGCCCTATGTAGCCATTCGTCAACTAAATCAAGTAAGGGGGAGCAATACTTTAAAAATGTTTATGTTTATGTACATGTACAGTACTACATAGCCAATTCTTCTTCTGAGAGTTCACTTCTCTGTGATTGGTTAAATCCACCTGTCACTCACTCAGAGGATGATAGAGGCTGGCCAATATGAGGAGTGGATAGGAAAAGAGTTTGAGTATAGAAATGTAGCATTAAATAGAAAAGCACTGAATCAGGATTTGACTGAAATAGCATTACTGTCAGATCACAATTCGTTTTCTATCCAAATATTGCCCAGGTCTAAAAGGGGGTATATGGCAAGCTCTCAAAATCACTAGTATCTCTATGAAACTGCACTTATAAAATATAAGTACTAAACGGTGTCTATCATGTCAAAAAACTCTTGCTAGCTCACTCCACAGACTCTCCTTTCTGCTGCTTTCTGCTATATAAATCTTTAAAATCCCAGTAAAATAGTTACATCAATAACATTTTTTTTAATTGAATACAACATTATTGACCAATGAAGTGCCTAAAGGAAAAACAGCAATAAAATACTGCGATATCTGGTATACAGAGCCCTTCTTTAACATAGTGTCAATTGTGTATTTGTCTAATCTAGGCCACAGCAACATAAAGCTATTCCAACTATCAGTAGTATTTGATCAGGTGACAGGCTCCACGCTCAGGCTCCTCTAAAGCTGCAGAACATTGCACTAACTCGCGGTGTAGGCGTCCTGACCACATCACGTGGTAGATACCAAGCTACAGTCATTTCAGTTTCTGTGTAAAAGACTCCTGCAATTGCCCTCACGCTTCAGTGACACGCAAACAGTTTATCTGTGCAAAAGGAAGAGGCTCAGGTGATGAAACTACTCTAGTTGAGATAAGCTATAAATCATGGCACGAAGAGACAAGAGCTAGAATGTGTTCAAAGTTAGATGTGGAAAAAGTACTATTGGAACATTGCTGTAAACTGATTTTATTTAGTTTTATTATTATTATATTACATTACATACTGTATCTTATATTCCAAATGTTATATTGGGTGTATAGCGATATGGTTCAAAGATATTTTAAACAATTTGCAAAACAGTACAATCTGTAGTTTCATCTCCGGGTTTGTTCAGTACCCAAGAACTGAAGAAGCTGCTTTTGTCCAGTTGACAGAATTGAATGTTTCGGTTGCTAAACTACATGTTTATGTCTGCAGATCAACTTAACTATGCAAAGACACATTGCAATGACGAGGAAAAGGAAACCAGGTTCGCCTTATCAAGATGGCATGCATTCTGAATTCTTGAATCAGATGAGACTTAAAAACTGGACTGTACTGCGTAAAGTTTCACATAGTCTAGCAATAGTCTGAATTTAAATGTAACACTATAATTCCTGTTAATCTCCCAAAGTCTGCGTTGAAAGCCAGATTGAGTTGGTCAAATCCCAGTCGCCCCACAAAAGCACATCCTTGCAGCTTTCCCAGTGGTCCAGCTAGCATTCCTGACATATTTTCACAAGGAATCATGGGAGTTGGAGTTTTAAATGCTCTGTCAAACTGTTGTTGACTGTCAAAGTAGAGCTGTGTGTTTTACAAACTGAGGCACAGGGACTGTCAGTGCAGATATTAGTGACACTTTTCTGATGGTATAAAGGGGTAATCTTAAATTGTTAAGTTAGTTTGAAAGCAGTGTTTTTAAAATAGAAAAAAATATGTGCTAATGTTTTGCCATGGTTTAGCCTCATTTGAGACGTACATTTGATCTGATTAAGTTATAGTTTTGTGGTTGGTTCAGACCTGGTTTAGACCTGATATTGTTCTTGTCTACAGTTGCTTTGGTTCTGTTTGGATTTTGACCTGGTTTAGTCTTGCTTTTGTTCCCAGTCTTTGCTTTTTTTATTATTATCCTGACCAATTTAGTGTCTTTTTATATTACAATATTATCATAATAAAAATGACTTTAGTTAAAATGAACTGAACTGAAGGATGTCCAGTGTTATGATAGTTTTAGGAAGAACTTTACACAGCCTTTGGTACATAAATAGCAACCCAATGTGCCACAAAATTTACAAAACGCAAAATAAACTAACCTAAACCTAAAATGTAACGTTGCTCCTTATGCATACGTAGGCTCATGTGGTTGTACGGTAAAGCTGGACAATAATAGTGCACTCTGTTGTTAAGCAGGAATGTACAGGTCATTCCAGTGATAAACAGATGCCTTTAACACAGACATCTTCAGATTACTCCAGAAGATGAGCTCATGTGATGGGCCATAACTTTGACATTTACAACATGCAGTAGTACAGAGCGAGTAGATATAGGATGTGTATACAAGGCCACAAAGATGTCAGATTTTAAAGCCTTGAACATAAAATACATACTTCCAAGGACTAATTTGCCATTTCATGCATGATCCTGTGGGTTATTATTTCAAATCACACAGCCCTATTAAGATAAGATAAGACTTTATTGATCTCACATAGGAGAAATTCACTTGCCACATTAGCTCCAGACAGTTTAGTGCAAAAGAAAGTTAGAACAAAAAAGTGCATATCGACAAGATAAGTAATAATAATAAGTAAATAAGAAAATGTAGAAAAAAATAAACAGTGTAACAGTTAAACAGTATAATATATTGTTTGTCATGTTTATATCCCCTACAACAACAAACAACAAAGTACTCCCACATGTTCATATTGCCCTATTTATCTGCACATAATTCTATACCCATACTGTATATATAGTGTATAATGTATATTGTACTGTATATTGTATATACTGTATATATCACACTTGCTGCTCCTTGCACTTCTGATTAGATGCTAAACCTCATTTCGTTACCTGTATTTATACATGTGTAATGAAAATAAAGTTGAATCTAATCTAATCTAACAGTGTTTAAATACTACTGTACTGTTATAATATCATCTGCAACTGGTTCAAGGAGTTTTGAGCTTTTGTGGTATAACATTTAACTTTTACATTTAGTTTTGCACTTTTGGTTAATGTTTAGTTGAATCAAAAACGTGCCTGCTGTGGAAAGGCTATAATATGGTGTGGCCAGCACCGTTAGAGCCACTCTGGTTGTGATAATGTTGTAATGTAAGAAAAGAAAGAATAGTATTAGTGTTAGTGGCAGCAGCTCAGTGGGTGACCTGGGCGTTACATCCCGTGTGTCTGTGGGAACCGCTCAAGAGGTGGAGGCCAGTCTCAGCTGATTCATCTCCTCCTGCCTCTCTACAACTTCAACACAACACTGTAAGATTTTAAAATGAGCCGAGGACATTGTTACCTCCCGTCTCCGTGATAAACAAAACAACATACATGCGTGCCACTATGCTGCCCCCTCCACTCCCTCTGTGCGCCCTGGCATCTCCTCCAAATGTTTTACTAGTTGAATTAACTTTTGACAGCACTCGGGGCCTGGTTGCATTGCATACCTATCTCTGGGGTCTATCCATGAAGTTTGCCGTGTGTTGTGGTCGATAAAAAACACTCTTCCGTCGTAGTCCCGGGCTTCCTCCCAGCCTGCGGGCAGCGGCAGCTCCGAGCTCTCTCTCCGCTTTCCGCCGCTCAGCCACGGCATAGCGTCGGGATGGTGAGCCCCCTGCCCTGCTTTTTATCCCCCCGAAAAGTCGCTCCTCTTCACCGCATAACAACACTCCGCCGCCTCGCCGCTCTGCTCCGTAACAAGTGAAAAGGTCCCGTGCGTAAAGTTTCCACTAAAGTTTGCGCACTGGAAAAGTCCCCGCGGAGATACATCCACTTTTCTAGTAACGAACTCCCAGCGCTCTCACGGTCCTCGGTCGTCCATGTTCGCCTCCTCCACCATATTTCATTCCACCGTGTCCATATTCGGCTGGAGCGGATTTGCATAAAGAGTCGGACGTAGACGGAGCCTGCCGCCCGTCCAATGGGGACACGTCTGCGCGCCCCGCGATTATTAAAACTTATTTATGCAGATACAAAGTTGATTTGACATATTGGCAGAGGAGCACACGTCAGTATAGAATACTGAGTGAAAAGGGACGTGCCTCATGAAAGTGGGAAAGTTTAACCACGGTTTGGCCACACATGCAACCACACTAGACTTCTAGATCAGGCCTACAATACCTTTATGTTTGTGACAGTAACTCACTTATAACATGACAGAATGCAAATACTGAACAAATGCAACGTAGCCTTAACTTTTTCCAGTTGGTTCAAATTCGGGGGTTTGATATGCGATACATGCACACCACCTAGTGGATCAGTCTTAACCGATTTTGTGTGATCAATATTTGATTCGATTTTTTTGTATTTATGGGTGAAAGAGCAAACAATAAAGCAAATAATATATAAGTGCACATGTGTACAAAATTTCAGATACATTTTACCCTTACCACCCACTACCCCACCCTGCCCCAAAAGGACACTTGACACTGCTGCTTAAATTACATTTAAAGGACACTGCCACTGCTGCTTAAATGACACTTAAAGGACACTGACACTGCTGCTTAAATTATACTTAAAGGACACTGACACTGCTGCTTAAATTACACTTAAAGGACACTGACACTGCTGCTTAAATGACACCATTTGAGCTTTATTACTCCACACATTGTGTTTTACCTATTTGTATTATACAAATTTACTGTACTTTTGCTACAGGTATATGTGATGTTTTAGTCAGGGTGTTTATTGTCTTGTTTATCAGATGTTTTATGTTCACTGTGGCCCTAGGGAGTGCTGCAATTTCAAATCCTGTGTGTGCAACATGTACATATGTTTTTTGACAATAAAGCTGACTTTGAACTTTGAACTTGAAACCTGCCCCGCCCCAGGACCTATACCCCCCTGACCCCCAGGTGAATTAATCAGAAAATCCATTCAAAATACATATATATACCTATGTGTATGCACACACATGCATACATACATTGACTGCAAACTTGTTATAATAGGCCTACTGTATTTAATAAGTATACTGTATCTTCTTCAGTCAAAAGGACAATACACTAACCTGAAAATATAAATTGAAATAATAATATAAGAACAGGGGACCTCGCCCCCAGTGTCTGCGGACACTGGTAGCCCCCATGGCAGAAGATACATCAAGGCCTGTTGTGACACGAGCCGTCCTCCTGTGGACCCACCACCCGCGGGAGAATTCATGGGGGCTGGTGCATTGTGTTCTGGGCAGCAGATCTGCTTGGATCGCTACTCCCGCGAAGAAGAAGAAGAAGAAGAAGAAGAAGAAGAAGAAGAAGAAGAAGAAGAAGAAGAAGAAGAAGAAGAAGAAGAAGAAGAAGAAGAAGAAGAAGAAGAAGAAGAAGAAGAAGAAGAAGATGAATATAAGAATACAATGGTATATCTTACAGCAGAAAAACATTTGTGCACTTAGGCCTAGCTTTAGTGTTGCATATTTTTGTCAGGCTCCTTTTCGTCTCTATTCTGTATTCCTTCTCTTTAAGGTATACATTGGCTCTGTTCTAGGTGGCTAACTCGTAAATGTCATTTCCTAAAATATGTGCGCCTTAGTACCGCACCACTGTTCAGCCCCTGTGCAGTGGCGCCCCCTTATGGACATCAAGGATCTCCTCACTGTCAGCTGAGCACTTTTCTGGAGGAGGTGCCGGGGATTTTTATCAGCGCATTTTTCTGTATGTGACATGTCAGACTCGCTGTGTGCGTGTTTACGACGTGGCTAAATATTTTCACATGTTTCAGCTTTGATCTACGGCCTCCCACATAAAGTTCCCACAGGCTCCGGCCACAATAAGACGCACTGTTGTTTCATTTTCAGTCACATGAAGAAAAGGAAAAGTTAAAGGAACTATTCAAAACTAAAGAATGATTTGGGCTTATCGAGACATTGGATCAGAAAACAATATTTTTCTCATTTAACATCTAAGGCATGTGTCTTCGATGTATAAAGAATGAATAAAATGAAACTACTGACAACATTTCCCCCAAATTCCAAATAAAAATATTATCATTTAGAGCATTTATTTGCAGAAAATGACAAATGGTCAAAATAACAAAAAATATACATGTTTTCAGACCTCAAACAATGCAAAGAAACAAGATCAAATTCATTTTAAAACAACATAATACTAATGTTTACACTTAAGAAGAGTTCAGAAATCAATATTTGGTGCAATAGCCCTTATTTTTAATCACAGTTTCATGCGGCATACTCTCCACAAGTCTTTCACATTGTTCTTGGGTGACTTATTCTAAGAACTGAAGTAGCTCAGCTTTGAGTTTGTGTTGGAATTCAACAGACGCTGGAATGAAATGGCTGTAGTACATGTAGAGATGCTGATTTCAGAAAAAAATGCAGTGGTCTCTTATTTTTTCCAGAGCTGTATTTGGAGAGTAATGTGTACTTCTATGTTTCAAATACTAATGCAGTTATGCTTTTAAAAATCAGTTTAGGCTATATTTTCCTTTACCTTTTAATGTAACGTTGTAATTTTAATTAACCGTTTCTCTTTTTTACTGCTTTATGATAATGCTTCTAATTGCAAATGATTTATAGGCTTGTAGGCCACATTTCACTGAACTATCTCCTCACCCAATGTGAAACACTAACCCCTTTACATTCCAGTTGTTCAAGTATATGAAGTTAATAAAATTGTGCATTTAGTATCTAGCTTCTATCCGCAGCCTTAAGGTGTGCACAACAAACATACAAAATGACAGACCCATTACTAAACTTAATTCACTTTATCATTGAATATTTAACATGTAACACCAAGTTTTTGCCTGCATGATAAAGAATGACATTTAATTCACGAATTCAACTTTTCTAGTAAAGGATCCACCACCACATTCCAGCTAAATCAAAAAACACCTTCATAGAAATATGTAGGTGGCGGACTCCCCTCTAGAAAAGTTTAAGTTTAAGAAGTTCAGCCAATATCACTGGTCTACAAGCAAAATTCTTCCAGAACAAAAGTAGTGAAATTTTTCTTGGCTTAGGTCACTAATAAAGAAAAAGTCAGAAGAGCTGATTAGCTATAGTTTCCAAGATATAGTATTGGGTCAAAATAGGAAATTTATACAAAATAAGGCAAAAACGGTAGTTTATTAGAAGGTACAGTGTGTCTACAAGCAACCAGTTCTATCTGAAAGCCTGTCTGCACATTCCAATACACTCATTTTAATATGTCTAGAGTTTAAACATCAAATATTTTTTGATTTCACAAAGAGATGCCTCGAAATTGTGTGCACCTGATGTCTTGAGATATTTCTTGTTTATTTCTTGATGATAAAAAAGTGCAAGTTAAATATTTTCAAAATATAAATATTATTTTTAAGCAAAAATGCCTAAATCTATTGTATAAACAGATGCAATTTTGATGTAAAACAATATCATTAAATATCTTGAATACATTAGCTAACCAGCACAGTTATCAATTGATTTTCAGTTCATCTTATCAATATAAATGAGATTTAGCCACTTTTATCTCGGAAGCAGATCGAGTCCAAAAATGTGTAGATCAGTGTATTCAGTAGGTAGAGTTAGTATTGTTAATGTGCAGATTCTGGTGCAGGCATTTGGAACAGTCACTAATTTAAATTTTAGTTCAATCACGTGTTTGTGATATAAATATCGTTCTTTTGAACATATATATTTTAGGTAGATTAACAAAGGGGCAATATGTAACTGATGAGAGGTCCACCACATTCAGCTTGTCTAGATGTTAGTGCTCTGCCTGGATTGTTTCAGTGTTTTAAATATGCAGGTTGACTCTCCACAGATCTGATCTGTACTTGGCCTGGTGGTCACATGCTTGTGTCCATGGAGAAGGATTAAAGAGATTAATGACATACTGTGGAACATTACAAGGATATAGCAATGGCATCACCATGGAGATGAGCTCTGATCAGAAATGTTAAATAATGCACATCTAAAAACCCAAATGTCCCCTTTGCATCAACAAAAAAACAGACAATATTTTTATTGTTTTATTGTTGAGTGCAAGTAATTTGAAGTTCTTCATGAAGACTGTGAGCAAGTTTAAATCAAAGTCACCAGGTCAGCCTCTGTATGACTCCATGGATGCAGAAATGCTTGTATCTTGAAGAAAAAGTGCCATTGAAGTCTTCAGTCTGTATTGGATGACGCCTGCTGTGGCTGCACTGGTGGGAAAAGCATTTGACATAGATCTTGTCTCAAATCGGGTCGTGTGTGCCTCTGCCCCTGCTGCCCATTCTTGGCAGGAGGACCTCTGAAGGGGGCTGGGTCTGGAGCTGCTCTGGTCCTCTCTGCTCCCTGCTATAGAAGATGAGTGCCTCTCTGAGTGTTTCTTAGCCCACCAGCTTGTAACGCTTAAAGTCAGATAGAATTTTCAAGTATTGCCAGTAGCAGCTAACTCCCTCGTTGTCATCCTTGGACTGTCCTCCTCTCCAACTTCTCCAGCTTCTAGCCTAACTTCTTCAAATTTTTTACACCCAACATGGACACATGCACTTGTGCTATGGAACTACTTGGGATGCTGCTCTTTGTTGGTGCTTGGCTTTGCACTTTGACTACCACTATTCTACCACAGTGGTTGACCATGTCTACAGCCCTCCTACCTGTCGAGAGCTATGATTTGGGACTTTGGGAGACCTGCGTTGTTCAGGACGTGGGGGGCATGGAGTGCAGAGCTTATGACAGCCTTTTGGGACTCTCCCGTGATCTGAAAATGGCCCGTATGTTCATGTGCTCATCTCTGGGTGCTGGTTTGCTTGGGATACTGGTCTCAATACCTGGACTTTATATTATCAATACCTGTAAGGACCAAGATGGTGTTCGGATCAAGCGGACTCTGACTGTAATCGGAGGGGTGCTTGGAATAGTAGCTGGGGTACTGTGCCTCATTCCTGTTTGCTATATGGCACACCTGGCTGTCATTCACTTCTTTGATGATAAGGTCCCAGATGTGGTGCCCCGGTGGGAGTTTGGTGAGGCCCTGTACTGTGGATGGGTAGGGGGATTCTTGCTTATCATAGCCGGGATAGTGTTGATCTTCTCTGGGTCATGTTCCCAGGAGGAGCCCCAGTCCATGGTGCAGCGGAGGTATCACTTCATGAACTCTGATGCTGCCTATAGGAAAAGGCAAGAGTATGTTTAATGACTTGAAATGAAAGACTGAAAGTATTAAACACTCATATGTAGAAATACACTGAATGTACTGGTGGCCGTAAGTTAGTCATACCTTGGGGTCTTAGAAGTTCAAGTTGTAATATTCAAAAATGCAAATCAGCTAATACTTATGCTTGTTAGTTACCATACATTATGAAAAGAGTTCAATCATTTTGGACACAGAACTTTGTTAAGATGTGGAAACAAATCCTTAATTATAGTGCAGTACAGGTGCATTAGACTTCTGAAAATTATTTTACCTAACAATTCTGTCAAGGTATGAATAAAATTGGGCTATATATGCAGGTTAACATCCAAAGTCAGCCATGAAATATGACAATCATTTCTTAAAACAGCACCAATGTCACAAAGACAGACAGCTGTGCTGTCTTCCACTATGCAATATCGTACTGTTTAAAGGTAACTTTAGGCTTTGTATGTGACACTTTTAAGCTTGTTATTTTCTATGCTGTGAAGTTATTTTAAGTAAGTTTTTTGTGTTGTCTAGTTTTGTAGTTTATGTACAAATGTAAATACATAAAATGGAAATGTAAACAACATATTTATGGCTTTATTGTTTGATTTATTCTTAGGGAAATCAATTCCATTTTTACTGTAAGAACTAAATGTTTGTTTTGCATGGAGTACGCCCATAGTGCCAATGGTGGTTTGCATTATCCTCACTGGTAGTATTGATTTTATAGTGTATATTAAGATTAAATGTTTTCAGTTATGCTCTAGGTCCCAAATTTGTGTTTCCTACTTGAGTAAAAGTACTTTTCAGTTTTATTGCCAGCCTTCCCACCAGTGACACTTGAAAACCACTGCTGTAAAAATAAGCGATTATGAGATTTGTACCAATATAAATACTTCCTGTTATCTCAGCACTGAGACCTGTCCACATATGGCTAATCTGCTGATAATTACATAAAGCAGCAGTCTCTGATCACCTCTGTCCCTGAGACGACAGCTCTCTGTGGGGGGTAGAGCCCCCAAAACAGCCCCGCTCCTCCGTCCTCTGTTCCAGGTGAGTGTGGGCCGATGGAAACTGGTTTGAGCCTAATTCCTGGAGATTTGCCGGTGGGTTGCTGGGCTAATCTGTGTTTAATGAACGCTTTAATGGGCGCGTGTACCGTGAAGAATGTGGTACAGTCGGCCTCCTGCACCACTCCCGCTTGGACATCAACAAATGTTTCAGGTTCAGAGGTCACCATGCACTCCTTCTCCCTCCTCCTCTGTTTGTGTTTATGGTTTAACACAAAAACACTTAAGCAGCCCTTTTCTGAATATTTTCTGAGGAAACAAAGTAATGCAAAAAATGTACCAGATTTTACTTAAAAATTTGGTTTATTACTTGGTCTATGAATGAGTGAATGTAGGCCTATTTATTACCTTAATATAAAAAAGAAGTTGCAGTAGTTGTGGTAAGAGGCCTGTAGCTGTATAGTCCAACACTATTTTTATTCAGTACCAATATTTCTTTATATGTGTAGATGCCACCTATCCTAAATGTGATGTAATGATGATTTCATAATGTTTGCGGGGCCAAAGGCAGAGACCCGGGGTGAAGAGGCTATTGGAGGTGGAGTGCCAAATGTGTTACAAATAATATTGCACATGTACAGGAATATACATGTGCAATATTATATAATATTACCAAAAATTATGAACAAATTATAAACAACAGCAAAAAATCACTTAAAAGTTATTTTAAAAATACCTATCGTCCATGTTGAGCACATGCAAACTCTGCACAGAAATCCAACCTTCTTGCTGAAGCAAGAGGAGTAAACATTTGGCCACCATACCATATCATGAGCATTTAGAAAAAAATTCATTCAATTAAATAATTCAGATGTAAAACATGGCACGTAGACCTCAAGTAGGCTTCCACAAAGGCATTAACCTTCTTGCAATGATAAAACACAGTGCCTGAGCCCCATAATTAATGGTAGAAGGTAAACGCTATATCAACAACACCTCAAAATCTTTCTCATCATAAGCACATTTGTGCTTACAAAACAATCACACATTAGGTATAAATGGAACTGACATTTTCATGGCTGTTTTGTAAATATATGTTTAACTTTTTTTTCATAGTAACCTAAACAAGCACAGGCATTTTGGAGCCTTGATGTTCCCCCCCTTTGGTTGCCCTTAAGTTTACAGTGTATGGATGAGTCTGACTGTAACATGACCCCAGAGACAGCTCAGATGGAGATAAAGATAATCCAACGCTGGACTTTGAAAAGACATTAAACTCAGTGCACCGTGCAGGATTTTCAGCTTTCAGAAATCATACTTCCTCTGATTCAGGAGATACAGGAGGTTGTGTCCTCACATCTTTGTAAATCCGCTTATCTGTCTTTAAAGACTGTCAGCACCAAGTCTTCTCTGTCAGGGGATAATGCAAGACATTATCTACAGATATCAAGATATGCATTTTACTGGTCAGTTATATATCTATTCATAAGCCATATATAGACAAAGCATATAACTATAGTTTTGACTGCACATTTGAAATAAATCTGTCTTGTTGTTTATCTTATTTTGATCACCATTGTGTTTTCTGGCATCTTTCTGTCAGAAATATAGATGTTTTTACTTTTAGAAATGATGGATATAATCACACTTTCTAACAATAAATCCAGACACATGCATATACACAATATCTGAAGTTTAAGTTGTCTTATGCAAATACTAAAATCAACTTAACTATGTTTCATCAACCTATTATTTATTTATTTTTAACAGTTTTGTAAGTACAATTTCAACAATTCAACATTATAAACCAACAGAAAAAATGTTAAATTGATAATCCATAAAAAGCATCAGTTGACATCACAACATGCAGAAAAATGTTTGAAATAAATCCTTGATTCTTTGATAATATGAGGTGATCGTGGCCCTTTACTCTTCCATTCCTGTATCTCCATTGGGCCTGATAGAGCGGACGATGGAGCGCACCAGATTAGATAAAGCACTACCACATGAGCCTTATCTCAGACTGGGAGTGTGCACGAGGTCTCAGAGCAGAGGGAGAGGCTGCACGGGAGATGACTCAATTAAAAAACACTTTATCTACACTATGTTGTCGTCAGTCCAACTTATAAGACTGGCTGCAGTTACATGTGCACTCAAAATCTGATTGATATCAAATATTTGGACTGATTAAAGCCAGATCACCTCATTTCTTTCTGATAATGGTCCCTTTGATAACTCCCATAAGATTTTGCAGATTATATGTCATTTATCTAATCTTTAAGGTCCAGAAATCAGATTATAACCAGATTTTGGTGTGCATGTGAGTAAGGGTTTTCCACTTTTTATTTTGTAGATGTGCAGCAATGCAAGAAAGCCATACTAAAAAAAATGGTAACAACACACAAAAAAGATATATTAAATTATATGCCAATGGTTGCATGATAATCGACTTTATTGTCCCAGAGGGTAATTTGTCTTTGGCTGGAGTACAAACAGCTGCAAACACAACACAATAATGGAATAGAAGAAGATAATAATAGAAGAAAAAAAAATTGAAAAAAAAAGAAGATGGGAAAAAGCAATGTGTTGATTTTTGGGGCAGATTAGTGCCCCAAAAGTGTTTTTTCTGCCCCCGTGTTGTGGCCACAGCAGGTCCACAGTTCATCCATTGGTGGGACTTGTGTGTTTTTGAGTGAGAGATGGTGCAGCTGTGAAGAGGGCCTTTTGTTCCTCTGCCGCTGGACGCCTCCGGAGAGGTGCACATGCCTGCTCTCGTCAGCCTCCCACTGGGTCACATGAGCAGCCAGACCCCCCTCCCCAGTCCCTACCCCCTACGGTCTGAACCAGGTCTAAACCAGGTCTAAACCAGGTCTAAACCAGGTCTAAACCAGCTACAGATAAACTTTATTATGACATATAGACACTTAAACACACCCAGCCATGAAATCTCCAATAATCAAATGAGTTTATGACAGTCCATGGTCACAGAGGAAGCAAAACACAATTGGAGCTACTATAGTGCAGGCCACCACAAAGGCCTCACCCCGATCTCGCAATGGACATATTTCCTAGAATCTAGCCTGAACTAATATCAAAATACCATAACTCATCTTTTCTTGGCGTACTGCAGACTAGGAATATTTTTAGATTATGTTAAAGCTGATATTTAATGTTAGTCGTAGTGACTTTCCTGACTGGCTTTTTTCATTACTTCTTAATTAGTGTAAAGAAACTGTATCTTTGACTATTGTTATGACTCTTTGGCTGTAATTCCACTTCACCCAAATTGATTCATCCTTAAAAACAATTCACTCTGTTTTCTATTTTAAGAGGTTTTCTCCTCATGACATCTCTTCCAAATGAAAAGCCGGATTATCTCTGCCCTTGGGCTCTTGTCCCGAGCTCGATCCAAGGCTTGTTTGAGTCCAGGGACCATAAAGAGCGTCTGACGAGTCTTTTGGGGTCTCTGTTTTTAAAGTTTGCCAGGCGTAGCGATAGCACAAGAAAATCAAACCACTTAACAGCATTAGCACTGAACTAAAAAAACCAACTACGATGGCATTGCCCGCTTTCTGACTGACTGGAGCGGCAGGAAAGTGGTACTCTGGTGGAAAGTCTATTGTGCGATTGTTAAGGACAGAGTTCAAGTTCCAGGCTATTGGCAGCAAGGAGCAAAAACCTGCAAACAAATATATAGTCCCAGCTAGAGGGAAGAGTAGCCTGATTCTGCTGCGATCTTCTACAGAAAAGTATGCCAGTCTCATCCCGTGAGCAGCAGCCACGTTCCCAGTCAATCCAGTGACCACAGCTAGCATCATTAACACCTGAGCTAGTTTGATCTCTATGGGTAAAAATGATTCTGTGATGCTAAGGTACTGGCAGTATTCAATTTCGGACAGTACGTGGCTATAGAAACATGCCCTCCAGATGCCAATCCAAGATACGCCGGAGTTGATGACGGTCGTGTTGTTGACGAACCACACGCGCCATTCGTTCAGTCCGGTGGTGGCCAAGGTGATGATCCAAGACAGGAAGCCCACAACCAGAGCCAAGAACTGCCAGTGTGCGGTGTGGGCAATGTACAACATGTTGTCCAGAGGAGGCTAACTCACGCAAAGGGCTAATCCAGTCAGGGAAGACATCTGGAAACAAGAAACAAATGTTACCGAGTTGCATTTGTACTAGTTTTGTCAATTTCAGCATGTTTTAAATGAATGAGCTCAAAGACGGCTTGGATATCTATTAGCTAATCAAGCGCCAGTTTACTCCAATTATGAATAAGGCTCTTGACTCCCCCTATTGGCTTGTAATGATTTTTTGGCTTTCTGTTTCTGACTATCCACATAAAGGTGTTGATTCTTCCTTGTGATCCCAGTAATGGAATATAATGGAAGCTTAATTTGTCATTGTAAACAATGAAAAGACTTGGAAATGGATGGGTTCATGGACCTTAAAGCAGCCGATATGGGGGCGCTAACGTCCCACCTCTGTCTTCAGTGATACAAGAACATAAACAGAATAGGAATGCAATACAATCAATAACAATAGGCAAAGACAAAACACAGTGGAATAGTTTACACAAGGTATCTTTTTGTTTGGGAGGGAGGGGGGGGGGGGGCACAAGCATGAAAATACAGAAAATATGTGACAGCTGAGACGGAAAGCTATGTTTATAAATATGTTCTGTCCTTGAAAATTTGTATCTATTCAAGACAACTGAAACTGAGGCTGCCTTCATGTGTCGACCAGGTGATCTACAAAATACAAGAATCTGCAAAACATGGCTACATTTTCAGCTGAATCCAGTCAATAAAAGGGAATTTGACTCCATAATATGAACCGTAATTTTAAAATCCAATGACAAACTAAACATAATACAGCCTACCTTATCTCCTTCTTGATGGCCTATGTAGAAGCCCGACTCCATCCGTCATCTTCAGCCGTTCAAGAAAGGCAATGATTTATGGTAAAACTCTCGCTTTGATTCTGTACAAGTGTTTGAGGAGACAGAAGTCCTTTGACGCTGTTACCACTGGTACAGTCAGTCCACACAAAGCACTGGTTAATGATTGTCCATTTAAACCTGTGCAGGAGCTGTAAAATACACACCTGTTATATTGTTAGCTAACATGTTTCCTATTTATACAGCCGATACTATTATAACTTAGACTACCTTATGTGCTAACTGACTACGGCAGCAATGAATCATCTGCACATGATTCAATGTATGCAATTCTAATTTAATCAACAATACCCAATGCTATATTTATTTCTCAACTACTATGAGCAGGATCCAGTCAATAATTGATTTTGGGCAATATTGTAATCAGCAATTAAAAAAAAAAAAAGTAAGAAAAAAAAAAAAATTGCATGCTTGCCAAGTGTGGTGAAGAGTTTGTGAAAATGATCCTGAATGGTGTGCAAAACTAGGATACTGTGAGATCACCCTGCTCTGGTATCAATAACTGTCTTGATGGGTTTATACTTACAAAATAGTTTAGGGCTAAATAAGTTGTGTTATTTAATGTAAAAATTACATCAAAATGGAGGGTACACCGAAGACGTTTCAGAGTTAAGACAGACCCATGTGTTATCAGTAGACTACACTGTTTTTGTTATTAGCCAGCTGAATAATGCTAAATTGACTTTTTTCTACTATGTTTTCCCAAATTGAACCAATTTCTTTCTAAAACGTTTTTTAAAAAAAGGAAACATTTTGGAAAAAGTGATGAATAAGGTGAATAAATTAAAGGAAATGATGGAAAAAAATAATTAAACTTGACTTAAAGTAGTGACTTAAAGTGTTATTAATTAATAATGGGGAAAATTATTTAAAAAAAAAATAAGAATAATATCTTTTTCAGTTTTTTTATTCATTTGTTTTTGTTTTATGTTGTCTTTCTTATGCCATGTTTAGGTTTTGGGTGTGTATGGAAGAAAGGAGTGGGTTAGGAGGTTGTGAACTTAGTTGCTTTATTTATTTGTGTCTTATTTTCATATTTATTGTTACTGAAATAAATGACTGATGAGCTGAAGTCATGTTGGGGGATGTGATTTATTGTACAGTTAGTATATTCACAAACAAATCTATGCATTCACTCTGCACTGTGGAAAACATGACACAACAAAACACACTTGTTGAATCCTCAGCTGTTTTTTTCATGATTTTCTGTCCGTGATGCAAACTTAAAACACTACCTGCGGTGGTGAATCAAAGACCAAACATTACATGGTGACCCCTCCCTCCCCTCTAAACTTGAGCCACTTCACTTTTGCTTACTGTGAAGTGCTGGGTGGAACAAGTGCTCTTAAAAACAACATGTAATCTGCACATTCATCCTGTCTCCAAAGTTTATTATTGCAAAAAAATAGTGAAACTTTTCTTTTAGGGCACAATCATTTTAGTAAAAAAGGCCACTATTTATTTTATTTTATTTTTTTAAGATACAAATGTTAAATGCATTGACTGAAATATATGGTCAGATTTTATGGATGGTTTTGTAACAATGTGTACTTAAATCTTGATAAATACTAAAAACTGAAATGGGAAAATCAGTTAAAAATACTGTCCTCTCCTGTGCAGATTCAAAAGGCTACAATAAATTACTAAAAAAGAAACATCAAAACAATAAAAACAAAGAAAACATGGTGGTTAGGTAAAAGACAAATCGCAGTGGTTCATTGATGCTCAGTAAAACATCATGTTTCATAATAAGAGGCGGCTCCTAGTGGTTTTATGGAAGTCCATTGTGAAGTAACAGATCAAATTTTTTCAGTAATGTGACAAAGAAAATACACAGAAAATACAAGTCTCTGAAGTCAGTGGTCAATGTGGTTTGCCAATACATGGCTCCCTCTTCTGGACCCAGAGATGTACTGCAAGTGAACTCAACCAAATCAAAGATGAGTATTCGTCTATTGATTTGATGCTGAAGCGGCAAATCATAGAATTGCAAGCGACATTGAATCTCCATCTCCCTCTACTGCATTTAACAAAACTCATTTGAGATTCTCTTTTTAACTAGAGATGAGGAAAATTAACAGGGATGAACATAGAAATTTAAGCCTGTTTAATTTAAGTTGCAAGTACTGCAACTTTGGCTGGAAACTTACACTCAACTGTGTCAAAAATGTCAAAGTTGTGTATCTTTTTAAAACAGGCATTAGAAGAGACATTAGAAGTCTCCGGTCTTCCCCTAGTAGAGACAAGGGCATACTGCAAATCACTCAAATTATCAAATTAAAGTTGGTCTGTTGTCAACATAATTTTAATCGAGAAACGAGAAACTCTCTTGAACGAGAAACTTAAAGACACAGTCAAATTTACCTCTAGTGGACATGAGGTTGTATTGCAAAAAAATCAAGTCAAAATTTGTCCTTTAAAAAAAACAACACACAAACTAGTTAATTTTGTTCATAAGGAGAGCCTCTGTTCGATGGGCAGGCTGTCCAGCAGACACTTGAGCTGCTCCTCTCCCAGTTTGATCTTGTCCTCCAGTTTGCGCTGTTCAATGATTAGTGCTGACTTCATTTTGACAAAGTGCTCGTAGTCCGTGAGAGTGTCCTCTAGAAGGTAGTGAGCCAAAATGTCATAAACGACTCTCTCCCGCCGGTCCAGGTTCTCCTTCAGCTCCTTGGCGTCCTCGTGCTGCCGGATCAGCAGCTTCCTCTTCTCAGTCAAAGTGCGCTGGAGATAAAAACAATAAAAATATCAGTAGATGGAGCACGGGGTTGTTTAGTATACTGGTAAACTGGTAATCATATTAACAATAATAACATGATGGTTACACAATGATTTTACAATTAGTGGATGAATCATTTGACAGTTGCAAAGATGCACCACCTGAAATATGACACATCAGGGATGAAAGTGGCCAATCATGAAAAAAGCGGAAAGTCACGGCGCCCCCCCCCCCCCCCCAAAACTTTAATAAATAGCTATAAAACACATTTTTAAACAATTGTAGTGGTTTTTATTTGAAAGTTGATATCAAAACACGGCACTGACCCCGATTTTGCGACATCAAAGTCTGATAACGAGCCGAGAGAGCGCACTCGCGGCACAGCTCGGCGCGTGCGGTGTCCGCAGCACCAGAAGAGCACACAAGCTCGCGCAGCCCCGCACACATGTACAAGTTTAATACGAGACATGTACTTTTGTTTCTGAATACGGGACGATTACATTTTTCAACGGACGGTTGGCAACCCTAAACACAATTATACATAATAATACACACCCAAAATTTCAACGTATTTGGGGAAAAAAAATTAAAAAAATTACCACGCGGCTAAAAAAAAAGCGGAGATCCGCTAAAAAGCGGAACTCTTTCATCCCTGCACATGTACGAGTTTGTGCCATATTTGGACAGTGAAACTACCCAGTTTGATTTTAACTTTTGCTATGGACTAGAGTAATGATAGTTTGACAGTTTTAGAAATTGCAGGGCAAAACAGTAAGAGTAAATGGCATTCCTATACAAGCAGTGAATGGACACTAAATGGTGACAATTATAGAGACGACATGTTCTCCTTACCCTCTCCTCCGGTGTAGCGTCCTCCTCCAGACTGTTGAGGGCGTTCTCTACTCGGGCCAGCCGTCCGGACAGGGACAGCAGCAGTGACACCACTTTGTCCAAGTCTCCCACAAACATCCTGAACTTGTCGAGCTCGTTGGGCTTACAGACCTGCTGCACCTGCACCTCCACCTCCTCTCCCAGAGCGTTATTGTCCAAAATGTCCTCCTGAAGACTCTCACGTGCCTCACGCAGCACCTGCAGCTTTTTAGTAAGGCTGTCGATCAGCTCTTGCTACAAAATACACACATTCATATTAGACTTGAAACATTTTTAACAGTGAACTTAATCTTCCTTCAGTGCTTCAATGCAAGTACTGCTTTTCCAAAAATAGGAATAGATATATAAGATAGAATTGAATAGAATGCCTTTTATTGTCACTTTTCATATGTACAATTCACATTAGAGGACATTAAATGTCCTCTACAGCTTTTGCACAATTTTCTTCCCTTTTTTTGCACTATTTTAAGATAAACAACATAATAAAAATGAGTAATTTAATATCATGATGCAAAACCAATAATAATGAATTTGCTTGAATCAATCTGGATGCAACATAAATAACAATTGTCTGTCTGGTAGCAGGGCTGAACCAAACTGGCTTGACCCATAAGGGTGACTTCTCAACTACATAAGACCCTCTCGAAGTCTGTGGGGTATTATGATTGGGTGGTACCTTTTTATTGGCCAGGTCCAGGTCCAACTCTTCCTCGGAGTCCACCTCTTCCTCTGGCATGTCCTTCATCTTGATGAGCAGCTCGGCTTTAGGAGCAGACGTGCTGTAGTAAGTAGCACTGGTCACCATGTTAACAGCTGGCATGTTGTCCTCCTTCTCCCTGTAAGTACGTGAAATAGACGATTTAATTAATGATTAAGCATGAATAACTAAATAATACTCTTTTTTTTTTTTACACAATTTGATGTCTTGATCCAGAATGATGACATTATATGAAAAGTTAAGATTTATTTAAATCTAACAACAACAAGTTAGTAGATTTTGCCTTCATTATAGTAGTTCAAAATGTGTCAAATAAATTCACCTGTTCTCTTGTGGTCTGGGTGCGGCCTGTTTCACTGAACCTTTGCGTCTGTGGTGCGCCCCCTCGATGAGCTGCTCTCCTTCAGGAAAGATTCCCTCCATCATGTCCATGGTGGTCTTCATTCGGCTTTGGTCCAGGATCTCGGCCAGGGACTTGTCTTTGCCCATGATGTCCCGTGCCAGCTCTGCCCTCTTCTGCTCCTCTGTGGTACTGTCAGCCGGTTTGTTATTGTTATTCGCTTGTTCGTCTGAGTTCATATTGTGGTCTTTTATAGTGCGAATATAAGTGTCTTTTTGTGGCTGGTTTTGAGTCACGCTGTCCTGCTCTTTTGACCGAGTGAAAGCACAGAATACAGAGTCCTGCCCCCCGGCGTTTAGACTGCTGAGGCGGACCACAGTCTGGCCCTCTGCCGGGGTAGGATCAGGGTGCTTCAAAAACGGACAGTTCTCCTTTTCTGCAGCTCCTTCAGAGTGGACGATCCGAATGGGAACTTTCTTCACTGCTGGATTCTGGGCTTCCACCACCTGCTCGAATCTAAAATAAGAATTTACAAACATGTTATTTTGAAATTTCTGGCCTCTGTTACTGCAACTTGGGTTTGTGCAAGCTCTGTGACTTCTGTAACCAAGACAAAAAATGTGTCAGTATTATTAAATCAAATAAGTCCAAAATATGGACTGAAAAACCATATTCTCTCAAATACATTTTTCACTTTTCAGAGTTGTAGCACAATGGGAATATGATCTTTTAAACACCTACAGAACCAAATTTATTTTATCGTCTTGATTTCCAGCATTTGATAAAACTGAATACTACAGAGTCAAATGTACAGCTTTCCAAAATGCTCCTTTATACCCACTCATCTTTCTGACAGAGCTGATGCCGAGAGGAAAACCCCAAACATTACTTGGCTATTTTTGCTTCTGGCATTCAAAATATCAATTTGCTCCATCAGTGCAACCGGCACAGTTTTTTCCGTGCCTTTGACAGATCTTACTGTGATATTTCTGGCAAGTCCTAAATCTCAAACTGTACAGTCACAAGCTAGCACAGATGATATCAATTAGCCCTGAATCAACAAACTTCTTCGAGACAGACTAAACTACTATACTGGTGGCTTTTCAAGGAATTGCTCAAATTGTCCCCTGCAACCAGGCAAAGCGGAATTCATTTAGTACCGGTTGATCGTACTCATGTGTCACAATACAGTCCTTTGTACACGCAATGTAAATGAATAAATAAGCAGTATTAGTAGTAGTATTCAAAGTATTTCAGTTCTTACCTGTTGGAGTTGGAGTCTTCATGTAGAGAAACTGGGGGCTTGTCACTGAGTTTCTGAGGGGAGAACTGAGGAGAGGGTGGTCTTTGCGTCTCCATATTGTTTTGCCCTATCTCTATGTGGGGCGATGCTGTGACCGGCTGCTGCTCTGCCCCTTGTCCTTTGTCCACGAGTCCCTTGGCCTGCTCCAGCCCTGTTTTTGGGATGGGGGCGGGCAGAGGGGCGGGGCTAGGGTGACTAGAGATATCACTTGTATTAGAGGAAGTCACGTCTTGGCATGCGCTAAGTGGGTTGCTCCTCGGTTCAAATGGTGCGTCTTCTTCTTTCCTGGGGTCTTGGAGGTTGTGAGAGAAGGCAGTGGGTTTATGGCTGCTTACAGTGGGACCACCTCTGCCAGACGCCGTCCTGGGATGTGTGGGCGGGGCTGTGAAGGGCTCCTGCTCCCTCAGTCTGTCAGCCAACCTAAAAGCAGAGACAAAGCTTTTAATTACACATCCCTGCACCGCGGACTATCATCTTCAGCTCAATGAAATAATACGCTGCAGTGCATTGCGGGTAATATGGGTCGGCGTGACATGGCACACTTCTCCGCTCCAGTGTGAGACTCTGCAGTGTTTCGTTGGCAGGGCAGACATGCATACTTGAGTTCCCACAAGTCGACGCAGAGGAATAAATAATCCTCCAGTGCAAAGGAGAAGCAAGGGCTACATCACTTTTTCCTCCCTGGTTTCAGGTTTAACTCTTGATGGTGATGGAGATTCTTTACTTTTAAACAATTATTCATTTTAAAACCTCTCCAAAAATGGACACATCATTGTAATTATGTACCATGGCAAAAACCCATCAGTTAGATATAAAAAATGTTGGGAGTGTGATGACAACACTGATCTCTGTGGGACATTTCTTCTTGTATCAATATGCACTTTGATTTGTTTGTTTTTGACAGAATAATAGTGTACATTTAATATATTTTATGTAATATATTACTGTGGATTCAGGTCTGGAGAGATTTTTGCAAAATTTTACATTAGTTAAGAAATTGTTTAAAATTGTTTACAATTCTCAGAGTTAAATCTATCTGTATCTATTGTGGAGTTGACGCAGACATTTGCCCTTTGAAACCACTTACCCAAGGAAAGAATGTGGTATAATGTCTGTCTTTTCGGTTTGATTACTTCCTGAAGATCGACACCTTCCAAAACACCCCTCCCGTAAAAGCAAACAAAAAACTAAAGCCAAATTCCAGACAATGCAATAGCTTTAAATACATTTCCATTCAATTGTGGACAATGTGGACAAAGGACAATTTTGTTTAAAATAGCATCTCTATTTTGAACCTTACGCTAAAACTTTAAAAACTCTAAAACTTTACAGTAACCAACTTGTTACTGTTGCATTTCTTTGCCTTTAATAAACAAATTTACAGTAGGAAAATTACGTATTGGACAAAATCTTCAAAACATACAGCTTACATTTAAAAATTATCTTTTGATTTTTGACAAGGTAGATTTGTGACTATACACCGGAAAGCCACCCAAAGCCTTCTAATTCTGCTCTCCATCAGCACTGATGAAAAACTATTAGCAACACTTAAAGCACACATCAATCCACAGACAAGCCTTTAGTCTCCAAGCGTCATAATTAAAGCCGGGCTGGTACATGTCTGGACAGGCTTCCTACATGACCTGTGTTAATGTGGATTGCTCAGTCTCTTAAGTGTCACGACTGGATAATAGAAGGATGAGAATGGTGAAACGTGATACCAAAGATATCTTAACAGGATACAGGAGAAATACAAGGCCGGGCATTAAGTTATTTAACCTGTCAAAAGTATTTAGTATGAAAACGTAATATGAAATCTGTCAATTTAAGTTTTCTCACACTCATCTGACATACAGGTTTTGTAGAGGTTCATACGATACATGCTTTGAAAGCTTGCTAAGAAAACAAAATAGTTTGTCTATCAATTTTAGATGTCATTGAACCATTAAAATGTCAGAAGACTACATTTATTTACTAGAAGCTTAGAAACCATCAGCTAATTATTGCCAGTAATAAACAATCTATTATAAGTAGGCCTATGTCTGTGTAATCTCTCTGTCGTCCATGTTTGATCCATAGCAAGAGAAAAATTGTATTCTCAACTGGACAAAAAGTTTTAAGAGTGAAGACGTTTTCGCTGCTCATCCAAATGACTTCTTCAGTTCTGGGCTTTTTGTCCAGTTGACGAAATAAAATTTTTCTTAGCTCTATTATAAGTAAAACACAACTTACCAGAAAGCTTGCCTGACTGCCGTCATCTCCATAGATCAGCACTTACTGTATCCTATGAGGTCAATATAGTTTATGTGCTGGTATGTGCTGCTATGTGCTAGTGTGTACATCCGCTGGCTTTGTGACAGAGGCCACCTGTTGACGTATCAATATCAGTGGAAATGGGTGGAGCCCGGCTGGTCCCCTTGACTTTTCAATGACAACCTCAGCAGCTGTTGTTCTGATGCTAATGGTCGTCATATGGGAGGGCCAGGACAATGGTGGTTACTCAACACAGGACACCCTACACCCATCACTCAGTTTCACCTTTAGGAGTTGGATACCGCATCACAACTCCTGAAGGACTGGTTCCGTGTGTCATCTGGATGAGTAGCACTACAGGAATGAATGATGACATACAGGAAGATTATGATGGAGAGGAAATAACTGGTCAGTGCTGTCATAAAAAATATGTGCTTTCATTCACAAGTAAAAGTGAATTTTATAATAACAATACAGTTCAGCTGAAGGTGAACTCAAGATGGGATGGGCCATTTTTAATTTACTGTTAGGCTTGCATATTTCACATTTGATTTGTAAGCAGTATTTCAATTTTCAAGTTTTAATCCATTTCACAATATACTGGCGTGGAAATGTCCTACCTATATTACTGTAAAAAACTGGCTCCTGAAACACGTTAATCTCTTGTACTATATACATTGGACATGTTGAAATAGCTTTGACAATATATTTTCCCTGTATTCTGCAGCCTAAGCACACAGCGGTCTGACAGACTGTGGGATGATCAGTCTTGTGAAATCATCAAGTCTTTCTCACAGATTCACTACTGTGCCCACAAAACAAACAGTAACCACGGAAACAGGTCTGGTCTGAGCTCACTGCACACCAAATGTGCATTTTCATTTATATTATTCTTCTTTTTTTCTACAGAATATTGCCATGACAATTTTGTTTTGGAACATTTGTATAGCATTATGTGTTTTGTGGATTGTGCAAACTGTCACATTTTTGTACATTTAAAACATAAATGAACTAAATCCAGCCATGCTTACTACTATATGCCTATAAACAGGTATACAACAAGGGTTACAAATATATTACCTTTTTTATAACGAAGAAGGGGTGATTTAACTTAAAGAACGTTTTTATCACAGTGTCCCAGGTTATTTTCTGCAATTAAAAATTATAGTAGATCTGAACGATAAGTCCATGCCCCGAGGCCCTTGTGCTGAACAGTGCACTTGTGGAGACACTTCCTCTGTAATCCAGATGCCTCGCCCACAGTAACAGCCTCCACAGAGCCACCAGAGAGACGTGGAGTGTGCCCATGCGCCAAAGCCCTGCCACTGGTATGCTCTGTCACTCTATAAAGACTTTATTGTTCATCCACTGTGTACACTACTCTCTCCACACAGACTTCATACAAATATTTATAATATGCTGTCAATACTCCAACTTCATTGAATACATACTGACAGGATCACTTAAGGCTGTTAACTTTTGGGGATGATTTGATTTGGCAAAGATTTTAACTTATTATTTTTAATTGAATTTATTATGACGCAACTGTCATTATCAGTCACTCACACGCAATCATATGAGATCTGGCATGGACAAGGTGGTCCATGCCAGATCTCCTATGGCTTCTGACTTGCATATTCATTTAAAAAACTTGTTTTATGTTGGTACATGTCCTGACAGAGTCCTTTTATTTAGATTTAGAGCTGGTAAAAGATTACATCACTTTACACTGGATGCCTAGGGTAAAAAGTGATTGTAATTCAGTATGTTATGTTATTCACTCAAACCATAAATGTGTAGATATTATAAATATGCACCCCTGGCACTGAAAAACTAAGGTAGCACCCATGTGGACGGCTGTTGTAATATTTAGTGCTGCACTCACCCTGTGGCTGCACTGAGCTGTTGAGCAGGTTTACAGTCCTCCGTCTGGGAATATTCGCTCTCAGACTTTCGAGCAGGAACAGGAAACTTCTATAAACAGAGAAGTAAAACAAACATGTGTGGTCATGATAAAGTAAACAAACCCCCACCCGGTAAAAGTCCTACCTTCTGGATTTTGGCAAATTCAAAGTAACAAAGACCGGGATTTTAATGCTCAAGAGTATTTCCGCAGGTGGATGCCCCTTCGCTCAGCTCAGGGTGTGTCTTCATTAGCAAACAGGGTTTAATATTTGACTTGGCTCCATTACTTAAGCTTAAATGCAAGATATGGCATAGCATAGTGTAATATAAATCAAGTATGAAAAGACCTCATCGTGGCTTTGCTATTGTGGATTTTAATATGAAAATGTGCAGATGGGAAACTGGTCAGTCACATGCCAATCCCATAGTAGCAAGAAGCATTCACATACATCAAATCACATGATGAATCCGCAGCATATAGAAATTATGTAATATCAAGGGACCTAACAATACATAACAATAGTTATATGTGGAACAGTCAAACTTTCAAAAAAGAGTGGCGATGGTGAGTGGGTGGCAAAAATATTGCAGTATTGCACTCGTGTTGCCTTTTATTGTTTTGAAAATGCTGGAGCCACACAATCGGCACATCGCAGTAGTTCAGGTTTGTCAGGTTGTGGTGTACAGTTCTGTATCATACTTTTATAAGAAAAGATTGATAATTTACTAAAACGTGCATGGATGTCATCTAAAACGAGACATGTTCTTGATGAGGGAACAATGTTATAACATGGTAAAATTTACTATTTTACTATTTTTACTATATTATTTTACTAAATCTATAAATAGGTATTTATTCTTTGCACTACTTTAGATTTTGTCTTAGATAGTTTTTGTATTGTCTTATATTTTGTACACTGTCTTTTTTGCACTGCTTGGCCAGAGAGAAACGGAATTTCGATTCACTGTATGTCGAACACATATGGCAGAATTGACAATAAAGTTGACTTTGAACTTTAAAATCAAAGGAATTTGCACATCACCATATACTACTTGTATTTTTAATCAATTTAGTATTGTTATGATATTTGTTTAAATAATGACATAATATTGAATATTAATATATAAGTTTATCTTCTTGTCACCCATCATCTATTAAGAATTTACATTTCCTGTACATTTGCCCTCATTAAAGTAAGTTGGGAGAAACATGTCTGACCTGTGTAAAGAGGTCTGCTGAAGGGGAGGACCTGGATCTCTCGTGGTAGCAGGTGCTGCTTCTCTCTTCCGTCCCCTGATCTAGAATATCATCAGCCGATCGGTACAGCCCTGATGCCCTCTTCTCTACTGCCGGTTTCTTTTGGATGCTCCACCTCTCCTCATACTCTGCAAATGTGCCAAGCCTTTGATGCTCGGGGACAGACTGAATGTTTGCCGAGCCTTCCTGAGTGTCCGCTGGGCAATGAGGAGGAGGTGGAGCGGTTTCTATGCTCGCTGCAAAAGACTGTGGCCTGACATCTGTGTGGTTCTTAGCTGTACTGTGAACATAAGAAGTTGATCCACTCTCTGTATCTAGTGAGGAGTCTGTATTTTGATCTTCCTTCATTCCAACGTGATGAATTTTGTCAGGTTCAGAGAAGGATCTGACCTTTTTCTCTGCTGAAAATCGTTTGCGTCCCCCGATACGAGTGACTTGAACATTGACCGGTCCCGATTTGCTCCATACAGACTCCGAAACAGGAGGTAAAGATGGGTTCATTTCTTTGCGAACTAGAGATGTATAATTTGTAGAAAGCTCTGAAATTGGGTGCTCTACCAAAACTGGCTCGAGGTCTCTTCTCCTAAAAGATGTCGCTTTGAGCACCCGAGCTTGCATTTCCTTCAGATTGTCCTTGTAAGCATTAGAAGTCGGCGTTGCATTTTCCGATGATTTCCAAACATCTCGGTCTTCAATTTCCGTTTCGTTAGCCGGGAGAGTCGCCGCGCTTTTACTTTTCTGTAGCTTAGCCCTTCTCATCTGGATTTCATTCCTCAACGTTGTGGCGAATCGCTCGTTACGGTGTATGTTCTTACCTTCACCCAGCTCGTCTGAGTTTGCGCTAGCATCCATGGACAAAGAGTGGAGTATGGGAGTAGCTTTGGGGCAGATTTTATTATTTACCTGTTGCTTTACATCTTGGTGTGGCGCTGTAGGTTGAACTGGGATTGACCTGCGTTGCTCAGATGTCCTATTAGCAGGATTGCTCATGTAGGGAGTCTCTACGTTTGGAGGCGGGATTCCTCTTTCTTCCGCAACTTTTGCTTGAGTGGTGTGTTGTGGCGGGGGCAAACTATACCTCATTTTCATGACATTTTGCGGGCTTAGACACACACTGCGCTCACTGGAAGTTGAAATCCTCCTGTCCTCTGCTATAAACGGCTGCTGGACATTGGGATGCATAGACTGGGTTGGTGTAATGCAATAGTAACGATTTGAGTTTTCACTGCTTTGCTCTGATGCTGCGGTTGATGAGGAGGTGCTTAAGTTTCTTCTATGACTTTGACTATGTATGGAACCATTACTTTGAATTTCCTGTGCGTTACTGAAAGGTTTACCAGCAGAGGACGTCCATGGTTGAGGGTAGAAAGTGCTTTTGTCACCGTGATGTCCCTGTTGAACATTACTGGAGTGCTGCTTGTTAATGCTAAACTGGCTGTGAATATTTTGACTCAAATTGTCAAAGTCATTTTTCGGGGAGAGATTGTAGCTCCGTCTGTGGTCCATCGCCATTTTACTGTGCGTTTCTTGTGACCCTTCAAAGTGCCCCATACTATGTCCCCTGTCATGTTGCTTAGTGGCGGCGAAACTGTCACTGCGTGTGGGTGGAGCTGGTGGAGGAGGAGACGGCGATGAGGTCTTTTTGTTCTTTTCCGGGACGTGCCAAACTGGGCCAAAACTTGAGCGACTTGAGGTGGATACCCTGGAGCCCGCTTGGTCTTCATTGTGTTGAACATCACAGCTTGGCATTTGGAAATACGTTACCCTGTCCTCCTGTCTTGCCGCTTCACTTTGTGGATGTCTGTTACTGACATGTTTGCTTCCTGAATCCCATTGGCTGACTTTATACAGGACGTTTTCTGTAGAGGCAGTGTTGCTTTTGGACAGAGTGTAGTCTGGTGTGCCTGAGCTGGTGGAGAAGGAGCTGTAGGCCGAGTCCCTCTTCCCTCCTCCTCCTCCCCCTCCTCCTCCCAGGTGCTCCACGCTGTTGTTGGATTTAGCGGGTGTGAGTGGGGCGGCTGGGTAAGGGTGTGGGATGTGCTCTAGACTGTCCATGCTGCCCAGGGAGCTGAACTGGTCTGAAACTCTGCGCAGGTTTGTCTGCTCCCAACTGGAGGTGAGGTCAGCTGATGAGGAACTGAGGAGGAACAAAAACAGCATGTAAGGAATTGTGCTGACAGTGATTAAAATATACACATACTGTAAAATGCTATTTATATTTCTTATTTAACTGAAGGAGAAATGAATATTAATAGAGCAGGAACACCATAAGATGTGGATGTATTAGTGGATTTTGAGTAAGATATGTCATAGGCTAGGTTACAGCATACAATGGCAGTTGCACGTGGTCATTTTGGCATGGTTTGCATTGGCTAGCAACAAAAGTTTAGATGCAGAGCTAGGACTTCATGGGTATGAATGAATTTGTCATTTGTAGAGATAGTTTAAAGGTCCCATGGCATGAAATTTTCACTTTTTGAGGTTTTTGAACGTTAATGTGAGCTTACCTAACCTGTTTAGGGCCCCCCAATGGCTAAAAGTTGCGTAATGTCTAAACTGAGCATTTGCGATCCTTTTCTGCGTTTGAAAAAAACACAGCTCAAATGGGCGATTCTGGACAAGGCACCTTATTGACGTCAGATCGAAAAAAGAAATGCAAATGCAGTTCCACCATCGTCTGGATCTCCACCCCCTGTCTCTGGAAATCACACCCAGAGAGTTTGGACCGCGGAGGAGCTACGCAATGCGAAATGCGTTTTTTTATTTTCTAGGCTTGGAAGTCCTTTACCCGACCCTCTGGACCTCTGAAATAGCAGTGGTTTAATTTTATTTTCTGTACAAATGTGGTTTTTTTCATTGAAAAGGCTGTCCTCTCCTCCTTCGCGCTTACACACGCTGAAGTGGGGCCAGCACACAGCGCACCGCTAACACAAGGAACCAGCGGCGCATTTGCCTGCCCCCCCCCCCCCTTCCTCTTACCAATCTGTGTTCTTCTCATTTGCATTCAAGCAACAAGGCCCAGAATGAGTCGTTCAGAGAGATTTTCTGACTCTACTGTGTAGACTGTGTCTTTCTCATGCACTAAGTGTTGATTTTGAAGAAGGATTCATTTACAGTATTAGGGAACCATTAAGGAGCCATATAAAAGCATCAAGAAGTACCATGTCATGGGATCTTTAACAGTTTCCTAGTTAAGGTGTTACAAGTTTTTTATAAGTTGAAAATTTTGTTTAAAGTATTTATGAGAGGAAAATATATTTTTCTAAAACCCCAATTTCCTTCAGTAAATTCTTAAAATTCAGTTCTGGAGATGTCAGACACATAAACACCTGATCTTAATGACTCTCCACATTTATGCAATACATTTTAAGGTTTTGCACCTTTTACAATTCTAATCCAGATTATAAATCTTTGACCAAGTGAAAAACTAAACTGACCTGATGAGCGCCAGTTTTACAGTCAAACCAATAAAATATGTATAAAATTGCACTAAATCTCACAGCCATTCCACTTCATGGATTTTTTCAATGTAAAACCAGATGCAAAATTTCATCCTGCAGACTTACCTTGCATCATATCTGGTGTGCCAGACTTGACTGGGCGGGGACTGCGTTTTGGCTGGCTCTGATTGGTGTTCGTTGAACTTGGTGGAGTGCCAGGAGTGAGGCCTGCTTATGGGTTCATTCCGTCTGCAAAAAAGGCAAAAAACAGAGCTGGGATTAGAGACTCAGTCCTATGGAAAATGCTATGTCCTTCCGCTTATATCCATGCAGCAAAAATGTACTTCACAAAAAAACTGCACATGCATGAAAGATTCTGGTGGTTTAAAATTATGCAACCACAGACACTGGGAACACAAGCATTTTTGCAGGACAGAAACGTTTGGCAGGTTTTAATCTTACCCCTTGAAACGGTGCTTTCTGAGATGCATGTAAAAAAATGCATTTAGACAACTTCACATCTTTCAAATATTAAGCATGTATTCAGTATACTGTAGAAAATGAAAACGGCATGCTGCACAAATGAAACGAGCACAACTAATCACAAAACACTTCTAAAAATATGAAAGTGGCAATCATAGGGCTATGCAATTAACTACAGACATTTATTGCTCCAATTACATGACTATCCAATAGCTTTTCAAATCACATCAAATCCCCATAATTGAGCCACCCTACGTAATAAACTCCAGCAGAGGAAAGTTATGCATGGTGAAGTGATGAATGGATATTGTGAGAGGTGATGGGAAGGAGGAGGTTCTATTATGGGATGTACAATGACATTGACTAAATTATGATGCTACAGGTCCATACCTCATTGAACTGCGCAAAATCTTCGTAAGAAAGCTCCTCGCCACATGCACGTCATTCTCAGAGGGCATTTTCTGAGCTACAAAATCCACCATTTTCATTTTCCTGGGCAACAAGGGGAGGGAACACAACACACTAAGAGCTTTGGTACAAACTCTGATAACTAAATACAAGGTAAATACACCAGGCGACAATGTATAATGCTGGTAATTGATTGCCTTTTGAGATAACACTACACTGCAAACTGAATTACAACTTCTACTAAGTTTACAAGTGGAACCACAGCCCCCTCTTGTGGCCACACTGTGCATTTCTTTATGGTTATTGGGGTTAAAAAACTTGACCGACATCACTCAGACAACAAAGAGGGCATCATTTTACTCATCAGTCATAAGCTCATGATTTGAAGGGGGCAAAGCGGAGCTGCAGACCTGAGCCATATGGTCCCAGAGGAAAGCACAAAGCCGGCATGGGGCAGGGGGCTTAAGGGAATGAAGAATCTCTTACAGAATCAGATCGGCCCAAGCTGTCGTCTGCCCCCTTGTCCTACTGTGTGCGCCATGACGCTCTGAGGTGGCACTAACGCACAAACAAAAGACACTGTTTAACCTTTAACTTGGTACACACTCAGGATGTGCCAGTTACTGAGCTGGGTAGGGTTTTCAAATACTGTCACTTATGCACCATAGTGTTTAGAGTGACTTAATGTTACAAGAAATTCTGGGCAATGTAATTATTAATGTTTTTATATTGAGACTACAACATTGAAACAGGTACTAGTGGGTGATGGGTTTTAATATTGCTAACTTTTTGGTTTATTTTAATAGGATTCGAATGTTATTTTAGAGTAACTAGTCATGATGATTCGAAAAGCAGTCTACTTAGAATAACTACTCTAACTGTTGATTTGACATGGCGACGGTCTAAGTTAATAGTCTATTATTACTACAACTCTTTTAAATGTTACTTTGAATACAAATAAGCTTATTTTAGGCTTATTTTACTCCACTTACTATTTACTTGAAGTACTTATTTTTGTCTAGAGTATATAGACTGACAAACTAAAACATTCCAACAGTGAAAAAGCCTGGACAAAGCTCTCTCTCCCCTCATGGACTGGGACAGGTCGACAAAGCTGAGGTCATGAGGTCCTGCCCCCTGAGTCACCTCCACAGCCCTGCACTGATCTGCACTCAAGAGGTGAAAACAACTGCTTCCTCTCATCACCACTTTTTACTTCAACTCAACACACAAACAGCTCCTATAAAGAACATTTAGTGGCAAATGTGTATATCATTTAACAATATACTATATATTGTCAAATGATACACACATTTGCCACTACATGTTCTATTGTACTCTTTACATAGATTTACACTGAAAAATTATTTTAAATATTTTTTTCTACAACTGCAGTGGACTATTATATCTAAATAGTATACTGAAATATTTCAAAACATTTCTAAAATATGCTGACCTGTTTTTTCCCCATTGTGCAAGTGAAATTCCTTGGTCTACTTTCTAATATTAAAGTCTTTTTCTAAACTATATGATGCCTCTGACTGATTTAAGCTTAATAAAAAGTGAAATTTCCACAAAATGATGTGGATTAGAGTATAGGCCTATTTAGGAAACAAAGGAAAGCCAACCCGGAGCCTCGAACCTCGCGCTGTGCCCAGCGAGTCCATGTTTGTGGGGCACTAGAGCTAGCCACACATGGCGCCTGCTATTGGGATGTAAATGAGGCTGGTTTTATTAGGCCTATCGTCCGGGCTACAGCTGGGCCGCCACAGATATGCTCGGAAAGTGAATCAGGCGGATGGGGTGGGGGGCAGGGGCGCACCACTGTTTTCTCTGAGGAAACACTTTAAGGGCCATGTCTTACTTCCAAGTCAATCTAAAAAATATGAAAAACATGTGACTAAAAATAAGATAAAATCTGACTTTAATGGTAATATTTAAGATTCAGTGTTACAAAGCATTACCGAGTTTATTAACCATCTAAACACCATTGAGATTTAATTATTATTTTATTTTAAATTTGATAAACTCATGTAATTTTGTATTTGTTACAATTTGGTTACATAAATTGTCAGATGCTGTTTAATTTATATTTTAATACAAACCTTTGCTTGAAAGATTAATTTGGCTTTGGAATGCTAAATCTTACTCATCATGGCTTAACCTAGATGATGTCTGACCTCATACTTGATGATAGACAAGACAAAACATTAACAGTATTAAGGTCATAAAATTAGGTAAACCTCGTGTCTATGTCTCCACCGCTAATCTACACATGTTAGAGCAAGGTATGGGCACGGTCAAAGAAGACGAGATGAAAGCAAAGCAAAACAACTCACCCAACATCTGGATCAAAGTCTCACATAGATTAAAGGAGGAAAGAGGTAGTCCCAAAGAGCATGGAAAACCTGGACTAGCAATCAATCTGAACCAAAGGAGCCATCCAGTTGTAAGCAGCGGCATTCCCTGCTCAGTTCAAAGACGAACCAAAACAAAAAGACATGTTTAGACCACTGCTGTCCCAAGAACTGTGCATCAACAAGTCCCTATATACTGCTGTGTAAGAAACATCTACATACTGCTAATAGTGCTACCCAAAATCCAACAGATCAAGGACAAACTAACTTGGATCAGATTTAGTTGGGGGGAGATTTCCGAGTGGATTACTGAGGTTTTGCCCCTGAAAACGGGGGAGGAAAAGTGCCCAGGAGAAGGAGGAGGGGTATTGTCACGGCCAGTCGCTCCGGAGAGTCCCTGCACCTTGTGGCGTCTCATTGGCTATCGGGGCCAATATGCTAATGACTCTTCTCGTCCGTCTCCTGTTGTGAGAGGGACATGCATTCTTCCATTACTATAGCAACAAGTTGATCTTTAGGGGGGCGGGACCAGTCGTGTTTCCTGAAAATCTCAATAATGTAATTGACATGGGGGTTTAAGGCAAACTTTATCAGTTAAGATTTTGTGAATAATACATAGTCTACTAGCGCATGTTTAACCGAAATCTAAATCTAAAATTTGAATGGTTGTTACAGTGAACCCTCGCTGTATTGCGGTTCACTGTTCGCGGCCTCGTTGTTTCGCGGATTTTTTTTTCCATTTTTTTTTTTTCCATTTTTTTTATAGTGTAACTTTTTTTTTTTACAGTGTAACATTCTGTCCTGCGCCCTGATTAGCTAAGAGACTAGACCAGGACTAAACCAGGTCTAAAGCAGGTCTAAACCAGGACTAAACCAGGTCTAAACCAGGTCTAAACCAGGTCTAGACCAGGGATGGTAGGGACAGAGTCTCTGATTTCCTTCACGAGAGCGCCTGGGTGACAGGAGGTGTGGCCTTTGTTTACTTGCACGAGCCATGGAAGAGAGTGTGAGCCGGACCATGGAAGAGCCAAGAATCAACATGGACGGGCCGGGGGAGTCGCAGCGGGGAGAGGACACTCGCGCGCACAGAGGAGACTCTTCCCCGAGCTCTTCCCCGTCACGCCGAGAGGACGAACCCGACCCCGTCCTAGAGAGCTGTGGAGTATTGGCGACGCATTGATAGCGGTCTGATTTTGGAGCCGGGGTGAAATGCAACCAACTCCTGTGAGCGCAGGTTGGTCTTACCTGGTCTTGTGGTGAGGACTGGTGCTCAGAGGCGTCTGTTAGCGGTTTGGCACTGTTAGCAGTGGCTTGAGTCTTGCCCAAAATGATATCCAGGTCGCTTTCCACTCGACTTTCGCACATGGCATGGATATGTGGTACCAAAACAAACACACGTGTCCGCGCGCACGTGTCCGCGTGTCACGTGCCCCCCCCCCCCACTATTAATATATTTTAATGAAAATCTACAAAAGTTTGAGTGTTTAAACAAGAGAAAAATGTGAGAAAATGTTAATACCAGTCTCAGAAAGGTGTATAATGTGTCTGGTGAAGCGTTTTCAGCCTTAAAACATGTAGAATAATTGTAAAATATAAAATTGTCCTATTTCGCGGATTTCACTTATTGCGGGCTATTTCTGGAACCTAACCCCCGCGATAAACGAGGGTTCACTGTATTTAGCAAATTATTTACGAAAATGTAATAACCTTAGCCAGTTGAATTATATACCGTGTTTATTCATGGCTTTCAAAATGATGAAAAGTTAGGACAGTTGCCATAGCAATTAACAAATAAAAACAATATTAGATATTTTCAATGGTCAAACAGGAAGCCGAAATGCATAAATAGAAAGCAAAATGTAGCCTATTATGAATTATTGTAATCAGTTGTAATTTCAACTGTGTGCATCTTGAGAAACTGAATGAACAAAATATCTGATACTGATCTGATACTATTCAAAATATGGTTTGTACTTGTATGTAAAACTCACTCACGCCATACAGGCTCAAATACATTCCTTTGAATGTTGTAACCAAAGCAAAGCTTACTGAAATGTCCAGTGCTGGGTGAAAAGGTCATAACTATCCAAGCAGACTGAGACAATGCCAGAGAAGTCTTCCAATAACACCATAAAAAGTCATTTGGAAAACAACATTTTCCCCGACACGTGCGACACGTACGCAACTCCTTCAGCTTGAGGCTGGCATTAGCCTCCTCACCTGCTGCTCTTAGAGCCAAACATTTGGCACAGTCACAGTAAACAGATTCTCCCTCAGGAAAAGAGTTTTAGCAAGAAAAGACTGAGTTCCTCACAGAAACAGGCATAGTAGCAGACAAGATGATTTGCATTAGGAATAGTTGTGATCTACATAGGATTGTCTTTTGCACGGTCTATGATGGATCCTTCTTAATCTATACCCCTTATACATGTCTGCATTCTGTACTGTACTGTATACCTTAGCATGTCTCTGAGTGGTCCTGCCCTCTGCTCTTACAATGAGCTTTTTCAGTGGCCTCTTACAATCAGGCCAGTCATGTTACAGGTGAGTGAGGTGAACCGTGAGCACTTTTTAATGACCAGCACATTCCTGAGGTGAGTAACATACCAGCTGTCAAGTCCCTGTCTGCGCTGACCACTGTCTCACAACAACACCTGGGCCCCCATAGTTTTAAATGTAGACATGCAAATACTTCACTATCACAAACCAAGAGTTGCATTGTCTTCCTCTTGCAAACACCGTTAACTGTAACAACAACAAACAAGGCCCTCAGTAATGATTAAGCAGCATAAAAGTGTTAAGTGACAGTTAATAAATGCAGGCTGTTTGAAGAGGTGCCAGAACTGACAAAATGAAAAGCTTAAAAAGGAGTTACCTTAGGGTGAGTGGCCCTTTTTAAAATGGTAATTACTTAATATATAAACATCAATATTTTTAGAGGAAAACGTTCCAATAATATATATATATATATATATATATATATATATATATATATATATATATATATATATATATATATATATATATATATATATATATATATATATATATCTCAGTACATACCTCATAAATGCTTAATAAGCCACCTCCTATGCCAAGCTGCAAAAATATTTCACTTTATTCCTTTCTTCCTGTCAGGACTGGCTTTAATGTCTCACCTTGGCTTTGGAACAAACCAAATTAAACCACAGGTGTGCATGTTTTACTAATCCATGTTGAAAAAAACTAAACAAAAACAAAACACTGTTCTTTTTGAGCGCACAACAATTTTAAGAAAGCAAGAATTCAGAGCATTGCATGCCAAACATGCTGCGTGAGCTTATTTAGAAAAAACAAAGGACGGTAAACGCCCCTCCCTTTGCAAGGCTAAGTTCCATGCTAACATCGTAGGCCATTAAGCTGTACTAGGTATAATCTCATAAAGAAGAAACATTTGCAAACAGAAGAGTATACAATCTATGTAAAGTTATTATGGGCAAAATCCAAGTTAGGAATTCACAGACAACTGTGGAGGGTCAAGTGTCTTGCTCAAGGACAGAATATAAGAATTCGTATATGTACACATGGGTTAGCTGTTCAACTAAACTAATGATCAAGACTGGGCCCAAAAACATGATTAATTCTTATGTGTCAAAACAAAAACAAAAAAGCTGAATTAAACAGTTAGTTCCCCCCTAAACATTAAAAGCAACCATTTTCACACCACACAGACATTTTTGCAATAATCCAACTGAATATCTAATTTAAAGCATAATATGCTTATTAAAATAATGCATATGCTAAAAAGTTAGACTGTAGTACTTCTTTCTACCAGAAGGGGGAAACCACATGCTTCTAGCAAAGTTAAAGTAGCAGTTTATTGAAGTACTGTATGTGAAAAAAGAAAAGCATGTTGCAATAGCAGCCTCAGCCTGAATCAATAGCCATTAATGAGAGATTGCATGTAACTGTTTACATTTTATCCTTGGTTCACTTTTTTGAATATTATCATTAAAAAATGCAAAATAAAGTAAAGTGCCAAATGTGTACATTTTCAAAGCACAGGAGAGTTTTGTCCAGACAAGCAAACAATAAATTAGTTTTAACAGAAAGAACTCCCACACAAAGCCACACCTTTTGGGCTGCTGTGACGCGCAGCTGGCCTCACCCCTCTCACCCTCTCGGTGGTGACATAGATCAACTATTTCTCATTACTCACCCCATGCAAAAGACACAGGTAAAATCCGCCCCCTTCTGACAGGGAAGAGGACAAATCTTTACATAGTGGCAGGTCGTGACAGCTTCCTCCTTACAGCACTATCCAAAGTAAATGCATGCTGCACTTTACCAACATTCACTGACAAAGTATTAGCAAACAAGGTGGATGTGTCACTATACTTGGACATATTATTGACTCATAAGACTATAGTGGCTGAATAATAATCTAGTGTCACAACACACTGTCTCCTAAATCAGGCACCAACATGTGATTGTGGGCAAGAAATGACTAAGCTGTTGATGCTATTTGAGATGAATACAAAGTAAATTCCTGAACTTAAGCAGAAACTCACATATGTCCCATGGCACATTTTGAACAAAGACCTTGCCTTTTAAGGTGAACGTTTCCATTAAATGCTGAAAAATGACAATACCCAGATTCTTTAAGGTTACAGGGAAAGTAAGTTTATCTGCATGTTTTATGATAATCAAATGGACTTAAAAGATTGCTGTTACAAACAATTATGTGTCCCAATTTTCCCAGGCCTATTAGGAAGAATACACAGTGTGTGAATAACAGGCTTGTCCTTGTAAAAAGATAAATGGTGGGCTGACTTCCTTGTACGGTACTATGCGTTTAGGGATTACGTTATGATATGATACAATACAGAGAGAGAAGTGCACAGCTAAAAGAGACAATGAGCTCAGTGTTCACAAACAGGGCCATTTGCAGTACGTCTCTCAGAGCTGGGTTGGCAAATGATTCATCAATTCAACATGATAGGAATACTCAACAATATAGTGGAGAGGATAAGCCACGCAGCTGCATCTGCTGAAAAAGGACTCAATGTAATCATTATTGTGGTTGACAGAGCTACTGGTGAACTGGATACAAAGCAAACAGTAGCTCTTATCAGAGGGAGTGTGACAAACTAACATAGGTCCCAGTGCCTGAGTGTGACCTGTGTGTCATCAGTCCTGCTGCCTGCCCACACCTGCCCAGTGGCCCTAACACAAGCATGACGTCACCTCTCACACGTGCTCTCCTTTCACTCCAAACTGTTACAAACGATGAACTATGGGTGACTGGAGCTCAGAGGAGCAGGCAGAACAGGACCATCCGGCTGACAGCACAGAGTGGCAAAAGGGAAGCACACAGCGGCCCTCACACAGGCAGCTGCAGAAAGGACCCACTTGTGTGTTGTTGTGGTCTGTTGCTGTAGTAACAGAAGGGGAGGGACCCTGACAGGCGCAGATGCAAAGCGCCTGGTTACCTACCTCTTCACTACCAGGCTGAGCGTCTTGTGGGAGCCTTTGACAAGGCAGATCGCCTCCTGTCTGTAGCCACTCAGGGGAATCTCATTGATGTTGACAAGTTCGTCTGCCACCTGGAGACCCACGGCTGCAGCTTTACTGCCCTCCTCCACCTGTGACATACACACAAGGGTCAGTATTTAAATAGACATGATAAAAAACCATTACATTTACAGTTACACTTAACCAACTAAACCACTATTCCCAACACATACATGTTCCTCCACTGTGAGGCTGAATACGATTACTCACTCTGTTTAGACATTCTGTGTCTTAGCAATTACTCAACTCTGATAATCAACAGTAACATTTTGGTTTTAGCTTAAGACACCTTTTAACCACAAAAATGATAATTATTAACTGTAATATAAGGCTTGCCTTGTCCCATTATACTCAATCACTTCTATTACAAACAATTAATACACAAGAAAACACTGTAACTTCTCACTTTCTGCAAACCCAACCCATTGTTTTCCCACACTCTCTTAATAATCACAGATATAATGCATTAGACATAAACCCAAACAAATCAGATGAGCATTTTGCCTGTAAGAAAAACAGATTTTATGACGTGACAATGACTACAGCAACACAGTGTTTGAAAGTGAACAGCAGGTAAAGTATGTTCTTTGGTCGGCCTCAGAGCCTATAAAACACTTCAAACGCTAATGTTCAGGCCAGTGGCATGAAACAAAGCGTATCATGTTTGCCTTCAAGCCCACACCTGGAATAACATCTGTCAGAGGGGACGTGCAGGCAGCCGAGCGGACAATGGACACCCACAGCTCCAGCAAGTGCTTTGGAGGGAAGTTTAGACATACATGACTTTAGGGCTGCCTATACTGGTCAGAAAAAAGAACTACATGAAATCATTTTTGCTTGCTTTCACATTACTAATGTTCATGACATGTTAAAAACTTGTGCAACCTGCCCTTGGCGTAACATCATCCTGCCAAGGGTTTACAGATAGAAATTAACGTTTATGCCCTACTAACTGCACTGTGTAACTTTTCTGCTAACAGGCTCACCTCTCAAAAGATCTGACCTGGTCCACTGCTTGTGTCTATGAAGATGGATATGTTTAAAACTAAAATAATTTGTTATTAGACTGGCTGACCCGGTCCTGTTGTATTCTCACATATCACCACTAGATGCTGTCTACATTACTGCAGCCTGATAGTGTGCAGCTTTGGTCTGACAGAAGACCACAGAGCACAGGTGAACCTGAACAAAGCCCGGGTGAAGGCAAGGGGCAACAGGTTTCACATCTGCCATCTACTGGTTTTAAAAAAAAAAAAAAAAAAAAAAAATCTAATTAACTCTGTAACTTTAATGCTACACAATGGAACATTACAGATAAAGCCACAAGACACAATTTACATACAAACTCTTGATAAACAATTTTAAAATATTTCTACATTTTAAACATGAACATTTTTCTTATTTTGAATAAATGTTGGCGCATATTCACAAATATGCATTGCTCAATGAAAAGAAAAAACAATTAAATGTTTTTAATGTAAGGGGAAAAAAAGAAAATCTGTCAAAGATCCAATTAACAATTGTGTAATGTATACTATGTAGGTTTACAATATCAAGGAAATGATATATTAAGCACTACATGACTCATCGGGGTCAAATATAGCCCAAATATAACAAGTCAAGGTTTTGTCCAAAAGTGTCTGATAAGAGAGGCTCCCTGTGGATAGAGGGAACAGAGCGGGCACTTGGCACATTAGCACACATGCTCTGCAGAAGACTATCAGTCCTCCAACTCTAACCTGTGGGTTTGAAAGAGAAAGGGGGGGTTGCATGACTCAGCCCAGAAATATGTGTACATTTACGTCTTATATGGCCTTCTCTATCCTCCAAACACAACACAGAGGCCAGATAGCGCTAATCACAACTTCTTTTCATTACTCCAGAATGAAAGATTTTGAAGCCGGGAGCGCACTGCCTGAGGAATTTGGTGCAGCCTGGCGAGGTTCCTGAGATGTTCCTGATATGGTAGTGTTTTGTAGAGAAAAGGTCGACAATGTAGCCTTCTCCAAACCTCCATCAAGGAAACGGCTCCTTAGCAAGAAAGCATTTAAACAATGTAAAGAAAAACATTTAGCAGAGACAGGCCCATGTATAGCAATAAGGTAAAGGCAAAAATTACAATAATGATTTGATGATTTTTTTTGGACAAAGGTTAACATGGATGAAGGTGGGACTAGATGTCTACTGTCCGTAATAGCAACATTTTGTTCCTCCTGTGAAGACCAATCAGCTTGAGTCATAGGAGATTTTTTGTTTACTCTTTCCTTCAGGCAGTAATTATGCCCGCACCAGCCATCATCCTGCCTCTTCAGTAAATAGCCTGCTCCTCAGAGAAAGGACACTAAAGGGAAGGATGTGGCGCTGATGGGGGCACGGATGGCTCTTTTCTGCTGACAGACATCCTTCACACTGCTCTGACAGCGCACCAAAACAACAGCTTACTCACACTGCTCTATCATAAGTGATGCTAAAAGTAGCCACAGTGAAAACAACCAGGACTTCTCAAATCAAACACTGTATTGCAATGAAACACATTATTAAAATAACTCATTATCAATGGCTTCATTAAGTAGGATGCCCCAAAAGATCACAAATCACAAATTTAGACTTCACTGATCCTGTCATGCCATTCCAGCAGGTTTCAAATTGTCAGATAACTCTACATTTACAAAACTTTATCTTCTGCAGTTTGTGGACAAAAACAAAACAAAACAAAAAGAAACACTTAATGAGATGCAAACAGTTTTAAACACTTTTACAGTTTGTACCCCAAAATTATTTTACTTTATTGTATGAAAAAAAACTGCATTTTTTTCCCCTTTGGCTACTTTTCTAAAAGATCAGATGCAATAGTGCAGTAAATGTTTCTTTATTTTATTAAGATTTAAATTACTGTATACAGAAAAGATTTGGATATCTGGGAAAATAAGTGCTACACCATGAATAGACTACTCGACTAAACCGAGCCTAAACCAGGACTGATGGAACTTGCCTAAACTTTCAACCACAGAAACATATCTAAGTTTAGAATCTCCAGAAGTTTGAGAAATGCTCTGCCATTTCACTGTATATGGCTGTTGTTTACTCAGCCATGGGACTGCAGTGTTGAAGGAACTGGTGTGTACCATAAAGATAACACTACAATATGTCACCCTCTTTTCCCCTATGTCCTGTCTGAGGCTGTCTGACCTCTGGCATGAGGCGGAGACACTAAAAACTAATAACAGCAACTATTGTAAAGTCACATTGCTCCCATCTGCCTATCCCATATTTCCTATTCATTTGTGTTGGCCCATATAAATGTATATGACGTTCGAAATGTCCTTAAAATAATAGTATTTGGATCGACATTGTTCAAGCCAAGTCTATTCATTGTTCCTTCATTTCTGGTGGCATGTATTCAAGAGGATGACCCTCTAGACCGTAAATCCACTTGGAACAATAAAACCATGTGTGGGCATTTGGAGGAAGCAGGAAGTGGCTGACAAAAGAGAGTATTAAGGTGCATTTTGGATTTGGCAAGAGACAAGAATTTTCACGTTAGAAGCAGGACACTGCATAATTTTGTAGGAAGAATATTTTTAATTGAAGCATGATCATTTAAAATGGTCAGTGTTTAGCTTGGGGCTTTTTGTGATAGATCAATCCTGTGGTTTAGAGCAGAGTTCAGACTTTTTAAGGAACAAATTGAATGTTTTTGCATTCAATTGCAATAAAGTTCAAATAATTTATTTGTTGTTTTTTAATCTAAAAAAGTTAATTTAAAAAAAATAATTGATCAATGCAAAGAACCCTAGGGCATAATTGTCAAACTAAAAGATTTCTAGCTGCTAGTTCGCAAGCAATGGGGCTTAGATATATAACCATGTTTAACAAAGAGTAGGTTATAATTGAGAAAAGATGTGTGTACCTGCAGGTTATCCATCATAGCATTGCATTGAGAACAAGTTCTTTCGTAGCCAACAATATTTTTCTTCCATATAAACTGTTATTCTGGCAAGGGACTTATGCTGGAGGTGCATGCCCAGCTGTGTTGTGTAAAAGTGGATTATTTTAGTTTATTGAAACTAAGACGTTGAAATCCATGAAGACCTTGAGTATAACCTGTGCTATGACGGGAATGTGCGGAATTTTAATTAGATCCAGGATATTTTTTAACCAATCCCCCTAAACCGCTCATCAAACCAAGGGGACGTTTTATTATTGGTCATTTTAGCAATCTGAAAACATCACAGCATGGGTTATACATTGTGCTGACTCTCCAAGGCTGGCAAAAGTAATGCAGGACAAAAAGGCATATGAGAACTCTACACAGTCAACTTAAAAAATAGGGCAAATAGAATGAATTATTAGTTATTTGTGTTTCAAATAAAGTGTGTGCAGCTGGGTCAAATCCCTAACAACAGTAGCCTATGCCCATTGCTATACATTAGATCCTGGGCAAACAAAGGATGTATGTACACACTGTCCACTGACCCAGTAAATATACATGCTATTAGAACTACACATGTGGCTGTAGGGCTTCCTCTGGAGTTACTTATATATACTTACAGAAATATGCACCATACAAGAGTCAGGACAGGGCTCTACAATGTAATAATGTAGTACAAGTGCTGTGAGCCGAGTCATCCAGCATCCAGCCTTTGGCATACATTCAAACTCATTCTTAGTGTTGTTACAGTTACTTAAAAAGCGGTTTCTTTTTGTTTTACTTTGCCATCCTTGCTAAATAAAGCTTTAGCAAAAACTGTGCATATTTGGGCAGGCAGACACATTGCCAAATCATCCAACTATCACGGGTGTACATCATATATTTGATCCAAGCAGAGTAGCGTGAAGACATGCTCTGAGTGCTGTTATCCTTTCAATTACATTTCTACATGACAAATTACAGCCCTTTCTTGCATCCTTATCTAATAAGTCCAAATAACTCATCATATTATCAATGGCTTCATTAAGTAGGATACCCCAAAAGATCACAAATCCAAAATTTGACTTCACTGATCCTGTCATACCATTCCAGCAGGCTTCAAATTGTCAGATAACTCTACATTTACAAAACTTACTTATCTTCTGCAGTCCTTGGTACCAGATATACTGGACTAAAATAACAGGGGAAAAAAGCTGGCAAAAAAACTACAGCAATAATACAAGAGTAAACCAGGGTTAAAACCAACAGGATCTGCACTAACATGATACAATAATATGTGGTCTAACTAGGTAAAAGAATAAAGTTTTTACTCAACATAAACAATTAAAAAACAAAACAGCACTAGCACAGTGCACACACGATTGTGAGCCCATGTGAATGTAAAAGGTGTGATTTCATAACATGCACCGTAGCCAGTGTGGCGGCGGATAATTCTCAGGCATGTTAAGTTAGCTTGACCAATATGTTAAGCCTAAACCATGACCAATTTGACTTATATGACTGATGCACTGAGGGGTTGAGCAGCTCTAAAATATTAACATATTATATCTGACCCATAAAGCCCAAAAGGTCAACAAGACAAGATGGTGGAATAGCTTTTGTTTGTGGTGCCAAATGACATAATATACAACAAAAGCTATTATTTATTGATTTTAAGGAACTAAACAAGAGGTCAGGTCAAAGACTAATGCAGGGTTTTTAGCTTTAGTTATAACTGCTCATCTAAAAACAAGCTTTCACATCACATTACAAAAAACATGTTCAATTTAAGAATAGATTTTGAATTACTATGCCATTTAATTAAAATAAAGCAGGTTTATTCAAAAAGAACATAAAGAATGTGTCTAGGATCAGGGATAAAGGACACAAAGCATGTTTTAGTCAATATCTTCCATTAAACTGTTTACTACTGTTATTGCACAGGAATTACTACTGTTGCACATTTATTTTTATCTTTACTTTCAATGCACATTCTATTGCACATTACCATCTCACTGCTGTATCTTCCATTGCACATTTTTGATGCACACTGCACATTTTGTACATCTGTAAATAGGTATTTATTTATTTATTCTGTTGCACTGCTTTCAGATTTTAGATTTAGATTTTAGATTTGGATAGTTTTGTTTCATCTTATATTGTATTTTGTACACTGTCTTTTTTGGACTACCTAACCAGAGAGAGAAATGAAAATTCGATTCACTGTATGTTGAACACATATAGCAGAATTGACAATAAAGCTGACATTGATCTTTGATCTAAACACTACAATTCTTGGAAAACTATTGAAAAGTTACATGACATTTTGAAGAATTATCAACTCACCATTTGATACAGGGGGTCCACCTTGTTTGATGAGTAAGAAAACATTAACAGTATTAAGAGTCAATGCCCAACCATGGCACAGTAGTGTTCTTTGCTATGAAATCCTGTAACTAAAAGAAATTGCAGGAAATAGCCAAAATGTAAGCCTTTTGTCCTGTATCCAGAACTACAGTATGTAGCAGAGAACTTTCTCACCCGAAACTGTGTAGCATGTCCTAATACAAGTTTCACCCCTTCCTCAGCTGGACTTTGAACCCAGTGCGTCAACACACACGAAAAACGGTCAAGAATCAAAAAGGTAAACAGCTCGCGACCAACAGGGGCTGGTAATTTCCCCACGTCAGATTAACCAGCAGCAAGGTCCTTAGTAAATGATTAGACAGGCCAGAGAGATGTGAGGTAACAGTGTGATTTTAGTGCTGATTGTAATGATAGGAATGGCCTACATTAGGAAGTACAGGCAAGTAAGTCCTACACAAGGTCAATGTTGATCCAATAGGAAGGACCTAAAATTATACATTAAGAACTAAATACAGCTATGAGGAGAGCGTAGTTTGATAAAAATATACAGTGATTGGTGATAAACAAACTTAATATATGAATAATTGGACAAAAGTAGTAACAAAAGGTATGTTTGGGTGGGCACTTTTCCACCCATTTGCTCGATGCGTTTCCCAATTACTTTCTGTGTAGTGCGCATTCATATCGAGTGCAAATAAATGTGCAAATCAACACGGAGAGCTTGCCTTGGTCATTTTGGGTGGGAACTATTTTCCAGTGCGGAAGAATAAAGCCGAATCACGCAGCACGCTGCCAGGGGAATCCCAGTTACGCACCGGGAAGGGAGTTCCCCTGTTGCACAATGTGGTGCGTGATTCGGCTTTATTTTTCCACACTGGAAAATAGTTCCCACCCAAAATGACCAAGGCAAGCTCTCCGTGTTGATTTGCACATTTATTTGCACTCGATATGAATGCGCACTACACAGAAAGTAATTGGGAAACGCATCGAGCAAATTAATTCCTTTTGGCCGAAATCTTTCTCTGGCGACGTTAGACTCCAGTCTAAGGCGGAGGAGCTGCAGATACCGCGGCGGTCAGTGGCGACAGACTCGGACAATGGCTGGGTGAGCAGGAAAACGCTTTCCACCACTTATTTTAGTCTCTGGACTGTGGGGAGATGCCCAAATTTGACCTGGGGGTGGCATATCCCTTTAACAAATTACAATTAACACAAATACATGCAAGTTGTTTTTGACCACAGACAGCTGGAGGAAATAAACTAAAGCCCCAAGGTGAAACAAAATTAAGTTATGCCAAATGGCCAGTCTGCGCAGAGATGTATAAAACATTGCAGGGTTATGTTTGAGCATTCACACCTTGTTAAAGAAATCTGTCAATAAATGCAATGACGCAAACTGGGAATTATTCACTAAAAATATATTTTATAAGCACCATGTGAGTAGAATTGCAAAATGCTCAGGGTATGGCATGTGGGAGCTGATTAATACTTTGCGTGTAAACCAGGATATTCTATTAGCATGTTTTTTATGACTGAATGCCTGCAAAACTACGTAATGACACTACTAATTACGCTGCATGATTACCATTGTTGCTGCTTTCCCTAACCCTTTTCTTGGCTGGAATGAATATCTTGCATAAATCTGTATTGTATGCAAGTTCATCAAGAAAATGGTAAAATATGAAGCTGTAAAAAAAATAAAAAAGTTACCAGTAAATGTTATATAAACACAGTGAAGACAAGAAGAATCAGTTTTGATTAATTTATCAAGTAAAAGTCAAACAATAACTGAGCTAAAGCTGAAAATTAATGGGTTGCTAACAAAGCAGAAGAAACTCTCACTCTCATTTGATGATTCAGTTATGAGAGGTTTGCTCGCCAACCTGAAAGTTGACAGTTCGACCCTCACAACACCACATATACTCTTGTGTTTCCCTCCTTACCTCCATAAAAGTATATGTGTGTGCAAATGGATGAATGGTTCTTCGATGTAAAGAGCTTTGAGCGGCCAGTAGCCATTTATAAAACAAACTGTACATGTTTACAGATCTAATCACTAACAAATACATATTCAGCTACTTCACTTGTGCCCGTGTTACCTTTGTTATGACCAGAGGTTCTCGGTGCTCCAGTCCTCCTCTCAGCGTAAATCCCCATGGTGCTCCTCCAGTCAGAAAAGCCTCCACAAGCCTGAAGCCTTCTCCATCTCTGCCTCGCACTTCCACATCCTCTGACCTGTGCATCACATGCCACATGGTCTCCGCTTCACTGAAATGCCCGTCACTTCTGTATCCCGCAGCATCCATGGCACTGCACAAGTATACAGTGCATATTCATTAGTTTAATGGGTTCATTTTGTTTTAGATACAACCGTGTTCAATCAAAGACAATAAAATGAGGTCTTCCAGATTGTTACGTTTTCATACTAGAAGACAAATTTATTCAGTGTCAACATGAATGATATGCTGTACGTTACTATCCTCAAGTGTCAGCAGCCTGCTCTTATAAATTGGGTTAACCTGGCAGCTTTACAATAAACAATATGCAAATGTCAACTGCATTACAAAATCAAAAAGAACAACAGTGATACTAGTGATATCAACTAAAGTGGGAAAACATAACCCATTTCATTTGAAAAGATTTAACATTTTTTGTTGATGAGGCAAGACAATTTTGCCAAGTGAGCATGAGATTTGGTTATCACCAGTTTTGACAAGGGCAGTATTCTCCATAATGATCGACGTGGACATTTTGAATACTTCATATTAAATATAAACTGATTTTAGTTTACTTTAGAAACATAATGCTTTTGTTCCATGCTTACAGACAGAACAACACACCCAAATACCGCACGAACTTCAACACCTCAAACACCTGTTGTTATTGAGAAGGTGAATTAAACTTTTTATGACCCAGCCTTTGACAGAAGTAGCCGGAGAACTATCGATGAGAACAATAGAAACCATCTTCTTCCCCGTGAATCAAGCCTTAAACAGAGCTGAGTCAGGCAGAGCTGTATTAAATGCAGCTTATCCTACAGTCCCTAAACAAACGCGCACTGTACAATGAGTTTGAACTGCCTTCTGGGACATTTGAAATTTCACTGAAATCTATTAAAAACACTTTAAAGTGGACTTAGAGTAGATCTTACCTGGGAACTGAACTGAAGAAGAAACCGGCGAACACGATCCTTTCATCGGACTGGCACGCAGAGCTATCGCCCTCCCAGGTTTAGTTTTAGGTTACGCACTCCTCATCTTTTTTAACCGATTCAGCTGTCAAAGAAACCAACGTTTAATAGTTTCCAACTTCTGTGACAGTCTTTGCACAACCGCTGCTCCTGAAATCCCACAAATAATATGGTCCCCGCAGTTCAGCTGGTAAAAGCCTGATGATACAACCCGACAACGACACACCACAACCCTCAAGAGAGTTTAAATTGGCTAAGCTAGCCTAGCTCCATCCTTGGACAACAGGGATCAGTCCATTTACAAAGAGCGCAAGTGTGCCATCTACTGCCTCAAACTAAAGTTACATGAGAGCCAATGTGTCTGCGTTTCATCTCCGGAAGTTTATCAAGTAAATACATGACGATAAATGATTCTCCCTTATCTAAACTTTCTATATCACGTTAAACTAAACAAAACACTATAGTTAGAACTTTTTCTGCGGCTAGTTAGCTAAAAGCTAAAACCGAGCGCGTTCTTCACCATGACAACCACCGAACGTACGGAAACGCAGAAGGACCAAAGTGTATTATTTTGCGGAAGTGGGTTGTGCTGTGGCAAAACGTCACCAGTTTTTAGTTTTTGTAGGTAACACTTCTTTTAAACGTTATTTGGCCGTGACCTATTGAGCATGTTTAATAAACTGGGAAGTTGGCTTGGTATACAAGACCAAAATGTGCAAAACAGTCAAGAAAAAGAGACTTTTAACGATGATAATGGCGACAACATTAAGGTAAACAACCTCTCTGACAATCAACAGATGAGTGGCGACCAAGTCCAACTTCTACCAGAGGCCAAAGGTTTTAGCGGTGAGTAATGCATTAATAATGCACTTTTAAATAACATTCAAGTTTACATATTTTAAAGATCATCTCCATGGATTTCTGCAGGTTACATTTATAATATTGCTAGCAGTGCCACCAAGAAATTAGCAAAGTCTGTTGTGGGAACTGCACAAACTTTAAAGAAAAGCGTTGAGGATGGAAATATTAACACAATCTTTGATAAAGTAAGTTGTCTGCCCCATTTTTAAATTTAAAATCTGTTACCTTTTACTTGTTACTTATACCTACTTACCATATTTTCATTCAGACAATATTAGGTGACTTTCAGAAAGAACAAGAAAAGTTTGTTCAAGAGAAAAGAGCCAAGCAGTGCAGTAAGTACAAATATTTTCTCCACATACCCCAAGTGTTTTTTAAAGAAATATTTTAATTGTTTTAGCTGCTGCTGTCCCTCCCTGGGTTGGGTATAACGATGAGGACAGTGTACAGCAACAGATATTGGCTCTCTCTATCGTACGTTTTGTATGTAATATTTCTTCCACATTTGTATATCTGTGTAATAACATTATAATTATTTTTTCGTTGACAGGAACAGAGGAATTTTCTGAGGGACCCTCCTGCCGGAGTAAACTTTAATTTTGATTTTGAACAAGTGTATCCTGTCGCCATGGTGATGCTAGAGGAAGATGAGCTGCTCAGGAAAATGCGATTTCATCTCGTCCCCAAACAGTAAGCAGTGTTATGTTTATTATTATTTTTGTGACTTTTTAGATTATGTCCCTTTGAAATGTAAAATTCAAAATGCTATGGAAAACAACATGTCAAAAAATGTTGATACAAAAGTTGATACAGCAGCAGTATCAACAGATGACTTTTGAATAAAATGGGGTCTAATTCATTTTGCTTATTAATCAAAGTCTGTGAGCATAAACCATGTGTTATTTAGATTAAAAGAAGAGGTTTTCTGGAGGAATTATTTCTACCGAGTCTCATTGATAAAACAGTCAGCTCAGCTCACAGTGCTGGCAACACAACAGGCTCCAGATAGGGAGGAGACTGGCAAAGATACCTCAGTGAATGAACAAGACAAAGGTAAGATATTCTACAGTCAATATTGTATATGTAATATGTAGTCTATGTATGTAATACATAGATATCCATGTATTTGTATCACTTGAATTTACAAACACTAGAAGAATAATGAAATACTTTTTTTTTTTTATTGTTGTAGAATTTATATAAGTGGATCTTTAACATTCTTCTGTACTGTCTCCAAAATTGTAGGCAGTCAAGAATATTTTAAGAATGAATAACAAGTGTTTACTTCAGATTTACTGCTACCAAAACACATATGTAACATGTAAAATAATAAATTGTGTGTCCTCAAACCACCTCACACCAAAAGGATATGACCCGACCAAGTGTGACCCTAGTGGGAATAAGCAAAAACACAGAGAAATTAATCATTTTGAAAAATATGTTTGACTCCCAAATAAAACATATGAACTTTTATCACTATTTTCAGTCCAATGATTTATGCCTTATAAGTTATGTACATTCTAAAAGTAAGCCTGTAAAACTGTCTTCTTAAACTACAATGTTCCAGATGCTGCCCAAAGAAAGCCTCCCTGTGTCAGCTCTCCTGCTGCAGAGACAGTTGAGGTAAAGCACCTGTGGCTCTGATTTATTTCAACATAAACGACACATGTAAATGGAGAAGCCCGTTTTTATTATAAACACAACAGTTTATTTTAACCCGTGTCTCCTCCTTGTTTTAAAGGAGGAGATCTGTGCTGTTTCGCCTATCCCAGAGTTTGTGAGCGATGCTTTCCACTCATGCAACTTAAATGAGGACGACCTACGCAAAGAGATGCAACAGCTGGTACTTGGTAAGAAGGAAAACACATCCATTAGTTGAATTAAATTCATCTTGTTAAAAAAGATCAGATTACACCAAAGGCATTGTTTTTGGTCTGCTTTTTATTAACTACTTTGGGAAAATAATCAAAACTGAATACATTTACTTCTCGCAACAAAACATTGAAAAATAAATTATGAAATAAAGGGGCCTACATACTCATAACAATGTCTGTAGTTGCCAGAATACACAACATACTGCATACATAGTACTCCATACAAAGTAAATGATGTAATGGACATGGGTGAGTGATCACTGTTATGCTTTGACACTTTCTTCCATTGTCTAACTAAATTTTGTGTGCGTGTGTGTTGTTAAAGCTGAGACTCCAGACTGGGAGATTGAGCTGCAGGAGGAGCTTCAGGATTTGGATGTTTTGGCTGAAAACCAGGATTACCACTGGGACCAAGAGATCGAAATGATGCTGAAAGAGGACAGTTAAGTCAAACTCAGGTTACACACCAACGGACAAGGATGTAACTGTGCAATAATATGATTTACAATTGTAAGTATACCATACATATATTTTATACTTAAATATATGTGACCCAATAACCAACATTTTACAAACCGGAGCTGTTCAACATGTTACAGAAATGTATTATTTGGATCACAGGATGCAAATGTAGAGCAAATGTCTACCAACACCAAAGACTTTTTAAAGGTCCCATGGCATGAGATTTTCACTTTCTGAGGTTTTTGAATATTAATGTGAGCTTCCCTACCCTGTTTAGGCCCCCCCCATGGCTAAAAGTTGCGAAATGTGTAAACTGAGCATTTGCGATCCTTTTCCACGTTTGAAAAAAAGACAGCCCAAACGGGAAATTCTGAACAAGGGAACTTTCTGACGTCACACTCGCGGAAAGGTTTCCATCCCCCGTCTGGATGTCTACCCACCGTCTCTGGAACTCGCGCCCAGAGAATTTGGACCGTGAAGGAGCTACGAAATGCGAGATGCGTTTTTTTATTTGCTGGTTTTTATTTGCCTGGAGACACGTGAGAGTTTTTTTATTGAAAGCGTCTCATATCTTCCTCCACGCTTAAAACACGGAAGTGGGTGACAGCGCACCGCTAATCCAGGAAACAGTGGCGTATTTGGCCACACCCCACCCGCTGCACTGGCCTGTCTCTGTCCTGTCTCTGTCCTCCTCATTTGCATTCAAGCAACAACGCCCAGAATAAAGCGTTTCAGAGACATTTTTATGACTGACTGTCTTCATGAGGCTCTCTCATGCACTGAGGCTTGATTTTGAAGAAGGATTCATTTACAGTATTAGGGAACCATTAAGGCGCCATATAAAAGCATCAAGAAGTACCATGTCATGGGATCTTTAAAAAACAATTTAAACAAGCTTGCAATCAATCAGTTTACACATGTCGACTACTGCATGGCAGTAGTAATGTAACAACTTATCATTATTTATTTACATTACTTACTTACTTCTACTAGTTTATATCAGTGCAATACCTGTCCAGTACTTTTAATTACTGTTTTTATGACTCAAAGGTTCTGAGCCCAACTTTTATCATTAACTTAAGAGATGCCTTGTCGAACAATGCATGCAGGATTTTAAAGGTTTTTAGTTTTTAATGTTACTGTGAATTATGGCAATATAATTGAACCTTTTTGAAACTGACAAGTATTTATGGATGTACTGCTACAAGTACAAGAGTTACTTCTTTTCTGTTGATTTGTTGAAACCGTTTGTGCCTTACTGTCTGCTGCTCAGTCAAGAATAAAACTGATGTTGTAAAGACAAACTACGTACTGGTCCTTTAGTTTGAGCTGAAAGAAATACAACACATGCTCAACACATGGAATGAAGAAGCAGCTTGGATGAGCTGTGAAACATACTCAATCAGAAACGTTTGTCCAGTTGACAGAATTGAAGTTCTGCTTTGCTATGGATCTTATCTGGACAATTGGATTACACAAACACATGCTTAATATCTGAATAATGTTAAAGGGTTCTCAGGAGGATATACAAGATAAAAGTATTTTTTACAATCATGTTCATTACTAATGACCCATTACTAGTACTTCATCTGCCTTTTTAATGACTCAAGCAGCAGTCATTAATACCAAAGTAACTGGCTAAAAGTTACTACACTGTAAAGATAAGGGAAAAAAAGATATAAATATAACTCTTTTTTATTCACTATACGTCTTGAGTCTATTTCCTGCGGATTCTTTCCTGTGTTGTCATTGTAATGAGGGGAAACCAGCTGCTGTGGCATCAAAGACTACTTTATTTTTATTGTTGAAGTCCACAAATAAATTTCTTCCCGTCTTTGTTCAAACTCTAACAGAAAAGTGCACATAAAATTCCAGTGATGTGATTCATGGGGTGAAGTGGTCAATAAGTGAATAAACAAAACATTAAAACATTTTAAAAACAAAACTGCTGCGATAAATGCAATAGAGATAAGCCAGTTTAATCAGTGTGAAATATATTGTATGCTGCAAGTGGCACGTTTATTTCCATTTTATTCATACCAACAGCAGAGTGACACATTTTTCTTTAATTCTTTCACATTCTCATACTTGCCTTCCCATTTTATCTATGTCTATAAATTCCTGTGTTGAACAAAATAGAGTTATATAGGGTTATACGATTGTAAAGTGATAAATCTGTACAGTATGCAGAGTAAAGTCTTGGCCATTTCAGTTTTTTTTCTTAAAACCATCATTCACATAAATACAATGATCATATTAAAAATGAAATAGAGAAACACAAATCTTTGGTATTTTCGAATGTAACACTGCCCCAAGAAGAAATCCTGAAAAAAGCCCACATTTTTTCAGATCTCACGTGCCAACAATAACAACTTACTCATTAATTGATAACTGATATAAAATGCTTAATGATGCTACACAGTAAGATACAGCTCTGGAAAAAAATAAGACCACTGCAAAATTATTTTTTAGTTTTTAGTTTTAGTTATTAGTTTTTCTGATTTTACTACTTATAGGTATGTGTTAGATAAGATAATCCTTTATTTGTCCCACAATGGGGAAATTGCAGTGTTTGGGCAAAAGGAACATTTTTGTTTGCGTCTATAAACTACTGACAACATTTCCCCCAAATTCCAAATAAAATATTATCGTTTAGAGCATTTATTTGCAGAAAATGACAAATCATCAAAATAACAGAAAAGGACCTCAAACTATGCAAAGAAACAAGATCAAATTAAAGCCGCAAGCGGTGTTGTCGGGCCCTCGCACCTTCGGCCTACGGGGGTGGGGGGGTGGGGGCATGCTCCATGCCAGCAATACAAAGTATTTTCAGCCGCACAAGATGTCATGTCAATCTAAAGCACAGCAGCAGCTTCAGTGCATTTTTTTTTACAGTTCCCTTGTCTACCACATGGTGGCGCTATGACATACGGGCAGTTCATTTGTATAAAAATGTTTCTCTTCATCATATACAAGGCTATACCAAATTTCGTGTGGTTGGCTCAAGTATAATAGTATAATAATACGGAAACGAAGCAACAACAATAGGGTCCTACGCACCCTCAGTAATTAATTAAAAAAACAACATTATACTAATGTTTACACTTAAGAAGAGTTCAGAAATCAATATTTGGTGCAATAACCCTTATTTTTAATCACAGCTTTCATGCGTCTTGGCATGCTCTCCACAAGTCTTTCACATTGTTGTTGGGTGACTTTATTCCACTCCAAGGTGCAAGAACTGAAGTAGCTCAGCTTTGTGTTTGTGTTGGAATTCAACAGATGCTGGAATGGAATGGCTGTAATACATGTAGAGATGCTGATCTCAGAAAAAGATGCAGTGGTCTCTTATTTTTTTCCAGAGCTGTATGTAGATAACACAAATGCAGAGGAAACAATGCCAGTCTTGTTTAGGGTGAGTTTGAAGTTCAATGGCTTAGAGCTACAGCAGACTGTGGGCAATGTGGTAGATGTAAAAATTAAGTTTATGCGAGTCCAATCTCCTCCAGGACACTGCGTGGGGTCTCTGTTTCCTGGGAGCACAGAGGAGAGAAGAGAAAGGGATAACATAACATCTGAGAAATGCAACATTATAAAAAAAATATTCAGTTTAAGTTTAAAATATTAACAACAGTTATCCCCTAATCATGCTTAAAGATCCTACATTATGTTAATTGACAGATTTTAGCTATGTTATAATGTTGTTACCTCATCCAAAACATACCTGGAGTTGTGTTTTGTTTCATTCACACATATTTGAGTAAACCTTTAGTATTAGGCTGTCTACATCTCCAAAGTTCAAAATGCTCTGTTCCTTGTGATGTCATGTAGTAGTTTTTTTGTTGTTGTTAGAACTAAATGTGCAGGGTTTGTGTGTTAAACGTGTATGAATGAAACAAAGCACAACTCCAGGTATGTTTTTGATGAGGAAACAACATTATAACATAGATCAGAAAATAGCGTAATATGGGTCCTTTAAGTCACAGAGGCATGTCAAGTATGGGTGCAGGTTTTAATATATATATATATATATTTTTTTTTATTTCAAGAGGCAATATAGAGACATTAAAGGTGCATTATGTGTCAGAACAGAAATAGATTACATAATAAATTAGATTTACAGAAAATTTACAGAAATAAATTAAATGCAATAACACTGGTCCTTGTGCCGTTTGTTTTTTTGCATTACAGTGAACCCTCGCTGTTTCGCGGATTTTTTTTCCCAATTTTTTTTTTTTTTTTTTCAATTTTTTTTATAGTGTAACTTTTTTTTTACAGTGTAACATTCTGTCCTGCGCCCTGATTAGCTAAGAGACTAGACCAGGACTAAACCAGGTCTAAAGCAGGTCTAAACCAGGACTAAACCAGGTCTAAACCAGGACTAAACCAGGTCTAGACCAGGGATGGTAGGGACAGAGTCTCTGATTTCCTTCACGAGAGCGCCTGGGTGACAGGAGGTGTGGCCTTTGTTTACTTGCACGAGCCATGGAAGAGAGTGTGAGCCGGACCATGGAAGAGCCAAGAATCAACATGGACGGGCCGGGGGAGCCGCAGCGGGGAGAGCCGCATTCGAGGGAGCCGCAGCGGGGGGAGGACACTCGCGCGCACAGAGGAGACAGTGGCTCTTCCCCGTCACGCCGAGAGGACGAACCCGACCCCGTCCTAGAGAGCTGTGGAGTATTGGCGACGCATTGATAGCGGTCTGATTTTGGAGCCGGGGTGAAATGCAACCAACTCTTGTGAGCGCAGGTTGGTCTTACCTGGTCTTGTGGTGAGGACTGGTGCTCAGAGGCGTCTGTTAGCAGTTTTGCACTGTTAGCATTGGCTTGAGTCTTGCCCAAAATGATATCCAGGTCGCTTTCCACTCGACTTTCGCACATGGCATGGATATGTGGTACCAAAACAAACACACGTGTCCGCGCGCACGTGTCCGCGTGTCACGTGCCCCCCCCCACTATTAATATATTTTAATGAAAATCTACAAAAGTTTGAGTGTTTAAACAAGAGAAAAATGTGAGAAAATGTTAATACCAGTCTCAGAAAGGTGTATAATGTGTCTGGTGAAGCGTTTTCAGCCTTAAAACATGTAGAATAATTGTAAAATATAAAATTGTCTTACTTCGCGGATTTCACTGATTGCGGGCTATTTCTGGAACCTAACCCCCGCGATAAACGAGGGTTCACTGTACAATTAACAACGAAAAACAATTAAATGGATAAACATAAATCTATCATTTCATTATTCAATTTTAAAAATTTAAAATTTCCTCCATTTCCAATATTCAAATCCAAATTTATTACAAAAAAACGTATTACAAAAAAAAAAAAAAAAAAAAAAAACAGTCTCAATGCCTATTTCTTTTATTTATATATATATATATATATATATATATATATATATATATATATATATATATATTTTTTTTTTTTTAAACCCGTGTGCCCCCTATTATCCTCTCCCACCCCTCCCCCGGCCAGCCAATAATTTAATTCAATAATTTTAAAATATTAAAATGATGTTTGTGTATTTGTGAAATGCATATTACATATCTCAAACATGCAGAATTCGGTGTTACAAGCTATTTTTATAGATGTTTTTGAAAGTTTTGTCATATTGACTTTCATAATTGATTATAAACACTGCTTTCATTGTGATCCCAAATTCTATTGTGTCGATGAGGTGAATGAGTGCAGCAGGCCTCACTGACCTGTAAGTGCTCTCTCTGAGGAATTTAGCATGGAACTTTTCAAAACACAACAAGAAAAGGGAATGGGACTTGAAGATGCAAAACCACACCCATAGAACATGTTTCATCATGCATAAATTAAAAACACATTTTAATTAGTATCGTTTACATACTTAATTATATATTGATTGCATAACTTATTTTTTTCTGAATGGACAAAATAGTGTTTTTTCATTTGTGGATGCATGATGACACAAAGACAGTGTTTCCCACATGTTTAGATAAGACTATGTAGCACTGAGGATGTTAAAATGTTAAAGCCTCAAATGAATGGTGACTCTTACTTCTCACCTTTGTGTATACTTTAAATGAATTTCCTTTGGGATAATACCGTATTATCTATTGATTTTAGACAATAAAAGAATAAAACAGCATTGCCTGTTATACCAGCCTGTTGTTGGACTACAGGGGGAAGAAATTACATATGGGCCTCCAAAGTCTTCTCTATTAATGCGAAATACTGGAGAAACCAAGATTAAATGAAAATGACATGGACAATAAAGCAAGAAGAAAAGAAGTACTTACTTTGGAGTCCTACACCAAGGTTCAGCAGAAATAAAAGACACGCACCAGACAGTCACCCAGGGCACAAAGGAGACTACAACCACCATACTTTTAAATGCATTTTTAAAGAAACAAGACGTGCATGAGTTACATTCAAATTGATAAAACGTTTATTTCATTATTAGTAGCAGACACTCATCCTGCTCTGCTATTGCATTGTTTTAGTAGCACACAGAAAACAGTGCCTAGCCAAAGTGCATTTAATCTAGATTAGGCCTAAAAAAAAATAAATGTTGGTTTCCGATTTGTTGACAGTTCTAGACATGGGTAGGTAGGGAATTTATTTTATTTTTATTTTTTATTTTTTTTCCTGTGGGAATATGGACATTTTGAAATTTTATTTTATTTTATTTCCTTCCGCAGCAGTACTATTTCAATAAAGACTATAATTGAAATTGGCATAATTTCCCAAAGCTATCTCAATGCTAAGAGCATATTCTATACTTAAGTATAGTCGAACGAAGCTCCAACATGCCATGCGAAACCAGGTCGTTGACTGTACCAGAGTACATGTAGAATATATCTTACAATGTTACAAAAATACATGCCGATTTTGTATTGTTTTTTCTGTTCTTCTTTCAAATGGCAGTCATTAAATTTAGAAGCAGTAAACAATTTTGAATACTACATTTATTTAACACGGTGTTGACGTTGGTCAACTTAAAACTGGCACTGCATAATCTTAACAATTCACCGTGACCACGCATATGTCCAGCGATGCTGTCGCCATTGTTTTTATGGGTACAGACAGAGAATTTTACAGATCACAGAAAAACAGAAGCACATTACAGGGGGGTCCTCGGGTTACAATGTTGATTAGGGTGACCATATTGTATTTCACTGAAAAGAGGACACACTTCCAGCTCGCGCGCAAAATATATATTTTTTAGAGTTTTTTTCCCCCATTTTTAGGGGTTTTATGTGGGTCGGGCCTTACTGTGCTTCTGAATTCCCCAGAAAAGAACACTTTACCTGGATATACTGAAAAATAGCCCAAAACACTCACAAACAGTTGCTTTATAAATAATATATTTATTAATATAAGCAATCTTAAGGCTGACACTTACACCTTAGTTAAGAAAAAACAAAAAGAAAAAGAGTTAGCCTATCCTTCATTGTTCAGTAAGCCCATTCTTCAAAATAATGTGTCTAATGGCTAATGAAAAAAAATATACAAATAATAGAGCGCCCTCGCTTGCATTCACCATATCTTCATTTTTTCCAGGTCGCACAAAGTATGTCGTGAGTTTTGAACTCGAGCTCTCACCCTGCACAGCTATTTTGTGTTTTGTTGTGGCGATATGAGCTTTCAGATCGTTGGACCCCTTATTCGCCACAGAGACGCAAGTCCCAGCTTTGCACACTGTGCATTCTGCCTCCCACTTGTCACGCCCCGGGCGAAAACAGGGGTACTTTTTTTGCAATTCATCCGTGAAACTGCATTTGCGTTTCGGCATTTTCTGTGTCTTCGCAGTGCGCCTACCTGCCTGTCAGCCTGCGTGTGTGTGTGTGAGTGAGCGAGCGAGCGTGCGTGCGTGTGTGCGTGTGTGTGTGGAGCGTGGCGTGGCGCGCTTGTTTGTGAATGAATGAATACACGTTCCGGGGTTCGACTCGAACTGGAGCGCGTTTCCAACGGAATCAAAAACCCGGACATTTGAAGGATTTTATAAACTCCGGCCGGACAGCCCGGACAGCCTCTGAAAAGAGGACATGTCCGGGCAAAAGAGGACGTATGGTCACCCTAAGTTGATCCGTTCTTAAGACTTCGCCCTACAACCACAACAAAGCGTATTCTTCCGCCGTGCGCCGTTCGCGTTTGTTTACGTCGCTTACCACGCTAAACCGCGTAAGACGGAATGACGCGTAATTTTTTTTTTTTTTTTTTTTTTTACCGTCGTAACCCGAGGACCCCCGTACACATTGCCCCGCGGAAATTGAAAAATACAGTAGGCTATTAGTTTTCTTTCTTTTTTAACCGAAGCTTGTAAAATTAATTTGAGTATCAAATTTATTTTATTTTATTAAGTCCAATAAAATAATTTGGGTCGCATGCAAATCAACAGGGTCGGTCGGCAACCGGAAACTTAGATTTATTTTTTTTAGGCCTTAGTAATCTTAATTTTGTGGGGTTCAATGGATTGCCCAATGTAACATTTACTTTTTAGTTCAGATATTATAAACACAGGGCTCTCAAGTCTCACGCATTGAGAGTGTGACACACGCAATTCGACGTGTTCACACGCTCACACATGGCATATCTCACGCTGATTTCTTTTTTTTTTTTTTTTTGTGCCCAGAAAATCGGTCTGTGTGGCTTAGTTTATGCAGGCTCCGCGCGTTTTCAGCGAAAAAAACTCCCCTTGCTCCGGGCGCACGGTCCGAGCGGAGGCCGGAGCAGACGCGCCGTTCCCCGGGCACGTCCTGAGCCTCAGTCCCGGTGCCACGTCTCCTCTGAGACGCACCGACTCCGGTCCCGGTGTCTCCGTCTGTGCGTAACGTGTCCCCCCCGACGGCTTACGCGCGGAATACGCGCGGCCCAGAGCCGAACTGCCCATGGTGAGACGCGGTGAGACGCGGCCCCGCTGCATTAACCAGACTCTTACATGAATCCGTTAAAAATGTCATTTATACTCTCATTAGTTGCTTGGTAGTTTAAGTTTGCTCTTTAGACAAACAGGGCTCTCAACACGCAAATCGACGTTTTCACACGCTCACACGGCATTTCTCACGCAATTCAAGCGCCGCCCCACCCGTCCTCGGAAATTACAGTCTCACGCACGACCCCACTCAAAACTTGAGAGCCCTGTAAACAGTATTATAGCTGGTCTAAGTACAGAGTAATAAACTTGCATACTGATATAGTCTGAACATTGCTACTCAAATAATTAAAAGTTTAATGCTTGATGTACTACAGGTTTGCTCTAAAAACTAAAATACTGGTTAAATTCACCCACTGCACCCTCTGTCAAGTCAATGAGCAAAGTGACAAATATATATATATATGCATATGTGTCTACAAATTGATCTAATCAAATGAATCTAAACAAATGTATCAATCCTCATAAACAACATCATTAGTTAAGCACAGAAAATAGCCATGCTTGTATAACCTACATCCCATTTGATTATATCTGAAATGCCCAAACAGACAATAACAAATACAAATGTGAAACAAGAGGTCAAAGTTGAATCATGTTACATCCTCAGTGGTTTTGACGAAATCATGTTTGAATAATACAATTTTTTAAAGATGTCACATGATGCAACCTCTGGCTTTACAGTGATGACAAACAATATAGAAAAGTGCAAAGGAACCACATTTAGTGACAAGCGTCAACAACACTGCCACAATTCTTACTAGCCCTATGATTTATAATTGGGAGGGCATCAGACATAAAATGTTAAATAAAGTGCTTTTTATTAGCATAATGGTTTAAAAATGGTGTTGAGTATCAGAATATATGTATTTAATTTAATATAGTAAGGGCTTAAATGAATAGTAAAAGTAAAATTTTCATCTGGTGACAGTGTTGTTTGAGATCTGCCATGCGCTGACCCTCCACCATGAACGTAGAAACAGAGGAAGCAGAAAGGAGCTCAGTCATGCAGGTGTGAGGCAGCAGCAGCAGCAGAGGGCGCCAGTCAGTACACAGGCACATTAAAGTATTCATGACGGGGCTGAGGAGAGAGATGCACACGTCTTAGGAAACAGGAAACATCATGTTATAAAACACGCTCTCTTCTCAGGATTTTACCTCCTTAAAACTGTATTTCTATTTAATAAAAAAAATTAAAAAGGTGTGAGGAGACAAGTCCTGTGAATGAGGTGTACCCCGTGTCTTAAGCAGAAAGACGTGCAGTAAATCGAAAGGCAGGCTGAAGCCAATTAACCATCAGTGGCATCACTAGCCATGTCCACTCCAAAGTAAACTACACATGAATGTTTGTCTGAATCCAGTGACCTTTAAGAGCGCCTATATCATACTCGACAGACTTTTTTATTAACTAGAATATTGTTAACAGTATTCTCACCGAAAGGTTTCATTCATACAGGTTTTGGTCTCCTTCACCAGCACTACAAAGCTTAAACACTCAAGAATTTGGGATATCCATTATTTTAAGAAATATTCAGGAACGACCAAGGTTAACTGAAACCCTGAAAACTGCATAATAAAGAACCATAATAATGAAGGACATTAGAACAATAGCGAAATGTATTATTGACAAAATGTTTAGAAAGGTAATATAAGAATCATCACATAAAAACATTCTGAGCAGTCTGTCTGGAGTGAACTGTAACATCTTTGTGATTTCTTTCTTTCTTTAATAGTGTGAAGTCTGTGGACATAGCCTTTTTTGGTTGGACTAAGGATGCATGAGCAATGGCGCTGTTACTAGTTACTAGGGCACAAACAAAACTCAGATTAAACCCATATGCTACAGACAGAACTACTGAGGGCACACTGAGACAGACAGAGCTATAATCACTGGAAGGACTGCTACAACAAAAAAAACAATACTGCATTGTTACTGCATCTACACTCTACTCTAAAGGGATGACCAGCTACTTCCACAGACACACAATCACCTGTGCTCAAAGCCTAACTCTGGAACAGCCCAGACGCCTCAGAGGCCAGACCAGGGACCATCACACCTGTAGGAGACATTGCATCAGCACTTCTCACTTGTCAAGAATAAAGCTTTTTAATAGACCTTTAGAAACTTCCACAACAACTACCAAACAGCTATTGCTTCCTATTGGCTGAACAGTTATGTGTTATGTGAATGCTTCAGATGATGCCAGATCCAGGTCTACAGGGGTGCAAAGGGTGCAATCATTAAGTCTTTGACCCTGTTTTGGAGCAGGTTATATAAGGGATAAATGTAAGAGTATTGTTTTTGTAAATCTTTGAAAATTATATTTAATTTGAGATGGAATATTAGACATTTAGTATGCATACTAAATAGTAGTAGGCAAAATATTGTGTTTAGTTTTGAATGCACAAAAATGTCAAACACACACAAAAAATTCTATCAGCCCTTTAACAGCAGAAGTGCTTTTTGGGACATGTTTGATTCCAGGTCTGCGTGCTAAAAAAGGATACAAAGATACAGACAATAACTACACTAGAGCACTACAGGACTATTATTACTGACAAGAGTGAGGGTAGGGAGGCTGAGGGGGGTTTGACCTGACACTGCCCCAGTAACAAAGGCCCCTTTATGAGAACGTCTGTTGGACATTTATCTGTGAGGAGGAAGTCTTCAGTGGCATCATTACAGCAAGTCGAGCACTGGCTAACTCCTGAGAAATGTTTCATTAAAACCTTATTAAAATAACTCCCATAATCCCTAGTGGTATTTCTCCTATATAATCACTGCACTGAGCTAGATCACTAAAACGCCGTAAAGCCACAGTCAAACAGAATTGCTTCCTTGACAAAAAAGACCATTAACAATATAGCCTATTGGTTATGGGTTGTTTTCAATATCATTACTAAAATTTTCAATTCATGAAAAATTACATAGATCCTGTCAAGACTTACATGCTAGGTCCGGTTTACAACTGGTTCAGAAAATGTTTGATTAGTTCAGGTGTTATTATCATTATTCAGTTATTATAGAGGAAATTTCATTGCATATGTATTATAGCTACTCAGCGAGTAATAAAACATTCATAGTAATAGTTTTTGTACTTTTTAGTGCAGTATTATTCAGTGCAAAATGGTCAGTACAGAACTGGAATTGAATATAAAGCATACAGGCTCAAAGCACTACCAGGCCAAATTACATTTTTATTTGTAAATGAAGGAGGACGCACACTGATCTGCCATAACATTATGACCTCCAGCATCTAAATGTACAGCTTCATACAAATCTAACAATGTATTTCGTTCAGATTTAGTCAAACTATGTTAATCTACAAAGTTCAGAAACACTACAAAATCTTACTTAAAAATAGTATTTCTATATTTCTATACCATTTTACAGCCAGCATTAGCTTCCTCGGGATCAGAACTTTCAAATAATAGCTGATCATCTTCTACTGGTTTAGGAAAAATCTTGCTTCAATAATTGAATACCAGGTCTATTGCCCTGACAAATATAAAATCTTTGTAAATCACCCTTGTCAGTGGTCACTATAATGTTATACCAGATCTGTGAGTGGTTCTTTTCATAGGGCCATGTTTTGGTATGACCCTGAAACAGACACTACATGCAGTCTTAAAACCACAGCACACATGTTAGCTCCATGCGTCTGAGCCAGTGCACCAGGCCGGAGGTTACCAAAGTCTGGAGCCTCTATAAGATCTCGTCACTCTGCAAACTGCCCCAGTCTTCACTCTAAAATACAGAGGGCTTCATCAGGGGCCTGTCCAGTGTCCATGGGGTTGCCTGGTTCATGGGCAGTAAAGTATCTGAGTTGAAGTAAATTTATTTTATTTTTGTAAAATAACTGCACGCGAGTAGATGTAAAAGCTATCTGCAAAATATAGTAAAAGAAATTATCACATTTAAACTTTACAGCCACTATTGTTAAAACTACTGTTGGACTTTTTTCATCCAGGAGCATTAACATTTAAAAGAAGATATGAACTGCTAAATGAATACAGTTATCCAATATATTTCTAACAGTTAGTCCTTTTCCTCCAGAACAGGTTATTTTGATATTTCAAGAGACAATAATGGTATAAAACCATTACTTTAATTGCTGCTACTACTATAGAAGAATCTATATACAGTAGCTTCTGCCATTCACTATAGTTTTGCTATTTTAAAGTAATTACATTAATTATTCAAGAAAAATGCAACAAAATGAATTGCTTTCTTTTATATATATGGGTTTAAAAAGTTCTATTTTTAAGGGCTTCTCATAAGACTGCATGACGGCTCCATTTTCTGCCTTGTAATTGAATGAGCCACTGTACTCTTGTCCTTGGGGACAGACTTGGCTCAGTCCAGATTCTCTTTGTGAGCCAGTTTAATCCAATCTGAGTTTACATTAAACGATTGCAACTTTGATTAATCCTGTATTTTACCTGAGGCTGGCAGGAACATCACAGACAGCATTTTTAATCTCGACTCCTCTGCTCTTGTCATGCTCATATTTTTCACTTTATGTAAATGTGTTCAGAGTGACTACCCAGAACTCATTATCTGTGGCCTTTTGCTTCAAACAATGCACCAAAACCAACTGCCTAGAGACACTGACAACAAGGTACAGGACAAGGGCCTATTCAAATGCAGATTAATCTAGTAACTGACTGGAACTGGTTGCATTTTCATTTTTTATAAGAGATTAAGTTGACAGAAAACTACAGGTAACACTGGTCTACAAGAAAAATGCTTCCCGAACAAAAGTAGTGAATTATTCTTGGTTTAGGTCATTAATAAAGAAAAAGTAAGTCAGAAGTGCTGATTGGCTATAGTTTCCAAGATATAGTATTTGGTCAAAATAGGAAATTTATGCAAAATAAGGCAAAACGGTAGTTTATCAGAAGGTACAGTGTGTCTACAAGCAACCAGTTCTATCTGAAAGCACATTCCAATACATTCATTTTAATATCTCTAGAGTTTTAACATTTCACATAAGAGAGATGCCTCGAAATTGTGTGCACCTGATGTCTTAAGATATTTCTTGTTTATTTCTTGATGGATAAAGAAGTGCAAGTTAAATATTTTCAAAATATAAATATTATTTTTAAGCAAAAATGCCTAAATCTATTGTATAAACAGATGCGATTTTGATGTTAAACAATATCATTAAATATCTTGAATACATTATCTAACCAGCAGAGTTATCAATTGATTTTCCGTTCATCTTATCAATATAAATGAGATTTAGCCACTTTTATCTCGGAAGCAAATCAAGTCAAAAAATTTGTAGACCAGTGAATCAGACTACTTATAGGATGAGCGAAAATGGCACTTTAGCTGTAAAAAGCAGGTCTGAAAAGCATCAGCTCAGCAGCATCAATATTTTTAATACATTTAGCATTTTCTAGGTTTGCCTTTCATTATCAAGTAAAACGACCACTGATAAAAATGTCCTTAAACTGTGAAAAACGTGTTAATTAATGTACACTGTCCCTTTCCAAATTGAGTTATTGATAGTGTAGCTCACTCACTTTTAACTTTTGTTCGTTTAAAGGAGATGAGTTATAACATCCAATGGTTAGTCATTACAATGCGCAGAGACATACTCAGGAGCAGGATTATCCACTTGACTGTGTAGTTGATTAGTAACAGTATAATGTGGGGTTTCTACAGGCTCTAATAGATTATTCTACATTACGGGAAACAGGTAGCTCCACTAACTGTACCTGCAAAAAGGCGCATCTGAAAGTCTATATTCTGAAATTAATCAAGAATCAAAGACAGAAACACATCAGTAGAAGAAATAAATCAAGCAAAATGAATGGAAGATAATAGGGGATGAAAATCACATCAGAAATCTAATTGTATGTAAATAAATGAAAGTGATCACGGAGATTGTGGGACGACGGGAACCATTCTCGTGACAGTGCATTGGGGGGGGATCTGTTTCTCTGTTTTAGCAGTTTTGACTTGATATTTTTAATTAATGTGTGCAAAAGAATGTAGGCGATTAGTAACAGATTCAGGTCAGAGTCTTACCTCCTGCAGTAGGTCGGCCTGTTCTATGGCCTTCAACACGTTTTTCTTTGACGTCTCCTGGGCCTCTCCACCAAGAAGAAACTCATCTAGAATGAAGTATGCCTTCTCAAAGTTGAATATAATGTCCAGCTCACAAACCTGTCAAATAAAATGAGGTAGATTGTAGTACACATGGAGTATTTTCAACAGGCCTACTTTGATGATGTCAGTAGAAGGTACTTTACTTCTGAAAGGTGGTATTAGTAGCTAGTAATAATACACTATTGCCAAGAGTGGATTTGGTAATAGTTATAGGAAGTTGCAGTAAGTATTAGTAGTAGTAGCAGCCCTAGGACAGACTTGGAATGTGTAAAAGGTGTTGCCCACTTTCACTTCTATTTGAAAGTCCTTATGCAGATCCAACTACAGTGTGACTTTCCAGTAGAGCACTTCATCCTTCTGTGGTACGGTTCACACGTTATGAACACAGACTAAAAGACTCACACTGCCAAAGTATTTATCCAGCAGCTCCACGTATCTGTGAATGATCTCCAGAGTGATCAGCTCGTTGTCCTGGCCCTCAATGGCACAGCAGAAGTACAGACTGGCATATCTGAAAACACAAAACAAAACATTTAGAAGTTATTACTCATCATGACATAACAAATAAAAACATTTATTTATCTCAAAAGTAGCTCAGGGGACTCTAGAAACTGTATCTGAAGATTTAAGTCGTTATTTGTTGCATCAGGAACTGGATTTTAGAGCAAACAACACCAATAATACGCAAGTGGTCTTTGTGCTAAAATTAAGGGTGCGCCTCCTCTTGTCTTCTTGGAAATGTTGTTCCATAGGCTGGAATGTTCAACAGAATGCATTAAACATATCTAAATCTATGGAGACGAGCATATGACGCCATCAGGGATGTTTTCTACAATATTTTATAGATGCGTGAAAAGTCCCTCAGTCGTCCAGGTAGAATCCATGATCATTCCATTTATAATGCGATTCTTAGACCAGTCAAACAGAGCCAGGGCAGAGGGGTGGAGAGGGTCGTTAGACGTTGAATAGGGGGTCGAAACTAGCCGTCAGAGTAATTTCAAAAACAAAGAGACAGATTAGGGGGGATCGTTTTCAGAGCTTTGTCATTGTAGGACGCGCCTCCCGGCAGCTAGATATAAGCAGGGTCTAACCAGTACAATAACCAGAGCTGACGAAGCCTCTCGGATGAGCGGCGAAACGTTTTCAACCAAACAAACTTTGTCCAGTTGACAAATTGAACTTCTACTTTGATCACAAATATTTTATAGCTATACGACACTGTAATTGGGAAAAACATGAAGTGAAGAAAAGTTTAATTTCATACAGTGGAACATTCCAAGCAAAGCAGATCCTCTGTCATTAAAGTCACATGTTGCACCTTTAAAGTGAGCAGTAGATTTCAAACTATGACATATATGCTTCTTCTGGTGGTATACAGGGTCTATTGGACATCTAGACTTTATTTACTACAATTTATTTGATTCAATTAGGTTCCATTATAGTTACCAACCTATATTTGCTTCAGTAAATAAAGGCTTGTCTGTTTACACAGTGTAGTCATAATTTACTCAAGGTTAGCATGTTGTAGTCCACAAATCTTAATCCCTGCTAATCCCAGAGGCGTTCTTTAAGCATGTGATGATGGTATAATAAAGGACTAGTCCGGTTGATCCCTTACACCAGCAGGATGTGTGGTGACAATGTCGATTATAAAACACACACACACAAAAATCACGTTTAATCGGCAAATTGCCATTATGGACTTGAAATCATTAAACTAGACTGTTTACATGAACTTCAATCACAAAAAAAAAATTACATTTAAATGGTGATAGTAGACTAATACTGTATAATAGTCATACACAGATATCAGGAAAGTAAGAAAGTAATCGGGAAGTAATGTGCTAATGTGTTCCAACCTTTTATGGCAAATTCTTAATGGGCAGGAAGAGAGAATTCCCCTTCAAGAGCCATTATGAGGACTACTGGCAAATGCACTTATCTCTAACCCCAACACATGGTAGTAAGTGTATAAGTGTATAATACAGTGGTACCTCACCTTACGAATGACCCAACAAACGAAAATTTCAAGTTACGAAACGCCTTCACGTCAAATTTTGGTCTCTAGATGCAAATGAAATTTCAAGTTACGAAACGCGAAATCTCTAATCCAATCCAATCCAACTTTATTTATAAAGCACTTTAGAAACAACAAATCTCAAAAATTCAATTAATGCGCTCTCATATGCACGCCCTGAAACGTAAATACACTTTATCAACACACACGGGGTTAGGTTCCAGAGGTGGCCCGCGGTGGGAGAGGTCCACGAGGTAGGACAACTTTGTACTGTATTTTGCAATTGTTCTACATGTTTTAGGGCTGTAAATGCCTCACCACACATTCTACACTTTTCTCGTATTTCTCTCATTTAAACACTCGAACTTTCATGCGTGGGGGGCACGGCTCAATATAGGGGAGCGGAGACACAACACATCATCAGTATGGTAAAACTCACCTGTCTCACGCCGGTCTAAACCCCGCTCACGTTCCATATTAGTGAGTGAACAATCCAACGCTTGGTGAATTCTGCTTCACAATGATAGGAAGAGATGACATCGAAGGATCAAAAAGCGACACGGCTTTTTGATCCTTCGATGTGGGATGGAGCCGCGGGCCCGCGCGGCTCACAGCTCACAGTGTCAGCCTCCCCGCTCTGGAAGTCACATAGAAGCAGAGCCCGCCCCGCCCCGCTCTTATTCCCGCTGAAAGAGCGTCTGTCTTTAGGTAAATCTTCCAGCTGAGGTCCTGACCAAACCGAAGCAAGAACATCATGGAGATGGTCCCCGGGCGCAGTAATGTGCTGCTCACTGCTCCTGATAACAGGATGGGTTAAATGCAGAACTGGAATTTCCCCACTGTGGGACTAATAAAGGCATAGCTTTCTTTCTTTCTTTCTTTCTTTCTCGGCCTCTTAGCTCTAGCGCGGAACGTGCACCGCGCTCCTCCAACGGCACTGCCATGTCCCGGGATAATCCTGGTTTAGTCCAGGTCCAGTCCAGGTTTAGACCTGGTTTAGTTCTGGTCTAGACCTGGTTTATTCCAATCAGGACGAAGAACACAAATGTTACACTATAAAAAAAAGTTACACTATAAAAAAAAAAACTTGGAACGGATCAGGCTTTTTCCATTGAAATAGCTACTCAACTTACGAATTTTTCACGTTACGAAAACACTTCTGGAACGAATTAATTTCGTAAGGTGAGGTACCACTGTACAAACAAAAAAGCATATTCTTTGAAATCATAACTGTGAACTTTGCTTACACCTTTTAATTAGTGTTCATTAAGATGCCAGTTCATTCATTCACACTGCAGCAGGATTATGAGGCTTTCTTCATGTTTTGGGTTGAGTGATTTCATAATACTGGCTTCTTTTAATATCTCCCATCGTATTCAGCAAATTTCCTTTCAAGCAGGGAAGAGTGATCAGACTTACTTTTACTCTACTACATACCTTATTATAATTAGGCTATTTTGTAATCATTTTAGGTAATAATTGTCAAGTTTTAATTCTTGTTTTTTGACATCTTATTCTCACTCAGATGCATTATATCACCAGTATCATTGTATACCAAATAACAAGTTGATTTCTGGCTATTTAGTTCTCACCTTTTATATACAATCTTAAGATCTCTCCACTCTAAAAAGCTGCACATTTTAGGTTTTCTGGCCAGCACGGTTTGCACCAGCTCGCGGGTGATCTTCTTCTTCTCTTTGTCCGACAAAGGCACGTACCATTTCTGAAGCCGGAGCTTGCCTTGCCGACTGAACAGAAGCATGAACTGCATCTAAAATGAGGAGATGAAACATAGAAGTGAGACAATGAAACCAGAGGAAGGAGTGGGTGGTGAGAGGCAGGCGACAAGACACAAAAAACACTGACAAAGCACCCTTCATGTTAGTATTACATTAGTTTAAAGGTAGAGCTCGGTGATATAGTGAAAATACTGAATCACATCTTTTCAAGTATTGGGATTAGATTTGCTATTTATTCTCATAATAATGCCCAGAAAGAAGACCGAAGTAGGTACGCAAATCTAGGGCAAAAAAAAAAAAAAAAGATATAACATTTTCAGAACTTTTTATCTGCTGCTTCACACTTTACTGTGGGTGGTTATAGAAGTAATCTGCTTCTATATGAAAATTATTGGTATTTCGATACAAAAAATACAAACCTATTATCTACTTTGTCTCTTCTTAGTGCATTTCTTCTTGATTTTGGAATGTATATTATTTTTTTTCTATCCAGTTAAAGATCAAAATCCAAAAAATAAGTAAAGTAAAACTATAATTTCTTTAACACTTTAACACTGCTGTGTTTTAGCATTTAGTAAAAGTTCCATAACACTGGTCTACAAGCAAAATGCTTTCGAAGCAAAAGTAGTGAAATTTTTCTTGGTTTAGGTCACTAATAAAGAAAAAGTAAGTCAGAAGTGCTGATTGGCTATAGTTTCCAAGATATAGTATTGGCGCAAAATAGGAAATTTATGCAAAATAAGGCAAAAACTGTAGTTTATCAGAAGGTACAGTGTGTCTACAAGCAACCAGTTCTATCTAAAAGCCAGTCTGCACATTCCAATACATTCATTTTAATATGTCTAGAGTTTTAACATAAAATATTTTGGGATTTCACATAAGAGATGCCTCGAAATTGTGTGCACCTGATGTCTTAAGATATTTCTTGATGGATAAAAAAGCCAGTTAAATATTTTCAAAATATAAATATTACTTTTAAGCAAAAATGCCTAAATCTATTGTATAAACGGATGCAATTTTTATGTAAAACAATATCATTAAATATCTTGAATACATTAGCTAACCAGCACAGTTACCAATTGATTTTCACTTCACCTTATCAATATAAATGAGATTTAGCCACTTTTATCTCGGAAACAGATCGAGTCCAAAAATTTGTAGACCAGTGTTATTTGGGCTCAATAAAATAATATGTACATGAACAATATATTTAGCAATGTGGGGAAAAATACCACAAACTTTGGAAGTCTCCTTCGTATCCGTGACCTTACCATAGTATTTACGTTGCCATAATGTTAACATGTAAAGCTGCCATACAGAAGTTATAATGGCAAGATTGCCACCTGTAATAACACAACTTACAGCAACTTAAGAATAGCAGTTAGTTTACAGCGATCGATCTTCTGCCATACATTACAAACGTGGGATTTGACGTGTTTTTGAGTCTCAGAGAGGAGGACACCACCTCCCCCGGTGCGTGACAGATCCACAGCCCGAAGAGTACCGCTATCACACTTATTCGAGGTTAGCGTTTAGCTCGCCTAGTCCCTATGTATTTCGTGATTTTGTCTCGAAAATAAAAACTAATACACGTGCTTTAAATGTGAAATAACCTCCCGTATAAACAAACCACGTACCTTAAATAAACACTGTAAGCTCCACTCTGAAGAACTAAACCACCCAACGCCTCACAGAACCCCCCCCTCCCCCGGACAGGTACCGGGACGCTGATTGGTCAAAGAAAAAAACACTCTCTCCGGATTGGCTAGCATACTTTTTATGACCCGCCTACTTCAAGGCTTTTACTAAAGCTAAAGACTGTCATAGGCTACACACAATGTCAATCATAATATATTGAGCCGGTTGGTCCCGCTCACGTAACGAGCAGCTGAATTGATCAAAAATACTTTGGAATAATAGTACTAGGCCTATATAATAATAGTTTTATAAGCACATGTGAATCTGATATTTTTGTTAAGGAAGTATGTCTTAATAATCTTATGTATTTATTTATTATTATTATTTTTTTTTATAATAGGTCTATTATAAACCATTATTTAAGAACTGGGCTTATATGAATATTCGTAATTAACTTGAGGCTATAGAAAACAATAAGATATAACAATTCTATCTTCTACAATTCTGTCTAGGCTATTTGAGTTTGTTTTCTTTTGGTGACTTTGTCTTTAGAAGAGTCGCCTACACCATGTTTACTTCATGCATTATGTCAGTGTTTCCCAACCTTTTTTGTGTTGTGTACCCCTTGAGCCTTTTTGTCATACCTCGAGTACCCCCTCACTCATACGTGTTGATAATTCTCCAAAAGTAGAACGTGACACAACAGATTATTAAATGAAAATAATTTTATTTCATCTCCTTAATTTGAAAGTTTAATTCTCAGGCATTTTTTTCTCTTTTCTTTACCTCAAATTTATCAAATTAGAATAAAAAAATTCAAAAAAATCTCCCCCTGTGCCTGGCAGTGACACTGCCGAATACCCTCTGCAATGTGCTCGCGTACCCCTAGGGGTACTTGTACCCCTGGTTGGGAAACACTGCATTATGTCTTTATACACAAATATCAATTTGTTTTTGCATTGGCTATTAGTATAAATATATCCTCACAACTGTTTATGGATGAGTGATATTACAGTTCACCCTGGAAGTCAAGGCTCTGATCAGGCTGAGCAGAGGAGTCTCTCTCTCTTACTTTGTAGTAGCAGGAGGAGTGTGTGGGGCCAGTAAACGGTGTTAGATAAGGCCGTGATGGTACCACCTCACTTTCTTATCACACACACTGTATCCACTTGAACAAAATGGAGCCACCTTTTCGAGCTGACTTGCTGTTCCTTCTACTTCAGGGTAAGTCCCAGGCCCAATATGAGGTGCAACAGAGATTCTCAAACTGTGATACAGGAACTGTTGATGGCACATAGACTTCAAGGTAGTGTTCTGATTTTCCTTCTCATTCAAATTCATGGTCAATTAGAGTAGATCATTACTTAGTGATGTCCTGATTTAGTCCTGTTAACATTTAGTCCTGCCTTGAATAGACATGGTATAGCATCTTAGATTAGACCAAATTCAATACATATTTCTATTAATAGTTTTAAACTGCTTTCTAACTTGATGCACCTGAAAATGTGTTCCAGTTGTGGTTGCGGTTCATTCACCACATTTAAATGAGTGATGTCAAACCCCAAATAGTTTAATAGCCCACATGTACTGTATGAGGATGTGCAGGCAGAGGACTTGCAGGAGGATCAGATATTATTGGAGTCATAGACCAGACAGCGTGTACCTGTGACTGTGAATCAGCCCCGTCCACACCAAGCCTTGTCCCAACCCACACCAAGCCTTGTCTCGCCCATCACAACCTTCCAGAACCCCCTGTTCAGCTGTATACCAGGTCAGAAGCATTAACTGACACATTTAGAGCAGAAAGGACCCAAAATGCAGGACTGCATTCGCAAAGTTGTTTAATATAACAAATAATGACCAAACACAAAAATCCAAACAGACGTGACACTGATAATGAACCAACAAAGGGCAGAGAAGAACACAGGGTATATGCACACAGATTAGACTTTAGATTTTATTAGTCCCCTTTTTTTGTTGTCCCCAAAGAGAAATTCATTTTCATGCACACAGAACTTGTTTGACATATACAGCGACAACACAGCACAACAAACATATACACATTACAATAGACATTACAGCACACTCAGCAGGGCCTGGTGCTTAAAAATGTAATGGCCGAGGGGATCAGGCTTCTGCCAAAGCGGGCCCTCCTGCACCTGAGCGTCCTGTACCTCCGTCCTGAGGGCAGAGGGGTGAGGTGTTCCTGTTGTGGGTGAGTGGGGTCTTGTTCTATGAAGAGTGCAATGCATCCAATGGCCTTGTCAGACCTTTGTGGGAGTTTTGTGTGGGGGAATCCTATGATTTTAGAAGGTGTATGTGTTACCTTTGTGAGTTTAGAACGGTTTTTAGCAGTGAGAATGTAAAAAAAAAAGTAGGTGGAACAATACAACAGGATGGACTGGATGATGGATTGGTACAACAGTAATAACAGATGTGGAGAAACAGTGTCCTTTGAGTTTTCATTACTGACAATCACTGACGGCTATTTTGGTAAATGTCCGTGTTATACTGATCAAATGTAAGTACATTGTATTTTGTGACCCCGAGACATTTGAAAGTGTCCACTGTCTCTACTGTCCGGCTGCTAATGATGATGGGTGGTTGTGGTGAGGGGGGTTGAAAATTAGTTTCTTTGTTTTACTGACATTGAGATAGAGATGGTTGTCACTGCAACACTTGGTGAATTTCATGATTGTGTTGTAATGATTGTGATGCATAAGTGAATTATTGAGCAAAGCAAGGATCTCATCTCATCATGTCATCTGAGTATTTGAGGTATGTTATATTTGGACTGGTTTTGTCATTTGTGTAGAGAGTGACGGCGTTGGCGCCTCTTGCCACTTCCGGGTGAAATCCCTGGCAAAAATTTCCGCGCATGCGCAGTACGCCAATCCGATATCATGCACAAGGAGGTGCCAAGCGGTTAATATCGGCCTAAACCAGGGGTTCCAATCGGATTCCGGAAACCAGTCCCTATACGATCCTTAGCCTGTGCACATGAATTCGATACGATCCCAATCCGTCTGCAATCGGATTCCACTTGTCCATGTGCATGCAGTGTTTGATATTTGTGCACCACCTATTACTGATGTATAAGCACACAGCACGTCACATTTCTTCCCCACCTGCTAAGTCCTTTTAGATCTGAGTACAGTAAAAATGTCCAGTCTGACATCAGAATCGGCGATTAACTCATCCAACTCATTCCGTAAGGGCGATGGCACAGATGTCTCAGAAGGCCCTTTCTGGTTGGCAACTGGCGTGCAGAAGATCCATCTTATTACGCATCTTCCCCGCTTTCTCGGCCGGAGCTCCGGTGGCAGAATGACCGCAGGCTTGGTGTTGCTCAGCAGAGATGGAGCAGAAGCTCATCGCGGCTATAGGTGAGAAATCTTTTGCCGCCATCTGTCAGATGCGCGATGCTTCCATAAATCAGCAATAATGGCCCTGCCTTGAAGGATAATTTTTTATCCATTTAGGTGCAAGTTGAAGTAAAAATGAAGACAAAAGACAAAGAAGAAACTTAACAGACAGGTCAAACTGAGCTCAGGTCATGCTGTCGCAGTGGAGCATGCGCCATACTGCAGATGAGACACAGGTGAGACACATTAGGGTGGGGCAAACAATCTATAGACCAGTTTCAAAGCTACGTCATCACTGAATGTGCGCGCAGTGTTGACTCAAAACAAAGCCACTGCTGCCATAAAACCCCCAGCGAAGATATAGAAGAGAAGAACTCGAATAAAGAGAAACAGATGGAATAAATGATAGTTCATATCATTCAACTGACATACACACAAGTGAACACCTACTGCTTGTTTAGGGTAATTTGCCCAGGTGTTCAATGGTGTTTAATCATGCTGATTAACTAGCAAGCACAGGACACTGCAAAGTTCACAGACATATTAACCGGGTAACCTCTAAGATAGACACATGTAAACGAACACAAATAACTTTGTTAAAAGTCATGATAAGTTTTCGCATGACCATCATAAATGGCATTTGACGAATAATAATGTGAGTGATATGTCCGCTCACTCCGTAATAAGATGGATCTTCTACACGCCAGATGCCAACTAGAAAGGGCCTTCTGAGATCACATCTGTAACTCGTGAATTAAGTCGTAGTATGTTACTTACCCCGCAACGCAAGTGCAGTTGGCGGTCAGAACGTAGTTCTCGCGCTTGTTGATGATAGCCCAAGCATTGTACATGGTCGTCTTGTGGCCTTGTCTTTGACTGGGGAGAGCATCAGATGCCAACACGCAAAACTCCCCATCGATATCGTGGTATTTTACCTCCTGTACATGACCACACACGGCAAACTGGTAGGCATTTGTATGCGCGCACTTTCTCTCTTGTATACATGCTGGGCTTCTCGACTAAATAACAGTGGATATCTGGCCACTGAAAATCTGGCCACTTTCTGCGGTCGTACTGCCACTCCGTGATCGCATAAGGATCTGGTAGTCGAACCCCGTTGCTCAACGTGAGCTTTTGAATGTAGCTTTCCCTATCGTTCAGATACTCCGCTATGGTCCGCCATGGTTGATTCTGGGTCAACAATGCGCGCACATGCCGGTGACGTCATGTCTGTTTACTAACTGTAAAGGGGTCTATACAACAGGAGGTAAAACTGAAAAACACACACGGCTAGAGAAATTACAAAATAAAGCCGAGTCAAAAATAATAAAATAATTCAATTAAAATTAACACCGTGACATTAACGGTAAAAAAAAAAAGAGGTATTGGTGTGCAGTATTAGATAGACCTATTTAATATTTTTGTACTTTATACACAAATAAAAAAAAATCAAAAATGAATCAAAATACATATACTTTAGCATTAGTTCTCATCATCGGTCACCCAGTGTTCCAGACTACACTGTCAAATTAACATCCAATGTGACAAAATTCTCTTTAACATCTGTTCATTTGTTGTGGTTTAAATGTCGGAAATCAGATTACCTGTGCAAGATTAAGAATCAAAATAGGACTTCCTTCCTTGATAACTGGCCTGGTCACAGTAATATATATTTTTTTATATTTCTTCAAAATTACACTTAAACTGTAACAATAATGTAAAAAATTGAACCCCCCTAACCAAATACGCTACCATTAAGAAGCTACCTGCATATTCTCTTCTCACAGCGACCTCTGGGTTTTGAGTCTGGGTTTGTGACCTCAGACCAGACCTGCTATTCCAACCAGGACCAATACTCGGGCTGGTACATTTCATGGCTCCCAAACAAGGCCCCCTACAGTCAGGGCTTTGGGTAAACCACTGCACCCACCCATATGCACCCACCAAAACACTGTTAATAGCTGATTCTTTGGTTGGGAAAACGCACAACTGTGAATGATTATAGTTAGTTTAGGTAATGAGAGATTTGACTTTTACTTATTTTTCAGCTATGTAGAAATCACGTATCACGACATGCATTGTTCTTTTAAAAAATCAAGCTAATTTTCCTCTTGTTGAAAGTTTAAATTTCTCTCTGTCAGATGTGCATGGCTTTCTAAGTTCATTGATCAGTTCCAGTGGATTCAGATTGACCTGAAGGAGGTGTCAGGGATCCTCACTCAGGGCCGCTGTGATGCAAATAGCTCATCAACTGTACCACACTGTGAACAACCTCACCTACTAAAAAGACCAGACAGGCAACAACAGGGTGGGAGCAGTGGACACAAACAGAGATACTGATATATATAGATGGAGTGCATGTCATTCATTTATAGTGAAACAAATATTTATTCTTAATTCATTTGTGCTGACAGAGAAGATGTTTTAAGATTTTTGCAGATTGGTCCAGTAATTACAGAGGTTTTAACAGTAAAAGACATAAGACATCTGCAATAATGTAATAGGAACTTGCCTTTCATAATCAATAATCAGCTCTATTTTGAACATGGATGACAGAGTATAGTAGCTTGCCTGTAGACCAGACCCACCTGATTTCACACTAATAGTTATGTATCTCTTGTAATACAAATATGCTCAAACATGCACAAACACACAAGACTGTCCTGTAGTTGTCAGGCTTTTGAATACTGTGGTTGTGCAGGGAGATTCAGAGCACAGAGGCAGGTCCAGACTTGTTTTTACATTTGTCCACTGAAGGGAAAAGTGTTTGTGTATGTGTGAAAATGCCCTGGACAACCACTCATACATTTTACATGCTTCTATCACTGATTTCATTCAGTCTGCCGAAAATTTATACTAGCAAATCTGGTTTTCACTAGTGTACATCTGTTCTGAGAAAGCTGATCATACATTTTTAGAAAGCAGACATAGTAACTCATGACTGTATGATCAATCACAATATTACATAGTTGACCCACCAGGAGTCTTCAATTATGAGTATATTTTAAAATGTAAGATTTCTTTTTAGATTTTTGTCCTAGTCTTGGTTTTAACAGTCTCAAGAGGACAAAAAAAAAATATCCAAAGTGACATCTGTAATTGCTTGTATAATATAGATTGTTGTTGAGTTCCATACCTCTGTAACCCTGCTCCTCTCCTCCCAGGTGTTTTATGGAATCTCAGACAGGACGTCCACAGTTCAGAACTTTCTGAGACCTCCTGTTGTGACAAGGTATGTCCGGATCCTGTTGATACCACTTAGATGATACTACTGCTTCAAGTTCAAACCGTTCACTTTCTATTTATAGGCATGGCTACCCAAAAAATAGTTGACTATGTTAAATGCATAAAATAATGAACTCCAAACCATCAAACATACTTTTCTTTAAATTCACTTGTTCAAATGAATCTTGTCAAATCAACAATAAATGAATAAGTTAGTTTTATTCAAGGTTCACTGTTACATGTAAACATAAAATTTATGTCCTAAAACTGAGCATTTTATTGTGTTTTGATGAAAATGCTTTGTCCCAAAGGAAAATAAGCAGAAAACACTGACTATGCTACTAATTTGTGTCTGTAATAAAGCACAAACTTCATACTTGATTCAATTAAACATTTTCTGTTATAAACATTACCAATAACAGTAGTCACAGCAGTATTAATATAATACACAGTGCTCCTTCAGCAAAACCAGGATCCATAGAGACTCGTAATGTGAGTCCAAATTCATAGTAACTGTCCCATCATAAATCCATAAATTGCCACGTTTAGGAAAAATTTACAAAGTCATATTGATATTGCTGCCTCACACAGGCTTCTCAAAGTGCAACAATAAAACAATAGAGGATCCACGCAAAAATGTTCATTCATGGCACTCATTGTGATTCACGTTCCTTCATAAAAAGTATCCAAAATGTCCTCCTGACCAGTTGAAATGAAGTGATACATCTAGAATGGCTTTGTCTTCTTCTAACTGCTGTAAAAATGACCTCATAAAGACCACAATATTAAAGACAAGAAATAAATCACATCTTTACGGCAGTTAAAATAAATATATTTGTAAATGTATCATAACATTTCGTTTGGATACAGCACCAACCAAACCTATTGTGACACATAATTACTTAAAGCAGTGCAACATAATATATATATTTTTCTTTCTATTCTCTATCTGTATACTGTCTCACATATAATTGATTCATGTTTAAATTGCATGATTTAAATTGTACCAAAAGTATCTTAAGTACAGTCATCTCCACTGTAATTAAAATTTAACACCTGTATAGAAAATAATACTGTACATTATTAGCTCTAATGTGTAATGCCTGTTAATGTCTTACAGAGGGTGCTGTAGCTTAGATTTTTCTCTCCAGTAATGGCACCAGTTTTTCTAAAATGGCTGCATTTCTAATAGTCATAAACAGCCAAAAAAACAAAACAAAAAACTCTCTTAGTCAAAGATTTAGGGTGTGTTCACACTTGCACAATCAACACATCAAAACTGTGTCTTAACTGGGACTCATTCCGGATCTAAACCAAGATTCTACCAGAATCAGGACTGGAACAAGGCCATCTACATTAGGACACAAACTGGGCTTAACCAGGACCAAACCAGGACAAATGTCAACGCACCCTAAAAAGTATAATATTAACTGCACTATAGTGATTTCTCTCACTCATACCCCACCGAAGGCAACATCTGAACCCTGGTGAGATGAACACAGTTACCAACATCACCTAAACAATGTTAAAGTGGCTGTGTTAAATAAAATGCCTTAGGTTCCTATAGTAAAGACTACATAATAAAATGTACCAGAGATCTATCCATAGAAACCAAAAAATACTTACACAAATCTATACCTTATCCATATATATATATATGATCTGTAATATATTTATAATTATAGTACAAATTATAATCAGAATTACATAATAATATAAAGTCTATCAAACATGGAAGCTTTAAAAAATTAAGACATACCAAGGCCTGTACTGGACCTTTAGCAAGCAAGTGTTTGGCATCAGTGCTGTGTGTGTGGCAGGTGTGGTGTTATGCAAGGAGCGAGTAGGAGCAACAAAAGGAGGCATAGAAGTGGAGCAGTGAGCTTAAATCACAGAGCCGTCTCCTTTAGGTCATTTAAGTTTGGGATCCGGGAGCGTGAAGGCCGTCCGAAACCGTGCCCATTCTGACCTGTTTTAATGCTCATCTGCTCAGGATAGGGGTTTCCCTCTGGACGTCCTAAAGCAGAAGAGTGCCACCCAGGTTCCAGCTGGGAGGGGTGCGGGTATTGGCGTGCCTTCATTTGGGGAGTACTGACCCCGGAGTGACCCCTGCTCTCCACAAACCCGCCCTGAGACGAGCTGGGGTTGGGCATCGACGGGTAGCGCATGTCGGAGGGAGCCGTTTGATTGGACGATGAGGAGGACAGATGGAGGAGTTTCCTCAGTGACTTCAAGGGCTGACTCTGAAATGGATGCATTTTTGAAAATCAAGCAAGAATGCCCAGCCATTGTTTATTCTATTTTAGTCAATGAATTAGTGCTGAGTTACAATTTGTGTGGGTGGAACAACAGGACATGGATGTAACTGTAGCTCAGTGCAACTAATACAACCTACTCAAGGTAAACAACCTCAAGACTGACACTGTTAGAAAAGAAGACAGACAGCTCAAATACCCAATAAAGTAGCTTTGTAAATCATGTGGATGTGTTTTTGTCATGCAGCCATCATGAACTTAAACATGTCTTTTTCAAGTTCATACCGGAGAGTGTGAGTCGGACAGTTTCTCTGGAGGCCAGTCCTTGTCCCTGTCTCGCTCCTGGTCACGCTCGCGGCTCTTGTCTCTGGATCTGTGGCGCCCGCTCTGATGTCCTGATCTGGATGACTTCTGAAGGACATTATCCTCATTGGGTGCCTGTAACAAATGCACAGTTATTTTCTATTCAAATTATGTCCTCAGACTTAAGTCCACTTGAAAGCCACACATTTTAATGGACATGTGCTTAAAACGTGTGAACGTGTAAAATGTTTCATCATGATTTAAGCACATTTGTGGGTGTCTTGTCCTCGCTCGTGTGAAGCTACTGCTACAAGATACAACTGCAGTGTGTAATCTTGTGCTGTCATTATTAAACACGACATGCGTCTATTTCAATAAATGCATTTGGATCTGAGGAGAAAGAGATTTGAGCCAGTGAGCTATTCTCTTCATGTGAAGTGTGTTTAGCCTGCTTCTCTCTAACCAGACTGTGTTTGTGCCGCAGTAACCCCTCGCCACATCTGAACAAACTGTCATTAAAAATAGAAACACAGATTTCCAATAGGGTTTGTCTGCATTGAGATGGCTAAACATTTCAGACTACATAAATAGATTTTACAATATCAATCAATTTTCATTATTGCCCTAACACAATGTGGCATAATTATTGGAAAAAGCGAGCAGATAGATTATTGGGATGCATGCCGTAGTAGTAACCATGGAAAGACACAGCTTCTCTCACTCCCCCTCAGATCATAATTAAAAGACATGCTGTTAGCAGCGTGGTATCAATCACTGACTAGGACTGCACAATATTAGTAATACACTGTATGTAACTAAGGACAACAAAGGACAACTCTAATGGATTCAATATTCCATTTGAAAGAGTTTCCAAAAATAAACTAACTAAACTGCAGTAACTATACTATAACATAGACAATTTTATTCAGATTAGATCATTATTGTAAAAAGTAGATAACATGCAAAACAGAAAAAGAAGTAGTTGTAAAAATATGAATTTGATTACAATACTATTGCATGTACTGTACAGCCCTACCCTAGCACCAACTACTTGGAAAAAGATATAATTAATAAACTAATGTACCCAACATAATACTGCATGTATCTTCAACTACAAATGTTCATTCTTGGATCTGGTCAGTGTGACCATGATTTACTAGCGAGATGTTCAAAACACATAAAAATGTTAAAAAAAACAAACAATAATAATAAAATGGATACTATGAAGCATGCAGTTTGGGTCAAGTTAGGGCATAGAGAAGAGGTGCATAACATGTACCATGGGAGAGGACACTACAGGGAGAACTCTCACAGACGAACTACGCTTTATGTGATTCTTTGGGCTAAACAGAGGGAAAAGACTTTTCCTGAGGGCAGGAGGTCTTCGATCTGGCACTTCAATCTGCAATACAGAGGCACAGCACAGATGGAACGGGACAGTGGAGCACAACTATAACAACAGGGAAACAGGGCACAACTATAACAACACAAGCTTTTAAGAAAAGGAAATACAGATGTGGACAAGAAAGGAACAGTCAACAATAAAGCGTAAAATTACAACCACCCATTTACTATTATGTCTTCAGCAAATTCAGCTGCAGTATTTCATGTTACATAAGACCACACAGGCACACATGGATTCCCTTCTGTGGTTTCCCGGTGTTCCTATCTGATAAGGACCACTGCAGACTGGGAACACCCCAGATCTGGCAGCTGCAATTTTAACTGGGAATGCCAATACTGGCATTGGGTATCAAGTCAGATCCAGAAATAACATGATTGAGTATCTGTTCCAGGATATTGGTTTGGGGGTTAAGCCAAATAATGTTTTACTTAAATTTATACAGTGCTGCTATAGTTACTTGAATAATGGATAACAATAACATATTTAAATAATTTTCATTAGTAATTTGTAAGCTACTTTCGCTCTACACACCAATATTGTTTGATATAGGCTCTATTCATGCTTATGTACGTCACAAAACCGGAAGTTGTTTGGAAACATGAGGATGACGACTTCCTATGGGCTCTGCTGGCATAGTAACTCTGATAAAATCTTGATAAAATGAGAAAATGGCCCGGTTTTCTTCATCTAGATGTCATACAAATTGCCTATTAATTTGTGATTATAATTTGTCTAATTAAAACAAAAAGATGTCATTGTAGCGTTCCGTTATGTTCGGCAGATCAACAGTTACAACCAGCTGCCTGTAAGTGACGTCAAAGATGACATTAGAGTCATGTCCCCCATGGAAAACACCTGAAGTCGTGATCCGCATGTTTCCAACATCTTCAGGTAAGCGTCTATTGGGTATCATTACTCAAACCAAAGTATAAGTATTTCTCAAGCATTTCTTAAGCATTTCTAAACTTTGTCATTCATGACTTTAAACTTTCAATAAACTAGCCTAATAATGTTTCCCACTAACAAATACATTATCATGATGTGTTTGGATTTTAGTGGTCATCTTATGCCTGGAAAATAGCAATGACTTTAATAATGTACACATTTACTCACCAATTGAGACTTTTTCTTTTTCTTCTTTATTGCTCTAAAGAAACCCTGCTTCTCCTTTTCTTTGGATGGCTCAGGATTTAAAACTACAGTGTCTGGACCATTCCTTAGAAAAAAAAACAAAAAGCAAAAACATATTTGCAAATAGTACAACAGTGTAACTTACAACTGGGTTTTAATCCAACCATAAAATAAATGCATCACTTAACAGCAGCGTAGCGTAGTGTAGCTGATGTCAACGCAACAGGCTGCTGAAGGGAAGGAGGGTTACAGAGATAATTACCATGGGTCGAAGGCAGGCTGACGCTTGGAATGGTTTGTCAAGCCTCCGCTGTCCCCTGCCCTCTGTCCCCTGCCATCATGGAACGAGTTATCCGGGCGCGGAGAGGGGACTACTCAAAGCACAGGACAAAAATCAGCATTAACCTTGGCCATTTCAGTGCTTTTCTGTGGTTACTGTGGACGGAAAAATGTTTTTGATGGATAGTCTATGTAGTACTTTTAGCTATGTTTGCTATTTGTCCCCTTGGCATTTATTGTGTGTAAACACGATTAGCCTAACATGATTATTTATACATGTTTAGTGTAAGTAATGCATTTTATTTTTGGATATTCCTGATGAAAAAAAAACAAAAACATGGAAAAATAGATCTTGCCCCATATCAAGAGTATGACATATTTTAGGACATTTCTTGGTGAAGTAAATCTAACTGGGTGCACTGCTCAATCTGAAGCTCTGTTACTCAAGCTAGACTTTCATCTGAGCTTTGTTTTCATAGTCCAACCATAAAGAATGTATTTAGCCATCTTTTTTCAGTTAGTCAGACTCACGTTTTTGTTTAAAATCAAACACTTAAATGGGAAAATGTGTTGTTTAAATCCATTTTGTATTTTTCAGATCATCTAAAATCTCAGGCTGTGTTTCTTAATGTATGTATTGTGTCACCATGGTAACTGTGGTAACCTCCATAGACCTTTGTAGGTCTATGGAGGACAGGTGCCCGCCCCCTAATGTGGTGTCATTGTATCAGTATGGATTTGCCTGGTATGTTTTATACCACATGTATGTAATATATATGTATGTATAGTTGCTTGGTGAGGCTAACCCACCTCTGTAAAAGCTGCCCACCCTCCGGGGCATTGATTCGCTGTAGATGTTGCGGTTCTCTTTACTGGAGCTGCCATCTTCTCCCTGCTGCTCATGATACAGGCCGACCTGATTCATAACATGTGATGGTCACTTGAGAAATGAGGGGGCCAAACACTTTAGAGTTTTTCATTTTACCTGAACACCCAAAGATTTATTGATTTACGAACTGCAGTAGCTATAAATTCCAGCCTATACTGTTATTTTCTCCAGTGACTGTGCTATCATAATAGTCACATGAGAGGGAAGCAAAGCACACAGAGAAAATGAAGAGGCATCTGATGCAGAGAGAGGAGAGAGAGGAGAGAGAGGAGAGAGAGCAGGGCATGACAGCAGCAGAATCCACCCACACCACACTCGCTGAGACTGGATGTGGGTGGGGAGAGGTGGATGCAGGCACAATGTCGGACCTCGTTTTTTTGCCGCTGTGAGTGAAAAGATGCAGCGTTGTCCCGTGTTGAGTCTCTTATGGGGGCTCTGCTGTGGCTGACCTCAGTGGGAGCCTGTTCGCTCTGTTAATGGAGATATGATGAAGCATGAGGTGAGCTCAGCACTGCAGCACAAGCAAAGCACAAAGTAAATATATACCAGTGCGTAGTATGTGTGTGGATACAGTATAAATACATCTACATGTATCAAAGCCACTTTTAACAGCAGCATTTGTGGCATGGTCAGAGGTTGCTAGAAAAATAATAATTGAGAAGAAGAAAAAGAAACACTATTCCACATATTATTTTCTGTATTTGTGAAACTGCAAATTATATGAGGTAATTTTTCCAAGGTATAAATAAAGAAAACAAATAACTTAAAAAAAAAAGAAACTCATTACTTCCCACCTTGGAGCACGATCCTGTCATGTTGGTAAATCTGTTTAAAATCTAAGATCATAATAATCAGGTAGGACTAGGATAGATGCTAATTATATAGTTACATGGTTGCTGTAATCTGACAAAGATGTCGGCCAGTGATTCGCTCCCATGGTGTGTTCTTAGAGCAGTGAGTGAAGAGCGACTGACCCTGCTCATGTCCTCTTCTCTGGATGAGGTGGCATGGCGAGGCAGTGTTCTGTGCTGCAGCTGTGGGGACAGGAGCTGGAGGCTGCTGGCTCTAGTGGGGATCCCCTGACCTACAGAGAGCCCCTCCTCGTGGGTCCTCTGGTGGTCCCGGCGCACGTACATCGAGTGCCTGTGGGGGCGCTGCTGAGAGGAGAAGGGGCTGGTGTAGCCTTGCCCGTACAGAGGATCATGTGGGGCAGAGAGGGAGTGCCCGTGGCCTCTGTCCTCCCCTGGTTCCTCTGAGTCTTCTGAGCCTTTATGACGTGTGGACGAGCGCCTGTACGAGGAGTCCAGTGTGTTACTCTCTCTATCACGCACACTGCCTCGACTGATGGGCCCGAGACGGTCCACTCTGCGGGACGCGGGGCTGCCCGGTGCCACGCTCAGGTCAAGGCAACTGGAGGGAAAGTATCGAGAGGTGGGCTCGTCTGCATATAGGTGCACATCGTTCAGATTACCCACTGATTTAGCATCACTGAGGTTGCCATAGCTTTTGGATAAGTTCAAATATGCAAACTTATTAGAGGCAGGAACAGAGCCATGTGTGTCCATATAGTGCCGGCTATGCTTGTCCCCTGATTGAAGTGTATTAGTCTTCCCTTCCACAAACGAATGGCGGGTCTGAGAGCGGAAGTTGGATTTGAGGTATCCATCGGAGCCCAGGCTGATGTCAAAGTCAGCTGTATTCTGGCCTTCGCTGGAGCTGAGTAGGTGTGGCAAGTTGCTGCTGGCCAGGTCCATGTTGCAAGACGTGGAGTGGTTGAAGAGGGACGGCTGGTAGTTCTTGGGGTGCAGGGTGGGGCTGAGGTTAAGGGCTGCAGGCATGTTGCCATTAAGGAAGCAGTCGTTGTTTGGTTGGAGGTCTTCTTGGCGTGGCAGACTGGAGCATTCTCTGCTGCTGGAGCGATGACTTCCTGAGCTCTTTCCTCCATGGCTCCTGAAGAAAAATAGTGCAATTTGAATATTGCTTCAGAATGTATATTTACATTTCATTACATTCTTAGTTTTCCTTAAAGATCCCATGACATGGTACTTCTTGATGCTTTTATATGGCTCCTTAATGGTTCCCTAATACTGTAAATGAATCCTTCTTCAAAATCAACACTTAGTGCATGAGAAACAGAGATAAGATGAGAAAGAGTCATAAATATATCTCTCAAACTCTTTATTCTGGGTGTTGTTGCTTAAATGTAAATGAGGAGAAAAGAGATGGCCAATAGTAGAGGGTGGGGGCGTGGCCAAACTCTCCGCTCAGAGCTCAGAGCCCACAGCTGATCCATTTCCTTGTTTTTGCACGGGGGAGAGATTTGAAGCGTTCCATTGAAAAATAAACACATTTCCACATAAAATAAAATTAAACCACTGCTGTTCAAAGGTCCAGAGGCTCAGATAAAGGACTTCCGAGCCTAGAAACACTCGGACGTGCCTCCAGGCAAATAAAAAAACGCATTTCGCATTGCCTAGCGCATTCGCAGTCCAAACTCTCTGGGCGTGATTTACAGAGACGCTGAGTACAGATAGACGGGGGTGGAACTGCATTTGCATTTCTTTTTTCGATCTGACGTCAATAAGGTGCCTTGTTCAAAATCGCCCGTTTGAGCTCCGATTTTTTGTAACTCAGAAAAGGATCGCAAATGCTCAGTTTAGACATTTCACAACTTTTAACCATGGGGGGGGGGGGCCTAAACAGGGTAGGGGAGCTCACATTAACGTTCAAAATCCTCAAAAAGTGAAAATTTCATGCCATGGGACCTTTAACACTATTTTTCAGACCTTAGAATATATTTATTGAATACAGTAATTAAAGACTTATACATACTATGAGAGAAACAAATACTAATACTTTCACTAAATGGGAAAATATATAACGGTACATGGATGGTACATAAACCACAGATCAGGCATAACTACCAAACAAATCTAACCAACATTCACCACCAAAACCACTGAATCACACAGCCATGTCACTATAGCAACATCTTTATTGCAGGGAAATGAACAGTGAGAATTTTTTTAGACGGACAAAAATTACAGCTGTCACAGATGATGGGCTCTGAAAGCAGTGTACAAATGGAACACCTCCAGGGATGCGACTGATTCAGAGCTGCTCATGAATGCATTTGACCGGGCAGTTATCTGTGATTTAGCAATGCCACTCAGAGTGTACACAAGATAAGATTTAGTGCTGTGATTTCTTGTTGAAGAAATTTCTAAGCATTTATCTGTGACCACAGACATGTAACCAACTAGCTCATGCTAAATGTATTGAAAATAAATTCAAATTGAGATGTTTTGTACATTTAAGAATGAAAGATACTGAGGAACTGAGGTCTCCCATGGACCCACCACCCATGGGAGGATCCATGGGGGCTGGTGCATTGTGTTCTGGGCGGCAAATCTGCTTGGACTGCTGCCCCCGTGACCCAGAAATGGAGAAGCGGAAGAAGATGGATGGATGGTGAATGGAAGATACTGAGGTTAAAGTGTCCAGAGGACCACCAGAAAGGAAATGAAAGGTCATGAAAGAGGCGTGCAAACGTAAAACATGCTAAAGTTTGGTACAGTTTTTGTTGTTCCATAAAACATGATTTTTATGGCACAAACACTAATTATTAGTTAGCACAAGCCAGAGACAAGCCATCATTAAGGAGTGAATACATTCTTCTGATGAGAGGGTTGTGTGATAGGGCTGACCTGCTGGGGGTGGTGTTATCTCCATGGTGGGGTTTCCTTTTGGACGAGCGGACCGGGGTGGGAGTAGGTGGCCCGGGACGGTCCACGTGCCGCAGGTTCTGGAAGGCGTGGTGGTTCAGACTCTGCTCCGTCAGAAAGCGCTCAGTGGGGTTCAGCAGAAGCAGGTTCTGATAGATAGACAGATAACAATAACAGCATTGGCTTGGGATGAGTGATATACCAAAAAAGTTGAAATTCTGACTTTTTTTTGAGACAGATTACAATTTAGAATTTATCACAATTCTTGTGCTTAGTATCTTTACAATTGCCTGAAGTCATCTGCTCCTCCTGAGAGTTCACACTTCTCTGAGATTGGTTAAATCCATATGACAACTCTTACATAACTGACCAATAGGAAGGTGGGTGGGGAAAAGTCTTTGAGCTTGAGCACTGAAACGATGATTTGTCCAAAATAGCAGAATGGCACAGGCATGGCATCACGATTAGATTTTTATCAAGGCTCAAGGTTAGGTTTAACATGTGATCGATCATCATCAACCAACCCTACAGTAAAACAGTATTCATATTAAAAATAGTCCCGCTGAAAATTCAAAATGCCCCTCTCCTCACAAAAACCCAACAGTTGTGTCTTTATGAGTCAGCAGCACCATTATCATAAAACTCAATTTTCTCCACGCCGCTGTGTCGCCAAACAGCAACGTGTGAAATGTAATTGTGACAAATTCTTCAATTAAATAAATAATCTCCACACCTGTTACTGTGTACTCTTACTGCAATGAATTAAACAGGATTAACTTCTTATTCATTCTGCTGTGCATCAGTAAAGAACAAAATGCAATACTTTACTTCAAAATGTTGATTTAACTTGCTGTATACTAGTGAAAAATAAGAATACACCAATGATATGTAAGGCAAACTAAAAACTGAACTAAAAATGACCATATGAAATAACCAGTACTAACCAAGACTACTGAAATGCAATAATATCAATATCATTTTCAATATAATGCAAAGCAATAGCGAGAAAATACAGTATCAGCAGCAAATACAGCCTTGATCCACATTAATTTATTTAAATAATCATTGCATGTATATAACACCTTTCAAGACACCCAAAGCACTTCAAAGTGCATTTTTCATTCATTCCGCACTCAGTGTTGGTAAGCTTTTGTTGTAGCCACAGCTGCCCCGGGGCAGACTGACAGAAGTGAGGCTGCCAATCTGCACAATCAGCCCCTTCAACCACTAGCAACACTCATGCACATTTCACTTTCTTTCTAAGCAATGTGGTTGAAGTGTCTTGCCTAAGGACACAACGTTTTTGCGACTGGCGCTGCACTGTGGCACCTGTTATTCCCAAGCAGTCTCCCGTTTAAGTACTAACCAGGCCCGGCCTTGCTTCTGAGATCTGATGAGATGAGGATTTGACAAGCTATTACTGCCACACAAATGCTAAACACAAGTAATTATTATAAAGACGCAGCTTCCAAACAAGCAGTAGTTCTCTAAATATTCTGTACATTTGAGATACAGGTCCTTGCTAAAGTCAGGCCTCAGACGACATTGTGTTAGCAGTGAGTCATTATCTGCTGGAGAAATAGTCCACAAGTGCTGCCCACATTCTGAACATGTAACTCCAGTTTACAGCAGACACAGCAGCATCAGGCAAGCTATGAGCCAAGAAATACTGCAGCTGCCACAACGTTAACATAATGTTAATAGTCATGCAATTATAACATGAGAAACAGGGCTTTTCCTTGTTTCAGAAAAACAGGGGGTGTTGTGGAGAGAGGCTCAGCTTTTAATAGTGCATGTAGGCAGGATATAACCTAAGACAGAAACAGCCACAGATAGAGATTGGTAATACAGTGGTACCTCACCTTACGAAATTAATTCGTTCCAGAAGTGGTTTCGTAACGTGAATTTTTCGTAAGTTGAGTAGCTATTTCAATGGAAAAGGTCTGATTCGTTCCAAGTTTTTTTTTTAATAGTATAACATATTTTTTTTTATAGTGTAACACTGGTTCTGCGTCCTGATTGGCTAAGAGACTAGACCAGGACTAAACGTGGACTAAACCAGGTCTAGACATGAACTAAACCAGGTCTAGACCAGGTCTAAACCTGGACTGGACCTGGACTAAACCAGGACTGGACCAGGTCTAGACCTGGACTAAACCAGGATTAAACTACCACGTGACGCTCTTTGCTGGTTTCGTGCGGCTGGTTTGTGGCTCGGGCTCCAGAGGACGCGGTCCGGGCGCCACGGTTCTATCTCGTGCTCGCAGCCCCGGTGCCGGTTGTGCAGACCAGGAGGTGTGTGCTCCTCGCACCGGCTTGTTTGTGGCCCGAGCCACAAACCAGCCGGTGCGTGCTCCTCGCGCGGTGCCGTGCTCCTCGCGCGGTGCCGTGCTCCTCGCGCGGTGCCGTGCTCCTCGCTCCTCGCGCGGTGCCGTGCTCCTCGCGCGGTGCGTGCTCCTCGCGCGGTGCGTTCATGTCTCCGCGCTGCTTCCGGAGTCGTGTCTCCCCCCACGTTTCACTATTTAATACATTTTGTTGAAAATCTTGCGTGTTCAGCGCTAGAGCTAAGAGGCCGAGAAAGGTGCTTTTTGAGCGGGGATAACAGCGGGGCGTGCATCTGAGCACGCATTATTCGAATTTTTGAGATTTCGCGTTTCGTAACTTGAATTTTCTTTCGTATCTAGAGACCAAAATTTAACGTGAAGGCATTTCGTAACTTGGATTTTTTGTGTAGGGTCTTTCATAAGGTGAGGTACCACTGTATATTGTCTAAAAGGTAAGTTAGAATCACTGCTGTATCTCTGAAAATATGCAACATTTGAATATAGAAATAACATAATAAGATGATTTGTGTTAAAATCACTCACACCTGGATACAGAGATTTTTTACCTTAAGGAGGTCCAGTAGACCTCCACCGATGATGCCCAGGTATCTGCGCTCCAGTGTCTGAGGGTGGTTCACTGTTGGGAACTAAAACGGAAGAATTTCTATGAGAGATGGAACTATAAATATTATACAATGCTATGAATTCACATTACTACATTTAAATCACCAAGTAAAAAAAAGAAAAGGAAAAAAAAAGACACTGTGTCTGCCTAGTCTAATGACTTTTGTGTTTGTGCTTATTAGAAGCTAAATGAATAACTCCCATTAAATGTAATTTGTTCAATTATATAATTGTCTTGCCCCGCACAAAGCCTCTTTTCTTGCCAATGATTATTCCTCTGGACCCAAGCAGCATAAAATAAGGTTCACAAATTTCATCTGTATTTGTAACTCCTGCTCAGGTACATTGAATATAAAAAGACTGATAGCATCTCTGATATTTTTTGGAACATCTTCTACTGCTCTAGGCTGTGGTAGCTTGTTGCTTTTGACTTCCTTTTTTCTGTAAAAGTCCTTTAAATGTACTGTTTGCTCAAGTCAAATGTCCACTGGCTGTTCGTTTTGTCCCAGTGTTACAGAAATATCACAGCAGGTGTCCAGTCTGGTGCAACCTGGTTCAAAGAGCCATCAATCAAAGTGTCTGGTTTCCTGGGGCTGTATTAGAAAGGTGCTGTCTGTATTTAGTGCTAGATTATGTGATCTAGATTAGATCATGTATGTTTGTATTGTGGTATTTAACTGGGAATTATTTACAAAACAATACACTAAAAAAATATCTTGTGTGAAATTCTATTCAGAATATTACAATAATCTGTGTTTAACAAGTTTATATTAGGCTTGGATGATATCATATGCTAATTCATCATATTATTCTTGCTAAATTATATGGCAGAGAATGTAGAAAAATCTTAAAACCAATCAAACATATCATTAAACTTGCCAAATAATCCAGTTTACATCTTATATTCTATTTTGCAGCATAATTTGACCACCTAAAAGTGATCAAAGCTGAAATTGCATCAAAGAGGAGCCTTATTGTCAGTGGTTTTCACAGTAAGCAATGCATAGAGAGGAGTCTAGTTTCCTCTAATAATTACATCCTGAGGCATGGGCAAACAGGAGGAAGAGAAGAAGAACAACCCAGGTCTGTTGCCCCAGCAGGCTTCACACAGCATACAGAATACATGATACAGGATGACTCATTGAGATCCAATCAGTCACGGCACAGCAAAAAATAAGTGTAGAAACATAGCAGGGTGAGAAGATAAATAAAAAGGAGGAGAGGAGTGGAGGCGAATGGAAAACAGCGAGTCAATAGAGCAGGAGTGATGGAGGGCAGCGGGGTGGGTTTTGATAGTAAAAATCCTATGTGACTTACAAGGTGGTGGACAGAAATTAATATCATGGGACTTTTATAATACAGTATTGTTTTCACTGCAGAGCTAAACCCAAAATATTTTCACTGAGGGCTGCATACTGAAACATATCTGAACCCGAATGCTACTTTAAATGGTTCCATTTAACATACATGTTTGACTGAGCCACCACACATTTAATAAGGCTTGGAACATTAAGGTCAAATTTTGTAATTGAGGTTATTATGGCAGGTCATTTAAAATTTTCTTTAAAAATTATTGCTTATGATAAAATCAGCCAGTTCACCAGAAGGAGGACCAACTAAAATTGATCTTAAAGGTGTGTAACTTTTATGGTGGAGGATCCGTCAAATGCTTTTCTCCATGGAGGTGTTACTGCTTTGTCTGGAATGTTTCACAGTATGGTATTAAATCTGTATATCTTCACAGTCAGAATACCCTTTTTTTCTAGCTATTTCCGAGTAAAACCACCTGTAATTTAATAAATGTAAGGTAGAGCTGTTCAATGTCATACTGTGAAACAGGTAGAGCAAGGACATGTCTATACAAACAAGCAGGTGAGAGACACTCGCCAGAAAACACACAATGCACCTTTAAGGCCACATTAGCCCCAGGCCAGGTTTGTTATATATATTATTTGTAGGTGTATAATTTATAGGTTAAAGTGCACCAGCTTCAGATGCACTGACACGGGACCCCTAAAACTAGTTGAAATGGACATTCTTTCAGAGTGCATTATAAGTTATATAAATAGGCCCTGGCCCAAATGCAGATTTTCTTTCACAGCTCACTGTATACATTCATTAAAATTACTCAGCAAGATAGTAAAAAATACAATGAAAAAAGAAAAGAAAAAAATGTGGTATGGTGATTCAAAAGACCAAGTTCATGCAGCAGCAGTCATGGAGGACAGAGGATGAAGAGATGTTTTGGTGGTACCCGCAGCCCATGGAAGCGAGGGTTGTTGTAGAAGAGCTTCATCTGCTCCGGAGGCAGAGGGCCCAGGACTTTCTGGATGGTGAAAAGCTGGTCGATCTCACTCTCTCCTGGAAACAGAGGCTGCCCATCACTCAGCTCCCCCAGAATACAGCCCACTGACCACATGTCCACGGCTTTACCGTATGGAGCCCTGGGAACAAGGAGGAAGATATGCTTACAACAGTAGAGATTAGAAAATAACCCCATAATTTAATCTATTGAATGTTTGGCCTAGCCCTCCTTGAACTGCCACCTTAAAGGGATATGCCACCCCCAGGTCAAATTTGGGCATCTCCCCACAGTCCAGAGACTAAAACAAGTGATGAAAAGTGTTTTCCTGGTCACCCAGCCATTGTCCGAGTCTGTTAGCACTGACCGCCGCGCGAGCTGCTGCTCTTCCGCGTTAGACTGGAGTCTAACAGTGCCAGAGAAAGATTTCGGCCAAATTGAATTAATTTGCTCGATGCTTTTCCCAATTACTTTCTGTGTAGTGCGCATTCATATCGAGTGCAAATAAATGTGCAAATCAACACGGAGAACTTGCCTTGGTCATTTTGGGTGGGAACTATTTTTCAGTGCGGAAAAAGACAGACGAAGCACGCACCACGCGGACAGGGGAATCCCTGTTTACGCACCAGGAAGGGAGTTCTCCCGTTATGCTGCGTGCTTTGTGCTTCGCCTTTATTTTTCCGCACTGAAAAATAGTTCCCACCCAAAATGACCAAGGCAAGTTCTCCGTGTTGATTTGCACATTTATTTGCACTCGATATGAATGCGCACTACACAGAAAGTACAACACGTGGACAAAATTGTTGGTACCCCTCAGTTAAAGAAGGAAAAACCCACAATTCTCACTGAAATCACTTGAAACTTACAAAAGTAACAGTAAATAAAAATGTATTGAAAATTAAATAATCAAAATCAGCCATTACTTTTGAATTGTTGATTAACATAATTATTTTAAAAAAACAAACTAATGAAATAGGGCTGGACAAAAATGATGGTACCCATAACTTAATATTTTGTTGCACAACCTTTTGAGGCAATCACTGCAATTAAACGATTTCTGTATTTGTCAATGAGCGTTCTGCAGCTGTCAACAGGTATTTCGGCCCACTCCTCATGAGCAAACTGCTCCAGTTGTCTCAGGTTTGATGGGTGTCTTCTCCAAATGGCATGTTTCAGCTCCTTCCACAGATGTTCAATGGGATTCAGATCTGGGCTCATGGAAGGCCACTTTAGAATAGTCCAACGCTTTTCTCTCAGCCATTTTTGGGTGTTTTTGGCTGTGTGTTTTGGATCGTTGTCCTGTTGGAAGACCCATGACCTGCGACTGAGACCAAGCTTTCTGACACTAGGCAGCACATTTCTCTCCAGAATGCCTTGATAGTCTTCAGATTTCATTTTACCTTGCACACATTCAAGACACCCTGTGCCAGATGCAGCAAAGCAGCCCCAAAACATTACTGAGCCTCCTCCATGTTTCACCGTAGGGACAGTGTTCTTTTCTTCGTATGCTTGGTTTTTGAGTCTATGAACATAGAGTTGATGTGCCTTACCAAAAAGCTCCAGTTTGGTCTCATCTGTCCAAAGGACATTCTCCCAGAAGCTTTGTGGCTTGTCAACATGCATTTTTGCAAATTCCAGTCTCGCTTTTTTATGATTTTTTTTTCAGCAGTGGTGTCCTCCTTGGTCGTCTCCCATGAAGTCCACTTTGGCTCAAACAACGACGAATGGTGCGATCTGACACTGATGTACCTTGGCCTTGGAGTTCACCTTTAATTTCTTTGGAGGTTGTTCTGGGCTCTTTGGATACAATTCGAACGATCCGTCTCTTCAATTTGTCATCGATTTTCCTCTTGCGGCCACGTCCAGGGAGGTTGGCTACTGTCCCGTGGGTCTTAAACTTCTGAATAATATGAGCCACTGTTGTCACAGGAACTTCAAGCTGTTTAGAGATGGTCTTATAGCCTTTATCTTTAAGATGTTTGTCTATAATTTTTTTTCGGATGTCCTGGGACAATTCTCTCCTTCGCTTTCTGTTGTCCATGTTCAGTGTGGTACATACCTTTTCACCAAACAGCAGAGTGACTACTTGTCTCCCTTTAAATAGGCAGACTGACTGATTATGAGTTTGGAAACACCTGTGATGTCAATTAAAGGACACACCTGAGTTAATCATGTCACTCTGGTAAAATAGTTTTCAATCTTTTATAGAGGTACCATCATTTTTGTCCAGGCCTGTTTCATTAGTTTGTTTTTTTAAATAATTATGTTAATCAACAATTCAAAAGTGATGGCTGATTTTGATTGTTTAATTTTCAATACATTTTTATTTATTATTACTTCTGCAAGTTTAAAGTGATTTCAGGGACCATTGTGGGTTTTTCTTCCATTAACTGAGGGGTACCAACAATTTTGTCCACGTGTGTAATTGGGAAAAGCATCGAGCAAATTAATTCCTTTTGGCCGAAATCTTTCTCTGGCGCCGTTAGACTCCAGTCTAACGCGGAGGAGCAGCAGCTCGCGCAGCGGTCAGTGCTGACAGACTCGGACAATGGCTGGGTGACCAGGAAAACGCTTTTCATCACTTGTTTTAGTCTCTGGACTGTGGGGAGATGCCCAAATTTGACCTGGGGGTGGCATATCCCTTTAACATGGTAGAGGGGTATGAGTGCCCGAATGATCCCGGGAGCTATATTGTCGGGAGCTTCATGCCCCTGGTGGTCACCCAAGGCAAACAGGTCCTGTGGGATGGGTCAGACTAAGAACGGTTTAGAAGCCCTTTATGAAGAGAAACACAGCAAGACCAGTTACGTCACCCAGACTGGCGTTACCAGGGCTCGACGGCGAGCCTCTGGTGGCCGAGCCTTTCCCCACGGTGCCTGGGTAAGCACAGCCTGAAGGAGTGACGCGGAGCTGTTCTCCCGTGGACCCACCACCCGCAGGAGGATCCACAGGGGGCCAGTGCAAGTTAGATCTGGGCGGCAGTCGAAGGCAGGGGCCTCGACGACCAGATCTCTGGACATGGTGACTAGCTCTGGGGACATAGAAGGTCACCTCGCTGGAGGGGAAAGAGCCTGAGCTTGTGCGGGAGGTTAAGTGTTACCGACTAGATATAGTTGGCCTCATCTCCATGGACAACTTAGGCTCTGGAATCCAACTCCTTGAGGGGGACTGAACTCTCCATTTCTCTGGCGTTGCCTGCGGGGAGCAGGGAGTTCACCCTAGTGAACGAGAGGGTCGTGTCCCTGTGCCTTTGGGTCGGGGACAGCTTTCTCACTGTTGTGTCGGCCTACAGGCCGAACAGCAGTGTAGAGTACCCGGCCTTCTTGGAGTCCCTGGGAGGGTACTGGACAGGATCAGATCCTCCAAATCCAAGGCCATGGTTCTTGACCAGAAAAAGGTGGCTTGCCTTCTCCGGGGTGGTGGAGAGTCCCTGCCTCAAGTGGAGGAGTTCAAGTATCTCGGGGTCTTGTTCACGAGTGAGGGGAGGATGGAGTGTAAGCTTGACAGGCGGATCGGTGCAGCGTCTGCAGTGATGCAGTCGCTGTACCGGACCGTTGTGGTGAAGAGGGAGCTGAGATGAAAGGCAAATCTCTCAATCTACTGGTCAATCTACATTCCTACCCTCAACTATAGCCATGAGCTATGGTAATGACTGAAAGGACAAGTGGTCGAAATGAGTTTCCTCCGCAGAGTGGCTGGGTGCTCCATTAGAGATAGGTGTTCCGGGCCAGGAGGAGGCTCAGAACGCGCTGGAGGGACTACGTCTCTTGACTGGCCTGGGAGCGCCTTGGGGTACCCCCAGAGGAGCTGGAGGAAGTGTCCGGAGTGAAGGAAGTCTGAGAGTCCCTGCTTAGACTGCTGTACCTGCAACCCGGCCCCAGATAAGCGGAAGAAAAAAAATGGATGGATGGAATGTTTGGCCTAAATTAAAATATGAATACTCAGTTCCTACAAAGTTTTAAATGTTATATATTTTTTGTTAGGAATAGTCTCTCTCAACTACATTTAGGCCACCACTTCAGCGTAGAACTTAAAAAGAATTTTTACAAAGCGGTCTAATAAGGAATTTTGCTTGGTCTAATAAAATGAAAGTAACTGCTTTTTTAAAATTCTTGTGAGGAATGGGACACAAAAAAATAAAATATGACATACCCCAGAAGCAGTTCCGGAGAGCGGTACCATCTTGTAGCCACATACTCTGTATAATTGGCGTCGGTCCCCTCGGAGAGATTACGTGCAAAGCCTGGCAGGAGAATACAGAGGAAGCAATATAAGTATAATGAGCAGCTTTTTGATAGTCCCCTCATGCTGAGACCTCAAAAATGACAGGTGCGTACCTCTCTGAGAGCTTATTAGGATTCAGAAATGTAGAGAAATGTTATGGCTCTTAAAAGCATAGATGGCAAAATTTCTAGGTTTTAAGCATGCCATGAAGAAATAAAAAGTCTATTTTTAATCAATTTCAGTATTTGAATTAAAAATCATCATCATGTAAAACACTGGAGATAAGTGAGGGTTCTGGTGGTACATAGTTTCTACTGTGGTTTTAGTCTTTGTGTAATTTAAAAACTATTTTAACAATTTTTGGCCTACGTCTTGTGAGTCCACAGAAATGTACAATAAGCCTGGAGGAGCAGGCTAAGGTAAAAGCTACATCTGAATAGGAGATGATGAGACCTCTGGCAGCACAGCAGCACAGCAGACGCAGGCAAATCAATCTTCTGCTTTGTTTAACACTTGTTTACGGAAGCTTTCAATACAGAGGAAAAAAATGATCAATACTTACCTTTGTTAATTACTGAGAAATAACCATTAGTGGATGTGCTTGTTATACAGGACATTAATGAGCCAAATGATACATGGCAGATTGTAGAAAATAAGTGTTAATCTATAAGTCTCTCATCTTACAGTCAAGACTTCTCATGAGTGCACTGAAAGTGATCAACATAAGGGCAGGCTATGTTGTGTAATATTGAGTAAATAACAAACATTGAACATCAACAAGCACATTCAAGTGTTAAGTGTCAAGTGTCAAGTGTCAAGAATTAACATTTTCCCAGCCTGAAGATTTTCAAGGCCTCTGGGAAGAAAATTTAGACAAACTCAGTCTTTTCAAAGCGTAAAATCATTGCACCAGTTGATGAATAAGTGGCCCTTGGTCAAGAAAATTATTTTAGTGGAAAATGGTTTGTAGGGGTGGTGCTCTAGGGATCCACTTTACTCTCTTAATGTAACTGACTAACTGAGTAGACAAGTGGGGGCTTGCATATTATTGTCAGTCCCAATGACTCCATGATGTAGGGAACAGTGGCCCACATGTATAGGCTCAGTGCTATGTTGTGCCCTGAGCCTGTTGAAGGAGTCTTTGGCTGACACAGAGCAAACAGCAGGTCTGCGTTTCTCACTCCAGATTGCTTACATGATGCCGGATATGCCATGTTTATCATTCCCCCTGTTTTGTTGTAGTGACGCTAGCAGATTGATTCAATGCTTGTTTTCACAACACAATCCATTCAGAACAATACAATGCATTTGCATAAATGCTGACCACATGAAATGGAGCAAGTATGGCAAAAACAACATAAATTCTGCATTGATAGAGTGTTCCGGTCAGTAGAGGTCAACAAGCGAAGGATGGCTTGGACTTATGAGTACAGTATGGAGCTATGGCTATGGAGCTGAATTTAAGTGTGAATAACTATAGACAAAACAAAATGGTCTTTGATGAGCAGGCGGTAATAATATTAGGTCTATTGAGACAGGGACAGGGCACAAAATTCTTTAATTTAATTTTAATCAGGAAAGATGTATACAAAATGAGTCAAATTAAATTGTGAATGGTTGGGTAGTATAATTTGTGATAATAAACTTGTCTCTTATTACAGTTACATCTAACCTCTGTTTTAAAAGTTCAGAGACTCACCGAAGTCACACAACTTGAGTACATCCTCAGAGCTGATGAGAAGGTTTTCCGGCTTGATATCTGAGGAAGAGGAGCACAGATGGGGAGGAAGCTGGCGTTATTACATCACCACTACTAGTACCATGATTCTTAGCGCCACCTGTTCCCCTGCCATCGCTGCTAGAAGTCTCACAAAAAGTGAAACAAATGAATATTCACAGACAAGCCTCAAATGTGCAGTCCTAGCCTTGCTCCTGTATATGCCTGAGTATACCATGGGCCATTTGGAGGCTTGCTCTGCTGCCTCCCAAGTGCCAAAAGCTCACAAGAGCCATCTGGTTTCCTGTTCTGCTCCCACTGATGCGCCAAAGACTCACGTTGTGTGAATAATACAATGGTAGATGGAGCACATCACAGCAACTCACAGCTCTGTGCTATTGTTTCATGATAAGAATAGAAGAGTGCTGTTTTTGTTACAGTTTGATAGAGAAATTTTATGGCTCTTAAAAGCATAGATGGCAAAATTTCTAGGTTTTAAGCATGCCATGAAGAAATAAAAAGTCTATTTTTAATCAATTTCAGTATTTGAATTAAAAATTATCATCATGTAAAACACTGGAGATAAGTGAGGGTTCTGGTGGTACATAGTTTCTACTGTGGTTTTAGTCTTTGTGTAATTTAAAAACTATTTTTTAAAATTTATGGCCTACGTCTTGTGAGTCCACATGTAGTTATATTCAGACCTAGTTTATCTCTAGTTTAAGCCTGGTATAGAGCTGCTTGTGACCCCTTGGAAAGTCATATTCTCTTGGTGGTACTTCATGTGAATTACATCTCTGTGCTGTCCAGTGAGATGTATACGGTAATTGTATCATTACAGTTTTGTCAAAGGTATGCATGAATATGATTTTGTATTTTGTAAAAAAAAAGCCCTTTACCTCGATGAACAATGTCATGCTTATGACACCAGTGAATAGCTTTGATTAACTGGAAGATGTAACTGCGTGCTTTGTCTGTGGGCACTCCATTGGGCAACTCCTCCAGCAGCTCAAGCATGTTCTACAAGAGAAAAATAAATACTGTCATTCTACACCATGCCATCAGGCACAAGATGTGTCATTTTACCACGTGTTCTAAGTACAAGATTATACATGTCTGAAATACAGACCTTTTCCACATACTCAAACACCAGGTAGAGCTTTCCTCTTCGACGAAAGGCCTCTTTGAGCTCCACAATGTTCTCCTGTTTGAGGGTCCGCAACATCTTAAGCTCACGGAGCGTGGTTTCTTTGACCTCTTCATTTTCTGTACAGACATGACAAATATACTTTTCACTGAAGATGCATTAAAAGCACATACTTCATACAAAATTCATAAAAACCTTCATAAACTACATTCTTACCTTCACTGTCTTTAAACTTTTTAATAGCAACAATTTCATTGGTGTCCTGTAAGGAGACAGCAGGAAGAAATCAGTGGTAAAGCAGCAGTGCTTTTGATAAGGCTGAATACAGTGACGTGAATGGTGCTATTTTCATCATTTTTTTTGCACATTCATCTACAAATAACAAAGCAATCAATAGTCCTCCTGACACACCATTGAACCCCATGGCTCATTAGCACTGCACAGAAGCAACTTCTCTTGTGACTCAGTTATAAGCAGGCTAATATACATTTTTTGTGCAAAATAACCAAAGATTACCCACAATACTGCTGATTCTTCATGTCACTGGCTAAAAAGTTGAAGAGTACATATATTTACTGCGACTGTAGGCTTTTCTCTCATTGACAAACCTTTTTATTAGCCATCTAATTATTTTATTTAGACCATAGGAATTTATGAACATTTAAGAACAGCAGCAGGTGAGGGCATGAAATGAGGCAGCTAGAGTTTTTGGAGTGCAAGAGTTTTTGATTTGCCTTTTTACATAAATACAACGTGACTTCCCTGTATGCATCTCTGTTTGAATCAGATGCATGCACAGGGCATGTCTTTAGTCAATCAAGAATACAGCTCTAATATTTATATATATATATAAAATTACATGATTTGCTGGGTGACCTCTGAATGTTAAAATGAATTGCATTGTGGGTGCAAAGTGTGGTATATAGCTCTAGTAGGGTGGCATATAGCCAAACAGGTTACATTCAGTGGGCACACTAAAGCAGACTGAGTGGTTGAGCTGAAGAAGTTATGATGTTCTATGTGTCTCCTTGTCATGTCAGTATGTAGTGTGCATGGCCTGTTTCTGCTTCTGTCCTACTTAGGCCTGTGTTTTTCTGCCTGTGGCTCCCAGCACTGCTCCACTTTCCCCTCAGTCACAGAGCCCAGGGCAGCTTCAGCATGGATCCTCCAGCTCACAGCCAATCACATGACTCCTCACACAACAAGCATAATGGAGCTAAGAGCACCTCATCTACTGGCCACAGAGTAACATGTAAGAGACCACAGTCACCAGGGCCTTTAACAAGAAACAACTGTCTGCCCATCATTGTGCTCATTTACATAAAGTACTGCTCATAATTCAGAAGCATACAATACAATATGACACTGTATGTCAAAACAAATGCCCTGCAAGACTTTAATTCTACCATATGTATGCAACTAGCATAGAGCCTTTGCCTCTTATTTAATTCAACTTTATTGACCCCCAAAGGGGTCTTAGCTCCTTTAGCTACACTAATTCATATTACAAACACCTGATACTTTAGGCAGCCAGGGATGAAGAGAATTTAATGCAGATTAAAACAGATAATATGTGGCTACTTTTTAGAGATACCTCAGGGGGAAAATACTATTATGCTAAATACTATATATACTGTGTGTGCATGTTTTAAAGCTATTTCTGCTCTTTAAATAGTCGTGCAAGATTAATTAAAGTTATTTGATTGACTGATGAATTTATAGAGTGAAACAGTAACAATTGTACTTAGGATTGGTACAGAGGTTTCAGATGGTGCACATTCAAACCCAGATGTAAACCCAGACTGTAAAAGTTTTAAGAGGCCAGATCCTCTCTTCTGGTTAGAACAGTGTGTCCTAATTCACACACCAGTCATCTGAGTCACCTTGCATTAGCTCAACAATAACTGAGAGGTAACTGTAGACATGCTGCTAGGCGCATTTCAGATACCCTCTGTATTCCTAGCTCTTTAGAAATCCCAATGTGGTTGTGGGAGTGAAGCATGCTGGGTAAATGATGATCTTCAGTGGTCACTGTCCTCCACTCCACAGCATGACCACCGCAGATGCACACACAGTACTGGTGTGAGAATCAATAACTTCGACAAACAGCACATTTTAAAATGCACTGCTTACATTGCTTTTATGAGAAACACCTTGAGATTTAGGCAGAATCTGCTCCCAATCATGCATATAAAACAAAGGCCTGCCTCAAATATAATGAGTTAAAGGGATAGTTCTGTTTTTTTGATGTGAATCTGTATGGCATCCCCTTCAGCAGTGTCGTGCATTACACTGACTTATCGCTGACAGTGTCCTGTGAGCCGAGTTTCTGCCCGGTTCTGGTGCTGACGAAAGTAGGCCTGGCAAGTTAGTGGGGACATTACATAAAGCTTGTTTTTCTTCTCAAAACAATATTTGTCCAAAAAGTGATATATTTGCATCACAAAACAGTTGCCCACGAAAAAGTCAGAAGTCATAATTGCTTGGTGCTATTTTCTCTCGAGTCCTATCACTGCGCGCCTATTATTATTATTAGCTTGTTCACTTGTAAGTGGCGATGTTTACAAGTGAACAGGCTAATAATAATAAAATAATATAAATATATAAATAATATAAATAAAAATAAGTCAGCTATGTAATGTGTGCATCTAATTATAAAGCTTATAAATAGGAATTGCAGTTAGTATGTAAGCAGTTCTTAGCTTTACCAAGAAATAACTCACCATTGTAATGCTAAATTGAAAATGTAACATACTGTATATTTGGAATGAGAAGTTGGCTGTCAAGATTGTAGGGAATGCAGGGAAATTCAGCCACGTTTTGAGTTAAAGTGAGATGAGTCAATGCTGTACGTGTCAAAAATAGTCATCCATATTAAAGGGTTTCGTTATTTGATAGTTGATTGTTTTGGTACCAACAGTCATCTCCAGTATCGTCCACACAGTTAGTCAAGACAGTCCCACACCTCCTTCTTTGATTCTGTCTTTCATTTGTGAATTGTCCAAATAAGGAAATCAAACATGAACTTGGCTGCAACTTTTGTCAATAGCAGATCGGCCAATCTCTCAGTACAAACTGTTCAGCTAAAGAGTGGTAAAATTAAAAGCTAAAGAAAAACTGTAGCAAATTTGCTTGAACCCAGATCTGTTTTAGTTTTGAGTTTGTGTTTAGTCATACACAACCTGACTTAGTCCTGTTTAGTCTTATGTTTGACCTGGATTAGGCATCTGAAGGCAAAGGTTAAGTGGAACATCATGTAAAGTCAAAAGAGAAATGATAAAAGGAGAAGTTCAATTTGTCAACTGGACAAAGTTTGTTTGGTTGAAAACGTTTCGCCGCTCATCCGAGAGGCTTCGTCAGCTCTGGTTATTGTACTGGTTAGACACTGCTTATATCTAGCTGCCAGGAGGCGTTCCCTACACTGAAAAAGCTCTGAAAACGATCCCCCCTAATCTGTCTCTTTGTTTTTCAAATTACTCTGGCGACTAGTTTCGACCCCCTATTCAACGTCTAACGACCCTCTCCACCCCTCTGCCCTGGCTCGTCTGCCCTAATGTTTCTTTGTCTGTTTTGACTTGGTTTAAGAATCGAATTATAAATGGGAGACAAGTTATGTCTAACTCCCCCATTTCTGTTTAACGACGGATTCTCTTTTTTAACAAAAATAGCCTCTTTAACCCCCCTCTCAAACCAGTTCTTTTCCCTGGCTAAGATCTGAACCTCACTGTCCTCAAAAGAATGGCCCGTGGCTTCTAGGTGAAGATGTACGGCAGATGACGGTCCACTCTGGCACGGGTCCACTCTGGCACGGGTCCACTCTGGCACGCCCGCCTGTGTTAGCCAGGGAAAAGAACTGGTTTGAGAGGGGGGTTAAAGAGGCTATTTTTGTCAAAAAAGAGAATCCGTCGTTAAACAGAAATGGGGGAGTTAGACATAACTTGTCTCCCATTTATAATTCGATTCTTAAACCAAGTCAAAACAGAAAAAGAAACATTAGGGCAGACGAGCCAGGGCAGAGGGGTGGAGAGGGTCGTTAGACGTTGAATAGGGGGTCGAAACTAGTCGCCAGAGTAATTTGAAAAACAAAGAGACAGATTAGGGGGGATCGTTTTCAGAGCTTTTTCAGTGTAGGGAGCGCCTCCTGGCAGCTAGATATAAGCAGTGTCTAACCAGCACAATAACCAGAGCTGACGAAGCCTCTCGGATGAGCGGCGAAATGTTTTCAACCAAACAAACTTTGTCCAGTTGACAAATTGAACTTCTCCTTTTATCATGGATTCTACCTGGACAACTGAGGGACTTTTCACGCATCAAAAGAGAAATTTTAATATCCTAAATTGTGAAAAATGATAGCCACACCAATACATATTTAAGTGATATCAGAGCCTGAGTGATATCAGAGTTTTATTATACATTATTATCTTATTCAATATGAGATTATGATATATATTTTCACTGAAGGGAAGTCCCAATTTTTAGGATTTACTGGAAAAATGAAATGTTGGCTGCACAATTTAATTAATTAATTTGAGTTAATTATTGAAAATGTATCACAATGTCTTCATTTTGTCTCCAGTTGCCTCTATTATGACATTTTGAACATTCTAAGCATTTTTTCTAAGCATTTCTATTCTCATACAATAAAGTTAAATACACTCAAGAAATGATAAATTACTATAACAATGTATTCAGCTCTCAATAGGTATAAATGCAAAAACACATATATGTTAGGTGGAGGCAGTATGTTCTCGTGGGTCCATAGAGCATCATCTGTGAGGCAGGAGGCTGAGGCAGAGTTTTGACTCTGTTTAACATTATACAAACAACAACAATTAATCTAAATCACAAAAGACAATTCCATTTAAGATTTGGACATATTCACTACAAAGATACCAATAAATCACACACAGAACTTGGCAGGAAAAGAGTTCTGCATCTCAAACTGCGATATGAATACAGGCAGAGCTACAGAGAACAATGCTCTCAATGATGTTGGACAGAAGTGGTAAAGTTGAGAGCCCTTTTTGGCACAGTTTGTTCCATCTTTAGTCCTTGGTGTTGACTGATTTAATCCTTTTGGTTTAGTCAGGCTGTGGTAAGTCCAAACTTGTTACAGAGTAGACCTTGTGTTGCAGTTTAGACCTGGTTTAATACTATACTTATCCTGTTTGCCTGTTTAGCCCTTGCCTGGTTTACACCTGACCATATCACAAGTGAGATATGGTCTGGAAGCCACCTTCAAAATATCTCGTACCGGAGGTGTGGTTTACCGTCACCGTCTTGCCACCCCTCCCCGCTCTCTGATTGGCTCCCAGAATCGGGAGAGCTCGCTTGCCATAGTTGCCAGGCTGTCTTTCAGATCGGAACGAACAAAAGACAGCCTTTCCCAGGTTAGTTTAGGCCTGGTGTTTTGATCTATTGTTTACTTTCTTGTGAGACTTGGTTAAATTATTTCATACAATGAACAATTAAACTTTTCAGGTGGTCCACCACCTGCATATCTCAGTGGAACTGAATGAATTTTTCCCTAAAACCTGGTTTGATGGGGTCATCTGCTTCCATTCCAGGCATCTCTACGCATGTAGCGGGTCATCCATCAGAAGGTTTTATAGTTTAGTCCTGGTTTATAGTTTGTTCTACCTACACATTTCCAAAGTCCTATAGTTATTTTGAAACTCCTGTCCTGATTTACACATGGTTTAATCCTGCTCTCAAACACAACGCTTATCGCTGGATAAGGTTTTCAAATCCAAATATGATCTGAGGTGGTGTTTGGTGTGAAAACTTTGAGAATCACTGGCATTGAGCCTTGTGCCAGTTCATCAAATGTTGTGTCTGCCTACACAAAGCCCATCACAATGTCCACTCTGAGCCCATGTGTCCAGTACATTATGTCACACGCTGTACACTGGCCCTGCTCCCTGCTGCAGCCTGTGATTATCTACACTCAAATGGAGCTTTAGCAGATAGTGGTAGGGCTCAGCTCATGTCACACACACACACACACACGCGTGCGCACACACACACACACACACACACACACATGCGCACACACACACACACACACACACATGTGCGCACAGACACACACACACACACCACACACACACGCACAAGTATATTACAAGGTCTGCCTTGACAAGTGACAGCAGCATAAGAGAAATCATATCAAATATCAGTATTCATTATTATGTCATAAATAAATAGATAAGGAGTGTTTTATACTCCTTATTTTAAGAAATTTTATTTAATTCCATATTTAATTAATTCATGGTCCTGGTCTAGTCCCAGTTTAGAACCATTTTGGATATTGGATCACCCACTCTGTTGTTTTTTTTGACAACAACAATTATACACAACAACATATCCATAGCTTAGTTCCTAATTACTATATAATTGCCTTTTGTGAAATCACAAAGTACCACCATGCAATAACAAGCAGAGATTTTTAAGTGATGTGGGACCTCAGTCACAAAATGCACATCCTCAGGTGGGCGTTTGGAGAGATCTGAAATAGCTTTCATTCATCTGGGAACAATACAGATGCACACATGCAGACAGGAAGTGCGTACTCTCTCCTATTCCCTAATAGGCCCACACAGACACGTACTCCACTCAAGGTGACCTATTTAATCCAATGTGCCTCTTCTGTCCCAGTTTCTGCTCCTCCACTGGGTGCAAAAATAACTGTTCCCTTCAAAGAGGACACACACACTTTTTTCCTTGACTAAATAAATCTCTTGATGGCCACTCAGCTTATCTGATAAATAAATACTTAAAAAATGTGTACCTGTTTGTCTCTTTTCATCAAGCAAAAACAATAAAAAATATTGTTATGACAAGTATTACAAAGAAAAAAACAAACAGACATTTATGTATAGTAGGACAAAAATAGGTCTATTTGTTGACTCATTGAACAAAAAGTACAACCCACATTTCCAGATGCACAAGATGTCCACAAATGTTTAAAAATATACTTTATGAAACAGGAACATTGACGCTTTGTCCGGCCTCGTTATCAGAATAGAGGAGACACTGCCAAACTCCTGCCATTAGAGGAACATGTCAAACTAAATGCTGCTAGAACATGGGCACTGCTAAAATAGGCTCCTCTGGCATCTGATTCATCTGATTCAGGTCCTGGAGGCTAAGTGAACTGGAGTGTGCCAGGAAAATCCACCATACTGGAGCTGCCTCAGGCCCTCGCCATAGGAGGGATGTATTGTGCCTATAAACGCCTTTTGGCATGTGCCACATATGCTCAGTCTCAGCAGCTAATAATAGGCTCTTTGAATCATGTCATGTCTCCTACTATGTGAGCTAACACTTCCTGCACTGTTTACATACTGTAAGCAATTTACTTATTCATATGTAATGATATAAGATTGGTTATAGAAATGTAAGATGAAAATGTTAATGGTCCTGGATAGGGATGCAAATGATCTATTAATTCATTAATTGATAGGTGATTGACCTTATCGATCGATTAACGATTAACTGATAAGCAGCGTTTTTCACCTGAATTTCAGTGTTTCAATGGAGTCTTTAAGAATATAAGCTATAGTTTACATAACACTGAGTCATAAATATATCATAGTATTATTATATTGTATATTCCTCAATGAATTATTCCTTAGTAAAAAGCAGACAAATGTATTGATGCTGAATAACAAAATACAGTAATACCTCGCTCTATCGCGGTTCACAGATTTTTTTATTTTTTTTTTAATAGTGTAACTTTTTTTTATAGTGTAACATTCTGTTCTGCGTCCTGATTGGCTAAGAGACTAGACCAGGACTAAACGTGGACTAAACCAGGTCTAGACCAGAACTAAACCAGGTCTAAACCAGGTCTAAACCAGGTCTAAACCAGGTCTAAACCAGGATTAAACCACCACGTGCCGCTGCTGGTTTCGTGCGGCTGGTTTGTGGCTCGGGCTGAGACTACGCATTCCAGGCGCCGCGGTTCGATCTCGTGCTCAGCAGCACGGTGTATGCGCGGGGCAGTGCCGTTGGCGCCTGCGGCCGGCTGTGAGTCGAGCTTGGCGCAGCGCGGTGCGCGGTTGCCTTGTTTCGTGACCACGCGGGTGCGCGTGTCCGCGATTAGTGATTAATTACAATTAATGCATTTTGTTCGACCAACATCTTGATCGACAATTAATCGTAAGTCGATTAATTGTTGACATCCCTAGTCCTGGACTCTAATATGCTCTCAGTATTTCACTGGCACTTGGCGTTTCTATGACTGTGCTCTTCATGCTGTCAGTTTGTAATCGCTCTCATTTCATATGTGCTGGATGCTAAGCAGGCTATTAGGTAAGGAGGTAACAAGCCCATATTCTGTCAAGAGCAAAATAAAAACAAACATGGCAGCCATGCATGTGTAGGACTAGATGTACTGCCTTCTTCTCAGATGAATAGCCATCCTTTGATTTATTTTTACTCTCTATGACGCTGCTTCCTCTTTCGTAGATGATTTCCTCCAAAAACAAAACAGAAAAAAACATCCACATTTGATGAAATCTTGCTTTCTTAGCAGTCAGTGTCTTTTTGTCTGATCTGATTAACAAAAAGCACTATATAAGTAAGTGAATTATTATTATTAATACCCAGAAACTGCCATTTATGTAACATTTTGTAGGTGCAGTTATATCTTTTTTTAAGATTAGTGGTTTAACTGGTTTGTTAAATCAAATAAAAAGTCATTCTATAAAATGCGTTGGTTGGAATAGACTACTGAATTTTGTTCAGGACTTCATCAACCTTGATATTGTTAACCATTGATGACAGGGTCAGCTGATAAAGTCACTCTCTGAGGTATCAGTATAGAAACCATTCACATGACTTTGATGGAGCATGTGCCTGTAGTCCTTGAGAGCTTATTTCTAAGATTTACATAACTATCATTACAACATACATGGACATACCTCTAAAATTTCTAATTTCTATGGCTAACCATCCATTAACAACCTCCAGAGTAGACCATGGATTTCAAAGTTTCATTTCACAAACCTGAGAAGAAGGAGGTCTAACTGTCAGTGTTTTACCTGAGTTTCGACAGTGACGGGGGAAACCACTCCTGACTGTGATAAGCTGGACCTATAGACTGTTTGCATTCCTGAGATTGGCTCCACTCTTAAACAAACACACTGCTCTGTTTGGACTCTGCTGTATTTCTATGAACTACACAAAAGCTTGCGATCTTAGCCTGGATTGTGATTAACCAAGCAAGCTGAATGACACTTTTGTGTTCGACTTACATGCACTGGCCCCTTTATTAGGTACACCACAACATTCAAGAGCAAAATCATGGTGAGTTTTGCTGGGTCAACAGAGAGTCAACCCACGCAGAGGTAAATTCGCTTGTGTTATCAGTAGCAGCAGCAACAAACACACCTAGAGCAAGGTCAATTTGAATTAGACAAAAAAGAGCCCCACATTGTATCCAGAAGTAATACACATAATAGATACATAATAGAAGACATTGATTAGATGGCATGATGTCAGTGTTTTCCACAAACAAGCTGAGCACAAGATCAGACACTTCTGCAGTATGACTAAATATTGTACAGAGAGTGTAGTAAAGGTCTTGGGTGATTTCCAGTTGAAAGAGTGCAAGTGCTTTGTCATACGCAGGAAGCAGTGTTTAAAATATTTATATTTGTATCATTTTTACAATGTCTGACCAGTGATAAATTTTTTTCCAGTGTTGGCAGTTGTCAGCAATGTGTATTTGTTAGCTCTATACTTAAGCATTCATTGAATGAGTCATAGAATGTTTCATCTAGAAAATATGGTGGGCATTTGCCTGCAATGAACTATCCATGAAACAAAACATCTGTTTTGTGAAACTGTGCTTTACATTGCAATTGTTTGTTGAAAACAGAACTAGATAGAAAGCCTTATACTGCACAATTTTAGACATCTGATTATAGGTTATAGGTTATAGGTTATAGGTCAGGCTGGATTGATTTCAGTGAATAATGCTCTAAATAAAAGAGTGTTATTCAGCCAAAGGTTAATGGGGTCTGGTCAGGCTCAACTACATGTATACTGTTGTAGGTACAAGTGAGCTAAACCTAATAGACTTTCACTTTGGGTCTTTCTGATCAGTAATCTAAATGTGTCACAAGTTAACTTGGGATCTAAATAATTCACAGTGAGTAAAAAAAATGCCATTGGGGGTTTGTTGGTCTTTATCCCCAGTGATTATTCACCGGCACTTGTCCAGAACACCAAGAGATAGGCAATGACCCATGCAAATCTACAGCTGGCCATACTGTAGTCACACATTTGAACAGAACAGAATAACAGGACAGTTCTTGTCCATTAATATCTGCTGGACAAAGCTGCTTTTGCCTTTGACACGAGCCAAACTCTGTGGTCCTGCAGCTGTCCTTTTAGGATAGATAGATCATATGGAATCTAGAGACATCCACTTGAAATTCTGCAGCTATTTAAACCTCCCAGTTCTTGTGGAAATGGCTGAATGAACTCTTGTCTATTTCTGTGCTTCCTATCTCCCCAGATCTTTGTGCAATCTAATTATTACTGTTAAATACATGGATTGTATCAACCAAATTTAAGGGGTGTGGCACAAGTGAAATGAGCACGTTCGGGGAGCAGCTGGGACTTGGCAGCAGCAACCATTTTCTGAGGTCCTTCTCCTCCCTCCAAAAGTATAGCATCTAACCTCAGCTCTGAACAGGCTTTGTGTATTCTCCATATGTCTACATGTGACTATTGCACATCATGATGCACCAGAGGTCCAAATCAGCCTTAAACAAAAAACATCATACACACTAGCAGCACATTTTGGCTCAGCTCCATGTTGATCCACAGCCAAGTCCTCCTCTCCTGCTCTCACATTGGGCCATAAACCACTGATAGATATAGTATCAAAATCTGCATCACTGAATATCTCAAATGTCAAAATAGGAAACAATATGGTTTTGTAATAACCATCTATAAATCATACAATCAAAATCTGTCAACATAAAGTGTCTGAATTTGACCTTGGCTTATTACAGTATTTATATAATGAAGTAAATAGACAATATCAATAGAATTTGCAATAAACATATAAAGACAAGGCAATTTCCAATATAGCAATGATTTCTTTTCTTTCCTTTTTTTTCTTTTTTTGCAACAAAACACCCAAATAAGCTGTTTACTTCTCATAGCTTATTTCTGCTGGCACAACAATATGAAAATACAACAACATGAAGAAATCTGGAAATAAAAGGGGCATTTGCAAAGCGCACATCATGTTAAAGGATACATTCAATACATTTTGATCCTATTAGGCCATAAATGTAGCTCTTTTGCAACTAATATAGAGAGATAAGGGTATTCTTCCATTATTATTGAATTGACTTCTCTCTGTCATGCCTCAAACGCGTCTGAATGAAATAATTCAAAGATCAATTTGCTGAAGAATGTCTGCGCTCAATAGACAAGAAAGACAGCCCTGAATAATAAACATGACGTGACATCTCCTTTCACTGGCAGTTTCCTTTCGCCGCCTTGTCCATAGATACACATTTCAAACTAATTCCTGCATTCAGACCTTCATAATAATGAATGCAGCTCTGCCACTGTTGTTGTGAGAATGGGGGCATAGACTTGTGCAGCTGTTTAGGCCTGGGATCAATTCGTTTGAATAAGAAAAGGTTGGTAATTATAGGCTGTGCTTCTTGCCTTTTTACAATCCTACCGCTTAAGTTAACATTAGAAACATCCGAAATAGATATACTGGAAGAAGGTCTTTGCTTGCTGCTCCAAATGTAGGTGGTAGTTAGTCTTTTATTCACACTGGATGTCTGTCAATAGCTGGCACATCCTCTTCCCTAAATGGGCTGAAGATGACTGAGCTATTACCGCAGAGGGCCCTTGTCTGTTTTGTATTGTCTTGGGCTATTATTAATTATCTCCACGCACTGGAAATTTAATTGGTAAAATAAGCTTGCTTTATATGAACAGCAGCTTATGAAATGGGGAAAGGACAAGATGATTAAGACTGAGGGCTTAAAGGGGGAAATCCACATTGACATCCAGCACATCCAACACTGATAAAGCTCAGGAGACAAAGGGAACAAGCCCAATTAGACAGCAGTTTGTAGGGGCCACTCAAGGCTACTCAGTCATTTTAGGACCATAAACAAAAGAAGCAGGCATGTGCTTTTAAAGGGACATTTCATGTGGTCTTAAAGTTTAGGATCCCAGGCAGATATGGTGTATCCATATCTATCCAATGCATCTGAACCATTCCTCAGTCCAAATCCATATCCAAATCCACTTATATAGCACATTTTATAAACAAAAGTGCTACACAAATAAATATAGCATTAAAAACAAGAAAAGGTATACACAGATGGTATTTATTTATATCCTTTATTATCCCCAAAGGGAAATTTGTCCTCTGCATTTGACCCAACCTTTATTCAGGAGCAGTGACTGTGCCTGAGAGACCCATCTCCATGATCTTACTGCTTAGGCTTGGTTAGGACCTCAGCTGGAGGATTTTACCTATGGAGCATGTTCTTTGGGTTGAGGGTGAGGGAAACCGGAGTGCCCAGAGAAACCCACCCAGACATGGGGAGAACATGCAAACTCCACACATAAAGGCCCAAGCGACCCAGGGATCGAACCCGGAACCTTCTTGCTGTGAGTGCTACGCCAATTTGCCCTATAAATTGTCAATTTAACTTTACCAGTCCTAAAACACTAAAACCAGTAAAGTCAAATACATAGAAAGTTATAAAATAGCAATAAATAAACAAAGAAAATAAATAAAATTTTATAAAAATGTAAATAAAAATAAATAGGCGCACAGAGGTGGTGTTAAAAGTCAGAGAATAAAAGTGGGTCTTAAAGGTCCCATGGCATGAAATTTTCACTTTCTGAGGTTTTTGAACGTTAATGTGAGCTCCCCTACCCTGTTTAGGGCCCCCCCCCATGGTTAAAAGTTGTGAAATGTCTACATTGAGCATTTGCGATCCTTTTCTGCGTTACAAAAAATCGGAGCTCAAACGGGCGATTTTGAACAAGGCACCTTATTGACGTCAGATCGAAAAAAGAAATACAAATGCAGTTCCACCCCCGTCTGTCTGTACTCAGCGTCTCTGTAAATCACGCCCAGAGAGTTTGGACTGCGAATGCGTTAGGCAATGCGAAATGCGTTTTTTTATTTGCCTGGAGGCACGTCCGAGTGTTTCTAGGCTCGGAAGTCCTTTATTTGAGCCTCTGGACCTTTGAACAGCAGTGGTTTCATTTTATTTTCTGTGGAAATGTGTTTATTTTTCAATGGAACGCTTCAAATCTCTCCACCCGTGCAAAAACAAGGAAATGGATCAGCTGAGGGCTCAGAGCCGAAAGCGGAGTTTGGCCACGCCCCCACCCTCTACTATTGGCCAGCTCTTTTCTCCTCATTTGCATTCAAGCAACAAGGCCCATTATGGAGTGTTCCAGAGAGAGAAAAAATACTCTTTCTCATCTTATCTCTGTTTCTCATGCACTGAGTGTTGATTTTGAAGAAGGATTCATTTACAGTATTAGGGAACCATTAAGGAGCCATATAAAAACATCAAGAAGTACCATGTCATGGGATCTTTAAGTCCCTCAGTGGGACAAACTGTGCAGAGCAATGGAAAGAAAATAAAATACTAATCTGTACTAATAATACTAGTATTGAAACTAGATAGTATCAATCCTAAAAAAAAGTCACATTCAAAGGACAGAAATGAACCTTTCCAGAATAGCTTTAGAATGATTTTGAGCTGTATCAGAAGTATAAGAGCACAAAGACTAGTATACTATACCCCCATGGACCACTGTAGAACATACCTGGACGACTGAGGGATTACACAAGGCTACACTATAAAACACAGTACTATCATTTACTGCTGAAAATGACATTCTGTTGTCTGTTGTCATCGTGGGATCAGAATTGGTATTGAGTATCTAGTAGATTCCTAAGTATTGAAATCGAGTTTGAAATTTTACTATCGTGACAACACTTGATTGAGTATTGAAAATCCATTGAAAAATCCTACTCCTTTTACTTTGCAAGTTTGGTATGATTACTCCGTTCTGAACATAGCACACAATTGGTAAACAATATGATTTGCAAATTGGTGTAAATTGGTCTCAATTACACTGCTCTTTTTGTATCTTTATATTTTTTATTAGTTTTTCATGCAATGCACCTACTGATTTGCATGTAAAACACAGAATATCCATTCAAGAGGTTAAATGAATAAATTAGCTTCATAAAAAGTGCTTACCTTGTGTCGGCACTTCAAAACAACACCATAGGCACCTAAAAAAAGCACAAAATTAAATTAAATCAATCCAGTCTGACAGACCAGTTTCATGAATATGTAAAGCACCCATGTAAGTCAAAGTAGGCTGATCTGACTTAGAAACTAACTGCATTAAAGAATAACAATAGTGACAAAAATAGTTTTAATACAAAGATGTGAAGCTAGCATTTCAGTATTTGATTTTACTCATGAGTAAACCAGGAGCAAGAGGCCAACAGTGAATCCACAGGACAAAGCACTACTCAAGCAGTTTTATATTTGTGTTTTCTCGTAAATCCTGAACATCATCCCCCTCTCTGAAAGGACAGGTGGCTCAGAAAGTAGGCCGCTGGAGTTGGCAGGATACAGCAGAAGTGATGTTATCGGCCAAGGCAGTCACACATGTGTCCCAAAGGGCCCAAGACAGGTTCTTAAACAACGGTGGACAGGCTTCAGGTATTCTTAATGGGGAACATGGCTGCCTGCCTCACTAAAGTGTGTTATCTATGTGCATAAGGGTTTATCTGTTGAAGACGATAAATAAAGGGACATACATTATAGGGAAAAGCAATAACAGTATACAGTATGGTACCTCAGGTTGGGCTACACTAAAAATGTACTGATACAGCTTTTTAGTTTCTTTATCTATACCTATGTCCACTATCGTAGGTAAGACTGCACATACTTTCTTTACAACACAAAAATCTATGGCAAAACTATACAATATGTTACTATACAAAACTGTTACTCTTCAAGTAACTGTAGAACTGCATAAAAGTTCAAATATTATGAGACATTCTGGGCCATGCAAATAGAGAGAATGCTCAGTACTTCCCAAAATTAGAATGTTCTCATGTTAAAAATAAAAACGCTCATTGTTTTAGGTTTAGGTTATCTTTCAAATAAAACATGAGTATGGCATAGTTTTGAATATGTTTAATGTAACTCTCTGAATCCACAAATTTACAACATTGTCATATTTTTTATTTGGGATCACCAAATTAACAGGACATGTGTTCCCATGGTGACACTTTTGCAAATGTGCTTTGTTATTCTTCTGTGGATAAACGACAACGCATTTCAATTGTTTTCAGAGTTACCAGGAAAAGCCAATGAAAATGTGTGTATTTTATATATAGTCCACTCTGATTCTTATGGCTTCTTTCTATATGAGGAATGAGTAATGATTAACAAAGCTAAATGTTATTTCAGGAACGTTAATCAGACAGTTATGTAATGCATTATGCATTGTTTCATTATTATTACAAGACAAAGATACAGCCTCACCACATCACTGCATTTTACACGCTGTGAATGTATATTGAACACAATGTATGACAAAAGTACTTCACTGTTATCTTGCTGCACAAACTGGTACACAGTCTCTCTATATGTTGCATGGGAAATTAGACAAATTCACCTGTAATCTTTGAGTGGTTACAGCAAGACAAAAGTAAAACTGTAATTATCTCATTTTAAATGACAAAATTATATAAAAATTGCAATTTGTATCTGTTTTGTTTTACAGTCATTTCTGTTTATCGAGATTTATCCATAGTTTTCAGCTTTGCGTTTCATGTTTGGGTCCCGGGAGCTGATAGCACAGTCCGCGCATGCGCACTGGCGTCCTCATCTACTCGAAACTATGGCTAAATCTCGGATTACAGGCCACTTTTCAAACGAAATCTTACATTAAGACATCGGGCTTCTATGATTTGAAAAGTGCTAAAGTTTGTGTTATTTGGAGACCGCAAAGTAATGCCCCGAATACTCATGCTAACGGATACGCTACAACATAACTTTCTTCAAACAGCTCCAAATGACACGAACGTGATATGGGTGAGTCAAACGACTTGTTTTATTACCGAAAGAAGGCTCAGATTGTAAAATAACGTTACTTTTCCTTTAATATTCATTTCCTGAACACATAAGGGCCTATACCATGATATGCTTTGGAGGCGTAGACAGGTTAATAATTAAGGATTACTCAAACATATGTGAACTCTGGGTATGTTTTTGATGAGGTAACAAGAAGATTATAACCTGTCTTAAAGCTCACAAGACTCAATTTTCTTGCATGTAGACTGCATGTAGTCTCTCGTTTGGGTTGTCATGTTTCAATGCTGAAATCTAGTTGACTGAAACCTAAAGGACTCTCTCTGACCTGAATCCTCACTACCTAAGTGCTAGTGCAGCATGTGATTCTGGAGGTTCTAAGATTTGACATGAGCCTTTCCATATACAGGGGGTCCTCGGGTTACGACGTTCTCGACTTACGACGTTTCGTGGTTACGAACGCGCCCCCATAAAAAAAATTAATAATATTACGCGTCATTCCGTCTTACATGGTTTAGCGTGGTAAGCGACGTAAACAAATGCGAACGGCGCGCAGCGCACGGCGGAAGAATACGCTCTGTTGTGGTTGTAGGGCGAAGAAGACGGCCTCGTGTGCGTGCCCAATGTGGGCGGAAGTACCTGATGTGGGCTCTGATCTGCTCCTATGAAAGCGGCAGTGATAACCAAGCAGCGTAGTGGTCTAATTATTGAGATGGAAAGGTTATTGGTGCTTTGGTTGGAAGATCAAAGTCAAAATTCGACTTACGACGAAATTCAGGTTACGACGCGTCTTAAGAACGGATCAACGTCGTAAACCGAGGACCCCCTGTACTGACTTAGTATATTTCCTCTAAATGCAGGTTTAGGCACTGGCAGGTTCAGTTGTGATTGAAATCTTCCTCCAAATTGTGAATTATGTTCCAAACTGCTTGCTTTTACTCACAGAGGATTGGCTATAGACCTCTCAAACAAAAATGGGACCTTGGGTGAGCATATCATTGACAATTAGAGATCTTGATTAAAACTTTGATTAATTGTGTACCCCTAATTGCAGCTATAACTTATTACACATTTCTTCTTCATTACAAAATTAACCAAATTAACAGGTGTTCAGATAAAAATCTATTAGTATGGACTTGAGCATGGAGGGAGATCTGGACTGAAATACTGGAACAGCTTCAGAAGGATACTAAAAGTGCTGACTGCTTTCACTGGACAGCCACTCAAACTAGAGCCTCCACTGCCATGTCACCCGCACAAAGTAAAGTTATTGGAGGCTAGAGAAGAGGTGCGAACTGGGACAAGTGGGTGGCCTTACCTGAGGGCACTTTCTATCAACTAAATGACTCGCGGAAAAGGAGGAGGCGTGACAAGCTTTTGAGACAGGATTTAAGCACAAAGTCTGTGTTTTTAGACATATTAGCAGCTGTTTAAGCCAATCAAACCAGCCCACATACGCTGCTCTTACATCACTGCGCTGTGAAACAAGGCCACCTACTTTGGACATACAAGGATTTTACTGACCTTTTTACATGGTCAAAGTGGACACAACAATCAACTGATTACTCACTGGATACAGCCAAAGTGTGAGTGGGTTACGTCAGCTGTGCCATTCTACAATGATATTGTGCTATCAAATGTAGTCCATGTCTAAACCAAATCCAGATGAGGTCTAATCAAGAACTAAAGTAGGTCTAAACAATAACAGAAGGACTTTATTAGGTCTAACCCAACAAAAAACAGAATAAATCTGATTAAAACCAGGACTAAACTTTGTGTTGTTCAGGATTAAAGGGGCACTATGTTTTTATAGTTATTATATATTCTGCATGTAGTTGTTTAGCCTGGAAAGCAACTGCCATGATCCATGGAGACATGCAGATGACTCCACTAAACTAAGTATTAACAATTCAATTGAATAAATAATATACATACATAACATATAACATACGACCCTCTACCAGTAAACTTACACATAGCACTTAACATACTATGACTTATTCCAATAGCTAAACCATGCATTTACTTGATACTGTATAAACCAAGGTCTAATTCCAAACTAAACCAGATCAAGACTACATTTAAACTATATTGCTACCGCTGTATACCAAACAAACCTTTAAGCAAAAAGCATGTTAGACCCTTACCTTCACCCACAATTCCAAGGACTTCAAATTTATTCATTACATCACCAATGTTAGGGATCTTCATGAAATCAAAGGCTGTGCGGTGGAAGATTCATGGTGAGGCAGAGGAGGTCCTACAGGACACAGTGAGGCAGCCAGCTGTCTGCTCCTGAGAGACGATCGCTGGCTCTGGTCCATATTATTCAGCTCATTCCCTCTTCAGCAGCTCACATCCACCTGCATAAAACAGGCAAGGGCCCAGTTATATTAGCTGTTTGAATTACCGCAAAATATATCACAATCAAATTGAAAATCACAAAGGCTCCAGTGCTCTTCTCGTAATTGTTACTGCTAGACTCCTACTTTTAAAACATGTTGCAAAACTAATCACAATACTTCATTCTCCTTACTAATGTTGACTTTGTTATATATTATTACTAGTAGCTATATATTTTTGGTCATAATTCAGAATACATCTTTATGTGCAAATACATAAATCATATCATAAATCAATATTTAGAGTTGGTGCGCCATAAAATATACCATTGACTGACAGCAGGGTGTCCTTTTTAGAGAATGAATGACTTTAACTATTTTATTGGTTACCAAGGTTTAGTCCTTAATGTATCCTCACACTGAATGTAGGTGTGTGTTCAATTTAGATTTAAGTAGATTTAGGAAGTAGAAAGTCCACTCAACAGCATTCTAAAAGTACTACTGAAACTAGATTTTGAGCAGGTATCGATATAAAAAAAAACATTAACCTTTCTGAACCTGAATAGCTTTTGAATGATCTTGAGCTGTATCAGAACAAATAAGAGCACATAGACTAGTATGCAACCATGGACCCCCATGGAACCTACCTGGACAACTGAGGATAATACAGATATAAGGCCACATGGTAATATAAAAGAATGTACTACAATTTAATGTTGTAAATCCAATTCTATTGTCTAAAGAAAGAGTGTTTTATTATAATAATGGTATTGGAGTTGTTATTGAGTATCGAGTCTATTCCTTAGCATCAAAATCGACTTCGAAATTTTTGTATCATGACAACATTCAATGATATATTTCATTAACTAGTTTCATTAATGTATGTATGCATGTATGTGTATATACTGTATGCATATAATGTATTTTAATGGCCAAAATCTTGTGTCAATGGTTTAAAAGTATTGTAAAAGATGCTACACTGGATTAAACACCAAAAACCATCCGTCTTTTAATCTCTTGGAGCTGTCACTGCGTGTACTGTTATTAAATCTGATAAGAGCCAGCAGATACCCCCTTCTCCATTTCATCTTCTTCTTTAGTGGATTGATCCAGAACTAGCCTACACACACAGTACAGTCTCCTACAGTGCGGTGGGCACAGGAACTACTCATCAACATGCAAAAACCTCAGAACCAAAATAAACTGGGAGCACACTGTAACCACCATGTAATTACTCACATCACCATGCAGGTAGTCAGACAGCAACTTAAACAATGTATATTTTAAACATACATGATGGCTGTTTAAAGCATGCACAATGTGAGAAATGGAGCTTGCAATATAACTGTATGACAAAGAACATCAAAGATACATCCAGTTATGCTTAGGCAAAAAAGACTCAGCAAGAAATAAGGTCTAAACAGGAACAGAACAAGGCAAAATACGAATAAGCGGAATGAAATTAGTGGATCTAGAATCAGGTCTAAACCAAAGATTAATCAAATCTAAAACCCAACCAGGTGCAAACCAGGTTTATGTCGATAATAAAGTAATGTCTAAAAACAGCTAACCTGAGTCACAGAGTGATGTGGATTAAAAACAAAAAACAAAAACAGCTCCAGTAATGTGCTGATCTACTTTAATCTGCAGAGGTGCTTTTAGCCATTTGCTCCTCAAGTCTATATCTAGAGGGCTAATATGATCAAGAATGCACTGGGCACTGCTGTGAATCTTATATTTTGGCTCTGTGTGTGTGTGTGAACAGAATGACTCATGCGTGGTAATGGCTTCAGCCTGAGGAATTCACAATAGCAGACCTTTAAAATCCTCTTCATATAATCAATGCACTGCTGTTGCATAGGGGGGTAAACTAGGCTGCTTGTGAACATAGGTAAAAAGTGCAATTATTGGAAAACGTTTAGCAAAAACAAAACATTTTAGCTCACACAACATCAATGCAACTGAAAGTCATTTTAGTCCTTATTATTATTATTTTTAATTAGACGATTATTTTAAGATAGAAACACAGCAATAAGCACTAGTCTATCCGCATGTGCTTGACAAATGCTAGAGTTTAAAATTGCTTGAAACTTGAAAACAACCTAGATTTGTAATGTCAATAAAAAGTAAAGTCCTTATCCATACATTGTTTGTGTGACATTAGCTAATCTTCATGACAAAATAATAATCATCTCCTTGATAAATTCTATCTTCTGTAGTGTGGATGTGTAAAAGTAAGCTACGCCAGACCAATAAATCATTGTCCCGCCCATTTTCCAATGCACAACCACAATAAATCACACAACTTTACTTCTTATTCAACATTACTAGCAGATTAGATCATGTTTACAGTTTTGTCAGGGGCTATTTAGCAACGCCAACTAGTTTGTCTAATTTATCAGAATCAGAAAACATCTATTTGCTGTAGAAAATCCCAAGCTGTGCATTACCTTTCAAGTGTGGAGCAAGAAAAATATTCACAACATGTGCAGCTTGCAGTTCTTCCTCAGATAATGGGAAAACAAAGTACTCACGCAGTCAGTTTTGGAGCATAAATTGTGGAAGTGGGCCCATATATCCACCCACCAACGGAGGAGGATATTTTCATTGCACCAGGCAGCTACAGTAACTGGATCGGGCGGTTGACAAGCTGCAAGCGCATCACCAGGCAACAGCTTGAGTGACGGCAGCGGTAGCCAATCAGAGGGGTCAATGCACTTGTTTATCGGCGTGTCCATTCCCAAGCAGCTAATCAGAGAGCAGACATGAATTGTAGGCGGGAGAAGTGTGTGGCGAGCTGTTGAGGTCTCTTTTTTTGTACGAGGTGGGATATTATCGTTCCAATTTAATAATAATAATAATAATAATAATAATAATTATAATAATAATAATAATAATAATAATAATAATAATAATAATAATAATAATAATAATAATAATAATAATAATAATAATAATAATAATAATATCAATCAATCAATCAAACAATATTTATAAGGCGCTTTTCATACAAAAGTGTAACACAAAGCGCCTTACAGTGGTCAAGGATTAGAAGATTGACCTTTATTGATCTCGCACAGGAGAAGTTGTTTCTATATTTGACCCGGGGACCATCCCCATGATTTTGTTTTGTTATTTAGGCTTGGTCAGGCCCTAAGCTGGAGGATTTTACCTATGGCACATGTTTAGGTTGATGGGGGAAACCGGAGTGCCCGGAGGAAACCCACCCAGACACGGGGAGAACATGCAGTCTCCACACAGAAAGGCCCGGGCAACCGGAACCTTCTTGCTGTGAAGCATGAGTGCTAGCCACTCAGCCACCGTGCTGCCAGAAAAGGAAAAAAAATAAATAAATAAAAAAAAGCAAACAGACAAACAAGCAGACGAACAAACAACAAACAGATATACAAGCAAACAAACAAAAGAACAAACAAAAGACAAGCAAACAGGCGACGGAAGTCAATCAAAGGCCAAGCTAAACAGGTGAGTCTTGAGCCCACTCTTAAAAACATGAACGTTCTCTGCAGCCCTGAGGTCCTCCGGCAGGCAGTTCCATAGACGAGGGCCGTAGTACTGGAAAGACGCCTCTCCGTGAGTGTGTGTCCTGACTTTGGGAATGACCAGGAGCCTGCTGCCGGAGGAGCGCAGGGCCCGTGAAGGTTCGTAAGGGGAAAGCAATTCTGAAAGATAAGAAGGCCCAAGACCATTAAGACATTTAAAAACCAGTAAAAGAACTTTAAAATCTATCCTGAAACTCACAGGGAGCCAATGCAGAGATTTTAAGACCGGTGTAATGTGGTCCCGCCCTCTGGTCCTAGTCAGGACACGTGCTGCTGAATTTTGTAATAATTGCAAACCTGAAATACTCTTTTTAGGAAGACCAGAGAGCAGGGCATTACAGTAGTCTATACGGCTGGTGACAAAAGCATGCATCAGTGTCTCCGTATTGGCCTGAGAGAGAATAGGGCGAACTCTGGCTATGTTTTTTAGGTGATAGAAACCTATTTTTGTGATGTTCTTGATATGTGGGATAAAAGTCAGCTCAGAGTCAAAAATGACGCCCATGTTTTTCACTTGAGGAGATGGGTTAAAAGACTGTACTTGTAGTTTTGATAAAAGTTTCTCTCTCTGGGCCTCAGGACCGATGATTAGAACCTCAGTTTTGTCCTGGTTAAGCTGGAGAAAGTTTCTTGCCATCCAGGATTTGATATCTAGAATGCAGTTAAAAAGAGCATCCATTGGCCTGGTGTCACCAGTAGACACGGAAATGTAAAGCTGCGTATCATCTGCATAGCTGTGGAAATTGATTCCATGTCTCCTGATGACGCCGCCAAGCGGGAGCATGTACAAGTTGAAAAGCACAGGGCCTAAAATGGAACCCTGGGGGACACCACATGTGATTTTATGGATCTTGGAGGAGTATGTGTCCATACTTACCATAATAATAATAATAATAATAATAATAATAATAATAATAATAATAATAATAATAATAATAATAATAAGAAGAAGAAGAAGAAGAAGAAGAAGAAGAAAAATAATACTTTTGGGGCTGATGACCTCAATATGGCTGCCCATCTGCGCCAATAGTCTCTCTGATCACTGATCATTCACACACACGCATGCACGCACGCACGCACACACACGCACACACACACACACACACACACACACACACACACACACACACACACACACACACACACACATTGAACATGCAACTAAACTATGAGACCAGACTAGTGCAAATCAGAAACAATTCGCAAGCCCTTTCCTGCACTCACACTCACAATTTATTTTGCAAAATGTGGTTATTTCTGAGAAGATATATGTGTAATTAAAAAACTATAACACCTTTTAGAATATGATCAAAATTTGATTAGTGGACTTCAAACATTTTTATCTGAGATCCTTAAAGCACTGATCAATAACCATCACAACACCCCCTGTTGTTCACAGATAAAGCCATATGCTGCCCTCTACAGGACACACATCTGTATAGAAAACTATTATAAAAGAACATTTGTTGTAAATTATAGTACATTCGCATTTGATAAACTTTTCAGAAACTTTTAGATTTTTGAAAAAATGTTAGGCCTACTAATGAACTAAACTACAAGGCCATTTGCTAATTTTTAATGTTCTAGAGTCAGTCTCAATGCATGAGAAGAAGGGTGTTTTGTAGCCAACCAATAGTTTTCTAAATAGCCTAGATTAATACTTTATTTTTATGTGGGACACTTAGTATCCAGGCTACTCGAATAAACATTTTGTAATCACACAAACGCACATTTGGCGCGTTTATAAAAAAAAACAAAAAAAAAAAAAACGCTTCTACACTTTACATATAGTCTGGTTAACACCTGACCATATCACAAGTGAGATATGGCCATACTGACCATATCCAGTTCGAAACGAACGGAAGCAGCCTGGGAATTCCCAGGCTACTTTACATATAGCCTACTTGGTTTGTGTTAATATTGCTAGTATAATTATTAAGTGGGTATTTGCGTATTTGTGACATTACAGACTGTTTGAAGTTGAAGGAAAATTGCGGGGGTGTGACTCATCCTGCTGACGCAAATCATTTTTTTTTTTTTTTAAATCATTTTGAGAAAGCGTTAAATGAATGTCTTTTACTTAATAATAATTATAATTTGGATACTGAAGAAGAATCAGGGAAGGATATTGGTTGGGTAATGATGGCTAGACTGTTCAGAATAATAATATTAGAAATGTACTTTTAATTACTGGTTTTGTAGAGGGATTTGTATTTTCGACCATTTGAATGTATAATGCTAGATATCACATTTATTTATTTATTTATTTATTTATTTATTTATTTATTTATTTATTTAGGGTTTAGGTTAGGGTTTATTTTTATTAACCCCTCAATTTCCATCCGCAGCCAGTCAGAAAGAGGAGAAAAATATTACAAAGATCATAAAAGACGAAGCTGGCCTACCTTATTTTCCACCCCCCCAAAACAACAGCCGCAAAAAGCAGTTTTCTGATTGGCTGAGTGGAATAAGGTCGTCAATGACTGGCTAATGTTTGGGCAACTAAGAAGCTGATTGGTCAATCAAAACGAACTGCGGACCCATTGCTTGGAGCTTCTCGCACTCTCCGTCAAAAACCATCTCTGGCGTATATTACATGCGTGTAAGCATTTAGTACATTCGTAGAAAAATGGCAGCGGGCGATTACAGAAAAGTGTCGAGAGCTCCTTAGCTGATCGAATCAGAAAACACGGCATACGTAAGTTTATTTCTGGTCGATTATTTCATCTTGAACCATTGCTAAATGTCGGCTACGTTTAAGTGTGTTTGATACAATAGCTCGTACCTTTAGAGGGTTAACAACGCTAACATTAGCCAGCGTAGTTATTAGCAGCAGCAGAAGCTAACAAATCCTGTCAACACTAACGACTTGGTATTATTTGGACTTACAAGTTTACATTTTACTCTTAAAATAATGTATTATTTATCTTAAAGCGCAAATATACAGTGTTTTCGTCAACGCGCAAAGTAAACAAGCCGTGGCTAGTTATTAGCCTGTAGGGGAAATGAAAACAAATACATGATGTACAACATGACTGATGTTTTGAATAGTTGGTAAAATAGCATCAGTTCTTTTTCATACTTTTCATACAATAATTCGTTCATTCAGTAATTTTAATTTAGTTTTGTTCAACACACTGGGGACAAAATAACTTAGTCGGGAATTTACCTACTAGAACGGCGACTTGGTGGTGACTATTTTGGTGATATTCTGACTTTTATCATCTTTTTTATACTTTACATTTCTTAACATTACTATTACTACTATTACTGTTCCTAAATTAGAGCACACCTCTCCAAAACCTGTAGCCTAAATATAGACGTTTTAGCCCAAAGCACGACGAGCCTGTCTTATTGCAGTAAAAAACACCTAGTTTGTTCGGTGGGAGTGTCCATTACTGGAACACCACGCTATGAGGTGTAACGAGGGACGCGTATGTAAAATACATTGTGCTTTCCTTTTGTAAAGACAAAAATATAAGTATTACATTCTAAGCCTTGATCAATTAAAAGAAGTACAACATTAAAAGTAATTGATATGTTTATTATAATTTTATATAGTATACATTTGCATCCATCTGTGTGAGTCACTCTGGGGGTCTTACTCAGAGGTCAGTGAGTCAGCTGTTGATGGCAGGACACATGGAGTAGACAAAACACTTTTCTTGTTCACAAAAATATAGGAGAGGATTTGACTCAACCTTTTAGAAATAAAGATTGTGGCCAGTTCTAGAGTTTAATTAAAGTAGAATTTGTGTCATTATAGAAATACTGCTTGACTGCTTTACTATTACATAATCATAATCATAGTAGTAATAATAATTCATAATAATTCATAGCGCCTTTCATGACACCCAAAGTGCTTTACAGTTCATTGTTCATTCACTCCACACTTGGTGGTGATAAGCTACTTTCTGTAGCCACAGCTGCCCTGGCAGATTGTTCCGTCAATCTGCCAATCTGCGCCATCGGCCCCTCCGACCACCTCCAACACTCACGCACACTCCACTTTCATACTAGGCAATGTGGGTGAAGTGTCTTGCCTAAGGACACAACAACAGTTTTTTTGCAACTGGTGCCCCACTGTGGCACCTGGAATTCCCAGCGGTCTCCCATCCAAGTACTAACCAGGCCCTGCCTGCTGAGCTTCTGAGATCTGACGAGATCAGGCTTTGACAGGCAAGTATGGCCACAGTAGTGTAGTGTAATAATTATGGTACTTAGACTTTTCATAGCATTTTCTTAGCAAAACCAGTTTATCATTAGAGTCCACCACCACCAGTATGAGATATTTAACATAATAATATGCTGAGGGACAGTATGTTTTTTTAATAATATGTACTAATTTGTATTTTAAAAGACATGTCATCTTCTTTTGTACACAAACAGCTTTAGCCTTTTGTTAATCCATGTGCTTTGTTTCTCATGTCATTCTCATGTGTATTATTTTAGGATTAAACTCCTCAAGTACAAAGACCCAGTGAGTCACCATCTTACATCAGATTGTTGTCATTGTTCCCCTGTCATCATGGGCAAGACTCCGCTCAAAGGTAACATTCACATTTACAAAGGTTACCCTGAAAACGACAGGTGCCAAAGTGCTCAATTTGTCCCTATGTCTCTGTGCAAATAGTGGATCCGAAAGATGGCAAAAAGGAGAGGCCTGGAAAAGCTCTTCCACCAATAGGTAAAATGCTTTAGCTTTCATTTTATTTCATAAAATCTGTTTAAATGTGTACAGTAAAGATGGTTAATTATTTAAAAATAATAATACTAATCCTACTGGAAGGTTTTGTAAATATTTACTAATTTATCTTTTCTATAGAAACCTTTAACTGGGATGAGTACCTCAAAGAAACATCATCACTTCCTGCCCCTGCGAACTGTTTCCGTCAGGTACATGCTCTCATTTTTGTTATATATAATAGCACGGTGACTGTACTACATGAATTACCCCAAACTTTCCAAAATATATCACCTCTATACTCTATACTATACTCTCAGTAATGACTGGTAGTTTGACTAGCCATCTTGTTAGGTGTTTTTATGACCAATGTGATGACCAGGAAAATGCTTTTCTATATGTGTCTCAATGTTCTATACATTGGTTGAAAGCATTTACTGTAAGCACAACCCATTCATGGGTTTCAGGCTCAAGGATTTTGTCCTGATTTGAAGGATTTGGCATGGCAATGATCATCTGTTGTATATGTTCAAATCAAAATATCATATCTTTTGAATGGGGAAAGGTCCTCTCAAAATCCTTCATATCAAGAAGTAAACCCAGGAATAAAATTCAAAACTAACTAAAATGGCAAGGTGCATATGTCTTCTGGTTCTCTTCATTTGTAAAGTGTTTAACATGCTGCCTGTGACATTCACCTGCAGCTCCCTGGCAAAAACTTAATAGAAATTAGATTATGCTGGAAATGATTTAGCTGACTGTCCCCTTGATTGGTATTAGACAGCTGCCGTTGTGCACAGAGACAATTGCAAATTTGCTCCCAAATAACAGACAGATAACTGACAAACATCTCAAATACACATTTGTTGCTCCACAGGCCAGAATGCCTCCATCCAATGACTTTAAGGTGGGCATGAAGCTGGAGGCCCATGACCCTCGGAATGCCACGTCGGTGTGTATTGCCACGGTGATGGGGCTCACGGGGGTACGGCTGCGACTGCGACTGGACGGCAGCGACAACAGCAATGACTTCTGGAGACTCGTGGACTCCTCCGACATTCAGCCCATCGGCTCCTGTGAGAAGAACGGGGACATGCTGCAGCCTCCTCTGGGTAACAAACACAAATCACAAATATGTACATTTTATAATGATGACAAATGATTAGTTTTAATGATTGCACTTTACTTTACAGGACAGTAATGACATAGTAATATTTTACTAATAATTTGGAAACAGGCCTGCAATACCTTATCCCCAGTTATCCAATCACTATGTTTACATTCTATTGCCATGTTATTACTGTGCCGCAATTGAAAGCTGCGTCTTAATTTACAAACTTAGGGCAAGTGACGTATTGCTGTACTGTACTGCTACAGTGTGCACGTCCATTAGACCTCTTAGATCTACTTACTTGGTACAAGTGTCTTTTTCCAATCTTTCGCAGCTCTAAATGTATCATTGGCATTATTAATTACTACTATGTCCAGATGTTATGGTGTCTGCATACAGCTCAAATCCACTGCATTTCCCCAGGCACAATTAATTGCATTAATAATGCATGGATAATGTTGAGGTTTTTATTGATCCATTCTTTCCCTCTGCAGGATTTCGGATGAATGCTTCCTCCTGGCCAATGTTTCTCCTGAGGACTTTAAATGGAGCAGAAATGGCACCAATAGCAGCCTTCAAAAAGGTAATGAGGATCAGTCAACCAGACACATAAGATCAGTCAATAGGATTACCTTTTTAGACAGCATGTGAATTATAACATATTTAAAGCCACAGTATGTCACTTTTTAGCCAAAAAATGGGCAGATCCTTATGTGTGTTATAGGTCAGAACCAAATGTTTTTAGTTGGTCATGACTCATTATCTATAAAAATGAGAAAACGCTTTTAATGCTTTCTTTTCTTTTTATTTATTTCATTTATTTATTTATTACTATGTGTGGACCACAGTATAGTTTAGCATTATGATTGAAGAATGCTCACTTCATATTTTTTTTATTGAACCCTTAGCTTTTCAATGATGGGTTTGTAATATTCTTGGTCTTTCAGGAGCCCCCAAGACCTCCTCAGAACAGTTTTAAACCAGGCATGAAGCTAGAGGCAGTGGACAAGAAGAACCCGTACCTAATCTGCCCAGCTACAATTGGGGAGGTGAGAGGGGACGAGGTCTTCATCATGTTTGACGGCTGGAGGGGCGCCTTCGATTACTGGTGCAAGTACGACTCCCGGGACATCTTCCCTGTGGGCTGGTGCGCGCTCACCAAACACAACCTGCAGCCCCCGGGCAACAGTGGTAAGCTTCTGTCTGCTGCTGTAGGGGACACTTGGGTTCAAACATCCAGATGTTTCTTTTCTTTGATGTTTAGTGTGCTAGCTTTTACAGTTTAGTATGGTGACGTGTATTAGACAGTCATGGTAACACAAGTTACTCTTAAATGTATTTATACTGACATTGAAATAATGCTATAATCTTAAATCTAGAGTCTGTCATTTCTCTGTTCCAGTAACTCTTCCCAAAAGCCTGCCCATCTTCAGCTCCTCCTCGCCCTCCAAGCCCAGCAGACGCTCCCTGCAGCCCCCCTACAGACTGCCCACACCCCTGCCTCAGTTACCCGTGAGGAAGGGAGTCCGGGGCCGGCGTCCGAAGAGCGAGACCATTGCCCTGCTCAAGGCTGTGGCCGAAGCAGCAGCGGCTAATCAGAACGGAGCAGCGGAACCAGAGACCACACGAGTAATAGAACCAAGACTTCATAAGAAACGAGGGCCTAAACCTGGAAACAAGGTACTGATAAAGAATGAGCGGAACTGGGATACACAAAAGGGAATATGCTATGGTATTTGAGATTTGAAAAAAATATCAACAAAATGATCTTACAAAAGCAATAAATGGGGATTATTGAAGATTTTTAATGAACATAACTAAGACGGTACCAGAACTGAACCAGGACTGTTTGAACCACAGATGAATAGACTATAAACCTGTCTAAATAGGTACTAAAACATGGACTGCAAATTATTTCTCAAATGATGTGAACTAACACAGCATCTGTAAACTGTGTTGTCCAGAGGAAGCCCAAGATCTTCCACAGAGCTCTTGAGCTGCCCAGTATCCCAGTCCCACAGGAGAGTCCCGCCAGCCTCAACTCTGTGGTGTCAACAGGTGACTAAAATGCATTGTGAAACAGTATGCAAATATTATTTTAAATCATAATGAATTTTATATATTTTTTAGGTTTCACGTATAAACGGTAATAATATATTATCAAAGAGGCTGTGTTTTAAGTTAAGACTCTTTCATTATTAAGATAATAGTAATAGATATATCATAGAAATTGTTTGTTTAGTGATGATTAATTTCCAGTAAAACCTTGTCATTTTAGGCTTGGCAAATGTCTGGGCTCAGAAAGTGCTAAAACTTTAGCCTTGGTTTTTAGAACTTATCTTGTGACATTACTTCGGATCAAATCGTCCAGTGGCAGTCTGTTAAATTGATCCTGTCACATGTCCTCTGTCTGCAGTGTGTGTGTATGTGAACAAACATGGGAACTGTGGACCACACCTGGACAGGAAGCAGATGCAGCGCCTCCCGGACCACTTCGGCCCCGGCCCCGTCAACTCTGTCCTGCAGCAGGTGGTCCAGTCCTGCATCGACTGTGCATACCAGCCCAAAGTCCTGCTCAGCGCTCTGCACACCCACTCTGGAGGGGGGGAGGTGGTCCGTGGTACGCATGCTGAGACTCACACAGAGACATGATGGGCATTCCCCAAGAAAATATGGGAAATTCCCACAAGTTATACAAAAGGCCTGTTGGTTGCAAAATACCCAGGTTTGCGCAGTTGGATCTAATAGACATGCTGAGATGTTACAATTTAAAATAAATTGATGTCACAGCTTCTTTTCTTTTTTTATGAATGATTAAAGCTGCACACAGCTGGTTGGTTGCCCTCACAATTATTATTATGATTATTGCAATGTACAATATCCTGCTTAATGTGAAAAAATGATTCTTCTGATTTCCCTGGGAATGTTTCTTTGAGTAAACCCAGTTGTCCTTGCAGTGCGCACAGATGGGGGGGTAAGAGTGGTCAAACTGCCCTCTGCCTCCAGCGCGTCCTTTGTCCTGCGCTTCCTGGAGACCATGTGCCGGCACCTGCAGTGTGACAGTCTGTTCAGCAGCCAGCCCTTCAGCCACTACTCCTCCTACGACAGGACCAAGTCTGGTACGCCTCTGCGCCCAACGCTTAAGTGTTTACTACAGACTACTGAAGTGAATTTAAAGAACATAAACAAGTCTATTAAAAGTTGATTGATCACATAGATTCTTGAAGCGTTTGTACTATGGAATATTTATGTGTTAATTTTTTTCTTTCTTTCTGGAATTGCTAAAGCTGGGGTTACTAAAGATTTTTAAGTAATTTGATTTTTTTTAATGGATGCAGTCTTACCAACTCTCCTGTGATAAATTTAGCTAATTTTCAATTTTCTGTTGTTTGTTGTCCAGTGAAAGAGGAAGCCCTGGATCTGCCCTCTTTGAGCCGAGGGACCAAAAGGAGCCTGTCGGGAGTGTCTCCTCCATACGCTGCCCCTCTTTCACCCAAACACCTCCGAACTGAAGCCCACCCCTCAGAAGGTACAGCGTCAACGGACCATACACATACAGAATATTAAACTTAGACATTAGACATTTTTTATCATCTTTCTTACTCTTGATAACCAAGTAATTATTGGGCTGTAAAAAATTATTTATAATAGATGATAGTTAATAGAATAATAGAGCAATAATCATGCATCATATCCTTAAAGATCCCATGACATGGTACTTCTTGATGCTTTTATATGGCTCCTTAATGGTTCCCTAATACTGTAAATGAATCCTTCAAAATCAACACTCAGTGCATGAGAAACAGAGATAAGATGAGAAAGAGTATTTTTTCTCTCTCTGGAACACTCCATAATGGGCCTTGTTGCTTGAATGCAAATGAGGAGAAAAGAGCTGGCCAATAGTAGAGGGTGGGGGCGTGGCCAAACTCCGCTCTGAGCCCTCAGCTGATCCATTTTCTTGTTTTTGCACGAGGGGAGAGATTTGAAGCGTTCCATTGAAAAATAAACACATTTCCACATAAAATAAAATTAAACCACTGCTGTTCAAAGGTCCAGAGGCTCAGATAAAGGACTTCCGAGCCTAGAAACACTCGGACGTGCCTCCAGCCAAATAAAAAAACGCATTTCGCATTGCCTAGCGCATTCGCAGTCCAAACTCTCTGGGCGTGATTTACAGAGACGCTGAGTACAGACAGACGGGGGTGGAACTGCATTTGTATTTCTTTTTTCGATCTGACGTCAATAAGGTGCCTTGTTCAAAATCGCCCGTTTGAGCTCCGATTTTTTGTAACGCAGAAAAGGATCGCAAATGCTCAGTTTAGACATTTCACAACTTTTAACCATGGGGGGGGGCCCTAAACAGGGTAGGGGAGCTCACATTAACGTTCAAAAACCTCAGAAAGTGAAAATTTCATGCCATGGGACCTTTAAGCAAGCTATATGATGTTTTTATAGAAGGCCATTTGTGATTATTATCATTATCATTATTATTATACAAACAATGGTTGCTTTCAGTATTTTTGATGATATTTGGTTTTGTCAGCCGAGACTCTGCCCCATGAAGAGAACGGCCTGATGAAGGAGCAACGCTACATGGACTCCGCCTCCAACTCCATGACCCCTCGACCCCACAGCGTCAGGAGCCCCTCAGACTATCTCTCCCAGCCCAGCGCCCCCTACCGCCACCACAGCGCCACAACACCCATGAGGCGCCTCTCCTCCAACTCCACAGACCACAGCTCCACACTGCCCCACAGGAGAGTTGAAGGTACTACAACAACACCCACAATAACATTTTACCACGCAGCAGAACGGTCTCATCTTCGTTGTCTTGTTTTCAACAAAGAAAAAAATTATAAAATCGTGCCAACAGAGGACAAAAATAGAAAATGCTGTTGTATTTGTATGGGTGAAAATTGTAAAAAAGGTTCAATTCATATTTCAGCCACGATCTACAGGTTAAATATTAGCTATACCGTGTTCCTATCCATGTTTTCTCTTCACTGTAATCTCACTTCTACTATTTGACAGCAGCAAGTTCCACAACTGGGCCCGATGTGTCAGAGCGGGAGGGTGCGCCCAGTAAAAACCCCTCGTCCTGGACCATCGAAGAGGTGATGCAGTTTGTGAGGGACGCTGACCCCACGGCTTTAGCTCCACATGCCGAACTTTTCAGAAAGCATGTAAGTATTATGTCTGTTTTCACAGAGCTTGATGTTGTTTGTATAAATAGGTCTGAACAGCATAATCTCTGAACAAAGTACTATTTTGCTTTCTGCTCCTCTAAAAATGGCAGCGGTTACATGCATATGTTATTATATTATTAAAATAACATGTAAACAGCCAAATCTGAATTATTTCTGATCATGGTGCCTCTGATCACTCAGATCTGATTTTGCAGCTTGCATTTCTTTTAATAATAATCTTAAAGGTCCAGAAATGTGATAATCAGATGTTGGTGTGCATATAGAGTATATAGCCAATGTCAACTGCAAAGGACGAATTCCCCCACCAAGAAATATGTCTAGAAGAAGGGTTGTCAAATTGATATTGATTAATTTTTGTTAGTGAAAATACTACTATATCTAAAGTTTGATTTTTCCTGATTGGTTTTAGACTGATTTTGAGCCTATAGATGACATAGTAACATAAAAAAAAATATATTGTTTTGTATTGAAAATGACCCTCGTCCCTCGTCTTTGTAACTGTTCTTGTTCCATAGGAGATTGACGGCAGGGCTCTGATGCTGCTGAGGAGTGACATGATCATGAAGTACATGGGGCTGAAGCTGGGGCCTGCTCTTAAACTGTGTCACCACATCGAGAGGCTCAAACAGGGCAAACTGTGACGGCCACACAGGATGTCCTATCACCTGTAGACCTCTGAGCAATAACCCTCCCCCTGTGCTCCAGTACGGGACAGTGACTCCAGCCTACACACAGGGGGCGCTGCGTGTTACTCCAGTAGAAGGTTCACAATCCATGTTACAACTTCCACAGTGGACACGTTACCTCACCCTCCGTCAATTTTCCAAGTCTGAAGAGACACAGTGAACTTTATGAAATCCCAAAGGAAAAATAAGCCCGTAGTGTTTACATTGCAGAGCACATGAGCACACGTGGACACAATTTTTACACAACCTAAACTTTCTGATCCTACTTTTGGATTCCCAAAGATGGAGAATGTTTCTTCTTATTTGAGGCGTATTGTTGAATTTCCAGTTGATAAGGAAGGGTTATGTACTGAAAACATGTGATATTGCTAAAGCTCTTGGAGAGAATTTTAAGCTACTTCCACATTCTTTTAAATCAACTACTCAAGTATTGATACATTTGCTTACCTGCAGAGTGACTGTCAATGATTGTTTTTTTTTTCACACACTAAGAACTTAATACACTAATCAGGCATAACAGAATGCTCATTATTATGTTAAAGAGAGGGGTATATGAGGCAGCAAGACCTCATAGTTGATATTTTAGTAGACTGAAATGTCCGAGTGTTGGAATAATGGGATCAGTGCAAGTTTGCTGTGGTCAGGATGTATTAAAAGTGGACGCAGGAAGTCAAGAACAGTAGTGAATCAATAATAAGTGATTAATAAGTAATAATAAGTAATGGAGAGTGACTGAATCTCAACTTACTATAGAAGCTCTTAAAGTAAAGTCAGAATACATGCTATAGTTCCATATGGGGCTATATAATAATTACATTATGCCTGATTGGTGTGTTTGGACTTAAGAAAGTATTGATACACTTGTTTACCTAAAAGAATTAATGACTGTCTCTTCCCTGAAATAGACACTAGATTCTCCCTTTACATTCAGTGGTCATCAGAGACATTGAGTTTGTTCTACCGCTGTCCTAAATGTGTGTTTGCATGCTGGACAAGAATGGTATTATTTTTGTGTCTTAGCAAGCCCTAAGTTGCCTCCTATTATTTTTCATGCAGTTTTCTATCAAAACGTTTTTACACACGACTGAGAACAGGCTGAGAAGTGTAATTTCAATGGAAAGTCAAAGGAAATCTGACAAGGGCTATTATCCTTTGTGATGTTTCCTATATTTGTCATAATCATTTTGTTACCTTTTGACCGTTGCAATCACTGTTAGCAGAGATGTGTACAGTTTTATGGGTTTAACCATGAATTTCAGCAACCGAATGTACATTTTGTAGAAACGTTAATATTTTAAGTAAATAATATACTTATGTAGTTATGTGAGGGGGGAGGATTTTGGGAGGAGTTGAAAAGTGGGTTAATTTGTTCATAAAAAAACGTATTGCAACGCTATTAGTTCCAATATTGAGTAATAGATCTTGCCTTGCTTTAACAACAACATTTCTCAGGATTACTTGATCTTTGTAGTACTTTTGTAGCATACTGTTTGTACTTACACATACTCTTCCTGTTACCCCCTTAAGTACTTTGTGCCATATACTATTTATGAGGAACATCAAATAGTTGGATTCCCGCATCCTTTTAAAATACTTGAAATTACCGTATTGTCTTGCAAAGTCACTTGTCCATAATGTCACAACTGATAAACAATGTGGTAATAATGATATTGTCTGGTTTCTGTTCAAGTTAAGATGACATGCATGTTTTGGAATGGTATTTGAGGTTTTGTGGTCTGTAATCTTCTACTCAACTGTCTTCCAAACTTTAGAAAACAATATTCAAATTATTATTCAAGCTAAGGCCAAACAGGACTAAACTAAATCTAAATCTATAATACCATATATTCTTATCTCATTTGAGAATATTTGCCCTACATATTGATTTTATTGTATAGCATTTATAAAGAAGATGTTTAGAGGGATTGGATTATTTCTTTAAAAAGTTAAATATGACTAATTATAAAACCAAATTCAGACATTACTATTTTATTTTATGGGGGTAAACAGCAGGTACACGTGGTTAAACTAAGTTGAAAATAAGATAACACATGTACTGAATTGCTTAATGCGGCAAGCGTAATGTGGTACAGAATAAACAAACACACATTGGTTGGTCAGGCTTTTAACGTTTCAGGCCTTTGACTCATGCTTAACATAATTTAATTCTTTCTTGTGCCCAGTGGACGCCTTGAGACAGTAACTTGGCTGTAGTTCTGAAACAGGAAGGAACCTCTCAATCCTGGAAAACTCACTGTCACTGGAAAATGTGTAAACAACTGAAAAATAAGATACACACAAACACATGCACATTCTTAAAGGGACAGCGCAGTATTTAAGAGGATCTGCGATATCCTTAGGTAGGCCAATGTCTCTTAAAGGAGAATTAACATTTTTTACAATCTGAGCCTTATTTCGGTAATAAAACAAGTTGTTTTACTCACCCATAGCACTTTGGTGTCATAAGGAGCACTTCCAGAGATGTTTTAGATTAGCGAAATTCGTAACGTGAGTTCTCGGGGCATGTATTTGCGGTCTCCAAATAACACAAACTTTAGCACTTTTCAAATCATAGAAGCTCAATGTCTTAGTCTACACTTTCGTTTGAGTCAAAAGTGGCCTGTAATCCGAGATTTATCCATAATTTACAGCTTTGCGTTTCATGTTTGGGTCCCGAGAGCTGAGAGCGAAATAAGCTGTGACTCCGCACGTGCGCACTGGCGTCCTCATCTACTCGAAACTATGGCTAAATCTCAGATTAGAGGCCACTTTTGACTCAAACGAAAGTGTAGACTAAGACATTTAGCTTCTATGATTTGAAAAGTGCTAAAGTTTGTGTTATTTGGAGACCGCAAACATATGCCCCGAGAACTCACATTACGAAGATCGCTACTCGAAAACATCTCCGGAAATGCTCCATATAACACCAAAGTGCTATGGGTGAGTAAAACAACTTGTTTTATTACCGAAATAAGGCTCAGATTGTAAAAAACGTTAATTCTCCTTTAATGGAGATGCCAAATGTATCTCAAAATCTTTTATTGCATTATCAACATCAATTCACACTTTGACAATTGTTTGATTTGGTAAAAGTCTTGCGAATTTCAAGGCCAGTAAATATGCAACTGTTACAAAGGAAATATCATCGATTACAATGCCCATACATGTATTAGCAGCTTTTACTTTTAACTCTTTTTAAGTGATAATATAATATTCTACTGACCTCATTTTTATCTCCTCTGAAACACTGAATAAATTGGATTCAAAATGTAACATCCCAACTCTACACTTAAGAATCAGCTCAAATTAAGCTATAACACGACATAATATGTGTGAAGAGTCCCTCAGTCGTCCAGGTAGAATCCATGATAAAAGGAGAAATTCAATTTGTCAGCTCTGAGCTGAGCTGACGAAGCCTCTCGGATGAGCAGCGAAACGTTTTCGACCAAACAAACTTTGTCCAGTTACACGACATATTTTATAACACGATATATTTTGTAAAGAAAAAAAGCAAAGATTTAAGTTGAGTGTTTGATGTATTTTACTTGAGTGTCATATAAAAAGCACATACATTGTACAGTAAGTAAACACTGAACCAGCACATGTCCACTGGTCTTCTTTCATTTACACCTTCACTCATATATTATAGACAGAGGCCAAAAATGTCCTGAAAAAACACACACTTTTTACTTTCTTTTTACTTAATTGCCCTGTACAGTCTCCACTCAATTTGTATAAATAAAACATGTACGAAGAATAAATTACTACTGTGGGAACCAAGTGTGTGATGTCAAATGCAATGCAGACATGAGTGAAGTATCAAGAGTGAAACTCGATAAATATTTTAATTTTGAGTAACTTTTTAGCATCTCTGATTTCTCTCATTTTAAATCCAATTCTGAAAAGGTTGAGACACAAGTTATACATACATATACAAATAGTGTATGTATAAATAATAATGGTATGTTAAAATAAATACATTTAGCTGTGACTTTTTATAAACAAGAAAGTTGAGGAAAAATGTGGTTTATACTTTCTGCATTTGTAGATTGTAATTTTCACAGTGTCCCAACACAATTCATTCTATTCAACCACAGAAAAGGGAAAAGAGAGTTAACCCTGTAACTTTTTTTTCCAAACTAAACTATGACAAAGTGCACTCAAAGAGGATAAATAAACATTCACATCTGGGATCTTCATGGGACACTTAAATACTTCACAAAAACAATGAAATGACATCACGTTTCACACCAAATCTTCTGGGACTTTTACTAACAGACTAATCACACACTCAATAAATACGCCTCAGTCCAGCCAAAACATCTGAGGTACTGCAGTTCACTGTGTTCTTCAAAATGTACACAACTCCTACAGACTCAGGGCACATATCAATAAATCAGAATACGGCTCAAGTCTGTTAGTATTTATGTTGTTTGTCATCTTATAGATACAGGCATCTTTATTATTATTATTATTATCTTTTGTCACTGTGCCGTTAAGTAGGTTTTGTTTAGTATTTAACTGAGTGCAATGTTGATTTCTTCTTTTTTTCACCATGAACACTTGGGTTGCCAGATCCTAAGACTCAAACCAGATGGATATGAATAAAACATTTTGACAAGGAGAAAGCAAATCAGGCTGAATCACAAACACGTTACTGGTGGTCACACGATTACGCCTGACTGATGAATGCATTGTATTCACCCTATAACTGAACCACTAACATAGATGGAATTTCCACAGTATTCTAACTTATTGAAGTGTGCCTGTTCATCTTATCACAGTTTTACGCCAAGGGAAACAGCAGTTTTCTTGTCATATACAACCAAAGCACTTCACTGCCAACCTGAATGTATGTGTGACCTAAAGCTGTCACCAGTATCCATCTGTGGTAATCCTCCTCTAACTTAGCCTGTCTTCATCATGCTAAACCCAGAGAGGAAAACAACGTAACAGTCAGCTCCTCTGCTCACTCACTAAGGCCCTGTGATAGAGCAGCCGGGTCAGCCTTCAGTGCACTCAGAAAGTGGAAATAAACTATGGACCGAAATGGAAAAGTGGAACCGGCCTTTCTCTTAAATTACAAACGTCCTTAAACATTAGTGACTGAGCCAAAGCCACCGGAGCACATTGAGCTGCCAAACACAAAACAGTCCCGCACTTGTTTTAGTTTAACACTGTTGTAGTGCATTAGGTCCAGAGGAAAAGCACTTTGCTGTGATTTTGACACTGTCGGACACTCACCAGCCCCAGATGTGATGAGGATTTGACATGCAATTTGTGGACATCTTGCATGTGTTTTATGTTACGCCCTCCAAGTGGGGCTCTCTTACTTCCGGGGCAACAGAGCGGCCAGGCGCTGCTTCTTAATGGGAAGGAAATGTATCTCCTGTGAGCTGACCTTCTTCAGTTTGATAGCTCTGTTTTTGGACACTTTCTTCAGAGGGTCATTGGGGTCTCGCTGCTCCCCCTGAGGCACAGGCTGCACCCCGTAGAGCTGCTGCAGCGACGTACCCTGGGCCGCGTCCCGTTTGATGGAAAAGTTCTTTGTGGAGACTCCTGAAAGGCCTTTAATCTTCCCACACAAAATGGCAGGGATGGCGTCCTTCACAGAAACTATGACCTTGGCTGTCTGAGAGGCACTGACAATCTCAAGGTTTCCTGTCCCACTGAGAGAGGGATCCTGCCCCAGGGAGCTGCACCCCGGAGTGCTGTCCACCACCCACTTGTGCTGGCGGCTAAACTCTACTGAGGTCAGGCTGCCCAAGAGCTTAGAGTCCAAACTCTGAGTGCACCCCACAGCCACAGAGGAGCACTTCTCTGGAGCCTTGGCCCTCCCCCCGGGCACAGACAGATCCAGCACATTGTCCTGCTGCACCAAACTGGGGAACTCCTGCTTGGGCTGAATGGGACATGTCTTTACGGAGAGGTCCAATACCTGTGTCTCTTCGGGAGGAGAGGGTTCAGACACAGTGTGAGAGGGGAGGGCTGTGGGACAGTGTCCTGAGGACACACGGACAGAGGTAGTGTCCTGTAAACAGGTCTGAGTGCTTTGACTCACAGTGCAAACAGATTTGGGAAGGTTCCCCTTGGAGTCCTCAGAGGGGATAGGGACAGGGATGGGCAAGGGGACCGGCAGGGGCACAGGCAGAGGGATGATGACTGGATATGGAACCAGGAGTGTAGCTGGAGGGACCAGAGGGGCAAGAGGTGAAGAGTACGGAGGAGTCAGAGGAGGAGCAGAGAAGAAGGGAGAGCCTGGAGATGGACACCCGGATGCCCCAGCTTGAGAGGGGAACAGGTCCTGTAGGATGGCGGCAAAGGCAGGGTTCTGAAGCAGAGACAGGAGGTTGGGGTCCTGAGTCTGACCTGGAGCTTTCTGCTCTGCTCCTGGTGACAGGGTGAAAGGGAGGGCACCCTGACATAAGATACTGCTCTGGAGGGGCAGGGGGGCACAGTTTGGGCTCTGAGGGATCACAGAAGGGCCCATGTGCTGCAGCACCTGCTGCTCCAGGACCAGGGGCAGAGACATGGGACTCTGGCTGGTGATGAGGTAAGGGGCGGCCCCCATCTGCCCCAGCTGGGGCCCTCCGTTCATCTGCAGGTGTATGGGCAGCATCAGAGGACTGTCTCCTAAACACACTGGATGTAGCACTGTGGTAGCCACTTTGAGGGCCACTCCTCCAGGGCCATCACCGCTGGGACTCCCCCCTGAGGGAGCCTCAGGCAGATGAGAGATCCCTGTCTTCAGCTCAGATACTGCCTCCTCAGAGGCTTCAGGCGCTGCACTATCTGTTTTAACAGCAGTCTGTTCCTGTTCCCCCTCAGTGCTGCCCCCTATCTGCGACTGGGCCATGTTTCCTGTGGCTCTGTCACTGGCCTCCATCGTCTGCCCCTCTGTGACCTCTGTGTAGTTTAGGGACGTCCGGTAGTCATCACTGCTCCACCCTGCACACACACAAGATAACTGTTTAAATATGATACTTAACAATCAATCCAACGTCAAAGAGCCATAGAAAGACAGGTTCCTAATTAATTCACAACAAAGAAAATGGATTTTGGTTTGTGCATGTGGTGACTTATTCTGAGATTTCACTAAAATGTGTTTTTTATACAGTGGGGCACCAGTCGCAAAAACATCGTCATTTTGTCCTTAGGCAAGACTTCACCCACATTGCCTAGTATGAAAGTGGAGTGTGCTTGAGTGTTGGAGGTGGTCGGAGGGGCCGAAGGCGCAGATTGGCAGCATTGCTTCTGTCAGTCTGCCCCAGGGCAGCTGTGGCTGGAAAAGTAGCTTACCACCACCAAGTGTGGAGTGAATAAACAATGAACTGTAAAGTGCTTTGAAAGGCGCTATATAAAGGCTATGAATGAATGAATGAATGAATGAATGAATGAATTGTTTGTTCTCCTGTTTTTTCCTCCTGATTGCAGACAAGTGTTTTGATCACAGGCCCCTCCTCTGTGTGCATCTCTGGTAAAGAGCCAAACTGAAGAAGTTGCACTGATTAGCCCTGTGCAGTGAGGGGGAGGAGGGGAGCGTTTGCCAAAACATGGGCCACATGCTCTCATATCTGTTCATCTGTGCGACCTTCATGCTCTTTGTACGCCTGCTTGAGAACATGCACACTGTCTGTCCTGATAGAGAGCCCCTAGAGAGATGGAGTACAACACTTCAAAATAAACAAGGTCAATTAGTCACAGCAATCCTGTTTACTACATTCGACTACAATTACTAAGTCATGAATTAATAATTTAAGCACAAATATACTACTTTTTGGCATTAGAGTAAACAGCAGCCACTACTATACTTCATGTATTAGTTTAGCAGGCCTTATTTAGGTCTTCACTCAAATGTTAATGCTTATAAAAGGTTTCAAAGGTCTGGACATTTTTGATTATATTGGCTGAAATTATTACATGTATGCTGTATTGCGCAAACATATATTTTTCACTTCATGCTGATGCTAGCTACAGTCGGGGCTAACCCTGAATTTAAACATAACATTAAAGTCTTTGGGATCTTTTAAGTGCAAAACCCAATTAAAGCCACACATGCATTTCCAATTTGGGAGAGGCAGGCGTGACACTTTTGGCTTCTTCATGTGGTGTTGGGTTCCCTGGGCTCTGTGTACCCCCGGGCTGCCTCCATAATGCACCTCCTCCCATAGAGATGACACTGTAATAGGTCTCTGATGGATTACACGGAGAGAAGCTAGACCATCATGAAGTTTGTTGCCAAGTTAGTTCATACTGAAACAAAAGTACCTGATAAAAAAGTACCAACTATACCATCATAATGCTGGGGCTGGAAAAGGAGAAGAAACTGACTTAGGACCTTTCAGCCTATCCCTAGCGGTAGACTGTCTACTACTACTATAATTATTTTCTCATAGTGCTGCTACTACTGTATTACTTAAAGTACCCCTACTAGTACTAAACAGCTACCAATGACAATAACAGCATGCACTACTCTTATGGGTACTTACATTTATGAAAATAGTACAACCCCACAGCATTAAAGCTACTACTAATATGCCATGTTACATACAACATACAGCTCTGGAAAAAATAACCACTGCATTTTTTTTCTGAAATCAGCATCTCTACATGTATTACAGCCATTCCATTCCAGTGTCTGTTGAATTCCAACACAAACACAAAGCTGAGCTACTTCAGTTCTTGCACCAGGAGTGGAAGAAAGTCACCCAAGAACAATGTGAAAGACTTGTGGAGAGCATGCCAAGATGCATGAAAGCTGTGATTAAAAATAAGGGTTATTGCACCAAATATTGATTTTTGAACTCTTCTTAAGTGTAAACATTAGTATTATGTTGTTTTATAATGAATTTGATCTTGTTTCTTTGCATTGTTTGCGGTCTGAAAACATGTATCTTTTTGTTATTTGTAATTTTCTGCAAATAAATGCTCTAAATGATCATATTTTTATTCGGAATATGGGGTAAATGTTGTCAGTAGTTTATAGACTCAAATAAAAATGTTCCTTTTGCCCAAACACATACCTATAAAATCAGAAAAATTGATAATTTTGCAGTGGTCTCTTATTTTTTTTTCCAGCGCTTATCTGCAATAACTATTGCTCCAATTATGACTATATCACCAATGGTCCAACTCCACAGTGCACTTTACCAAATTAAAACTGTATTTATCCCACATGGTGTGTGTCTATAGCAGGAGGGGGGTGAGTTGTATGGAATGGGGCACAGAGAGTGTCAGACTGAGTGATAGCCCTATGTACATGATGCACTGTCACATTAAATGGAGCAGACACACATCTTTACGCTCATAAAAATTCAGCTGGACGGTCTGGAAAAAATCCACATTTTACTCCTTTATTCAATAAGCAGAGAAAACGTATAAAGGTTGTATAATAATGTGGAATACGGAAACATGGAAAACAAGATAAAGTTATTCAGCCAGCTTAGCATACAAGTTATACATTTTAAAAACATTTGTGAAGACAATATGTAGGATTTATTCTTTACTCATGCTTAAAAAGTTCCTTAAAATTGGAACCAATGAATAGCTCTTCGCTACTAGTTTTATTATCGATTAGTGTAGTCAGTATAGATACTTTTGGACTTTTGGAGTACACTATAATAGTCTTAAATGACTCCTAGAAATGTTAAAATCTTCATTATAACTTTAAATGCTACAAATCCTTCCTGATCTGTTGCGGTTTTCTTCCATTCCAGGAAGTCTGAGACAAGACATTTCCTGCTTGATAACGGTCATGAGGTCTGTGACTCAATAAAGAGGTCTTTCTTGGTCCAGCAGTTTCCCCTATCACTATCACAGTTCAGCCCAAAGTGACCACAGGGACAGAAAATACAGTTCTCTCTATTTAAACCTACTTAAGACCAGAGTAGTTGTGCTGCTGAAAACTTGATGTAGTCCTTGTTTAATTTAGTGTTTTTCAGTTATTAAATTAATTAAACATTCATGCTGTGGCCATTAAGTGTTGGGGTTTTGAGCTAATAAAGGAGACTTAAAAAATGGGGACTTAAAGGTGTATTGTATATTTTTTTCTAGTGGAAAAAAAACAATTTCCCTGGTGGATCAATAAAGTTTGTCTAAGTCTAAAGAAGGCCCATCACCAGCTTGTTTCTATGGATATGTCATTGCTCTACCTGAAATGTTCCACAGTATGACATTAAACAGCTCTTACATTTATTCAATTACAGGTGGTTTTATACCTTGAAAAACAGGGGTTGCCTCTCCACAGATCTGACTTATAACTTGGTCTTAGACTTAGACAAACTTTATTGATCCACAAGGGAAATTGTTTTGGGTACAGTAGCTCACTCATCATAATATATAACAGAGAGTAGCAAAAAATAGATGGTATAGCAAAAAAAGAGCAAGAGACCGGTGTCAAATGAAACATAATTATAAAAATAAAAAATAATAAATGCATATGTACAAGTCAAAATAAAATAGAAAAATAAGTAATAAAATAAGTAATAAAATATAAAATCACAGCTATATACAGAAACAAGGAAGGCAGTGCAATAACAGAACATAAGGTTATCCGTTACTTAAGACTGAGTATTATCTGCTACATAAGGGTGAGTTGTTGTACAGTTGTAGGGAGTATTATCTGCTACATAAGGGCGAGTTGTTGTACAGTTGTAGGGAGTATGGTATGAATGTAGTCCTGTATCTCTCACTGTTTGGTCTGGTTTGGTCTCTATGAAGATAGAAAGGTCTAAAACCATACTGTGAAACATTCCAGACAAAGCAAAAACATTTCCATGGAGAAAAGCATTTGACAGAGAACCACCAGAAAAGTTACACAATGCACCTTTAACTAACAGGCTAAACTTGGGCATCTGGGCTCATTTAGCACACAGAAGATGGCACTTGAAAAATACATTGTCAGAAGTGATCTCACATGATAGATACTGAGTTAGAGGGGGAACGTGTGGCATAGCCTGAGGCCTTAAATCAGGTGACTAGATGCTCAGCTCTAATCACAACCAGGACGGCTCTCACTCAAATCATGTGAATCCACTGTCAAGCTCAACACACAATTAACAAAGAAGTTTTATACTTAGACATAGGATTTCAAATAGTGACAGTGAAGGCAGAAGTAACATATTTAGTATGCGTGAAAAGTCCCTCAGTCGTCCAGGTAGAATCCATGATAAAAGGAGAAGTTCAATTTGTCAACTGGACAAAGTTTGTTTGGTTGAAAACGTTTCGCCGCTCATCCGAGAGGCTTCGTCAGCTCTGGTTCTAGTGCTGGTTAGACACTGCTTATATCTAGCTGCAGGGATGAGCTAACTATACTGAAATAGCTCTGAAACTATCTCCACTAATCTGTCTCTTTGTTTTTCAAATTACTCTGGCAACTAGTTTAGCCTCCCTATTCAAGCCTAACGACCCTCTCCACTCCTCTGCCCTGGATTGTCTGCCCTAATGTTTCTTTTTCTGTTTTTGACTTGGTTTAAGAATCGAATTATAAATGGGAGACAAGTTATGTCTAACTCCCCCATTTCTGTTTAACGATGGATTCTCTTTTTTGACAAAAATAGCCTCTTTAACTCCCCTCTCAACCAGTTCTTTTCCCTGGCTAAGATCTGAACCTCACTGTCCTCAAAAGAATGGCCCGTGGCTTCTAGGTGAAGATGTACGGCAGATGACGTCCACTCTGGCACGCCCGTCTGTGTTGGTACATCCTCTTGTGAAGTGGCTGTTTGGTTTCCCCAATGTAGCTCTCACTGCAGTCTTCACTACACTGAATGGAGTAGACCACATTTCTTTTGTTTGTGGCTCGGTGTTTTGTCCTTTGGGTGGACGAGTTTTTATCTTAAAGTGTTTGTGGGTTTGAAATAGACTGGAATTTCATATTGTCTGAAAATCCTCTGTACTTTTTCCGAAACGCCGGCCAGGTACGGAATCGCTACCCCTTTCCTCCTGGGTTCGGATTCTCTGTTGTCTTGTTTCTTGCCCTTGTCTCTCTTGGTTTTGTTGACAGCCCATTTAAGATATCCACAAACAGAGAGGGCTTCCTGCACATGTTGCTCTTCTTTCTCCTTACCCTCTGTGCTTGTGGGAACCACTTGGGCCCTGTGTTGTAAAGTCCGAATAACACCCAGTTTGTGCTGCAGTGGGTGGTGTGAATCAAAAAGCAGGTATTGGTCTGTGTGTGTGGGCTTCCTGAAGACTTCTACTTGGAGTCCCCGGTCTCCTCCTATCGTTACTGCACAATCTAAGAATGCCAATGTGTTATCCTTGGCATCTTCACGGGTGAATTTGATGTTCGGATCTACAGAATTGATATGTGCAGTGAAAGGTTCCAAATCTTGAATTTTGATTTTTGTAAAATTATCATCAACGTAACGAAACCAGTGTGTGGGAGGAGTGCCTGGATATGAAGCTAAGGCACTCTATTCAAATTGTTCCATGTATAAATTAGCCATGATCGGGGAGACCGGTGAGCCCATCGCACAGCCATGGATCTGCCTGTAAAAGTTCCCTCTGAACTGGAAATAGGTGGTATTTAGACAAATTTCCAGCAGTTGGCAGATTTGGTCAGGAGAAAGTAACATATTTAGTAGTTATTGCACCTTATTAATATTGTAGTGGTAGTTAGTATCGCTAGAGAAATAATGACAGAATGAGCTACATTACTACAGAAAACGAGAACCGCTAGTATTGGATTCTAATAGCAGTAATAAACTACAGCTTTGGAAAAAAAAAAGAGACCACTGCAAAATTATTATTTTTTTCTGATTTTACTACTAAGTATGTGTTTGGGCAAAAGGGATATTTTTGTTTGAGTCTATAAACTACTGACAACATTTCCCCCAAATTCCAAATAAAAATATTATCGTTTAGAGCATTTATTTGCAGAAAATGACAAATGGTCAAAATAACAAAAAAGATACATGTTTTCAGACCTCAAACAATGCAAAGAAACAAGATCAAATTCATTTTAAAACAACATAATACTGATGTTTACACTTAAGAAGAGTTCAGAAATCAATATTTGGTGGAATAACCCTTATTTTTAATCACAGTTTTCACGCGTCTTGGCATGCTCTCCACAAGTCTTTCACATTGTTCTTGGGTGACTTTATTCCACTCCTGGTGCAAGAACTGAAGTAGCTCAGCTTTGTGTTTGTGTTGGAATTCAACAGATGCTGGAATGGAATGGCTGTAATACATGTAGAGATGCTGAGTGAAAAAATGCAGTGGTCTCTTATTTTTTTCCATAGATGTGTATTTAGTTCCATTCAACGTAACACTTAAATAGTTTTGTACTTGAAATCCCCACCTCTGCATCCCCAATTGATAGTGACCTTTTCTGTTTATCAATGACTCACTCCATCTTATCTTGTTTTTACAGACACAGAAGGTCAAAGACAGGCCGTATCTGATCAGTTTTTTCCCTGGGACAAATTTCTATTCTTATAGTTGTGATTTCACTTTGTTTAATCTGGGTTTACTTCTGGTTTAGTCTTACTAACATATTATACTTACAAACTAGTTTTTTCCCTGGTTCAGTGTTAGTTGGATCCCATGGTTGCGTCCTTCTTCCTTGTTTATTACAGCTCCACTAGTTCTGACTTAGCTCTGTAGAAAGTAATGAATTTGTGCTGAGAAAAGAGCAGAGACGTCAATCCCTTAATGCCTGTAGGTTGAACAATAATCTCTCTGAAGATTACAGCCTTTGAAAAACTTGGTTGGAAGCAGCGGCAGATTTTTGTGGTTTTCTCGAAATGTGAAGTCATATTAAAAGCATGCGACGCCAAACAAACCTCGTTATAAACAGCTATTAAACTATTCATGCAAGATAAAAAAGAAATAACAACGGTTGCACTGAAGTAATAATGGTTGAAGAACTTAAATCCATTCAACCATTACTACTGCTATTTCTAAACCAATACTACCGTTTCTGTGGCTACAATTAAAACTACATCAACTACTGATAATGTTGTGGTTCAGGCCTCGTTTAACGCGCTGAATTACTTCTACCACAACCGCAGTTCTCAACACTGCTCCTATTGCTATTATCACCACCAATTCTCATTTTGCCCTCAAGATAAACATATTTTTACACAATTAGATATTTGTTTTGTTATATAAAAGTTACATTTGTTTATTATGAATTAAATCTACCTTTGCTGTAGCAGTATAGAGTTACTTCTACCCCTGCCAACATCATCTGTAAGAGCTTTATGTACATCATCCAGTAACAGCTAATTAAGTAAATAGTCATGAAGAGCCTGAACAGAAAGAGCCAGCCCTAGTCCCTCCCCTGTCCTTTTCTGTAATCACTTCCACATTTCTCTTTTCCTCGCCTTCAGATGCAGAGTTAAGAGTGAAAACAACCGCACCACAAACAGCTGAGTGAGTTACAGCCCTAGACTGTTGGCTCAAAGATTCAAGACCCTATGAATCACTTAAAGTATCCAATTCGTCTCGATGAAACGTATTCCTTAATAATAATGTTTCAAGCAGCTAATCGCTACGGTGCGTTTTTTTGGTTGTCTTGGCAAATTACAGCTGCATAGGTTTGTTTGGAATATTGCTGTTCAAGTCTAATATAAAAGCCCCACCCAGAAGTACTGAACAGGTCATCGGCTCTAAAACTCAGATCGCAAATAAGTACTCCTGTAGAAAACTTGGATAAATGGGGTGAATCAGATAACACAAAGGAACAAAATAAAAATATACTTAAAGGAGGACAAAGCAGATTGAATCCTATAGGAGCAGGTCTTGTAATCAAAAGGTCAGCGGCCTCCCCACCCCTGTGCTGCTGTCGCTCCGATAGCCAATTACATCTCATTACAAACGCACTGGCTCATCAGCGCACTGGACGTCCTGACAGAGGGACACAAGCTGCTCCCACATCAAGAGCTCGAATCAAGGCTTTATTCAACCAGCTGTCCCCCGCACGCTCTGCTCACTGCCACTGGGGGAGGCACATGTGATGAATAATTCACATTTAGGGTCAATACAATTAGAATAATGACTGGTTTAAGCAGAATAGGCAAAATGATGCATAACTGCTGTAATTTCAGGTTTTCACACTGTCACATAAAGATGTTCCTTGAATTGTATAAAGATTTGTCTATTCATGAGCTCCAGCTGATGCAACATTTTCGCGTTCAAAAAGCTAAGATATTTTTGTGGTCATCTCAAAGGCAATAGTTCTAATTTCTAATCATTCTGAAGCTCATAGACAGGGAAATCAAGTCACAAAAGTAGATATCAAATCTGTTTTAATGCGTTCATCTTGTCATTAATTAACTACATACCAGGGACTTAATAGATTGTTGTGTTTGCAATCTCTACTATAAATCAATGATACCTTTTTTCAGCTCACATTAAAATAAACATATATAAAAGAGGAGCAGAAATCTCCAATGTCTAGGCCTGGGTCTTTATCTTGCAATGCATTCTAATAGGCTAAAATAGCAGCCTATATACTGCTATAGTCTTGCACTATATTTATATAAAAGAAAATAGCCTAACCGTGTTTTTAAATCGATTTTATGTAGCTACCATCTGGTCTATAAGAGTCCACGTAGAGTACATGGAGAAAGCTGCGCACACATTGCCATGCCTGTTGTTCGGTCCCAGTGCGCTGTTCGGTTCACTTGAGGTGATACCGCTGCCTCCTCTCTCCTGTTTTTACCAGTGACATTTGTCTTTCCAGATGAATCCCCGCAGATACACAGACAGACAGGCAGACCACAGCCAGTGTCTGTGTAGTGTCGGGTTCGCCATGAAAAGACACGGGGAGGCTGAGGCGAGCGCTCGGTGCCATTACGCACAGCCTCCTAGCATCTCTCCAGCCAACATAAACAGGCCTACAGTTTGGCTGCCAAATAAATGCGAACCCGAGCTAACTATTGTGTGTTGTAATGCTAAATAATGCTCTGTTTGTGTCGTATGTGTCCTGTCAGAGGGTGCGTGCCACTGGCGGCACCGCGGATCAAGCTAGCTGTTTATTACAGCCCACCAATGTGATGTCCAAACAGAAACATTGATTAGTTTTAGAGCGCTTAATGCTAATAGCCCCATGAAACATATTCCACGTGTGAGCATTTAAATGTGCTAGTTTGTAAAAAGCGATTGACTTACCTCCTTTAATCTCTTCCTTTATTCAAACAGAATGAGTATTTCGCTACAAATACAAACAATCACTTACCTCAGGAGGACACAGGCACATCCGCCCCTTTAAGGAAACGTTGTTTATGAATGAAAAGCCCCGGTGCTTTTTAATACATGGATGTGGCTCTAATTTCTGCTTATTGCGGTTCCGTCGCGGCGACTCCAGACTGGAGCTGCGCACGCATCTCCACAGCCTTCCTCCACCTCCTCCTCCTCCTCCTCCTCCCCCACCACTACCTCCTCCACCTCCACCTCCTCTACCTCCTCCTCCTCTACCTCCTCCTCCTCCTCCACCTCCACCTCCTCTACCTCCTCCTCCTCTACCTCCTCCTCCTCTACCTCCTCCTCCACCTCCTCTACCTCCTCCTCCTCTACCTCCTCCTCCTCCTCCACCTCCTCTACCTCCTCCTCCTCTACCTCCTCCTCCACCTCCACCTCCTCTACCTCCTCCTCCTCTACCTCCACCTCCTCCACCTCCACCTCCTCCTCCTCTACCTCTTCCTCTACCTCCTCCCCCACCACCTCCACCTCCTCTACCTCCTCCTCCTCCTCCTCCCCCACCACCTCCTCTACCTCCACCTCCTCTACCTCCTCCTCCTCCCCCACCACCTCCTCCACCTCCACTACCTCCTCCTCCTCCCCCACCACCACCTCTACCTCCACCACCACCACCACCTCCTCCTCCTCCTCCACCACCTCTTCCACCTCCTGTACCTCCACCTCCATCTTCTGCTCCTCCTCCTCTACCACCTCCTCCTCCTCCCCCTCCTCCCCTCCCCCTCCACCTCCTCTACCTCCTCCTCTTCCTCCTCCTCCTCTTCCTCCACTACCACCTCCTCCACCTCCACATCCTCTTCCTCCTCCTCCACTACCTCCTCCTCCTCTACCTCCTCCTCCACCTCCACCACCTCCTCTACCTCCTTCTCCTCTTCCACCTCCTCCACCTCTTGTACCTCCACCTCCATCTCCTGCTCCTCCTCCTCTACCACCTCCTCCACCTCTACCTCCTCCTCCCCCTCTTCCACCTCCCCCTCCTCCACCTCCCCCTCCTCCTTTCCGCCTCCTCTTCCTCCTCCACCACCTCCTCCACCTCCCCCTCCTCCTCCATCATCACAGGGACATCACAGACAGATTGGTGCGTTGACGCAATAAGGGGGATAAAATTGGCTCATATAATTGAGTTTAAACATGCGGAATCTTGTTATTTAAAAGCGCAGACTTTGAAATATGACCGTTCACAATAAAAAAAAAAAAAAAAGCCTTTGTGGAAATTATTCTATAGGCTGTATGAGCCTATATGAAAAATAGTCTTCTTGTTGATCTAGTTAGGCCTACGGTCAGACAGAAGCTTATCATGGGATCATATAAACCCGCCTGTCAGTCCCAGTATTGTATATTAAAAAAATAAATAAATGGCGTGCATTGGCGTCATTTCGAGAAATAACAAAAATACAGTGCATCTTTGAGTTTCCATATAAATACGTTAATAGATGAAATCTTCTACTCCTGAAATAGAAGCCTTGTCTTCCCCCTCGGGGCTCGAACTGCTTAATTTGCCCGGCTTATGTGTGAGATATAAGATATACTGTGCGCTGGGGGCGTGAGTGGAGTGGGACAGTCCCGTTTGAGGACGGTCCCTTGGGTCCCTGTATCAGTCTCCACCAGCCCCGGGCCCTGCCTCCGGCTCCTGCCTCTTATTATTGCCCCGCTGGGAGGATGTGCAATGCTTTATAATGAGCTCACAGTACTCCCCTGTGGCCTAGTGAGGGCGCTGCTGCCTCTTTTGTCTTGTTCCTCACCCACTATTAATCACAGGTGCACTTCAAAGTTTATTCTTCACGGAAAACAGGGTGAGTATTGAAAACAGTGACTTTTCACTGACAGAAATTCTTTGCATGTGTCTCCTCCTGCCCTGTCATTCCTGATTCATTCACTTTGAATCAACTCCAGACTTTTCCACAAACATCCATGCAGCGCTGAAGGATGTGTCACATTACACTGAGCAACACATCCCTCATAATAATAATAATAATAATAATAATAATAATAATAATAATAATAATAATAATAATAATAATAATAATAATAAGTTTCATAACTTTTTTCATTAGATACTGCAGGTTTGAAATTAAACAGAGAGAGAAAACAGGAGCTACAATACATAATGTTTGTTCAGTTAGTGTATTCATTCATTCATTCATTCATTTTCTTCCGCTTTTCCATTTTCTGGGTCGCAGGAGCAGCAGTCCAAGCAATGTTCTGCTGCCCAGAACACAATGCACCAGCCCCCATGAATCCTCCCGCAGGTGGTGGGTCCACAGGAGGACGGCTCACGTCACAACAGGCCTTGATGTATCTTCTGCCATGGGGGCTACCAATGTCCACAGACACTGGGGGCGAGGTGGGGTTAAGTGTCTTGCCCAAGGACACAACGGCAACACTCATCTGTGGGAGCTGGGATCACATGCGGTCAACCCGTCAAGAGCGGGATTCAAACCGCTAACCCCTGGATCACGAGACATATGCTCTATGTCTCGTGATCTAATGTTAGTGTATTGTATTGTGTATTGTATTGGTTTATTCAAAGTAATGTCATGTTTTTTGTCCAAATTTGCCTATTTTATGACTTTAGCCCTCCAGTTTCACAGTGAAAAGACAACGTCACGTCGTTCTTCTGAAGGTCCAGTTTGATGTTATCTAGAGCAACCCAAACAGACTTCATACAACCCATTCCAAACTAACACAAATCATAAAGGTATGCTTGCACCGTCAAAAGGAAAATTACTTTTTGCAGCATGTTTATCCAAATATCCAATCACTGTAAACACTGTGCTGAATGCCTACAGGAAATAAAGACCCACAATTCAAATGTACAAATTTGCATGAAAGCTCCCACAGAAAAATCCCCCAATTTGAGCTCGAGAACGCCCTCTAGTATACTGAGAAATAAAACCATCTCATTATGTGGCCAAGTATTCATATTTCATATATCAGTTTTAACCAAAGAGACGAAAGAAGTCACATGTTGTGTTAAAAATCATAACTGTGTGTGTCCTGTGTAAATATAGTCTCAGTATTTCTATAAAACACTCACACAATTGCCAAATAAGGTGATGATGAATTAAAAATGAAGAAATACACATTCAAACAAAGTTATTTTAATCAGTCACATTTATTTATCTCTTTAAACTGTACATTTGCTCAGCAGCCTGTTGTGCTGCAGCAGTTGGTTCCAATAAGATTTACTATGGGTTCGACGCTTACTAAAAATAAATACAATACAAGGTGTTCCACAGCTCAAAAATATACAAAGGTTCAAATTAATGTAAACTTTGAAAACTTTTTTTTTTTTTTTTACAATTCAACAAACTTTGTGACAAAAGTTATTCTATTTACAAATGTATACAAGAAAAATACAATCCTCATAGTAGTAACAGTATTGTCTTTGTGGATTCAATCAAATGTCTATAGTACCATTATGTGTTTGTGTCAGCATTGGTTTTCAGTCAAGTAAACAATAAAAAATGCCTCTAAAATATGATGTAGACTTTGGCAGAACAGTCAAGTCCAGTCTAATGATGGCTAGGTTAAAGTTTAGACCTGATTTAATCCTGGTTTAAGTCCTATTTAGTCCTGGTTTAGTCCCAGGTTATGTTGTGTACATGCCTCTCGTGCTCTCGTGGCAGTTTAGTCTTGGTATAAACCCTGTTTAGTTCAGGAAAGTCAGACTTCAGAGTGTTTTCAACAACTATTTCAGTCTTGGTTTAGAATTAGTTTTTGGAAAAGGTGGCAAATGGGAAGCCAAGTGGAACGGCTTGCTGTGCTGGTTGAGAACAGAGTTTGTGTTATAGTTTTATCATTAACTAAGATCAACAGCTTGGTGCAAATATTTCCAGGTAAAACAGATCAGTGCAGTAACAAAACAACTAAAAACAACTTAGGGCAGATCAGATGTGTAACCTCTAGTTCACGTAAAGAACTGTGCAAAAATGTTATTGAAGGGATGAAAAATGTTTACATAAATAATAATAATATCACTTTTTCCAGTGGATCCAATCCATTTAATGAACATGAAATATTAGTTATGATTTGTTATTTTAGGGGTAGATTCATTGCTCAATTCTTTGTTCACTTACAAGATTTTGGCACTACTGTTTGACTACTGTTAGCTGTAAAGTAATTTAAAGTAAACTAACTTGTATTATGTTTCAAAAATAGACTCTTACTGGGCTAATGATGACAGCTTGAGTACCATTGCCACTAGTAGCTTCAAACTTAAAGATGCACGTCTAGCTTATAACTGAACATACTATTTATTTATATATACGTTGCTGCTGTTTATCACAACCAGATCCAAAAAATCTGTTATAAAATATTAGTTCATCATTGCATACCTTACTCCAGTCATTTCAAACCAACTTTTTTAGATGATCTATTCTGTGAAGTTATAAAAATAAATATATTTGTATGTGTGTAATTTGATTATAAGCAACCAGACCATGTGAGTAAATGCTAGTCAATAAAGGGACATTTGGTATAGAAAAGCAGCATAATGCCATCTCCATAAATTACTGCTTGACAACTACTGACCAGGTTGACCACAGGCAGGCTTTTCGTTATGTCATATCTCCATAAACACTAGATCGAAGCTGCCACTTAATGCATGGATTCTGTAAGTGGTTAAACATTTGAACCCCCTGAACACATTCCACTCGTCTCTCGGCGACTATTCGTAAACAAACAAAATCAGCAAATCCACAGATGACCTTTTTAAGAATACATGTGTCCTCCTTGTTCCAAACGCCTCCCGATTTCACAACCTCACACTTGTAAATCACTTTCTGTTTTCTTCTTGTCTTTAGATTGTCAAGTTAGTGCTTGGCTTTGACAGATATAAAATACTCGGATGTAATTTTTTATCTTTCGGTTATTTTCTGTACAGGCATATTATCACACGGTTGTCCAGCTGAATGAATAGGTGCATTCTCATTTTCACTCTTGCAGCGCCACACAGTGCTAGCCCTGATCATTTATGTGTAGATATCAAAATACTGTTGTTACTAGTACAAGTGGTTCATAGAAATGGTTTCTTATTGCATAGGTATTCACAGAATACATAGGGTGGTACATTATTCATTTTGTAGGGGAACAATAGGAAGGAGACAACCAGCTACTTGTCTTCAGGTAAAAAAGTAAACACTGTGATACCAATTTAAAATAGTAATGTGCTTTTAATAGTCAGTTTAAAAGGATCACCAGGGGAAAAACTATGTCCAAATTTGACAAATGTGCTGCTGATTATTGTGTTGTTTTTTTGTCTGGTGACAAAGTTTTGACATAAATTAAGTTACAAAACAGGATGTTAAAATATCAAGTAAAGCTGCATTTCATCTTAATGTCAAGCTGTAATAATTCATTGCATAAGTGTTCATTTGTGCATGGTTCAAAGAACTGGTTGCCCATTTATAAATGATGGTGACGATAGATGTGAGTGTGTAAAATATCCATTACAAGTGAAACTACGCACAGACAAACCATAAAGGGACACTATTCTCAGTAAATATAGATTTTTACACATTTTAAAAAACTAAATATAGATTTGATTTTTAAACAATTTAAATTCATAAGTTGTTCCAGCTCATTTCACATGCCCTTTAGATTATGTGCATTAGTCCAGTGGTCCATGATAGTTTTTACCTCGACCTTTCCCTATGAAGATCGGTCGTCATGGGGACTACTGTCTGAATTCTCCGTTTCACCCTCAGAAATAGCTTGCATTGGTGCGGAGTAGAGTCGCCTCATTCCATAGCGACTGCTGCTGGCGGGAGGGGGAATCCTGGAGCGCCCCTGTCTGGAGGAGTGGAAAGATTTTGGGGAGAAACCCTCGGAATTTGATCTGGGATAGGGGCTGGAAACAGGTTGCTCCGAGCTGGTTTGGTATTGTATTGGTGATGCAAGTTCTTCGTGGGGTCTTGGCGAGTCGAATAGTAGAGAATCTGAGGGAGATTTGGGCGTAATGGGGCTTTTGAGGATCTCCGTAGCCGACATGCGATAACTGGATTCAGATCGGCTACCCTTTTTCAGAAGTAGTAGTTTGAACTCTTCATTGGAGGTGCTGGATTTTTTAACGTTCCTGTATATTGGTCCCGGGACTTTGTGGAGGCCGATGGGCGGGGTTACGGCAGAGGGCGGAGACACAGCAGAGGTGGGGCTTGGGCTAGAAGCGGAGCTACAAGGAGAGGCACTTCCTGATGCAGCACTCAGGCGGGTTCGAGCAGACATTTCAGTAGAGTCCTTTCGTCCCAGCACTTTCCTCTTGGACCTAACAAAAACACAATGTAGTTAATATTAGACATAGTAGAATCCCCTGTGGGGTTTTTTTTGTGTTATTTATTTCTATTTATTGCCTTAAGTAGAATATATATATTCTACTTAAAAGCATCAAAAACTTTAGTTTTTGAACTGTACTATGTACTAGTATTTTTGTATTATTGGTATTACTAAAAAGGGGGGGGGGGCTTGATTATTTAATTAATTAACATTTAGGGCTTGATTATTTAATCAAGCCTTAAATGTTAATACAACCAAAGTCATATACAGCTCTGGAAAAAAAATAAGAGACCACTGCCTTTTTTTTTCTGAAATCAGCATCTCTACATGTATTACAGCCATTCCATTCCACCGTCTGTTGAATTCCAACACAAACACAAAGCTGAGCTACTTCAGTTCTTGCACCAGGAGTGGAATAAAGTCACCCAAGAACAATGTGAAAGACTTGTGGAGAGCATGCCAAGACACATGAAAGCTGTGATTAAAAATAAAGGTTATTTGATGGGTTAAATGCAGAGAAGAATTTCTCCAGTGTGAGATCATCATCTTCTTCTTCTTCTTCTTCTTCTTCTTCTTCTTCTTCTTCTTCTTCTTCTTCTTCTTCTTCTTCTTCTTCTTCTTCTATTGCATCAAATATTGATTTCTGAACTCTTCTTAAGTGTAAAGATTAGTATTATGTTGTTTTAAAATGAATTTGATCTTGTTTCTTTGCATTGTTTGAGGTCTGAAAACATGTATCTTTTTGTTATTTTGAAGATTTGTCATTTTCTGCAAGGAAATGCTCTAAATGAGAATATTTTATTTGGAATTTGGGGGAAATGTTGTCAGTAGTTTATAGACTCAAACAAAACTGTTTCTTTTGCCCAAACACATACCTATATGTAGTAAAATCAGAAAAACTGATAATTTTGCAGTGGTCTCTTATTTTTTTTTCCAGAGCTGTATATATAATGAGTTTTCTTAAGTTTATACTGTATCCTCGGGGGGTATTAAGATATAATATAAATATAAATATAATATAAATATACAGTATGTGCATGCTATACACAATACTGAATGTAAAAAATAAGAATAATGTAAGGTCAGTAATCCGGACCTGTGGATCATGGCGAACAGGTCCTCCGTGGTGCGTGATTTTGTTGGAGACAGAAACACACTGTCATCTTCTGGTCTGGACTCATCACTCAGAGGAGACACGGAGGGGTCACTCGGGGTGCGGTCTGTAATACAAAATATTATAAAACTACATGACCATCAACACTAGTGGTCATCATAATTAAACAAGAAAAAAGATTCAGAAGATAAGAATTTTGTTGCATAATTATCTTTGAACAACACTGCAGCATTTTGATTTTTTCTTTTTTTCTTTTTCTTTCTTTTTTTTTAAATAATAGTCATTTAGCATATTTCTATACATGTCTGAGCTCTAGCAACATTTTATTTTATTTTATCAGATGCAGAAATAGACTTAGACAAACTTTATGGATCCACAAGAGAAATTATCTGGACAAATGTATGTTTTCACTATTTACTGCATTACTGACATGGGAATCATATGTTTACTTGGATCTTGCATTTTCATCAGACACACGTGTATGTCCATCGGGAACAGCTCGACTCTATCTCACTGTATGTTTATATATAGCCCTTTACTTTCATCATCTTCTAAAAATAAATTGGAAAACTAAGAGCCTGTGCATGCTGGGGACTAAATGCATTCTGAGAGCTAAAAAAAAAGTGCAGAAAACTGACACAAACAACAGTCTTAAGAGGTAACTTCATGATTTATTTGCTCAAAAATACAATACCTTTACTGCAGTAGTCTTCATCTTTACTGCTGGGGGAGCTTTCAGTCGACACACCTGAGGATTCTGGGTCTTCCACCTCTTTAATGTCCTCGCTGTCTGTAAACTGCTCTGAAAGCTTTGACTCATTATCTATAGACAACAGTTTTTCTGCACTGCTGCTGTCCAAATCATCGTCCTCCACTATCTCCAGTCTCCTCGCAGTGAAGCTTTCCAACTCCAGGGGGCAGTCTTCAGAAAGGATAAGTGAGTCTGACTTGTTTCCATCTTTGTCCATCTCCAAAGTTGGCTCTGAATGTGCCATGCTCTCAAGTGAAGATGAAACCTCTTTGCCTTGACTATTTATCTCACAAGAACCTGTAAGCTCCTCGTGTGAAGTGAAGACAGACTCGCACGACTCTTGGGGAGTGGCCTCAGAGCTGGATACAATAGAGCTACCCAGTTCAGTGGAAGTAGACAGTGCACTAGCTAGGCTCATAGTGGGATCTGTGAGAGTGGCATCTAGTGTGTTTTCATCTAGACTGCCTTTGTGCTCCTTAAAAATAGATTTGAGCTGCACAGTATGAAGCACTGAAGGCGTGATGGCCATGGGATGTACATCATATAACTGTCCTTTTGGTGGCACTGTTACAGTTTCTCCTGGTAATTTGGGTTTGTTTTGGTGGAGAATTTGAGTCCTGTAAACAACAGCCTTGTTGTGGTTTTGAAGAGCAGCAAAATCCAAATGGGATGGTGGGATTGCAGGTAACTCCAGGTCCTTTTTACATGTAGCATTTTTGTAGGACAATGATGTCAAAGAGGACTTCCTCTCTGGGACTTTTGGCTTTCTTTTCCTGTTAGCAGGGGACAAAGGCCCAGGAAAGAAGGCTGAGGGGATGCAGGAGGTAGGAGTTTCTGACTGACTGGAGTAGCCACTGGATGGGCTGGCTAACCCGGCCAGTTTCTCAGGAGAGGCGAGTTTGTAGTCGCCCTCTACTGAGGGCAAAGAGGGTGTGGTGGATCGGGAGCCAGACTGAGAGGTTTGGGATCCAGAGCTGTCCTGGTTCTTCTCAATGACAGTGGTGCCAGTGGCTGTGCTGGAGTTAGACAGGGATCTGTATGTGTCATTGGACTTAAGATCATTGAGGAGCCACAGGTCTGCATAGTCCGACTGCACCACTCCCTCATCTTTAAACGAGTGTGCGTCTATGGAGCTGAACACGCCCAGATCAGGCAGCGCACTGCAGCCGTCCCACACCTCCAGAGGACCTGGAGGCTCCAGGGACTCCTGGGACAGAGAGGGCTCAATGTGCCCTGAGGAGCTGGGCAGGGCCAGCTGCAGCCTGCTCTCTTTAGAGAACAGGGGTGGTTGCTGCCCACAGATGATCTTTGGTTCACTATGCTCCTGTAGATTACCCTCACTGCTGATTTTCCTGAGAGACGAGCTCCTCTGAGGTGGGCTCGGTTTTGCTTTCTTCTTCCTCAGAGACAGACAGCGACGGCCCAAGGTCATGTGGCCCCCGACCTCCAAGAGGCTGTATTCAGATGCTGCGTAGCTGCTGTAAGTGAAGCTCTTGCTGCCTTTGAGCCCACAGTCAAAGTGCATAGAGGTGTAGTAGCCTTCAGTGTCCACAGAGTAGTGGGATACAGTGTCGGCCTTCTCAGACAGGGGCTTGTCTGAGAAGCTGCTCTCACACGTGGCCATGCTGGTGAAGCTGGGGCAGTCCAGGCTACTCTCTGGGTTTGGCTCAGGGCTGAAGTCCTGAGGACAGGGGGCTTCAGTCTGAGGATAGCCCCAGTCACTGTCCACAGGAGTGCCCACTCCCGCCTCCTCCAGAATGTCCATGGCTGTGGAGGAGAAGGAGCCAGCTCGCTGTGACCTCAGGCCCTGGTAGTGGTCCAGAGGGTCGTCTGTATGGTGAGTGGCTGCGTTTAGAGAGAGCTCAGAATCGCAGTGGGAAGAGCCTGTGAGGGGGGGCGATGCAGCGGGGGGCATAGTCTCTGAGGTTTGGGAGGGGCATGTGGAGCTACTGCCGCTCCAGTTGCCGCTGGAGGACTGGTGCTCATCCTTATGGTCCATGGGCCCGTGGAGCCCCGCCGCAGCACAGTGCACTGGGCTGCTGAAGGTGTCTGAGCTGGAGGAGATGTCACAGCTGCCCATGTCACTCTTTCTGGGCAGCGCTGCATGTGCTCGCTCCATCCAGCTCCGCTCAGGACTATCTGGCAGTGGATTATACTGCAGACTGGACAGAGACTGAGGGTCTGAGCTCCCGCCCTCAGCGCTCAGTCTTAACTCTGCTGCAGCTGATAAGAAGTCCTCCCCCTCATAAGGAGACAGCTCCTCGTCACTGTCATGGTGCCCGTTGTCCAGCAGATGACTGGGGTCCCTGGGCAGACTGCGGGTACGCAAGTGAGCGGCCATAGATCCAGCAAACATGTTATCAGTGGTGTCGCGCAGAGAGGAGATGTTCCCTGTGGAGTAGGACAAGGACAGGGCCTGGCCTCTCTGGGCCCTGATGCGCCTCCAGGACGGAGCTCTAGACACCAGGAAGTCTTCAGTTTGACAGCCTGAGTCCCGAGTGTTTAGTGCCTCTGTGGAGGGGCTGGCATCCGCACTGGCATGGACGATCACTGCCCGCTCCCGAGATCCCGGTGAGTCATCCGAGTCGGCAGAGGAGAAGAACGCTGAGAACACAAGAAGTACAAAAAGTACAGCGTGTTAGAGAGGTGCCCTGAATAACTGCCTGCGTCAAACGCACTCTTACGATGAGTAGGCAAACTGCAGCTGCGCTCACAGTGTGAGCAGGACACTGCATATTTAAGATAAGATAAGATAAGATAAGACTTTATTGATCTCACACAGGAGAAATTTACTTGTCACAGTAGCTCCAGGTAGGGACAGTTTGAACAAGAAGACAAGTGCATGCAGGCAAAAAAAAGGCATAAAGATAGGTGATAATAATATTTTAAAAAAATAAGTAATAAATCAAATAATAATAATAGTAGTGATAATAATAAAAAACAGTGACCGGGAGAGTATTGAAAAAAATTGGAAAAACTATATTGCACGATAGGAGTATTGAAAAAAAAACAACAATATTGCACATTGGGAAAACGATATTGCACGGTAGGACTATACAGTAGAATTATACAGTCTGATGGCGGTGGGGATGAAGGATCTGCGGTAGCGCTCCTTCTTGCACTGGGGGTGCCTCAGTCGGCTGCTGAAGGAGCTGCTCAAGGAGCTGCTCCTCCTTAAAAGTTAGGCTCTCTGAATGTCATGCTACACAATAAGCCAAAATGGTTTATTGTGTAGCATGACATGATGTAATTTACAACCAGGCGTATAATTATCTAAAACACAGCACAAACAACAACCACTGATGATGTTAAGAAAACATACAAAGCACTTCAAACTTCCCCTGGTACTTTTGTGTAAAAATGTTAATAACAAAGCACCATGGTATAATTTGTAAGCATGTCTGTGGGGATACATACCTAACTCTTGCTGCACCTGTCTGGGAATGCCGGCCACAGTTCTTCGTCTCCTCAGCTTCCTCCTCCGCTGAAGCACAGACTGGGAGTGAACCAGGGAGCAGCGCACACTAGCATCTCTGTCAAAGCCAACCCCTGCAACACACATGGCACGTCTGAGAAATCTTTGTTTGGAGGCAACTGCAGCCCTTCCTCCTTCTTTACATCTCTCACATTAAAAAAAAAAAAAAAAAAAAAAAATCTCACTCCACTTTTTGGATGTGTAAAATTAGATAGTGTTTAAAAATAGGCTGGAATAGAGAAACTGATAAAACTGTCAAACAAAGCGAAATATTTGGAGCCGAGTGAAATTAGTAAAATGAAGACAAGCCTTTTAAAGTGCAGTGCTTCCAATAGCTGCAGATTAATACCTTGTAAAAGTTTTTAAAAGGGATTTTACTTGAACTCTTTCCCTGCTAGCTTCTCTTCCTCTCCCTCCCCATGCTTTATGACCATCATGTGATACCATGTCAGGCTTTTCGGCACCATAGCAATTGCAAGGGTTCACTTACAATGTGCATTTTTTTGTCCTAAACTGTCTTTGACCCAGCGAGCTTTGGCATACAGCTCTCCTAATTCGAATCAATGAGGATAAATAATGTTAGGCAGACCCTTTCAAGAGTTTGGACACACAGCTAATCTGCATTCATGTCACAGCACCCTGCCTCATCCTGCAGAAGATGAACCATCGGAGCGTGAGAAAGCAGGTTAACGGGGCATAAACCATGACTTGCAAATCCTCTGTGATTTTACAGAGCAATGTCGGTGACATTTAATTAGAAGAGATATTTCCTGGGTGTATTACTTCAGCCAAGCCACCCAGTACTGTATAAAAAGTTAAAGTTTGAGTCTTGTTTTCTGTTAATTTAAGTGTGAAGTTTAATTGAGCTGTTATTACTGTCTCTTGTCAAAAATATACAGCATTTACTCCTGCATTACTACAACCATTCCCACTACTACTACTACTATTAGTGTACAATTACTTTAAATGGAATTATGAATGCAATGTTTAAATTTATGTTGATTTAGAGTTTCTTATTATTAGCCCACTACCTCCTATAACCATACTTACAATTTTATTTGCAATTACCGCTTAAACTGCCTCTCCTATAAGTTAATTAAAATTATGAACAGGAATTCTTGCAGTTTATTAGATTAATTTCAGTGAAGTAGATGGAGGAAGCGGGCATTTACCGGTCACATTAATGGGTATGACGCATGAGTTGATGACTTGAGAGTTGGTTTTCATGCGTTCCTCTGGGGTGGGCAGTGGCAGAGCTCTAGTCCAGTTAGTCTGCTTATCCAATGTGGTGGGGATGTTAGGGATGGGACACTTAGAGCGGTGACCCAGGGCAACCCCGTCAGTGTCTGGGTCAAGGGGCGTGGCCTGGAACAGATGGATATTTATGGTTAGCATGTGTTAGGATAGCTGTAAACGCCAACAGTGTCAACTCAGCTTCAGAGAGGGTGAAGTGTTAAGAAGCAGGATTAGGGCTGCACAAAATATCACAGTTGTACTTAGCTATTTATTATTTATACAAGGGCTAGTGCAATTAAAGCTGCACTGTGTAACTTTTTGGTTAAAGGAGGTCCATCATCTGCTTGTTTCTATGGATATGTCATTGCCTTACGTTACATTTTTTCAATTACAGGTGGTTTTACAGCTCAAAAATAGCTCAAAAAACAGACATTCTGACTGTGAGCGGGGCCGCCTTTACGCACATCTGATCTGTAACTTGGTCTGGTTTGGTTTCCATAAAGATAGAAAGGTTTCATACCATACTGTGAAATGTTCAAGACAAAACAATAACATCTCCATGGAGAAAAGCATTTGACAGATCCTCCACCTGAGAACAATGGACCTTTGAGTAGAGCAAATATAATAATAATTTATAGTATATTTTTATTAATTAGTAAATTAGTTCTAGTCCAAAGTTTAATTTTGTACTGATGTGGTGACATAGTTTAGACCTGGTTTGAAATTGGTTTGAAATATAGTGTCAGTTTTGACCAGTATGCCCAAAGCCGTTTATGTTTATATAAATGATTTTGTTCCTTCAGAATATGCAGAAATGTGCAAAAATGTATGTCACAATGTGCAGCTCTGAAACATATTTTGGTCTTTTTGCCAGACTGGAAAAATTGAGATGCTTGAGGCGAGCTCAGCTAAGAAGATCGATGATGTTTTAATCTGTGGCGGATTCTTTCTTGAAAGTTAAATCAATACAAATGTCCTGTATAAGAAGCTGAGTTTCCACACTGTCAGTCTGATTAGTGGTGGAAATAAGCAACATGCTTTTCAGAATAAAACAACAGAAACATGCACAATACCACATGCAAATATGAAAGATCAGAAAAGTAAAACCAAGATCAGCCAAAGGTAGAGAGAGTAGCTAAGATGTGAGAATTATTACTACAAAAAATACAAAGTAGTACTTGGGTAAATAAATAATAATAAACTAGTTATGTATCACTGGTCTACAAATTTTTGGACTTGATCTGCTTCCGAGATAAAAGTGGGAGGATAAAAAAGGCTAAATCTCATTTATATTGATAAGATGAACTGAAAATCAATTGATAACTGTGCTAGTTAACTAATGTATTCAAGTTATTTAATGATATTGTTTTACATCAAAATTGCATCTGTTTATACAATAGATTTTTGCTTAAAAATAATATTTACATTTTGAAAATATTTAACTTGCACTTCTTTATAGGTCAAGGAATAAACAAGAAATATCTTAAGACATCAGGTGCACACAATTCCAAGGCATCTCTGTTATGTGAAATCAAAAAATATTTTATGTTTAAACTAGGGCTGGGAATATTAACGCGTTAATCGCGATTAATCGCGATTGAGTTATAATCGCGAACAATTTTTTAAATCGCGATCAGAGTTTGCCAGCATTTTCCGCAATTCTACCATCCATATGCAGCTCATTTGGTTGTATTAATTAAACTCATTGTCGGTTAAATGCGCTATTTTGAGTTTGCTAGTATTTTGTTCCTTCTACGCATCCGTAGGCAGCTCGAGCGGGCTTCAATCATTTATTTACAATTTCTCAAAGTAAGCACTATTACTGGTTCATTGTTACTTTTTCCTTCCTCTGCACTTTTTTGAAATAAAAAAAATTGTGAGAAATACTTTGCATTGTGAGTTTAACTTTAGATTCGAACGGTCTTACTGCAAGATATCAATTTTAAACATGCAAAATAAATCACGATTAATCGCGATTAACTATGAAATTTCTGAGATTAGTTGCGATCAAGAAAATTAATCGTTTGACAGCCCTAGTTTAAACTCTAGACATATTAAAAGGAATGTATTGGAATGTGCAGACAGGCTTTCAGATAGAACTGGTTGCTTGTAGACACACTGTACCTTCTGATAAACTACAGTTTTTGCCTTATTTTGCATAAATTTCCTATTTTGACCCAATACTATATCTTGGAAACTATAGCCAATCAGCACTTCTGACTTACTTTTTCTTTATTAGTGACCTAAACCAAGAAAAATTTCACTACTTTTGTTCCGGAAGCATTTTGCTTGTAGACCAATGTTTAGCTAAAAAGAACACCTGTCTTATTTATGTTTAAGTTTTGTGTGACACAGACAATTCTGAAGTTTTCAAATAATATACACTATATAGAAAATGAATACTAATCTGAAATAATAACAATGAGAATTCCTAAGTTACAGTCCAACATAAACAATGTGTAGAGTGACCGTGGCTTGTATCATTACTTCAAAACATAGCAGAAACACAACATGATGCATTAAAACCACCCTAAAAAGCACAATATAATCAAAAAGTTTAAGAAATAGATCTCATTCCTGCACATCACTACCGATGCTAACCAAAACAAAACAGACTTCAACTACGGCATGGGGCTGTAATGTGACAACAGAAATCTCTAGTCACAACGCGTCAGATCGGGAATGCTTGACTCACTCCTCAATAATGTGTGGCACCCCTGTCTGTGTAAGTCCCCACATAATAACCAAGCAAGCTCCGGAAATATTTGGCAGAAAACAGTCCTGGTTTTAGCATCAATCCACACACATATTCTGACTCTGGAAAGTAGTTCAAAGTTTTTCCATTGGCTTCCTTAGACACTTGGCCCCAACCCTGTAGCGCACGATCCAATAAAAGTAATATCCTTAAAGCCATTGGAGAGCTTACCTCAGGAGTCCGACAGTTAAGTGGAACACATGTGAAACTGCGATTCAATCTTAAGTTCCCACCTTCTAGGGACAGCTAACCCACCCCCATTTTAGAAGCCAGCTCTCCAAGCCTTTGTGCCCGTAGTTCCCAGCAAACCAGTGAGACCCAGACAAAAACCTGGGGGTCCACAAAAGAAACCGGTTTCCGTGGTAACTTCAGGGCGGACATGTGGAAGAAAATCAAAGGGAGGGCATTTCACAGCTGATCTGTTTTTGAGAGGCATAAAAGAGGCGTCTGAGAGGAGTGACTGAGACCACTGGCTGTTGAAATAACGCAAAGTGATCTTGAAAGAATTGGTGTTTGTTTGCACACACAATACATATTTAGTGACAACAGCTTTAGGGTAAGATAGGAGCTTTTTGGATGTTTTGACTACAGCGCAGAGGAATTTTGGGTAATCATAGACAGGTAAAAATAATATATAACATTGGTTCTGCGTCCTGATTGGCTAAGAGACTAGACCAGGACTAAACGTGGACTAAACCAGGTCTACACCAGAACTAAACCAGGTCTAGACCAGAACTAAACCAGGTCTAGACCAGGTCTAAACCTGGACTGGACCTGGACTAAACCAGAACTGGACCAGGATTAAACTACCACGTGCCGCTCTTTGCTGGTTTCGTGCGGCTGGTTTGTGGCTCGGGCTCCAGAGGACGCGGTCGGGCGCCGCGGTTCTATGTCGTGCTCGCAGCCCCGGTGCCGGTCGTGCAGACCAGGACTAGGGGTGCTCCTCGCACGGTGCGTGCTCCTCGCCGCGCGGTGCCGTGCTCCTCGCCGCGCGGTGCGTTCATGTCTCCGCGCTGCTTCCGGAGTCGTGTCTCTCCCCACGCTTCACTATTTAATACATTTTGTTGAAAATCTTGTGTGTTCGGCGCTAGAGCTAAGAGGACGAGAAAGGTGCTTTTTGAGCGGGGATAACAGCGGGGCGTGCATCTGAGCGCGCATTATTCGATTTCTTGAGATTTCGCGTTTCGTAACTTGAATTTTCTTTGGTATCTAGAGACCAAAATTTAACGTGAGGGCGTTTCGTAACTTGGATTTTTCGTATGTAGGGTCTTTCGTAAGGTGAGGTACCACTGTACAATTATTAAGCCAGTATTTTATATTTGTTTTTTGAAAATATGTAGAAACGTGCTCTTTGACTATGACTTTGACTAAATTACACTGCAAAAAAGCTTGGCCAAAATGTAAGATATAAACACTTAAATCTTTAAGAAAATGATTTAAAATTAGTGAAAGTCCATGCAGCAAGATAATTTTACTTGACAAGTTATCTTAAAATAAACTACCTCTAGACTAGAATGAAGCAGTCTCAGAACTACTAAATCTGAAAACAAGATAAATAACCCGATATAAGTTTTAAAATCTTGGCCAGATCAGACACATTTGCAGTGTAGATTAGATTAAGATTAAGTTTAGGCTTAAGCCTTTATTGGTCTCACACACAATGACACACAGTGACACAAGGGAGAAATTTGACTTCTGCATTTGACCCATCCTTTTCAGGAGCAGTGAGCAGCCATCTTTTTCGGCGCCCGGGAGGCAGTACCGTGAAGGGTCTTGCCCAAGGACCCACACTGGTTAGCTCATTGCCCGGGGGGGATGTAGTAAATATTGTAGCTATATTAACGGTACAGTAATCATATAATATACTGTTATTAATACTAATAATACAAATTGGTTCTAAATATGCATATTACATTGAATTTATAACTTTGACTTTAGTTACAACATTATCTACTATATATACTATACTATACTATATTATCTACTATAGATTTTTTTGACTTTTTAAAAGGCACTTTTGTACCACCAATACTTCCGCACTTCTGCTACGTTCACCACGACTACTGCTATTACTACAACTAAATATTTTTCTGATATGTTTGAAGATATGTTTGTACACTTTTCATATTTGATACATAACTTATAACTTATTTTGTTTTTGTTTTTTCCCACTGGAGCACAGAGGGATTCTGGGTAATCGTAGGCATTGGTTTTGTAAATGTGAAGCCTGTCATTATTGAAACCGCTGTATATGGCCACAACATTCTTGACATAGAGCAGACCTTTGCATGAACTCTACAATGGAAATGCACTGAAACTGGTCTAGACTAAAAGAGCAGCCAAAACCGATAATGGCTGGGACAGAGGCATGCATTTGAAAAGAAATGCTGAATAGAGAGCTACGATAGAGCTGTGGAAGCCAGGTTAGGAGGAGCACACAGCAGAGGTGACCAGCAGGACGGGCCGGTAGGAGAGGGGAGGGCTTATACCTTTCTGCTCCAGGGGGACAGGCGGCAACATTCGGTGGGGGAGGAGGAGCGGGTGGATTCGAACTACATAAAACAGGGCAACATAAATGACACATACAAAGTGAAGCAACATAGGCACATGTCAATAGTTTAAGTAAATTTCATGTGGAAAAGTATACATATTTACTGCAGTATCATTTTTTTATTTTGGCATTTTTGTTCCACAGAGGCTAGATTCAAATTGAAATCACCATATCAATAAGTAAACACGTGATATATTCTCACCGGTTCATAAAAGTTAATGAATCACTTTTTAGAATTATACAGCCCATATTACTCTATTTTCGGATCTACAGCTCTGGAAAAAAATGAGACCACTACATTTTTTTCTGAAATCAGCATCTCTACATGTATTACAGCCATTCCATTCCAGCGTCTGTTGAATTCCAACACAAACACAAAGCTGAGCTACTTCAGTTCTTGCACCAGGAGTGGAATAAAGTCACCCAAGAACAATGTGAAAGACTTGTGGAGAGCATGCCAAGATGCATGAAAACTGTGATTAAAAATAAGGGTTATTGCACCAAATATTGATTTCTGAACTCTTCTTAAGTGTAAACATTAGTATTATGTTGTTTTAAAATGAATTTGATCTTGTTTCTTTGCATTGTTTGAGGTCTGAAAACATGTATCTTTTTTGTTGTTTTGACCAGTTGTCATTTTCTGCAAATAAATGCTCTAATCAATTTGGGGGAAATGTTGTTAGTAGTTTATAGACTCAAACAAAAATGTACCTATAAGTAATAAAATCAGAAAAACTGATAATTTTGCAGTGGTCTCTTATTTTCTTCCTGAGCTATATGTTATAATGTTGTTTCCTTTTCAAAACATACCTGGAGTTGTGTTTTGTTTCATTCACACGTGTTTAACGCATAAATCTTGCATATTTAGGCTGAGTTCTTCTCTCAAGCAGAAAACACAGTTCCACCTTGTGATGTCATGTGGTAGTACAAGAATGGCTCCACAGTTTTTAAACTCCATACACCTTACCTACAATAATTTGAATTATTTCAGACCTGAAATTGCCAATCTTTACTGAACAAAAGGTAAAAAGTAGCTGTTAACTAGAAAACTACCACTTCATTACATCAGAAGGTGGAACAGAGCATTTTGAGCTTTGGAGATGTAGACAGACGAATAATCCAGGATTTCTTAAACATGTGAATGAAACAAAACACAACTCAAGGTATGTTTTTGATGAGGTAACAACATTCTAATATGGCTTAAAGCTCACAATTTTCAATATAGGAATGTTAATGAACATTTAGTGACATGTGCCCGTACATAGATCATACAAGAATGGAGATGTGTGTGCAAAATATAAAACATGATATACACAAATAGTTATTGATGATATATGGTTTCATGCCCACATTAAGTATTGCAGTTTTACCTCATTTTGAGTAAACTGAGTGGATGCATCTTTAACGTTTCTCTGTGTTTGCTTGAAGGACAATTGTAAAATTAACTTATTGCTTAAAATTTGTATATATAGTAATCAAAAACATATATACACAGATATAAGATTTTTTTTTTCTTGTCTTCTGCTGAAAAAAAATAAGCATTATTTTCATATCCACAAAACACTTGGTCAGTGCTCTCACCGTGGTTAAATTGGAGTGCTTCTTGGTTATGTTTGGGGAGGGGTACAGGGGCATCGGGGGCAACGCCGAGATGGAAATGGTGACTCTGCGCTCTCTGCTGTCGACTCGCCTCTGCTCGTGATCTGGGGAAAAATAAAATTAAACTTATACTAACATACATTCCTTCCTCTCAATCTGTGAAAAGTACTCAAAGACAGCATTTATAATTAAAGCCGCAAGTGGCGTTGTCGGGCCCTCGCACCTGCGGCCTACGGGGATGGGGGGGGTGGGGGCATGCTCCATGCCAGCAATACAAAGTATTTTCAGCCGCACAAGATGTCATGTCAATCTAAAGCACAGTAGCAGCTTCAGTGCATTTTTTTTACAGTTCCCTTGTATACCCCGTGGTGGCGCTATGACATACAGGCAGTTCATTTGCATAAAAATGTTTCTCTTCATCATATACAAGGCTATACCAAATTTCGTGTGGTTGCGTTTAGGGGGCTAAGCTACTGTATTTTCTTGCAGTTCACTTGCCTACCATATGGTGGCGCTATGCCAAACTACCATTTAATTTGCTTGAAAATGTTCATAGTCACAATATACATAAACCTATGGGGTTCCAGGCTTTTAAACCCCTGCTAAATGAAGTGGTGACACACCTCCTATTGAATTTGGCACTTTCAAATGGCAGCAAAATTCATCAGGCCGCCATTTTGTCATCTTATAAGATATCAAAAATCCCTTCGCAATTTAACATCTCCAATGTCTTGAGCTCATGTACATCAAAAATTACGGTTCAGGAGGAGTATTTCAAATTCCAGTGTATGTCAAATCACACAAAAGCCCAATTATCTCACTTCTTGTTGGGCGTGGCCCTACCTTTCTATGGACTTTTTTGTTCGTCTTACTGAGATACACATCCATACCAAATTCCGTGTGGCTATCTTAAACGGTATGCCAGCCCCGGCTTAAATTGCGTTAGGGGGCGCTAGCGAGCTCCTGGGCCCCATTGGGGGGCCGCACTTTGTGATACCCGTGCAAAGTTACATTCATTTTGAAGCATGGGAACATGCTCAAAATTGCCCCAGCGTGTGTGAACAAGAACAACAATAATAATAATAATAATAATAATAATAATAATAATAATAATAATAATAATAATAATAATATGGAAACGGAGCAACAACAATAGGGTCCTACGCGCCCTTCAGTGCTCGGGCCCTAATTATTTGGCTCAATCACATTTTTGGCATTCTGATTGCAATAACAGAAACTAGCCACTAGAGGCCAGAATTACATTACCGGTGCAGTGACATTGTCTTTGGGGGGAAAAAAACTTCATCCAAAATTGACTGAGAAAGTGTAAAATACCAAATGGACTTAAGAAGAGTGCAAACAGAAGCTAATAGTTAAATATAGTGTATTGATATTGTGTGTGGTACCTCTGTGTAGGGCCCATAGGCTGAAGTTGGCTTGTCTGTGCAGCTCCACGAGACATTCTGGACGTGTGTTTGGGTGGAAGACGTTTCTCTGCTGATGCCACGGTGCCTGGAAATGCGTGGTCAGCTTACTCTCCACATCCAGGTTAGACACAGCTGTTATAGCAAGACAAGAAAAGAAGAAGAAAAGATAAAAAGATTAGGACATGTTACTGGGCAGGACAAAATGGGGTACAGTAGGGACAGACATTATACTAAATGCCAGAGCTGGGAATTGATCTCACAACACTAGAGCTGGAACAGAGCCTATATACAGCACATGCAGGTACAAACCATAGTATAGTACACCCTGGTTCACCCTGATTCAACACCATAGCCGTCCTGGGGCAGCCTGAGGAAAATGTGGCTGCCTTTCTGAGCTCAAAGTCATAACCACTACCAATCATCAGGGCTGGACTGGGACAAAAAATGGCCCTGGTATTTTTGGCTTAGACCGGCCCCTCATAATTAGCGGAGCACAACGGATTAATTTATGTCTGTGTTTCCCGAAGCAAAGTATTTTACTATTGTTACGTCTTGGCCGAGTGGAAACCAGGGCACAACATTTAAAGGAAAAATCCCAGCTCCCAAAAACCACCAGCAAACTCACGGTAACTACACATTCAATGGTTTATTTAAAATGCAACTTGCACACAAGGTCAGGAACATGTATGGTCGAAAGGTGAGCGATTTTCATGCCTGTCCATCACCTAAAAGTCTCGGTATTATCCTAACATTTCTACCTGCTGTGCCTGTGCTACACTTCCCTGGTCACTCTGTCCCTCGGGTTTCCTCGGGTTCCTTCAGGTTCCCTCGGGTTCCCTGTCCACAGTCTCTGGCTGCTCCTCTCCCTGTCCACCTTCAACCTGGGCTGCAGAGGACGTGGAGGCTCCAGCAGCCCCTCCAGAGAATATGTCTGTTATTTTAGAACATTTTGCAGCATCTATAGCAAAAAATTTTTACCTTTTAGCCCACAAATTCTCCGCACCCCCCTTTCTGCCGCTTCTCCATGTTTACACACTCAACACTGAAACTGGCGGGGAACAGCGCAGAGCACCGCTCGTGTTAGCTTCTATATCCTGATTGGTTTAGTCCACCATCTATATTGAAGATGGACCAATGGGCCGCCTCCTCTAAATTGTGGGCAAAAACAACAGCATCGGCCCCTAGGACTGTCGGCCCACCGGGAAAATGCCCGGTATGCCTGATTACCAGTCCAGGCCTGCCAATCACAGTAACACAAACTTCAATACAGGTTAGGTTTATGTGAAATGTCTTGCTTAAGGGCACAACACAATTATGAATACATTAAAAGAGATGTAAACAGAACTAATATCACTATGAGAATTCCTTCCTTCTATAATTCTATAATACTACCAATACTACAATCACAATACTATAACAACTATTGCTACAACTACCACTGCCACTACCACAACAAATACTACTACTTCTGGTGCCTATTTCAGTACATGCAAATGTGAGAAAGTGCAGGAGACACATAATGCTTTTACCTGTGGTCCCACAATAGGCTTTAATGTAACCTGAGCCTGACTTTCATGAGCCTGACTCTGACCAGTGTCCAGGCTAATCCCACTGGCCTCCTCAGATCTCCTCAGGTTTCACACTGCACTTACTTTAACCATAATGTAGCCTCCAATGTGGGGGGTCTGGCAAACACATGTGTAGCAGGGGAATCTAATTTGTAAAGAGGATGTTTAGATTTCCAATTGTGGTTTCCCCAGCAGCAAATTATGAGTGCAAATTCAATTAAACAGAAGACTGCAGTAGTTTTTCACAAATGTTCAAGGACCCTAAAGGTAACTGAAATAAACGAGAAATACAGTATACCAAGCCTATACCAGGACTAAACTTGGTCTGAACCAGCCAGGACACATAAAAGAGGCTAATTTAGATTCCAGGACAGAATAGGGTGGTCAAAAGTATAGAAAATCAGTTACAAATTGATATTGATACAACTAGTAAACTAACTAAAAACGCACATTCACAGGAGAGAAGTGACCCTTTTCTGAATAACTTTAGAATTGTATTTTTGAGCTGTATCAAGACAAGTATAAGAGCGCATAGACTAGTATAGTAGCTCCTGCTTTTTTCCTGCTTTTTTCTAAACTACTACCTTTTTAAGTTAATCTTGTTTGTTTTTATTTTATTTTTATTTACTTAAGCCGTCCAATATACACTCGCCATGTTTTGGGGCATTTTTGGTGTTTTTTCTTAAAAACAATTTCCATTGTGGATCAATAAAGTTTGTCTAAGTCTAAGTCTAAGCATAATGTCCATGGACCACTATGGAGCCTACCTGGACGACTGAGGGATAAGACCACATGGAAATATAAAAGAAAGTGCTACGATTTAATTGTCTAAAGAAAAAGTGTATTTTATTATCATCATGGCATTGAAATCAGTATAGAGTATTGAGTCTATTCCTTAGTATTGAGTTTAAGTTTTAAATTTTAGTATTGTGACAGGACTAGGACAGAGTAAGCTTATGTACAAACATATACGCCTGTGGGAGCAATAAGTTAATAGATTTGCATAATCATTATCTCTGCTCTGAGTGTAGATATTTGAATAGGTTCCACACCAGCCGAACTTCAAACTTTTTCATTTGAATGGGTTTGGAACTAAGGGTGGGTAATAAAGATAAGAATTTAGATTTTTTTTTTTATAAATATAAACCTTTTACAATACCTCAGAGAAGCAAGAGTGAATTCTATTTCCAGCACAAAGACTGCACCAGCTCCTTGGGGCTTATTTGTAAGTGACAGACCAAAAAAAAAAGCACAATGGGGCAGAGAGTTGAAGTTAATCTTGTCCCAGACGATGTTTTGGGATGGCATCTTGTGGAACACAGCTAAGCCTTTGCCTAAACACACAAACATCTCTCCTCACTCTGCCCACTTCTCTGCACTTGTCCTTGACCTGAAAGCCTTTTTATCTGTCCTCCAGTCATGTTTGCTTCAGGTCATACTCCTGCCTTCATTTATTTAAGTTCAGCATACACAACCTGTAATTGTTACTTCGAAAACAACACTTTCTTTACCATTAAATAATTTGGGATTAGTTAAAAGCATGAAACGCTAAGTACTGTGGTGCCGTGAAATCCCCAAGAAGACAAAGTTATCAGCTACACCAAAAAGGACCAGACTTTATCCAAAAAACACCCAGAGACCTCTGTCAACACTCGCACTGACCTGCTGACCTGTTCTGACATGTTCTGGATTCTGTCTCCATCTAAATCAGGACCACCACAAACCTCTTGATTCAAACTATTTTTCTCATTTTGACACTAATGTTAAAGAAGTATGTATATGTATAGTTAATAATGATCTAAAATGAAACAAATCTGCTTACTTCTGGCTGCTTCTTAGACTTAGACTTAGACTTAAGACTTTAAAACTTTATTGATCCACAAGGGAAATTGTTTTGGGTACGGTAGCTCACTCATCAAATGAGGGTAAAAAGAAAAAAATAGATGGACCAAAGAGCAACAGACCAGTGTCAAATGAGACATAATTATATGTCTGTTGTCCTTCACAACAGCTCAGGTTAGGAGATAACTGGAGTAGAAAAGCTGCTGGACCAGACAGGATCAGCCCCAGGCTCCTTAAGTCCTGTGCAGATGAGCTGTGTGGAGTTATGGAGCATGTCTTCAACCTGAGCCTGAAGCTGAAGGTGGTGCCACAGCTCTGGAAGACCTCCTGTGTGGTACCTGTGCCCAAGACACCGCACGCCAAAGACCTCAACAGCTTCAGGCCAGTGGCTCTCACGTCTCATCTGATGAAGACTCTGGAGAGGCTCATCCTGGGTCACCTCCGCTCCACGGTGAGCTCAGCGATGGACCCGCTGCAGTTCACGTATCGGCCCGGCATCGGAGTAGAGGATGCCATCATCTCTCTGATGCATCGCTCGCTGTCCCACTTGGAGAGGCCAGGCAGCACTGTGAGAATCTTGTTCTTCGACTTCTCCAGTGCGTTCAACACCATCCAGCCGCTGCTCCTGAGGGACAAGCTGGAGTGGGCAGAAGTGGACTGTGACCTGGCTGAGTGGATCCTGGACTACCTCACAAACCGGCCCCAGTTTGTGAGAGCCGGGGACTGTGTGTCTGACCTCATGACCTGCAGTGTGGGGGCGCCCCAGGGCACGGTCCTCGCGCCCTTCCTCTTCACCCTCTACACTGACACAACACGGACAGCTGTGTCCTGCAGAAGTTCTCTGATGACTCCGCCATCATTGATCTCATCACAGATGATGATGACACGGAGTACAGAGGACTAACGCAGGACTTTGTGGACTGGTGTCAGCAGAACCACCTTCTCATCAACGCGGGTAAGACCAAGGAGATCGTGGTGGACTTTCGCAGACGCCATTCTACTGCCCCCCCACCAGTGAACACCCAGGGAAGGGACATTGAGAGAGTGGACTCTTACAAGTACCTGGGTGTTCATCTGAACAATAAACTGGACTGGACTCATAACACAGATGCACTGTACAGGAAGGGCCAGAGTCGGCTCTATCTCCTGAGGAGACTGCGGTCCTTTGGAGTGAGAGGGCCACTCCTGAGGACCTTCTATGACTCTGTGGTGGCATCAGCCATCCTGTACGGTGTGGTCTGCTGGAGCAGCAGCGTCACAGAGAGGGAGAAGAAGAAACTGGACAAGGTCATCAGGAAGTCCAGCTCCGTCCTGGGCTGTCCTCTGGACTCGGTGCAGCAGGTGGGGGCCAAGAGGGTCCTGGCTAAACTCATGTCTATGCTGGACCATGAGTGTCACCCCCTGCAGGACGCTCTGTCGGCTCTAGAGAGCAGCATCAGTGACAGACTGATTCACTCTCGCTGTGTTAAAGAGAGATTTCGCAGGTCTTTCCTTCCTGCTGCTGTCAGACTGTACAATGATCAATGCTAGTCATGTTCATCTCCATAGCAACCATGTGTCATCTCCATAGTAATAATTACATGTGCAATATTATTTAAAGTCACTTTACCTGCTACTTATTTGTGTAACAACCACTGTCCATCACTGCACTGTACACAATCATCTGAGTCTGAGTCACTTTATTGTAGTGATATTATATATTACTGAACTGGAGTCACTTTAACTGCTGTTTGTTCACTGCTCAGAATCAAAGACATTTATTGTGCAGCGTTCCTGTGCCTTTAACCTTACAGTGTTGTGTTTTTTTAGTTGATTGTACATACTTATTATTATTTATCTTAATTTCTGATGCATGTTCTTTTTTCCAACTGTTTCTGAAACTTGCGTTGTGACTCTGCAATTTCCCCATCGTGGGACAAATAAAGGATTATCTTATCTTAAATGTACAAATCAGATTTAAATAGAAAAGTAGTAATAAAATATAAAATACAAAATCAAATAAGATACAATACCAGCTATATATAGTTGCAGGGACGTCATTAGAAACATGCTAATGCTAACCTATGCTACAGATTAAATAGTGAATAGTGGATTTTTAAAAAAAATGGTCAAAATGGCTACCCAATGCTTTTGCTTCAAACGTGTATCATCGTTTATGAAATAAATTGGTACAGAGCAGTGGGCGAGTATGGGGTAAGTGAAAGCAGGTATTTTTCAAAGCAATCATGCCTTGACTGCAGGAGAATCAAGATGATTTAAATAGGCATTAACCACTATCAATACAACTTTGAGAAGGTAAAATTAATTACTTTGAATATGCTCAAGAACTTCTGTTTACCCGATTTAACCCTGTGTCTCCATCCTCCTGCTGAGAGTTGAACTTCTGCCCTTTTGTGAGTGACAACCTGAGCAAACTACAAAACCATCTGACGTCAACAACAACAACAACAACAACAACACACAACTGCAGCTGCTACCGACTTATACTTACAAAATGATACTCCTCCATTTTAACCAATGGGAGTCTGCAAGTCTTTAATGGGAGGACAATCTAAGGAGTCCATTACAAGTCTTTAGTGAAGATTTAAAATGTGGAGGCGCTTAAAGAGAAGAGCAGGGGTCGGCTCAGTCTGAGACCAAGAAAACAAACATTCACCAATCTAGTTCAATGGCCTCTCATCAACTTTCTCTTTCTCTTTTCTTCACACTCTCACCTGACAGACCTTTAAGACGGTAGTGCGGCGTTAAGAAACAGCAGATTACAAGTTTGAGCTGAGTATTTTGTGAGGGTAGTAGCAATGATAGAACTAGTTTTTATGTTTAGATCCAGGAGTATTGTTAGAGATTCTGTAAGCTACAATATTGAGAGATGGGTACAAAAGAAGATACTAACTTTATTTGAAAAAATGCTAAATCAGACCCAAATCTAATCACCATGCTCAAGATTCCAGATGGGTGTCATATCTATTACCTCCTCTTTGTCACACTATCAATCTTTCCTCCTTATGTGCCCCAGGATCCACCCTCCATAACCTCTCTGCAGAGCCTGGAACGCTGCAGGCCACAAGTCAGAACCAGGCCCCCGCAGAGAACAGAGAACGGAGGGATAAAAGCTCCATCTCCAGACTGCAGCTTTACTCAGCCTTGTAATTTACTCCACCTTGGCCCAGACAGGAGCCAGCCAGATCCAAACCTTTTTCACACCCGCCATTGACACTCGTGTGCATACACCTACAATTTAGCAGCACCCTTGGAAACTACTGCGTATGTCAGCCATTAGGTCACGCTTTGGTAAGGCTGCAAAGAATGTATTGACGACATAAGAGGAAAACATACTATAGATTTATAATAACTACTCTATGGAAACATATTTCTTTCTTGCCTGTCTGGGGTCGCTGTAGCCAGTTATAATGCATGTTATACGTGTGTGGTAAAAAAGTTTAAATCTGGGGCGAGCACAAACAGACCTTGCCAGTAACTATAGCACCACAACATACAGAGACCACTGCAAAATGATCAGTTTTTCAGATTTGACTACTTATAGGTATGTCTTTGGACAAAAGGAGCATTTTTGTTTGAGTCTATAAACTACTGACAACATTTCTCCCAAATTCCAAATAAAAATATTATCGTTTAGAGCATTTATTTGCAGAAAATGACAAATCGTCAAAATAACAAAAAAGATACATGTTTTCAGACCTCAAACAATGCAAAAAACCAAGATCAAATTCATTTTAAAACAACATAATACTAATGTTTACACTTAAAGGGATATGCCACCCCCAGGTCAAATTTGGGCATCTCCCCACAGTCCAGAGACTAAAACAAGTGATGAAAAGCGTTTTCCTGCTCACCCAGCCATTGTCCGAGTCTGTCGCCACTGACCGCTGCGCGAGCTGCTGCTCCTCCGCCTTAGACTGGAGGCTAACGTCGCCAGAGAAAGATTTCGGCCAAAAGGAATTAATTTGCTTGATGCTTTTCCCAATTACTTTCTGTGTAGTGCGCATTCATATCGAGTGCAAATAAAGAACATGGCCGAATCATGCACCACGTTGTGCAACAGGGGAACTCCCTTCCCGGTGCGTAACTGGGATTCCCCTGGCAGCGTGCTGCGTGATTCGGCCATGTCCTTCCGCACTGAAAAATAGTTCCCACCCAAAATGACCAAGGCAAGCTCTCCGTGTTGATTTGCACATTTATTTGCACTCGATATGAATGCGCACTACACAGAAAGTAATTGGGAAAAGCATCGAGCAAATTAATTCCTTTTGGCCGAAATCTTTCTCTGGCGACGTTAGACTCCAGTCTAAGGCGGAGGAGCTGCAGATACCGCGGCGGTCAGTGGCGACAGACTCGGACAATGGCTGGGTGAGCAGGAAAACGCTTTCCATCACTTATTTTAGTCTCTGGACTGTGGGGAGATGCCCAAATTTGACCTGGGGGTGGCATATCCCTTTAAGAAGAGCTCAGAAATCAATATTTGGTGCAATAACCCTTATTTTTAATCACAGCTTTCATGCGTCTTGGCATGCTCTCCACAAGTCTTTCACATTGTTCTTGGGTGACTTTATTCCACTCCTGGTGCAAGAACTGAAGTAGCTCAGCTTTGTGTTTGTGTTGGAATTCAACAGATGCTGGAATGGAATGGCTGTAATACATGTAGAGATGCTGATTTCTTTTTCCCAGAGCTGTATTGCAAATACATTGTTGTAAAAATTGTTGTAAAATTGTTGTAAAGCAATGCCATACCTGCACTGAAATTTTTGCATCAATTTTGTCCACACAAAAGACCTCCTGGTTTTTTGCGTGTTCTGCGTGTTTCTCACATTTGTCTCTCGTTTAAACACTCAGACTGCGCTCTGACACGTGTGATAGCGCAGCATGACCCGGCGCGGAGCTGACAGCAGACCAAGGTCTAAACCTGGACTGGACCAGGACTAAACCAGGACTAAACCAGGACTAAACCAGGACTAAACCAGGACTAGACCAGGTGGATTAAAGCGCTGCACGCGGGTCTATTTCCTGGTTTCGGTTTCCTGGGGAGCAGCGAGGAGGGGACAGCACGCAGTCTGAGCGCATGAACGAGACCCATGCAGACCACCGTGGCTCCTCCTGATTTAGTCCAGGTTTAGTCCTGGTTTAGTCCAGACCACCGCGGCTCCTCTAGACCTCCTCTAGACCTGGTCAGGTCTAGAGGAGGTCTAGACCACCGCGGCTCTTGCATGGGTCTTGTTCATGCGTTCATGCACTCAGACTGCGTGCTGTCCCCTCCTCGCTGCTCCCCTCAGCCGTGACTCGAAACGAAACCAGGAAATAGACCGTGCGCAGTGCTTTAATCCACCTGGTCTAGTCCTGGTTTAGTCCTGGTTTAGTCCTGGTCCAGTCCAGGTTTAGACCTTGGTCTAGACCTGCTGTCAGCTCCGCGCCGGGTCATGCTGCGCTATCACACGTGTCCGCGCAGTCTTCTCCCCCCTCCCCCTTCCCCCCATACTTCACTATTAATAATTTTGTTGAAAATCTATGAAAGTTTGAGTGTTTAAACGAGAGACAAATGTGAGAAAAGTTTAAATCCAGTCTGACAAAAGCGTATAATGTGTGTGGCTGAGCGCGCATTATTTGAATTTTTGAGATTTCGCGTTTCGTAACTTGAATTTTCTTTCGTATCTAGAGACCAAAATTTACCATGAAGGCGTTTCGTAACTTGAAATTTTCATTTGTTGGGTCATTTGTAAGGTGAGGTACCACTGTATTAGGCATTCTTACAAAGCAATGCAATTTTCAACACATAGCATATGGGTTACATTTTAAATCCATTGTAGTTAATTTAAGAGTGACTTTACCTTGGGAGGAGAGTAAAAGACAGCATCCCAGCGCCATGACAACGCCCTTCTATCTTCTATCCTTAGCATTAGCATTAGCAGCTCCCTGTCAGCACAGCTCAATGCCTGTGCGTGCCTCCAACATGTCCTCAATGGCTTTACTGTCACACTGACCCACACAACCCTACTCAAACATCTGCCCACTGTTTCCCTCCCCCTCCCCTCTGGTCCCATCCCATAGTTGTATGTTTGTCCCCTGTCCTACTGTATCCCCCGCCCACCACGACTCTCCCCCGAGCCTCCCCTCAGGCAGCTACAGATGGTCCGACCAGACCCCTATCCCAGCCAAGACTACCATTAATCTGTTTATATAGTGCAATACAGGAAGAGCGCGTAGACGTACTAATCCGAACCGCGCAACCAATAGTGACCTGACCACTTAGCCCACAATACAGAGGGTGGAATGTAGTATAGTAAAAGTCAAAATAATTGAATTGAAAAAAATACAATTGATAAAAAAAATAAATAAATAAAAAGGGAAAAATCTGAATAGCATTATAATGATAGTAAACATTATAAGCAAGGGATGTCATTTTGCTAGTCGGATATCTGGATAAATAGGACAGAGTTGGGCAGGGAGGACATCCAGAGTAAAACCTCAACGACAACCACTGAATCCTATGAGGCAGTTGATTTGCCTGAAAATGCTACAATACAATAATTGTTTGTATTCTCCTTTGAAACGGCAAACTAATACATTTAAGCCTGCGAGTGTTAAATAGAAAGCAACTCACCTAATCCAAGTACAGATTAAATCCCTTTAAAAACACACCTCATTCACCTTGCCTTCCAAAAAGTCCAAATATGACCCTGAAATCTTCGGTCCATATTGAAAGTAATATTTCCAAAAACACAATACATTTGGGAGCGTTGCGTATCCTTCTGTTGACCGACCTGTGCTGTGATTAGTGAACACACGAGAGACATAGGAACAATAATACCAGGCTGTGGTTAATCCGCTAGCTCACTTCCTCCTGAATGTTGCGCCTGATGTGGACCTCTGGACTCGAGGAGCCGGGGACAGAGGAAATAAGTTTGGTTATAGAGAGTCAATTTTAGCAAAAGCCAAATGTGTACAAAGAAAACCCACTTTCAATACTGTGCTACCGAGTATCTTGGTTACAATGAGTGGATCTTTGATATCCTTAAAAAGAATACATCATGGATCATGGGATATAAAATATCATATTTTTATCATGTTCAGTGAAATTGCCTAAATGATGAAGGTTATTCATATTGCTTCATATTTATCATTCTCCCATAATTTGAAAGTATACTTTCCCTTTTTGCAGTTAAAAAATTGGATCAACATTGTTGAACACAAGCTTTTACAAATGGTGAGGAGCACTTCAGAACCAGCCATAAACATGTCCCACGTCACATTCTTCTGCCATTTGCCAAACAACATCACAAATGTCCAGGGTCACTATAGATGCCCTGTCTCCTTTTACTTTCACGTTTGTTTAGAGAACAAACAAAATCACATTTTTAGATGTTACTCTGTTTTTCTAAAAGAAGCACACAACAGTAATAAGGAACACAGACTACCCAGCCAACTATGTGGGCTCCATATGGGTTATATCTGGGCTTTGTATTGGCAGGGGCAGTGGGCAAACCCACGAGGGCCCACAAACACGGTTAGGGCCATCTAGGAAGCCCACAAAAGCGCATATAGGACCCACATGGGCCCAATAACTGCATTTCTCCAAATAGATCAATGACGTTCTATCGTTAACTTTATTTAGTGATCAGATCCATATCTGTGCACCTGGTCATTAAATCCTCCCCTTACAGTATATTGCTTACAGTTGCAGTAAAATCCTGACTACATTTCCTTTGCCAACAGCACACCACATTTTGGTGAATAAGTCACAAATCCACCATGGAGCAGAACGTAGTATTTTAGGAGCTACACCTTCTGGGACATCCTGCGGGAGTTCATCTGGGGCTTTGAAGAGCCACAGCAGGTGTGTCCCGCAACCTCACTGCGGAATGTTGGGAAAGGGAGGGCAAGAGAGGGGCAAAGGAGCAGCCTGCAGGGCCACTGATCTGCACACTGTAATCACACCAGCAACTTCCTGATCTGTGTCAATGTTTAATTACTAGTTCAAAATGAAAAATGGGTCAAATTCACTCCCGGCTGTTTATAGGCTCATAAAACCTCCCCCCATAGACATGGAGATGTATTATTTTCATGGGCAGGTGTTAAAATTACTTCATTTAGTTTTCCAGTCCTCTTCTAATCATTTCCACTAGGGGTGCTGGTGAGGTCATTCGTAAAGATGGTCAGCAAGTCAAATGGGTATTTTTATTATACATAAACTTCCAAACTCTAGATTTGAGAATTGGTTTTAGTTAAAGTACTAAATAGTGAATAGTGAGTAGCTATGGCAAATAATAGTTAATGATTGATGATTCACATACATGTGTTAAGTTATACTGAGCCAGGACTTTGTTAACCTTCATTTAACCAATGATACGTTTTTCAGTTATTATACTGTGAATTATAGTGGGACTTTCCTGTAAATAAAGGATATTCATATCAGAGCTGTGTAAAGATAATTGAATTACTTATAAAACTATAAAATATATAATAAATCTATTTTGTAAGTTGATAGAATAAGTGATTATAAATTAAATTTCCTTGATAACTGTGATAGTTGCTATTGCTGCGTATGTATTTGGTTTAGAGATGCAGGTATGTAAAATTACTCTTGTTTTAATTGCAGCACATTAAAATCTGTCTGATTTACATTTCCTGAGGTTCACCACCACATGAGCTGATGCTGGCAGAGGAGCAGCCCACACATGTACAGCAGAATCTCCAATGTGGAAACCCTGTGTACGGTCTACTGCACAGAGGACAAGATATTTGGATGTTTGGATGAGGGCCCGTCTGCTCTGGGAAACGCTGGAGTGAGTGAGGGGATGCCCATCAGATAGTCCTGTGTTTGTATTATAAAGCAGGCGACAATACCACACAATAGGAGCTTTGTTCTAGAGACAGAAAGGTTCATGCACAGGATAAGAAAGAACATATTGGGGAAGGCAATACATTAAAGTGCAATTATGTCTCATGGAGGAGCAGCGGCTCTACTCCAAACTCCTCCCATGTGACTAAGCTCCTCACCCTATCTCTAAGGGAGCGCCAAGCCACTCTGCAGAGGAACCTCATTTCGGCCGCTTGTATCCGCGATCATGTCCTTTCGGTCATTACCCAAAGCTCATGATCACAAGTGAGGGTAGGAACGTAGATTGACCGGTAAATTGAGAGATTTGCCTTCGATAATTTGCAGCTGAAATTGAAAACTCAAAGCTCTCGACTTTAACTGCACGTTATCAATAGGTCTGTAAAAAGTTCAGGTATAACTACTAAAAATACAACTTACTTTGATAGGGTTAAATACATGGACAGAATAATACCAGTTGACAAATATATGAGCTTAGGGTAAGTTTTTGATAAGGCCATAAATGACAAAGTAGACGTCACTTTCCCTGTTTTCATTCGGAGTGAGTGCAGCACTCGGCACACTTCCGGACACATGAACCCCCGCAAGGAGCGCTGTCCGGACAGAGCCTGCTTTCTCAGCTGCTTCACATTACCACAACAAAGTGCACAGAGCTGGTGAGCTTGTCTTTGAAATACTACGTCCCATCTCCAAATCTCCCCAGCGCGCAATATCAAGTGACAGGCACATGCACCACTCTCACTGGAACAAGGGGAGGCCAATCTACAGGTGGGGGATATATATACAAGAAAATAATTAAATTGTGGTTTGAAAGATATGCAGAAAATAGAAATGTACTTTTTCGCTATACATGTATTTGTAAACCTTTCATATTGAGGAGACTGTTAAATGTTAAGTGAGGCCATGATCTCTAGCCTATTCACTGGTATCACCTTCATCACTCTGTAACCCATGGATATGTTGTTTTCTTTGCTTTTTTTAACCATCAACAAACTATTAATTTAGCCATAAAGGGTTTGCGTGTGAGTGTGCAACCGTCTACCATTATTTTGATATTAAGCTCTCCTGACATTGCATCTTAAGTGCATTCAAGCTTGCAAACTTCACACTGGGACTAAAGTGGAAATTAAGGCTGAGTCCCATTACTCTGCCTTACACCTTCCCTTTCCCCTACCCCTTTATCTACATCTTTGTCTTGCCCCTTGATACGAATGTTCCCCTAAGAAATGGGACACCACTCGTTTACCGTTTGCGTCATCATCCCTTGCCTCTTCCTGGCTGCTACGTCTACAGAGGCGACAACAATTGATGCAAACAAATGTAAACAAATGTCAAGGATTATCAGGTACCTCAGCTCGACAAAAAAACTAGCTTGTTTATGCGTGAAAGTTAGATGAAAACGATAACGTCGGCTAAACAGACATCGCTACAATTAAAACCGCAGCAACAGTTCAGTAAAAGTAACGTAGAACATAAGCGTCATACCGTACAGGGCTCTCAAGTCTCACGCTTTGAGAGTGTGACACAGGCAAATCACATGCCACACATGGTATTTCTCATGCTGCAATTTAGTTACGCAGTTTAAGCGCAGCGCACAGTGCTTCTGTGCCCAGAAAATCGGTTAGGGCAAAATGATGGTAAAAGTATCTGGCACGCTCCTGTACATTTCCTTTGTAAAGCTACAGGAATGTTCTGGGGAGTATGCACTATGTTTTATAGCTCTGTAATGAGCAGGCAATTTTGTTCTGAGCTTCGCAACATGTTTATAGTGACATGGAACTGGTGATTTAAAGCAGTTAAAAGTGAAAACACATTGAAAGTAAGGTTTAATTCCTCCATGTGGGCAAACATAGCATTATTTATTATTGCTAACTGATTTAAACTGCGTCTATCATGAGCTAATCTTTCAGCTTTACTGGCCTGACTTCACTCGTGTCTTTACCAGGATTGGCAGGAGACAGGTCCCATTGGCTTTAAAAGGAACTTGGCAATGTCAGCAGTTTTCTGTGCTTAATTTTTTTTGCTGCCCTCAAGTGGTCAGATAAAATGGTTACTAGAGGATTTAATGAGTTTAAATATAAAAAAAAGCATCATACTCGGCCAAGGATAAGTAACACAGGGGGACCATGCAGACCTAGAAAGTTTGTTGACATTGCTAGAAGTAATATTCTTATTGCCTATAGAACAAAATGGTGTAGTTTTAATGAGTACTTTTCCCATTCAAGTGCCATCACAGTCAATCATAATATTCATATTATAGTGTATGACTATAAAATGGTTATTTGATGCCAGATATACTCTAATATTACCTTACTTTTCAGGCATAAATTGAATTGAATTTCTCCTTTTGCCATTTTCAGACATAAATATATTTTAATATCACTGAGAAAATTCTAATGTTTCAGTGTCAAATAGACCTTTTGTGAGACAAAATTCCACTTAAATACCAGGATTCTTTCATATCAATAATATCCATGGAGTTCAAAATCTTCTAATATGCAAAACAGATACAGCTTCTCCGATTTCCCACAGACTTCTAACCTCACAGAAAGAAATCTAACTGTCAAAGTCTAAAAAACAAACAGAATACAGCTCCGAGCTCTGAATGTGCAGTGAGAAAAAGGAGCTAGTGCAATTAAACTGGACAACCATAGTAAAAGTCTCTGCGCAGGAATACAGGGAGTTCCCGATGTCATTATGTTCCAATTAAAAGCTGATTTGTTCCAACAAGCCACAAAAATAATCCAACAAGTTGTAAACCCTCTGCTCTCTTGTGCCCTGCAGTTTTGTGGCTTGGTCTAACATTTTCCTATTCGTTTGAAGAAAGAAACAAAACTGTTTTTTCCTTTACAGAGATTAAACTGAGCAGACACAACAGACACTTTGTGATTCATCCTAATGGAATGCACAAGCAGATGATGCTATTAGGCCAAGTTACAAGTCAGATCTGCAGAGAGGCCAACCCACTCGCAGTAAGAATGCTTGCTTTTCAAGGTATTTATATATTTTTAACTGTAATTGAACAAATAGATTCTCAGTATGGCATAAAATGTTTTATTGTAATGCCTCCATAGTGAATGTATAGCAGGTTGCTTAGTTTGTGGTATCATTATTATGTTTTCCTCCAATACTCCAATACCCCATATACTTCATACATAGTACTTTGAGTTGTAATGTTTAACAGTTGGCCCATTTTGCTGAGCCATGAACATTTGACTAGGTCCCTCTCCCAGCCACAAGGGCGACACAGCAGTTCGTTTTGGGCCTGTGCTTTTGCCCCGTCAGCGAGGTCACTCAGGGTCAGAGTCTGAATTTGACCAACTTTTACCTTTGACCCCCAGACGCCTCATTATTGGCTGAGCGCACAGACTGGGAAGTCAGCAAACATCAGTAAACACCGGGGAAAATCACACACAAACCTGGCAATGATTAATTTATTAAGTGTTGCCACGTTGGAATGTTTGGATTTGTAGTGAGTAGAAAAGTAATTATTGTTATTGAGCCATTATGTGCAAAGGAAGAGGCAGCCTTGGTTAATTTGCATCGCACTTTGGCAGCAATTTCCTCCATAAAGAGCGATGATCAAACATTTAATCTCAAGCACCACTAGCGGAAAATTGACAACAACACATGGACTTACTACAAACAAGAAACAATTATAACAGAAAATAGTAACACAATATATAAAATCCAGTCAACTAAAAGTGTCTAGACCTGATTATTAATAAGAAATAACACTTTTGGTGAGACAAATCTGCACACTTGAATACAACTTATTGCTAATTGTCCCAGAAATGTCCATTTTTCAAGTGCGTTATACATTATTGTGCATAATACGTATTTTTTTTATTTTGTATGTATATGAAGTTGCAAAAGCATGTTAAATGTGGTACTTAGGGTTGTCAAAAAAGGCACTAATTGATTTAAAAAATTGAGTATTAATTATATAAAAACAGGACAAAAACTTTTCTGGACTAGTTTTAACAGCCTTGAGGAAGCCCAGATCATAACAGAAAAGCAACTACAATTATTTGTGTTAAAAATACAGCTCTTGAAAAAAATAAGAGACCAAAATTGCAGTTTTTCAGATTTTACTACTTATAGGTATGTGTTTGGGCAAAAGGAATATTTTTGTTTGAGTCTATAAACTACTGACAACATCTCCTCCAAATTCCAAATAAAAATATTATCGTTTAGAGCATTTATGTTCAGAAAATGACACATGGTCAAAATAACAAAAAAGATACATGGTTTCAGACCTCAAGCAATGCAAAGAAACAAGATCAAATTCATTTTAAAACAACATAATACTAATGTTTACACTTAAGAAGAGTTCAGAAATCAATATTTGGAGCAATAACCCTTATTTTTAATCACAGCTTTCATGCGTCTTGGCATGCTCTCCACAAGTCTTTCACATTGTTCTTGGGTGACTTTATTCCACTCCTGATGCAAGAACTGAAGTAACTCAGCTTTGTGTTTGTGTTGGAATTCAACAGACACTGGAATGGAATGGCTGTAATACATGTAGAGATGCTGATTTCAGTGATCTCTTATTTTTTTTTCCAGAGCTGTACATTCTAAAATTGTGCTTTTATTAGTGTGGTATCGAAATCTGCTTCAAGTATTGCGCTCAAACCCTTTCGTGACCTTAATTTGTATTCTTCACACTGTATGCAAATTTAGGATTACAGTGTTTTGTCATTTTGAAACAAGGCAGCCATTGCTCTATAACATAATACTTGAAAACACTATAGCGGTGCTAATAGAGGCGTTTATGCCTGAGACGCACAAAAACACCATAAAATCTCAAACGACCTGCTTCTTTAAGTACACCTACAATTTGTGCTGCTCTTAAATCAGCGTGCACCCCGTTTACTACTCTGTCTTCCTGTTTCGCTACAGAGGCCTGTGAGGCTCATAGCATATCGTTTAACGCTCTTTAGGGTCACAGCTGACTCCTATTGGATCGTAATGGGTGTCCTGCTGCGTTTGTCCCGGGTTCTCCGCTTTCCCCCGAACTTTTGTAGTGGGCTGTGTGGGTGGGTCCAGTGCTGGGAAGGAGGAGCTTGTCCAAAACCTACTCTCTTGGTTTTACTTCTTGTTAAGATTGTGTTATGCAAAAAATAAATCAGGTACATCTGTTAGTGGAAGAAAATTGACTTATTTTGCATAAATTTCCTATTTTGACCCAATACTATATTTTGGAAACTATAGCCAATCAGCATTTCTGACTTACTTTTTCTTTATTAGTGACCTAAACCAGTTAGTTTCTAAAAACTAACTGAGTGAAACAAAAACATATCTTTCGATTAGCTACCAACCAATACCACCAAATCATGAATACACTTGGACTAAACCAGGACTAAACCAGGACTAAACCACGAAGAACACTGGCAGACTAAAGAATGTCTCAGTTAGGTCTAGATGAGAAGAAAGTGAGAGATCAGAAATGAGAAAACCAGGGGTGTGCTCTCACTTTTACACACTACTTCAACACTGGGGACTAAACTCTAAACTATCTAAACCTGGACTAGACCAGAACTAAACCAGGACTAGAGCTGGACCAAACCAAGACAAGATCAGAACTAAACTGGGTTGAGACTATGACCAAACCAGGGCAAGTAGGAACGCAGCTGAGAACTAACCCACGTCTCAACCAACACATAACTTCCTCTCTGTGTCCATTGCCTGGAGGTACAGACTTGGTTTTTAGTCAAACAAATGAAAAAGTGCCCTCGGTGACCTCATGCTTTTGTTCACTCCTCGTCTCACGGGAACTGGTTTAAAAGAGAGAATGATTCTGGAAGTTTACTGGAAGTGCATGCAGTAACTGTGAGTGTAATAAGAAGATTAGAAGAGGGAAAGCTATTGGAGCAGTGTGCGGTGAGGACCCTGTTACAGGAAAAGAGATGGACTTTATAAAAAAAAAAGGTGCAACAAAAGACTTGTGTATGGTCAGACTGCACCAGTGATTTTACCTTACAGCCAGGTCAGATCCAAGAAAAACACACTTGACTAACAAAAGGAATAGAGCAGGTAATTTATCTTTCAACAGCCCGTTTGTCCCATAAACCAGATTTTCATTTACTGGAATGATAGAAATGTTTGCAAATACAACACTGTCTCCTAAACTGTAGTCCTTCTTACTAGACAAATGTTGCAGTGTGTTAAATATTGTTGTAATATTGTAGTACTGTGGTGGTTTTTGAATGAAGATTATTATTAGATTTAACTCTCTTCCTTTCCTCCTGACATTGTATTAGCCATCCACCAGGACTAGATCAGTACTAAACTAAGGTTAGACCAGCACTAAACCAGGACTAGATTAGGACTAAACCAACATTTTCCAGAGGTGAGGGGCAAAGAACAATTTAAAAATAACAAATTTTGAGGTATGATGTATTGCATAAGAAAATATAGATGATAAATGATAATATTGAAACTAATTTATGCCGCTGACACACAAACCCAAGAGCATATTTAAACCTCTCAATCTACAATATTGTTAAAAACACTTTAGTATTTAGTTTGTATCTATAAAGAGTAAAAGTTGTGTCCTTAGGCAAAGCACTTCACCTACATTGCCTAGAAAGGAAGTGGAGTGTGCATCTGTGCCCTGCTGTGGCTATTCTAGCTGTGGCTAGAATAATAGTTTACCACCACCAGGTATGGAGTGAATGAATAATGATCTGTAATAAATGCAATGATTAATTAAGTATTAATTCAATTATCTAGAGCTGAAATTGTATTGTATTGTACTTAGTTACACTTGGTTAGAACAGAGATGTTAGCCTATTGTGAGGATTTATCAGGAGCTGACTCTAGTTACGGTAGTAGTAATAATATTACTCCTTCAGAAGTATGCGATTTATCTAATTATCTGATTTAATAGTTTGAAAGTATCAAAACATGCTCATAACAGGACCACAAACACCCAGGCAGACTTATTCTTCATCCACACGACAATGTTTTTTAGTGGAAACGGAGAGGTTTTTATTCGTTTTAGCCTTTTGTCCACATGACACCTGTGTTTTTGGTGGGCGAAAATGGTGTTTTTTGAAAACAGGTTCCAGAGTGGAGTCTGAGAAGTCTGAGAATGCCGGGTTGCGTTATCATGGACAAGCAAAATGCAGCTTTGGAAAACAATGACGTCGCCATGCTTGTTTGCGGAAGAGAAAAGGACTTTATGCAGTATTGTGTTTCCGGTGGCTCTGGCTGTTTACTGTTTACAGCACCACATATCAATGTGGCATATGTATTACATCGTTTTCACTCAATGCTAAGTTTTCATATGGACGCGAATTTTTTTCAACCAGCATAAAAATCCAGGAGCGTTGTCGTGTGGACGTAGCCTTACTGTCACAACTTGAATGTGTTTAGTCTCCATGACTTGCTTTAACGACTGCCCATCTTGGGTGGAGCTGCTTAACGAAGCCTGACTTGATTCATTCACAGTGATACGACAGACTATTTATAAAAATCCTGTCTGAGCGAACACATTCCATCTGCCACTGTTCTGATGGATTATGGGAAACTGAGTTCTTCAGACATCACCACATCGACAGTGTCCCGAGACAGTTCAAAACACTGGGAATGCATCACCTAAACTAATCCACTGTACCGTGCAGCTGCCCATACGTCATGGAGTTATTCGGCATGTGACAGGTTCTGAGATCAAAGCTCAAAGTGCTTTAGGTCTCGGGTCAGTGCTGAAGCTGTTAAGGTTATAGAAACACAGTGTGACTGATGTAGTTAAATAGAAACGTGCTGCTTATTATACACGGCTACATGTTGTTGTGAACTATTGGAACTATTGGTGGAATTCAATGTTATAGGAGTAGTCAGTCAGGGGGTCATTTAAGCAAACTAGAGGTGGGAGATGTATTGAAAAAAGGATCAAATCTTAATGGTCGTTTTGGAGATGTAATACTACGAGTTAATAATAAAATATAAAACATAATATTTTTTGTAAATGTCATCAACCACTACACTAAACCCTTTTCTGCATTCTGATTTTGACATAAACCAATGCTATTTTAGCTTTAGCTCTGCCCAGATTTGCTTTAGTGCTGTCTTGGTTTGCCCGAGGTTAATTAATGTTGAGTTCAATTTTAGTATCACCTTATTTTATCATCATCCTAGCTGGCACTTAGTAGCTAAGTTTAGATTTTCTCTGGGGTGATACTTGATGTGAGAATAACGAGGCAGATGTTCTGACCAGACCTCTTTGCTACATGTGGACAGGACTACAGACTGTTACATAAGCGTCTACAGTCTTTCTTCACTAAATTTCCTGAGTAAACAGTGGTCTTTGTGCTTGGGCTGCATCACCGGATCACTCATATTCGGCAAAACAAAACCAGCAGACAGAAAATAGGCAAAACCAGTCACGGGAAAGACAGGAGAGGTTTGGAACAGACAATAAGAGCAAAGTCTGACAGGAATGGAAACCTCCTCTTAACTCACAAATCTGGTCAGTGACATGATACTGAACTGAACTGTCTGTTCTGAACTGAACTGTCTGGGTGGGTATTTATTATATTCCCCACAATGAACTGGCCAGGAATGAAGAAGCAGCTTGGATGAGCTGCGAAACGTATTCCAACGAATAAACTTTTGTCCAGTTGACAAATTGAATTTCTCCTTTTGCCATGCAGTGATTATAGTTAAGGTTAGGGTCTGTTCCCAGGTAATGAATATAAGTCATTTTAATGTCCCCAAGAGGCATGGAAACTCCATGTGTGAGTGGAAAATGCACGAGGAGAGAGTGGCATCACACACTGGCACAATCAGAGCTGCATCCTTGCTCTCGCTCAACCATCATCTACGGGAGAGGGAAATGTTTATGTCACTTTTTTGCCATCTTGGGGGATAGACAGCTCATTGCAAACACTAACATTTACCTAGCTAGTACTAAAATGGAGTATACATTTTTTTTTAAACAGAACCAACCTACAGCTCTGGAAAAAAATATGAGACCACTGCAAAATGATCAGTTTTTCTGATTTTACTACTTATGTGTTTGGGCAAAAGGAACATTTTTGTTTGAGTCTATAAACTACTGATTTTCCCCAAATTCCAAATAAAAATATTATTGTTTAGAGCATTTATTTGCAGAAAATTACAAATAGTCAAAATAACAAATATGATACATGTTTTCAGACCTCAAATAATGCAAAGAAACAAGGTCAAATTCATTCACTTAAGAAGAGTTCAGAAATCAATATTTGGTGCAATAACCCTTATTTTGAATCACAGCTTTCATGCGTCTTGGCATGCTCTCCACAAGTCTTTCACATTGTTCTTGGGTGACTTTATTCCACTCCTGGTGCAAGAACTGAAGTAGCTCAGCTTTGTGTTTGTGGAATTCAACAGACGCTGGAATGGAATGGCTGTAATACATGTAGAGATGCTGATTTCAGAAAATAAAAAAGTAGTGGTCTCTTATTTTTTTTCCAGAGTTGTAAGTGTAAACCAAGTAATACATGATGTTGCATTAAAAAGGATCACAATCCCTGGGTCACCTGGGCCTTTCTGTGGGGAGTTTGCATGTTTCTCCCCGTATCTGGGTGGGTCTCCTCAGTGTGTTTCCTCCTAAAACATGCAGAGCAAGTCAAATCCTCCAGTTAAGGTAGTCCTGACCAAGATGAGCTCAAGATAATGGAGGTAGACCCCTGAGTGCTCACAGCTCTTGAGGAGATGCCCCAGCAACATTGCAGGATGGGTCAAATTCAAAGGACCTTATCTGATTTCTGACCCTAAAAGGAGGAAGCACTAGTTCCAAGCTAACCCTTTGACACATGTTCATATCCAGAAGCATTCATTTCCGAATTGACTAAAACAGCCCAAATCAGATTCAAAATACATTGGACTAGGTCTACAACTGAACCTCAAATCAGAGCTGAATTAGGATAAACCAAAACTAACAGTAGATTTAGACCAAGAATAATCCAGGTCTTGTTTGGCCTACACTTTATATTTTGTGCAATTTATAACTACTTCAAATGCAAAAGAATCCTCATCTTCACTCAACCAGCCTTGAGTACCACAGTTTGAGAAGCACTGGCCTAAACCAAAACCAGCAGGAGGAATGGCAAAGAACTGAGCAGTCTAAGCCCCAGTCCTTTCAGTCTGAACAAAGAGAGGGATAAGTCCACACTAGATCCTCTAGAGTATTGCCCAAAGTTATTGAACTACACCCAGGCACGCAGATTAACTTTGCACAGCATCCCACAGAGGAAACAGAGCTGGGAGTACAAGACAAACTTTTGCCCCATGATGCCCCAAAAAGACACAATTCTGTTCTATTGTCACTGTAAAAACCAGTTATGAGAATACAAGTCAACATTCTCATACAGATTTGATAAAACTACTTTGACTTCCTGTGGCTGCATGCTCAGGGCTTACGTGAATATCAAAACCATAAAAAGTACAACAATGAATAAGCAAAGTTGGGCCAATATAGAACAAAAATGGCATGACTTTGTATTATTTAAAACTCAGTGTCCCTGTGGACATGGCCACAAATGCTATGAGAATATAAATAAGCTACTTCTGCTAAGACCAGCCCAGCAGTGAACCATGTGAGTGTCTATGGGAAAATTGTAATACCACAATAATGAAATCTCTGATAAGACAAATGTACAAAATATTTACAGATGCACTGTACACACAGAAATAATGTTACTTACCTACAGATAATGAGCGGAGGATGGCAGAGGAGGGAAACATGAAAGAAAAACAAAAAGGCACAAATTAGTTTCATTATATTAACCAATAAAATTACACAGTATAGTTACTTCTGGCTTTTTTTCCTGCACAGACAGACAGAAGAGATATGGACTCACAAAAAAGACACACGTTTATTACATCGATTTCTGATCTACGTTATAATGTTGTTTCCTCCTCAAATCATACCCAGAGATGTGTTTTGTTTCAGTTACACACGTTTAACACACAAACTCTGCATATTTAGGCTGAATTCTTCTCTGAAACAGAAACAGACTCTGTTCCACCTTGATGACGTGCTGCCATGTGCTAATACAGAAAGTGCTCCAATGTGTTTTTAAACTCAACTACAACTCGACTACAATCATTTGGATGATTTCAGCCCTGGAACATTTTGAGCTTTGGAGATGTGGACAGACTAATAATAAAAGGATTACTCAAACATGTGTGAATGAAACAAAACACGACTTCAGGTCTGTTTTTGATGAGGTACATTCTAAGATGGCTTAAAGCTCACAAGAGTCTCTTTTTGTGCATAATATAGATAGAACCTTTGAGTATTAAGTATTTGCTCCCAATTTTACACACAAAAACAAATAGTTACTTTGAAAAACGCCAAGATAGAACCACATAATGTCAACAGTAAGTTCTGGCTTGTTATCTCAGAAGTCTCTGGGGCAGAATTATCTCAAAAGTAGCTGTGCCAGATTGTTTGTCTTTCTCTTTACTGCCCCTCAGAGAAATGCCTATCTCGAACAGAACATTTTGAGCCCGTCGTGTCCAAAAACCAAACATCTTCACCTCATTTTCATTTCACTTTCTCTTCCTCTATCTCTCTATCTCTTCCCGCTAAGTCCCTTTTTGAGAACAGTGTTACAGATGCCAGACTTTGTTACTATTTGACAGGACACAGCTCAAGTATCAACCCATCCCAACGCTTAGTATTCACAGCGGACAAATAAAGGAAAAGTCTGAGTATGAAGGCCAAGGGAGAGAAAGTAGGTCCAGCAGTTTGAATACGCTGCTCCGGGGCGTAAGAGCGTTGGAAATGGCAGGACACAAGAAGAGATGTCAGTGTGCATTGAAAGCGTAGCAGTCAGAGCTAGCGGTGTTACAATCTTTTTATTATTCTGTGCGGCTAAAGAGCGTCTAAGCCCTGTAGATTTGGTATTTTATCTTGTCTGCGGTATCTGCTATAAGGCTGTGCTGTTTTGCTCTCCTCGATGAACTGTGTCCCTGCCAGGGGTATATCAGGCAGTGTACATTTTCACATAACAGCATAAGATGAGAAAAGTACTCAAAGTATTTTTATATAGAAAGATAACGGTAGTAGTTAGTATAGTGGTACAAAATAAGACGTTACAGACGTGTCCAAAGCTTTGGCAAATGAATGATTTTGTCTGGGAGGGCATCCAACATAAAACCTGACAAATCAAGTTTCAAATCAAGTGCACTAAATGAAAAAAGTACTTGCAATTTAAGAGGTACTACAGGTAAGCTTAAGTGTATACTAGTATTTCCAAATCAAACTATTTACTAATACTAACAGTTTTACTATTTTTACTGTAGTATTATGTTATGTACAGTATATTAATGCTGAGTTTGAATATTTCCTTAAAGATGCACTATGTAACCTTTTGGTTGGGGGTCCGTCACCTGCTTGTTTCTATGGATACGTCACTGCTCTGCCTGGAATGTTCCCCAATATGACATTAAACAGCTTTATATTTTTTCAATTACAGGTGGTTTTATTGCTCATTACCAAGGAAAACAGGCATTCTGTGAGTGGGGTTGCCTCTCCACAGATCTGACCTGTAACCTGTTCCAGTTTGGTCTCCATGAAGATAGAAAGGTTTAATACCGTACTGTAAAACATTCCAGACGGAGCAATAACATCTTCATCGAGAAAAGCATTTGACGGACCCCTCCACCAGAAAAGTTCCCCAATGCACTTTTAACTCACACAAATGAGTGTGTGCTTTATGTCTTAGCTGCCCGTGGTGACATTTCCAGTGAAACTCTTGTCGTAGTGATGTTAAATTAGCGGGAGAAGAAGAAGTGACATGGAGCTATGACACTGCTGCATATGCGGAGAGTCGTACTCAAGTTCAGAACCACAAGAATGTAGGCCACTCTCCTCTTTGCCCGGACACTGGAAGGCCTCTACAGTAAAAATAGCAAAAAGCAGTTTACAGTTTAGTGATGGATAAACTTACACACACAGGCATTAAGTCTATGAATATTTAAAAGGCAAAGGGTTAAATAATGGATGTAGCTCAAAATAAAGGATTTTCTTCACAGTAAAGTGCATGGTAAAGTAAAGTGATGGAGGTAGTTTATTGGGTTTAACTCAGTTGTTTGTTTGTTTTTTTTGCTTGAAGTGAAAAGGTTATAATAGTTATTTAACTTTTTGAATTTTCTACAATAACAAAATATCAGTTGTTTATATATTCAGATTTTGTGCACAATGCATAGTTAAAATTAGTGTTGCAAATACATCAAATTCAATGCAAAAAAATATTCGCTTGACTTATTCTGGTGAAAAGTGGTGGTCCTAAGTTGCTATCTACATTATAGGGCAAGCTACATAAAAACACAACGATATCTAATAAATGAAATTGTTGCTATTTATTCGAATACATTTATTGGAACAGTGCATATTTAAATCTATAGTTTAATAGTTTCGATGTACAGTATACTAACAAAAAGTACTTACGATTTTTAGACTGTTCATTCAAACTAGTAAAAATGACTCACCAAAAAGTCAAATGTACATAAAAATATTCACCTAAAACTTAAAAACCCTGTGTGATTTCAGTTGTCAGTCAGTATCAACACCTCATAGATATACTCCTGGACTGTACACTGGGTTGCCAAACTGAAACCATAAATAATCTATATGAATACCCGTAGGACATGCTCTAGTGTCTTCATGTGGACACTTTCTAGCCTAAACAGGCAAAACCAAGTGTCATGTGTTTCTGGAGCCTGTCTGGTCTAAGTGAATACTGTAGACTGAAGCTTATTTTTCTTTGCTGGACATTTTGGGTGTGGAGGTGTATTCCGTTTGGGTGGCTGCCGTGGCTGCTGACATGTGGACCACCGGAGAGGAAAGAGACAGTAAAAAGACAAAGGTGTCCACGCAACAAATGTCTTTTTTCAAGTCCAGACTCAAGGAGGAGTTGTTCAAGGTCTAATCTGATACAAATGTAAGTAGCATCTGAATTTACGATAACAAAAACAATAAGAGCCAATTTGTCTTGTAATTCAGAATGATGGCATTTGGTTACTGCTTAAAGGTGCATTGTGTAACTTTTCTAGTGGAGGGCCTGTCACCTGCTTGTTTCTATGGAGATGTCATTGCTCTGTCTGGAATGTTCCACAGTATAACATTAAACAGCTCTACCTTACCTTTATTATACTACTGGTTGTTTTATAGCTCAAAAATAGGTAGAAAAACAGGCATCCTGGCTGTGAGCAGGATCGCCTCTCCACAGATCTGACCTGTAATTTGGTCTGTTTTGGTCTCCATGAAAAGCACATGACGGACCCTCCACCAGAAAAGTTACACAATGGACCATTAAGATGAGTTGCAGTCAAGAAAGAAATTAAAGATTAGACTGGATTTTTACTTTGAAAGCACAGCACACTCCTACAAATGTTCTAAATTTACAATTTAGCAATTTATCCCTAAAACAAAATTATTTTTTGTTACAGGCATAATATTGTTTTCTTTTTAACCACAACACGCCTTCTGGTTGGGATCAGTGAGTGTAAGAAACCTTTAAATGAAAATGTGAATCTATTGTGTGATATTGGACTTTGTGGTACACTTCATAATCCTCGATGAAAACTCAGAGTGTATATTATTTTTATTAGGGTTTGTGCTAATGAAATGCATGTTGTTGTAGTATACATTTTACAAAGATGTGTGTCTGGTCACCAGTGAATCTTCCATTTCAAATGGGTATGATTGACAGGTGGATTAGCCAATCAGAGACACACATGGTCCATCTGCATCTGTATAAAAAAAATAAAGGCAAAAAATATCACAGGGAACTAAGCATGTGATTGAAAAAAACAAAAAACAAAACCCAAAACAAATCTGATCACATTTGGCAATGTTTGAGACGTGTGGGAGTGAAGACCAGATTGATATAATAAAAATACAGAATGATATCATTCTGGATTTGCCAGGTAATATGCAGTAGTGTTGGGGCAATGCACAAATCATTCTATTAAGTGTAACTAATAGAAATATGCAGTTATAAGTGGATGCGAAAACAAAACAAACAAAAAAATTGTATCATTATTGGTCTGCTTGTAAAAGCATAGCTTTTTCCAACCAAACCAACTCACAAACCTGTACTTTGTGTTCTTTCCTGTAATTCAATGCTTCTCATACAAGCAAAAACATAATCAAGATAAAAAACAAAGTCATTTTCATGGGACATTATCATAACAAGTGCATGGTTCGAGCCCTTTCCCCCCTTAAGCACCAGTGGGAGACTGAGCCATGTAATAAAAATACACAAGCCTTTAAATCTGCTCCAGGAGACAAAATCAGAGCCCACAAATACAACATCTGTTTGGGATACACTGCTGCCATCACTGCCCTGGGACAGAGGAGGAACCAGCACCAGCTGAACAAATAACACTTGGACATATAGTGGTTTGGGACGAGGGCGTGTCCGAGAGGGGAGAGGCTGCTCTGTGTGTGTGTTTATGTGTGTGCATGTATGTTTGTGTGTGTGTGTGTGTGTGTTTATGTGTGTGCATGTATGTTTGTGTGTGTGTGTGGGAGGGGGGGGTCATACCATGACAGTCCATACTGATAACATGGGGAAAGTCCAGTTTCTACAATAAAGGGGATTTCTGGATTCAAATCTGCAAGTCTATTTTGTTGTTAGGCTGTTTCTACTTTAGATTTGTTTGATAGGCCTGTTTTGTCTAATTTGGTCAGGACATAGTCCCGGTCAATTCCACATTTATTCTCCCATGGTTTAGTCCAAGTCGAGACCTGCTATAGTTTTGGTGATTCTTTAAAACCCAAATCCTTTTCCAAGTAGAACTTTTTATAAGGAATTTGAAAATGAGACCAATTTCCACAGTATTACTGTGCAGTGAGGTATGAAAGTTGACTAAATGCCATGTAAAATCAATGAGAAGCAAAGTGAAGGTTTGATTCTTGTGTAAACAATATAATAGCTGTAATTATGTGGTTGTAAAACCAGGAGGAATCTGAGATTTATTAGGCTGTCCATACGGGACAAGAAATGTACTGTTTGGAAAGTCCAGTCTATAATGGACATAATGAAAGCTATTCTCATTCACCAATGTGACACAGTGCAACTGTGACAAAGACATGGGTCGTCCCAGAGTCTGTGCCAGGACACTGGAGAGGGGACACCTGCTGTCCTCAGGCTCTGATAAATCTTTTTGATATGAATAGAGATGAACAATGCTTATACAGACTTTACACCTTCATCATCAACCCATACCCATTATGTTGGAGTGAAACTGGAGCTTTCTATGCATGCCGTTTCCAAATACAAAATGTTTTTTATTGTATTGTATAACTTATTCCTCACTTTCATAAAGCTTTCCTAGCGTCCTAATTATTCACCATGCTGAGTTTATAAGCTCTTTATCAGACGGTCAGAATAGACTATAGACTATACCATAGACTATATCCTGTATACACTTTTTCATGTGATATTGCCATGCTGATTTTGCAATAAGTACCATTTAGTCCATAGTATGCAGCCCCAGCAGTTCTGTGATTACATGTTAGTGCCAGTGGCCTCTGCACAAAGTTGCTGAAGTTGCGTCTTTGGTCTGTGGTATGCGCGTTGTCAGTCCACTCTGTCATACACAGAAACTTAGTCTGCCAAAGCAACTGTGTTTCTCCTCAGCTCTGCTCCATGCCCATAGACCTATCTCACAACCGAAATATCAGGAGTCAGCCCGTGAGGAGTGGTCCCCAGGCTGTCCGCCCATAGGAGCAGCTGCATTGTACTTTATACAGCCCGCAGATAGAGTTTCCACAGGGTCTATTCCCATAAGGATTTAGTTTCGTTTGGACTTACCATTCTGTGCTTTTGTTTATGGCTCGGAAAAGAAAGTCATGCAAACACTAATCAAATGGAGAAACTCACACTCGCCAGACCTTTAAGACACAGGAATATATATTAGATGCTTTCATTGCTCTTTGCAGCTCATCAAGCATTTGGTGAATTACTTATTTTGATAATTTTGTTTGCTCTACACTAGTTACAAGGACGGATACTTTAGTAAGAATCAGAACAAACAACTAAAAAAACAATGTGTCAATCTAATATTTGAGGAATTAATTTTGAATTGCTATTTCAAGTGAATTGCTTTAAAAATGACCAAACAGAAAGTGACATGGAAGATGGAATAGACATATTGTATAGAAACATGGTGTACAATTAGAGTCATTGATACAAACACCATAGTATTGCAAGATGAAGTCACATGATTCCAGCTGTAGTCGCCTCACAGTGCTGCACCCAGAGATTTCCAGATCCTACACTAGTCAGGACTACCTTAGCTGGAGGACTTTTAGTGTTTTGGGTTGATGGAGAAACCAGAGTGCTCAAAGGAATCCAGATATGTGGAGCAACATGCACATTTGACACAGAAATGCCCCAGAACCTTTTTGCTGTGAGGCGTGAATGCTAATTGCCAGTGTGCCATCATTAAGGACCTCATATACCAGACTGCAGCTTCAAATATTTCTTAACAGAGAACACATGCAAGCAGCCAAAGCTTGGACATAAACATTGACTAAATAGTTACAGTGTTTTGTAAAGCCAATTAGTTTTGTTCACTTTCCCCCATCAACCCAAAACATGCTCCAGGTAAAATCCTCCAGCTTAGGTCCTGACCAAACTAAAGCAAGAAGATCATGGAGATGGTCCCCGGGTGCAGTAATGTGCTGCCCACTGCTCCTAATAATAACAGGATGGGTTAAATGCAGAGAAGAATTTCTCCAGTGTGAGATCAATAAAGTCACTTCTCTTAATGTGCCTCCTGGCTGTTATAGATGCTAGTCCTCGCTAACTCCCTCTGCATGCTGCTGATATACACACACATCATTACACCCATTGCTTGAACAAGGTGTTAATTGGTCCGGCAGTAAATTGAGATGGCCAAACAAATGCGCTGACTGGTGAGAGTGGAGCTAAACTTGGCTCAGTACAAAGTTATTCTCTTGTTTCTCATCTGAGTGGCTGGAGCGATAGCATGTAAAGGTCAAGGTGCTCTGGGCTCTGGCTTAGCAGCGTTTTCTTCTACTCCGTGCACCAAAAGGATCAGTGCACATGAAAGGTGGGCCCCACGACTGATGTTTACATTTCATTTTGGCCTTTATCTGCCAATCCACCACCTGACGGTAATCTTTTACCTTATATAGATGTGGCCTGAGTCTCCCATGTGAGCGAATGCAGAGGAGCTCCCTGGAGTCCTGGCTGTCCCTTCCCATAACACAGGCATTAGGAGGAACGAGGCTCTAGGAGCCCATATAAGACCCCTGCACAATGAGTAAGATCAGGACAGGGGAGGGAAAAGTAGAGAAAATGTATGTGATGTATGAAAGTGAAAAAAATTGCTTACGATCATGATCATCACATAAGTAGGCCTTTTCACAAATTCATTTTCTTATCCTGTACAATGTATGTGATGGTTTGATGTTTTTTATTCGAATACAAATGTGATATTGTTGCCCTTAGAATCTTTCCCTGTCATTGCTAAACTGAAACATCTCTGCTCTGTTTGTGTGGTAGCTGTGTTAGCGTTCACACATTAGACTAAATGTGCAAACCACCACTTAGACCACTGCGGATTTACATGGCCAAACCACAGGGCTTTCTGTTGACAAACAGCCCCATTCTCATAAAACACTCTCTGTGTTGTAATAAATTCGTTGGCTGGAGTTTTAAAGAGGACTGGACTCAGCAGCAGTCTGACCACACCACAGCTAAAGGCCAAAGCCTCAATACAAACACACCTCATTGTTTGGATTATTCTTTTGATTAATTCTGTGTTGATTTATAGGCAGGATACCCCTCGCAACCAGCTAAAAAGTGTCCAACACAAAGTGGATATTGTGATTGAACAGATAATCATCTGTTTAGAAGGTAGTGAACCACTGGCACCCATTTTCTACTTCACGATTAGAACTGGCAGTCCTGTGGATAAATTATCAACTTTTGCTTCAATATGTTTGCGGTATAGGCCTATGTAGATGAGTGCTCTTTAAAAACCCTCTCTGTCTCTGGGTGCTTCATTTTGTGCAGTTCCCTGTAGATGAGTCTTCCGACACATGTATTTGATGTGAGCCACACTGGCCTCCTCCTGTCCCTCTTTGATCACACGTGAATCCAGTTGTATCTGAAAAGAAAACAGCTCCCGGGACAAACGCTAACACACTCAGCCTATCCCTGTGCATTATGTCCAACCTTATGTCAACACACCTCACTCCAGACCCACATTGTTTACATGAGCAGAGTGAAGATATCTGATCCAAGCTTTCAAAGTATGAACATGGAAAATCAAATCAGGACTACGTTACAACACGGAATACTGCCAGTGGGAATTGGACAGCATATGTTCTGTTTATGGGCAAAGGAGGGAACTTGTAACCAAATACAACAAAGATACAACATGCAGGAACAATTAAGTCAAGAAATCACACAATGTCCAATACTGTGGTTAGACTTGTAGCTAATCTTTTAAAATCAATCTGAAGTCCACGGTTGACATTGTCAGCATTGCCAGGAGCATTAACATCTGAGAGAAGGCATTTATTATCAGTCCAAGTTTGTAACTCTGCGGGTTATTTATTTATTTATTGAATTTTTTATGGTGGTTCCACTCAATGGGCCTGTGTTACATTACTTTCCTATTTTCTGATAAATATTATAATGTTTCCTAATCACAAACGTACCCTGGAGTTGTGTTTTGTTTCATTCACACATGTTGTGGCTGGATTCTTCTCCCTGAGTTCTTTTCTCAAGCAAAAAACGCTATGTTACACCTTGTGATGACATAGGGTAATACATGAAATGCTCCACTGTGTTTTTAAACTCCATACACCTTCACTAGAATCATTTGGATAATTTCAGGCCTGGAATTACCAATCTCTGATGAACTAAAAGTAAAAGGTAGCTGTTAGCTTGAAAACTACAGCTTCATGACATCACAAGGTGGAAAAGAGCATTTGGAGATGACAGACTAATAAACACATATCTTTTTGATGAGGTAACAACATTCTAACATAGCTTAAAACTCACAAGAGTCAATTTCATAATACAAGACCTTTAAAAGTGCACTACACCTAGTGTCCATCACCTGCCTGTTTTACAAAATGTTTCACCATGTGTGTGAATTACTGCTTTCACCTGCTTTTCTCAAGAGAGATTTGCCTGGAAGAATCCATGACTCATCGCTGTACCAGCGGATGAGTCTGGTAACGCTTGGTCCAGAATGCGCTGCGGTTGTGCGTAGACAGACAGCTAAGTGAACCAATCAGAGATTGCGCCATCTTGATTCAAAACTGAGGAGGAACTTCCGCTGCCTAAGAGTGACGTTGCGGGCAAAGGCGGGTGCACTGACGTCACCATCTTTGAACGAATCAGAATCGCGGAGTCCGTTTTTAACCGGAGGAGCGAGAGTGGAGGGAGGGTGTCCAAATGGTATTGCGCTGTAGCAAATACAGAGAGATATCATTTGGCTGGCCAGGTAAAAGAGAGATGGCCAACTTGTATTAAAACTGTCAAGAGGCAATATCCCATTCGTAATATGGACATAAATGCTCACTTAATGCTTTTACAGTAACTAACTTTTTAAATTTTTGTATAAAATCTTGAAAATATGACAATAAAATCTAAAGAATTACTTTTCAAAACAAAACTATGCACGTTGACCTTATGATGCCCTTGTTTGCTCCAACAAAGAATGAGACGCACATTTTGGGCATAGTAATAGGTCAACCAGAAACAAAATCAAAACAATGTCATGGTCAAAAACTTTATTGTTATAATACAAAGCAGAAAAAAGCATAATGGCAACTAAATATAGCTTGGTAAGAAGTTCTTTACATTTTGTTTTTCATTTTGTGGAGCTTCCTGAGTCTCAACACTTGTGAAATGTTATTGATATTACTTATGAGTTATGTGTTTTTTAAGCATCTACACTTTCCACTGGCCCTATGTTCCACTGATCCTTTTCCATAATAAAAGTGTGGATGTGTTAAAAGGCTGGTGGACCGCAGAGCACCAAAGCTGTTAGAGGCCTGGAAACATCTCAAGTGCTTCCTTCCTTCCCACAGAGAGATCCTGCTCCTGCTGCTGCTGCTGCCGCCTCTTTAGTGAGATGTTTACCCAGTGGTAATAATGTATTTTTTCTAGTGTCTTGAAGGCATCATGTGCTGTAGTTTAACAGGGATACAAATCTAGTAACAAATACTACTTTAATGGACATAATGAAAAACAGTTCAGGACAATTATGGGCCAACAACAAAATTACTACTTTGATAATTTTAAGATATAAATAGTACTTAGTTTGAGTGTAAGAATATGTAATGTGTACAAGTTTGACTTATACCTAGACTTATCAAGATAAGATAAGACTTTATTGATCTCACACAGGAGAAATTCACTTGCCACATTAGCTCCAGGCAGCTTAGTGCAATTTTAGAATCATTTTCATCAAATTGTTATTTTTTTCTGCCGAATATTAAATGAACAAGTAATCAGAGATAACATTTAGAATGATTTAACTAACAGGTGTTTTTTATTGCTCAAAAACACCTTAAAAACACATTCTTAAGGTGAGTGGGATTCCCTTTCCACAGATCTGACAAGTAACTTAAGTAGAGTAGATATCCTCATGGAAAGAATTGACCTCTACTGAACTACAAAAATATAATAATACACCATGTTTTGCACCTACTAACTTTTTTTTTAATAAGCCTAGCGTTTCTCCAAAACTATTATGCATTTTTAAAATATACAAGTTCATGCCAATGATATTTTGTCATATATTTAATAAAAACATTGGATCTGATAAAAAAGTCCACAAGCTTACGTCAACTTTTCAAATCACCCTCAGGCTTAAACTATGGCTGAACCTTCCAGTTTCTTCTTGTTAAGGATTAAGTGATTTCAATCTTGTCCACATGTGGAGGCTACTATAAAAACATTCTGGGGTTAGGTTCATTCATGTTTTTTTTTTTTCCCCTCTCTCTCTACGGGGTGTAAAATTTCAAAAACACATCCAGAGTGTAGCTTCAAAAGATTTGGACATGGTTTGCCGACAGTATGAAATCACTACTGCAAGCCTAGCCCTGCCTCGTATCATTATGTAACTGAACGCTCGGCTGGTCATGTGACATCAGCGGGTTTAACTTTAAAAACAACTGCGGTATTGGTGTCTGAAGTGCAAAGGTCAAAAGGCCATTATCACGCCAAATGAGCACTACTGAGACCTGGTTTGTTCTCATACACTGACATGGTTCATCCCCATCTCCATCTCTTTGTCTCCATGGAGATGTGATTGCTTTTCCTGGAATGTTACATGGCATTCAATCTGCAATAACCCAATTACAATTTGCTGGGAAAATCCTTGAAACACATGCATTCATGCTGTAAGCGGGATCACCTGTAACCAGATCCTCTGACTTACTTGCTCCTCTCCATGGAGATAAATGTGTTTAATGCCACACTGTGGAACATTCCAGGCAAAACGATAAAATCTCCATGGAGAGATGTCACACAGTCAGGCTTGGGGAGTAACGGAATACAAGGATTAGTTAGATTAAGGTTAAGTAAAAGGACACAAAAAAAGGTAACTGTATTCCGCTACAGTTACAAGAAAAGAAGACGTCCTCATTACAGGTACATTTAGTGAAAATTGGGATTATTTAGCAGGATTACAATTTGAAAGCATTTTATGTTATTTAATTTTTTTTCATTTAAAGCTGGAGATGGAGAGAAAACAGAACAAACTGTTGTACACTATGGCAGTACTATGGAACAAACGTGCAACTGGCATGGCTTCGACTGAGAAGAACGCATTTAGCGAGTGGAAATTTCAACATTATTTTATTTTTAAAGAAGACAAGGGGATTTTTTTTTCTTAATAAACTGTACTATGTGGTATGTGCATTTTCATTGTAGGACTATAAGCTACTGTTCAAATTAGCTTTCCTTAGTTTCTTTTATAATGCACAAAATTTTCTTGTTGTTACAGGATATTTGGTGTTAAAGTCATCCAAAAGTAATTGAAAGTAATCATGTTACATTACTTTAATATTACGGTTCTTGGATTACGTTACTGAATACATATTTTAAGGGGTAACTAGTACCGTATTTTCACGGCCATAAGGCGCACCTAAAAGTCTTAAATTTTCTCGAAAATGTATGCTGCGCCCTATGGTGCGGTGCGCCTTTTGTGTTGTTGTGAGACGCGGACGTAGTAGAAGACAAGGGGCGTGGCGTGAACGTGCGGACGTGAGCGAAGACAAACCCCGAATATTCTTAGGCCTATTAATAACACACATATGATTTTGTTCATGTGGAAAGTTTATGTGGTTAAATCCACCAACTAAACACATTCTGAACTTCAATACAGCATCAGCGCATAAGAAGAGCACGAGCCGTCAACGCACGCAATGAAGTGCACGTGCGCTCTGAACCAGGACTAAATCAGGTCTAAACCAGGTCTGGACCACCCGCGCCCTATGGCCCGGTGCGCCTTTTGTATGTGTTAAATACCAAAAAGACACCCGTAACTGAAGCTGCGCCCTATAACACAGTGCGCCTTATGGCCGTGAAAATACGGTAACTGTACCAGAATACATTTCTAAAGTAACCCTCCCAACCCTGCACACAGTGTATATTTAATAAAAAAAAATAAATTAAAAAAAAAGTGTGTCAATTTGGACAATTTAGACATGCATGGTTTCATAATATAGATTTTGGTCTTGGTTGTTTTTTCTGGACTTAGTTTTGCCCTGGTTTAGTTCAGATTTCTTAGTTCTTATATTAACCCATGACAGTATATGAAAACTGCACTCTAATCATAGGTTTCTCAGGTAGTACTTGCTGTAACAATTGTTAAAAAAACAACAACAACCGATAGCAGATTTAGATGACATGAATCACTTTTTTTTTTTTTCTGGGCAAACCACAGTAATTATATTCACGGTGTGGTTAGCTCTTACTGGCTGCTGCTCCCAGTTCAAATAAAGCACATTGTGAATCAGTATTCACTCTCCCTTTCTCCCTCTTTCTTTCTCTGGGGTCCAAATGTACTACTCCAGCTTCAGCACGCTCCCATTGGCCAGAAGTGCGTGGTCTTTCATCCAATCATGCTGCGGTGCATTGTTACCGTGTATTTTCAGTCAGTGGGGAGAGTAGGGGTCAGGGCTCAAAACACTGTCGACCTCAATACCGTAACTAACCAAGCACGATGAAGTTATTGTCCAGCTCGTGCCACGCTTTCTTCCATTTAGAGGCACAATTTGTAAAGTAAACAGCTCCTTTAGTGCGACATCACATGAGTATTTTAAATGGTGTTGACTTAACCATCTGAAAGAGGTACACCTACAGACAAGCTCATTACTATGACTGGATTTTCCAAAAACAATTGGAAAAAGCTACCCCCAAGTAATAATTATATATTCAAATTCATTGTTTCAAATTGACTTCCAGTATGAATGGAAACAGGCAGATTAAGCTCAACTTGCCTGGCAACACATCACGTCAATCCACTCGCATTGTAAGAACCAGCTCTGATCCAGCTTCCCCAGAGATCCGTGCCGGAGTTTCCCTCTCTCCCAGTACTATGAAAATCCCCTACAACTTCACTAAAAGCTGATACTCATACTAAAGACAGGTTTTATACCAAGGGAGATTAAACAAACTCAATACAATTACGCCTTTGTCCGAAAAGGAGGGGTCTGATAAGCTAGTAGTAGTTTTTCTTGACTATCCAGTTTAGTCTGCGCTTCACAGTTTAGTTCGGTTTGGTTAAACCTGTAGTTATAACTCATTTGAATGAATTATACAGCAAATACAACCACGATTCCTCTAAATTATAGACTATTATATCAAATTGTACAACTGATTTTTGCCTGCATGTTTAGGCTCTGCTGATGCAAACAGAACACCCACAATGCACCACATCTTTGTCCATCATGTACATAAATGAATGTGGTTAGGATGGTTCAACTGTACAATAAATACAAGAATAGAAATAGCAAAGAATCCAAATTCAGATTGAGTGAGTGGAACTATGGGCAAAAACTTCAAATACTGGTGTAAGTTTTGTGTGTAGGTGTAGTAGATACAAGCTTGTTATGTCTCTAAATATTGCAATCTGATGATTGAATGAAATAAAGTCAAAACATGGTTGAAATATGCTTTTGGCCCATGCATTTTGGTCTTGTTTACATGACGTATGCCAGGAATATGTTTTAAATGGTTTGTTTATTATTGTTGGCCTGTCTAATAAATGCAGTACCCAGCCAGGCACATGGAAACTGGCATGGACATCAAAGCAAGGCCGAAATATATTTATGGGCTTTTAGTAAAATGTTTAGTCAAAGAAAGCAATATTTTCATCCAAAACCTACACGGAATAAGTTGCGATTTCTTTTCTCGTAGTCCATACTGAGCTTCATGACTTCCATTTTCCATTCTTGTATTGTAGTATATTTGTGGTTTGGCTGAGAACTGTTGATCCAGTATGTCTCTACAGAGTCTGGGGTGGTTGAAAATACATTCGCATAACATACCCATAGGATTTGGCTGCACTTTATATAATGGGTGTGTGTGTGTGGGGGAGCAGCAGGCGAGGGGGAAGTCCAAAAAAATGTCCTTTCTCCACATGTGAAAGACCCCAAATGCAGCAATGCGTGACCTCTCCTCCCTCCTCCCCTCCCCCGAAATGAGTTTTGATGTGTGAGGTGACATGCTAGCGAGTTTCTGCGGTTGGATTCATCTTTCACAATGTCTCCGCACTTTGCTAATCACCTACTTTAAATGTAATATCCTCAAAGCCACATCACTGGGGTGGGCTCAGTTTGCATAAAGTCCTATGCTGTAGTCTGGGATTAGAGAGAATCTTATATGAAGGACGTCATAGTGTGTATATACAGCTCTGGAAAAAGAGACCACTGCATTTTTTTCTGAAATCAGCATCTTTACATGTATTACAGGCATTCCATTCCAGCGTCTGTTGAATTCCAACACAAACCAAAGCTGAGCTACTTCAGTTCTTGCACCAGGAGTGGAATAAAGTCACCCAAGAACAATGTGAAAGACTTGTGGAGAGCATGCCAAGACGCATGAAAGCTGTGATTAAAAATAAGGGTTATTGCACCAAATATTGATTTCTGAACTCTTCTTAAGTGTAAACATTAGTATTATGTTGTTTTAAAATGAATCTGATCTTGTTTCTTTGCATTGTTTGAGGTCTAAAAACCAAATAAAATAAATGCAAATAGCAAATAAATGCTCTAAACGATAATATTTTTATTTGGAATTTGGGGGAAATGTTATCAGTAGTTTATAGACTCAAACAAAATTGTTCCTTTTGCCCAAACATATACCTATAAGAAGTAAAATCAGAAAAACTGATAATTTTGCAATGGTCTCTTATTTTTTTTCCAGAGCTGTATTTGAACTACCTTTGCATACAGAATACACCTTCTTTACATATGGCTGTACAGTAAATATCCCTCTTGAATACTGTCTTTAAAACATGCAATGTGTAACTTTTCATCTGCTTGTCTCCATGGAGATGCTGCTGATTATCTGGAATATGACATTTAACATATCCATCTTGCATTTACTCAATAACATGGGTTTTTTCACTGTGGGTTCATCTCTCCACAGATCAGACATGTAACCTGGCCCTGTGGTGTCTCCATAGAGATAAATAAGGGCCTGTCCACACGACAAAGTTTTTTAATGGAAACAGAGAAGTTTTTATTAGTTTTGGCCTTTCGTCCACATGGTGCTGGCGTTTTTGGTGGACAAAACTGTGTTTTTTGAAAACGGGTTCCAGAGTGGAGAACGCCAGGGTCGCGTTGTCATGTGGAGAACTAAAGCGCAGCTTTTGGAAAACGATGACGTCGCGATGCCGTCATCATCACATGACCAGAATATGCGTATGCGATCTTTGTAATATTGCATTTTTGGTGGCTCTGGCTGTTTCCTGTTTACAGCACCACATGTCGGTGTGGCATATGTATTACATCGTTTTCACTGGACGCGAATATTTACTGATCCAACAGGTGTGTGGACGCAAATTGTTTTCAACCCGCATAAAAAAAATAAAAATAAAAAAATCCAGGAGCGTTGTCATGTGGACGTAGCCTACGTCCATACGACCTGCTACTGTGGAACAGAAACAGATGACGGACCCTCTACCAAAAAAAGTTACACAGTGCACCTTTAAACAGCTTATAGTGATCCAAAATTATTCCGTACTTACCTTGTGTGTTCCAAGTATCCTAATTATTCACCATGATTAGTTTATAAGCACGTTTCATAACTTTCAGACGCCAGAATGGAGATTGTAATGCTAACAACTAGCATGCTAACCATACACTTCCAGATTGACGGTCCTGTATTAGGCAAAACTGACTCCTGTGAGCTTTAAGCCATGTTATAATGCTTTTACCTAATCAAAAACATGCCTGCACATATTAGTACGCTGTCTACATCTCTAAAGCTCAAAATGCTCTGCTCTATCTTGTGATTGTCTTAAAAATTCATTCATTCATTCATTCATTCATTTTGAGCAGGTCAACACAAGGAAATAAATACATGTAACCAATATGCAGTCAAATACATTCATTTTTTGCTTGAAAAGAAGTGGGAAGAAGAAAACTTATTGAATCCCATCCCTGTTTTCCAAAACATAACTTAAATTATTGATTTAACTTCCTTGTCAGTTCAATTGAAAAACACAAAAACAAAAAAACAAAGTCAAATTCTATTCTTGTACAAAACAAAAAACTTTTGATAAGGGACACTAAATTACACACACAGTGTTTTTATCAGGAACATTTAAAGTCCGCAACGAGTAAACATACCAGCACAACTACAATAACACATACATAATACCAACAATGGTGAGACAACAGCATATGCCAAAGCACAAAACTGATACAGAAAAGTGCAATTTGACAATTAATTCAAACTCGTCTCTCTCTGTATTCAGGCCAGACCATATCTTTATACAAGAACTTACATTTGTGAATATTTTGGCAGAGCTTTTGCTGTAAATCTAGATATATCCAGATATAAATATTGACAAGTTAGTTTTCAGTTGATTGGTGTAAATGAAACTGCTTACCATGAGGTTGAAGCATTGTGTCAAATAAGAATAAGAAAACAAAAATACACTTCAAAATGGTTACCTCCTGTTGTCATAGTCGCTGTAAACTTCTGTAAGTCTTTTATCTTTACACCTCGCTCTATTGTTAACCTCCTGACCTCAACCCAACTCTCCTCTCCATGTATTCAGCTTGGCAATAAGAGAAATCTCCTTTATGAGTGCCATATATCACACTTTATTGCTCTACTACACTACATTCGTTCATAGTGGTTTCCTTATGTCTGTCCTTGTAGTCAACCAATACGCAAACCCAAAAATAACAAAGTACACAGTAAATATTTGATAGAACCTCTCTTCCATCTCCACAGGCTCTGCTCTCTTCTTGTGTGGTCAGGTCTGCGGGAATGCCAGAAAGAGCCAAGTCAATAATGCTTTTTAGAGGCTCCCAAATCTTGTACACAAGCCGCCTGTCCGTGTTCCTGTGGTTTCCCTTTGTAAAGTGGGACGCCCCTTTTCAGAAGACGCACAATGACATAAGAGATTTCATTGACACAAGTTCTGCAGTGGCTCGTGAGAGTGGGGTCGAGGGAGGCAGGAAGTGGGACAACAAAAGTATAAAGGGTCAGCTAAGTGAGGAACAAAAAACTTAAATCTAATCAGTTTAATGTCATTTCCTCAAAGGTTTACAGAGGTACTAGAGGCGAAGGAAAACTGTCTAAGTCTAATAACCATTTAAGCAGAAAGGAAGGGTAATGAATATTATTGTCAAACTTTATTTCAATATTAAGAAATAGACACAATACTCAATACCAATTCTTTCTTAAGAGAATAGTATGTAATTTTATTATCGATACTTTCTCAAAGGAGTATCGAGTTTCGATTTATATCAATTAGTAAGTGATTTTCAATACTTTTGACATCCCCAGTAGTCAAATTCAATATGATTTTTAAGCCACACAATATATAACAAGACCAGTTTATTCTGAAGCATGTGGCTTAATATTGGTACTGATCAGCCAGTCAATGTCAAATATAATATAGACAATAAGCGACTGCCACTGACACAATAACCCTAAAGCAGGATTATCCCCCCCAAAAAACTATTCTAAATGTACAATATCATTAAAAAACATGGCGTGCAATAATTAAATAAATAGGTGAATGAGAAACTGAATGACTAATAGAAATTATTTATTCAACTCTCTATACCTCAAATCATTTTGTAGTACATAAAAGTAACAAATGGTTTCTGTCTAGAACAAAGATAAAAGAGCTCATGATAAATATTCACCCCCAAAACTACTGTTCCACCTTTCATATATTGAACAAGAAGTCAATACAGTAATTATGACAGACTTAACAGCCATGACTACTGATTCAATGTACAAAGAATTTAATCGAAACAGCAGTTGAAATAGACTGAGGCGACAGAAGTAATAGGACTTTCCAAACGAAGAGGTACAATATCCGTTTTCCACCTCTCTGGATATGAGTGAAAGACAAACCCGGGTTTAGGAAATGACTTGTGTGTGGACTGATCCGGGATGTGTCTGTGATTAGTTTGGCTCCAGTGGGCATGGCATGACAGCAGAGTGAACCTGGGTTAGCGAAGAGGCTGTAGCTTCATGGGAGAGAGACCAGGGGAGAAGAACGAGGAGAGCCAAGAGTGTGAGCGAATGTGGTAATTTGGTCTCCTCCGCTTGACAGTGATTTCCAGGATGGTAATCACATCAGCTGTATTCCGGTCTGAGCGCTCATACTGCGAGAGACCGGAGCTTATCCCGCCCCCTGGCATGTCCCGTCCTGGCATGTCCCACTGGAGATCCAAATCCAAGACTCTACACACTCCTAATCACCGCGAGCAAGACGGGATTCTACAGCTTTCAAGTAATACCAAGAGTAGTGAAAGTGTATCCGCCTAACAGTTAAAGACCGAGCACCGTGAGATATGCCGAGTCAGGCTACATCTGGGTTATGCATGTACAGTATAGATGATTACGCTTCTTCAGTGCTTTACAAAGATGTCTAGTCACTGTTTTATCTCCCAGATACAAATAGACGTGATTGACAGGTGGGTTAGCCTATCAGGGGCATGCATGTGGCTCCTTATAAGGTAAAAAGAAAGGAAAAAAATATCACAGGAGACTGAACAACACTGTGGCTTTCTGCAGAATCAATTATCTTGTTTGGTTCACATGCGTCACTGAATAAACAAATCTGTCTGCACTGGCTGAATCGGGGACAGAGGGTGTGTAGGTTGGACGGATATACTGAAACTTAGATGAATTTTATTGCTCCACAAGGGAAATTATTTGAACATGTATCACAATATAAGAACAAAGCCAAACAATATAAATGGTAATAATAAATTCTATATAAGTAGCAAAAATAGCAAGTGGCTGGTGTCAATAAATTATAATTATATAAATGTATATGGACAAGTATAATAAAATATAGAAATACAGTAATAACAATATACCTCAGCTATATACAGCTCTGGAAAAAAAATAAGAGACCACTGCCTTTTTTTCTGAAATCAGCATCTCTACATGTATTACAGCCATTCCATTCCAGCGTCTGTTGAATTCCAACACAAACACAAAGCTGAGCTACTTCACTTCTTGCAACAGGAGTGGAATAAAGTCACCCAAGAACAATGTGAAAGACTTGTGGAGAGCATGCACATTAAAAATAAGGATTACTGCACCAAATATTGATTTCTGAAAGTGTAAACATTAGTATTATGTTCAAAAGTTCAAGAGTCCATGCACAGCTTCCAGGTGTTGGTAACAGCAGGAACATTCAACGATTCCAAAAAAAGAAGGTTTACTTGTTTGACTTTATTCTTTATCCTTTATTAGGTGAAAGCAAACAACGCGCTTCGCTTCTACAGTAGAAGTGAAATGCGTTGTTGTGTGTGCGGTAAACCTTCTTTTTTTGAATTAGCATTATGTTGTTTTAAAATGAATTTGATCTTGTTTCTTTGCATTGAGGTCTGAAAACGTATCTTTTTTGTTATTTTGACCATTTGTCATTTTCTGCAAATAAATGCTCTAAACGATAATATTTGTATTTGGAATTTGGGCGAAATGTTGTCAGTAGTTTACAGACTCAAACAAAAATATTCCTTTTGCCCAAACACATACCTATAAGTAGTAAAATCAGGAAAAACTGATTTTGCAGGGGTCTCTTATTTTTTTGCAGAGCTGTACAGTATCTGTGCATAAAAAGATACAGAGATATACCATTCTGGATTTGCCATATAAAATGATTGCAAATATAAGAAAAAATATGCTTTTTTAATCTCTTGGACTAAATGTTCCATGATTACCACTACTTTGTCTACTGTATGCCTTTTATCAAACACCACTACCAACATTTCATGGCAATCGGCACATTCAATAAACTGTCAGACCAGAGATTGGATTCCCTGTTCATGTCAATAGCAAAAAGATTTAGAACTGTAATTGCTTTAAGAGGATAGCAAAGTTATAAAGCACCAGCATACTCCAGTTCCTCCTAATCACTACAAAGAGGATTGTTAACCTTCAAGTAGCAAAAGTAGTGAAAGTGCACATTTGGAGTGTGGAAATAATGCCCCTGTAACGTCAGATCTGTCTCCACTTTAGGCACCGCTGCAAAACACATGAAGGCAACTGCACTTCCATACTGCATTGTGCTTTTAAGGATCCCATTTGAATGAGCCATGAATATTTTGGCAACAGACATCAAGGGGATAAACTCTGTCGGCTCGTGTGTGTCTGACTCTGCAGTTATTTGAATAAAAACAAACGTCATTGGACGAGAGCTTAGGTCCGCCGCACAACACAACAGATGTCAACCGGCGGGTGTGTGGGCAGGGCCTGTGATTGATGCTCGAATGTTAATGAAAGGAAAGAGCTGCTGTCCCACATGCTCCGTCTATGGCCCCGACGAGGGTCACCAGCAGGGCCAGCAGTCGTCAGAGGGGTGCAAGTGTGCCCCCCTTTTCACCGCCAGATTAGGGGCGTCCCAGATTGGGCAGATTCGTGAGAGGTCAGGTGAAAATATACACGGCTTTGTGCGCTGACAAAATGTGGCATGTTTCCATATAGCTGCAGATGTCGTGGGAAGACTGGATAAAGGGATTGGGTTTTGGTGTTCAAATGAAATGAAATCAAAATATTTACCTGGATTTGAGTATTTTTGACAGTAAATTTGATTTAATATCTGATATTTTTGTGGTGGACCACCTGCTTTTATACACATTTTATTTCTTTGCCTGGAATGTGCCACAGTAGAGCATTAAACTTATCTTCATGAAGACAAGCAAGTGAAGCCACCATAACATTTTAAGAATGCATATTTTAGGTACTTTTGAGCAATAAAACACCTATAATTATCTCATTGAATGGCTTTAAATCCAGACTGAGAGCACTTCAGACAGCTTCCATAAATTGTACCTGTTTTAACTAATTTGTATGTCATTTTAATTGTGTTGTAATTGTCTATGTCCAGGGCTCCCTTGAAAAACAAGTTTTTAATCTCAATGGGATTTCCCTGGTTAAATAAAGTTATAAATAATGCAAGATATATCATTTTAATGCCATGGAGTGGAACATAGAAAACAAAGTGGAACAAAGTTAATAATAACTTGATGATTAGTGCCATTTCTTAGTGGTATAGTTATTGTATACCAATACCAATACCAATATATAATGGTATTAAAAAGAGTATTAAAAGCCCGATAGGGTTGCCCACAACAGTGGCAACCCTATCTGGCTTGTTGCCACTGTTGTGGGCATGTTGAAATGTTGAAATAAGCCAAACAGGCAAAATTAAAATGGAAACAGGCAAAATTAAATTAAAATTTAGGTTCATATCCTGAATCAAGTAATTCTGACTTTGTGTAGTGAAGCGTCCACACGTGGGGTCGATTCTCTGCAGTGGAAAGGTTCACACAGCTAAACAAATGACAGCAAGTCCATGTGTATGTCTTGTTTACAGGAAGTAGTGCACCAACTGACCAATAGAACAGCACATTTACATGATCTCATGCTATAATCCAAATATCAATATGAGGCCACAGACTATTGACGAACGCATTACAAATGGAGGTGGTATTATATCTCTCTTAAATGCCAGATAGGGTTGCCCACAAAAACAGTGACTTCAACAGTAGTAAAATAGTGAGAGTTGGCTCATATAAGCAGATTTAATAGGCACATGAAGATGAAAGATGTGAATGTAGAATAGAGGATAAGTTTATAAATTATTCAAACACTAATTCCCTGTACAGCTGTCATAAAAGAGCGATCATACCAGACTGCAAACCTGTTTATTTCACTTGTTAACTCAGCATGGATAAAATTCTACCTCCACAATTAAAATAATTCTTTTTGCAATTTGTTCATATAACTTTTATACACAGTGTGATAAATATTCTCTTACACCATGTGATTTTTTTTTACAATGTTCAAGGTGTCAGCAATTCGAGTGACTAAGATTTTCCCACAGTAACACAAGTCAGGCAGTTTATTCTATATTTGTCAGGGGCCGTGTATAAAATTCTTAACCCTATAAAATAAAAGATATTCTGTACCAGTTTTAGCTGCTGCTACTTAGGGATGCACTGAGCCATTTTTCTCTGTTCCAATACCAATGTCGACACTTTTGCTTTAAGTATTTGCTGATACCAGATATCAACCGATACTAGGGCAGAGACTGAAAATATAATGCATTTCCTTTAAATACAAATAGCATATAGTAAAATCTAAATGACCCAAATGTATTTTGTAACTGCTGTTTATCATTTTAAGTGATTACTGAACAGCTTTGTAAAAAATGTTTAATATTATGAGATGTTTTGGGTCAACATTGTTCTGTAAATGATCTTATTACACCAATTTGTGGAGCAAAATGAGATATCAGCTAAACCGATATCTTGGGAGCTGATATCCAATGCACCAAATTTTTCAACATCGGCACCAATATCAGTGCTAATCCCAACTGCTGCTTCCTATTTGCTGTCTGATGAAATCGAAAGGAAAAGCGTGGTACGAGATAACTTCATTTTACAAACATCTGTTAAAAAAACAAAAACAAAAAAAAAACACTGCACCACTCCTCCCTGAATCGGATGCAGGAAGTCATCATTATTCAGTGTTGGCTAATCCCGTCTTTTCTTGCGTAACTCCTGACACAAGCCCTCATCTGATCTCCGCACTGTTGTGTTTGCACATGAATTTCACGTGTGTTTCCTAACAATGACAGATTGTGGTCTAGACTCTAACCTCTTGAGACCCCCGGAGGTTTGTTTACATTTGAGAGTCAGGTCTGTTCAGGCTTGTCACTCACTTTAGTGCAACAAGGTTAGGTTTGACGCGTGATATTTGACAAGAAACAAGCTCCAAACAACACTTTCCTCTGGGTGCAGCTCTGACCCTGGTGAAAGCAGAAGTGCAGTCTGGACGGGGTCACATCTGTCTCACTCCACCCCCCAGGCCACTGGGAACTGCTATGAGCCCGCATATATATCTTATTCACATAGAAAGCATGACCAATACGAGTCAAGAGGAGGAGATAACAAGTGTGATAACGATATTTGCTTTGAGGTACTATTCCCTTGATAACTACAATAGCCAAAACCTGTAGACTACACCATTTTGTGATAGTACTTATAGAGTATTTCTAAGTTTTAAGCATAAAATATAAATTAGTTTTAGTAGTTTCAACAGTTGTTAGTAAGTCTGCCACAATAAGTACTCTATCTATCATATCTATAATTTTGTTTTGCAAAATTGGGGAGATTATGGAAGATTTTGGAAGATTTGAGCTTTAGACGGTCGTATAATTAACTTTTATAAGTACTATCACTATTACTATTGGATATTATTATGCCTTTTAATGATATTTTCTACTTAAAAATGGGCTTTATTGCTTTATTGTTGTATTTTCCCTGTTATCAGTTGTTATTATTTCTCTGTAGCAATAAATTGTACTTCAAAACCTGTTATGGTGACAGGCCTAGAGCTATTAGCAGAATAGTTTTGATGCCTTACGAACAGTTGGTGTCTGATTTCAAAATGAAAAAACAAAAAACAAAAACAGCAAATAGCCACAAGTTTAACTGGTGAGAGAAATGAATTAATACATAATCCTTATAGAACTGCCTCAATTTGACCTCCTGATTTAGCTAGATGCTATTTTTAGTTGATTCTAGCACTGCTTTTGAAGTCCACTGTAAGCAAAAACAAGTGAGATTGGGATTAGCAAAAATTATCTGGTCCCAGCCATAAACAACCCTCCAGACACTAATTTGAATGCTTGATAATAACAGATTAAAAACATCATATTCTGTGGGATCAGGGGCACACTGCATATTTATCATTGTATCACAGTTTCTCCACATATTCACACTGGCCCGACGAACCAGCAGTTTTCTAAGTTATGTGTAAAATTCCTGACCTTGGTTTTTGACACTGTATCATAAATTTATGTTCACAAAAAGAGGTCTTTGTATGAAGTGAGTATGCATGTTTTGGTTGGTATTTTTAATTTTGTGGAAGTCATGTTCTGATCTATGTTATGTTTCCTCACCAAAAACATACCTGGAGTTTTGTTTGTTTTATTCACACATGTTTAACACACAAACCCTGCATATTTACGCTGACTTCTCTCCAACAGAAAACACTCCTTGTGATGTCATATGGTAATACAGCAAGAAGCTGGATCCGGCCCTCCAAGACCTTTAATCTGGCCCTCTGCTGATTTTCTATTAAAATATTTGAATTATATTTGAATTTTCTAATAAAATATTGGTAATTTTCTGCCCCAGCGCCTCTGTGCATGACCTCCCACCAGAGCAGCACAAATGAAGACTTGCCTCTTTCTAAACGCTCTTAAAGGACCATCATCATCAGCAAAATGTCAAAAATGAGAAAAGTGAATGCCAAGTGCAGGATTTTCCAAGAAAAATTGACTAATTCCAATTTGTTCACGGAGGTGAATGGGAAACCATGTATGCTTGTGTAGAAATTGCATTTTTCTTAAATGTCCCATGGCATGAAAATTTCACTTTCTGAGGCTTTTTTTGAACGTTAATGTGAGCTCCCCTACCCTGTTTAGGCCCCCTTTCCCATGGCTAAAAGTTGCGAAATGTGTAAACTGAGCATTTGTGATCCTTTTCCGCGTTTGAAAAAAAGACAGCCCAAACGGGCGATTCTGAACAAGGGAACTTTCTAACGTCACACTCGGGGAAAGGTTTCCACCCCCCCTCTGGATGTCTACCCACCGTCTCTGTAAATCACGCCCAGAGAACTTGGACCGCAAACGAGCTACGCTATGCGAGATGCGTTTTTTTAATTTGCCTGGAGACAGATGAGAGTGTTTCCAGGTTCGGATGTCCTTTATCCGAGCCTCCAAACCTCTAAAACAGCAGTGGTTTAATTTAATTTTCTGTGGAAATAGTGTTTTTTTAAATGGAAATCGTCTCATATCATCCTCCGTGCTTAAACGCAGAAGTGGGTGACAGCGCACAGTGCACCGCTAATCCAGGAAGCAGCGGCATATTTGGCCACACCCCCACCTGCTGCACTGGCCTGTCTCTGTCCTCCTCATTTGCATTAAAGCAACAATGCCCAGAATAAAGCATTTTAGAAACATAATTAGCCTCATGAAGACAGTCATATCTCATGCACTGAGGCTTGATTTTGAAGGATTCATTTACAATATTAGGGAACCATTAAGGCGCCATATAAAAGTATCAAGAAGTACCATGTCATGGGATCTTTAAAGTTTTAGGTTGTTCATAATATTATAATATTTTGTAAAAGAAAGAGTTCATCAAATTAAAAAAGACTTCTATAATAGATTTGTGTTTCTCTGCAGAAATATTTTGACTTATTGCTATTTTTGGGGTATATATATGCCATGAGTTTTCTGATCCGGCCCCTTTGGGATCGAAGTAGGTTGGATACGGCCCCCGGACCAAAATGAGTTTGACACCCCTGATTTAGATGATTTCAGCCCTGGAATATCCTATTTCTACTGAACTAAAAGGTAAAAGGTAGAAGTGAGCATTGTGAGTTTTGGAGATGTGGACAGACTAATAATAAAGGATTACTCAAACATGTGTGAATGAAACAAAACACAACTCCAGGTATGTTATGAAATAGGCTACATCTTACAAAAGTTACTTAAGTCATCATCAGCTACTTCTGTCAAAAAAAGTACCGTGATTACAACACTACAGCCAGCCTTCACATTGTCACCACTCTTAAATTATACACCCGCTAAACAGTAATTAGGAGCTTTGGTTTTGTTGCAGCAGTCAACACGTGTCTACAAACTATAACAACAAAAACTTCACCCAGACGCAGTAAATCACGCCACATCTGCAAAACACGCCGGTTTTATTTGACCTTAGTCTGTACATCTCCGCCCATTGGTCTCAAATAAATCTGGAGTGAATCAAACTTCTTAGGTGTGACCCTGGAAAGGCTTTATAAACTTTAGTGTCTTACTGGAAACATCGTAGCCCCGGTAACGGCCAAACTCCTCGGAGAGCACAGACTGACCCGCAGTTTCACACGGATGTAAAACTGGCACATAAAGGAGAAAAATAACACCTGTTTCATTGGACATACAGATGAAGTGGATCCATAAAACTTCAGTGTAACAGAAAGACCCTGTAAGTGCTATTGATTTTAAGGTGGTATCACTTAACCCAAAGCTTTACTTGTTAATCAATACAGTCGATTCATGACTAATTACTGTATTTACTTGCTTACATGGCTTTAATGGACATTGATTACTTTCACATAGTATACGGGTGTGGAAATTTTGAAGAGAGCAAGAAAAAAACTGTCCAAAATTGATTAAACTGTGATTAAAAAGTATCAAGTGGTACACCAAAAATGTTCTTCATAAATAAATTCTATTCATTCGCGATAATGACATTTTATTAAGGCTGTAGTCCCTTGTTGATTACCCAGTTGATGGCATCTTAATCCACAATTGTATTTTGATAATTTATATGGGACAATTTACGTCAGAAAGGGGAAGTTGGTGAGTCATCTGAAGCTTTGGTATTTTTAAACTCATGATTCACAAATTGAATCTGTCTTTATGTAAATACATTGTTTCCTAGCACTTTTTCCTGCATAAATAGTTGTTTTTACATGAACTCCAGTGCAGGTGTAGTCTTGTGGGTGCAGTTGTCAGCTACATTGAGATACGTGATGGTTTAGTTTAGTTTTCTTTAGTCAACAAACCAAGAATTACAGCAGAACTTTATCAATGGGTTTGACAAGGTTAACAATGTAATATAGAAGAAAGTCCAATACAGTGAACCCTCGCTCTATCGCGGTTCACTGTTCGCGGCCTCGCTGTTTCGCGAATTATTTTTTCAATTTTTTTTATAGTGTAACTTTTTTTTTTATAGTGTAACATTGTGTTCTGCGGCCTGATTGGCTAAGAGACTAGACCAGGACTAAACGTGGACTAAACCAGGTCTAGACCAGAACTAAACTAGGTCTAGACCAGGTCTAAACCTGGACTAAACCAGGTCTAGACCAGAACTAAACCAGGTCTAGACCAGGTCTAAACCTGGACTGGCCCTGGACAAAACCGGGACTAGACCAGAACTAAACCGGGACTAGACCAGGTCTAAACCAGGATTAAACCGCTCTTTGCTGGTTTCGTGCGGCTGTTTTGTGGCTCGGGCTGAGAGCACGCAGTCCGGGTGCGGCGGTTCTATCTCGTGCTCGCAGCCCCGGTGTACGCGCGGCCTCGCACCGGTCACGTTTCTCTGTCATGGATTTGTCCATGATGAGGGGTACACGTGTGGAGCTTCTCCAAGGGGTTGGTGCGCGTCGCTTCGCGTCCAGGGACGTGGCGTTGCTCCTCGCGTGTCTGGCGGGGCTTCCGGGGCCGTGTCTCCCCCCACGCGCCTCTATTAATACATTTTGTTGAAAATCTATGAAAGTTTGAGTGTTTAAACGAGAACAAATGTGAGAAAAGGTTAATTCCAGTCTGAGAAAAGCGTATAATGTGTGTGGTGAGGCATTTACAGCCTTAAAACATGTAGAATAATTGTAAAATATAATGTTGTCCTACTTCGCGGATTTCTCTTATTGCGGGTTATTTCTGGAACCTAACCCCCGCGATAAACGAGGGATTACTGTACACTAATTCAGCCACATGGCTCATAGCTTGGTCTATACTTTTTCAAATACATCACTGTAAAGCAAAATGGAAATATCTGCCACATCTACGTTAAGGCTGCGTCCCATTACTCTGTCTTACCCCTTGCCCTTCCCCTACCCCTTTATCTACGTCTTTGTATTGCCCCTCATTGAGCTGAGAGGGCTAGAAATGTTACACCACTCAATTACCATTTGCGTCATCATCCCTCGCCTCTACCTGGCTGCTACGTCTACAGAGGCGACAACAATTGGCGCAAAAAACATAAACAAATGTCAAGTACCTCAGCTCGACAAAAAAACTAGCTTGTTTATGAATGAAAGTTCGATGAAAACGATAACGTCGGCTAAACAGACATCGCTACAATTAAAACTGCAACAACAGTTCACTAAAAGTAACGTACATAAGCGTCATAATTGTAAACCTGCTAAACTGTTAATCGATAAATACAACTGCTGAAAATACATTTATGAGACTCCTTGGCTGGTCGATGTGACGCTGCCATCCTGATCCCAAAACCTGCCTGAGCTTGTAGGCGTACCCCTTTGTTCCAAGTCTGGTCGAGAGCTTACTTCGTTTCAAGGGGTATGTAGCCCTCGGATGTGGCCCTCGGCCTTGATCAAAATTAGAATTGGGACACCCCTTGCCCTCACATGAACGTGCAAAACCAATGGGTAGGGGTAAGACGAAGGGGTAAGACAGAGAAATGGGATGCAGCCAACACTTACTTTTATAGAAAAAAACAAAACAAAACTGGAGACATCCCTAAACCAAAGGCATAGTGAAGAGTGCAATCAACATAGTATATGTATAGAGATATGCAAGAAGTGTTGATACACAAACAGCACTTGATTACTGAAGACACTCCTGGAAAATAAGCAGGGCCCTGGTCTGTGCAGTGAATGAGAGGGTTCGTATAAAAACACAGACAGACACACCCATAGTCAAACGCACGCGCGCGCACACACACACACACACACACACACACACACACACACACACACACACACACACACACACACACACACACACACGGAAGGAGTGTTGTTGATGCCACTTATCTCTTCTCTTATCTTTGAACTTCCTCCCCAACACCCAAATATTTCCAGTTGGGTGCTCCTGGCAGATAGAAGATGACACCAGGTCGAGTTGAAACCAAGTATCACTATTACATACGCAGGCAAACATTTGGGAATAATACGAGATAAAATGTGCAAAAATACAAAAACGAACACTTCTAATTGCTGCAGAATGGCAAATATCCACATTTTATCTTAGCGCATAAGTTGGGATTTCAATTTTAAAGGAATATTAACATTTTTTACAATCTGAACCTTATTTCGGTAATAAAACAAGTTGTTTTACCTACCCATAATACTTTGGTGTCATTTGGAGCAGTTCTGTAGATGTTGTAGCTTAGCGATATCCGTTAACGTGAGTGCTTGGGGCAGGCGACTGCACAGGGCTCTCAAGTTTGAGCGGGGTCGTGCGTGAGACTGTAATTTCCGAGGAGCGCGGGGGGGCGCTTGAATTGCGTGAGAAATGCCGTGTGACCGTGTGAATACGTCGAATTGCGTGTTGAGAGCCCTTTTTGTCTAAAGAGCAAACTTAAACTACAAAGCAACTAATGAGAGTTATATAAATGAAGTTATTACCTGATGGTTCTCAGTTTGTTTTATCATCACCGCACTTTGTCAGTGTGCACTGAGAGGGGCGGGGAGGAGAGACCGGGGCGGGGGGAGCGGGACATTTTTAACGGATTCATGTAAGAATCTGGTTAATGCACCGGGCCCGCGTCTCACCGCGTCTCACCATGGGCAGTTCGGCTCTGGGCCGCGCGTATTCCGCGCGCAAGCCGTCGGGGGGGACACGTTACGCACAGACGGAGACAGGGACAGGGACCTGGACCGGAGTCGGTGCGTCTCAGAGGAGACGTGGCACCGGGGGCTCAGGACGTGCCCGGGGGACGGCGCGGCGCGGTCGGGAGCAGACGCGCCGTCCCCCCCTCCCCCTGCTCCCTCTGCGCGGAGCCTGCATAAACTAAGCCACACAGACCAATTTTCTGGGCACAAAAAAAAAAAAAGAAAGAAAGAAAGAAATCAGCGTGAGAAATGCCATGTGTGGCGTGTGAGCGTGTGAACACGTCGAATTGCGTGTGTCACACTCTCAATGTGTGAGACTTGAGGGCCCTGCGACTGCAGTCACCAAATAACACAAACTTTATCACTTTTCAAATTACAGAAGATCAACGTCTTAGTATACATTTTCGTTTGAGTCAAAAGTGGCCTCTAATCTGAGATTTAGCCATAGTTTCGATTAGATGACAGGACAGTGCGCATGCACGCATTCGCAGCTGTTTTGCAGATAAGAAAACGCTAATAACTTTTCTGTTGCGAGCGACACATGGCAGAAGAGGCTGAAGAGGACTTATGGAGGACTGAGGACTGAAGAGGAGTATACGGATGAGGAGACAGAATGTATACGGAAAGAATGAAGCAGAGACAGTTTTAGGAGCAGCAGAGAACAGCCATCGGTATCGCATTACTTGTCAGAATCGTACACTGAATCCGCTGGCCTTCTTTCTTTTCCTTTGCTGGTAAAAAATCGTCCTGACTGAAGTGGGTACTGCAAACACGATGGTCCAAACATCTTACAGCTTTGCCTTTCATGTTTGAGTCCCGAGAGCTGAGAGCAAAATCAGCTGTGAATGCGCATATGCGCACTGTCCTGTCATCTACTCGAAACTATGGCTAAATCTCGGATTAGAGGACACTTTTGACTAACGGATGTGTAGACTAAGACGTTGAGCTTCTGTAATTTGAAAAGTGATAAAGTTTGTGTTTTTTGATGACTGCAATCACCTGCCCCAAGCACTCACGTTAACGGATATCGCTAAACTACAACATCTACGCAACTGCTCCAAATGACACCAAAATACTATGGGTGAGTAAAACAACTTGTTACTTGTTACTTTTTACATAAATAAGGTTCAGATTGTAAAAAACGTTAATAATCCTTTAACACTATTCTTGTACACAATATCATCTTCATATTGCTGAAACCAATATTTGGGTTTTTCTAAACAATTATGTCAGGCTGGAATAAGATTTAATAGTCAAACTTCAAGCCATGTTAGAATATTGTTACCTCATCAAAAACATACCTGGAGTTGTGATTTTTATTAAGTTCACACATGTTTGAGTAACCCTTTATTACTAGTCTGTTGACATCTCCAAATCTCAAAACGCTCTGTTTCACCTTGTGATGTCATGAAGCGATTTTCAAATTAACAGCTACTTTTTACGTTTAGTTCAGAAGAGATTGGCAATTCCAGGGCTGAAATTATCCAAATGATTCTAGTAAAGGTGTATGGATTAATTTTTTTTTTTGCATGGAGTCAAGCCTACCACTATCGGAATATGAGTCTGCTCATTATTGGATGTCTTGACTTACCCCTCGACCCGGGTCACTTCCATCGCTAAAGAGTAACAAAGGCAAGCGTTGAACATACACGATTCACTGATGGAGAATGGGGAAGCAGCTGCCCAGTGAGATTCAAAAGATCAAGTCTTCTACATAGTCCTTTCTTATGGCATGACCGGCCTTAGCTGACATCACCCCACAGGCACGTTCTCCATGTTGGGCTATTAGGACAGTATTGTTGTCTGTACAGAAGAGTGTGATGCCTCAAGAGCTTAACAGGCGTGGAGTTATGGAGGAGGAGACAGCGGTGAGAGTGACGGACAGATAGATAGACTGGGAAATGTCTGAATAATGACAAGAGTTTTTATGTGTTATCGAAAAACAGTTTTTAGTTGGCAAGACTAGAAAAATAAATACGTTTCCATTATGGTGTTTGAAGAAATTAAGCTTTTGGTAATTGGTAATTGGTCAAAAAAATCTAGAAAACATAAAGAAATTGAATTGGCTTGTGATAGGTTGGGTATGCAACTTGGAATTTCACATTTTTTTGTGTTTTTCAACTGAACTGACAAGGAAGTTAAATCAAAATGCTCCTTTTCAAGCAAAAAACACAAATGTATTTGACTGTTTGTTGGTTACATGTATATATTTCCTTGTGTTGATCTGCTCGAAATGAATAAATAAATGAATGAAAATGAATTAATTATGGGCAGAAGATCAGAAGTAGAGATCGACTGATATGGGCGATGGTGATTGTTTAGAATCCAGAGCATCTGATGACCGATAAGTTCTGATGATATTTTTGGGCCAAAATGAAGGGCCGATTTTTTTTATTTTCCTCAAATTATGTCATTTAAATGTACAAACTTATTACAAAACAGTGTAGTCACCTTTTGTGCAGCCCATGCATAGATTTAAGTGCAAATATCGGCCTTTTGTTGGTCTAACTCTAATCAGGAGTCTTTGTATCAATAACTTCCAAAGCCTTACTTGTTGATCAGTTTGGTTGATTGATGATAAATGTCTGTATACTTTCATTTTTATGAGTACTTAGTCGTGTAATATTTGTGTAATACTTCAAAAAGCTATCAGACTGCAGCCATTATTTGTATCAGATCTTATTATTCAAAGCATTAGAGGCTTCAGAAATGCACCATTCCCACCTTGTTTGGATTACTTGACCCTTTTGAACTTTTAGCTGTTTTCCGCCTATCCCAACTCCATGCTAAGAATAAAAAATGATGTCTCAGATTCTACTTTTTAATTAGATAAGCACCTATGTCATTTGGATTTTAAAAACTAGCCCCGAGACAGTTCCCAGGAATGTGCGACTCCCATCCATAAATTCCCAAGGTGCTTCACGGTTAAACAGAAGTAAATCAGTATGAGATATACCTCGGCTCTGGATCACTCCCAACAGCTCCGATTTCTCCAGGAGGCGGGGGTCCGGAAAACAAAGGCTCTGGGAAAAGAAACCAGTCTCCCCATTGTTGTGCAATAACTCAATGCAGGCCAAAGTGCCGAAACACACAGAGGCGGTATCTGTGCTTTGTGATCACCTTAAAGAGGGACATCCATCACACGCCTTTTCATTTGGTCCTCTTACTGATGATGAAGAGAGCAGGTGTGGGCTCAGATGGACAGGCAAGACTCGGGAATGTATGCCGGGGCTTAAAAGTATAGTGTGACGTTATCAGACCCCAACCTTTATTTAAGTTTATTTAAGTTAAACTTATTAGGTGATGCAGCCTGGGCAAGTTGCAGTCATTTCTGTGGCGAAGCGAGCCTGCTCACTGTAACAATGCATGATTTAAAGGTAGTTTTGAGCAATAACCTGAGCAAACACCTGCATTTTAATATACAGCTCTGTAAAAAAATAAGAGACCACTGCATTTATTTTCTGAAATCAGCATCTCTACATCTATTACAGCCATTCCATTCCAGCGTCTGTTGAATTCAAACACAAACACAAAGCTGAGCTACTTCAGTTCTTGCACCAGGAGTGGAATAAAGTCACCCAAGAACAATATGAAAGACTTGTGGAGAGCATGCCAAGACGCATGAAAGCTGTGATTAAAAATAAGAGTTATTGCACCAAATATTGATTTCTGAACTCTTCTTAAAGGGATATGCCACCCCCAGGGCAAATTTGGGCATCTCCCCACAGTCCAGAGACTAAAATAAGTGGTGGAAAGCGTTTTCCTGCTCACCCAGCCATTGTCCGAGTCTGTCGCCACTGACCGCCGCGGTATCTGCAGCTCCTCCGCCTTAGACTGGAGTCTAACGTCGCCAGAGAAAGATTTCGGCCAAAAGGAATTAATTTGCTCGATGCGTTTCCCAATTACTTTATGTGTAGTGCGCATTCATATCGAGTGCAAATAAATGTGCAAATCAACACAGAGAGCTTGCCTTGGTCATTTTGGGTGGGAACTATTTTCCAGTGCGGAAGAATACAGCCGAATCACGCAGCACGCTGCCAGGGGAATCCCAGTTACGCACCGGGAAGGGAGTTCCCCTGTTGCACAACATGGTGCGTGATTCGACTGTATTCTTCCGCACTGGAAAATAAATTTGCACATTTATTTGCACTCGATATGAATGCGCACTACACATAAAGTAATTGGGAAACGCATCGAGCAAATTAATTCCTTTTGGCCGAAATCTTTCTCTGGCGACGTTAGACTCCAGTCTAAGGCGGAGGAGCTGCAGATACCGCGGCGGTCAGTGGCGACAGACTCGGACAATGGCTGGGTGAGCAGGAAAACGCTTTCCACCCCTTATTTTAGTCTCTGGACTGTGGGGAGATGCCCAAATTTGACCTGGGGGTGGCATATCCCTTTAAGTGTAATCATTAGTATTATGTTGTTTTAAAATGAATTTGATCTTGTTTCTTTGCATTGTTTGAGGTCTGAAAACATGTATCTTTTTTGTTATTTTGACCATTTGTCATTTTCTGCAAATAAATGCTCTAAACGATAATATTTTTATTTGGAATTTGGGGGAAATGTCAGTAGTTTATAGACTCAAACAAAAATGTTCCTTTTGCCCAAAGACATACCTATAAGTAGAAAAACTGATAATTTTGCAGTGTTTTTTTTTTTTTTTTCCAGAGCCGTAAATGTACAAGGTTAATGCCATAGTGTAGTGTAGTTTATTGTATCGTGTATTCTTCATAGTGAACCTTTGAACGTGCTTGGGTTTGGGTGGCCAAATTACTGCTGGTTTGTTTGAGGTCATTTTGTTTTGCAGTGAATTCTAACCAGCTAAATCTAAGCATAGAGTGTGTTTGTGTGTGCTTCACTGTTTTACATTGTTCACTTAAAACAAAAGAGGTTGTGGGTTCAATTCTAGGGCCAGCTAACCAACCAGCTACTTGTGTTGTCATGGATCTTATTATTTTCTATCAAAGACATTGTGATAGCTGATCTGGTGTCTTTGTTGTAATTGCTGGAAGCTCTATCTGAACACTTCTTCACCAAAAAAGGCACTGTTGCATCTTCTCCAAGTAGCTTCAGAAAGTAAACCAAAACTGCAGTGACTAAAATGTGCGTTAAAGACAGCATTAAAGACTTTCTCAGTCGGATGTGGTCGGCTGCCCGTTTAACTTACCCACCCCAAGGGGAGAACAGAAGGTACACTCTCAATATCAAATCCTCTACATACTACCTGCTCAGGTTAATTATGCACTTGCCCTCCAAATAAAGGGATCTTATTACTATAGAACAGCTGTGAAAGAGTGGCACAAAGAGGTCTTGAATGAGAAAGAGGTCGGTTAATTCCCTTATATTAGCTCGGATTAAAGAAAGGTAAGCACTTCCTTCACAGTGTGTATACTGTAACACTGTACACTGCACTGTTTGCCAAGTTGCCGGGGCCCTGAGCGGCGCTTGACTGAATAAACAGATCATTCTTTGGCGCGGAACCAATATTAACATCTATCATGCAATAAGGAAAACTAAAAGGGTGTGGGAAAGTGTGTGAGACATTATATATTTGGTTTCAATTACAAAAAGACAACCAGACAATATGGCGTTTTCTATGGATGACCTGGGAGGTGATAAAACAGATAAAACAATTAATGAGCACTTAATAATTAGCCATTTGCTGTTAATATGATGGTCCTATTGTTTTTCCATATGATTTATTGCTGGTGTATTTCATATTAGATTTATACAAGGCTTCGATGAAATAATGGATTCAATTATTTGTTTTTACTGTTACAACATCTATCATAAATGTGTTATCACTATTTACTTATTGAAATTGGCTACGGTACACACAAGTACTTAAAACACATCCTGATACAACTTTAACAAGCTTGGAACAGGAATATCTTATTATTTTCTATCCCCTATCATTCAAAGAAATTGTGATAGCCTCAAAATAAAAACCAAAACTTCAACGACTAAAATGTGGATCCTTCCTGATACAACTTTCTTTAACAGACTTGGAATAAGAAGTGTATTGTCCAGTACCAGTTGTAGAACTATATTCATTTCTATATTATGTGATATTTGACAGTCTTTATTTCCCTGATATGAGATGAAACAATAAAAGTGAAAGATGAGTGGGAGCTGGCCCCTCCCTGGCCCTCCTCAGTCTGACTAAACCTACAGATCAGACACTGGTAATCTCCATTGTCCCAGGATAGGTCAACCACAGGGTCCAAACATGGCCCACTTTAGCGCGCTGGCATCCGCCCATCTGCACACCGTCACATATGGTCACGCAGGTTTTCACAAGCTTAAAGTGCATACGACAGGTTAGAATACTCATTTCACAAGAACATAAAACATAAAAAGCTTGCCTTTTACTTCCTGGTTGGACATGGGCAGCAGGTTAACCTAGAAACCATAATGTGAGCAAGTCACAAACTTAAAATTACTTAATAGAGTTATGATTAGACTTATTAAAAAAAAAAATAACTCTACGTTGTTAAATCAAGGTTTCAACTGTCAGAAAAATGCATTTCTTGTGCTTGAAATGCCCCTGTATTTTAGAATTTTCTGTGTTCATTGAACTTGCAGAACTTCCTGTATTTTTGGAAGCTCTGTTCCACAGAGCTGACGAAGCCTCTCGGATGAGCGGCGAAACGTTTTCAACCAAACAAACTTTGTCCAGTTGACAAATTGAACTTCTCCTTTGATCATGGATTCTACCTGGACGACTGAGGGACTTTTCACGCTTCCTGTATTTTTGTGATTTTATTCTCAATTTTTTCCCACAAACTGCCTCTTAACTTAACTTAACGTAATCCTTAAGTTCATCTCACTAAAAACATGTCCTAATTAGAAAAACCTGTAATATACACTTAAACCCCTGTCTACTTACTGCCTCTGCGATGCAAAGATTACTGTTTCTCCTTTTGATAACACATCCTAATCCTCTAAGATATGTACTTTATTATATTTTTAGCCTGCAATAACAAGCTTGCCATTTTCTCACACGGTATCTTCACCTTGAGCAGATAGCGTCTTGAATAACATCTTGGATTTTCTGAAACATGTGCTCGTGATTACTGTTGTTTTCCGAATAAGACAGGCTTTGATCCACCTTTATGCTCTCAAGTCAGGAAGGCACCTATCCAAAAACCTCCAAATCCATCCAGCTCAGCTCTACATGTTTAACAAGGACACGGAAAGAAAGGATTTTATGACTGGAGTTAATAGTTGTCAAATGAGTGATAAATGAATGCTTTTGTCACACACTGGTGCCACAGAGCAAATACAGGGGGCAATAAAACTAGAGACACACTTTAGAACACATGTAGTGAAAGAATGTGCATCAATAGCCACCACTGCACAGTCCAACAACGACATTGTTCGCTGTGGTCCGACTGCTGCCAAGGTAACAGAGAGTGAATGGGGAGAGTTCTACTGGCATTAAAACAGGCTAGAATAAGAGCTTCTGATTGGTCAGTGGGTAAAACGGTGTGGTAAACCTACACTTGACCTGGTGTAAAAAGGTGAAGAATGCTGACTGAGGGAGTCTGGGATTTGATGGAGGAGCTTTTTGTCAAATTTGTGGCTGCAAGTGGAACAATGAGTCTTGATTAAATGAGAACTTTGTTTACTTTTACTTCTTTAATCCACACAAGATGCTTCCAATACGCTACTTAAGTTACAAACTGGCATACATACATTATTTGACATACTGATCTTGACATCAAAAACAGTTGGCTTTTGGGTAAAGGGTCTTAAGTTTTAAAGGTGTATTATGAAAACCACATGCATAGATATATATATTAACATTTTGCCTCAAATGCTCCACCGTAAGGCATTAAACGGCATTAAATTCAGTGGAGTTGGCTGTCCTGGCTTTAAAATTACACATCATTTTGGCATCATTAACGTTATCAAAACCCAAGCGACAAAAACATCTTTCTTGTATAGACAGCCAGACTGAATAAACCAACAAAACGAGCAAAACACACAGTCTACTGGAGGCAAACGGGACTCTCATAATAGTAAACCTGTTTATCACTGCTAATACGCCATGATGATATCTATAAGTGGAGCAGCTGGCATCTCCACAGTCAGCGGAATCTCACTGTGCAGCCTGATGCTATAGTCTGCTCCTGTGTGCCAACCATTCACAAACACTGGCTCATTTTCATTTCATTTGGACAACAGATTTCCAGTCTAGCCCCTCTCTCATGTGGGTGTGCTTTGGGGTAACACACCTCCACTCTCGCCACGTTAGCGAGCTGTCTCGGGCTCTGGGGACTGTCCCTGATCTCCTCCAGCTGGGCGTCCTTAAACCTTCATTGTTCTGGGTGCAGACAAACTGCATTGATTAGCTCAAACAGATGTCCTGATTTGTATCTGATCACATTATATTGTTGTCAGATGCCTGATTGAGGTCGCTATGGTTACTAAGTGATTGTCATGAGATGCCATTTTAGCTCCAGTTCCATTTTACAAAGGAGACAACAAAACTATGCTCTTATATATGTACATAAAAGTATACTTTGGAAAATTGTATTACTGTTTAATGAAAAAAAGGATTTTACTTTATTTTTCTTGCTTATAAGGAAATAATTTGAACTGTCTACTTAACTGCCTCAAAGGGCCCATATTCATTTAAACATGTTTAAGACACAAACGGTGCATATTTAGCTTTAGTTCTTCTCTCAAACGGAAAAAACTTTGTTCCACCTTATGATGTCATGTGGTAATACAGGAAGAAGTGCTCCTCTGTGTTTTTAAACTCCATATACCTTCACTAGAATCATTTGGATAATTTCAGTCCTGGAGTTGCCAGTCTCTACAATGTGAACTAAAGGTAAGAGGAGCTGTTAACTTGAAAACTACTGCTTCATAACATCACAAGGTGGAAAAGAGAATTTTGAGTTTTGGAGACGTAGACAGACTAATAATAAAGGATAACTCAAACATGTGTGACTGAAACAAAACAGAAGTCCAATTGGACAGCTCTTATTTCATGTGGGTGCACACTTCCCCAAACTCCTGACATGAATTACAACATGAATCTTCTACAAATGTCAGTTTTATTAGGGCTGCCAGTCTTTATATCTCTGAGGACTATCTCTATCTCAGCTCCAGGTATGACAGCTTCATGCTAACACTGAGCACATGTGGGAAAACAATTGGTCGCGCTGTGTTTTTAGATTCTCAGAGACACATGTGAGCGCATACTTTGAATACCAGAACATCTTCAGATACCTTCTCAAGTTAAATATGCAGCAAAGAGCCACAACCTTTCAGCAAATTTGGGAAGAATTTATAATGCAAATTTGAGACATTTAAGGCACATTTTTGTTAAGATTAGTGTGTTTTAGTTGATCCTTTCACAGTAGCATAAAGGGGTGGGTTTGCTGAAGATTTTGAGTGAACTGAGTTTAAAATGTACGTATAAATACACCATTCTCTGCATAAATAGTAGTTTTTGCATGAACTCCCCTGCAGGTGTAGTCTTGTGAGCAAAGTCTGGGTCAAATACTTAGAGATACATAAATGTTTTTTGAGAGCTTTTACCCTGCACCCTCTTTAGCCATTTTATCAATTGACCAAAAATTTCTTTAGTCGACTACCGCCCTAGATTGTGCAAACATAAAACCCTCTCTTTAGCTTCACTACTTTTGTATTCCCATAAAATATACACATATATCTGGAAATATTACTGTTACCAATAAGGAAAAAAGAAAAACAGGATGAATAGAATGCCTTTTATTGTCACTATTCATATGTACAATTTACATCATACATACTCATAACAGGGCTCTCAAGTCTCACGCATTGAGAGTGTGACACACGCAATTCGACGTGTTCACATGCTCACACGCCACACATGGCATTTCTCACGCAGATTTTTTTTTTTTTTGTGCCCAGAAAATCGGTCTGTGTGGCTCAGTTTATGCAGGCTCCGCGCGTTTTCAGTGAAAAAAACTCCCCCTGCTCCGGGCGCACGGTCCGGACTGAGAACCATCAGGTAATAACTTCATTTATATAACTCTCATTAGTTGCTTTGTAGTTTAAGTTTGCTCTTTAGACAAACAGGGCTCTCAACACGCAATTCGACGTGTTCACACGCTCACACGGCATTTCTCACGCAATACCCCCCCCCCCCGTCCTCGGAAATTACAGTCTCACGCACGACCCCGCTCAAAACTTGAGAGCCCTGCTCATAATGAGGTTGAAAGCATCTCACTTCAGAGCAGACATTTAAGTAGGATATTTACAACACAGTAGGAGAAAAAAAATGAAGAATTTAGAAAGGTGCGCATGCGAAAAATTTTCAGTAGGTTATGTTTGCGCATGGCTTTAACAAATCGACTCTACATAGGGCTATGGTCACATGCAGATCATTTTATACAGGTTATTCCCCGTAGACAGTCTCTGATAGTTATCACTGCTGTGACGAAAGTTGTGACTAATTCAGTTCTGTGGTGAATATTATCTCCAGTTACAATCAGTATAGCAGAGAATCACCCCACCTCTGTACCTGCCGCACTCAGAAAGAGATGGGAAACAGAAAGAACTGGAGTTTAGATTAAGGCTGGACCCAGCCATTACTCTGTCTTACCCCTTGCCCTTCCCCTTTATTTACGTCTTTGTCTTGCCCCTCGATACCGAGCTGAGAGGGCTCGGGGTACGAATGTTCCCCTAAGAAATGGGACACTACTCGATTACCGTTTGAGTCATCATCCCTTGCCTCTACCTGGCTGCTACATCTACAGAGGCGACAACAATTGACGCAAACAAATGTAAACAAATGTCAAGGATTATCGGGTACCTCAGCTCGACAAAAAAAAATAGCTTGTTTATGCATGAAAGTTCATCACTACATCACTACAATTAAAACAGCAACAACAGTTCACTAAAAGTAACATAGAACATAAGCGTCATAATTGTAAACCTGCTAAACTGTTGATCGATAAATTACAACTGCTGAAAATACATTTATGAGACTCCTTGGCTGGTCGATGTGACGCTGCCATCCTGATCCCAAAACCTGCCTGAGCTTGTAGACGTACCCCTTCATTTCAAGTCTGGTTGAGAGCTTACTTCGTTTCAAGGGGTATGTAGCCCTCGGTCGTGATCAAAATTAGAATCGGGACACCCCTTGCCCTCACATTAACGCACAAAACCAAGGGGTAGGGGTAAGACGAAGGGGTAAAACAGAGAAATGGGACGCAGCCTTAGTTTAGAGCTGACTGCAAGGGACAAGAATGTTAGAGTGTTAAAGCTACAACAAAGTATTACAAAAAATAAGTAAATAAATAAATTTAGTAGTAGTTTGTCTACTGATCACAAGGTTGGCGCTTTGAATCCCGCTCCTGACATAAAGATCACTGGGTAGAGTGATCAGATCCACTGGCCTACAGGTTGACAAGGAGCTTCCACCTCCGACAGATGAATACCATTATTGTGTCCTTGAGCAAGACCCCTTAGCAAGACTTAACCCCCAGTGTCTGCGTACTCTGGTGTGTGAATGTGTGTGAATGGGTGAGTGGTTCCATGATGTTAAGTACTTTGAGTGCCTTGTAGATGGAAAAGTGCTATATGTTAATTAATGTGACCATTTACTACTGCGACTACCACCATACTTCAATTATCCATGCAAACAATACGCCAGATAGCTATTATTGTTGGTCCTAAGATGTATTTCTATGCAGCGACCACTACTACTACTACTCCTATACTCTTACAACTGCTTTTCCTACTACTGATAATATGATTATGGATTAAGGAATGAAAAAGTCCATAATACAAAAGTTATGGCAGAGGTCCATTGGTTTAATGCTGTACACCTTCTCAGTGTTATTGGCTCCTAGGCTGAGATCCAACACATGTGACTCCTTAGTCTAGAGACACTCCTAAAACTTACCCACAAATCGGTCTAGGTACTTTCCATCATACACCGAAAGTGCCTAATATTTCAAATTACGTCTTTAAGGAGTCCTGTTTTGGGTTAGGCAGATGGGTCCACAACAGGACGATCCCCCATTAATCCCATTATGCAACAGTGTTTAACAGCCTGCGCAGTTCCCTTGAATTTCCCAACTCCGGTTCGTCATCAAGACACACTTCCAGGAATATTTGCTCACTGACGGAAACCACAGCTAAAAAAGGAGAGTGGTTTTGTTCAGGCGTGGGATCAAATTTACTGACGCAGCTTGGGGGTCATGGTTACAGTACGGTGCTTAAGATGTAGTGGAATGAAAATGAAACTAACTACTATGTTTATGTCATAACTGTTGCTATGAAACATTTAGAAAAGGTCAAACAGGGGTCGTGGACAAAATTAGATATACAGTGATCCCTCGTGGTCCCAGGTTAGGTTCCAGAAATAACCCGTAATGAGTGAAATCCGCAAAGTAGGACAACTTTATATTTTACAATTATTATACATGTTTTAAGGCTGTAAATGCCTTAAAACACTGGAATTAACGTTTTCTCACATTTATCTCTCGTTTAAACACTCAAACTTTCGTAGATTTTCAACAAAATGTATTAATAGTGAAGCGTGGGGGCTCCACTGGGAGCCCCGCTGGACGCGCGAGGGGAGCGGAGACATGAGTCACTGGATTTGCAGGAAGCACCGCGCTCATCCAACGGCACTGCCACGTCCCGGGACGCGACGCGCACCAACCCCTTGGAGAAGTGCACGTGGTCAAATCCGTGACAGAGCAGCACGACCGGCGCAAGGCCGGGGCTGCGAGCACGAGATCGAACCGCGGCGCCCGGACCAAGCCTCCCCCTCGGGGCCGCGTCCTCGCAGCCCGAGCCACAAACCGAACACGCACAAACAAACGCAAGAGCCGCATGAAACCAGCAAAGAGCCGCTCGGGGTGATTTAATCCTGGTTTAGACCTGGTCTAGTCCCGGTTTAGTCCAGATCTAGACCTGGTCCAGTCCTGGTTTAGTCCAGGACCAGTCCAGGTTTAAACCTGGTTTAGACATGGTCTAGACCTGGTTTACTTCTGGTCTAGACCTGGTTTAGTCCACGTTTAATCCTGGTCTAGTCCTGGTCTAGTCCCGGTCCCCCCTGCATCCCCCATCTATCAATCGGCAAAGGTCTACAGTCTCTTAGCCAATCAGGACGCAGAACACAATACACACATTATTTTAAAAAAAAAAAATCCGCGAAACAACGAGGCCGCGAACAGTGAACCACGATAGAGCGAGGGACCACTGTAGATCACTTTTGAGATCCAGGAATGATATGATATAGTTTTTAAGGTATGTACTAATTTCATTCACAATTAAAAACATACATTAGCACAGTGGTATATAAGGGCTATAAATAGGACAGGTCGGGACACTATAGGAATGCCATTGCGTGATAGAGCCGGGGCCTTGTCAGTGATCTGGTCTGTAATGGTAAATGGCTGGGTCACATTTTTATAAAGCGCCAGTCTGTGGGTCAGTAGATTTGACCGCTCTACCAATTATGTTTATGTCGAGAGCGGGATTTGAACTGCCAACCTTCGGATCAGTGGGCAAACTACTAACTGAGCTACTGTTGCTTCTAGTTTTTCTTTGCTTATGTATACTAAAGTTGGGCGGTATCCAAATTTTGATACCGTTAAACCGTCTCCACATTTTCCCGGGGTATACGGTATTACCGTTGCTAAGGCTAAAAAAAAAAACACTTGGTAGCACTACAGTGGAGTCGCCTCGCCAAATGGCAGCTTGCACCTATACCGTTCAGAAACAGAATAGCAAGCATTACATAGGCCTAATGATACTGAAAACATAACAAAACATGTACAAAATTTGTAACTTTTATTAACAAATGTTTAAAGTGCAAATACAGCAGCCAACCGATGGAACGAAATGACATTGTCTGTGGGCTAAAGCTAACAAACCAACAGGAATCAAATAAAAATACTTGATCTTATCAAATAAGAAAATCTGAACAATAAATAACAAGACATAACCGAAAATGTGCATATATAACCCTGTCCTGAGAACGCAGTGGAAAATACTGCTCGTTTGTATATTTTTAAAATCTATTATCATGAATCAAATAAATTAAAGGTACAACTATACAACATCCCGAACCGTTTTCGTCCGTCAGAAAAAGCTACTCCTTATTGAAAATAAAAATATTAAGCTATTGAATGCAAAACCAGCATGTTCACTTTTTCCGGCTTGAGTAGGGCACGTTGTGGATTGACAACTTTGCTCGCGGTGCTGAAGACCCGTTCCGATCTTGTGGCACAAACGCACAGGTATTTTATCAGAGGAAAGCGCCTGACTCCATTGGATTTCCACCAAAGAAGGGGGTCTTCATCTGCCAGAATAACAGCCTCGTGTGGAAGTTGCGTTTGTAATAAGAAACCCGAAAACTTCTCACATTTCAGACTCAAAAACGGTGAGTTGTTTTTATTAACACGCGAGAATATCAGGAAGGATATTCTCGCGTGAACACAAAAGCAGCGTGTCAAACGTCACGCCTTTTTTAAAGGGACCGCAACTATTATCAGAAGCAGTGACTTTATAACCAAGTGCTTAACCAAGAACTGAGCAAAACCCGCATGGCAAAGCTGTAACAACACAGTTAAGAAGGTGAATTATGCATACATTCACGAGTGCACTACACTGGCGACAATATGCAGTTGCCTCTGCTCCTCCACAGTGCCGCTGTTATCTCTCGACGGGTAGGATGTTTCACCAGAACACCGCCACAGTCTGCATGCACGTTTTACACACAGCCTCGTTGACATTTCCCGGCTCTCCCTTGTCATTTGGCCGAAATCCGAAATGCTGCCAAATTGCAGATGTTGTGTTTTTCTTTGGGACCAACTCAGCGCGGTCTGTCATGTTGTCTTCTCCTTCTCCCTTCTGAGCGGTAATGTCACGTGACGACGCAACTTCCAGGAACTTCATCGAACGTCATCTCTCCGATAGTAATATTAGTTTTAAACTGTAATAGTATTAAATTAACAAACACAACCACACATACATAGGTGCTGGACAAACACTCTTTATTTAGGCATTAAATTAATTATAGTTAATATTATATTAGGGCAAGATTTTTTTTTTTTTTTTTTTAATGACGGTAATGAATCTGATACCGTTGCTATTTTTAGATACCGCAGTATACCGTATTACCGTATTACCGCCCAACCCTAATGTATACCTTTGTTCATTACTCCCTGCTTAAACTTTGCTCAGTAAGGTTAATTATGCAAGTCTTGATCATTCTAAACCATTATTGAGAAGCTAAATCCTTTTTGAAAAGTCTATTGTGGTTTCTTTGTCATTGCGTTAACCTTACACCTCCCGTTCTCGGGCTTTGTTGTGATATGTAGCTTAAACTGTCAGGCATTTTGGTACTTCCTTCAGATAGTTGGAGGGACATCTTAAACACGGTTTGTTTACTTTGTCTACGTGGACTCTAGAAACTCCAGAATGTAAACAGGTGAAGCTCACTGTTGTCTATAGGGCTATTGTCGGCGGTGACGAAACAGCCCATTCAGTTCATAGTTGTGGTGCTCGGGTGTCAGTGGAAGTTCCCTTTTTTTGGTTAGAGCGTATTTTGTAGTGATAGTATCAGTACTATCAGTAGTATTTGATGGTGTTGGCAGTAGTAGTAGTAATATTAGTAGGAGCAGTGATCATATTAATTATAAAACCGGTTTTCAAATAAGACACGCCAGTCACAGTGCATCTTACAGTTTAAATAAGCAAAAATACGATAGTAATAAAGCTTTAAATAGTAGTTGTAATTCAGCTACAGAGGGTCAAAATGTAAGTGTATTCTTTGTTGTGTTGGGTAGGGGATCTGACGTAAAACTAAACCAAATCAATACATTGATCATTGCACACTAGGAGGCTAAAGATGGTCGGTCTATGGTGAACCAGGGAAAGCAAGGGAAGAAGTAGTATTAAGTGCTTTTTATTGAAAATATTGCATATTCTTGGGTTTCATTGCCTGTTATAAGCCATTTTGAGAATTTTTACCATTCAGAGGATTAGATAATTGCCATGGCAACGGCCCCAATTTTTCATCACTCTTGAGTTTAGTCCCTCCCCCTCTTGTCTGCTAGTTCCATTGAAATCTAATGCAGCACAAAACTGGTAATAATGTGGTCAAAATGGAAAAAGGTTTAGCTGGAAAGTAAAGTGACCACTTTGAATCTTAGCCAATGGGAAAATGGCCAAATTGCACATGAATTACACAAGACTATGCTTCCAGGTCAGGCCTATAAAACTAAAACAGTCCATCCCTGTTTATTAACTTTACTACGCAATGATTTATGTGTCAAATATTAACACAGTAAATTCCCAGAGTTGAAGTCTAGGCTGATTCCCTCTTCATAAATGTGTGAGGCATTGCATTATAAAGTCCAGGTCAACCCTTTTTCATGGTTATCTTGGAGCTATAGTCACCCTTATGGTCTCTTTCAGCCAACGGGGCGACTTGGAGCGGACTGGACCATTCCCAAAATAAGAAACTGGGATAGAGATGAGTAGCGGAGAGAGTGCGTGTGTGTGAAGCGCCTGGGGGATAGGGAAGGCACAGAAATGAGTGAGGAGAATAAAAGATGAATCGCAGTAGTGTGGCAGTGTCCCACAGGAGGAGGAGGGACAGACAAAGGCTCAGAGCAGGGTCAGTGCACAGCAGGACAGAGCAGAGGAGCGGCCTCTTTGACCTGCCCACTCACACTATCTTCAGACCTATAAAAGTCACAACGCAAGGGCAAGGCTGTCTCGTAAATGTCCCTGTAACTATAATCGTCCAGACAATACCAAAACGTAATCCATTACTTTACCAAAAGATAACCAGACTTTATAAACAATTAAAGCTGCAATATGTAATTTTGCCAGTGTGGGATCTGAAATTATTTAGATTCTATTAGATTCTATACTTGGAATGTTTCACAGCATAGCATTGAACTTTTCCAACAGGCATATATTTGTTGCTCAAATCCTGAAAAGCATACATTTTAACTGAAGGTGGGGTCACTTCTCCACAGAACTGGCATGAAATTTGAGTTGGTGGCATCATCCACTTGTCTCCATAGAGATTAGTTTAGTGCTATACAAACAGAGGAATTCCACAGAGACAAAAAAGTGGCAGACACTTCATCATTAAAGTTAGATTGTGCAAATTTAACAAAATAAAGTTAATAAATCCTCAAGTTCTGTATCCATTTCACTAATTCAGTGCCCTATCTGTAATCAATGATGGACCTTACAAACACCAGGAAACATTGTTGTCAGGGCGACTCTGTGACTAAAGAGGATGTAGCATTATCTAAATCATCTGGAAGAAAGTTTATCCTGCCCAACACAGCCTGAGTAACAGCGATCTTGGAGTTTATTAGTCTGAGGTGACGAGGAACAGGACCGGGCTCCAGCTCTGTATCCAGTCAGCTCATTCACAAACACTCCCCCTTTCTCTGGGCCCAGTGTAAATTAGAGAGACACGTGAAGCCCACCACAGGGAGCAGATAAGTCCAAACAGGGGAATGTGTCCTGGGACGACTGAGACGTGCAGGGAGCGCATGTCTATAGAACCTGAACCATAAGGACAAAGCAGACTATGTGAAACTGGAATGAAATTTTGGACGTAACAGTAAAAAACAGTTTGTTTCCATTGCAGATGTTTAAGTATTGGAAGAGGTGATGTAAAGCAGAGGTTGCCAAACATTTCAAGCCAGGACCACTCACATAAAGAATGGGACCAGAATTCTTATCCAAAAGTTATCCCTTACCAGATTGTACGAAAAGCAAAAAATATTTAAAAAAATAGTATATATTTCAAAGTAAAAAATGACAAGGTTTTGGGTTAGATTCCTAGACATACTGCTATGTCGTTTCAGTGTTATCTGTCATTTTTTCCCAAGTACTCTTTTCTTAAAGCCATGGCTCTAGTGATTGCCTGTTCGAGTCAGATTTTCATTTTTTTAGACCTAGAAGTAAGCAGCAAGATTTCATTATTACATGTTCATAGATTTAACAAATTCTTCACCAATACAAGAAATCTGATTTAATTTATGCTTGTACGTTTGCTGTAACAACTCTCCTCCAAATAAACTGCATTGGTCTACTGTGTGATAAGAAAGAAAGAAACGACTTTGGAGTATTCTTGTGTTAGCCACGTAGTATTGTATCGCAGATGGCTATAGACTGCCTTCACTACTTCCATCTACATCCAAATCCACTACCGCCTTAAGGCCTGTTGTGCAGGTGTCTGACATCTGATTCCAATGAAAGATTAAAGAAAGACATATATAAGAGCTATTTACCCAGACCTGCTCCTGGACAACAGCTTTCATCACATGCTTCAGAGCACACCCTTCTCCGCACATGTCCAGGGACCCACAGGTGCTGCTATGGGATGGGGCGGGAAGGGGCGGAGGTGGATGAAAAGACATGTGCGCCCGACACATTTGACCTGGGTGATCCTGGGCCTCGTATCCTGCTCTGAGGTGAGGAGGGGGTCACATTCCTGTTCAGTCCAAGTCTAAACACCTGCACTAAGACAATACAGCTCCCATGAGGCTGCTCCTGTAAAAATACCACTTTAAATACCACTTATCTTTACCACTGTAAGCTGGTTTAAGCGTTTAAAGATGGTTTCGCTTTATCGAGGATGGGGGTTTCCAGAATTTGTGTTGTTGAAAATATACAAATAGATGAAAAGTATGAAAAAACTATTCTTAAAGGTGCACTATGTAACTTTGTAGCTTGTAACTTGTTTGGGGGTCCATCACCTGCTTGTTTCTATGGATATGTCATTGCTCTGCTTCAAATGTTCCACATTAAACACAGTATTACAGACATTAAACATCTCTACCTTACATTTATTCAATTAGAGGTGGTTGTAAAGCTCAAAAGTACCTAGAAAAACAGGCATTCTGACTGCAAGCAGGGGTTGCCTCTCCACAGATTTGACATGTAACATAGGCTGCGTCCCATTTCTCTGTCTTACCCCTTCGTCTTACCCCTACCCCTTGGTTTTGCGTGTTCATGTGAGGGCAAGGGGTGTCCCGATTCTAATTTTGATCAAGGGCTAGGGCCACAACCGAGGGCTACATACCCCTTGAAACGAAGTAAGCTCTCAATCAGACTTGGAACGAAGGGGTACGCCTACAAGCTCAGGCAGGTTTTGGGATCAGGATGGCAGCGTCACATCGAACAGCCAAGGAGTCTCATAAATGTATTTTCAGCAGTTGTAATTATCGATTAACAGTTAAGCATGGTTTACAATTATGACGCTTATGTTCTACGTTACTTTTAGTGAACTGTTGTTGTGGTTTTATTGTAGTGATGTCTGTTCAGCCGACGTTATCGTTTTCATCAAACTTTCATGCATAAACAAGCTTTTTTTTTTGTCAAGCTGAGGTACCCGCAAATCTTTGACATTTTGTTTACATTTGTTTGCGTCAATTGTTGTCGCCTCTGTAGACGTAGCAGCCAGGTAGAGGCAAGGGATGATGACGCAAACGGTAATCGAGTGGTATCCCGTTTCTTAGGGGAACATTTGTACCCCGAGCCCTCTCAGCTCGTTATCGAGGGGCAAGACAAAGACGTAGATAAAGGGGTAGGGGAAAGGAAAGTACTTACATTACTTCTACTACTACAAATACTACTGACCACGCCTCACCATACTAAAATGGTTAGGCTACCATTATATGCTGTATGCTCCAACATCAGCCGGGGATTTCTGAAATTTACTCAAATTTCTAAGGACTTCACTGATTGGCCTTCTACGCTGTTCAGATCTGTTTCTTGTCACTAATCTCTGTCTGCAGGTAATGAGCCAAATGAGAGGTTTTTCCCCATTCCTGTTATATTTAAGTCTTTACAGCTTACTGCTGGTGAATCTCAAAGTAAGGAGGAAGAAACTGTCAGATACAAAAAGGTAAACTTGGTCATCAACATGTTACTGCAAATTACTACGGCAATTATTATTACTCATAGTTTTATTTTGTTACTACAACCACTATTCTTGTATTGTTGAAATGAATACAACATTGACAAGGTTCAGGTAAAAATAAACTACAACCATGCATCCAGTTATCATCATAGCTGTCTAACTACCATGCACAAGAAAGCAAAATACCAAATAACCTGAGAAATTCTGTATTCATTGAGTAGATACACCCATACAAAGCGCAGGTGGCCTCAAATGCCTCCAGCTAACATGGTCGAGACAAAGACAAAGCAACAATACTTTTATAACCTCATAAAAGGTCAATATTTCCCCAGGTTGCCACAGTAAAAGAATGTGCCAACTTTGCAGCACCACGTCGAGCTAAAGAAGACAGTATTTGTTTGAACATGGGGGAAAATCCTCTGGTCTTTGCTGTAATAGTTTTAATAATAACATCAAAATGGCAGTCAGACAGAGCCCAGATGTTTTGAGGCAGGGACAGCAGAAGAGGAGTTAGTCTACAAAGGTTGAACAAATACACACAGCTCAGTCCCATTACAAACTGGCGTACTTAGATGGCCTTTGGTGTAGGTCAGCGTTTTGGAGAGATTTCACTAAGCTCTATGACATTGAGCATGAAAATAAATACCAAGGTGAAGACACTGATACATGAAGAAAGGTTTGTTAGCAGAAGGGTGTACAAAATTGGCAGAATTGGTGTGAAGAATAGCCAGCCACAAATCATACATTTCCAGAAGTGAATGTGTCTGGCCCAAGGATGCAAAAACAGTACACAGTTCCAGATGTAAGAGTCAAACTTCTAGTTTGGAGGTGGACATTTCTGTTATGATCTAGTCATTTTTCCTTCTCTTTACTTAAACTATAGATATTAAAGTTAGAAGCAATGTATTTTATGAAAAACAGCCAGCATTGTGATTCACCTATTCCTTTTATGGTCCTTTTACACCACCTAAATAAAGTTGTCCTGTGAAGTCATCGGCCCCTTACTTCTCCACCCATCACTGCTGAGCAGTGATTGAGTTGCAGTTGTTGGTTTAATCTCCCCTGTTGTCCTCCTCCCTGCGTTTACTGCTCCGCTGACCTGTGGCCATTCACTCTCATGTCATATGTTAAAACCTCTCTAATTGGCTGCTCAAGTCTTTACAAACTGATTGATAAGCAAAGATGGAGGCGGGTCTGTTTGTGCTTTTGTGTTTTGGGAGAGGGGTGTGTCAGAGGGGGCAGGGAGGTCACTCCGTGGGCCTTTTGGGGGTCAGGGGGACATGACTTTGGCCCCCTGCCTCTGCGGGACATCCTGGATTGGCCCCAATGGAGCCGTAAGTTCTGCAGTCCATAAAGAATACGGGCTGGGGGGACGCTGTCTGACAAGTGGGCTTTAGGTTTATGGGTGAATTATAACTTTTGTCCAGGTCAATGTTAAGATGCAGCAATGTCTTAGTAGTCAACACAATTTTAGCTCGTGTGGTGTCTCAGTGGTTTCAATGTTATCATAGCAATATGTTGTGCTTCAAAATTTGGTATGGATACTATACCAATATATACCCAAGTTTCTTAAAAGTATTACATTTTAAATTAAACATTTTTTCCCATTTTCAAGCTAAACTTGCTATTGATAATATTAGATATTGATCATTTCCGTAGCAATTGATTAAAATAAAATATTATAGTTCTTGTATGGCCAAAAGTTCTTAAAATGAACAGAAAAAACAATAACATTTCAAAGGCCAGAATAATCCAGGGATATTCAGTAAAAGTAACATTTCCCTCACAAAATGAACTCAGATTTTCTTTCAAAATATACTCCTGTGAAATGTTAGCTAACAAACTTTGACAGCTCCCACATTTCTTATCTTGAGTCCAGATTTTTTGCAGGAAAAACACATTGTAGCAACAAACCTGAGCTTTCCTCAACAGGAACCAATTTAAAACAATACCACTCAACGCGGGCAGACATTCCTTTTCCCTAAAAACACAAACACAATATCCACCTGAAAATATCTACCCGAAGAGGATTTCAGATGACCCACAGACTAGAAGCACTTGCCCTACCACAGGAATGTAAAGTGTAATCGCTTTCACATTTTCCCCCAAAGCAAAGCAATAAAAACTTAACCCCAATTTTACCTAAACATCTCCTTTCATGAACCAGAAGGCCCTGTCCCTGAACGCAGCACTGGTCCTGTCTAATTTAAAGGGCACGCGTGTGGGGTTCAGGGTCTGGAGATGCTGTGGTTTCCCGGTCATTGGCTTTTGGGAATGCTTGACTTGACAAAAAGATTCAACACAAACCACTTCAATGCAGCAGGCCACGAGGTCCAACATGGGCTAAGGTACTGACACATGCAGATAAGGAAAAGTTAAGTGTAGGGATTGTGTATGTGTACTTTTGATCCAAGCAATAGCAGTACAATATACAGAGTTTCCTTTCATATTATATAATAGTGTCATAATTTCAATGAGTTTAGTTATGTTGGGTTAGCTAGAAAACAACAAGCACTAAAACTTCTAGAAAAAAAGTACTCAAACATGTTAACTTCAGCAACCATTACTTCATGTATTACACTAAACTCAATCAATAAAACCACTTTGTTTGTGCGGCGAAAATAATCTCACTGTGTTGTCTGGAAAAGGGGGCAGATAAAATTTCTGCTCCTTTTCATTACGACACTACTGATGTCGGTTTATATTTTATGAATGAAGTAAATAAACAAACAAATAAATCCATCCATCCATCCATCCATCCATCCATTTTCTTCCGCTTATCCGGGGCCGGGTCGCGGGGGCAACAGTCTAAGCAGGGACGCCCAGACCTCCTTCACCCCGGACACTTCCTCCAGCTCCTCCGGGGGGACCCCAAGGCGTTCCCAGGCCAGCCGGGACACATAGTCCCTCCAGCGCGTCCTGGGTCTTCCCCGGGGCCTCCTCCCGGTGGGACATGCCATGCCATGAACACCTCCCGAGGGAGGCGTCCAGGAGGCATCCGAAACAGATGCCCGAGCCACCTCAGCTGGTTCCTCTCGACGTGGAGAAGCAGCGGCTCTACTCCGAGCTCCTCCCGTGTGACTGAGCTCCTCACCCTATCTCTAAGAGTGCGCCCAGCCACTCTGCGGAGGAAACTCATTTCGGCCGCTTGTATCCGCGATCTTGTCCTCTCGGTCATTACCCAGAGCTCATGACCATAGGTGAGGGTAGGAACGTAGATTGACCGGTAATTTTTTTTTTCATTTATTTGTTTGTCTCAATTTACAATCAAATACATGTAAAAAAAAAAAAAAAAAACTTTATTGTATTTTGTGAGCCAAAAATATGTGAGAATACATAAGAACCCACCTTATAAAAAATGCTGACCTCAGATTTCGCCTGCATTTAGCCGGCGTGTGTGAAAGCTGCCTGGACCCTGAGTCTGTCTGGGTCCTGCAGACAGAAACCTGCTCTATAATTAAACCAGGACTATATGAAGAACAGGTGTCCAGACGTGCCAGATATGCACACGCTGCTCAACATGAAAGACACCACACTGGGAACGCAGGTTTGGCAGAAAATGGACCATTTGGTACAATTGCCCAAACATTTTAATCATAAGCAAAAGTACTGTTACACCAAAGTAACGCAATCCATGAGTAAAATTTAGTAAATGCAAAAAAAAAAAAAGATATGATATGATGTTAATTTGATGTTAATTTTAAAGGTGCACTATGTAACTTTTTGGTTGGGGTCCGTCACCTGCTTGATTCTATGGAGATGTCATTGCTCCATAGCAAAAAACAAAAACAAAACACGCAATCTGACTGAGTAGGGTTGCCTCTCCACAGATCTAACCTGTGACTTGGTCTCATTTGGTCTCCATGAAGGTAAAAAGGTTTAATACCATACTGTGAAACATTCCAGACAAAGCAATTACATCTCCATGCAGAAAAAGCATTTCAGAAGAGAAAAGTTACATAATGCACCTTTAATTTGTGGTCTACTGTTGATAAAAAGTAGCACTGTTACTACAACTGTACAAGTACTACTTCTTCTAGTACTATTGCAGCTCTCAAACTGTCATCCACAACTGCTAAGTGGTGACAGAAGCAGTCCATGCACTAGAAAACTCCCCGGACTCTGCGTCCGACTCCTGGCTCTGTAAATTTTTGTCTTTCCTGGTTCTTTCCCCTTTTTTGCTCCCATTTCCTGTTCTGATCTGTCAAGTAAACCCAATGCCAAAGCCAAAATATATATTTAAAAGTTCAAATATAGGTTATAAATATGTGTTCAGTAAAAGTAATTTATTTGAGTAGAAATATCTGAATTACCAAGCTGCTGTCACACTAGAAACTGGTTTGTATTTAATGCTGCCTGTTACTCTAGCTGTATACTGTAGTACTTTACTTAGCTGTAGCTGTATACTGTAGTACTTTACACATGTGGCACAATGGTGTAGTTGCAGCATTGATTGATATGGGCCTGGGATGGAGTGTGCATTGACTTGTTGGTTCAGCCTCACTTAGTAAATCAAAGTCACAGTAATGGCTGGAGAGGGTCAATAAAACTCTTCGGGGAAGTCCTGTCTATTGGATTACATGCTTTTCTGGACTGCTACTCCTGTTACTACTGCTACTATTACTACTACTACTACGTCCAACAGTATAAATGATGAGCAGATTCCAGACCAGTGGAGCTTGGACCTCCCTGAGCTGTGAGGAATGCAGTGAATTGTACTCCAGCGGTGATTAAAGAAGTGGAAAAGCTAGGCAGAGTTTAGACATTTCAAGCATAACTCATTCGTACACTCAGGCTCTGGTGTCCTTGTCTTATGTAACCAGGAGGAAGCCAGGAAAATCTACTGACTTTCTCATACAGCGGTTAGTCATAAATACAGATGCAGTGGTCAGAAAGTGAAAGTAAAAATGGAAATGGAACCAACATACAGTATGACAGAGCATTTCGAGTTTTGGAGATGTAGACAGACTAATGATAAAGGATTACTCAAACATATGTGAATGAAACAAAACAAAGAGTGTGTTTTTGAGGAAGTAATAACATTATAGCTCAAAAGAATCCATTTTATGTAATATAGGACCTTATCCCATACAGATATATACAATATTTATCACACTAGTTCTAGTTCTAGCACCACAAGTATTTCTCTCACCACACTCTTATTACAATTACTACAAATTCTAGGTCAAAGGGTGTTTTAAATACTATATGGGTATAATACATGTATATGGCCGGGGTATCTGGTTACTATTGATCCTTATCTTTGAAGCTACAGCCTGTGTTATCTGATAAAGCCTATTGCCTGGAAGACCTTAATTACTGCTAATAGTGTTTTTCATATTAATGGCTTGGTGCTTGGTTAAACAGCACTGCTCCCTTTAATCTGAATCACAATTAGTGTAAATGGGACGTCTCTGTTCTGTGGGGAGGGGCCTTTTATGACCTTAGATACAGCGGCAGCAGGTTGGCCACATAAGATAAAACACAGTCACTTATTGAACTGGAGATAAGGTATCAGTATCCACGCACACGCTAGCCTCTTTTGTTTAGAGCAGGAGTGTTCCAAGCTTTTCAAAGCGGCACACATTCGCAAAATGTGTCCAGGAGATGACTTGATCTTCGTTTAACAGAAGAAATACCAACAACACTGGTCTACAAGCAAAATGCTTCCGGAACAAAAGCAGTGACATTTTTCTTGGTTTAGGTCACTAATAAAGAAAAAGTAAGTCAGAAGTGCTGATTGGCTATAGTTTCCAAGATATAGTATTGGGTAAAAATAGGAAATTTATGCAAAAAAAAAAAGAAGAAGACAAAAACGGTAGTTTATCAGAAGGTACAGTGTGTCTACAAGCAACCAGTTCTATCTGAAAGCCTGTCTGCACATTCCAATTTTAATATGTCTAGAGTTTTAACATTAAATATTTTTTGATTTCACATAAGAGAAATACCTCGAAATTGTGTGCACCTGATGTCTTCAGATATTTCTTGTTTATTTCTTGATGGATGAAGAAGTGCAAGATAAATATTTTCAAAATATAGATATTATTAATATAAAATCTCATTAAATATCTTGAAAACATTAGCTGGCACTGGCACAGTTATCAATTGATTTTCAGTTCATCTTATCAATATAAATTAGATTTAGCCACTTTTATCTCAGAAGCAGATCAAGTCCAAAAATTTGTAGACCAGTGTTATACTTTACAGTTAAGGTAATTTGGGTCGTATTCAAATTGTCTGAAAACTGCATAACAGAACAGCAATATCAGTATAGAGAATATATTTTTATAATAGCGGCAGAGGGACAGACGGACCCTTGCCCAGTCCCACTATAGCCCCTGTGCCACCCTTTGGAGGTACATTTTAAAAGGTAATTTTACTGCATTGGAAGTATTTGCAACTTTGCTAATAAAATATACATGTTTTTCAAAGAAGGGAAGTGACATTTTGAGAGCAAGTAATCATTATTATTTTTTATACATTAAAGGTCCTATATTACCCCAAATTCAGCCTAAATATGCAGGATTTGTGTGCTAAAGATGTGTGAATGAAACAACACAACTCCAGGTATGTTTTTGATGAGGAAACAATATAACATAGATCAGAAAACAGTGTAATATGGGCCATTTAACTATCGTCACTCGGTTTAGCATGCCATACATATTGCATAAGTACAAACCACAGAATGAGAAAAGTTATCTTTCAAAATACTCCTCAGTGGAGCTTTCCTTGGTGGACACTCCTCTCCCACACTCGCACACAGCGGCGCCTGGCCTGTATCCCTCTAGTCTCGTGTTTGGACAGCTCATTTTGTGACACCCAATCAACATCCACAGGTCCTCCTAAATCAGTAGTTTTCAGTAGAGACTGGCAGTTCCAGGGCTGAAATTATCCAAATGATCCTAGTGGTGGTGTATGGAGTTTAAAAACACAGTGGAGCATGTCCTCTATGATGAGAAGAGAGAGGACTCAGCCTAAATGTGCAGGATCTGTGTGTTAAACATGTGTAAATGAAACAAAACACAACGCCAGGTATGTTATTGATTAGAAAACAACATTATAACATAGATAATGTCATGAAAATAGTGTAATACGGACCCTTTATATTGATATTAGTCAGGTAAATAGCTAGTAATGCTTCCTCTATGACAGCTATCCACAATAAGACTTCGAAAAGAAAGCCACAGGAAGCATGGCCTGTGCGTAAAATGGGAACTTGCAGCGACACGCCAAGCTTGGACAAAAAGCGGGGTATACCCACTCAGGTATGTCCATTCAAACCACTCAGCGGGGCCAAAAGAAGAAGGGATGCGCCGGTTTCCAGACGAGGTGCGAGTAGAAAGTGCCCCTATGCGCACACACTTCACTTCACTATCAAAACAACACCTCCGTTAACCAAAGGGGGTTAACTCTGAGATTAAAAGCACCCAGGCGATGACCACATGCTGCGTTATCTGGGCAGTGAATTCTCCCTGTCAGCTACACGTAAAACAGGACAGTTTGGAGATTTCTACTCAACTTTTTATGCCCACACCATCCATACATCCATACATTTTTTTTTACACTTTTACGCACAACTCCATTCACTCGTATAGGTAACTACTATATCACATAAATCCCACACAAGGGTAGTCCACTCCTTTTAACCCCGTTTTACTAGCATGTGTTGTTGCTCCATGAATATAAGAGGATTATAGCAGCGTTATTTAAAAAAAAAACAGATGAATGACGTGAACTCAAAGAACACGCGCCCCCAAGGTAACGTGGATACAAACCTTATTTATGTGTGACAAATGGAAAAAGGTGACCATTTAGACTCAATCAGCAAGAAAACTTGAGATAAAAGTGAAAATTCACACTTTAAACTCATTGTAAAAGCCAGTACTGTAGTAGTAAGTAAGCTCCGGACCAGGGGAAGAGGAGACGAGCGCACGGAGCAGCGCGTCGTCACCAGATAAAAAAGAGTGAGAGTACTTACGCACTGCCTCCTGCTTGGGGTCCAGCTCGGCACATGTCTGCTGAAGTAGGTTAATTTTACCGTGGAGTCTCCTCACGCGCTGGTTCGTGGACGTGAGCTCGTTCTCCAGCTCCTGAAAAATGGAGCACGCGTGTTTGGCGAGATCCGACAGCTGCCGTAAAGTCCTGGATAGAGCCACATTATTGATAGTAACTAGGTCCTCGTAAAGGAGACCGTCCTCGTTTGGGATGTAGTGCCTGCAAACTAACTGGGGTTCCACGAGTCGTTTGGCAAATGGCATATTGTTGATCCGGACCGGGGACTAAATCCAGTGAAAGTGTCCCAAAGTAGGTTCTCTCCCTCGGGTCCGTGCTCCACTGTCCTCGGTTCAGCCTCTGGTTCCCCCCATCCTTTCATTTGTCTCTGGGACGGGACTGGAGTGCTCCTCGCTGCTGCGCCGGTCGGTCATCTGCTGCTCCTGACGCTCCAGTGTTTTCCTGCCCCAGAGAAACCAGAGGTGGATTTTAAAACGGGAAGAGGGCGAAACGCGGCACGGACTATGGAGCGTCCTGGATCCGGACTGGCGCTGACGTAGGTTCCCTGTAGTGGTGGTGATGCTGCTGTGCTATGGCAAGAATGACAGAATAGATTACTGTATATACAGCTCTGGAAAAGAATAAGAAACCACTGCATTTTCCCCCCCTGAAATCAGCATTAGAGAATAGTATGTAATTTTCCACATTCAATTGTAATACTTTTTTATATTACCATGTGCCATTAACCATATACAGTTCTGGAAAAAAGATACTTAATAAAAAGATACTTTTTTCTGAAATCAGCATCTGTACATGTATTCCAGCCATTCCATTCCAGCGTCTGTTGAATTCCAACACAAACACAAAGCTGAGCTACTTCAGTTCTTGCACCAGGAGTGGAATAAAGTCACCCAAGAACAATGTGAAAGACTTGTGGAGAGCATGTCAAGATGCATGAAAACTGTGATTAAAAATAAGGGTTATTGCACCAAATATTGATTTCTGAACTCTTCTTAAGTGTAAACATTAGTATTATGTTGTTTTAAAATGAATTTGCTCTTGTTTCTTTGCATTGTTCGAGGTCTGAAAACATGTATCTTTTTTGTTATTTTGACCATTTGTGATTTTCTGCAAATAAATGCTATAAACGATAATATTTTTATTTGGAATTTGGGTGGAATGTTGTCAGTAGTTTATAGACTCAAACAAAAGTATTCCTTTTGCCCAAACACATACCTATAAGTAGTAAAATCGGAAAAACTGATCATTTTGCAGTGGTCTCTTATTTTTTTTCCAGAGCTGTAGATCTTCAGAATCAAATTTGCATTCTGTAAAAAAGAAAAACCGGTTCACATGAATTGTACGTAGTAATTTAGTTCTCATAAAAGTAGTATAGTAGTAAATATGATAGGACTGTATGTCAAAACATGGCATTGTGTTGCATGCTTTCTGCAGACACCCTGATCCTACCCTGATATTCAGGCAGGGTGTAGTAGCTTCAGGGAGTGTCTGACAAAACAATCGGAGTATGTCCTTACCACATGCACACAGGCATGTGGGAAAAAAATGCAGAAGTTATGCAGAAATCTCTTAATCTCCAATAGTGCATGCGCCAACTAAAAATAGATATCATGTCTGCTACAAATTCTTCAAAGTATTTGTTTTATTTTGCTTATTGTTAAGGATAAACATCAGTGCGTGTGTGAAAACCAACATGGAATACCAAATGTCCAGTATACAGCTCTGAAAAAAAATAAGAGGCCACTGAAAAATGATCAGTTTTTCTGATTTTACTATTTATAGGTATGTGTTTTGGCAAAAGGAACATTTTTGTTTGAGTCTATAAACTACTGACAACATTTTCCCCAAATTCCAAATAAAAATATGATCATTTAGAGCATTTATTTGCAGAAAATGACAAATTGTCAAAATAAGAATAAAGATACATGTTTTCAGACCTCAAACAATGCAAAGAAACAAGAGCAAATTCATTTTAAAACAACATAATACTAATGTTTACACTTAAGAAGAGTTCAGAAATCAATATTTGGTGCAATAACCCTTATTTTTAATCACAGCTTTCATGCGTCTTGGCATGCTCTCCACAAGACTTTCACATTGTTCTTGGGTGACTTTATTCCACTCCTGGTGTAAAAACTGAAGTAGCTCAGCTTTGTGTTTGTGTTGGAATTCAACAGACGCTGGAATGGAATGGTTGTAATACATGTAGAGATGCTGATTTCAGAAAAAAAATGCAGTGGTCTCTTGCCCCCCCCCCCCCAGAACTGTATATACAGCAGGATCTGGAGATTCAGTGCCCCCCACTCGCCTCTCCTCATTAAGTAACATCATAACACATGTAGACAAGCAAGTGGCAGAACCTTCCAGCAGAAAAGTTACATAGTGCTCCTTTAAATTAACTGAACAGTACAAATGCAATACACAAACTTAATTATAAATGGATGAATAACAATAATATTCGTTCCAGGCTTAACAGTATGTTTGTTCATTACTTCCACGTCCGGGCTTGACAGTGCATAAGTCCACCTCTTTCACATTTGCTGATGGAGTATTTAGCCAAATCCCTGTTAGATGGAGGTGGCAGGGGCCTGGGCTCTTCCTGTGGCCTAACCAAAGTCCACAGCAGAAATGCAGCGGTAGCAAAGCCCGGCCCGAGACAAAGGGAAGAGTGGCCCGTGGAGGATGGCGTCATGTTTGAGTAATGGTCCGCCACAATAGAGTCACTTGCTCTGATGAAAGCTGCTAATCTGTGTTGTGAGAACTGTGGCAGTGACCCCTGCTCCTCGGGCATGTTTGCAATTGGTTTTCATTAGCAGGATAGGGATCTACTTCAAAATAAGGCCAGGCGTTGAAATAAATGTAATCTTGTAATCTTGTCTTCATGGAGCTGTTATTGCCTTTCTCTAGAATGTTCCACAGTATGGCATTAAACATATCTACAGCTCTGGAAAAAAATAAGAGACCACTGCAAAATTATCAGTTTTTCTGACTTTACTACTTTTTATTATTTTTGTTTGAGTCTATAAACTACTGACAACATTTCTCCCAAATTCCAAATAAAATATTATCGTTGACCTATGGTCATGAGCTCTGGGTAATGACCGAAAGGACAAGATCGTGGATACAAACAGCTGAAATGAGTTTCCTCCGCAGAGTGGCTGGGTGCTCCCTTAGAGATAGGGTGAGGAGCTCAGTCACATGGGAGGAGCTCGGAGTAGAGTCGCTGCTGATGGCTCAGGAGTCTGTTCCAGAGGCCTCCTGGACCCCTCCCTCAGGAGGTGTTCCGGACATGTCCCACCGGGAGGAGGCCCCAGGGAAGACCCAGAACAAGCTGGAGGGATTATGTCTCCCGGCTGGCATGGGAATGCCTTGGGGTCACCCTGGAGGAGCTGGAGGAAGTGTCCGCGGTGAAGGAGGTTTGGGAGTCCCTGCTTAGACTGTTGCCCCCACGACCCGGCCCCGGATAAGCGGAAGAAAATGGATGGATGGATATTATGTTTAGAGCATTTATTTGCAGAAAATGACAAATGGTCAAAATAACAAAAAAGATGCATGTTTTCAGACCTCAAACAATGCAAAGAAACAAGATCAAATTTATTTTAAAACAACATAATACTAATGTTTACACTTAAGAAGAGTTCAGAAATCAATATTTGGTGCAATAACTCTTATTTTTAATCACAGCTTTCATGCATCTTGGCATGCTCTCTGGTGCAAGAACTGAAGTAGCTCAGTTTTGTGTTTGTGTTGGAATTCAACAGACGCTGGAATGGAATGGCTGTAATACATGTAGAGATGCTGATTTCAGAAAAAGCAGTGGTCTCTTTTTTTTTTTTTTTTTCCAGAGCTGTATCTTCATGAAAAGGGCAAGTGTGGATCCCCATGCATTTTGTACAAGTTGTGATTTTTTTTTTTTTTAAGTTGTTGCTGCTAGAGACAGGTTAGGGTAAAGTGTCATAGGGATGCAGGTCATAGTCGCTCCTGAGACATTTTACAGCTGTTCAACAACTCACTGTTATGTAATAGATAACCTTATGTCATGTCAAAGCTACCGTTTTCAACTTTCCACTGTATTTCCTCACCCCACTACTATATTATGTGCAATCTGTGAAATATTCTACTTACACTTTATTTAATCCTACCTGTACCTTTGTATTTTATTATATTTTATTACATACTTTTAAAAATTATATTGTTTACCTTTTCCCCTGCACTTCTTGCACACTTTTTTTTTACCATGTACTGTTACTGCATGCTATTAGTACTTCTTGACTATCTTAGCGTCTATCTTAGAGTCAACAGTTCTTCTGATCCTAAGCATTTCATTGCATTGTTGACCTTGTGTTGATTCTGCATATGACAAATAAACAATCTTGAATCTTTTATTATTTCTTATATAGCCTACAAAAACATGCTATAGATTTACAATATTTTATTTTGCTTGTGCATGAGAATATTGTACTTCCTATTAGGCAATTGCAGTAATAATAGTAATGGTAGTAACTGCACTGCATATGAATTTAATGAGGTCCAGTTGATGAACGTTACAGCCTGAAATTACCATCTATAGCCTGCGGCGTCATTAACAGTAATAAGCACATAGATAATCACTGCTGAGCTGGCCCATGTGTCCTACATGCCAATTACTGCATCTCCATCAGAGGTATACTTATAAAGCAGCACATGACCTAACACATATAGATCCCTCATCACAAGCAGCTGCCATCTTTGAAATGCAAAGCAAACAAATCTAAGTGGTATTTATAGTGCAGTGAAGAAGGCTCCCCATTAAGCTGTCAGACCAAATCAGCAGACACTCCTCTCTGAATGCAGCAGAGGAAATAAACTTGGCACATCGGAGCTGCAGGTAGTGACATGCTGCACTGTGCCAACTTCTGGCACTATCATCTGGTATCTTTAGTTTCTCAGACTCATTCATACCCCTCAAGTCTTTCCTCGGGAGTGGGGGTGGCATATAGTTATACCTCAGAAAGCTCTTTGAAGCGATAGAGCCCTTTATAGATAATAACTAGGACAAGTGCACAGATTAAAGCCACAGTATGTAACTTCTTAGCCAAAAAAAAGTAGCTCAGTTGGTAGAGCATATGCCTCGTGATCCAGGGGTTGGCGGTTTGAATCCCGCTCTTCACGGGTTGACCGCATGTTATCCCAGCTCCCACAGATGAGCGCTGCTGTTGTGTCCTTGGGCAAGACACTTAACCCCACCTCGCCCCCCCAGTGTCTGTGGACATTGGTAGCCCCCAGAACATACATCAAGGCCTGTTGTGACGTGAGCCGTCCTCCTGTGGACCCACCACCCGCGGAAGGATTCATGGGGGCTGGTGCATTGTGTTCTGGGCAGCAGAACACTGCTTGGACTGCTGCCCCCGTGACCCGGAAAAGCGGAAGAAAATGAATGAATTTCATATTGCACATAATAGTATAAGTATTGCATGTGGGTTATTGCACAGGTAACAGTAGCATTTACAGTGAGGTAGTGACATACATGACACATTCATATAGAGCAGCAGCAGTAAACATATTATGCATTACGAAAAGTAGTTTAGTGCAGTATTACTGAGAGTTCAGTATTATTTAGAGTATTATCCAGAGGTCAGACAGCTTGGGCGTAATAGCTGTCTTGGAGTCTCTGGTTGTGTTTATTGCACTGAAAAATGTAGAAAATCATGCATCCTTACTCTGAGCGGGCTTGTATCTCGACATACCTGACTTTGGCCTGGAGGAGGGCTTCATGTTAATTTGGCTACAATATTCCACACTACGGCATAAAACTTGCCTCCATGGAAACTGGTGTGAAGTATGGTTTTAACTTTGTATTTCTGTGGAATCATGCAGCTGCCACCTGTAGAGTTACATACTGTACCCTTAGCTGTCATTCATTCTTATTGTTGGCCATCTTGCAATTTGATGTATTGTAACCGTTCAAGATACTGTTGAGGAGCTTTCTATATATTTCTCTCTATTTCTTCTCTATTTTCTCTACATGTATTACAGCCATTCCATTCCAGCGTCTGTTGAATTCCAACACAAACACAAAGCTGAGCTACTACAGTAATAAAGTTGCCCAAGAACAATGTGAAAGACTTGTGGAGAGCATGCCAAGACATGTGAAAGCTGTGTAAAAAATATATATATATACAGTATATTGATTTCTGAACTCTTCTTAAGTGTAAACATTAGTATTATGTTGTTTTAAAATGAATTTGATCTTGTTTCTTTGCATTGTTTGAGGTCTGAAAACATGTATCTTTTTTGTTATTTTGACCATTTATCATTATCTGCAAATAAATGCTTTAAACGATAATATTTTTAATTGGAATTTGGGGAAATGTTCAATAGTTTATAGACTGAAAAAATAGTAAAGTCAGAAAAACTGATAATTTTGCAGCGGTCTCTTATTTTTTTCATATACTGGCACATTTTGATGAAAGGCCTTAGTTTAATGGTGATTATCATTTATGAGGTAGTACTAAAAGGAGAGGCATAATTCTCTGCTACTTTGAACACACCTAAGCCAGAAGAAAAGCTATGATGATACTGGCAGTAGAGGATGAAATGGTGGGCCTGAACATAAAAAACCCTTGAATGAGACAAACTGGAGCCAGTCAGTTCACAGGCTATCTGTGTCGTATGTGTATGTATGGGAGGCGTATTTTTGGAGGTAAAGGGCCAGGGTCTGAATACAACCATCACAAGAACAGCCTGTTTGGGGTTTGTTGTGGCTGGGGCAGGGAAAGGGGCAGCTGCTCCAGGGGTGCCACAGGGTTCAGACTGGGGACCGTTTGATCTTTCTTTAGTCCCCAGCACAAGATACAATCAGCAGTGAGATTCACATGTTGTTTTAAGGAAACTAATTAGCTAGGAAGTCCCATACAATGAAGCCATTAACTAATTTAGATAATCACTCAGTTACAGCAGATAAAAATAGACAACTTTATTGGTTTATTGTAAGGAGAGCGTTTTGTAACTGTCCAGTCTTTTTGATCAAACATGCAGCATCACATTACATCATGTCTTTTACCAAATATAGCGATCTCAATAGCACGCAAATCCATTCAGTCTGTGCTATCTTTAATGATAAAAGCAATTAATGGAATGTGAACAAAAATAGAGATGCATTATGGAAAAATAGAACTGTCATGTTACAAGTCTTAAATTAAAAAGTTCATTGCTCATTTTATATATTCTTCGTGATCCCTCTGCATGCCATCACAATCATATGGAGTGTACAGAGCAGAAATGATAAAAAACGAATTATAAAAACATTTAGTACAACTTTGCAATGTGCATTTTGTTGTTAGCAGTGCAAAAACGGGTCTGTAGCACCAACACATATGGGTGCATACATTGTATAGTAGTATACAATAATACTATTACAATCAGGCGTAACATTGTGGTCAAGTAACAAAGTTTAACTCTTTATTTTGGCATCCCTATACTGGGTAAGAGTTTGTCTAATATAAAGAAACAGGAGAGTCAAAGGTGGCTAGATGACTGCTAGTTAAGACAATCTCCAAAATATATTGCTGCATAGCATGTGGATTGTCATTATAGAAGAACCCACCATGAATAGTGAGGCTCATAATGTTACGCATGATCTGTATAAATATGCATTCATTATGTAAACAATCTCAAAGCTGTACTTCATAACCGTGAGATGCATAGACAGATGATGGATGAGATTTAAAGAACAAATACACAGAACAAAGAACAAATAAGTTAGGATCCCACAGTGAAACGAAATAACTTACATAGCCATATAATACAGTCATGATAAAATACATTGTCTTGCAGCATGTTGCAGTAGTTGAAGTACTTCGACGCCCAGATAAGTCTGACTTTGTTGAAGAGTCTATAGTCCTTACAAAGACTCCAGGCTGAAGCAGGACCATGTCACCTTAGTCCAGTCTGAGTCATGTAGTAGCCACAGGCCGCACAAGCTCCAGCTGGGACTCCAAGGTGACCCTATCCTGGTGAACCACCTGCATACAACAAAAACACACAAAACACACATAAAAACACACACAATCTGATCAGTGACAGCAGCACAGAATGCTCAAAGGCTGTGGATGGCATATTTACTCATTTTAGTCATGTTAACAAAGTCAACAAAAATAATTAGCAGCAAGTTGTGTCATGCATATTAATTTCACCTCGTCAATGTCAACTGATCCTTTTGCATAAGTTGTACAAACAACAGCAGCTGCAGGCAAGGGGCCTTTACTTTGTGATGACTTTGCAGGTGTACAAAGTCATCATAAATTATGATTTAGCATATAGAGCACATCAGTAGAAACATGTTTAAATTATACAATATTTAGCTATTTAGCTTTGTTAGCTGGCTATTGTTTAAATGAAAAAAGGTCTAACCAAATCAACCCCATTCACACGAACATAACAAGTTTTCTGGACACCCCTTTCAACCCAATTTCTATCCCAAAAAAAGAAAGAAACAGATGTCTACATATCACCACTAGATGCTATCTACGTTTGTTGCTGTCTGACAGTTTGTCAGCTTTGTCCTGACAGAAGAAGACCGGAGAACACAGATGAGACTGAACAGAGGCCAGGTATCACATCTGGTTTCATCTGACATCTACAGGCAAAAAAAAAAAAAAATCTAATAAATTTATAAATGGTAGCTTTAAATATATTTATGAAAAAAGATCCGGTTATTCACCTAATGATTTAACAGAGAAACTAACTCTTTGTTATGGACATTTTTATTACTATTTTACATGTCAATGTCCACTATAAAAGTCACATTCTTTGGATGAATTTGAAAAATCTTCCATATAAAATTATCTACAGCCTGTTATGTCCAGCTCTGCTCTCGTAAATGGTGAATTCCTTTAAAGTGTATTAAAATCTTTTCACACTCTATAAAAACTACATATGCTGAGAATTTTCTCCAAAAATGTTCCACGTTAGTGAGCTTAAGACTTCAGGGAGTATGACAAAATATGATGCTTTTAACAATTACTCCAAGCTGAGGTTATAAGGACAGATTTGTCCCGTCTCTCACTGCTGAAGCCGCATGGCTCTATTTTAAAGGGACAGTTGTGAATGCCATCGCCTGTTTGGTATTTAAACCAGGCCTGGGACTATATACAGACATGTGTGCCTTTCTCTGCAGATTCCACACATACTTTGTGAGTCAAGCGGAATTGCAGCAAATAACTTGATTACCTTGTGCAAATAAAATAAATGACAGTTATGATGATAAATCACATGTAGAAGCCAATTGTACATGTGTTCATTCTCTTAAAAAGATAGGTAAAAAACTTATTTTCAGTCTGTCCTACATTTTTGTCAACTTGGGTTAAATTAGTGTCAAAGCTAGTAGATCCTGGGGGATCTACTTAGTAGACTTAAGTAGATCCCCAGGATCTACTTAAAGGAAAAGTAACGTTTTTTACAATCTGAGCCTTATTTCGGTAATAAAACAAGTTGTTTTACTCACCCATAGTAATTTGGTGTCATATGGAGCACTTCCGGAGATGTTTTAGATTTGCGATCTCCATCATGTGAGTTCTCGGGACACTTGTTTGCGGTCTCCAAATAACACAAACTTTAGCGCTTTTCAAATCATAGAAGCCCCATGTCTTAGCCTACGATTTCGTGTGGTCAAAAGTGGCCTGTAATCTGAGATTTAGCCATAGTTTCGAGTAGATGAGGACGCCAGTGCGCATGTGCGGACTGTGCTCTCAGCTCCCGGGACCAAAACATGAAACGCAAAGCTGTAAACTATGGATAAATCTCAGATTACAGGCCACTTTTGCTTCAAACGAAATCAAATCGTAGACTAAGACATGGGGCTTCTATGATTTGAAAAGTGCTAAAGTTTGTTATTTGGAGCCCGCACGGGGCATATTACATGCTCGGGGAATATATTATACGCCCCGAGCTATGGCTAGAAGTCGCGCTAGGCTAACCGCAAATCTTAAAACATCTCTGGAAGTACTCCATATGACACCAAAGTGCTATGGGCGAGTAAAACAACTTGTTTTATTACCGAAATAAGGCTCAAATTGTAAAAAAAACATTACTTTTCCTTTAAGTCTGCTGAAATAATTAAAAAGGGCCAAGTGTAAAAGCATTTGGAGATTTTTGCCTAAGAGGGTGCTCATAATTGTATAATAGCTTCAATTTTGTAGCTATTATACAATTATGAGCACCCTCATAACAAAACTAGCTTACTGTGTTAGTACTTGTAGTTTTTGTAGTTGTAGTTTGTTCACACAGTTTAAATAAGGGAAATATTAAATTCACATAGAAAGAAGCGGAGACTGGCATCTGAATGTGGCTGTGGGAACTAATCTTAGTTGAACATATTAGATTTCCCTGTTGTGTCATTAGCGGTAGAATGACAGGCACGCTGCATGTGCTCCACACTCCATCTGTGAGGCCAAATACCCCAACACCCAGGGCCTTTTGTCCAGCCCTGAGTGAGGGCAGGAGCAGCAGACAGGGGCAGGTAGAAACAGACAGGGGCAGGTAGAAACAGACAGGGGTAGATCAAAACAGACAGGAGCAGTTAGAAACAGACAGGGGTAGATCGAAACAGACAGGGGCAGATAGAAACAGACAGGGGTAGACAAGAGCAGAAAGGAAGAGAAAGAGCAGACAAAGAAAGCAGCCGACATGAGAAAGACAGGTGGAGCAGACGGAGGGCAGGTGAGATGAGCAGAAGACAGGACTACACAGAAATAGATGGGAGCAGAAAGGAGAAGCAGATGAGCAGCTGACAGGAGTAGGTAGAGGAGCATTTGTCCTCACACTTAGATGAGAACAGAATCCAGATCTTGACACTAAACTGCAAGCTTTTGAAAAAGTGTCGATAAAGACACTGTGGAATAATCTACAACACCAACTAGTAAAGCTGGTGTTCTGAAAGAGCTTATGGTTTCCTTGCCTCAGAGTTATGAAAATGCAGCACTATAATATATTCTTCTTCTTCTGAATGGGCAAAAGTACACAAATCAAAATCATGTAAAGGACTAAAAATGGTTTCTCTGGCTTTTTCTTGCTTTTAGGGACCCAAGATCCAAACAAAAAAAAATAGCTCTATTTATAACTTCACTTGGAATGCCATGCTGTTGTATTTATCCTGAGGCCTCTCTTGACTCTATAAGCTGTCTCTCTCTCAGCTATACTTAATATGTCAAGTATGTCCAGTGCAGTTAAGTCTGTACTAAGAGTAGACTTCCCCTGTTCCCCTTGGCCCAGCGGCACACCCCACACGTCTTTTCACATGTTGCGGATGGACACTTCATCAGAACAGGGCTGTGTACAGAGCTGCACATGCTACACATACTAAAAACACGTGTGCGGAGCCAACCTTGAGTTGCTGTTGGAGCTCGCTGTTGAGACGTTTCAACACCGCATTGGTTTCCTTGTTCTTGCGGATGGCCATTTGAATCTCCCTCTTCTGTCTGGACAAGACCCTAGTCACAATACATTTCAGTATTAATAACATGAATTCAGATGAGTGAGTTAATTGATCAATAATATTACTGCGACTGTAATTACTGTATCCTCTGATGCTTTAAATACTGTCTGTAAGTATAAGCAATTATCTGGAAGTGTTTATACTCCACTTGGAGATTATTTTCTGTATTCAATCCAATCCAATCCACTTTATTTATATAGCACATTTTATAAACATGACAGTTTCCAAAGTGTTACACGGACAAATTAAGGCAATAAAAGAGAGTAAATCATATAAAATAAAAAGTGTTAAAATATATAATGCTAAAAATTGTTATAACTATAAAATGAATACAATAAAAAATAAATATAAATCAAAGCCACAGAGGACCACACAACTCATGCTGTGTTAAAGTCTCTAAGGGAAATATGTTAAGTCTCATTTCTTAATTATTGTTAATGGATCTTGTTTATCTGGGAAAAAAATAAGAGACCACTGCATTTTTGTCTGAAATCAGCATCTCTACATGTATTACAGCCATTCCATTCCAGCGTCTGTTGAATTCCAACACAAACACAAAGATAAGCTACTTCAGTTCTTGCACCAGGAGTGGAATAAAGTCACCCAAGAACAATGTGAAAGACTTGTGGAGAGCATGCCAAGGCGCATGAAAACTGTGATGAAAAATAAGTGTTATTGCACCAAATATTGAATTCTGAACTCTTCTTAAGTGTAAACATAAGTATTATGTGTTTTTAAAATTAATTTGATCTTGTTTCTTTGCATTGTTTGAGGTCTGAAAACATGTATCTTTTTTGTTATTTTGAACATTTGTCATTTTCTGCAAATAAATGCTCTAAACGGTAATATTTTTATTTGGAATATGGGGGAAATGTCAGTAGTTTATAGACTTAAACAAAAATGTTCCTTTTGCCCAAAAACATACCTATAAGACGTAAAATCAGAAAAACTGATAATTTTGCAGTGGTCTTTTATTTTTTTCCAATGCTGTATGTTATTAATTGGTTGGTATAAGTAATTGGTTCTTGTCATTTCTTAATTATTGTTAGTAGATCTTGTTTACCTTTCTGATGCTCTAATACGTAATAGGATGTTAACAACACTGACATTTCTTCACTGCAGCTCAGTTTTGGAAATACTCTGACCCAGTGCACTCACTTTTTCCTTCTTCTAACACATCACATCAGCATATAGGACAAAATGCTAAAATATCCCACCCAAAAACTCTTCCCATGATGAAGAGATAATCTTAATTTTCCTCATCAGTGGTTATGATGCGAGGGCTGGTTGTTGTATCAGATAATTAAGGCTGTCCACACTACCCCAGGGGAGCAATAAATCACTTAGAAGAATGCTGTGACTGACAGTTTTGCAGTTTATTCAATTTGAGAAGCAAATGTTTGAGCTGTTCATTAGAAATATTTGTATTTTTCTGGATTCATTTTGTAATTCAACAGTCACTAGTGTGTTTTATTTCACCCACACAAAATCCACAACAAGACTTTATCATGGAAGCGACTTATTAGCAACATTAAGATGTGCTTGCGTTTATTTTTAGCCTTTCAATGTAATTAGACTTTTTACCCCATCATTATTACTTATTGACAATGTAGGAAAAAGTAGTACAAAGAACATGAGAAGCACTGGCCATATCTTTCAGTACTTTTATCCCTTAGTTTGAGTATTTTTGTGCCCAAAATCCTTATGGGTCATTCCAGAATTGGAGGACATTTTGCATCCCACCCATCAAATATTAAATAATCCGCATACAAAATCCTAAAACATACAGTTTCTGGGTGAATTTACTTGTCCTGAGACCAAATCTAAAAAGATACTAAGAGAAAAGAATGCTTGAAAATAGTTTTTAAAATACCAAATAAGTCTGGAGTACCCCCAAATGCCATTTTCCTCTTGTCCCACCCCTCTAATGACCAAATTGAATCTCAAATAAAACTGTTAAAATTTAATTAAATTTTCTTTTATTGTATTATTTGTTTCATTGCCATCTCTTGTAACTGTGGGAACATCTGTTTTAATAGACATAATATTTCAAATAATAATTATTATTCATGGAACATGTGTCCCACAACATGCACGCAACCCTGTTACCATAACATTTTTAGCCTGGTAGAAGAAGAAGAAAGCAGAACCACATGATCCCCTGGACTTGACATCATCAAACAGTTTTCCAAAAGAATAGGTAGAGCAAAAGTTTGTCTTCTCTTGATTGAATTTCTCACTCTACCTCATGCAACCGTGTTATGCATACTATCAGAATAAGACAATTGTTTTTTTTTTTCCTTTACTTATTTGCATAAATAAGTTTTCTTCTTGATTAGCAGTAACAGCTAAACAGCGAGCTTCTACTCCTGAGATAAAGCGAACATTAGTGCGACCTGCAACCCTGTTACCTGCAACCCTGTTACTGTGATTAGAGTAAATAAATAAATAAACCAAATAAATCATGTAAAAAAAATTGTACCATTGATCTGTAAGCTGAGCTAATCAAGCATTTAATAGTTTGTTACCTATTATTGATGAATATGTAGCAGAAAATCAGAAAAGTGAATGTTTATTTTTCAAGCCCAAAGTCCTCCAATTCTGGAATGACCCTTATACGAATCTTACCGTGTGATCCGTTTCAACACTAGTACAAGTACTATGTCTTATTAGCGAAATAATAATTTGTAAAAGGTTTACTAACTTCTGAGGGGCCTTGGTTGGAGGAGCCAGTGTCATTGCAGCGGGTGGTACGTCCATGTTCGGGACTTCTGTATGGTATTTTCTACGAACTGGTTTCTGTGGTGCACTGTGGAGTAAATCCTAAAAAAATAACACAATCATCTATCACTAGTTTACCATTTGAAAATACTATTCAGCCTTTACATTGCATTGAACTACACATGGCAGTGGATGAAGAGGCTGACCTGTTTTGAAGCGCCAGTCAAGTCTTCAGTACTTGGCCCAAATTTGGAGCGCGCACTTTGACCTTCGACCTTTACGCTGCTCTCCTCCTGAAAAGATACTAGTTAGAAACAGAAGCAAAATAGATTTTCACAACATCAATACAAAAATATTTTATAATTCAGAAAGTAAATTAGAAAAACAGGCATAAATGTACATAAGCAGGACTATGTTAATATAAAAACAATACACTTGTTGATACCTTTTTATTAATAAGCACTAAACTGGCATTGTTTCATATTTGATTTACTAATGTTGCTTTAAGTTGCCTTTCATCAAGTACAATCTGAATATATTAAGTGAAAAACAGATTTGATTTATTGTGTTTCCCTTTTGATGTTACCTACTTCCACAGTCCAAACACGCGCATTAGTGGGTGAAGTTCTGATTGTGCAATGCCCATAGGGAGTGAATAGTGAAATGACCTGTTCTCGGGGTCAACCCTGTGATTAACTGATGAGTAACTCGGGTGCATCTCGTCCTGTTTACTTCCTGAACAGGTGGGAGGCCTGCAGCACTCTACTAACCAAACTAACTACCATAAAACGTACATAATTATTTGATGATTGTAGGAAAAATACAGTATCTTGACCAGGAGCTGCTACATTGTTTGAGTAAGTCAGTGAATTAAAGATTAATACAGCTGATTTGAAAAAGCAAGTTTAAATGTATACATTTGTGAAAAATTACAAACATTTTGTTCTTGTTAAATGGTACAAAAATAAAAATGCTTTGTAAGTAACTGGACCTATAGTTGTGGTTGTGACTAAAAAAGCAAATGCATGTATTTCTTTCTAATAAATATTTTTCCATACTGTTACTAATCATGAATACTAACATTTTCATAGTATATTTTCTGTAAAGATTGTTTCTATATGATTATATATTTTTGACATGCTTCTCTGCATGTTTATCTGTTTCTTTACTGTGCACATGACACTAACAGCTTTGAATCTTGAATCTTGAATGGTTGAGCTAGTCCAATTTAACCGTGGATTGAAACAGCTCTGGAAAAAAATAAGAGACCACTGCAAAATTTTCAGTTTTTCTGATTTTACTACTTTTTTCTGATTTTACTAAGTATGTGTTTGGGCAAAAGGAACATTTTTATTTGAGTCTATAAACTACTGATATTTCCCCCAAATTCCAAATAAAATATGATCATTTAGAGCATTTATTTGCAGAAAATGACAAATGGTCAAAATAACAAAAAAGATACATGTTTTCAGACCTCAAACAATGAAAAGAAACAAGATCAAATTCATTTTAAAACATAATACTAATGTTTACACTTAAGAAGAGTTCAGAAATCAATATTTGGTGTAATAACCCTTATTTTTAATCACAGCTTTCATGCGTCTTGGCATGCTCTCCACAAGTCTTTCAAGTTGTTCTTGGGTGACTTTATTCCACTCCTGGTGCAAGAACTGAAGTAGCTCAGCTTTGTGTTTGTGTTGGAATTCAACAGACGCTGGAATGGAATGTCTGTAATACATGTAGAGATGCTGATTTCAAAGAAAAAAATGCAGTGGTCTCTTATTATTATTATTTTTTTCCAGAGCTGTAGTTGTAATCCCTTTGAATATGAAATTATTGTTACACTAATTGAAAAGTTCCACTGAAATTCAGCATGTTGTATTGTTTTCACCATTATAATACTCTTGAGTATAGGCATAAGGGCTCTTCACACCTGCTTCTGTAGCTCAATGACTTTAACAGTGCATGTGCCGTCGAAAGTCCTCAGAGACATCAACAATTTCAAACACGAAGCTACATTATTTCAAGTCTCCCTCAGGTCCATCTTTTCATTCAGCGTCTAAAAGCAGAAGCAAATCTGATCCACTCGTTTCAGAACTCCAGCAGTCTCCTCTCTGCTGTGGTGGTATACTCAAGATTCCTAAGCCTTTTCCTAATTACTTAACCAGGCAAATGCCCTGCTCTAAATTGTGCCCAAGATGCATAATTCCTCTGTAAAAATGTAACATGCAGACAGAAACATATGGGCCCATAATCCTCCACTGTGCTACTGTCTGAGCAACACCACCACAGCATGGAAATACAGTTAAGGCTTTACGGACCACAAGAATCTCAACATGCAGTATGTGTGGTCAGGCCGAAGGGGGAAAAGCACTCAATCTCTTAAAAAAGCACTGTTTCAGCAAGTAATATTAGTTAAAAAACTATTATTCACACATGCTTAACACACAAACCCTGTATTTAAGATGATTTCTTCTCTCAAATAGAAAACTCTTCCACCTTGTGATGTCATGTGGCAATACAGGAAGTGTGTTTTTAAACTCTGCACACCTTCACTAGAATGATTTGGATGATTTCAGCCCTGCCCATCTCTACTGGACTTAAGGAATAACTTGACAAAACTTAATTTTACCTAATGAACCACTCGTAAAAGTTTCTGTGTGACTGTATATGGGGTAAAAATGTGGAATGCTCTGGATTTACAGCAAAAGCTCTGCCAAAATATTCAAAAAATTAAGTTCTTGTATAAAGACATGGTCTGGAGACGAGTTTGAATGAATTGTCAAATAGCATAAATAGCACTTTTCTGTGTTGGTATTCGTGTTTACTTGTTGCGGACTTTAAATGTTCCTGATAGAAACATCTTATCTGTAATTTATTGTCCCTGATCAAAAGTTGTTGTTTTTTTTTTTTTTTTGTACAAGAATGGAATTTGCCTTTGTTTCGTTTTTGTGTTTTTCAACTGAACTCAATAACTCAATAATTCAATAATTTATCAATAATTTAAATAATGTTTTGGAAGACAGGGGTGGGATTCAATAAGTTTTCTTCTTCCCACTCCTTTTCAAGCAAAAAAAAAAAAAAAAAAAAAGTGAATGTATTTGACTGTATATCGGTTACATGGATTTATTCCCTTGTGTTGACCTGCTCGAAATGAACAAATAAATGACAACTACCACTACATGACATCACAAAGTGGAACAGAGCATTTTGAGCTTTGGAGATGTAGACTAATAATAAAGGATTACTCAAAATGCACTCTATTTAGTGTATTTGAATTTGGCAGTAAAAATATCTTATTGCTCTCTCCTTCAGCCTATATGTCACGGTCACTCGAGTCAAAAATGAATGGGTGTGAATGTGACAAAAAGTTGATGACAGAATTACTGTCGGACTAATTTAGCAAAAGGCAGAGTGGTCTATGTGAACACACTGACGACACCTATCTGGATATGTGGAGTGTGAAATTGGACTGACAGACTTAATGACGCTGCTGCAGTTTGGGGAGAAACAAACTTGAGATGTCATATGTAGGTCATGGTTGTATCACTTCTGGGTTTCTGTCAACTTCCTGCTCAATTTATAAGTGTTTTAAAAGAACAAATAGTCATTAACATAATTAATAAAAGACCCGGGAATTTCAAGGCCTCTGACCGGCCCGCGAAAGGTTGCTTGGAATTAAGAAAATAAAACCTACTTTCAGAATTGTACATAATGCATTTGTACTGATGCATTTGTACTGATGATCATCTGTCGGACGTGCTTCACATCTCCACCTCAAACTTGCAACCTGACTTTGATGCACTTTTTAAAGCTCAACAGAGGCTAGATTTCTCTAACTGATTGAAAAACAAACACTAAAACATGCTAACTTTAACTTTTTTTTCTACTCAGTTTGGCAGTTGGACAAAAAAAAATATGTTGTGACATATCTTGAATTATATAATTTGGCAAACAAAGACATTGTGGTGTCTTAATACAAAGTTAAGAAAGTTAAACTCAGAAAGCATTGTGGGGTTAATGTGACTGCAAAAGAGTTACAAATGTTTCACGTTTCCCATTGTTTTGAATTATTTTACTGAATAAATTCAGTTTTTGTAAAAGCTCACTCTCTCATTACTTAATAATAACACATAACTTACCAGCTTCTGTAAACAATGCCATTTACTGATTTCAACGTAGAAATAAAATTAATAACCAGAGTAGACTGTCACTACCTCACTGTAAATTACTGTTACATGTGCAATAATCAGTGCAATAACCTATGTGCAATATTTATACCACACTATGTGCAATACGAAATCCACATGCAACACCTACACCACACCATATTATGTGCAATCTGTGAAATACTTACACCTTATTTGATCTTGATTTAATCCTACCTGCACCTTGTACCTTGTTTTTTATTACATATTTTATTATATTGTTTATTATATTGTTTATTATATTGTTTACTATATTGTTTACTTCTTCCCCTGCACTTTACAACACTTTTTTTACCATGTACTATTATTGCATGTTATTAGTACTTCTTGACTATCTTAGCGAGTCAACGGTTCTTCTGATCCTAAGCATTTCATTGCATTGTTGACCTTGTGTTGATTCTGCATATGACAAATAAACAATCTTGAATCTTGAATCTTGAATCTAGACTTCAAACTTTTGGCCCGACCCTCCACAATATTTTCTGCTTCTTACTATACTGCACTTTTTTGGACACTCAAAGATTCTTTACTAACAAAAGAAGACAATAGGAAACAGTGGAGAAAGGGGGTGGAAATCATGGGGGAATGCTATTTTTAAAAAGTTTTTAGTAGAGATTTGAAGTGCTGAGTTCTTGATGGGTTGTGGGCGTGAGTTCAAGAGGGCAGGGGTGGTGACAGCAAAGTCTCAGTCCCCACAGGTATAATTATAAAAGTTTGTTGATGACAAGTTAAGTCAAAACTGTAATATTTGAAAAAATGTGTCATGAAATGGTCAATATAAAGTCAGTCAAATTTTGAGTATTATGAAAAAGCATATTTGGCATTATTACAGTAAACTGAATATACCCTGTTGTCCATCTCTTAATCCAGTCAAATATTGTGGCAAGTTACGATAGGAAAGGTATCTGGTGAAAATGGATGTATTGAATGTTCATTTACTAAAATACTAAAAATAGTTTTGCTTAATTGTCTGTGTAACGTTATCCCTCTAAGATCACCATGGCAAAAATGTGCAGTGACATGCAGATTTTTAAGGACAGATTTAAACACTTTATAGCCCTCATTTTAAACATGGCAGCATACATTTCGCAGCTCATCCAAAATGCTTACTGAAGAAGCAGCGAAACGTATTCGACCAAATAAACTTTTGTCCAGTTGACAAATTGAATTTCTCCTTTTGCCATGGATTCTACCTGGATGACTGAGGGATTCTACACACTCATTTTAAACAGTTTTAAATTATTATAAACTAACTAAATTATTATATAAACTATATAAACTAGTAATTGGGTTTATTGTCTTGTTTATTAGATGTTTTATGTTCACTGTGGGCCTAGGGGGCGCTGCAATTTCAATTCCTGTGTGTGCAACCTGTACATATGGTTTCTGACAATAAAACTGACTTTGAACTTTGAAACAAAAAAAAAAAAAATGATATTCTACTTTTCAAAATAACAATTAAGGTGACGTCCATTTTTAGATACATCTCCCATATCTACTCCTGACAGAACGATGTTTTTTCCAGACTCGGCAAAGATCAGTAATAATACACAGTCGTGTTACTAGATTATTGTAATGAATTGAGTTGTGAATGACAATTCTAGAAAATAATAATCTTCAATAGTTACAGCTTTGCCAACACTTTTTGTATGATTCTTTGCTTAGTCTAGAAATGTCAGTTTCCCAGCACCTACACTGACAAGCCGTGATGAAATTACTCCCTAAACCCAATTGACACATTTTATTTGACAGGAAACTATTTTTAACTATGTTTTACTCTGGGATGTCTCTCAGTGGGCTTGGCCAGGGTAAGTTTCAGTCTGCCTTAGTAAGTGAAAAATACACTCTCTACTATTAGCAGCTCGGAGACGCTGGGACTGGTGGGTCTAATTACAAGAGTGGTGTGAAGACAAGAAAAAAGAAAGTGATCCAGAGAAGGAGGAGAGCGGGCACATGGGGAGGGCGTCTGGGATGAAACTGAATACATGGGACTGTGCTGTAACATGCTGGGATAATGTGTGTCTGTGTACAAAGATTTAATCCTATGCACCACAGCAGGAACTAAAAGAGAACATGAAGGGAGCGATGGCCATTAAAAACAAGTATCACAATCGAAAAGGGAACATGTAAAATCTACGGTTATCTTTTAACCACAGTGTGTAGACTTACTCAAAGTTGTATTTGGATTAATTCATGCATGTTGAGTAATCCCGAACTGTTCTAGATATGACGCTTGGGTGCTGATTTTTCAACAAGAAAAACACATAATTGAAAATCTACAGCTGGTTAAGCTGGTGAAATTCCACTAGAGAGGGGCTTATCAGTTCTGGAGTTTTGAAAAGAAAGTCAATGGACTATCATGAAGCTGTTTTAGATCAAAACTATGGTTTACAATAAGCAAAATGTAAAATACTTATCTACCTATGTTATAGTTTAATACTAAATACCTTAAAAAAGCATAATATGTCATAGATTTGATCATTATTCATAAATAGCTTTATATTACCCAATATAACCCTCTCTGCTGATGTCAGACATATAACAATTCAAGTTACTATCAATATACTGTGAAAACCTAGCCAAAACCTGTATAAATATCAAGAAGATCTAAGTTTTCCCTAATAAAAATGCATAATGGCTTAAACTACAGTGAACCCTCGTTTATCGCGGGGGTTAGGTTCCAGAAATAGCCCGCAATAAGTGAAATCCGCGAAGTAGGACAATTTTATATTTTACAATTATTCTACATGTTTTAAGGCTGAAAACGCTTCACCAGACACATTATACACCTTTCTGAGACTGGTATTAACATTTTTCTCTTTTTTAAACACTCAAACTTTTGTAGATTTTCATTAAAATATATTAATAGTGGGGGGGGGGGGCACGTGACACGCGGACACGTGCGCGCGGACACGTGCGCGCGGACACGTGCGCGCGGACACGTGTGTTTGTTTTGGTACCACATATCCATGCCATGTGCGAAAGTCGAGTGGAAAGCGACCTGGATATCATTTTGGGCAAGACTCAAGCCACTGCTAACAGTGCCGAACCGCTAACAGACGCCTCTGAGCACCACAAGACCAGGTAAGACCAACCTGCGCTCACAAGAGTTGGTTGCATTTCACCCCGGCTCCAAAATCAGACCGCTATCAATGCGTCGCCAATACTCCACAGTTCTCTAGGACGGGGTCGGGTTCGTCCTCTCGTCCTCTCACGGGGAAGAGCCACTGTCTCCTCTGTGCGCGCGAGTGTCCTCCCCCCGCTGCGGCTCCCTCGAATGTGGCTCCCCCGGACGCCGCGCGGCCAGGCGCCAGGCCCGTCCATGTTGATTCTTGGCTCTTCCATGGTCCGGCTCGCACTCTCTTCCATGGCTCGTGCAAGTAAACAAAGGCCACACCTCCTGTCACCCAGGCGCTCTCGTGAAGGAAATCAGAGACTCTGTCCCTACCATCCCTGGTCTAGACCTGGTTTAGTCCTGGTTTAGACCTGGTTTAGACCTGCTTTAGACCTGGTTTAGTCCTGGTTTAGACCTGCTTTAGACCTGGTTTAGTCCTGGTCTAGTCTCTTAGCTAATCAGGGCGCAGGACAGAATGTTACACTGTAAAAAAAAAGTTACACTATAAAAAAAATTGGAAAAAAAAAAAAAAAAAAATTGGAAAAAAAAATCCGCGAAACAGCGAGGCTGCGAAGAGTGAACCGCGATACAGCGAGGGTTCACTGTATAGCCATAACTTGGAGTAAATGCAGTAAGAGTGGATGGCTGGTGGTGTTTGGAGAGACCGCTGCCGCAGACGAATAAGCACTGTTCTGTAAGTCTGTCCCACGGCAGCTATGGCTACAGAAGTCTCTCAAACACAGACTCTCAACAATCCAATGCAGAAAGCACCTGGTTAGTTAATTAAAGTATAACACAATCACAAGTCTAAGGCAGGGGTGGAGATGACTAATAATGAATCTTGTGATGAATTGTTATTGTTGTCAATGAATTACCAAGTCCGACATCTAATACTGCATAAGTCTATATATAATTTATTGACCATGACCTGACTTTGAACTGATCTGCTCTAACTTCACTACCATAAACACAGTCATATTTCCAGGTAACTGCTTTCATCTTCCCTTATACCTGTGAATAATACACCATGGCGTTGTCATTTTCAATGTTTGACAGCTTCATAAATATTTAACCCAGGCTACTGCGTGCTATAACAGAATCCACGCTTATACCCGAATGAAATATATCAAAAATGTCAGGCAAGACATGTCAGGGACAAAGAAACATCTCTTCAGTCATAAATAAAGCCCATATGATTATAGTTACAAGGTAGCAAGGGCTTTGAGGAAACTTAAAAAAATATGTTTTTGTGTAGTTATATTATATGTGCACAGACTTACGTGGTGTACTGCCTTCTCAAGATGTTTAATACGGCTTTGAATATTTCATTGAATCATTGAATCTTACCTCTTCTCTAAAGTGACTGAAGTCGGCGAAGTTTGGCTGCTGCACCTTGTTTTGGGGTGGTTTCTCTGGAGCAAAATGAAGGACCTGAAAAGATTCATTAGAAACTTTGTTAGACATTAATTAAAAAGTGTGCTGGTCCGTGCTTATAACTGGATTAAGTCAAGTATGTATAAGACAGAAGTTAACTATAAGGAGTCCATCATTGCCCATCACACAACTTGATGTCTATGTCTGTAATTTTAGGTCAGATGCCCTTACTGATTTAAAGGGATATGCCACCCCCAGGTCAAATCCGAGCCGAATCAAGCAGCACGCTGCCAGGGGAATCCCAGTTACGCACCAGGAAGGGAGTTCCCCTGTTGCACAACGTGGTGCGTGATTCGGCTTTATTCTTCCGCACTGGAAAATAGTTCCCACCCAAAATGACCAAGGCAAGCTCTCCGTGTTGATTTGCACATTTATTTGCACTCGATATGAATGCGCACTACACAGAAAGTAATTGGGAAACGCATCGAGCAAATTAATTCCTTTTGGCCGAAATCTTTCTCTGGCGACGTTAGACTCCAGTCTAAGGCGGAATAGCTGCAGATACCGCGGCAGTCAGTGGCGACAGACTCGGACAATGGCTGGGTGAGCAGGAAAACGCTTTCCACCACTTATTTTAGTCTCTGGACTGTGGGGAGATGCCCAAATTTGACCTGGGGGTGGCATATCCCTTTAACTATCAGTCTTTTTAAAATTTTTATCTGCTTTGAGACATATACAAGATTAGTCCCACTGTCTGTTGCCTGCCCACTTCTGTATACGAGCACAAATAGCCTAAAAAGTATCTGCATTAACTCCCCACTACTTCAATAAAGACAATATAACGCCGTCACAATGGACTTTAAATATAACTTCTCTTTAAGCCTGATACCTGATCCAACCACTCAGTAGTGTAGTTTTTTTCAGGTTGTATTTAGACTTAGAATTAAACTTTATTGTTTCACAAAGGGAAATTGTTTTATTGTACAGTGGTACCTCACCTTATGAATGACCCAACAAATGAAAATTTCAAGTTACGAAACGCCTTCATGGTAAATTTTGGTCTCTAGATACGAAAGAAAATTCAAGTTACGAAACGCGAAATCTCAAAAATTCAAATAATGCATGCTCAGCCACACACATTATACGCTTTTGTCAGACTGGATTTAAACTTTTCTCACATTTGTCTCTCGTTTAAACACTCAAACTTTCATACATTTTCAACAAAATTATTAATAGTGAAGTGTGGGGGGAAGGGGGAGGGGGGAGAAGACTGCGGGGACACGTGTGATAGCGAAGCATGACCCGGCACGGAGCTGACAGCAGGTCTAGACCAAGGTCTAAACCTGGACTGGACCAGGACTAAACCTGGACTAAACCAGGACTAGACCAGGTGGATTAAAGCAGCGAGGAGGGGACTGCACGCAGTCTGAGCGCATGAACGCATGAACGAGACGCATGCAAGAGCCGCGGTGGTCTAGACCTCCTCTAGACCTGACCAGGTCTAGAGGTATAGACCTCCTCTAGACCTGACCAGGTCTAGAGGAGGTCTAGAGGGGCCGCAGTGGTCTGGAATAAACCAGGACTAAACCTGGACTAAACCAGGAGGAGACCACCGCGGCTCTTGCATGGGTCTCATTCATGCGTTCATGCGCTCAGACTGCGTGCAGTCCCCTCCTCGCTGCTTTAATCCACCTGGTCTAGTCCTGGTTTAGTCCTGGTTTAGTCCAGGTTTAGTCCTGGTCCAGTCCAGGTTTAGACCTTGGTCTAGACCTGCTGTCAGCTCTGCGCCGGGTCATGCTTCGCTATCACACGTGTCCGCGCGCAGTCTTCTCCCCCCTCCCGCTCCCCCCCACACTTCACTGTTAATACATTTTGTTGAAAATCTATGAAAGTTTGAGTGTTTAAACGAGAGACAAATGTGAGAAACACGCAGAACACAATGTTACACTATAAAAAAGTTACACTATAAAAAAAAAAAACTTGGATCGGGGCCTTGGAACGAATCAGGCTTTTTCCATTGAAATAGCTACTCAACTTACGAATTTTTCACGTTACGAAACCACTTCTGGAACAAATTAATTTCGTAAGGTGAGGTACCACTGTACTTGGGTGTTGTCATTTTATTATTACAAACCCAAGAGATACAATACAGCATTTCTTCAAGCTCTCTCTCTCGTTACAATAAAATGAGTCTCTATGCTGAGTCTTACCTGTGATGGTGCTGGTCTGGGAGGCAGTGCAGGAGGTGGAGGAAGCCAGCCACTTTTTGCACCTGAAAACAAGAACAAATGTAACTCTACTAAACACAAACTATGACTGGAGATCTACTTTAGACCTAACCGTAACAACAAAGCAATAGTTCCTGTTGCTTCAAAAGAACTTCCACAAACTGAGAAATCATATCACTGTACACGCACTGTAGTCTTAGCAGTAAAATCTATACTGGAAACTTACCTAGAAAATGAGTGGGCTAAGCCAAGAAGTACATTTATACAGGTATAATCTTGGGATTAGCAATATTGTCATTCCTTTTGCAAAATAATACACAGATCAACATTAAAGATACACTAAAATTTTGGTTAATTTGAATACTTATGGATAGGAATTAGCATTACAGTACCTAATGTGCCCTGTTGGAAAAGCTTGTTGAGGTCCAGGGATGAGGCCCGTGAGTGGGACTTCTGTGGTCGGGGCGGAGGCGTGGGTGGCTCCTCTGCTTTCTTAATGGCGTCTTCAATAGATGTACTGGAGTATGATCTGCAGTGTCAGGACAGGACTTAGAACCATGGCAGAAGTTCATATTTGAAAGTCTTTTGCACATAATTCTGTAATGTTAAGATTCTGACCTGGGTCTAGTTTTCATCTTCATCTGTGGGTCCATCTCTTGTGGAGGCTCTGAAACGAAACATCAGAATGTGAGAGTTTATTCAGTTTGATGTAAATGAGAACCACCAACTTCCTTAGGAACATAAATAGCAATTACTGTGTGAATGAAACAGAACTTAGAGAAATAAGGTTATGACCGTGCCAGTGCAGCCTCACCGTAAGCAATCATTTGCCTAGCACGATCTTAAAAACTCAAATTTCTCTTTAAATTTCTCTTTACCTGGTCTTTGAGGAAAGGTCATCGGTTGTGGAGTGGGTTCAAGTGATGCTGCTATCCTCACAGTGGTATCAGCTGTCAACAAAAACAGAAAAATGAAATAAAATATATAAAATAATACTAATCTGGACTATTTCATTTCATTTCATTTATTTATTTATTTCATTTGTTAAAACAAAACAAAAAAATAACCGATGCAACACACTTGCATCTATACAATTATAACTTAACTATGAATGAAAACATGTTGGTCAAAAGCTACCACTTCTGTTGCAACTTCAGTTCCTACAACAGCTCAACTATAACAATACTAATGAATGCATGTGCAATAAGCAACATTATGATTTTGAATTATGTATTTTAAAATTGCTACATGCACTGGATTTGAAATGCTAAATACTATGCTAATGCTAAAAAGTAGAGTGAATAGTTTTCATTTACCTTGTTTGGTAGGCTCCTCACTTGCATTTGGTTTTATTTGAGGCTGAATTCTTTCCACAATGTCAATATTCTGTTAAAAACAAAAGAAAAGAAAAATGCTCTTCATAAGATTTGAACCAATACATCTTATTTATTGTCCAAAGTAGCAGGAAGTAAAATCTAATCTGCAAAAAGTGGCTTCTATTTCAGACAGTGACAATGCTGTATTTAGCATGATAGTGACATCTACCGGCTGAAAGCAGTACTGCACATCAAATAAAATCGAGTCACTGACCTGACCGTGCTTCACCTCAGTGTCCTCAAAGACGATAAGTGGCTGCGACAGTGAAGCAGTTAATTCACACATTTGGATTATAACACACAGAAATGCTACAAAGTCTGAATAAAAAATATGATATTCAGCAGTACTACATACTTCAGGCGTGTCCGGGATGTCCTCCTCTGGCTGTACAAATGCCAGTCTGAGGGTGGGGGGCAGGGTCTCGGGGAGGGGGTAGCCGTTTTTACGAGCTACGATCAGGTGGAAGGCTGTGCAGAACTCAGAAAACGTGAGCGCTCCATCTCTGTCCATGTCACTTAACTCCCTTCAAAAATAAAGATCCAGAAAATATGTAAAAAATTAGTATAAATGTGGGAAAACAATGACATTTATTTAAGTAAAAGTATGAGTAAATGTTAAAAATATTGCATGAAAAAATGTTACAATGGACACAGAAACTACCTTACTTGATGTTAACAACTGAAATACAGCTCTGGAAAAAAATAAGAGACCACTGCATTTTTTTCTGAAATCAGCATCTCTACATGTATTCCAGCCATTCCATTCCAGCGTCTGGTGAATTCCAACACAAACACAAAGCTGAGCTACTTCAGTTCTTGCACCAGGAGTGGAATAAAGTCACCCAAGAACAATGTGAAAGACTTGCGCATGAAAGCTGTGATTAAAAATAAGGGTTATTGCACCAAATATTGTATTACAGTGAACCCTCGCTCTATCGCGGTTTCGCGGCCTCGCTGTTTTGCGGATTTTTTTTTCTTTTTTTTAAAATAGTGTAACATTTTTTTTATAGTGTAATAATGTGTTCTGCGTCCTGATTGGCTAAGAGACTAGACCAGGACTAAACGTGGACTAAACCAGGTCTAGACCAGAACTAGACCAGGTCTGAACCAGGATTAAATCACTCCGTGCGGCTTTTGCGCTCGTTTGTGCTTGTTCGGTTTGTGGCTCGGGTTGAGAGGAATCACAGGAGCAAGATGGCGCCTATGGTCGGCTGTACTTCTGCTACCTCTACTATTTCTCGTATTTTTGTGATTTTCCTTGTGCTATATTTTGCATGGTCAGCCCTGTCAACAAATGGCTATGTCACGGCTGTTATTCAATATGACAGACATATGTTATTCCGCATCAAGGCACATATGGAAAGTTTTTCTGTTACCTGGCCAGGTATACAGTTTTTCCCTCCAAAACTGGAATGCTCCACGTCATCGCCGGAGTACCTGCTGCTAACTAAGCCCCGGGGCAAAAGAAAAAGGAAGCGGGGATCCAGGGCAGGTGTCCAAACCAGGCGGAGAAAACAGCGAGCAAGCGGGACTGGATCTGCGGGGAGCGAATAGTGTCTGATACCGGTTCCCATCTGGGCGTCGGACGACGAATCTGCGGAGCCACCACCGCTATGGAGCTGTGACCGGATCTTTCCCACTCGAGTCGCCCGTACTTCTCTGCGGCGTGAGAGGGTCCTTCGCCCTGTCACTTGTATCAAGGATGGAGGTTGTGTCCAGTCTTGTCCGGAGCGTCCAGTCGATCAGTGCACGTCAGTGTCCGAACGCGCGCAGCCCCTCCGGATGGCCCTGCTTAACGCACGCTCCATATCGAATAAATCCTTTATACTGAGCGACTTGTTTGTCAACGAACACTTGGATTTTATGTTCCTGACTGAGACATGGCAACGCGAACAGGATTTTGTCCACCTTACTGAATTGTGCCCCCCGGACTGCTCCGTGACTGGAACCCCGAGGCGGCGGTCTCGCGCTCGTTTACAGGGATGGCTTCTGGACACGACAAATGAATCCGGTCGCGTTCAACTCCTTTGAGATGCAGATGACTAAGGTTGGGAACATTGCTTCATTTTATTGTATCTTAATCTATCGGCCGCCTGGTCCTGCACGTTCTTTCTTGGATGATTTCGCAGACTTGTTTCCTTCTATTATTAAACTTGAGAGAGTTTTGATACTCGGTGATTTTAACCTCCATGTAGATAATCCCTCATCCCTCATACGAGGGGTTTATTGTGGACAAATCCGTGACAGAGCAGCAGGTGTCGCGCACTTCTCCAAAGAGTTGGTGCGCGTCTCGTCCCGGGACGTGGCAGTGCTCCTTGCACGTCTGGCGGGGCTTCCGGAGCCGTGTCTCCCCCCCACGCGTCACTATAAATACATTTTGTTGAAAATCTATGAAAGTTTGAGTATTTAAACTAGAGACAAATGTGAGAAAAGGTTCATTCCAGTCTGAGAAAAGCGTATAATGTGTGTGGTGAGGCATTTACAGCCTTAAAACATGTAGAATAATTGTAACATATAAAGATGTCCTACTTCGCGGATTTCACTTATTGCGGGCTATTTCTGGAACCTAACCCCCGCGATAAACGAGGGATATATATACATGTATGTGTGTGTATGTATATATACATACACACACATACATATATATACATATATACACACACACACACACACACACACACACACAATAGACCAATATTTTGGTCTATTTCTAAATTATTTTAAGCTATTATTTATTATCTTGTTTTATTGCATGCTACATTTTCCTGCTGTTCTTGATCTGTGCGTTGCAACACTGGAATTTCTCCACTGTGGGACTAATAAAGGCATATCTTATCTTATCTTATCTTATTGATTTCTGAACTCTTCTTAAATGTAAACATTAGTATTATGTTGTTTTAAAATGAATTTGATCTTGTTTCTTTGCATTGTTTGTGGTCTGAAAACATGTATCTTTTTTGTCATTTTGACCATTTGTCATTTTCATTTTGTTGAAAATCTATGAAAGTTTGAGTGTTTAAACTAGAGACAAATGTGAGAAAATGTTAATTCCAGTCTGAGAAAAGCGTATAATGTGTGTGGTGAGGCATTTACAGCCTTAAAACATGTAGAATAATTGTAAAATATAAAGTTGTCCTACTTCGCGGATTTCTCTTATTGCGGGTTATTTCTGGAACCTAACCCCCGCGATAAACGAGGGATTACTGTAAACTGAATTTTGCAGTGGTCTCTTATTTTTTCCAGAGCTGTATATTTAAGACCAGTCAGTGTACTAAACAACTATTAGAAAGTTATTAAACTGCAAACTATAGCGTGGATGATCTCAGTTGTATCTGAAATATCGTGAAATATGTAACCCTAAAATCTACTTCATTCTAATCAGTGTTTGTGGATTGCTGGAAGTAAGCAGCTGTAGAGTTTAGAAGTGCAGCTATAAAAGGTGTGTACACAATCAATACAGCATCTGTGAGATGTAGTGGTGAGCACTTTGAAATGGATTTGTCTGGCCCTGGCAGGAGAGACTTTTGGACCAGACAAGGCCATACTGTGACTCAGCAGCACTCACCAAATATGGGACAGCTCTGGGATCGGCAGCTTGGATTTTGTGAAGAAGTCTTTGGCGACGGCCCCTGAAAAAAAAACTTTAATATTAGTTCAAAATAAGACAAAACATAGCAAAAATGACTTATTTATTATGTATTCATGGGTTTCAGCTTCCTGTCACATGCCACATTTTGAGGACTTTTCCATCCAAAAGATATAATACTTCATTTTAAATTGTTATTTGTTATGACAACAGTTGCCATTTTTCATCACTCTGAAAACCATGGATATGTATAATAAAAATTAAATATTCTTTTCCTTTGCTACATTTTCACTCACATTATGGCTGATGGTTACAGCCTGGATCATTAAAGTAAATTATGGCCAGACACACAATGACGGACAATGTTCTTGGAGTTTCACCAGTTCACCTTCACCTACCATATGGAGGGATAAAGCTGGCGTACTTAAGTTGGTATTTCATGGTGGAGATAATAAATTCAATCACAAAAGCCATGTTTTAAAATGGGGTTTGTAGTCAAGACTACATTATATGCTATTTTCCAGTCTAATGCAGTAAAGTGAGTCGCAGTACAGTAGCTTTGTAAACAAGAGTAATAACACTTTAAACACAGTGTATCAGCGTTCAAGGATATGCTGTAGAGACCATTGTTATGAATGGCATTTCCACTGCCCTCAGGCTAAGTGGGGTTCAAACAGGACCATATGTTTTATTTCTTAAAATCAAAAACCAGCAACAGTTGGAGCATAATGACTGAACTCATAACTGAACTCATATTGATAATTCCTGATTTTTGATTCAATTTAATATGATAATGGGTTTCAATATAAATTTTCTGAACATAAACATGTAAGACTTAATCACATTCCTTCCTCCAAAGTCTGACCTCTGCTCAAAGCCCCATGTTTTTACTGACAGAGAACTGGATGTACAGCTCTGGAAAAAAAATAAGAGACCACTGCAAAATAATCAGTTTTTCACTTATAGGTATGTGTTTGGGCAAAAGGAACATTTTTGTTTGAGTCTATAAACTACTGACAACATTTCCCCCAAATTCCAATTAAAAATATTATCATTTAGAGCATTTATTTGCAGAAAATGATCAAAATAACAAAAAAGATGCATGTTTTCAGACCTCAAACAATGCAAACAAGATCAAATTAATTTTAAAACAACATAATACTAATGTTTACACTTAAGACGAGTTCAGAAATCAATATTTGGTGCAATAACCCTTATTTTTAATCACAGCTTTCATGTGTCTTGGCATGCTCTCCACAAGTCTTTCACATTGTTCTTGGGTGACTTTATTCCACTCCTGGTGCAAGAACTGAAGTAGCTCAGCTTTGTGTTTGTGTTAGAATTCAACAGACGCTGGAATGGAATGGCTGTAATACATGTAGAGATGCTGATTTCAGAAAAAAAATGCAGTGGTCTCTTATTTTTTTTCCAGAGCTGTATACGTCTTGTTTAAAAAGAACCAAGCATATTATTAACAATTAGAAATGACTGAATTTATTTTCAGTTCAAATATAATTAATTGCACGGCTGTACTTTCAACATACTGTACCCCCAAAGCATTACATTGTACTTTCTTTCAGTCCTGACAATAACACAGGCAAGCAGATTGTCTTGCTCAAGGGCACAATGACAGAAAGAGCACTACTTTGGCTGGTACTGCTGTTGCTAATAACTGTAGTGGTGTTTAAAATACCTATAATGAGCGCCCCCAGATCGGGCTGCAGACTCGTGAACTGGTTCGTGTAATACTGGAGCTGCTCTTCTGTGATCCTCCAGGGGTCATCATCCGGGTAGTCTGCCCCCTGCTGGTCAAGTCGCTCAGAGGAGCCAGCCTAAAAAAAAGAAAGCAATAAGACAAAAATATATACAATTATGAATATATAAATTATAGGACATATGATAATGATGTGATTATTTATTAATTGAGAGTATACCTGAACAATAGCAGCAGCAGAGGAGAGGTCTACAGAGGATTTGGTCCCGTAGTGACTGGGAGAAGAGTGTGGCTCCAGCTGAACCATTGGATGGGATGAGTGGATGTCATAGACTACAGACAGTAAGAACAATGGTATTTATTTGACAAATGTAGTATCACTGTCTGAATTTTTTATTTTATTTTTACAAATATAAAGAGAGAGGTTTTGTTGGTTATAAGATGTAGGCCTGTTAGGCAGGTACACATTTCATTTATTTGTGATACTTGCTCCAGGAAAGCATTTCTGTTTGCTTGCATTAATCAAGTTTTTTTCTTCTAAGATTTGGTAAGAGTTTAATACATAATTTGAAGCATGAACAAAACACATCATGATGACCTTTTCTTTCTCATATTATTGCTTTTTGTTGGTGTCTGTGTACATTTCATGTGTTTGTAATTAAACATATCAGATTGCACTGTAAACCAAATGTAGTAATTTAGTACCTTACTGCCACTGCCACTTCATGAGTGAAAATATTTTTTGCTTTTTTAAAAAATATACAAATAATACAATATATCTGACAAGGTGCATTATGCAACTTTTCTGCATGTACTTGTCTCTGTGGGGACATTATTATGATATAATGTGAATGTTCCACAGTATGGCATAAATATATTATTACATCCATTACATCACATATGTATATTGCTAAAAATAAAATAAAAATAACATACTTTTCTTTGAGAATATGCATTTCTTTTGCATATCTTAAACAGAAGTACAATTTAAATTGATAAGATGTTATTTTTCGTAATAACAAAAGAGTTTATATTCAGATAAACAGTGAAAATGTGTGTAGTAAACATGTCCTCACCCATGTGTGGCTCTGCTCCGTTCCTGGAGTATGAGTAGCTGCGGTAGCTGGAGGGAGAGCGAGGAGGTGATGTGCACGGCGATCTGGGAGGAGACCACAACTCCTGCAGGAACACATGTATCAGTAGCAGATTCTATTTTGAATATGAAATTTGTATTGATCTGTTTCCCGTTTCCATTCCACACAAACTAATCAATAGAGAAAATGAAGACATTAAATAATATTCGCTTCCATGTATCCAGTCAAACGCAAACATAAACAGTGGTCAAGAGATTGCTCCATTTTAACTCTAGGTTCGCATGTGGATGTTGAGTCAGACTTACTTTCTTCTCTGCCCCGGGGTCCACATGTCTGTAGGTGCTCCTGTCTGCGCTGGTCCAGGAGAATCCAGGTCCTGTCGCACTAGGGGCCACCTGTCCCTCTACTCCCCCTGCTGGAATGGAGGGGTACCGTGTCTCTGCCTCACTTTGCAGACCCACAAATCTGGGAAACGGGAGGTCTGAGAACAGAAGACATTACGTGAACAAATCAAATCAGGTAGTAGAGAGTATGAATGTTGACAGGACCAATACAAGCTTTGATTTGACAGTTTATGCAAAAGATTATGGGTTTTGTGGTTCATTTCCCTTTGTTAGAATTGGGTTTCAAATACCATGGATTAGAGAGTAGCCAATTGACCTCATACGTACAAACAAGCATTGATCAGTTACCACTATCAAGTATTCAATATTGTTTGTTAGTAATGTGACACTAAACCATATTCACAAGATACAAACCTGCACTACCCACCAACAAAGATAGGGATATAATGAATTTTCTTAAACCATTGTTGAGACTGTGTTCCTTGGGAGTTTAGCAAATGAATAAAATAATGACACGTATCATTATCTTAAGGCAAATCTCTGTGAGTTTAGACTGATTTGCAGCAGATGTAAACACACAGAGCTCGTCTCTCAAGAGCACTTGACTCTGACTGGGTGAATTAATCAAGATGAGCGCATTAACGTCTTTCACTGGACTGAGGGGAGATTCCTCTGATTCAATCTTTCAATCACGTGCCTCCCTCAGCCTTTCCCTACAGAACCATTCTTGCTCAAAATCTGTTCCCCTTTTGCACCTCTGATTGTGCATTCTTATAATGAGGCCACGCGACTCCCGCTTTCATCCAGATTAGACCAAATCCTGGTATGTTAAGATAATCTCCTGATCCCTCCTCCTCCTCCTCCTTAGCACGAAGGGTAGGACTTTAGACTCACTGGCTGTAACGCTCTCCAGGCGAATGGGGAGTCCAGACTGGGCCGCAGCCAGAAGCTTCAGGGCCACATAAAACTGAGCTGTGCCAAAGTATCCCAGGCGTTTGGCTCCACACACCTCCGTTACCTGCAAAACACACACATTTGTAACTTTTCAGATAGAGGGTTCCACAACTGCTTGTCTCCATGGAGATGGTACAGCTCTGGAAAAAAAATAAGAGACCTCTGCATTTTTTTCTGAAATCAGCATCTCTACATGTATTACAGCCATCCCATTCCAGCGTCTGTTGAATTCAAACACAAACACAAAGCTGAGCTACTTCAGTTCTTGCACCAGGAGTGGAAAAAAGTCACCCAAGAACAATGTGAAAGACTTGTGGACAGCATGCCAAGACGCATGAAAGCTGCGATTAAAAATAAGTCAGAGTTGATTTCTGAACTCTTCTTAAGTGTAAACATTAGTATTATGTTGTTTTAAAATGAATTTGATCTTGTTTCTTTGCATTGTGTGAGGTCTGAAAACATGTATCTTTTTTGTCATTTTGACCATTTGTCATTTTCTGCAAATAAATGCTCTAAACCATAATATTTTATTTGGAATTTGGGGGAAATGTTGTCAGTAGTTTATAGACTCAAACAAAAATGTTCCTTTTGCCCAAACACATATTATAAGTAGTAAAATCAGAAAAACTGATAATTATTCAGTGGTCCCTTATTTTTTTCCAGAGCTGCATTACTTTGTCTGAATTGTTTCACAGTGTGGTATTAAAGTTATCCATCTTCCATTCATTCAGTTGTGGGTGTTTTTATTGCTCTGAGAACATGCACACCTACATCCTCTGCACAGATGGCATCTCCTGCTTGTTTCCATGGAAATATTTAAGTTTAATAGCATACTGTCAAACATTCCAAAGCAAAACAATAACTGTCATGGAGATAAGGTAGGCAGACATCCACCAGAAAAGTTACACAGTGCATCTTAAAAGGGGAAAAAAAAAAAGAAATTGAAATAAGACACAAGTAATGTCCTCTGCACTGTGGCTCCATGAAGCCTACATAGACCTCATGGATTAATCCTATAATTTAATCCCATAGTTGTGTAATGTCTTTAAGATCTATTTTTCCCTAATTGTGTTCAGTCCAGTCTTTTTATCTAACGCAGCAGTTTTACACGTCTGTTGGCAGCATGGCCAAAGCCACGAGCAGTGTAGAGCTCCAGTAGCAAGGATCAAACTGACAACCTTCAAGTAGAGAAGATTAACCATCATTGTTCAAGTTGCAGGAGGAATGGAGTGTAACAGAGAGGCAAAACACTTGAAGGGTGGATCCAAAAGAGACAATGGAAGTATAATTAGAGGTACAGTGAAAGCTTTGGGGGAACAAAGGAGATTAGGATTAGAAGTAGAGCCGCCACACATCCAAAAAATAAATAAAAAAAAATATGGGGAAGATTAATTTTGTTTGTTCAGTTCTTAACAGTTCAAAGACAAACTGTATTTTATTTTGTACAATTATTTTATTCATGTGCGATAATATCAGGGCTGAGGCAGTGGAGTGGCTCGAGTCACCATCTAGCCCTAAGTTTGGTGCTTCAGTTTCTGCCCTAACAATGTAGTGTTGTTTTGTATTTGAAGAATATATTTAGCATTTTACAATTTCTTTCTGATCTGTTACAACCATTCATACAGGAGGTGAGACATAATAAGTGCTTATCAAGAAGAGAAATTATGGCAACAATACAGCTCTAGAAAAAAATAAGAGACCACTGCATTTTTTCTGAAATCAGCTAGTCTGGTTAACACCTGACCATATCACAAGTGAGATATGGGTCTGGAAACTCGCTTCGAAAAATCCCATAGCGGAGGTGTGGTTAGCGATTGCCAACGGCCGTTTATTGGGCGTTATGAATGTTTATAATTGAGCGAATACGTAAGTCCATAGCCAATCATGTCAGTTGTCAGTTCAAACTACAAGCTTCCGTTTGTCATGTAGTACGCGTCACCGTCTTGCCACACCTCCCCCGCTCTCTGATTGGGGCCCTAAATCTTGGACTCTCGCTTGGACGAGTTTCCAGGCCGCCTTCCAGTTCAAAACGAACGGAAGCGGCCTGGAAATTCCCAGGCTAGAAATCAGCATTTCTACATGTATTACAGCCATTCCATTCCAGCGTCTGTTGAATTCCAACACAAACACAAAGCTGAGCTACTTCAGTTCTTGCACCAGGAGTGGAATAAAGTCACCGAAGAACAATGTGAAAGACTTGTGGAGAGCATGCCAAGACGCATGAAAGCTGTGATTAAAAATAAGGGTTATTGCACCAAATATTGATTTCTGAACTCTTCTTAAGATTCAAGATTCAAAATTCAAAGCTTTTATTGTCATATGCACAGTAAAGTAACATGTTTCCCTGTACAATGACATTCTTACTTTGCTGCCCACCCTGGATGCCAAGAGCATGCAAAAAAATTAAAATAGATAAATAAGATAAAGAGAAGCATGCAAAAAAAAAATATATATATATATATAATCAAACAGAAACAATCTTAAGTGTAAACATTAGTATTATGTTGTTTTAAAATGAATTTGATTTTGTTTCTTTGCATTGTTTGAGGTCTGAAAACATGTATCTTTTTTGTTATTTTGACCATTTGTCATTTTCTGCAAATAAATGCTCTAAACCAGAGGTCTTCAACAGGGGGGTCGCTGAGGTACTGCAGGGGGGTCGCGAAATCTTTTGATTTCACTTTAAAATAATATAATTTTATATTTTATAGTGTAAAATACAGTATTAACCTGTGTATTATTTCCTTGTATTGGATGTACCATAACAGAGTAGCAATGTTTATACATGACACTAAGCTCAATTTAATATAAAACACAATTCTATGCCGTATATATAGTAGGGGGTCCCTGGCCCAGTTCGCCATCTGTTTGGGGGTCCCTGGCCTGAAAAACGTTGAAGACCCCTGCTCTAAACGATAATATTTTTATTTGGAATTTGGGGAAAATGTTGTCAGTACTTTATAGACAAAAATGTTCCTTTTGCCCAAACACATACCTATAAGTAGTAAAATTACTTACTAAAATCATTTTAGAGTGGTCTCTTATTTTTTTCCAGAGCTGTATTTAACATTTTACAATTTCTTTCTGATCTGTTCCAACCATTCATACAGGAGGTGAGACATAACAGGCGCTTATCAAGAAGAGAAATTATGGCAACATTAGATTATAACTGACAATGCACACTATTGCTTTATGAAATGAAAATCTAATACAGGTGTTATATTAAATTCTGGTCACATAGACTTACCACAAAGATGTTACAGCACATTTGCAAATAGATGCAAATTAAATATGGTTTGACAGACCAGTCCAAGTGCTTTTAATAGAATAACAATAGAGAGATAATTTGATCTTGGCGTCTAATGTACTCAACAGGAGACGATTCAAGACCATTACTGATGATGCCATTATTTTAGCAACACGATCTTGAGAAACCAGAAGAACCAGTCACACTATGGCCCGAGGAAGGAAGTCATTGTAACAGAAGGACAACTGCTTACACGTAATACCATCCGTGTTTAGTGAGAGAGTTTGATGAAATCAACAAAGATAAAAGTTTGTGGGTCAGTGAAGACGTCAGGAGGGAATACAGAGTAAACCTTTGTGAATGAAGACTGTACTGTGTGTTTACTGTGTGAGCTGATCACATCATAGGGCTTATTTCAGAATGACTTTCTTAAATGGCACGTTTAAAAGGTGCATTGTGTAACGTTTCAGGTGGAGGGCCCGTCAAATACTTTGCTCCATGGGGATGTTATTTTTTTGTCTGGAATGTTTTACAGTATGATATTAAACCTTTCCATCTTCATAGAGACCAAACCAGACCAAATTACAGGTCAGATAAGACAACCCTTCCTACTACTACTTCCTGATGTGAGTTCTGTGTGATAAATGTGATAACAGGAAGTGAAGTTTTACCTGACACACGGCTGCTGCTGCTGCTGCCTCTGAGTCTATATTGAACACTCCCCTGGCCCCTCACCGTGTTACAAGACTGGAAACAAGCTTTATCACAAATACAACTTCGGAAATTGTGAAGAAATTATTTATATTCCTGGTATGATTGCCATCCATATACAGCTCAAGAAAAAATAAGAGACCACTGCAAAATGATCAGTTTTTCTGATTTTACTACTTATAGGTATGTGTTTGGGCAAAAGGAACATTTTTGTTTGAGTCTATAAACTACTGACAACATTTCCCCCAAATTCCAAATAAAAATATTATCGTTTAGAGCATTTATTTGTAGAAAATGACAAATGGTTAAAATAACAAAAAAGATACATGTTTTCAGACCTCAAACAATGCAAAGAAACAAGATCAAATTCATTTTAAAACAACATAATACTAATGTTTACACTTAAGAAGAGTTCAGAAGTCAATATTTGGTGCAATAACCCTTTTTTTTAATCACAGCTTTCATGCACACATTGTTCTTGGGTGACTTTATTCCACTCCTGGTGCAAGAACTGAAGTAGCTCAGCTTTGTATTTGTGTTGGAATTCAACAGACGCTGGAATGGAATGGCTGTAATACATGTAGAGATGCTGATTTCAGAAAAAAATGCAGTGGGCTCTTATTTTTTTCCAGAGCTGTAGACCTCTTGTTTAAAAACAACCAAGAATATTATTAACAATTAGAAATGACTGAATTTATTTTCAATTAAAATGTAATTGTTATTGTTGTAATAATTTGTCTCTTTTTTTTTCCAGAGCTGTATATTCTTTAGACTGAATAAAATCAACAATTTTTAATAATTTATCAAGATAAACTTTTGTCAGCTCAACACGTGTGGAAAAGTAACACTTAAATGTGCTTGTTGCTTGAGGCTTTACATACAAGTCTGACCCTGCGGTAACCCAAGCATGTCAGCCTTTATGTATGTATTATTATATTCCATTGTACGGGGTGGCCAGTATTGAACTATTCCAATATTCATTCAATAATATGTATAAGAATCTTGCTAAAACAGGTGCAGGATATCTCCCACCTCTACCCCACTGCCACAAGTGAACCATGACTGTAATTACCATCACATTTAAATGGATCCTGAGTGAAGTCCTTCTGTATGTGTGCAGTATAAGACCATGTGATCCCATAACAATTGATGCTGTGTGGAAGAGGCCTGAGGAATGACAACTCAGCAAGAACCACGCTCGTCACTCTATTACAACCTGACATCTGTGGGCATATCACGACTACACCAGGAGGAACAGGAAGCAGCATCTTATTACCTATAACATCTATTTGCTTATATGAGTTTTGTTTTGTATATATTTGTATTTTCTTTTTAGAATATTATGAGAGTAATTGACACATTTAAGATAACAATTAGGATATTTTTGTGTGAATTTTAAGATTATGTGAGAGAACCTTTATTTGGTCCACAATGTTGCAACTCCTTACAACTATTCAGGACTTCCATTCTGAGGCACAGACAGAAACAAACTGACTTTACTATAAAAATATGTTACAAAAGGTTTACCAGCTTGTTGAAACTTCGACCACTACATATATTTCAGTTTTAAGCACACTAGGCCTTATATTTGCTTTTTTATCTTAGTCTTTTTGTTGTGCATCTCTTATATTACAATGTCGTTTAACGCCGCCATCACAAATCCTGACTTCATCACAATAGTGTACATTTAACAAGGGGAAAAACCAGTGCCATCTCTGTGTCTACCATTTGACTCTTGGACCCCAGAGGAGAGTGGGGGGCATCCTTCAGCCCCCACACAGAGGCTGAGTGTCAGTGGCCCTGACCGTGTGATGGCACTGCTCCAGAGACGGACAGGAAGGAAGCCACAACACTGCCCAGCTTCCTGACAGCGCGTGCACACACACACACACACACATACACGCACACAGACACACACAGGACCCTATGTCGTGATACTGGGGGCTTATTTTAGATGGAAAATTTGAAAAAATAAGGTTTCCATTTGGGCAGTGGCTCTGCAAAAAACACTCTGTCACACTTACTACTTTATCACACTTATTGCTCACTCTGAATTAGTAGCAAGTTAATGTTTGAACAATAATTATCATCTATAGACAGGCTATAGATTAATTTACTAAAATGTGTTTCATATTGTGCTATGTTTTTATTAGAAAGGTTCAGTATGCTAAGAAAAGTGAAAAAAGTCTTCAATATTATAGCAATATTTTGCAATTCAAATGTTGTTATTTTGACAGGCCTATATTAAGGCCCATGTAATCACGAGAAGTAAATAATAATTACAAATGTAATTACTACAATTCCTTCTAGTATTAAGCCTTACTGTCACAGAATTGTTGTTCAGTAACACAGTTTGAGAGATTTTGGTCCAATATAATCACCTTCTTCATTGAAAGTCCACATATGATGACAGTTTACCTCTAAGAAGGAAAACTACACTTCCACTATAAACCTATTTTAAAACTGTAACTAGAAATACAAAAGAGAATGACACCCAATGCAGAGGTGAGAAGTGTACAGTACCAGATGATTAGGTGGGGTTAAAGGGGTTAAGAAGGTGTGGTGGTGGTGGTGGTGGTCTGCCTATGTCGACAGTCTAAGATGTTTGAGAAGATCAGACGCTGTAAAAGGGACAGAGTATCAGACGTAGACCGTGACAACGCATGCCATGAGTGTCCGCTCACTGGCCACAGCTCTTACTTTATGCAGGGCTTCTGGGGGGAGCTGAGACGCTTTGAACAGCTCGGCCACTTTAGGAGACGACAGTTTCCCCGAAGTGTCAGCCTGGCACACGGCGTGGAGCCCCGAGTAATACCGCTGCTCGTACTCGTTCAGGGAGAGGAAAGTCCCCGCAGCCGCGGACACGGCCGCCGTAGTACCGGATTCCTGCTCCATTCCCGTCCTGTCCTGACGCATGGAGAAGCCGCCGCCGGTGAAGCCCTACGGGGGAAACACACGGTCTGGATCAGTGCATCCCGATGAAGAGGCTGGTACTATGGACGTGTGGACCCGGGGAGAGGGCTGTATCCCTCCCCGCAGCGGTGTTTTCCTGTGACAGACACACGCCTGCGCTCGCCGCTCGTCCGCTCCTCCTCACCGCCTTTTGTGCCGGTTGTAACGCGCCCTGTCCGCTCCTGCAGGGGGCGCCAGAGAGCACACATCACATTTTAGCGTGTTTTAGCCGTGTCTCAGTTCGCAGTGTGCACAGTTCAGAGTGTGCAGCCCTTAAATAGGGACACAGCTTCAGAGTTAGCAAGTAAAGTTTAATAATCCGTTCAACTTCACTTTTTTCTTCGTGTCTGGCCCTACTTTTTAAACGGAGGAAGATTTCATATTAAAGTTCAAGCAGTTTTCTAAACTGGCCTTTCGGTCGAAGGAGGAGTTTATAATTAAGGCTACATTTACACGTAGCCGGGTATGTTGAGAAACGAATATTTCTCCCTCTGTTTTCCAAAATAACATTGTGCACACAGCATCGTTTTCAAAAAGGGTTTCACACATAAATACGCCATCGAGCGCCATCGTGACTACGCCACGCCTGTGGGGGGCAGTGTAGGGAGAGGGAGCACGCTCTGTAAGCCAATCACAATCCTCATTTCCACAACACGGAAGAGTCGCTTCTTTTTCCTTTCTGAACAACAACAAAGTGCAAGTTTCGTTCGTCTGGACAGATAGTGAAGTTAAATTATTCCTTAATGTCGCGCTGGACTATAAGGCAATAAAGCTCATGAAAATGTCGACTGGGAATCTTGCAAGACCAAGTACTTGGACGTGTTAGCGCTATTCTTAGAGAAATACCCCTCCAAGACCAACGAGGAGTTTTCTCATGTGAAGGAGCCAATCTGACAACCACAATGAAGAGTGAAATACAGGACAGTGGACATTGGACGCAGGAGCGGTCACGGAAGAGTGGTGCTCCTCTACTTCGAGCTGTGTGAAAAGGTTTGGGGTGGTTCTCCAGCTACTACGACCATCACCTCCGGCACCGAGACCAACGAACTGGAGGATTCTGCTTCCCCGCCACATCAGCTTCGTCCTTGGATGAATCGGCAGCGGATGTGAAGGATGTGGCCATCACCCCACAGTGCAGCAGAGAAGAGACCTGCTTCAGGTATGTATTTTTGGTCATATAATTGTCATGTACTGTTGGCTTTGTATCAATTAATGTGTATCTGTGATAAGATGAATAATTCAACCGGAAGGAAATGATCACAATAGCTCCATAGTGTGTAAACATGCACAATTAATTTACAGGGCTCTCAAGTCTCACGCATTGAGAGTGTGACACACGCAATTCGACGTGCTCACACGCCACACATGGCATTTCTCACGCTGATTTATTTATTTATTTATTTTTGGTGCCCAGAAAATCGGTCTGTGTGGCTCAGTTTATGCAGGTACCGCGCGTTTTCAGCGCGGTACCTGCTAAGACTAAACCTAGTCTTGGTTTGGTTTAGTCCTGGTTCAGTCTTTGTTTAGTCCTGGTTTAGTCTTGGTTTAGTCCTGGTTTAGGCTTGGTTTAGTCCTGGCTTAGTCTTGGTATTCTATGTAGATGAATTTTTGTAGTCAATAGGTATCCGATATTTGGCCTACAGCTGTAGCCAATAACGGATATTTCCTGTTTAAATTGACACATTTATTAAAGTTCCTCATGGACTTTTCACGCATGTAAAAATAATAGAATGTTTTATTTGTTTAAAGGCACTCAGAGCACGACGGGAAAAATTGTTCACTCGCACCCCCCACCCCCCCGCGACCCCGCTCAAAACTTGAGAGCCCTGCAATTAAGTGCTGGTAATAGTTAAAAATGAAAAAAGTACACCGAGACGTCACATAACTCCTCTTCATATGTTACAATATGGCAATGGGGAAGTGAAATATGAAATGTGATTATATTTGGATAGGTTTACTACTGTAAATGTGCAGTAATGCAACACATTTTCTTTTGTCCACTCTGTAAAGGCTAGACTGCAGGGACACCGGCATGAACGATTGAAGAGAAAGCTGGCAGCTGAGGCCCAGTGGCTGAATGTCACTAAGGAGGACAAAAAGCTGAAGAAGAAACGTGGACATTATTGAGACCTTTGAAAACAGGGCAGCCGACAATTTCTCCAAAATTACACAGACCCTGGATAGGCTAACAGCATCAATTGCAGATGGCTTTGATCTCCTGCGGCAAGTTGTACAGCCACTACAGACACCACCACCGCCACAACCACATTACATTATGCCATTTCAGGGAAGAGGTCCTTATAGACGTATACATATAGTATATGCACACACACCACCACCAATTGCACATTCCTATGACAACAGACCACCCAATGTAGTGCCATTCAGCAAGTTCAACTGATCCACCTGTTCAGGGCATGCAGGATCAGTTTTCATGTCTCCAAGCCCTTAATGAAGATGCTCAAAATTGAGATACAAGTACCAAGTGTACTTGTATCTCAATTTTGAGCATCTTCATTAAGGGCTTGGAGACATGAAAACTGATCCTGCATGCCCTGAACAGGTGGCCTGTTTTGTTTAGGGCTAAATGTTGCCCGCAATTTTTGTACCAACAGTTTGGTAATTTGCATATTTATATAGGGAGCCTTGAGTTCTGGCATCTTAAGTGTTTTTTACTTTTTTTTCATTTTTATAGTTTTTGTTGGAAAGTGCCTTTGCTTGAACAGGAGGCAGCACTATACTACATATGTCATTTTGTGAATTCCTGGGTTTACTTGAAATGCCTTAAATTTTTATTTAACAAATGTACCACACTACTTATTTGCTCTACTATGCTTGCCTTTTCTGGGTTGATGACAAGCAATTTGATTTTGTGTATGTCACGTGTTAGATCTGTTCAGAAGTAAAATGTTTGAAAAATGATATGCATGTGATTCTTCAATGAGTCAAACCAGATCATCCTCCAGCATTTTAGAAAGTTTTCACCCAAGAACATTTAGAATGACCTCATTCTTTATGTAGATAATTTCATTATACCAAACAAGTAACATTTACATTGGCAATGTAAATACATTATTGAAGCAATAAATGCTTAACATCTAAAAAGTTAACAAAAATTCTTTAAAACAAACATTACCCTGTACTAAAATGTATACATTTAAACAGTGTAGGAGCACATGCTTGAGATCTCTTTATAGGTCAAGAAACTTTGTCAGAACTCTCCTCACCCTCTTCTCTTCTGCTGACATTCCCTCTCTCAGGTTGGCTGTTCTTGTCATATTGAATTGCCTCTGTAACCCTGGTGTCATCCACAGTGTCCATAGCAGCCTCACAGTAATTATGGATGACGAAGCATGCACATATGACGAAGGGAAGGTCATCAAGGTTAATGTCCATTGCTCTTTTCAGGGCTCCAAACCGGCCCTTCAGCCTTCCAAATGCACACTCAATAACCATCTGTGTGCGATACAACGATAGTCCAAAATACCTCTCCTGAGCATTACTCCCCCCATTCACATATTCTTTCATAAGGTATGGGAGCAGAGGGTATGCAGGATCTCCATTTAAGTACACTGGTATGGCCTCTTCATCCTCAACTATTTGTGGACATGGTGGGATTTTTCCAGCTTTCAGATATTCAAGTGTGGAATTTGCGAAAATGCGTGCGTCCTGTACACTCCCAGGCCATTTAACTACCACATTAATGAAACAATATTTATAGTCACAGGTAGCCTGATCATTCAAATTGTACCTCCCTTTTCTATTGATATAATCTGTGGAATTCCAAGGTGATTGCTTTATTTCCACATATGTGCCATCCACAGCACCTATGCACTGAGGGAGGCTGTGTACTTCTTCAAATTTCTCAATTAGTTGCTGCACAGTCTCTTCAGATGTGGGCAGTTGTATGTACACAGGACCTAAATGGACAGTTATTGCCTCACACACTTCCCTTACTATTTTTGACACAGTCGTTCGAGCAAGACCGAAAGCATTGGCTGTCTTGCGCAGTCTACCCTCGGACAGGTAATTCAACGTGCAGGCAACTTTTTTTATGACATCGAAAATTAATGATGCCAGAAATGAAAGGGCTCATGAAACAAAATCAGCAAAATGTGAAAAAGAATCTCTTGACTGAGTCACTGATACTTATTACAAAGGATCAAACAATGAAACACTAAAATACAGTGAATTATTAAAGGTGTACTATGTAACTTTTTGGTTGGGGCTATTTCTATGGATATGTCATTGCTCTGCCTGGAATGTACCACAGTATGACATTAAACATTTCTACTTTACCAATACCCCACAGGACAGAAATGAATCTTTCCTGAATATCTTTATAATGAGCTGTATCAGAACAAGTATAAGAGCACATACACCCTTGGACCACTACACAGATATAAGACCACATGGGAATATAAACGAAAGTACTACAATTTAATGTTAAAAATGTAATTCTACTGACTAAATAAAGAGTGTTTTTATTATCACTGTGGTATCGATATTGAGTATCAAAATTTCCTTAGTATCGGAATCGAGTTTGATGTTTTAGTATCGTGACAACACCAGTTCTGACAGAGTGGTGAGTTGGTATTTTGAATTACAATTAGATTTTGTGGTAGGATTTAGCTGATGCCATGAAACCACTTATTTTTGGACTTGCGCGTTTAATTAGGAACAGTGGCCTGTGGTGTTCAATTCAATGGCTCACAAAACACACTGATAGGACACAAAGTCCTCTTGCACCAGAAAGCAATTCACAGTAAAATCCACTGAGTTCAGATTTACAGTTTTATTATTGTGCTTACTGCAAAACAAGAAATAGGCCTGGTTTACATGGGTTGGAAAAACTTTTTAGCAGGAATCACTTTTTGACTTACTCCCAAACAAAGATGAAGAAAATAAGAAAGTTTACTCTGTACTGTAGTTTATGTTGTTAAAAAAGAAATGGAAAAACGGGTGAGTAGGCAGTTTGGGATGTAACAATGCTTTTGATCCAGAGTGCGGCGTGTTCTGATCAAAGTGCCTTGTACTGTTTTGGCATTTTAATAGCTTGTCTCAAAAGTTCACCGAAAATAAGGCAATGTGCAGTCAGTTCTCAACGCCACCAAGAACACTGTAGCACGAACTGTAAGATTACATTCAAAGTACAATGCTTTTTAGTGGAAAACTTTACAGCAATGGTTCTCAAAGGAGGGTTCAAACGTGAGTCACGTTGTACTTCTTTGCAGTTCAAAAGTCTAAATAAACAGCAGCTGTCATAAAAAAGTGAATTATTAAGATTAGTTTTTACGTACAGTATACAGCTCTGGAAAAAAAATAAGAGACCACTGCAAAATTATCAGTTTTTCTGATTTTACTACTTCTAAGTATGTGTTTGGGTAACAGGAAATTTTTTATTTGAGTCTAATTCAAATTAAAAATATCGTTTAGAGCACTTATTTGCAAAAAATTTCAAAATAACAAAAAAGATACATGTTTTCAGACCTCAAACAATGCAAAAGAAACAAGATCAAATTCATTTAAAAAACAACTTAATACTAATGTTTACACTTAAGAAGAGTTCAGAAATCAATATTTTATTTATTTTTAATCACAGCTTTCATGCGTCTTGGCATGCTCTCCACAAGTCTTTCACATTGTTCTTGGGTGACTTTATTCCACTCCTGGTGCAAGAACTGAAGTAGCTCAGCTTTGTATTTGTGTTGGAATTCAACAGATGCTGGAATGGAATGGCTGAAATACATGTAGAGATGCTGATTTCAGAAAAAAATTAGGTGGTCTCTTATTTTTTTTCCAGAGCTGTATGTATTCAAGTATATAAGGATGTATAAAATAGGCCAGTGGTTCCAAACTTTTACTCTCAAGTTTGGTCCCACACTACCACGTAGGGTAAATAAAATAGGTTCATAGTTAATTGTCAGTTATTACATCCTTGTTTTAATTATACTGATGTATAAAAGAAAGTTATGTTACTACAAAAGTATTTTATATTCAAATACGATTCAGTTTCATCTTCCAAGTAGCAAGGGTCATTAGGCAACACTAATGTAGTAGATGTACATGTTCTGGAGTGCTGGTTAAGAAAATATAAAAAGCTTGATTCAAAAGTAAAGGTTTAGTCAAACATCTTAAAAGTACTCTTTAAATGTAGTGTCCAGTGTAGTTTTTGGTTTTGTTTAGTTTTACATTTCAGTGACTTTCTCATCATCCGAAAAAGACGTGTTGTAAATCCCGTCCATATTTTCACCAGCGATTCCATTAGCTGCTCTGGTTTCTTCATCCTCATCTGGTGTCTTTTTGCTAAAACAAAAAAATGACATTATTAAAGGTGCACTGTAACTGTTTGGTTGGTCATTGCGCTGTCATTGTTCCACAGTATGACATTAAACAGCTCTACCTTACGTTATTAAATTACTGGTGGGTTTTTTTTAGCTTCAAAATATCTAGAAAACAGGCATTCTGACTGTGAGCAGGGTTGCCTCTCCACAGATCGGACCTGTAACTTGTTCTGATTTGGTCTCCAAGAAGATAGAAAGATTAAATACCATACTGTGTAACATTCCAGACAAAGCAAGAATATCTTCATAGAGAAAAGCATTTGACAGACCCTCCCCCAGAAAACGTACACAATGCACCTTTAACTCATCCTTTTACAGTTACGCTACTTACCGATTCCTCTGGATTATAGCAGACCCCAGGAAGAAGACAATGCCAGCGCCCACTAACCCCATGACGACCCCGAATGCGATGAGCCATGGCGGGGTGGCAGGGACAAATGGAGAGGCCAAAGTGGGCAGAATACCCAGGAACTCCAGAGTCTGGTCTGTGAGCAGGAATGCACTGTTGATCCGATGTCTTGCTTCCCTGGAGGACAAAAATTAGATTTTATATACTATACTAATTCAGCCATATAGAGTCACAAGTCGGTGTATAGTTCCCATTTTCAACTGTGGTTAATATAAATGATTAGTTCGGGTAGGGCATGTGACATAATCTGCTGTGTTGCCAAATAAGATACTAGAACTAGAACTATAGATTATATTTTCTAAAATTGTACTTCTCATAGTAGTTTCCATACACCATACCTTTCCTACTTGAATAGTAATAGTACTCTTACTTAAAATTCTGGTTACTCTTGCCACTGTAATGTTTTATGTTGATAAAAATGTAATGATTTGAACCTTTTGTGCACTGCAAGCTCCGAAAAACCTGACCCTGTGCACATTTTACTTCTATGGGATCTTAATTGCTAACACATAACATATTTAGATCACCACGTTACCTTTTATCATTCTGAAAATGCTTTATTTGCCAAAAAGTGTCTCCCCTCCCATTGCTCTCCGTGTTAAGTCTCCCTCTTTAGAACGCTGTCACAAAGCAATCAGCATCCCTCTAATGAAATTACAGCACATCGCATCAGGTTTGTGAAGTTGTAGTGTATTGTTTTGCATCATGCTTTTGCGTATGTACAGAGCATTTTCATGTGGGAACATGGATGACAGGCTAAACTTACAGCTAACTGGGCCCAGGAGAGATAGCTATATTAGTGAAACAGGCGTGGAGGATAACTTTAACCTCTTCAGGTGGGAACAATGTGTTGACATGGTAAAAAGCTCAAAAAACTTCTTTTGCATAATATTCCTCTTTAAGTCACATTTGTAAATCGGATGTATCCAGGCAGTTACTCTTGCAGTTACACAGTTAAATACCTTTGTACACTCACTTCAGTAATCTCATGGAACACCACTTTGTACTTATGCTTGAATAATCTCCTTGAATTAACTGACTGAGTAAAATTTTGGGTACACTAACCACCTTTTTCTTTTCGTACAGTTACAAGTCATATTTTAAATTATTATCTTTAGCTTGTGGCTGAATTTTCTTGGTTAAATTAAATATATTTTTTCACTTTGAAGCTTCAGGAAATCATCTCAAAATCTAGTATACAGTATACTGTAGGCTCCTGCAGGCGTTCAAAGGTCTGACCAAAGAGGACCTCATTCAGAGAGAGGCAATTACTGCTGTGTCCTGGATCTACTCGCACTTGTACCTGGAAGCCCTTCAAAGCGAGAAGAGACTGAACGCCGAAAAATGATCCACACGGCACAGAGACAGGGCCGCAAAGTGAGTCTGCTAAATCCACAGACAATGGAAAGGCTTTGAAATGCAGGCTTACTTTGACTATAGCCAGGGTTTTGAAGGTAGAAATAGCATTGTCTTCTCATTGACTTTTCAACAGTCTCCTATTGAGCAGTAATAACTACCACATATGATAAAAAATATAAGAACAGGTGCCCTCTCTGTTCATTCATCTACATCATTGGACACTTGACATGCCACTTGAAAATACACTCAAATTAAGAAGGTACTTGAGCCATATATACATACATTTCTTTACCTGGAATTGGCAGAGATGACTAAAGAAGTTATAGCTCAATTAAAGGGCAAAAGCTAACTCACTCCATACCTTCTTCTTTTTGCCGTGGTCCATATAAATCCTAATAAAATCATTTTCAACTGCTGAATGGCAAAACAGAGGCTGAGTGTAAAACATGTTGGCTCAGTCCATCCTAGATAAGCAAGTGTCGCAAGTAGTCTCCCAGATTAGGCCTGTCACAATAATTACTATATTGATTATTCAATTTTAGTAGCCTAATGATATCTGGTTATTTTTGTTGTAATACAAAAAACGTGAGCTGCACAAGGTTGAAAATATAACTCCTATGGTTCATTATTGGTTCATTCTCCTATTTATTTGTTGCAGATCATGCCTTTTAGTTGTACTGTATATTTAAAGGTGCATTATGTAACTTTTTGGTGGAGGGTCTATCACCTGCTTGTTTCTATGGTTACGTCATCGCTCTCAGTTTGACATTAAACAGCTCCACCTAACATTAATTCAATTACAGGTGATTTTACACCTCACAAATACCTTGAAAAACAGACATTCTGACTGTGAGCGGGGTTGCCTCTCCACAGAGCTGAGCTGTAACTTGGCCTGGTTTGGTCTCCATGAAAGATTCAAAGGTTTAATACCATACTGTGAGGCATTCCAGACAAAGCAATAACATTTCCACGGAGATAAGCATTTGATACACCCTCCACACAATGGCCCTTTAAAAATGGTTCACTGGGATTGTCTTGCTTTATTGTCTTTTATGTCAGTATCTTAAAGTAGTTTTGATATTTCCGTGTATCACAATTTATCTCTGTAACAATATAGTGTGCTTCAAAATGTATTACGGTGACAGGACTATTCCAGGTTGACTCTTCACTAAATCATATCTAAAGGTGTGACACTGGTGTTACTTTATAGCATTCTCCACTTCCTGCTTCGGGATCAGAACTGTCGGGTTGTCCACTGACGTCACCACAAACCAAAAGGACACTCTTTTCGTCTCATTACAGACGACGATGTTGGACACACTGGAAAAGTAAAATACAATACAGTTTTATTAGTGACATCCATAAAGCATGAGTCACAGCCTTAGATAATGTGTATAGTTTTTCCTCACTCAAACTCCTGTCCTGGGAGCTGGTTCCTCATGGCAAAGGCCAGCGTGGCTCGGAAAAGGTACATCTCATTGTCATTCCATTTGTACTACAATAAAAACAGATGTGCTCACTAAAGCGTGGGATGCATTCAATGAACTTTGCCCTCAGACTCAGAAACAGGTGGGCAATGTATCACTGGTTTACCACAGTGTTTCATAGTAGAAAGCACATTAAAATATTTGACTAAAAACCTCATCAAATAAACATAATGAAGCATAAGCAGAAATTTAATGGAATGAATTGGAAATGATGTAAAGTAAAACATACAGCATCTTCTCCCAGAGCAGTATTGATGCTCAGTCGTACTTTGTAGGCCTCTGGAGCATCTACAAAACCCAAACACTGAATTAGAACTCTACATGTAAAAGTTTTTACTACTTCTGCTACTCCTGAAACTATTACTGCTACTAGTACTATTACTACTACCACTACTGCTGCTACTAGATCACAAGAGTGTACCTTGTAAAGTGTAATCACAAAGCCCATTAATATTCAACATTACTCGTGGGTATTTCTTTTGGTTTATGGTTAACAAGAATATATTTATCATTGAGTACTACTGATTTAAATTTGCAATTATGCCTCACTTATTCAAATTTACTAAAAAAATATTAACTGAATGAAATGGTTTCATATCTGGTCAACCTTATTTCCATTATCATACTTTAAATATTATATTATGTTCAGATTTTTGTATATAAGTGGTATAGACTTTTGACTTTGAGATGTAAAAATAAAACAGTTTTGCTATTAGTGCAAAACTCTGTAAAATCTATGGTAAGTTTCAGAAAATGAGCAAAATGACCAACAAAAACTGCGAGAACTGGACGTCAAGTAACAAACATTTGAGTTGTGCCTCTAATCTTTAGAGATTAAACTACATTCCCCACAGGTTCAGTAATACTGAAAATCAACAAAAAGCTTACTTATTATCTACGAAACATATAGCAAAACTACTTCTAGTACTCACCTGGCATACACAGCCCTTGTGCCAGAGCAGTTGAAGCAAAAAGCAAGATCAAAACTTTCACCAACATTTCCACAGAAAATACAGGGGCAAATCCAATGGTGTAAAAGCGTAACATGAAATGTGAGGAGTCAGCAGTGAAAAACACACAGGATACAGTAACTGAGCTTAATGGTTAAACTTGGACACACCTGGTAAAGCCTCCTCTCCTCTCTGCTCTGTCCAGTCTTTTCTATCCTGGCTCTGTGTTCTTGGATAGGTCACAGTGGTGCTTTGGTGGTGTGGACACTGGAAAGTACTGGAAAGTGTTTGCTCTTGCCTCTTAGGTGAGCTGATAGGAGAGTTAATGAAGCACATACTGTAACTGAGCTAAAACAACTACAAGGTTACTATGTTGAAATGGACTCAGAACTGCATCACTAGGACAATGTTGTTACAGCTTTTGATGTGTAGTAGTAATTCCATCTTTTTCATATTGCAAGTAACAAAAAGCTTTTTCTTCCAAACCTTTCAAAAAGGGTATGTAGTAGTAGTAGTAGTAGTAGTAGCAGTCATAGTAGTAGTAGTGGTAGTTTTAGTAGGCTGGATTAGTAGTGATAAGTTAGGGTAGTTTTAGTTCTGCTTTTGACTAGTTTGAAGTGTTTTGTGGACTTGAGTAAATCCCAAGGACAACTGGAACAGAACACAAACAACTGCTGCTACTACTGCCAAAAAGAACTAATGCACTTTATTCAGTAGTAGCCTGAACCTTACAAACAAACATGAGATAAACTATGACATGTGGTGTTCATAGTTAATTTAATAATAACTCCTAAATTCCACTTCAGTAATTCCGACTCAGTTGACAGACTCTGCTATTTTTTAACAAATAAAAGAAGAACGCCTGACACAGCAGTATGTGAAACCAAGAATGATCTTTTGGTCTCATTAAGTCAGCCATCTTCCCATAAACACTCACTCAAGTCTGAAACAATGTCAATGATTTTACATTCAATTATTACAGGCATCTGAAGCATGCCTCAAAAACTTTACAGGACAAATGCACTGCTTATAGGAGAAGTGACGTATCATTAGGTGTGGATGAGCATGTGTTCTGTCAAACTGGGCTAAATTCCTCATTCAGATCTCCATGTTTTGTTTGGCAAACCTAAAGGTTTCTTTTGTAGAACTTGCAGTAAACATCTTGGTCACATGGTGACAGCAGAGAGACGATAATAATGGCGCTGCTGGTCAAACCATGAGGGAGAGAACACGTCACAGGAGCAGGTATTTGTGCTTCTTAGTCAGTTGGTGGTGTAATACATTATAATAAATACATAATTGCTTTGATAGGCTTTATTTGTGTAGTATTTATAATAACTTAGAGCAGGGGCGGATCTTGACATTTTGGGGCCCTAGGCGAAATATACACTGCGTGCAGATGGACGAGTGGAATCTGATTGCAAACTGGGATCGTATCGGATTCATGTGCACAGGCTAAGGATCGTTAGGGATTGGTTTCCGGAATCCGATTGGAACCCCTGGCTTAGGCCGATAGTAATCCGCTTGGTGCCGCCTTGTGCACGATATCGGATCGGACTGGCGTACTGCGCATGCGTGGGAGTTTTCGCCAGGGATTTCACCCGGAAGTGGCAGGAGGCGCCGACACTGTCATAAGTAGAGATTGTTGCTGTAAAAGTCATATGAAATCATGGCTGCGAAGAAAGAATGCACAACACGTACACCAATGCTGCTCCGTCAAACTCCTCGAGCGCCATCTTTGTATACCGCCACATAGTTTGTGTTTTTATTGAGTAGCCATCACCCAGAAGTAGTTGGACTACAGTGCCGCGTAGCGGAGCCGGCCAGGTCGCTGACCATTATCTGATAGCATGAGTTTCATGTGCACTCGGATCTAAGGACAGACCACCCGCAGAGTAACAGAATCGGATTTGGAGAAATCCAATCCAATCCTACCATGTGCACGCAGTGATAGACATGGAGCCCTCAAAACTCACAATACACAAAATAAGGGTGCACGTGTGTGTTTGAATTAAGATTTCAACTTTTTTGTGCGTGTACCATGTCAGGGGCCCCTCTCAAGGTTTGGTGGGGCCCCTAGGTGAATGCCTATGTTTGCCTAATGATAAGTCCGCCTCTGAATACAACATACAAAGAGTACAACTTCTTTTGTTGAGTCTCTTTCCTAAAACACTGGTCTACAAATTTTTGGACTCGATCTGCTTCCGAGCTAAACATGGCTAAATCTCATTTATATTGATGAACTGAAAATCAATTGATAACTGTGCTGGTTAGCTAATGTATTCAAGATATTTAATGATATTGTTTTACATCAAAATCGCGTCTGTTTATACAAGAGATTTAGGCATTTTTGCTTAAAAATAATATTTTGAAAATATTTAACTTGCACTTCTTTATCCATCAAGAAATAAACAAGAAATATCTTAAGACATCAGGTGATTGAATATCTTGAAAAACAAGCTAAAGTATCACATGTGTTACAACAATAATGTGGAGCCCAACTTTTGTCCTGATCTCCAACTTTGCAACTTTGCAAAGTAATGGTGGTTTGCCTTTTTAACCACTGCAGTTATGTTGTGGTTTTGTGATAAACGTCACTTCACCACAAACGTAACAGAAGTTATCTGGGTTATTCACACAATTTCGAGGCATCTCTCTTATGTGAAATCAAAAAATATTTGATGTTGAAACTCTAGACATATTAAAATGAATGTATTGGAATGTGCAGACAGGCTTTCAGATAGAACTGGTTGCTTGTAGACACACTGTACTGTTTTTGCCTTATTTTGTATAAATTTCCTATTTTGACCCAATACTATATCTTGGAAACTATAGCCAGCACTTCTGACTTAAGCACAAACATATATCCCTGGGGAATGTAGGAATACTGGGACAAACTTTTGATAAAATCCTACATCCATGGGTTTCACAATGGTTGAAAATAAGCACTGTTGCCAGTTCAGAACATTTTTTTTAAGCTTTTGAATGGTTAAAAAATGGTGAATATTACCTGTATTTATACATGTGTAATGACAATAAAGTTTAATCTAATCTAATCTAATCTAATGACCAGCAAGTTGAAACCCATGATTGTGTTATTTTGCCATAAAATTAAGTACATAAAAAGTGTAAATATATTATTGGGTTGGATTGTATGCCTTATTCAGTGCAAGTGACTATAACTACAAAGTAATTTCATGCGGTTTGAGGCTGACTCCTTGGAAGTATCATTTGCCACTTGTAACGAACAGGCCGTTCGTTACTGAATGAGTATCCACACATGCACTTTCATAGACTTTGCACTTTATATATATTTACATTGCACCTTTAGAGCACGGAGCACGTACAAGATGCGCTAATTTGCACATATAAGATTGCACACATTTGTATTGGTTTAAAGTATTTATTGAAAACATTTTTAGCGTTTGTCACGGAGTCCGGTCGGGCGGGTGCTTCCGGTAATGGTGGCCGCCGGTCTGTGGAGACAAACAACAACAATCAATGTGCAATATGTGCCACTTTTTAAATTAGTTGTGTCTTGTGTGTGTTTGCGTGTGTGGGATGTGGATATAAGTGTGAAAGTGGTATGCGTGGGTTGAGTTGTGGTTTTACTTACCTGTGTCTCATGTCCAGGTGTCTGGCCAAAAGATTCCCCGGGGGACCAGACACCATTTAAGAGTTCCGGGCCAGCTCAAGACAGCAGACATCAGGGGGAGGAAATGCCACCTATTTTAATTGGGTTTATTCATTTTATACTTTAGGTGTTTGGTTTCTAAGAGTTTATTTTTGTATGTGGGTTTTATATGGTTTATTTGATGATGGGTATTTTATTGGAGGATTTTAACTTAGTTTTAAACAGCTAAGGTTAATTATACACCCCTTGGAGTTTTTATGGTTTTACCCAACAGTATTTAAGCCACCTGTAACCTATCATTGATGGCTCTGCTGCTGGAGAAGAACCACGCTCCTATATCCTCCTTGCACCTTAATTTATTTTGCACTGCACTTTGCACGTGAGCACTTTATATTTTTTGTGCAAACTGAAAAAAACATTAAAAACTGTGGACCACGTCAACCCTGCCTCCAGTATCTGTTTGTGGAACTCACTGCAATCCAGCCGCTCTACCCGTCTTGGTCACACCACTATTAAACTGAGCTGATATTGTCTAGTTTAGTTTGTTTGTTACTCTCTATGATGCTCTGGCAGGCTGTATATTTAACTGAAGCCTAACCTGTGGTGTTTTCCTCCTTAGACTTCCCGTTCCCATTCTCCTGGGTCACTGGATACATTGCGATCCTGGTGGGAGCAGGGATGACCTTCATAGTCCAGAGCAGCTCCGTCTTCACCTCAGCCATCATGCCTCTCGTTGGTAAGGTGCTGCTACATCACTCCAAGGTTTTCCTCGACTTTCTCAAGACTAATGATTCTCCTCTAGGAGAGTGAGTGATCAGTTTGGAGAGAGCGTATCCACTAACTCTGCAGAAAAAAATCTAATGTTTATTGTTTTCTTTTTATTCAAATACTACATCAAATACATAATAATAAAATGATACTTACACATCCAGAAGGACATCCTTCATAAACAACGCCTCCACACATTCCATATCTGTTTCCTGATTCTCTACCTCCGACTCCTCCAGAGCTGAAATCTGCAGGCTCCAAACTTAAATATTTTCTCTTTCCAGTCCTTTTAGCCATATTTTCAATCAAGGAAACTCAAATCAACAGCAAAGGCGCAAGACGCAAACTGTGCGTAAATTACGCACAGTTTAGGCACGGACCGCAGCTTCGCGTTACGCAGCTGCTTCACGTGGAACTTGTTGTGAAAGGCCTAACAAACTATATGTCTCCCTGTTCAGCTCCTCATTGGCTGTTCGCCTGAACTGTCAATCATCCTGTGTAACCTAACTTGTTGACTCAGCAAGGGCGGAACTCTTAGTTGATATTTAGCGGTGCGCCACACTTGATTGGACTATTACAGCTCTAGACCAGCCCAGACCGCTCCTTTATGGCCAATCTAACTGTCAATCTGAAGTTTACCCTTGTGTTTAGCTGCTGCAAGCGCGGTTTTAGTGAGGAAAGATATATTTTGCTTGATTTAGGCTAAAGAAGTGGAAAAAAAACACCGGCGCTTATGTAAGTTGGGAAGACTTTCGCTGTCGTAATGGATCTAACACATGTTTTGGACTAAATTGTTTTACTGGATTTTATTCAACAACAAAAAAAAACAATGAACGGGCCCGTGCACGGGCCGTCCGCAGCGTAAGAGGTTAATAGGCTAGTGGAATGGTGTAAATATATGGAGATAATTTTGTCTCATAAAGAATTGTATAAATAAAAAAAGATATATATATAAATATAAATACATTTATAAATATTCCAACACAAATACAAAAATGCGACATACAAATAAATAATAGAATGTATATAAATACACAGGCATTTGTAAATATATTTTCGAGATTTGTAAATATATTTTCGAGATTTATAAATATATTTTCGAGATTTGAAAACAAATGTAGCTGACTTTCTATGCGGAGTCTGCATTTGTGGATCCCTTTTTTGTTTTTGTGTCAATTACGTAATTGTGAGACATTCCTACCACACAACACGATTTGTATAAATAAAAAAAGATATATATATATATAAATATAAATACATTTATAAATATTCAAACACAAAATACAAATACAAAAACGCGACATACAAATAAATGATAGAATGTATATAAATACACAGGCATTTGTAAATATATTTTCGAGATTTGTAAATATATTTTCAAGATTTGAAAACAAATGTAGTTGACTTTCTATGTGGAGTCTGCATTTGTGGATCAATTTTTTGCTTTTGTGTCGATGACGTAATTGTGAGACAGTCCTACCACAAACCACGATTTGCAAATAAATGTCACCGGATTTGAATACAAATAGCCTTCACTAGACATCCAGCAGATGGCAGTGTTGAGCAGCTTGTCGGTAGCTGCTCTTTAGTAAATGAGACTGCAGTGGTCCCTCGCTCTATCGAACGTGGGACCACATATCCATGGGCGAAAGTTGAGTGGAAAGCGACCTGGATATCATTTTGGGCAAAACTCAGGCCACCGCTAACAGTGCCGAACTGGCTGACTACACCCAACGCCTCTGCTAGGTCTAAAGCCCCGATCAGATCAGTAACTTTGTCAAATAAATTCAATATCCTCAACACGGGCGGGCCTGGCCTGGACGCCGCGCGGCGGGGGGAGCCGCAGCGGTGGGGGCACTCGCACGCGGAGAGGGGACAGTGGGTCTTCCCCCGTCACGTCTAGCGGACGAACCCGACCCCATCCTAGAGAGCTGAGGAGTATTGTCGACGCATTGATAGCCATGCCCCGAACTCCGGGCGGTCTGATTTTGGAGCCGGGGTGAAATGCAACCAACCCTTGTGAGCGTGGGTTAGTGGGGGAAAATCCTCATGGTCCAGGATATTGAATTTATTTGACAAAGCTACTGGAGTAGAGCTCATCGGGGCTTTAGACCTAGCTCCTCGCTGAAGTGCTTGTACGTGGTCTGGTGGTGAGGGCTGGTGCTCAGAGGCGCCTTCGGAGCAGTGAACCATGTCAGCCAGTTCGGCACTGTTAGTGGTGGCCTGAGTTTTGCCCAAAATGATATCCAGGTCGCTTTCCACTCGACTTTCGCACATGGATATGTGATGTACCAACACAGACGGGCGTGCCAAAGTGGACCATCATCTGCCGTACATCTTCACCTAGAAGCCACGGGCCATTCTTTTGAGGACAGTGAAGTTCAGATCTTAGCCAGGGAAAAGAACTGGTTTGAGAGGGGAGTGGAAGAGGCAATTTTTGTCAAAAAAGAGAATCCGTCGTTAAACAGAAATGGGGGAGTTAGACATAACTTGTCTCCCTTTTATAATTCGATTCTTAAACCAAAAACCGGGGGAAAAAAACGGGAAAAAAACATTAGGGCAGACGAGTCAGGGACAGAAGGGTGGAGACGGTCTGTAGTCTGAATAGAGATGCTAAATATTTGAATAACAAAAGGAACAAATGAGGGGATAGTTTCAGAGCTTTTTCAGAGCAGTGAGCTCCTCATAGGGCTAAATAGAGATGCTAAACGAGACGCCAGGGAAACAAAAGATTCAAATTAGTTGAGATAGTTTCAGAATGATTCCAGGGTAGTGGGCTCCTCCCTGCAGCTAGATATAAACGGGGACTAACCAGCACTAGAACCAGAACTGAAGAAGTCTCTCGGATGAGCGGCGAAACGTCTTCAACCAAACAAACTTTGTCCAGTTGACAAATTGAACTTCTCCTTTTATCATACATTTGTTTTCAAATCTCGAAAATATATTTACAAATGCCTGTGTATTTATATACATTCTATCATTTATTTGTATGTCGCGTTTTTGTATTTGTATTTTGTGTTTGAATATTTATAAATGTATTTATATTTATATATATCTTTTTTATTTATACAAATCTTTATGAGACAAAATTATCTCCATATAAATAAGCTTTCGAATGAATGTTACGTAATGTGGGAGGTGAATGGGGCTCTGCCAGCAGTCTTGTCTTGGTTACTGTGGAGGTAACATGCACGGAGAGAAAGAGTGAGTGAAAGACTGAAAGACTTACAGGGGAAGTCTGCAATCTTTTCACTGTACCACTATAAATCACACGTTTAACACCTTTTTTGCACTGTGGGAGAGTACAATAAACCACCTAAAAAAATATTTTTAAAAAATGTGATTAATTAGATTAATTAATTACAAATCCTGTAATTAATTAGATTAATGTTTTAATCGCGTGACAGCACTAATAATAATATAATATAATATAATAAGCCTTTGCTGAAAGTTACTAAAAGTAATCTAACTTAGTTACTTTTAAAAGCAAGTAGACAGTAACTTAACTAAGTTACTTTTTAAAGAAGTAGTCAGTAGTCAGATTACTGTTTCAAAGTAACTATGGCAACACTATGGGAGACAAATGATGTCTGAGACCTCCATTTCTGTTCAAGGAAGGATTCTCTTTCTTGACAAAAATAGCCTCTTTAACTCCCCTCTCAAACCAGTTCTTTTCTCTGGCCAAGATCTGTACCTCACTGTCCTCAGTGGAGTGGCCCGTGGCTTCTAGGTGGCACCGGCTGGTTAGCTCAACTGGTAAGTCATGGACTTTCCCCCTGGAGGTTGTAGGTTCAAACCCCCCCCCGGGCAATGAGCTAACCAGTGTGGGTCCTTGGGCAAGACCCTTCACGGTACTGCCCCCCGGGCGCCAAAAAAGATGGCTGCTCACTGCTCCTGAAAAGGATGGGTCAAATGCAGAAGTCAAATTTCTCCCGTGTGTCACTGTGTGTCATTGTGTGTGAGACCAATAAAGGCTAAAAGCCCCAAGCTTAATCTTAATCTTAATCTTAAAGCCCAAGATGTACGGCAGATGAAGGTCCACCATCGTAGAAAAAGAATGTGTGATAACACTGTGTCCCACTAACTCATTAAAGTAACTAAATGTAAAACTGCTTCAACTCAGTCATTCTTCTTCTAATAGCCATTTGATTATAATTCTTAGCTTTATTAATACATTGACTTATAATCGTGCAATCAGGATTAATGAACTACTGACAGCACTGATTAATTTGGACGGAAGTTGTCACACAGATATTTAAGATTTATTATGCGTAATCAGTTGCAGTAACTGTCATTTGGTTTATAAACAACAAAATAAAAGACTGTGGCACTGCAAGCATTTATTTCTCCCATATGTTTAACTTACAGGGCATTAACTTTTATATCTTAAGCATGAAATTTAATGATAATGTTATAAATAATCTGTATATTAAGTGAAACGGTGAGAAAGCCAAGCGCATTTCTCTCTAGAAATGTTTGTTTTGGTCACTCTTGCGCATAATCTTTATATCAACCCCTAGGTGGCGTCATTGCACTTCCACTACACACTCCCTTCACAAATAGGAGCACAAAAATCTGTCTTTATGTTGTAGTAGACTTACACTTTCAAAAAATACCAAATTAAAGCTGGTTTCAAGACTATTTCCTGCAATATCTGTGCACTTCCCTAGGAGGAGCCATTGAGTTATACCCCAAATGCCCTCAAAAATATTATTGTAGCCTATCTGAAAATACAGCTCTGGGGGAAAAAAAAGACCACTGCATTTTTTTCTGAAATCAGCATCTCTACATGTATTACAGCCATTCCATTCCAGCGTCTGTTGAATTCCAACACAAACACGAAGCTGAGCTACTTCATTTCTTGCACCAGGAGTGGAATAAAGTCACCCAAGAACAATGTGAAAGACTTGTGGAGAGCATGCCAAGACGCATGAAAGCTTTGTTTAAATAAGGGTTATTGCACCAAATATCGATTTCTGAACTCTTCTTAAGTGTAAACATTAGTATTATGTTGTTTTAAAATGAATTTGATCTTGTTTCTTTGCATTGTTTGAGGTCTGAAAACATGCATCTTTTGTCATTTTTGTCATTTTCGGCAAATAAATGCTCTAAATGATATTTTTATTTGGAGGAAATGTTGTCAGTATAGTTTATAGACTATTCCTTTTGCCCAAACACATAAGTAGTAAAATCAGAAAAAGTTTTGCAGTGGTCTCTTATTTTTTTCCAGAGCTGTATCTGTGCAATTCCCTAGGAGGAGCCATTGAGTTATACCCCAAATGCCCTCAAAAATATTATCTGAAAATAATTCTGATTTTAACATTTGAATTTTAAACACATTTACTTTGATCTTTCCATTGTGCTATTTATAATATGGTAATTTCCAATCTAAATTTAGCTTCTAGTTAGAATGCAGCACGTTCCTGTGATCTCTGTAGACGCTAGAAACAGTATCCTACATTTTTATTTTGTCTTCATGATATGCAAGTCAATGCCAATTTATTCTGCAGAAAAGAAGGATGTCTGCTTTTTAATTTTTCATTTATTTATTTATTTTTTACTCTATTATCGTGTTGCGTTTCCCCTGTCTTTCATTGACTGCCTGAGGAAATTTGGCCTTTGGTTCAGCTCATTTTTCTTGTCAGGAATCCAAAGATTTTCTGTCAAAATTCTCCTTGATAGCCGCTGGAAAAGTGCAGGAACGATCGCTGATTAAGACTTCAATTCAGTCCGGGCTATGGAGGGCACAAAGCCTGAATGATTGCACAAGAGGATTTGTATCTTATTATTGAAAATGTTATTATTTTAATTACTCATCATCCTGGAACTTTCTGTGGAGCAAGCGAGAGTAAAAATAGCTACAGAAATGCGTCATTGAGAAACTATAATTCAATGGCATTTCAAAGTGAATAATTATTTTGTTGTGTCTTTTGTTCTAAACTGGGAGCAATGCCAGATTGTGTAGAAGGATGCATAATAGGTTTTTTGGGATGATTTTGTTGCCAGAAAAAGTAGGAGTTAAGTAAGCTTTTGAGAGTTATAATGGGATGAGTGAACACAAAAGTGAATTATGAATAATCCTGTGTGGGAGCTGGATATTGTTGTACAATAAACCATTTGCTCAGTTTCCAATCTGAACGTGGCACAGTGGAAATGTAATCTCGCTTCACAGTAAGGTTTGAGGTTCAGTTCTGTGGCCATGTGGGGGATTTGACGTCCATGTCTGCTTCTTTTGGTTTTCTATAGTTGACTCTATCTGCAGAAAACACGCACCAGAGGCTAACATCCTAACTTAAAAGTGCAATACAGCTCTGGAAAAAAATAAAGAGACCACTGCAAAATGATCAGCTTTTTTGATTTTACTACTTATTGGTATGTGTTTGGGCAAAAGTAAGTCTATAAACTACTGACAGCATTTCCCCCAAATTCCAAATAAAAATATTATCGTTTAGAGCATTTATTTGCATTCATCCTTTTTCTTCCACTTATCCAGGGCCGGGTCGCGGGGGCAACAGTCTAAGAAGGGGCTCCCAGGCTTTCTTCACCCCGGACACTCCAGTTCCTCTGGGGGGAGCCCAAGGCGTTCCCAGGCCAGCCGAGAGACATAGTCCCTCCAGCGTGTCCTGGGTCTTCCCCGGGGCCTCCTCCCGGTGGGACATGCCCGGAACACCTCGGAGGCATTCAGAAGGCGTCCGGAACAGATGCCCGAGCCACCTCAGATGGCTCCTCTCAACGTGGAGAAGCCAGTGGCTCTACTCCGAGCTCCTCCATTTATTTGCAGAAAATGACAAATGGTCAAAATAACAAAAAAGATACATGTTTTCAGACCTCAAACTATGTGAAGAAACAAGATCAAATTCATTTTTAAACAACATAATACTAATGTTTACACTTAAGAAGAGTTCAGAAATCAATATTTGGTGCAATAACCCTTATTTTTAATCACAGCTTTCATGCGTCTTGGCATGCTCTCCACTTGCCTGGAAGAATCCATGACTCGTCGCTGTACCAGCGAGTGAGTCTGGTAATGCTTGGTCCAAAATGCGCTGCGGTTGCGCTTAGACAGACAGCTAAGTGAACCAATCAGAGATTGCGCCATCTTGATTCAAAACTGAGGAGGAACTTCCGCTGCCTAAGAGTGACTTTGCGGGCAAAGGCGGGTGCACTGACGTCACCATCTTTGAACGAATCAGAATCGCGGAGTCCGTTGTTAACCGGAGGAGCGAGAGTGGATGGAGGGTGTCCAAATGGTATCGCGCTGTATAGGAAATACAGAGAGATATCATTTGGCTGGCCAGGTAAGCTCTCCACAAGTCTTTCACATTGTTCTTGGGTGACTTTATTCCACTCCTGGTGCAAGAACTGAAGTAGCTCAGCTTTGTGTTTGTGTTGGAATTCAACAGACGCTGGAATGGAATGGCTGTAATACATGTAGAGATGCTGATTTCAGAAAAAAAATGCAGTGGTCTTATTTTTTTCCATAGCTGTATGACTTTTACTTGTTACCACTGAGATGTTGCCCTGCTTGGAATATTCCAAAGTATAGTATGAAACTAATCTGTCTATTTTCCATTTATTCAAATACAGATGTCTTTATTGCTCAAACGTGAACAATAAAAACATGCATTCTTACTGTGACCGAGGTTGTCTCCACAGATCTGACTTGTCTGCTGGCGCCACCTGGAGATACGTTTAAAGCAACAATATGGAACACTTTTGGGGTGAAGCAATATTATTTCCATGGAGATGAGCAGATGAATAAACCCCCCACCAGAAAAAAGGCATACACACGTAGACAAAATAGTTGGAACCCTTCACCTTTAATCTCTTTAGAGGTTTTTCTGGGCTCTTTTGTTACCATTCGTATTATCGGTCTCTTTGATTTGTCATCAATTTTCCTCCTGCGGCCACGTCCAGGGAGGTTGGCTACAGTCCTGTGGATCTTAAATTTCTGAATAATATGTGCAACTGTAGTCACAGGAACATCAAGCTGCTTGGAGATGGTCTTATAGCCTTTATCGTTAACATGCTTGTCTATAATTTTCTTTCTAATCTCCTGAGATAGCTCTTTCCTTTGCTTCCTCTGGTCCACGTTGACTGTGGTACACACCATGTCACCAAACAGCACAGTGACTACTTGTAGCCCTATATAGAGACCCACTGACTGAGAACAAGATTGTAGACACCTCTGATGCTAATTAGTGGACACACCTTGGATTAACATGTCCCTTTGGTCACATTATTTTCAGTCTTTTCAAGGGGTGCCATCATTTTTTCCAGGCCTGTTTCATGAGCTCATTTTTTAAATAATTCTGTTGAAGCATGGTTGAAAAGCACTGTCAATGACTTTCACTGGTTAAATTGCATAGAATTTGTATTTATTATTACTTTTGTCAGATTCAATTTATTTCTATGACCACTGTGAGTTTTTCTTTCATTAACCGAAGGGTAACAACAATTTTGTCCACGTGTGTAGGTGCAGTCAACCAATGCTCCTGACAGCTGTGTTGCATTTTTACTACGCCATTGTTTTAAATGAAGTGGACCAAAATTGCCATCACAATTATAATGTGATTTAATGTGACTTTAGATTCTTATGTACATACCACTGTTAGTTTTTTATACTTTGGCAGTTTTGGCTACACGCTGCTAACTTCTTCACATAAAAACATAAAAACAAATACATTTACAGCTCTGGAAAAAAATAAGAGACCACTGCATTTTTTTCTGAAATCAGCATCTCTACATGTATTACAGCCATTCCATTCCAGCGTTTGTTGAATTCCAACGCAAACACAAAGCTGAGCTACTTCAGTTCTTGCACCAGGAGTGGAATAAAGTCACCCAAGAACAATGTGAAAGACTTGTGGAGAGCATGCCAAGACGCATGAAAGCTGTGATTAAAAATAAGGGTTATTGCACCAAATATTGATTTCTGTTTACTCTTCTTAAGTGTAAACATTAGTATTATGTTGTTTTAAAATTAATTTGATCTTGTTTCTTTGCATTGTTTGAGGTCTGAAAACATGCATCTTTTTTATTATTTTGACCATTTGTCATTTTCTGCAAATAAATGCACTAAACAATAATATTTTTATTTGGAATTCGGGGGAAATGTTGTCAGTAGTTTATAGGCTCAAACAAAAATGTTCCTTTAGCCCAAACACATACGCATACGCACATACACATGTTGGTCCACTCCTCTTCAATGGCTGTGCGAAGTTGCTGGATATTAGTGGGAGCTGGTACACGCTGTCGTATACGCCGGTCAAGCACATCCCAAACATGCTCAATGGGTGACATGTCCGGTGAGTATGCTGGCCATGCAAGAACTGGGACATTTTCAGCTTCCAAGAATTGTGTACAGATCCTTGCAACATGGGGCCGTGCATTATCTTGCTGAAACATGAGGTGATGTTCATGGATGTATGGCACAACAATGTGCCTCAGGATCTCATCACGGTATCTCTGTGCATTCAAAATGCCATCAATAAAATGCACCTGTGTTCTTCGTCCATAACAGCCTTTGAAGAGGAGTGGACCAACATTCCACAGGCCACAATTGACAATCTGATAAACTCTATGCGAAGAAGATGTGTTGCACTGCATGAGGCAAATGGTGGTCACACCAGATACTGACTGGTTCCCAGACCCCCAATAAAACAACAAAAAAAATGCACATTTCGGGGTGGCCTTTTATTGTGGGCAGTCTGGGGTGCACCTGTGCACTGGTCATGATGTCGGATCGGCATCTTGATGTGGCGCACCTGTGAGGTGGGGTGGATTGTCTCGGCGGGGCAGAGGTGCTCGCTGTCACACATTTGGACAGATTTGTGAACAATGTTTGAGAGAAATGGTAGTGTTGTGTATCTGGAGTGTATTTTGGATCTTTGGGTCCATCTCAGGAAAAATGGGAGCAAAAACAAAAGTGTTGCGTTTATATTTTTGTTGAGTATATAAGACGTAAAATCAGAAAAACTGATAATTTTGCAGTGGTCTCCTATTTTTTTTTCCAGAGCTGTATTTATTCATTTAATTGTTTTGCCAAAACTGTCAAAGTATAAATAAAACCGATACATTAGAATCTTAAGTATAATCGGTACAGAAGACCTAATTAACTAGACTATAATAAATAATATAAATATAATGCATTACTTGCACAGCTCTAACTTTTAACTTTTTGAGTTGTTGTAAATGCTTTCTCCAATAACCACCACATGTCGCTTGTATCTACATAGACTTTTACTGTACTTTGACAGGAGAACACCACGGTGACAATCAGATCATCTCCACCTGTGCAAATTGCGTAGTGAGCAATGTTCTGCTACTTTTTTTAGTCTCAGCTGGCAGGACTGTCTCAACCTGCCTGACGATATGCTAAGGGACAGTTTCTGCATCACACGCACCGTTGTAAACATGTAACCTAGGGCTATATTAGTTACTCAAACCTCTCTTTTCAGATGCACATACCCCTCTCTCTGCTGAATACACTTCTATTAAAATATCAATATTAAAATGAGCAGATAAAATTAATATTTGATGAAGCCTCTTTTTCCTAGAACAATGCAGCTTTCAGGGCTCAGAATCAATATTTCAGAAAAAGAAAGTGAATTTTTCATAACTTAAGCTTTTGAAAGCCCAAGTGCATTATTAATCTCGGTTACAAGTGGGTGTGAAAAGTGACAGTTTGGGTATGCGTTTATTAAACAGAGTGGAGGTGATGGCTGTACATGTACAGTGAGTTCTGATTTCAGCACTGGTTTGTCCTGTCACCGAGCTGCGCTAAAGGTCCATCACTGTCAAAAGCCTCTCCAACGCTTCTATAGCTTATGTTCACATGAAGTCAGTGTTCTACTGGGCAAATTCTCTGGAAAAATACACAGCATTCTTGTGAGTTTTTATGGTCAAATATCTTCATTACTATTTGTCCTGAAATGAAAGAAAAATGGACAGAAAGTTAACATTCATCACATGACAACAAAATGACAACAAAAACTGTGAATGAGTTTCTGCAGTGCATCTATCATACAGGAGTGAAAAAATACTGTTTAGGGTTTAGTAAAAAATACTCTTCACATATTGAAACAAAAGTTTAAAGGTGGCTCTATGGGGGGACCTCACTACTTATTTGATGCTATTGTGTTTGCTGAAATGTTCTACAGTATGGCATTAAACACGGAGACAAGCAAGTGACGATACAAGGCCAAGATACATGTCAGATCTAAGGAGAGGCGAGTTCACTCTCAGTAAGAATGTATCATGTTTTTAAAGTTGTTATTGGCAAAAGGAGAAATTCAATTTGTCAACTGGACAACGTTTATTTGTTTGAATACATTTCGGAGCTCATCCAAGATGCTTCTTCATTTCTGGTCAGAGTGCTGGTGGACACTGCTTATAACAGTCTGCAGGGAGGAGCTAACTACAATGAAATTACTCTGAAACTATCACACCTATTTGTTTACAGTTTCTGTTAGTTAGGTAGGCCAATTATTAAATATGCAGTGGGAGTGGGATGTGGGGTCTTGTTAGCATAGTCATTCAGGGCCATAATGGGTGTTTTCACACCTCTGGACCTGACCTGGCTAACCCTATTGTTTTCTTTGTTTGTTTTGATTTAGGTTTGAGGATAGAGTTATAGATGGGAGACAAATGATGTCTGAGACCTCCATTTCTGTTCAAGGAAGGATTCTCTTTCTTGACAAAAATAGCCTCTTTAACTCCCCTCTCAAACCAGTTCTTTTTTCTGGCTAAGATCTGTACCTCACTGTCCTCAAAGGAGTGGCCTGTGGCTTCTAGGTGGAGATGTACGGCAGATGACGGTCCACTCTGGCTCACCCGTCTGTGTTGGTACATCCTCTTGTGAAGTGGTTGTTTTGTTTCTCCAGTGTAGCGCTCACTGCAGTCTTCACTACACTGAATGGAGTAGACCACATTGCTTTGTTTGTGGCTCGGTGTTTTGTCCTTTGGGTGGACCAGTTTTTGTCTTATAGTGTTTGTGGGTTTGAAATAGACTGGGATTTCATGTTGTCTGAAAATCCTCTGCAGTTTTTCAGAAACACCAGCCAGGTAAGGAATAGTTACACCCTTTCTCCTGGGTCCTGATTCTCTGTCTCTAAGCAGTGTGCACCAGCACTCTAGCCAGAACTGAAGAAGCAGCTTGGATGAGCTGCTTTTGTCCTGTTGACAAATTGAATTTCTCCTTTTGCCATGGATTCTACCTGGACGACTGAGGGATTCTACACACATCTAAAGTTATTGTTATTTTTAATCAAAACCTGTAATTAAACCCATTCAAGAAAGATGTTTAATGTCATACAGTGGAACATTCCAGACAAACCAATGCCACCCACCAGAAAAGTTGCATGGTGCATCTTTAAAAAAATTACTCAGGGGACAGGGAAGTTAAAGGGGCTAAATATTTGTGCAATTTCTTTGTGTATAGTTAAATGTATTCAATGTAACACTATTTTCCAAAATTATACGTTTTTATGTCAAACATGTTCATTAGTTTTGACCCCTTGTCTTCGGTTTGAACATATGATTCTGGAACAAAACCTCAACCAGAGTGAGTCCATTGGCTGAGCGTTGAAATTGTCTCTCAGTTTCTTCCTCCCCCTCAATTTGTGCTTCTCCCGTGTTTACAGCAGTCCTGACTGTCACACGGAGCAGAGAGCTGTCTCCAATCCACCGCACAAGTACTATGCCATAGACAACCTCTGCATAATGGGGTGTATTTTTACCACTAGTTTGTCCCTCTAAAAATCTAAAAACCTTGGCGTTTCTTGCTCCTTATGCTCAGTTAGTTTGGCCTCTCCGTTTGTGTTCTCCGATTGTTGTCTCTCCTTCTGCCTCTCTCTGATTATCTCCACCAGCTTCTGAAACTTCTCGTTCAGCTCCTCCATACCTCCTCCTCCCTCCGTCACCTCCGCCTCTGTATTCCCGTTGTCCTTTTCTCCATTGCTTTCCAGCGAACTCAGAGACTCCGCCCTCGAGTCCTGCCCCTCAAATTCGTACGTCTGCAGCGAATCATACGGCGGCTGGGACAGGTCAAAAGTCACGTGGTTGAGTCGCACGTTTAGCAGCTCCTCCATGCGCAGCGGCTGGGGGTTGGCTTGTTTGTTATTGTTTTTGAGCACGCCTCCAGGTAAGGGCTGCGTGTCCTTGTACATGTTCAACAACGGAACCCTCCCGCTGTACAAACCACTGCCGCTTATGTTCGTCCCATTCACGGCTTTGCTATTTGAATTCAGGGACCCGACGATGCTGTATGTGTCTGATTTCAAGTAAGGAACAGTGGGGGTGCCGTTGGAGTAGTTTTGCTCTAAAACGGAGGAGATGGAAGAATCGGTGTCGAATTCATCTATAGTGCAGCTAGTGCTGATCTGGGTTTGAGACGAGCCGGGTCTCCCCTCGGGCGCGTTGGTAGAGAACGACTCATTGGGGTCACAGTAGGGCACGCTCACACTGTTGGGCACTGCAATCCGCTCAGGCTCTGTGCTCTGGGGCAGAAAACGAAAATACAGTCAACAATGTTAAGGCTGCAGGATATACAGCACATGATAATTATTATTTTTGTACTATTTTCAGAAGTGAGTAATTCTGCAGTACATTTACTTCAGCAACTTAGAGTAGTTTCTGCACATATACAGCTGTGGAAAAAAATAAGAGATACTTCATTTTTTTTCTGAAATCAGCATCTCTACATGTATTACAGCCATTCCATTCCAGCGTCTGTTGAATTCCAACACAAACACAAAGCTGAGCTACTTCAGTTCTTGCACCAGGAGTGGAATAAAGTCACCCAAGAACAACGTTAAAGACGTTAAATGCCAAGACGCATGAAAGCAGATGATTAAAAACAAGGGTTATTGGACCAAATGTTGATTTCTGAACTCTTCTTAAGTGTAAACATTAGTATTATGTTGTTTTAAAATGAATTTGATCTTGTTTCTTAAAATCAGAAAACTGATAATTTTGCAGTGGTCTCTTATTTTTTTTCCAGAGCTGTAACTTTTACTATTTAGTTGCAATGCTTGGGAAAAAGTTGGTTACTTTTTCAAATGTGCTTAATTATATAAATTCTGATGACTTTTTCCCATTTAAAATACAACTCTGGAAAAAAATAAGAGACCACTGCAAAATTATAATTTTTTTCTGATTTTACTACTTATAGGTATGTGTTTGGGCAAAAGGGATATTTTTGTTTGAGTCTATAAACTACTGACAACATTTCCCCCAAATTCCAAATAAAAATATTATCGTTTAGAGCATTTATTTGCAGTAAATGACAAACGGTCAAAATAACAAAAAAGATACATGTTTTCAGACCTCAAACAATGCAAAGAAACAAGATCAAATTCATTTTAAAACAACATAATACTAATGTTTACACTTAAGAAGAGTTCGGAAATCAATATTTGGTGCAATAACCCTTATTTTTAATCACAGCTTTCATGAAAGCATGCATGAAAGCTGTGAAAGACTCCACAAGTCTCTCACATTATTCTTCGGTGACTTTATTCCACTCCTGGTGCAAGAACTGAAGTAGCTCAGCTTTGTGTTTGTGTTGGAATTCAACAGACGCTGGAATGTAATGGCTGTAATACATGTAGAGATGCTGATTTCAGAAAAAAATGCAGTGATCTCTTATGTTTTTCCAGAGCTGTATATCATATTTTGTTTAAAATTACTTATCGCTATGGCAACTGTCATAACTGTCATCATTCTGAAACCCATGGATATCTGTCTCACTCATCCAGATCCAGATCCCATTGCAAAAGAAACTTGTATCTATCTGAAAGGAGCCCCTCACTTCAGATAGACATAAGTCAGAGTCCCACCAGCACTTGAGCAGAACTGAAGAAGCCACTTGGGTGATATTTGGCGAAACATCTTCACTGTTAAACTTTTGTCCAGCTAACAGAATTTAATTTCCTTTTACTCTAAACCCAAGGATAGTAACAAAAGCAACTATGAACTGCACGTCCTGTTTTTGTCATGTTTGTGTCTACTCTTTGTAAATACCAGAAACTGCGCATTATTAATGTCTGATTACATTAACACATAAATAATACATTTAACCACAGTTAATACACCAGCTCTGTCTTTTACTCTCTATACTCTCTGCAAACCAACTGAATAAATGCTCACATAATTATTCACCAACATAAAACAGGAATTGCCTTTATAGTTGTGTGCAGGCAGAGGGGTTGAGCACAGAATGATGTCACCATTTTGTCATCGTGCTTTAACATCCAGAGGGCAGGATGTTGTGTTTTTGCATGTTTATGAGTCCGTATGCCGGAGGGCGGTAAATACCAGATTAGCTGACATATGGCTGCCTGCACTGTGGGTGTAAATAAACACTTCATAATTAAAAATATGTTTCAAAAAGACATGTGCTTGGTTTGAGCTAGGACTGAACCAACAATTATGGGAGAAAACTATACATGTGGAGACTACACTGATGGGGATTGAGTTATTAGAACAGTTTGGATGTAAATGGATGTAATTTAAAACAACAAAACTGCTTTATGGGTCATGGTATACACTATAATCCATGTAATGAAAATCTGAGGAAACATTTTGTGGAGTGGTACATGGAGTGAAATGAAATCGCTGTAACTGGACCCACAAGGGTGCTTAAATCAAGATCTCACTTCGTTGTGTGGGCCGTGCTCCACTGAGCCGCCCTAAAGTGATGTTAATTTCATTTCACTCAAAGCCATAAAAGCAATTTATAAGTCAGTATGTGGTGGTTTATTTTCCTATTGCACGCATATGGTCTTTGGGATAATTCCATTCCATGTTCAGTGGAACAATGGCACCTTATAGCTTTGAATCTAAAGTGAGAAAAAACTAGCCAGGTATCACGTTATGCATGTTTTTTCTGTTCACATAGAATTTCTATAGATGGTCAATATAGAGGTGGGAAATATATCGGAGTAATTATATTGTTGTTTGTATATTTGTTTCTTTTTATTGTTTAATATTACCATCAATTCACAATTCCGGAATAACTTGAACTTCAAACTAGGCACATTAGCAATCAAAAGCATTTACTGTACAGCTCTGAAAAAAAAAAAGAAACCACTGCATTTTTTTCTGAAATCAGCATCTCTACATGTATTACAGCCATCCCATTCCAGCGTCTGTTGAATTCCAACACAAACACAAAGCTGAGCTACTTCAGTTCTTGCACCAGGAGTGGAATAAAGTCACCCAAGAACAATGTGAAAGACTTGTGGAGAGCATGCCAAGACGCATGAAAGATTAATTAAAAATTAATGATTAAAAATAAGGGTTATTGCACCAAATATTGATTTCTGAACTCTTCTTAAGAGTAAACATTAGTATTATGTTGTTTTAAAATGAATTTGAATCTTGTTTCTTTGCATTGTTTGAGGTCTGAAAACATGTATCTTTTTTATTTTGACCATTTGTCATTTTCTGCAAATAAATGCTCTAAACGATAACATTTTTATTTGGAATTTGGGAGAAATGTTGTCAGTAGTTTATAGACTCAAACAAAAATGTTCCTTTTGCCCAAACACATACCTATAAGTAGTAAAATCAGAAAAACTGATCATTTTTTCCCGAGCTGTATATCGAAGTAATTATATTGTTGTTGTAGGCTTTTTTTGTTATTTCTTTTTATTGTTTAATATTACCATGAATTCTCAATTTGGGAATCACTTGAACTTGAACTCAGATGCATTTACCGTATGATATTATCTCCCACTCCAGCTGTAGCCTTTATATTTGAGTCGAATTTCCAGGAGACAGAGGTCAAATTTATAAAGAAAGGCAAAACAAATTCAAGTGTAAGGTTAATGCCAATTACTGACTTTTTCCACAAGAGAGAAAAATGTCAGGAACACAGCACTTTTCTCCAATTACTCCAATTTGAATCAAGCAAATAAGAAAACCATCATAGATCATCAACAGGCAGGTCAGCTCATTAGCTCCAGACGTAGTAATAAATCAGTGAACGGTGTATTTTAGCAGTCTGACCTTAACCTTCTCCTTCTCTTCATTCTTCCTGTCCTCGGCGGTCTTCCCCTCGCTGCCCTCTTGGCCGCCTTTGTTCTGGCTCTGCTCCATGGCGTGATCTGTTTCATAAATAGTGGAGCTTATCTGAGGAGAGCGCAGCAGCGTCTCAAAGGTGCTGTGGTTCGGGATCACCAGTGAATTCCGGAGATGTCCAGCGGTGGTCATTCCAGTGGTTATCCCAGAGGTGAGACCTGTAGTGAGTCCTGTAGTGAGTCCGGTAGTGAGCCCCGGGCTGAAGTGGGACAGCTGTAGCCCAGACTCGAGTGGTCCGACCGGGGGGTAATCACGGAGCACGGGCAGGTTGTGGGGCAGAGTCTGGAGGCCGTAGCAAAGGCGTCCGTAGAGCGGAGCGGACCCAGGCCTCTGTGCGTCTGGGATGGGGCGAGGGGCACGACTCCAGCTGTACGTCCTGGCTCTAGGCGCTGTGGTCTGGGTGTACCATCTGTGCCAGAAGATAAATGTCACAAACAGCATGCGAAAGTAAGTCATTAAAGAATAGGAATGTGGCGGAATATCAAGTTGTTTCAGTATTAGCTCATTGAAATTGTGACTATTTATACCAGACCTGGGCAAACTGTTCTACAAAGGGCCGGTGTAGCTGCAGGTTTTTGTTCCAACCAACCAAGAGCACACCTTCAACTGTCCGAAGACTGAGATCAGTTGATTAAACGAGTCAAGTCTAGTGTGCTGCTGCTTGTTTGGAAAGAAAACCTGCAGCCACACCAGCCCTTTGTAGAACAGTTTGCTCAGGTCTGATTTATACAGTTAACATTATACTATTTAAAAGTCATACACTATGCAAAACTGACTCTTGTGAGTATTAAACCATGTTATAATGTTGTTACCTGATCAAAAACATACCTGGAGTTGTGTTTTGTTTCATTCACACATGTTTGAGTAACCCTATATTATTAGTATTTTTACATCTCCAAAGTGCAAAATGTTCTGTTCGTTTTCAAGTTAACCACAACCAGTTATCTTTGTTTAGTAGAGATTGGCAATTCCAGGGCTGAAATTATCCAAATGATTTAAGTGCAGGTGTATGGAGTTTAAAAACATAGTGGAGCACTTCCTGTATTACCACAAGACATCACAAGGTGGAATAGAGTGTTTTCTGTTTGGGAGAAGAACACCTAAATATGCAGGGTTTGTGTGTTAAACGTGTGAATGAAACAAAACACAACTCCAGGTGTGTTTTTGATGAGGAAACATTATAACATAGATCAGAAAATCTGCATAATACAGGCCCAAATAAACCAAATAAACTAAAAATAAATCAGTTGACAAATTGAATTTCTCCTTTTGCTTTTTATAAGATGTTTTTGTTTGCTCATGTGTTATATAAGCCGGGTGAATTTGAGTGTGAATAAGACGGATTGGCACTTGCTGAAATTCCCGTATTGCTGTCACAAAATGGGACAGAGTTTTGGTAGACTGGAGTGGGTGACTCCCTCAATATGCTTCCTTACTCAAACAAATGAAGCAAAAGACACCTCAAAGTATGATTGATGAGGACAAGTATTACTGTTGGCGTAATCATCTGGCCTATGTGTATCTCTCCAATATGAAACAAAAATAAAACACTATTTTTTTAACCATAATTTAGGATATTTGTCTTTTGGGTCAGAAGAAACAAACCAGCCTTCACTGTCAATACCTGATGGAAACTGTGAAACTGTGAACACCTGTTAGAATAACCGTAAATGTGTTATTATTGCTTCATGTGTTTTGATCAACTTGAATTACAATATTATGTCTCAAGGTTATGGGATACGGAAAGGGAGTCAGAAAGAAGCTGCAACTTTAAATGTCAAGGGTTTGAGTTTCTGGGAACGAAGGCATGTTGTTTTATCATGTTTGTATCATATTTACATATTGTACACCCATCTGCGAATCAGTAAAAGAGACAAGAAGGAACAGCCCAGCAGAGGAAGGCATCTGGCCAATGTGCTCGGTATCTGTCTCCCCTTAAATATGTATTTTGCTGTGGTTCTTTACTGAGTTCGTTTGTGTTTTCAGAGAAGGTGATTTTTCTGACAACACCTCATTTCCTTGATTCAAACAAACTTTGATTACAGTTCAGTGAAGTCCAGATGCGTTTTTGCAGGCAGAGGAGTCCAAATTAATAGCCACTAGTCACTCACATGTTCCGATTGTTGTTCTGAATGTGCTGTATCCTGTGCATGCTTTGCAGAGCTGTAATGTCAAAGGCGGCGGTGTCAGCCTCCCCTCCCCCCTCGTCATCATAGGAGATGATGTTTTCTCTGACGTCGTCGTCCTCGAAGGGAGAGTGGGAGTCCCCCTTCTGATGGCGCAGGGACACAGACAGTGCACACACCACTGGGGGCAGCAGCACAGGGGCACAAGAGATTTAAAGATAAGACATGACAACGCACATCAGACAAACGAACATGTATTTATAGCAGGGCTGGAGACTAGAATAAACTTGTTCTCTTCCACTTAAACATTCCCAAGGATGCACAGCTCAACATAATCAAAAGGACATGTTATCAAATTCAGCTGAGACACTGACATGTGTACTGTAAACACTCTGTCCTGTCTATATAGAATGTCCGCCTTAGTTTCATCATTATTCTATATTTTATACTCCTGTTCTTGCCCTCTCCCCACCCTCCCGTTTTTTTACCAAACAAAAAGACGCCTTATGTTTTTACCTGTCCCATTGTTTTTGTCGTAATATGTTTGTGAATATTAGCCGTGTCTCAATTCTCAGTGTGCACAGTTCAGAGCGTGGTTTTAAGGGCATGTACGTCACTTCCGGAGCGACGACTACTGTCCCGTTTCATTTTTGTCCCATGTGCAGTTGACATGTGGTCTGAAGACCGCAGTCGTTTCCATGGAAATCGGGGCGTGGACCAACTGCGTGAAGATGCACACTTCGCACAGTCATATATCCCAGCATGCTCCGTGCGCTACTTCTTCTACAGGAGAAAATGGAGTCGGCGGCTGCATCTGGTAGTTGCGAGAAATGTCGCATTTTGCCGACGCCCATGCGGTCCGCGGACTGCACTCAGGGCTGTGCAAGTATGCGCAGTTTTGAGTGCAGTCTAAGTACCCTTAAAGGTCCCATGGCATGAAATTTTCACTTTCTGAGGTTTTTGAACGTTAATGTGAGCTCCCCTACCCTGTTTAGGCCCCCCAATGGCTAAAAGTTGCGAAATGTCTAAACTGAGCATTTGCGATCCTTTTCTGCGTTTGAAAAAAACACAGCTCAAATGGGCGATTCTGGACAAGGCACCTTATTGACGTCAGATCGAAAAAAAGAAATGCAAATTCAGTTCCACCACCGTCTGGATCTCCACCTCCTGTCTCTGGAAATCACGCCCAGAGAATTTGGACTGCGGAGGAGCTACGCAATGCGAAATGCGTTTTTTTATTTGCCTGGAGGCACATGCGAGTGTTTCTAGACTCGGAAGTCCTTTACCCAACCCTCTGGACCTCTGAAACAGCAGTGGTTAATTTTATTTTCTGTGAAAATGTGTTTTTTTTCATTGAAAAGGCTCTCCTTTCCTCCTTCGTGCTTACACACGCGGAAGTGGGGCCAGGCACAGCGCACCGCTAAAACAAGGAACCAGCGGCGCATTTGGCCCCCCCCCACCCGCTCCTCTAACCAATCTGTGTCCTTCTCATTTGCATTCAAGCAACAAGGCCCAGAATGAGGTGTTCAGAGAGTTATTTTTTGACTCTGACTCTGTACATGTGTCTTTCTCATGCACTAAGTGTTGATTTTGAAGAAGGATTCATTTACAGTATTAGGGAACCATTAAGGCACCATATAAAAGCATCAAGAAGTACCATGTCATGGGACCTTTAAAACCACGCTCCGAACTGTGCACACTGAGAATTGAGACACAGCTATTGTTATTGATTGTACTCGCATTTTTTTTTTCTACTCTGCTATCTCCAAGATGGCGGCGCACACAGTCGCAGCAGCTCCTCCCTGGCTGTTACTTTCTCTGCTTGGCCAGAGAGAAACGCAATTTCGATTCACTGTATGTCTGCAGAATTGACAAATAAAGCTGACTCTGACTCTCTCTGACTCTCTGAACTATTACTATGAGATCATTTATACTCGGTATTCAGACGCAAGCAACAATGTGTCCATGATTTTGAAATGAACTTTGGAAATCACTTTATAATTCTACCGTCATAGCCATTCCTATCGAACAGTTTTTATGTTTCAAGATTACTGTTCCCAGTCACAACATTTGGAGCCTTAGAAGTTGAAATGAAATGCCATCAAGAATTAATGCAATTTTCTTTCCTGTCTAACACTGGGGCAAGGTCTTTTAAAAATGTTATTAGAGATAATGGAAAATTCATCATTAGTCAAATTCAAGGGTCGTTGCTGCATAACCTCTGACACTGCTGTATAATTTCTGACTGTGTTTTTAACTAGCCATCACATATACTGTACAAACACTGTCAAACTGCAGAACTAATTTCAAAGTTACATTGGTTTAGTTATGCACATACCAAGTAGAGTGGTGACACATGCCAGCATGGCCAGCAGGGTGACCAAACTGAATATAAGCGAGGGCGAAGCGGACGGGACGGGCAGACACACCATGTGCCTCTCCCACCTCCTGTCCCTCTGGCGCCCCCTGTCTTCGGTCTGCATGCCCCCTCGCAGGCACGGGCAAATGGTCACAGTGACGGTGCCAGTGTTAGTCAGGCCGGATGCCCCGTCACGCAGCACCACTGGCACGTACATGGCGAGCGAGGCCGAGGAGAAGCCAGGCAGAGGCTCCAGGGCCGACTGCAGCACTAGACTAGCTGTTACACCTGATCACAAGCCAGACACATAACATTAAACAAAGGCCAGCTGCAAAATGACAAAGTGACATTTCTGGCTGGAGTCAAGCATGACAATGACAGAGATGAAATCAAATGCACTGAACTGTTGCCAGACTTTTATTTGTTTATAGATTCTAATGTTCCTTTACTAAGTCAATCAGACAGAGGTGGATAGAGGAGTCAAAGTATTGTTCCTTATAACTAGTAATCCAAATATTGTAATTATTAAAGCCAAACTAATCAACATGTAAATACAATCTTTTTAAGTCGTATAATGATTTAACCAGATCATAAATGCTGAACTTGACTCAAATTGTTTTGTTATAAAAAAAACAAACATAATTATATATAATAATCCAGACTATACTGACACCAACTGGCCTTTCATGCATTAGTGCACAACTGTTCAAATGAAATTCAAAACACAGCCTTGGATGAAGGCATTGTTGTTCTAACATGAATAATTTCTTCCTTGATCCATAACTGAACTTTTCCTGAAAACATTTTTGTGTTATTTTGCAAACAGATATGAAAGAAAAGCAGTTACGCCCCATTACAACACACACACAAACACATTAAACTTTACAGTCCATGAACAAAATGGTGGTGACATTTCACTTTTGGTGTCAAATGAATAAATATTGAAGATGGATGTAGATGTGGTACCTCCAGACTCTTTGATGGAGAGGTTGAGGGCAGAGCTGGACTCTGGAGGGATGCTGAAGTGAATAGGAATGTCCTGGCTTCCCTGGTCCTTGTCGATGGCCCGCACGACTTGGACCACCTGAACATAATGATAACATCATCATAACTGCAGTAGCAGAAGTAGCCTTATCCAACACACATAATAACTATTTCAAAATGCATGCTACACTTCCATCTGTGTTTGTGGAAACAGGACACTTTCTTTTCTTCTTAGAACAGAGGAGTATTGAAGAAAAATATTCTCTACTCAGTTGATTCACAGCTCTTCCGCGAACTACATGATCAAAAAGTCCACGTTGTACCAAAGAACAGCCTCTTTTATGTACTTGTACAAAAACAAACAAGAAACCAGCTGTGTTGAAACCTTACTTGACACAATGTGTACTAAGGTATTTTATATGATTACTTCAGTACTCAGAGGGTAATTGAATGCTGATCACGTTAAACCACTTTGAAATCATCTGTACAGCCTGTTTCCTCATTAATGCACTCTATAAAGCATGGTAAATAAAACAAGAGCTAAAAGCAATTATGTGTACAAGACTAAGTGAAGGGAACTCACATCTATACCTGCATATATTTGAGGGATATTACCAAAAAACACCCCATTTGTATGTATGAAAAATAATATATTAAATAGTCCTGTGTTGTTTAAAAGTCCACATAATGTGAATAATGTATCACAGTGATTACGGTTAACTGCCCCATCAACCTGTTTTACAAACTGGTCAGGACCAGCCAGTGTAACCATCGATATAAACCTAAAATTGCTAATTGATTGATGGCTCACTTAAGCACATTTCTACTTCCACAGGCCCTCAAAACACATTACATTAAGTATCCAGTCACCCAGGCAGGCACTCAAAAAACACAAATCCATCAATACAACCACTGGAGGCAGAGTGGATGAAGTGTTTTGCCCAAGGATTAAAACCTGTTTAACTAGCAGCCTGAGGTTATAAAAATATCCATTGCCTTCCATTATAAAACCATATCTCTTCCTTTTAAGTCTGTGATATTAGACACAATTGTCTACCCTGGATTCGTATGATTGATCTGGTGACCTAAATAGGCAGAGGACACACACTCCCAGAGGAAAAACAAAGTGCTCTGACCGATGACAGTGCAAATCAAAGAAACTACACCACATCACCACATCTTCTGTTAAAGATGTACAACAGTATCAGCCAGTCTTTTCTAATGTACTATTATCTGACTATGTTCACACACAAAGAATGTAATATAGTCCCAAAAATAACCAAAATGGCAACAAGAATCATCTATCTGCTTAACTACAGCACAGATGTTAAAGCCATAACACATACTGTACAAATGATAAAATAACACAAAATCATAGTCTACTTTCTACAAGATTCAAACACATTCCCATTAGAGTGTGGACTGGGCCAAATTTTTCCTGCCTGAGCCCAGCCTGCGTCTGACAGAGCAATGTCCGAACCCGACCGAACCCGACACACTATTTTCATAGACCACTATGAAAATAGTACTAATGGCACACGTAGGATATTGTTTGTGTGGCCTCTAACGGACACAGAGACACAAAATACAAACTCGGGATATAGCGAAAATAATGAGAAGACTTTATTCCTCACCTCTCATAAAGTGGTAAGTCTAAAGTGCAACATCTCATCCACATTATCCATAGAAATTGTCCTCCACAAATAATGACATCCAGTCCACAAAACCGTGCTGTTAATCCAGTTTGAGGCGTTATTTAAAAATAAAAAGGGAAAGTAGTTCACGTGTGTCTGTTTACATCTACAGGGCACGGATCGAGGTGAAGCTGCAGATTCACAATAGTTCAAAGTTCAAAGTTCAAAGTCAGCTTTATTGTCAATTCTGCCATATGTGTTCAACATACAGTGAATCGAAATTTTGTTTCTCTCTGGCCAAGTAGTGCAAAAAGACAGTGTACAAAATACAATATGAAGACAAAACACAACAAAAAACTATCTAAGACAGAGATCTAAAGTTAAAACTAAAGTCTACGATCTACGATCTAAAATCTTAAAATCTAAAATCTTAGTGACTCTGCTTCCTGTGTACTTTATTGTGAATCTTTTATGCTTTAAAAATCATGTATCTGAAATGTTGCGCCACATTTCACAAATTCCAATAACACAGTTTTGACTTGTATCGAAACTCGAAGATCTTTTGAACACTTAAGAGTCTCAACAGCTGACGCACTGATGTGTCCGAATCTGACCCGAGCCCGAACATACATTTTAAATATTTGTCCGAACTGGTCAGGTTCCGATGGGTCCTGTTGGACTTCTGTTGAGTTTCCATCCTCTAATTCCCATTCCCACAGCCACCGAGGCCAACAATTTTAAAGTATGATATATTGCTTAAGAAAATATAGATGATAAATGTTAATAACAAAAACAAATTTATGCCACTGACCCAAGAGCAGATTTAAACCACAAAAATGATTCTAAATCTACAATATTAAAAAAAATTAATTATTATACAATATTGAATGATAAGTCAATATAGTAATTATTGTGACAGGCCTACAGTCAGCAAAAAAATGTAAACACTTGAATGATGTCACCTGTATGCTGTTATTTTGAATGTAGTGTGAAAACAGCAGTGTTGCCATAGTTACTTTGAAAAAGTAATCTGACTACTGACTACTTGCTTTTAAAAGTAACTAAGTTAGATTACTTTTAGTTACTTTCCGCAGAGGCTTGTTGTATTATATTATTATATTATATATTATAATATTATTATATTACATTTTATTATATTATTATATTATCTTATTATTATATTGCTTGTCCAGGTAACTAGAAAAGCATGTTCTGTGAGGCAGCTCAGTATCGTTACTGGTAGGACAATGGCAAGAAACGATGGTGAGTCAACAGTGTTCACAGGCAGCATTTCGTCAACCACATAATGCCCAACCATCCTATTCAACGCCGCCCCACTTACTGGTTTTACACCGAAATCCAGCTTCCTTTGCTTGCTAGGTCTGGGTCCTCCTTCACCTGTGACTTTCGCATCGAGCGGGTCTTGCTCTGTTAGCTTCGTTGTGCTGTGCAGTTTATCCAGATGTTTTTTCAGATTTGACGTGTTTTTGAAGGTAGACAGCACAGAGTGTACAACGGACCTTAATGTTGTCATCCTTAGCCGAAATAAAATCAAAATAATGCCTGTATTTCCAGCTGGAAAAGGCAAACCTCTCTCCTTCAATATTGTTTACATCGACTTTGGCGCCGCGGAGCCGAGATGACGTAACCTCATAAGAAACGCGTAGCCAAAAAATAAGAATAAATAAATGTAACCTACGTTCCCCTGAAATGCAGAAATAGTAACGCACGGTGCATTAGATAAGTAACTGTAATCTGACTACTGGTTTTGAAATAGTAGTTGCGTTACACTACTCGTTACTGAAAAAAGTAGTCCGACTACAGTAACGCGTTACTAAGTAACGCATTACCGGCATCACTGGAAAACAGTAAAACTTTTTCATGGCCGATGCACAGACTGATGGTTCCAGAGAAGCCGATGGCCGACAAGCTCTACTGATATTTTTGGGCTGATTTAAATTATTTCCCACAAATTCTGCTATTTAAATTTAAAACAAACTTAAAAAAAAAAAAAAACTTTAAGAGAGCTGTGTAGTCAAGTTTTGTGCACCTGACTCTTCGCACTTAAGTGTTAAAATTAGCTTTATGTGTACTTTTTAGGCAACAGGTTGGGCAAAACAAAATATTGGCCTGTGCTGGAGATTTAAGGCCAATAGCCGATGTGCTAACAAGTTCAAATATCGTCTCGATATACTGTATATGCCAGCTGATATACAGTATATCGGTCTGTCTCTACTAACTAACCACATAACAGGACCATAAACTGAATCGAAGCAGCAACTTTTAAGTAATACTACATTCTACTAACCGAGTCTGTCCCAAACCTATTCTTCTACTACTTCTTTGTGTTGTGTGTGTCTTGGGCCCAGGTGAAACTTCTAATAACATTTTGGGCAGATGGAAGGTGGTGCATTGATTGAAACAGCAGATGTATTTGGGGAGCAGACCTGTCCCGGAGCGCTGGAGTCACACACAGAGGTCGAGTACTGCCGGTCCAGCTCAGGAGCGTTGTCATTCTGGTCCAGGGTTTCTATGGCGACCACAACCCGCGACACCAGATTGGGATTGTCTGAAAGAAAAAGAGAAAAACGTCTGACAAAAGTAGAGGCCCTAGTGCTAGATTACTTTGGAAACAGATTGTCTTTAATATTAAGAGTAAACTGTTTCAGTATTGTGATGTCAACACCACTTGTATTTTAGATCCTATACTCGATTTCAGATGACACGTTAAGTTTAAAGATGCACTGTGTAACATTTATAGTGGACAGAGGGTCAGTCACTAGGGAGACAAGCAGGTTCCAACACTACACTACATTACAATTCAGATCTGTGGAGAGCTGCCCATATTCACAGCAGGAAATATTACATTTTTGAGCAATAGAAACACCTGTAATGAAAAAATGCTTAATGGAAATGTGTAAAGACATATCATAGGACATTCCAGGCAAAACAATAACATCTCCATGGAGACAAGCAGGTATCCAGAAAACTTACACAGTGCACCTTTAAATGGGTGATTCTCCAACTACAGTCAAATTAGGTCATGATATTTTTCAGAAAATCCAACACATATTTTTAGAAATATTTTTATTTGTTCTACTTCATCACAATGTGTAGAAACATTAACTGACTCTTTTAAAATCTCATGACATATTAGCATGCTAATCTCTGTTTTAGAGTAAAAAAATATATTCAAAATACACATTATTTGCACATTCAAAGGAAATATGAGGTGTTTGACGACCAATAAACCTGCTCTTGGTTTTGCAAAACTTGACCTTGATTTTGTTCTTGTTTTCCTTCCTTCCATGGAGCTAATGCTGCTATCCTGCCATGAGTTCCTGTCACATCACAAATGATGTGGTTCAAGTAGACAAAGGTAAAAAAAAAAAGTAAAAGCTACATTTTGTGGTGGAAATGACAGTGATCCCTAGGGACAGGTGTTCTTTTTATGAAAAATAAATAAAATACTAATATATCTTTAAGCACATGACATTTTTCATTAAAATAAGGAATTTCTGTGCCATTTGTCAATGAAGTTACTGTTGAATCAAATTTAATTTCAGTCTTATGAGGGAGTCCAAAACCTGGCCAAGGGACAAAGGACATATAGCAAAAACACTCAATATAAAACCATATTTTTTTAAATAATAAAAATAGTAATTTATCTATCATATTTTTTTTTGCAAGCTCGTCTTTGTGTCTAGTAATTGCAGCATGAATAAAAAAATGACAAAAATGTTTTTGTTTTTCTTATTTCTGCCTGGGACACAAATTCTTTGATAGTCACCAGTAGGCCTATATGAGTGCAGGTAAAATGAATAATGTTAATACATCAATATATATTTCTATCAGATTACGTGTAGATTTATAAAATGTTATTTATGAGACATCATTACATTATAGAATCTGAAAATGCCCAATAAAGAAAAAGTGGATAAAAGTCTAAGCTTGTCTAGAGTGCATCCCACCCAAGACCCAAAGTAGACTTCCTCCAATCCTCCACAATCCAAAAAGGTGAAAACAATGACAAAAATGAATAGCTCCTCAGTAAATCATTCAAATAGAAAACCCTAGCCCCTTAAATGAAAGCGATAGCCGAATCTTCACCGCTCCAAACTACAGACCCCTCTCCCTGTGAAATACATGAGTGTGTTCAAACTGTGCAGCCTGTTTAGCCTCGAGGCGGCTGGCGGGCTGGCGGTGGGTCTGCGGGGCGTGGGACATACCCCTCTGAGTGGCGATGACTGTGATGTTGTGCCACTGCTCCTGCTCGCGGTCCAGCTCCATCACGGTGCTGATAGAGCCGCTGTCGGAGGCGATTCGAAACACAGCCTCGGGGTCCGTCTGTGGGTCGATGGAGAACCTAGGGAGCATGCAGCAATAAAGGAAGGATGGATGAGAAGGGGCGACGGAGTGAAGAGATGGAGTAAGTTCACGTTAGGAGAATATTCGTCTCTTATAATGACGCCATACTGAGTGTTGGAAAACCTGTGAGTGTGAAATTTCATTATTGTTCTGGTAGAATGAGCCCTAAATTTAAATCAGCAAAAAGAAAATATAACAAAACCTAGGAGCACTATGTAGCTTTTATAGTAGAAGGTACACCACCTGCTTTCCATGATTACTGTTTTGCCAAGAATGTTCCACAGTATGGCATTAAATGTATCTCTATGGAAGCAAACAAGCCAATTTATAGGTCTTACTGCTACTTAATAGGCATAAGTTAGTGGAAATAAAATTTTGGGGGTCTTGAGAACATGCAAGTGAAGCAAAATTAAAATGAAATAAAAAATTAAAGCAGGTAAAGTGTGGAAATACAAAAACCCTCCTGGACTGGTCTAGGTTTAATATAGCAAAGTCAAATCTAGCGCAAAATTTAATTCCTTTTCTGTCAGCACAAATAATTAAATTGACCTCTGGCCTCCATCTAAAGTTATGACCTCATTATGAAAACTGCACCCACCTGATATTATTACTCTGGCCCGTGTCAGGGTCCACAGCGAACACCCGCCCTACCGAGCAGGCAGGGGGGCAGTTCTCGGACACATCCATGTGGTAGCGCGTCTGGGAGAACTTGGGGGGTTCATCTGCGTTCAGGACCATCACCCGGACCGTGGCCTGGTCTTTAAACGGGCCCTTCTTCAGAAAACGAGGATCCACCACCGGGTTGGCAACTTCCACCGAGAACGTGTAGGAATTTCGCGTTTCATAATCCAGCAGCTATTGAGGAAAAGAATAAAGGAGAAAGAATCTGCAGCTGTGCTTTTTGAAGCCTTTCATACATGATTAATGCAAACAGTAAAGGCCTGTATACGGCGCTCTTATACTTCTGATAGTTCACGCTTTGGAGCCCGCGCAGCCCCCCAGACACATTCCTATCATCTCACTTACAATTATGAATTCATTTATTTTGTTCTCTGCATGACATTTTCTTCGTGACTTTGAATAAAACTGAAAAAAAAATATATGTGCTCAAGTCAATACTGCAGAAAGTTGATCGAAATGAAGTATTCATTATATGTTTTATTTACCTGCTTGTTTCTATATATGTCATCGCACTGCCTAGAAAGTTCCACAGTATGACATTAAACAGGTCTACATTATATTGATTCAATTACAGGTGGTTTTATAGCTCAAAAATACCCAGAAAAGCAGGCATTCTGACTGTGAGCGGGAATGCCTCTCCACAGATCTGACTTGTAACTTGGTCTGGTTTTGTGTCTCTGAAGATAGCGAGGTTTTTATATCATACTGCGAAACAACCCAGACAAAGAAATAACATCTCCATGGAGAAAAGCATTTTTGCGGACCAGAAAAGTTTTACAATGCACCTTTAAGACATATTAAATACAGCTCTGGAAAAAAAAAAAAGAGACCACTGCATTTTTTTTTTCTGAAATCAGCATCTCTACATGTATTACAGCCATTCCATTCCAGCGTCTGTTGAATTCCAACACAAACACAAAGCTGAGCTACTTCAGTTCTTCAGTTATTCCACCAGGAGTGGAATAAAGTCACCCAAGAACAATGTGAAAGACTTGTGGAGAGCATGCCAAGACGCATGAAAGCTGTGATTAAAAATAAGAGTTATTGCACCAAATATTGATTTCTGAACTCTTCTTAAAGGGACAGTGTGTAAGATTTTTACCCGTTAATTACTGAAATTGAAGATACCCATTCAAAAACACATTGTTTTCCAAGCCTTTTCACTTCCATCATGAAATCAAAATATTCTTTTGGACTTAGATATAGTCACATAAAAGGGGGATCTTCCCCATACAGAGGCAGCCATTTTGAATACGAGAGCCGCAGAAGGACATTTGGGCTCCGCCTTCGCCTTCGACAAGGCTCGTGGTTTTGGGTAAACAACACAAGCATGCTGCCGGATCACACGTCGTAATGGATCTAACACGTGTTTTGGACTAAATTGTTTTACTGGATTTTATTCGCTGGATCCTTACGGACAAATTGAGAGCAAGTCTATGATGAAATACAGAGTTTGACCTGTGGAAAGCATTCTAAGGTAAGCTAACCTCGTTTTGTGCTTTTCTGTATAAAAGCCCCATGTGCTCGGGGAGTGATTGTTTTGCAGGGAAATGAATTGCATAGTCAAAAAGAGGAGACTGTAAGGTTTCATTTGATGTGTAGAGTGTCATGGTACATGATCGGGAATGTGTGTTTTCATGAGAAAAGAAAAAAAAAAAACAGGACCGCGTTTTATTTATACAGTAGCGGCGCGCGGGTCCCTCGAGGTCTGCCGTAGCTAAAACAGAAAGTGCAATAGCACCATCCACCTATGCGCCACGAATCCTACACACTGGGGCTTTAAGTGTAAACATTAGTATTATGTTGTTTTAAAATGAATTTGATCTTGTTTCTTTGCATTGTTTGAGGTCTGAAAACATGTATCTTTTTTGTTATTTTGACCATTTGTCATTTTCTGCAAATAAATGCTTTAAACCAGTATTTCCCAACCAGGGGTACAAGTACCCCTAGGGGTACGCGAGCACACTGCAGGGGGTACTTGGCAGTGTCGCTGCCAGGCGCAGGGGGAGATTTTTTTTTGAATTTTTAAATTCTAATTTGAGTAAATTTGAGTTAAAGAAAAGAGAGAAAATTACTGAAAATTTAATTTTCAAATTAAGGAGATGAAATAAAATGATTTTCATTTAATAATCTGTTGTGTCACGTTCTACTTTAGGAGAATTATCAACATGTATGAGTGAGGGGGTACTCGAGGTATGACAAAAAGGCTCAGGGGGTACACAAGACAAAAAAGGTTGGGAAACACTGCTCTAAACGATAATATTTTTATTTGGAATTTTGGGGAAATGTTGTCAGTAGTTTATAGACTCTTTTGACCAAACACATACCTATAAGTAGTAAAATCAGAAAAACTGATAATTTTGCAGTGGTCTCTTATTTTTTTCCAAAGCTGTATGTACCTTGCCTGGAAGAATCCATGACTCATCGCTGTACCAGCGAGTGAGTCTGGTAACGCTTGATCCACAGAATGCGCTGCGGTTGCCCGTAGACAGACAGCTAAGTGAACCAATCAGAGATTGCGCCATCTTGATTCAAAACTGAGGCGGAACTTCCGCTGCCTAAGAGTGACTTTGCGGACAAAGGCGGGTGCACTGACGTCACCATCTTTGAACGAATCAGAATCGCGGAGTCCGTTTGTAACCGGAGGAGCGAGAGTGGATGGAGGGTGTCCAAATGGTATCGCGCTGTATAGGAAATACAGAGAGATATCATTTGGCTGGCCAGGTAAGTATGTACCTATAGTCTACAAATACAAAAATATACTACATTACTTTCTGGTTACTTTATATTAATGCCTTTCTTTCACCTCACACGATGAAGTTAATTTGTTCAAATTTTTTTTCATTCCACAATAATTATCTTTGAATTCCCAAAGCTGCAAAAAAGCCTTAAAAGTAAAACAACTCATTTATATAAGTTCCCCTTTGCCTGACCTAATCACTTCAAATTGGCTACGTTTTTTGTCACCGGCTGCTGATTACCATAGTCCATTGTTAGTCATTAATTGCCCATTAGAGAGCCCTGGGATTTCAACCTGTCAGCGGCGTTTGAGGTGCGTACATAAGAGGAAATGACTAAATTAATTAATATGGCAGAAGAATGGGATCTGATGGAAAAATGGGTGCAACATTTTTCTCCTCATTTTGAAATAGTTTCAAGTTGCTACATGCTGCTACAAGGATACCAAGGCACAGAACAATAGTAAAACAACAAACAAAGATTTATTTTTGGGGAGGCTGACGATTTTCTCTTGTTTTTTTGTTTTCATCTACCCATCCTTGTGAGTCTAACCTGCTTTTGTAATTGCAACCCAAACTTTGCCATTCAGAAAAATAACAAATTTCTTCCTTTTACTGAAATGCTACCCACTCTGCCACTGTGTACCAAATACAATCTCTTATTTCACACCAAATATCGCAATAGGCTCTGTGCACAATAGCACAAACACACAGTTAGCATCACTACTTCCTGTCCAATTGTTTATCTATGGCGTTTTTGTCAAGTGAAAATCAATAAATATTTCAAGATAAGGCATTGGACAGCGAGTTGCAAGTGGATGTGATTGGCAACTTATTAAAAAGTACACAAATACAATGAATACTTCAGCGGAGGACACTTCTGTGAGATACAGCTCTGGAAAAAAAAAAGAGACCACTGCAAAATTATCAGTTTTTCTAATTTTACTACTTATAGGTATGTGTTTGGAACATTTTAGTTTGGAACATTTTAGTTTGAGTCTATAAACTACTGACATTTCCCCCAAATTCCAAATAAAAATATTATCGTTTAGAGCATTTATTTGCAGAAAATGCCAAATGGTCAAAATAACAAAAAAGATACATGTTTTCAGACCTCAAACAATGCAAAGAAACAAGATCAAATTCATTTTAAAACAACATAATACTAATGTTTACATTTAAAGGTCTCACGGCATGAAATTTTCACTTTCTGAGGTTTTTGAACGTTAATGTGAGCTCCCCTACCCTGTTTAGGCCCCCGCCCCATGGCTAAAAGTTGCGAAATGTGTAAACTGAGCTTTTGCGATCCTTTTCCGCGTTTGAAAAAAAAGACAGCCCAAACAGGCGATTCTGAACAAGGGAACTTTCTGACGTCACACTCAGGGAAAGGTTTCCACCCCCCCCCCCCGTCTGTATGTCTACTCACCGTCTCTGGAAATCACGCCCAGAGAGTTTTGACCGCAAACAAGCTACGCAATGCGAGATGCGTTTTTTTATTTGCCTGGAGACACGTGAGAATGTTTCCAGGTTCGGATGTCCTTTATCCGAGCCTCCGAACCTCTGAAACAGCAGTGGTTTAATTTTATTTTGTGTGGAAATAGTGTTTTTTAAATGAAAATCGTCTCATATCTTCCTCCGCGCTTAAATGCGGAAGTGGAGACAGCGCACAGCGCACCGCTAATCCAGGAAAAAGCGGAGCATTTGGCCACAACCCACCTGCTGCACTGGCCTGTCTCTGTCCTCCTCATTTGCATTCAAGCAACAATGCCCAGAATAAAGCATTTCAGAGAGATATTTAGCCTCATGAAGACAGTCAGAGTCATATCTCATGCACTGAGTCTTGATTTTGAAGAAGGATTCATTTACAGTATGAGGGATCCACTAAGGCGCCATATAAAAGGATCAAGAAGTACCATGTCATGGGATCTTTAAGAAGAGTTCAGAAATCAATATTTGGTGTAATAACCCTTATTTTTAATCACAGCTTTCATGCGTCTTGGCATGCTCTCCACAAGTCTTTCACATTGTTCTTGGGTGACTTTATTCCATTCCTGGTGCAAGAACTGAAGTAGCTCAGCTTTGTGTTTGTGTTGGAATTCAACAGACGCTGGAATGGAATGGCTGTAATACATGTAGAGATGCTGATTTCAGAAAAAATGCAGTGGTCTCTTATTTTTTTCCAGAGCTGTATATTACAACAATGCCACAAACTCAAGTATTTTACACATAAAAACAATCCCGTGGTCTAGACTTGAATTAATTTGAATTTTATAGGTTGTTCATTTTAAATTTCAGGTTTCCTATGCACAAAGCCAATTTAAAATGTAGCCAATCATATGCCCACCAAGTATGGGTCAAAATCACCAACAATTCTAGGGCTGGACAAAATGGAACCATCCACTGATCGGCCTGCCACCGTATGAATGAATAAAGTCCAATCAATGTCTCAGAATTTGTCAGAAAATCACCACCCTAATTTTGTGTGATGCCAGCTCCTCATCACTCACGTTGTTCAGCACATTAAAAGCTGCGTGGATGAAGCCAGGAAATCTAATGCTAACCACTCAGCTATCATTTAACCCTATTCTACATTCTTCAACCCTCCTGGACAAAAACGTACATCTCAGTATTGTTTTTTATAGCTCAATGAACAATATATAGTATTTCAATATCTTTTTTTCCACTATAAAAGTATTTCTCAAACTCTGCTGCTCAGCTTCTCGTTTTGAAGCAGGATCCCCAAAGGAAGTGGAGGAAAGCAGAGCAAAAAGAGAAGGGGAAACTAGGCAGAGTGGTGGTGCAAATTTAACACAACATTAAATCTAATTTTTTTTACGATATGGCCAAATTTATATCTTGCACAAAATTATACGGACATAACTTAAATCTCACCCTGCAGTACGTTCTATAGTTGTGTAGTTTGTATTTAAAGGTGCACATGATCAGTGTTATGCCATTGCTCTGCCTGCAATGCTGCGAAGTATGACATGAAAAAGCTCTACTTTACATTTATTCAATTACAGTGGTGGTTTTACTGCTCAGAAACAAGCATTCTGACTGTGAGCGAGGTCGCCTCTCCACAGATCTGACCTGTAACTTGGCCTTGTTTGGGCTCCACAAAGATAGAAAGGTATTTGACGGACCCTCCACCAGAAAAGTTGCACAGTGCACCTTCAATAATTGAGATTAGTGCTGTAAATATTCTATTGTTTAATCCAGATAAAATATAAAGATTGTGGAACATACAGCTCTGGAAAAAAATAAGAGACCACTGCATTTTTTTCTGAAATCAGCATCTCTACATGTATTACAGCCATTCCATTTCAGCGTCTGTTGAATTCCAACACAAACACAAAGCTGAGCTTCTTCAGTTCTTGCACCAGGAGTGGAATAAAGTCACCCAAGAACAATGTGAAAGACTTGTGGGGAGCATGCCAAGACGCATGAAAGCTGTGATTAAAAATAGGGGTTATTGCACCAAATATTGATTTCTGAACTTTTCTTAAAGGGATAGTGCGTTTTTAAAAAAATGTTAATCTGTATGGGTTTCCTTCTAAAAGTTACGTGTGTTGACACCAGATTACCTCTGACAGTCTCAGCTGATCCCGGTTTGGCTCGCCTTCTGGAGCCCACGTAAGTAGGTCTGGTAACTTCCCTGGAACATGAAATAAAGCTTGTTTTTCTTCTCAAAACAAAACGTTTGTCAGAAAGGTGATATATTTGCGTCCGAAACAGTTCAGCAGCATATTTCGCATTTGCGTATTGTCTCTCTCCACTCGTATCACTATGCCCATGTTAACTCCATCAGCCTGTTCACCTTCAGCAGATGTCTACGCTGAAGTTTACAAGTGAACAGGCTGATAGAGTTAACATGGGCGTAGTGATATGAGTGGAGAGAGACAATACGCAAATGCGAAATACGCTGCTGGATGTTTCGTGGACAACTGTTTCGGACACAAATATATCACCTTTCAGACAAATGTTTTGTTTTGAAAAGGAAAAACAAGCTTTATTTCATGTTCCAGGGAAGTTACCAGACCTACTTAGGTGGGGCTCCAGAAAGCGAGCCGAACCGGGATCAGCTGAGACTGTCAGAGGTAAACCGGTGTCAACACACGTAACTTTTAGAAGGAAACCCATATAGATTAACATTAAAAAAACACACTATCCCTTTAAGTGTAAACATTAGCATTATGTTGTTTTAAAATGAATTTGATCTTGTTTCTTTGCATTGTTTGAGGTCTGAAAACATGTATCTTTTTTTGTTATTTTGACCATTTGTCATTTTCTGCAAATAAATGCTCTAAACCAGTGTTTCCCAACCAGTGGTATGCAGTGTCGCTGCCAGGCACAGGGGGAGATTTTTTGGAATTTTTAAATTCTAATTTGAGTAAATTTGAGCTAAAGAAAAGAGAAAAAATGCCTAAGAATTTAATTTTCAAATTAAGGAGATGAAATAAAATGATTTTCATTTAATAATCTGTTGTGTCACGTTCTACTTTTGGATAATTATCAACACGTATGAGTGAGGGGGTACTCGAGGTATGACAAAAAGGCTCAGGGGGTACACAAGACAAAAAAGGTTGGGAAACACTGCTCTAAACGTGAATATTTTTTATTTGGAATTTAGGGGAAAGGTTGTCAGTAGTTTATAGACTCAAACAAAAATGCTCCTTTTGCCCAAACACATACCTATAACTAGTAAAATCAGAAAAACTGATAATTTTGCAGTGGACTCTTATTTTTTTCCAGAGCTGTATCTTTAAAGATCCCATGACATGGTACTTCTTGATGCTTTTATATGGCTCCTTAATGGTTCCCTAATACTGTAAATGAATCCTTCTTCAAAATCAACACTCAGTGCATGAGAAACAGAGATAAGATGAGAAAGAGTATTTTTTTCTCCCTCAGAACAGGTCATAATGGGCGTTGTTGCTTGAATGCAAATGAGGAGAAAAGAGCTGGCCAATAGTAGAAGGAGGGGGTGTGGCCAAACTCTCCGCTCAGAGCTGTCAGCTGTGCCCTCTGATCCATTTCCTTGTTTTTGCACGGGGGAGAGATTTGAAGCGTTCCATTGAAAAATAAACACATTTCCACAGAAAATAAAATTAAACCACTGCTGTTCAAAGGTCCAGAGGCTCAGATAAAGGACTTCCGAGCCTAGAAACACTCGGACGTGCCTCCAGGCAAATAAAAAAAAATGCATTTCGCATTGCCTAGCGCATTCGCAGTCCAAACTCTCTGGGCGTGATTTACAGAGACGCTGAGTACAGACAGACGGGGGTGGAACTGCATTTGCATTTCTTTTTTCGATCTGACGTCAATCAGGTGCCTTGTTCAAAATCGCCCGTTTGAGCTCCGAATTTTTGTAACGCAGAAAAGGATCGCAAATGCTCAGTTTAGACATTTCGCAACTTTTAACCATGGGGGGGCTAAACAGGGTAGGGGAGCTCACATTAACGTTCAAAAACCTCAGAAAGTGAAAATTTCATGCCATGGGACCTTTAAAGTAAATGATCGGTTTCAACAGATGCGCTTTTTCCTTAGGGTAATTCTCATCAACACCATCTATGCAGAAACCCTGTTCCCCTGCCTCAGCGAGTGTGACATCACCAGTCTATCAGCGACGTCTACAACGTGAAAACAACCAGTTCTAATCACCACTTATAAGCTCATTGCCAAGTCGTTCCCATCAGCCCCATTATAACTCCGCTAATGGTCGTCTCATCACTCACCTTGTTCAGCACAATCACAGCTTCTCGCTCACGCCCGCTTATGTTAAAAATCTGCGCCTCCTCCGTGTCCGTGATGGTGAACTCCAGCTGTGCGTTCTCTCCCAGGTCGGGGTCAGAGGCGGTCAGGCGGCCCACCTCCACACCTGGAGCTGCCAATTCTGAGATGGAGAAGGACCACGCACCTGCAGCAACACAAGCAAAACATCAATACAATGCCGTCTATGGGAACTGGCGCCCAACACAGATCACAGACTATTTATACAGTAAATAACAAAGAAAGTCAATTACTTACTCTGTGGTTTGATATAGATACAGATTATTACGTATGCAGCGTGATTCTAACTAATGCATTCCATTCATGAAGTAAAGATCTGTACTGGAGCAGATGGGTTTTTGTTTATTCTGCCTCAGGGAAACCACAACAAATCAACTACTACTGAGAGTAGGGAGTTCATAAATTAGACATGAAATTGTTGATTGATTTTGAGTTAGAGCAGGGCATTATGACATTTTCTGTCATATTGATTGATTGGGATTTTTGGTCAAATTAAAAACTAATAAAATGGCTTTTCAATATGAAATAATTAATAAGCAGCAATACAAACATTTAATCATTGCCACTTAACACCAAAAATAGTCAAATTTATTTGTCTAAAGTCTGAACTCTGCTTCAAACATCTGCTTTTACTGACAGAATATTTGGAGTAAAACGCACGACTGAAGGTCCTGTATTACACAAATCATACCTGGAGTTATGTTTTTGTGTAACCCTTTATTATTAGTCTGTCTACATCTCCAGCCATCCATTCATTTTCTTCCGCTTATCCGGGACCAGGTCGCGGGGGCAACAGTCTAAGCAAGGACTCCCAGACTTCCTTCACCCCAGACACTTCCTCCAGCTCCTCCGGGGTGACCCCAAGGCATTCCCAGGCCAGCCGGGAGACATAGTCCCTCCAGTGTGTCCTGGGTTTTCCCTGGGGCCTCCTCCCGGTGGGACATGCCTGGAACACCTCCCGAGGGAGGCATCCAGGAGGCATCTGGAACAGATGCCCGAGCCACCTCAGCTGGCTCCTCTCGACGTGGAGAAGCAGCGGCTCTACTCTGAGCTCCTCCCGTGTGACTGAGCTCCTCACCCTATCTCTAAGGGTGCGCCCAGCCACTCTGCGGAGGAAACTCATTTTGGCCGCTTGCATGCGCATTCTTGTCCTTTCGGTCATTACAGAGATGTCTACATCTCCAAAGCTCAAAATGTGCCAGCTTGTGATGTCATGAAGGGGTAGTTAGCAAGTTACCTTTTACCTTTTGTTTAAAACTGCTAAAAAAAAAAAAACATACACCAGGGCCTACAGGTGGAATTGGCTCTAGTGCTACAACCTGCCATAATACATCTCTCCCGTTAAGGTTTATGTAGATTGTGCCCTTTCCCTGTCTCATAAATAAACAAAACAAATAAATAAAATTTGTAGATTTAGTAGAATTCCAGAGTTTTAAAACGCAGTGGAGCACTTCCTGTTTTATCACATGACATCACAAGGTGGAACACCGTGTTTTCTGTTTGAGTTTGAGAGTAGAATTCAGCCTAAATAAAGCTGATGATTGATTAGAAATAATTAACTCCTGATCTCAATTAAAATTTAATCAAACGCTCTGTTTGGAAAAGCATTTAGTGAGCAAATATTCCTACTAGCAGAACTAATTCTAATACTTCTTTTGCTGACTACTGCAAGTCCCACTATTTATGATCCTGCTTTTCCTTTACTCTACAAAGATGTAGTCTTGGTCAGAGTCTTATTTCACTGAATTCAGATGAGCGTGATTGACAGGTGAATCAGCCAGTCAGAGAAACGTATGGTCCATCCATAACAAGATAAGAAAAATGGCTGTTTACAAGGAAAAAAGTAAGAAAAATGAGCAAAGGAGATTGGTAAATATTGTGCGACTCAGAATCAATGAGTAAAGTTCTAAACACGTTAAGCTGTGTCCCATTTCTCTGTCTTACCCCTTCATCTTACCCCTACCCCTTGGTTTTGTGCATTCATGTGATGGCAAGGGGTGTCCCGATTCTAATTGTGATCAAGGGCTTGAGCCACGACCAAGGGCTACATACCCCTTGAAACGAAGGGGTACGCCTACAAGCTCAGGCAGGTTTGGGGATCAGGATGGCAGCGTCACATCGACCAGCCAAGGAGTCTCATAAATGTATTTTCAGCAGTTGTAATTATCGATTAACAGTTTAGCAGGTTTACAATTATGACGCTTATGTTCTACGTTACGTTTAGTGAACTGTTGTTGCGGTTTTAATTGTAGTGATGTCTGTTTAGCCGACGTTATTGTTTTCATCGAACTTTCATGCATAATCAAGCTAGTTTTTTTGTTGAGCTGAGGTACAATCCTTGACATTTGTTTACGTTTGTTTGAGTCAATTGTTGTCACCTCTGGAGATGCAGCAGCCAGGTAGAGGCAAAGGATGATGATGCAAACGGTAATCAAGTGGTGTCCCATTTCTTAGGGGAACATTCGTACCCCAAGCCCTCTCAGCTCGTTATCAAGGGGCAAGACGAAGACATTGGGGAAGGGGTAAGACAGAGTAATGGGCTGCAGCCTTAATCTGAGGTGACCAGTCTGACATCCTCTGAGGTTTCATTCTTCTTTTTGTACTTAAATTACTCAATATTATAGCAACTTATAAATCCTCTGTTTTGTTCTTTTGCTGTAGGCAGCAGCCAGCCTTGATTTGTAGGAAGGTGGATGAATAAAATTCGCCATTGATCCGCTTAGGCAACGATCCAGAAAGGACACGAGTACAATGACCGTAAGCAGCTATTAGTAACCTCTGAATAAATATTTTCTGAAAACACTGATAATAAAAACCCTGATTTGC